>JAWZYV010001872.1:0-1455927 GCA_038373885.1 Cheiracanthium punctorium | reverse complement strand
TTTAAATGCTTGGTAATGATCTTAATCGTAAGTGTTCGGAAAGTCGAGTGGAGTCACTCCAGATTTTTTTTTCGAAGAACAGCCTTAATAAATGACACAAGCATATAAATTTAAACATTTTATTTCTTTCATGTTAATATTTATAAGTTGCTTAAGTAAAAAGAAACACTTTGAATGAGGAATAAAAATTTGAACAATACTTATTAGTACACCACCACTCTACGATAGTTCTCATTTTTTATACAGTACAGTGAAACAAATGACAAAGTAATTATCCTTAAAAATCCTTCACAGTTAATTATTTTTAGACTTTTTTGGTCATCTATAACCAAATTTAATTTTTACCGGGACGTGAAGTAAACCGGCCGGGACACCGGGATTTTGTCTGCAAACCGGGACGTCTGGCAAGCGTACCTATAGTGTAAACTTAGTTCGGCTGGGGGGACGTGTCCCTGTGCCCCCCCTTCTGGATCTGATCCACCGATGCATGGGGTTCCATTCTTACTGTAAAATCTGACTGACAGTAAATTTTACTATTAATAACTTGTAAATAAATTCAGTTACATTACAAATTTTTAATCTTTATAGTAATTTCTTTTATTATTACCCATTAAAATATAGTGTACAGGTGGATATTCGGTGAAAATTAGCATTTTCCCGTAAACTAAGATTAGGAGGGGGGTTCAGACCCCACCCCCTAAACCCCCTTATATACGTCTGGGCTGAAAACCTTAATATAGTTTGTAAAAAATTTGTTGATTTTATTTTCTTATTAGTCATTTGAATATCTCAGATACGAGATACACAGAGAAACTGGGAAAGAGTGAAATATGAAGTTTAAGTAAATATCAAATTAATTGTTTTCTTAACTACTCAGAAAATTAAAATTTTCAGTTTTACAAATTTAACGGGTTTTATACTGAGGATGTCTTCCAAAACTCGTTAAAACTACACTCTACCAGAAGCGTAGCCAGGGCGTGGCTGATGGGGCTGCAACCACCCCCGAAATGAGCGTTAACATAAGCTCCTTGAAAAATTTGAAGCTGAGGTACGGATCTAAGCCAAAGTTAATTTTTTTCATTCTAATGTATGGTTTTCAACTGCAAAAAATTTAAACTCGATTTATGAATTTATTTTTTATTTTTTTAAATGCATTTCATATTCAAACACTTTTAGGCAAAAAGAAAAAAAAAAAGAAAAAAAAAGAAAGAAAAAAAAAGAAAAAAAAAAAGAAAAAAAAAGAAAGAAAGAAAAAAAAAAGAAAGAAAGAAAGGAAAAGAGAAAGAAAAGAGTTATCCTGATTTTTAAAAGTTATATTCCATTCTAATTTTCGACTCCTCAGCCACCCCTCGGAAAAAAAATCCTGGCTACGCTACTACACTCTTCTAATTCTACAGTTTCGATATTCAGCATAAGTTCATGAAAGAATAATGCATTTCTCTTCATACAACCAAGATGGTTGTTCGAATATTCTGTAAGCTTAAATTTTTTTGAATAACCATCAAAACCTTAATATAACGTAATAATTTTTAAATCACGTGCGTTAATAATCCACGGAGGCACACATTTTCGTTACATAAATCGTTTTTCTTTTTTTAACACGCTTTTATTAGCTTCACCTGCATGTATGTTTGTATGCTTGTATGTTTGTAACCGACTCCTTTGAACTCGATTTTGACCCACTTTAAACGGACAGATTTAATTCAAACTTTGTACATCTATCAAGAACCGGTGACAATACAATAATTTTATAAGTTTATCTCATTATCCTGATCAGGATCGCCAGGATTAAATAATTTCCTTATTTCCTATCCTGATTGAAAGTAGAACACTTCCAAATATTAAAATCTTAAGAAAACCCTTCCTTACTGCGGCCGTGATCGTATAGTGGTTTTTACAAAATATCGTCATCCATCACATTATGGAAGAGTTGAGTACAAGAACATGTTAAGGCCATTCTTTTTAACACGCTTTTATTTGTTGATTAGAGACCTATTTTTCCTTTTTAGTGAGGAAGGTAGCATTTAACTGCAGGTTGATTGATACTTTGGTGCACAGTAGGGGCGTAGCAAGAGGGGGGCTCAGGGGGCTGCTCCCCCCCCTCCGAAATGGGACCCTTTACTGAGCGTAAAATTTGATATTTAGCTTACAATTGAACTTAGCTTTAAATTCGATACCCAGCACACCAATAAAATCCTGGCTACGCCACTGGTGCACAGTGAAAATAAATTATCCCACAGTTTGTACTTTCCAACTTAGTGTTCCTTAGTGTCTTATGAGAGATATCGACAATATACAGTTTAAAAAAAACTAAAAAACACGTTTTTATAGCAAATCGAACTAAAAAATGAAAAATAAAAATGTAGTTTAAAAGACCAAAAAACACGCTTTAGTGATAAATTAAACTAACTAAAAAGCGAAAAATAATTCTTAATACAGAAATAAATGAATGAACGAAAAATAGTATTACTGTGAAAAAAGCCTGGGGTGCTCCATATATCAGTTCTTGAGAATATTCGACCGGTACGATTAGTACAAAATGATACAAAAAATATAGCATAAAGCGCCCCACTCTTTTTTCACAATAATACTATTTTTCGTTCATTCATTTATTTCTATATTAAGAATTATTTTTCGCTTTTTAGTTAGTTCAATTTATCACTAAAGTGTGTTTTTTGGTTTTTTAAACTATATTGCTTATATCAAGGGCGTAAACTAGGGGGCTGGATATCGGGATATATCCCCTGCCCCTTCCAAAATTTCGGGATTTGTTTGCGTGAACATCATGTTATAGAATTCTTTTAATTTATTCACAGTTTATTCCATACTTCGAGCCCCTCCTTCCCCCAAAAATTTTCTGGCTGCGATCCCGGTTTACGCAGTATAGGAAATAGGAATTTGGAATGGAATGCTGCTAAAATTAGATCATCAACGATTCTATTGCACAAATAATTAAAGTCTGGCAATTGTCGCCCAGGTAGTGTAGGGGCCGTTCTACCACGGGTTCGAATCCCATCTTGGCCGTGGGTGCTAACTTGTCCGTCCCTTTCATAGGGGGAAACTCTGGCCGAATATTGGGTGCTCCCATAAAAAAATAGCCAGTGATTCGGGCCTTAGTTGTGGCGAATGCTTGAGGGGCAAGTGCCCGCCCATTAAAAAGAGAGAGTCTGGCAATTTTCTGTGTTTTTTTTTTAGGCTTCCAATCAAAAATTTGTGTACGCTATTGGAAATACGATACAAAATATATCACTATTGGTGTGACAAACTTCTTGGTAGTATAGGCTTTGCAGATACGATTCAGAAACTCATAGCGATGAAGGATCGCAAACATCATTTTCATGTGCCCCTTATGTTAATGGTCTCTCTGGAAGAAGTGTTGAAAGTTTCGGACCGCATAGTTCCTTAAGAATTAATGAATTCTTCACAGAAAAGTACTTTACTATACTCCGCAGCTTAGACATTTCATTCTATTTTATTGATGGAATTCTCGGTACTACTGTTAGTGAAATTTAGTTAAGAAATCATGACGATGACGTTTGGAACTCTCATTCCTATGTGATTCCACTGAAACAAAAAAAAATGTTGTTCATTCAACAAAATTTTGATTGGCCCTTTTTCAAAGAAATATTTTTGTTAATTCGACGAAACATTTTGTTAAAAAGCAACAAAATTATTCGGTTGAGATAGCGCTAAGCAACTTTTTTTAAGTCAACAAAATTTTGTTGAATTCAACAAAACATTTTTTTTTTTCCTGTCTGATTCGCTTTTAAGTACACTACCTTCTACAGAAATTTATCGCACTGACATTGATAGTGAGAAACCCGATTTATAAAACGGATAAAAAAAAAAAAATCATCATGAAAATCATTATACCAACAATAATTATAATTTCCTAGTAATAAAGAATCTAAAATTAGTAAAAATGAGCAGTAAAACGGACAAAAGTAAAAATGTATGGCTAAGGCCGGCACGTCTTGCTGTGACCACAGAGGGGTAAAAGGACATTCTCCTGGCGAATTTTACGACTTCACTAGGGATCCGTCGACAAAGATTAATGTTTTAAACCGCAAACCCCACTCCCCTCCACACACAATAGGAAAAGTACGTTTATGCATGGGCGCCGGCAGCACAGGGCAAGGGGGGGGGCTGGATTTTGTATGCAGTGTTTTCCCTTGCTTTTTTGCTCTTTCCAACATGGTAGCCATACGTTAAAGTAGTCTTTGCCCCCCGGGGAATTATTCTGCCGGCGCCCATGCGTTTATGCCTGCGCCCATTCCCATACATTGATTATCCTGTTCAGCGACAAAAAAAAAAAAAAAAGACAGTTATGACAGTGGCGGCTCGTGGGATACAGCAAGTACAGCCGGGCTGCACTTGAAATTATCAGCACATACTTTAAAATAATTTATTCTGCTAATTTTCCTAAATTCAGATTAGAATTGTGGAATTCCTACGATAAACTAAAAAAATCTCCGAAAAAAACCAAACAAAAAAAAAGCGTATTGTGGCCGGATCGCTCATTCAGAAAAAAAGCACTTTAATCTTCCCGCAATTCAATTGGGAAAATCTTTGGTTCAGCCCAGAGCGCTGAAAAGAAAATTGGCAGCACCGTTGCCATGACAACGGCTACGTAAGCAGCCTCTCCGGCATAGGAAGTATGCAGCTGATACAGCCGATGGAAGATTTTTTAACGGCGGCTGACCTTGAGAACTCGACTAACTCATTGGCTCAGACGAGAAGTGAGGGAGGGGGTAAGGAGAATATATGTTTGGAAAACTCTGGACTTTATATTGCTGAATTTATCAAGAAGGTAAGCCTGAATAGACGCTTATGAATGGACAATGACCCATCAAAGCAGTATTGTTTTTAAGTAAGCAAGAACTGGCATTTAGAGGACATGGCGAGCGAGAAAATTCTTTAAACATGGGAAATTTTAAAGAGCTTTTAAAATTATGGATATCTGAATTAAAACAACGCCTTTTTATGAGAGCATCACTGACCGATTCGCAAGTTTAAAAGAAAGGAGGATTGATTTGACTTATAAAAAATAAGTAAGTTTTCTTTTCTTCTCAAGTTATCGTTACAAAAGAAAATTCTAAGGAAACTTCGAATCAGACACGGATTAATGCAATTTTGAGGATAAGAGCGGCTGGTTGAAATTTATGTCCATTTTATGGAAGTAAAATAGGATCTCTTACATTTTTTATGTAATTTCTTTTTTTTTTTTTTTCTTTTCTTTTTTTTTTTTCCTCGGTGAGTGCTTAATCCGCCAGCTTTCGAATTCAGTAACAAAGATTTTCCAATCCTCTCCGGAGGAAAGGGGGGGGGGGCTCATATGCTTCCGGCTGCACTAACATTTTTGACCACGGGCCGCCACTGAGTTATGAGAGTGTCGACCTTAATAGAGAAGCTAATGAGAAAACTGTGGTTCAAGTTAAGGTCTGTTGCTTCGATGTTCTATTATGTGGTTCGAGTGGAGTAGCATGAATTTTGAGGCGATCTGCAAGATGATATGCAGATTTTGAAGAATGAGAGCGTATTTGCTCACAAAAATGACTGAACACCTAATGCATTTCCCTTAATTGTCCGGCCGACTATGACCGAGTGGACAAGACAGTGATCGTGGTAGATATCCGAAGTCTGAAGGTTCAGGGTTGTGGACTCCGCTCATTTGTCGATCTCACGGTCTAGAAGTTTAGACTTTTTTTTTTCCAGATGTAACGTGAAGACGCGTTAAATCCCTTAAAAAAATCATTTTCTAATTTCTAATTTTCTTTTAAAATCTCTAAAGAATGAAAGTAATACACGATCGCATTTTTCACCGCGCGTTAATTAACAGTCAATTAGATTCATACTATTCCAATAGATGGCGCTTTCTGTCTGAACACTTGAGGAAAATTTCCTCCCCCCCATTTTTTTTTTTTCTCCTTATTAGCATAATCGTTTCAGGTAAAGAAAGAAGAAAAAAAAGAAGACGAGAAAAACAAGTAATCATCGAACTCTTGCTTTGGTCTACCCGATCGAGTTGAGAGGGAAGTTATTTCCATCGATTTGAATAACAAAACTGGCGCTTTAGGCAGTTTCATCATCATGAAAATCAGTGCGGACAGACACACTGAAAGTGCGAAAAAAAGGAAAAGACGTTACGGCTGTTTCACGTTCATTAATATAATTTTGTTTTTCTGCAGGTTTTTTTTTTTTAATGTTTATCTTCTGTTTTCTTTGGGAAAGGATTCTTTCGTTAGGGTAGTGATTTTATCCCCCCCCCCAACCCACCCCTCGCCCTCTCCATATCGTGCTTGTTTTTTCCTCAAGGATTTTCTGGCTTTTTAACGCGGGATCATGAATTCCTGATCGTCTGATTAGGGCCCTGTCGTGTCGAATTTCAATGAGGATGTGTCTTCTTTTTTTTTTTTTCGCTAGTAAACTTGACAAGCAGGAGACAGTTTTAGTTGGGGGATTTAACCTCTTACAACCTGGGTACCAGACTGGGTATCTTTATAACCCCGGTTATCACTTGTGATACAGAAAACTGTATCGCCTTTAATTAATAATTTCGCTTCAAAATTTTAAATTTTTTAATAAAATAATTTTGACTCACAGTAAAACTATGCACACTGACACACACATTTTATTTTTGTCTGCTGTTACACACACATACAATAAATATATATAAGTTTAACTGTTATACACCTATGAAAAAAATTTCTTAAATCTTCGTCAAAAGCAGCAAAATAGAAATACACAATTAAAAATCTGATGTGGATACCACATAACTTCCTTGTAGTCTTTTAAACAGGGGCCGATCTACACAGTTGCGGGCCCAGGGCACAGATACTTTTGGGGGCCCCTGCACAAAACTTTTCCGCAGAATATTACTTAATTAAATTAAGTTAAAACCAATTGTCATTCCTAAGTTAACCATACGTAAACATTTACAAATCAATAAAATGCCACGACAGATACCACTTATATGAATTTTTCGATTTTGAAATGTTTTTATGGGTGTTTACAGCCGTCACACACCTTTCAAAAGATAAAAGGAGGAGCATGCTGAGGTGCCCGAACGAATTTGCGAATATCGAATTTATCGAATGTCGAATCAAATGCATAATTTTTAGCGTTACAAGTTACATTAAATTAAAAATTTTGAATATTTGTAATGAAAGGAAGTAATCAGAAATTTTTCTCTTCAGAGATAATTTTAGTAGGTATTATGATTACATAAAAGGAAGTTTTGGGGGGCCCAGGGCACGTGCCCCGAATGCCCCGCCGTAAATCAGTCCCTGCTATTAAATCATAAATATCTTCGGTGCACTTCACCTGAATTTATTTCGTTTGAAAGACGTAAAATACTACAATAATACTGAGGTTTAGCGACTCCTGGCCAAATATTTGAGTTATCGCCAAGATGGGTAGAATATGAAAGATTTGTTTTTGGCATTTAATTGGGCGATATTTCGCTAAAAGCCGACAAGCTTGAGATAGTTAGCGAGATTTTGGTCATAGCCGAGACAGTGATTCATTACAGACTTTTAATGAATTTAAGGTATCCATATACTTTAATGTATTTAGAGTCTTTTGGGTGACCCTGTAAATAAATTACTCAGTTGATTGCAATCAAAAAAGAGATGCGCAATTAGATGTTACAATGGTTCTAAATACAAAATTTTAACATATTACGATTAAAAGTTTCAGAGTTATACAAAATACGTAATTATTTTTGGCGTTAAATTTGGGGATATTTCGGCAAAACTCGCCAAGGTCGATGACAATAGCGAGATTTTGGGCATGGACCAAACAATGACTGACTACGGACATAATCAATTGAAAATGTGTATAAACATTAATGTATTGAAATTATTTTGGGTGGTCCTGTAAATAAACTCTCCAGGAGATTGGAACCAAACATCGAGGTGCACGATCTTATATATATAAGATTTCTACAATCTACAATAGTTTTTGAGATATGCGAGTTACATACATACATACGTATAAACCAAAAATGGCCACACGACCTGCACAAGACCACGACCACACACGACCGTCATTGGACCATTATTTAACTATATTGTAGGATAATATTGTGCTTGAAATGAATGAATATCTCTAAAACTGCCATTAACCGTAATGTGTTGGAATTTTTTTAGTGTTCCTGTAGAAGAACTATAAGTCATAAAGACACTATTTTCGATGGAGATAACCATTTCGTAACCCGTAACAATATATATAACTTTTGATTCCTTTGAAATAACTTAATATATCTAAAATACGCTTTGATGAATTTCTGCCGATAGAGCGTACTGTATGGAAAATCTTTTGGTTGGTCTCGTAAATAAACTATTTAGTTGATTGGAACTAAAAAGGGAGGTGCACAACTAGATGTTACAACAATTCTAAATAAAAAGTTTCAACATTCTACGACCGATAGTTTTTGAGATTCGGGAGTTCCATACATACGCACGTACAGACGCAGAGAAAAACAGGACAAAATGAACTTCTGGTCTGTCAAAATGGATTGTACATGCATTTATATGAACATACATACATGCGTACGATGAGATGTCTCTCAAAAACTCTTAAAAGTAAATTTAGGGGTAGTCAAAATCGATTTTTTCGTCAAAATATTGAATGGGCACTCATTCTTGAAAGCATGTTTTACATATACTCGGCATTTGAAAGAAAACAAAATTGAGTTACATGTTATTTAGGCTCACAAAATAATGCTCTCCATTAGAAATAGCGTATGTATTATTAACAGTTCTTCTATAGGAACACTTAAAAGAATTCTAATAAATTGCAACATGTGGCAGTTGAGAGGCGCTAATACATTTCATGCACAAGACAAAAAGTATAAAATTTTAATAGCAGTTTACTCTTCCGTTAAATGATGAAAGATATTTTAAAAGGTCTTTTATAGAGTCTCATAAAATTACTTTCATAGTGATAATACGACATATTTTTTATCTCCGAAATCTCCCCAGAGTAGTACAGAAATCGCCAAATTTTTCGCAAAAATATAGTTGAGTTGGAAAGTGTTTTATAATCGATGCGTTTGGCATGATTTATCCTTCTTATTTGTATTTATTCGCGAGAAAATGGCAATGTTCAGTAGCGTAGCCAGGATTTTCTTTCGGGGATGGCGGTCCAAAATTTTCCTTTCAAATGTCATATAATACATTGCTTTAAAAAATAGGGATAAGATCGCTTTTCCCATGACTATCTCTCTCATTTTGGAGGGGGGATCTAGACGTCTAACCCCCTTTCCCCCCGTTGGCTACGTCACTTGCAGCATTCCTTACAATCAGGGGCGTAGCCAGAAAGTTTTCATAGGGGGGGGTTACGACTACTGCAGCTCACATATATGCACACATGTGTGTGATAAAGGAGTGAAGAATACACATTTTGCATGGCAAAAAATTCCTCATGGGGGGAGGGGGTTATGACCCCTCTAACCCCCCCCCCTTGGCTACGCCCCTGCTTGCAATTAAAAAAAATTCAGGAAAGGAATAGTTCAATTATATGATAAAAAAAAAAAAACAAGTAGCCTTGTCATCTGGTATTTTAAACAGAGAATATTTAAGAAAAATAAAATAAAATGTCTTGCAATGTTTATGAATGAACTGAACAGTTTTATGAATCTGCACTGCTTACAACACGTAATGCTAGATTATGAGTATTGAACAAAATAATTTACCGGTTGCAATTTGAAAGTGTTTACGCTTCTTGTAATAAGACTGCATGCTACAGTACAAAATTCAAAATTTATTTATTTTTTAATGTTTCTGAAAGAATAGAAAAAATTAAAAAAATTATCATTGGCGATCAGCAACAAGTATAAGTTCGTTTTCAAATAAATGAGAGAAATGTGAAGACTTCAGAAATTTACGAAATTATTCTAAATTCAAAGTTAAAAGGGAAAAATTTAAAAATTCATATCGTGTTAAGGTAAAATTACACGAAGAGTATCTACCTGCTGTGGGGGTCTATGCCTCGAGCGAAGGACTTTATAAGGGATTTTAACTCGTATTCACGTTACATCAAGAGAAAACCGCACAAAACGCTAGACGTTAGATCAATAGTTGCGCGGTAGGCCAGAACCCTGGACCTTCACACATCAGCTATCTACTGTGGTTAGTGCCTTATCCACACGGCCATGTCGGGGTCTCAAAAATTCATGATTGGTTATCAGCTGCAAACAAATATAAGTCTATTTTCAAATAAATGAAGATAAATGTAAAGACTTCAAAAATTAATAAAATTATTCAAAATATTTAAAAACAGTTGAGAAAAAGAAAATTATACAAAATTCATGATTGGCAATCAGCCACAAATATAAATAAACTTCCAAATGTTCTAAAGCATTACCTAAAAATACAATGCACTAGAACGTTTCACAAAATTTAATGGTTAAATTAAATGCTATGCTAATGGCACAGCTATACGAAGGATTAAACATTCCCGCCTTGTGCTGTCAGTAATGCTATCTTAATAAATGCTTTTAAATATTCTGGCGATTTCGCTCTTGAATCTGAACGTTTAATAAAGCGAGGTAAAAATTATAATTTTACAATAAATTACAATTTTTAAATATTAATAAAACATAAAATAATAAAAAGATTAAAAGAAATTCTTTTAATCCTTATTTTACATTTGAGAAGTATTCTAATTTCAGTAATAGTGAACGGTAATTTTATGTAGGTTTACTTTATGTTTTGTAGGGCTGGTAAACTTGCCAGTCTCTTAGACCATAGGCTCAGTTCAAAGTGCGCGATGAAGTTTCGCTGACAATGTCTCTGTGTTTAGTATTTTGGCATTTGTTGTTAAATTTTTATTTTGCTTTTGGGATATGCAAACATGTTAATCAAAACATAATGCTGGATAAGAAATTTTACCCGGTGTGCATTGGTGTTCCTGACAAATACCTTTTAATTTAATTTATTAAAAGCAGCGGTACAGTTAAAATTAAATGCCAAATCTTTGCTGCTATTCATGATATTTTAATAAAGACAAGCTATTTGCAATTTAGGATTTTAACATCGCCCAGCATTCCAAGAATATACTTCGCTTGCATAATTTAAGTGCATTATTTTCTATCGAAATAATTTTAACGCTGACTATATTTTATTACTTTCGGCGCGAAATATGCCGAAGAACGCAGGGCATGCTATTGATTATCGCTCTGGAAATGAAATTTTTCAAAATTCACATTTAAAATATAGCGCACATACTTGTCAACATCTGGCAAACCCGAGTCCCTTTTGCTAAATTTAAAACGTCAAGACAAAAATATTTATTCCAATCTAGCAGGAAATATTTTACAGAACGCTTGAAAATTCCAGCGCACTTCGACTTTAATCTACATTATAACAATTTTCTCAAAAGGGCCCTCTCTCTTGGACCCAACGCACTAACACATAACGCACAAGATTGATGTTCGAAGGCCTCTCGACGGCACTTAAAAGAACGCAGGGAAATTCACACCAAATATTGCATGGCAAAATCCCAAATTACACTGTAACTTTATTGCTTTGTAAAATGTCGTCTGCGGTTGCACTGACTCGGAAATTTGACGTCGGAAAAGAAGAAATGAGTTATGAGCTGCCTCCAAATTCTTTTGTCGATTGTTTGGAAATAGTTTTCTGGCAATGAGGGAATTGTTGTTCGAAAATTTAAATTCGTCCGATGTGTGTGCATGCATCCGTTCGTTCGAAGGGATGACAGAATATTTTTCTTGAGGTGAAACGATTGGGGTCATTTTTAACGCATTCTCCAGCATAGCTTAAAAGTGTCTTCGAGTTTGTTAAATTTGTCTATCTGACCGAGCTCTGTAAAATGCTGTAAATATGTTTGGAATGCCACCAAATGTGCAAATTTTATTGACGTTTAATAATGCACGTTGCCTGTAAAAGATAGTAAGCTTGACATTTATAATTATTTTAGGGTAGCTAGCTAACAAAAGAATTACACTAATGTATGGTCTATGTGCACGTGCGCGGTAACTGTTTGCAGTGAATTTTAACGATTACCCTATTTTCAAGATAAGTCTCCTTCAGATATATTATTGAAGATAGTGGAACCACTAAAAATTTACGGCATTAAGGGACATTTCTTTTTTAATGACGCGTGAAATGTTTAGATGTACTGTTTAAGATTATGACATCATGTTACTCAAATGGTCTAGCACAGTATTGACTTATCTTTTGAGCTCTGCTTATACAGATCCCCAAAAACTCTGTCTTGTGTCTGGAGCCATGCCACAGATTACCAAATAAATACTAGTAACTTGTTGATATTTGCAGCCCAGCAGCAAAAATAGTTATTCTGGTTCTTTTTGTTTTATATACATTTCTTTATTTATATTTGAGAAAATTAAAATAAAATCAGTGGTGTTCAGACGACATGGCGTGCTATGACAAATTTTATTATATGGAACTCCTAGCATAAGCGTAAAGTTTTCGAAATTATTGAAATTATTGGGGGGGCCGGGCCCCTCAACCACATATATTCATATCAGTGGCGTTATCAGGGGAGGTTAGGGGGTCATAACCCCCATGAAAAATTTCTGGCTACGCCACTGATTCACGTACATATAACTTACTCATACCTGCCAACTACTACGGAATAGAATTAACCACTTTTTCTACATGATTTTTCGGCTTAAGATAATAGCAAAATTTTTGTTCTGCGCGCGAGCTGGTTACTATTTTGAAAAAAATTATTAAAAAATTATACTGTTTACAAAAAGTGGTTAATTTTATTCCGTAGTAGTTGGCAGCTATGACTTACTATATATAAGTGTAAATTATTGGAGGCGCTCGAGCTCTATGGGTCCATAGAATGCTACACCTACGTAAGGTAAATATCCATGTTAGTATCTTCCTACCATGTTATAAGTTAAAAATAGAATCAAAGTGAAAAATCCAAAGGAGGAAAAAAAAAAAACATTTTCGATGACATAGTGCATTTTAGACCCATCTGAACTTTTTTTTCATTTCATACTTTACATTGTATAATCTGATTTTAATTAACCAAAGCCTGGCGAGGGCAGCTTATAGTAACATTGTGTGTTACGTGGCGTCACAATGAATACTAAATCTTGATTGAAATCAAAAGAAGAAAATTTTTAAAAGTAAAGTTTTTTTTTAAACGTTTGTAAATGGCGTGAAATCCTTTTTTTTATGTTAGTATAAATGAGTTTTCTGTATTGAGTAGTAAATTATTGGGTGGGCTCAGCCCCTATTCACAATTTATTGGGGGGGCTCGAGCCCCACGGGCCCATATAACTCTACGCCTATGAGTCCTTGTCTGTTCGAGGCTACATTTCCAATTTTATATTTTGCAATCTTCTTTTTAAAATCATTAAATACATATCGCCTTTCCGTAAGGCATGGTCAAGTCAAATCAAAGGAAACAGAAGTACAAGAATAATATTCCATTAAAGGTTCATACTTTGCACTTAAAACCTAATCAAGCGTCACTAACCTCCCCTCTTTGCTGGTTTCGTAGTTTGAATTCTATTTTCGCTTCATACTTTTGGCGTTTACCTTTCTGCGCCCGTATTTTCTCATGGAATAATGTATGTCACTCTTTCAATGGTCAGATCAAAGAATGCTGTGGCAGTCAAGATCATTTAAGAGAATTCACCTGGACGTTTCGTGGTCGATGACTTTACCCAAAATATCGTCTTCAACGAAATACTCAATTAGAATTTGTAACTATATTTGCTCATTCGTCATTTAATATGTACTCTTCTTTTTTTAACTCAATATAATTAAAAAGAAATTTTAAAGATTTCAATCATTTCATCGTCATTGCACAGTTGCTAAGAACTGGCGTGAAACCTTTTGTTTACTTTCTGTCACAAGTCATGTTCCGTCCGCGTCGCTCTTTGATTTTTCCTGTTAGTTTTGTTCAAGACCTTGGTGACATTCTTGATCGTTCCCATTTATTTTTGAATATTACAACAGTCAATAAAGTGACCGTCGAATTCGACAGGTTCCAGCTAGTCTATATATTATTTTGAAACATGTTTTTCTTTCGGCAACTAAATTGAAAGAACGGCTGGGTGTAAAAACTCGGCTGAGGTGTCTGAAGAAAGGTCCCGGCCCGTAGATGTGCCATCAAAAGAGAAAATCAGAAAAAAGTTGAACGGTTTAGGCGTGGCGGAACAGCAAAGGTGCAAATTTTCGCCGTAGAAATAACATTGTGGTTTATTAACCCCATTGTTGGCAGACGATTGATATGCGTAAGCTCCGTAAGGCTTGATTTATTTGGAAAAATATTTGTTAGAAATTGCATCCGCTTGTAAATGTTGTGTGGCAAATGTGGCAACAGTGTGTAGTGATAATAAATGTGTTGTTCTAAATTCTGATTAGAATAAGAGCAAGTATGATTTAAAAAAAAAGCAGTGAAAACCGACTTCGAATTACTTCACCATAAAGAAAAATTAATGGCATTCTAAATTAAAAGGCTTTGGCCAAATTCTCACTATAGCAGATATTGCCAAATTAAGTTCAGTCTTGGAGACTTATTTTTTGACGACAAATTTGGCGATAAATCGCCAAAACTGGTAATATTTCACCATAGAAATAACATTGTGGTTTATTAAAACTCATTGTTGGCAGCTAAAAACGCATTCTTTATTTTGACGCTATATCGCATATCTGTTAATCTGGAAAGTGTTTTTACTGTATCCACTAATTTAGAGAACGGCTAGGTGTAAGAGAATTTTTAAAGTGTCTAAAAAAGGCCTGAGCCTGTAGATGTGTGATCAAAAGAGAAAAATAGAAAAAGTCGAACAGATCAAACATGGCGGAACGGCAAATGTGCAATTTTTTGCCTTAGAAATAACATTATGGTTTATTAAATACATCTGGAAATCGTAAAAGCTTTCTCTATTTTGGCGCTTTATCGCTTATTTCCTTAATTTTTTCTATATATTAATTTGAAACATGTTTTCCGGTATCTACTAAATTGAAAGAACAGCTATGTGTAAAAATTTTGTTGAGAGGTCTAAAAAAAGGTCTTGGTCCGCAGATGTGTCATCTAAAGAGAAAATTTTTTTAAGTGGAAGGGATCAGGCGTAGCGGAACTTCAAATGTGCAATTTTTCGAGATAGAAACAACATTGTGGTTTATTAAATACATTTTGCTGTCATAAAAAGCCTTCTTTATTTTAGCGTTTTATCGCTTACTAGCTGAAGTACCCGTTCTTCGCACGGGAATGAATGGACTTTTTGATATTACGATTTGTGGTGATTACTATTCATTGTAATGAACAGATATAGCAAAGTGGATATCGCGTTATATTGTGTCCAATAATCATGCATACCGAATTGCAAGGCAATCGTTTATACGGTGCAGAAGGCCATGCGGCGTAGCGCAATCTAGTGGCGAGTTTTAGCAAAACGGATACGGCGAAAATATTTTTCGCATTCAGATATCGATGTATACGAATTTTCATGACTATCGGTTGGACAGTCCTGAAGTTCATGTGTTGACGCGACATCTAGTGGCAAGTTATAGGAAAATGGAGAGCGCCAAACTCTTCCCCGTTTTCAAATATCTATGCATACCTATTTTCATAGCGATCATTTGCACAGTCAAGAAGTGATACACTGCAGGGCCATGCAGTGGTTCAATAAAGTAATGATTTGCTACAGCGCCGTCAAGTGGCGAGTTATAGCAAAATGGATAACGCCAAAATATTCTCATTGTTCAAATAGCTATGTATACTGATTTTCATAGCGACCGTTTGAATGGTCAAGAATTTGGCCTGCTGCAGCGTCATCTAGTGGCGACTTAAAATAATAATGCATTGCAGTGTCATCTAGTGGTGAGTAACATCAAAAGGAACGCAGTTAGAATATATTCTTCGTGCTCAAATGTGTAAGTATAAAAAATTTTTGCCGATCGGTCGAACGGTATAGAAGTTGATGCTTTTCAGCGCCATTTAGCGGCAAGTTACAGCAAAATGGATAGTGAAAAATATTCTCCGTGTTCTAATATTCGCGTGTACCAAATTTCATCGAAATCGGTTGGACGATATTCGCATAGCAAACGGCTAAACGGAATAGAATTCGACGTTCTGCTGCGCCACCTGGTGGCAAGTTAGAGGAAAACGGATAGCATAAAAAGCTTCTCCATGATAAAAGACTTAGGTGAACCAAATTTCATGGTGCAACGGTGCTCAACGGTGCTGGAGTTTCTCAACCTCATACACTCATACCAACATTCATTTTTATCTATAACCAGTGTCATTATATATCCCAGTCTCAAATAAAATCCAGTTTCAAATCTAAGCCTCGCCAAAGTGCCAACATACGCCATTTTGCAAGCGTTTTTTCAGGAAATCATTCGAAGCATTGACTTAGCAGCAATAATATATGGGAAATGGTTCGACCGCGAAAAAGTAAAGCAAGCCTTTATTTGAAAAGTTGAATCCCTTAATACAGCCGAATTTTTTAAAATTATCAACTATAACGTGTTTTATTCATCATTACTCCGATGTACTAAATGAGAAGATTTCAATTTTCTGAAATTTGGCGGAATTCCCCCAACTTAAATCAATGTACTCATTTGGCGAGAATTCTGGAGATAGATCAATTGAAATCCCTTAATAACTGCATTATTTCTTCACGGATCATTAAAATTTAACGCTGTATTCTAATAAAAGTTTGCACTTGTTTTCAAAAATCTATTTCCTTAAGCTCTCAATAAATTGCGCCAAGCTGAAATCTGTGCAAACCGCTAGAACTCACTTTCACAAAATCGGCATTTGAGCCATTTTATTTTTTCGCCAAACTAAAATAATTTACCTATTAGCCTCGGAAATCTTCAATTCTTATTGTTTTGCGTGTAAAGCATTACATTCCTGCTCTGATTTCCCATGCACACGATATTATAATTTAAAAAAAATAACCTTACGAATATAAACTAACAAAAAAAAATCATTATTATTCTTTTATTTTTACTTTGAGAATTTAAAACATTTTATTCGGCAAAATCGCCACACATGGCAACCACGATCCTTATTTCACACTTTTTTCACTACAGGGGTTACAATTACGGAAAGCTTTTTGCGTGAAGAGCATAAAAAATCTCTTAAATTCCGGGAACGGGTGGACTTTCAAAGTTTTAAAGTGGACTACGATTTATTCTATATTATTTTACATATCTGTGCTAAATTTCAGGCCGATAGGTTCATTTTTGTGGATTTGTATACGAACGACATTTTATTCGGCAAAATCGCCACACATGGCAACCACGATCCTTATTTCAAACTTTTTTCACTACAGGGGTTACAATTACGGAAAGATTTTTGCGTGAAGAGCATAAAAAATCTCTTAAATTCCGGGAACGGGTGGACTTTCAAAGTTTTAAAGTGGACTATGAGTTATTCTATATTATTTTACATATCTGTACTAAATTTCAGGCCGATAGGTCCATTTTTGTGGATTTGTATACGAATCAAATCCACAAACAAACAAACAAACAAACAAACAAACAAATAAACAAACAAACAAACAGAATTTCATTTTTATTTATAAGATTAGCACTAGGGTGCTATTTCGTTCACGCCCAAACTTTTGTCTACTCGATTCTATCGATATGATTTGTAGACAGGTTTTGTAGAGATGAACTGTCACGGTGGAAATCTCTTTAAATGTGTTTGCCACATAACGCGGAAGGGGGGGGAATAAGTCTGAAAAGGTTTGCGATTTTTGATAATTGATCACCAAGTTTGCGGCAAAAAAAAAAAAAAAAAAAAATTGAAAACCGAACCATGCCTGGCGATGGTTGTAAAATAGCTTTAGTAGGCAAATTTAATATAGATATTAAATCCAAAGATGTGTTTTATGCAACGAGAAAGACAAACATAGCACACTCATGGATTATGATGCTCATTCCAAACAGTACTTAAAATGGTGAAGTATAGTTGGAATATGCTTGGCGAAGATTGTAAAACAGTTTTAGCAGCTGTAGATTTCGATTCCAAAGAAGTGTTTTGTGGAACAAGGAAGAAAAATACGGCACGGCCATGAATAATGATACACTTTTTAATTTAATGAAACAAGGAAGAAAAATAGGGACGGCGCATGGATTATGATACGCTTTTAATATACAGCACTTTAGTGAGTACTTAAAATATGAAAGTGTTTCAGATTTTTTCAAACTTTTCTCCATACAAATACATTGTGGTTTGTTAACGACATTGACGGCAGTTATAAACTCCTTGTTTAGTTAGCGATTTATCTTTTATTTCTTTAATTTTTCAGTTTTCTGTCTGATACTGGATCTTTATCATCGAGGGTAGCTTGAGAAAAGGCAAATAAAGCAGGGAGCGCGCGATCGAAATTTGGCGGAACAGATTTTTTTGTCTCTTGCAGAATTCCGAAAATTTTCACTATTTTCGCTTCATACTTTTGGCTTTTACCTTTCTGCGCCCGCAGTTTCTCATGGAATGTTGTATGTCACTCTTTCAATGGTTAGATCAAAGAATGCTGTGGCAGTCAAGATCATTTAAGAGAATTCACCTGGACGTTTCGTGGTCGATGACTTTACCCAAAATATCGTCTTCAACGAAATGCTCAGTTGGAATTTGTAACTGTACTTGCTCATTCGTCATTTAATATCTGCTCTTCTTTTCTTTTTACTTGATAAAGATAGTTAAAAACAAATTTTAAAGATTTCAATCATTTCATCATCATTCTACAATTGCTAAGAACTGGCGTGAAACCTTTTGTTTACTTTCTGTCACAAGTAGGGATCGACCGATACCACATTTTCGCCGATGACCGATACCGATACTTTACCTATAAATTCATTTTTAGAAATAGCCGATACCGATACTTTTAAGTTATGGTATCGGCCGATACCGATACTTAACCGATACCGATACTTTACATAATTTAATGTCATTTAAACCTACATCTGTATTCTGGATAGTTTTTGTAACGAGAGTGGAGTTCGCGTTAAAATGAATAACAGCATGATGAAATTTGAGCCCAGTAGAAAGCATTAAAAAGAAAAAGCAGTGGATACATTGAAGTGTGAATTTACAGTAGTTCTAGTCTTTCTTTTCTGTTCAATCATGCCGACGAATGACCGAATTTATAAAAAGCTGAGCGCTGGGAAGCGTGCGGGTTCGGAATTCTTTCTCCTCGCGTGGCTGTCGATCTAATGGTCTAGGGTTTGGGGCGATTTTCTCCAGATGTTATGTGAATATGCGTTAGACTCCCTTAAAAAGGCCTCTGCCCAAGCCCCCCATAGGTAGATGCCCCTCATTTAGGCTTGACAGAACAGAAACACGGGGGAGGGGGAGTTAAAGGGATATATTAATAAGAGAATCCATTTCCGGTGCCGACTGGTGCAAATATGTAAATCAATTTTTCTAAACCTCTATTTTGTCACCTGTTTGTTGCTATGAGCCAGATAAAAGGATTTCATATTAGACCCAAAACAGCTTCCTGTTTGCTCTTACTATATGTGTCTTTGTTTTTGGTTCATACCTCGATTTTGTGCTTATAAAAGTAAACACATGAAATTTATTCAACTTCAAAGCTTGCAAGTTTTATTTACATTTTCTTTAATTATAATTCTTTCACATATGAAAATATTTTTTAGATTACTTAAACTGCATTAAATTGTGATAATGTATAAACTGTCTGTACAGTACTATGTAAGTACATATGTATTTACATATTGTTCATTAAATACGTATGTAAATTCTTCCCTTAAAATGCATAATAAGTTCACATTAATTAATGTTTTATTTATCTGCTCCAATTATTTAACCACTAAGTGAATTATTAAATGTTTTAGCAAGATTTCTTTTTAATATGAACTCATATGATCACTTTTAAGTTCTTTTTGAAAGTCCGTATATTTTGATTCTCCGGACAGGGTTAAGTCACAATTAATCCGGATGATCCATGAATTTGATCTTTTCCGTAGGAAGAACAGATACTCGCCGATTATTCCTGTGTTTTCCTTATATATAAATACTATTCACAAGAAATGTGTTTTTTACCCCAAAATTTGAAATAAACTAAATAATAATTAGTATTACAGCTAATTATACTAATACAGCTTCAACTTTTTAAATTAACAATATAAATAATTATTAGATATAGATAATTATTACATTTCTCAAAACAGAATGATACACAAATCCTAAGTTCTCTCATTAATCTGATAGATAATAAAATCATTAAATGTTTGATAACTCGTACTTTTGATAGTGTTTAATTATGACCAACAGGGGCACCGGGCATTGATAGATTTGGGGGCCCCAAAATCTATGAAATTTGTTATATTTTTCATAAAATTTTGATATAAAAAATATTTCAGAAAAAACATTTAAAATTGGGGGCCCTTTCAAATCGGGGGCACTAGGCAAAGTTCCGATTTGCCCATATAATAATAAGGCCCTGCGCTTCACGACCAAAACCACATCATACTTTAAAACTTCAACCTTTCAAAACCATCAAAAAGAGGTTTCCAAATGGAAGAAAATGTGCCTCACTATTTTTAGCAGACTTTTAAAATGTGAATATTCTTATCAAAATTTAAAATCACAGAATGCAAAACAATGTAAAATAACGGAATTTTGAAGTGCATTTACAAATTTTATTCTCTAAATTCGTGGATTGTCTTTACTCTTGAAAATTTCATTTACATAATGAAATGTAAGGAATAGTAAGTTTAACAAATTTATAATAAATACCAATTTATTTTTAATTGAAAGTCATAATTTAATACTTTTAAACTTCGAATTAAGTAAAAAGTTTGTAATATTTTCTGAAATAACTGCAAAAATCTCTTATCTTTGTACAACGAAATTTTCTCTATAGCGAATTTTTTAACTGGAACCGAGCGAGTTCGTTACAGGGAGATTCAATTGTGTGTGCATATATATATATATATATATACAGGGGAGTAGCCAGGGGGGGGATATCGGGATATATCCCCCCCCCCGAAATTTTTGGATTAGTAATAAAATTCCGTCTATTTATACACATATAAGTTCATATCCCCCCCCCGAAATTTTTTTCCGGCGCATATCCCCCCCCGAAAATTTTTCCTGGCTACGTGCCTGTATATATATATATATATATATATATATATATAACTAACAAGTAAAACACAAAACATACTACAAATAAGACATATCTCGCAAAAGAAATATAACAGCTATTAGCAAGAATTAGAAACCAGAATTTGAAGCCAAATAAAGTGCAAGAATTATTGTGATAATATAATGGAACGGAAATTATAACCACTGTCACCATCTTCAGGGGCCACAAACAGTGGATTATAATTTACAGCAAACCAAATAGTAGGGTTTCGGTTGTGTGGCATTTCAGAAGAGATATTAACTCCACACATCTGGGCCCTACCCTACTATATAAAGGAAAGAAGAAATCAAAAAGATAACAAAAATTAGAAATAGGAATATAATTTTACATACCAGACCTTGAGCACATGTAAATTTCATTTGAACAAATGATATGTGTTGCCAATGTTAAGAATTGTAAAAAGTGAAAAATGGTGTTGCCACTAAATAAAAGTGTAAAAGTGGAAAGAAGAAAGTATAGGAGTTGCCAAATACTAAAAGGTAATATTATTAAATTTTAAGAATATCCAGGTATATTAATATAATAAATATATATTGAATAATAATAAATTAAAATGATTGAATAAAATAAATAGTATAGCAAAATTAAATATAACATATTGTTTAAAAAATATAAGTTATTGTATGACAGAAGATTAAACTAGTAAATAAGAAAAAAATAAAAAATAATGTTTAGGACAGAATAATCACAATATAGGAACCCTTTTTTTTTTCCCCTCCAGATATATATATGCATGCATATACACATCCAAATTGTTTTTAAACATATTACTTATATATATATATATATATATATATATATATATATATGAATGAACTCTATTTCGAGTCCACACAGTGAGAAAACAGAAAATAAACGCTTATAAAACTGAAGTAAAATTCTAGCCTACCTCTCGAAATTTGTTTTTTGCAATCCTTGTAGATAGCGTATTTAATGATTTAATGTTGGGCACCAATTAAAAATAATTTAGAAGAATAGATTATTGTCCTGTTAAACTGCCATCTAACGATAACGATTCTTTGTCCATAATTTCGACCACACTTGGTGATACGACATCCATAGCGATGGTTAGAATTAAAAAAAAAAAAAAAACAGTTCGAAAACACTCGCGCAAACAAATGTGCCAATGAAACGACGCCTCTCATCTCATTACCAAAATAAAGATTCCAGAATGGTTGCGCGTGCGTACTTTTCTTCTGAAAAGCGAAGTATCGGTTGAAAAGTATCGGTGAAAATGGATGAAAGCAACAGAAACCGATACTTTCCCGATACTTTTAGAATCGGAAGAACCGATACCGATACCTAAAAAAATAGGAGGTATCGGCGCCGATACTATCGGTTGCCGATACTATCGGTCGATCCCTAGTCACAAGTGATGTTCCGTCCGCGTCGCTCTTTGATTTTTCCTGTTAGTTTTGTTCAAGACCTTGGTGACATTCTTGATCGTTCCCATTTATTTTTGAATATTACAGTCAATAAAGTGACAGTCGAATTCGACGGAGCAGCTAGTTTATTATTTATTTATAAATTCATGCTCAAGCTCGTGTTCGGGAATGTCAAATTTACACAGGTCCTTCCTTCATTTCAGTGGAAACGATCAGAGTTCCTGCTGTGTAGCGAACCACACATAAATAAATAAATTCATAAATAGATAACTGATTTCAACTTGCCTGATTTAAGTATATTTTTTCATGATCCGTGTAAAGAAATACACAAAATATACGTTTTGAAAAGTTGCGGCATCAATAGCCTTAACTTATTCAACCTAGATCTTTTGAAAACAATCAATGGTTGTCAAAAACAATCAAACAATCTATCTTTGAAAATATCGGTATAGAGAGGTACTTTTGGAAGTAACCGGTTTCCAGTGTAATACATACTCCTTAATATATTCATGTTTTTCTTTTTTTTTTTTCTTTTTTTTTTTTGTCGCGATTATTTTGATAAGTACATTTTACAAATGTTTTTGCTCAGAATGGTATAAAGTTACAAATATATATATATATATATATATATATATATATATATAAGTGCAATAGCTAAACTTACGAATCAAAGAATCAATCACTCTTCAATTAGGATATTCAAAAATTACCATGGAGTGTATAAATCGTATTCTAGTTAGGGCAGTTTAGTAGACATATATCCAAGATAATATAGCATATAACAACTATACTCAATGCAGCAAAACAAATTGAAGCAGATCATTCGAAACAATAGAACAATGACGTTGAATTGAACGAAATAAACAAGGAGAGTAACCATCGGCTATACTCGTGAGACCCACAAACCGAATACTTACTACCAAAATAAAAAACGAAGTAATAGGATTTCAATGTAGTTACTTAGCACAAAGAAAGCTAAATATGTAACTACCTACGGAGGGGAAGGGGTGTTATCCTGTTATGAAAATCAAAAGGTAGGCAAAATAGCCGAAAGCATGAAGACAAGAGTGAAGAATATTCAAACTGTTGCCAATGAAAGATGAATAATTACCAGTTGCCAAATTTCTAAAGTTAAATAAAAGAGGAAAAAGAAAATAATAAAAATAAAATATAATTGTATGGTATATAAGAGACATATAATAATTAAATAGATATACATCTAACTACGCCTAAACATCACTATTATTGATAAGTAGCTAAGATTTATGTCTGATATTACTAGAGAGAAAAATGTGAGAATTTTAAGAATACCAGTGATCATCCATTCATTTAAAAAAATTTTAAAATAAATCAATAAATATGTACATAAAAGAACCCATAATTTATTATTATTTTTTAAAATTAAAAGAAATTTTTTTTACATAAAGCCAGCTATCAAACCCCAACCTCTCCAACCAAGAATTCCCAATATGAAACATGTTTACTGAAATTCTAAACTATGATATCATTTTTTAATATAATTGCATTGTAGTTGAATGATTTATAAGTAATTATAAAGTTTTGTTGAAAATATTTAATCTGATCAGATAATAAAGTTTTTAGAAGTATCAAAATAATCGATATATATATATATATATATATATCGATTATTTTGATAATCGATATACACATAATCGATCACACACACACACACACATATATATATATATATATATATATATATATATATATATATATATATATATATATATATATATATATCGATTATTTTGATACTTCAAAAGCTATACTTTCATATTAATCTACATGAGAATGACTTGTTCGGGCTCTTTTGCTAATTTCCGTTAAATTTGAAACCAAAATATTCATCTGTACTTTGCAAATATGCGCTGCTTCAATAATTATTCCCTCGAAGAAGTCTGAAAAGCAAATTTAAATTCAGCGAGAAAGTGGTTCGCCGAAGTCTGCAATACCAACGTATTTTAAACGCGACATCAAAAATATTTGCTTCTTTGTACCAGAAGTGTCTTAGAAACATTTTAAATTCAGTCTCGAAGACAATTGCCGCTGGAGGTTTTTGATTTTACTAAAATTACTAAGGCAGTCCGTAATTGGTCGGCCGTCTTCTAATAGCTTAGACAAATGCTGCTGTAAATTGCGAAACGCAGTTGTCTAAACTGAGGCGCAAACGCGATTGCGTGACAAAACTTCAAATTGTGGCTCTCGCATCATAGAAGCAGCCATAAGACTAGACGAGTAAAATTTGAGGAAAGTTAAATGAATATTGTTTCCTCAAACAACACTAAATAATCAGAGATATAAAACGAATACTTTCCATAAAACTGAAAATTGTGTAAATGTTGCTTTATTTCTCGAAGGGATCTTTTCAAATTAACTATCTTACATTCTTCCCATTCTCTTCTAGTAATAGTTTGTGTATAATAAACCATTTGAGGACTAATACAAATGCTTCGTTTTCAATGAGAAAGTTAGTATCTGACAAAATGCTTTTCTTTCAAGAGAAAAAAATTATTGAAGTTAAACCTCTTGACACAGTTGTTATGTTAAGGCAAAGCCACACGCACTCTATTTGCTTAAGGGGAGGCAGTGCCTTGGCCGTGGGACTTTTCGAGGGGTTCTGACGCGGATTCGCAGGAGCCCAGACAGCACAGCAAACTTGCATCAAACTTGCAGCAAGCTTGATTTATCAAGTCAATAAGCTTGAATTAAGCTTGAAAATTTCAAGCGTGTAAGCTTAATGCAAGCTTGAATCAAGTGTTCTAGTTTACACTTACCCAGCTTGCATTAAGCTTGACATTTCAAGCTTGAATCAAGCTTGACATAACAAGCTTAATTTCAAGCTTAAAAAATTTTCCTAAATACACGGGACGCCGGTCGGCGAACTCGCCCCACATATTTTACTTTGCCACGCATTTTCCCCGCTACGCCGAAATTTAAATTTATTTTATTTCCATCGAGCGTCCGTGGATAGAATAGAACCCGGGACCTTTCGGTTGGTAGGCGAGCGAGCTATCCATTCAGCTACTAAGCATCGGGAAGTTATGACTAAAGTTTGAAGTGAATTATCAAGCCGTTTTCTGGCCAGATTGATAAGTGGGCGATATGTTCTTTTTTTTTTTCCATGGGATGCATCAAAATTAAAATAATATGTGTGATTTAGAGACTCTACTAATAAGGAAATAAACCTAATATAAACTTAAGAGCAGCACACGTTTTAAAACTTTCGCAACACTCATGAGCAATACTGCTGGCCAAAATCGAGACAAACGACTGATTTTGAAATCAATTTCGTAGTATAATTGTATTTTATTTTGAAGAATTTCTATAATTGGAAATATAGAATCTTTTTTTTTTAATTCTATATTGAACCACCCATAAAGTGAAGTATATTAACTAACTAAATTGTGTTAATTATATTAAAATTTATTTTTAGGGCTAATTAATTAGTTAATGGAATTACTAATGTTAATTAGATGTAAATAAAACTAAAACTCCCCTCGTGTTACACTTCACAGGGGCTTATCCCATTCATTCCTTCCCCTTGCGTGTTCTAATGTCCAGGTTTTGTGCGTAATAAACAGAGCCCGATCAAGACAACTGTGGGCCCTGGGCAGAAGAAAAAATTTGGGCCCCTTGCAATAACCCCCTCCCTCCTCAAAAAAAAAAAAAAAAAAAAAAAGATTATGATCGGTTCATACTGAAAGCTTTTTAAATATCTTACCCATTCCTAACACAAATTTTGTGTTAAGTAATCTGAAACCAAAGAAACAGATAGTTAAACGTTACTTCGAAATGCTATATCACAGTTGCTAACATGTATGGAATACGAACACTTTAGTCATTTTTGTAAATATTTCTTAAAATAACAAATAATTGAGAAATTTTGGTATTTTTTAACGCTAAAAATTCTCTCTACAAATGTGGTTAGTTATTTTCCTACATATTGGTATGCTATATCGATATAGAGCATTTCGAAGAATTAAAAATAAGTTTAAATTAATTTATACAAATGTAAATTTGAATTATTTTCATTGTTCATACTTTATAATTAAAAAAATTATTTAACCTTCTGAATTTTTTTTTTTTAATCCTTTGTAATTTTATTTTAAAACTACAAAAGTGTAAGATGTAAGATTTTTGGGCCCTAAAATCTGTAGGCCCTGGGCAGTTGTCCGTTTGCCCTGCCGGTAATATGGCACTGGTAATAAAATAAAACACATCTTTTACGAGCTTTCAGCTAATTTGAGAAACGCTAGAATATTAATGTCCATTCTCTTTCACAGATGGCGCCATCACTGCACACTGCAAGCTAAAATCAAGTTAAAGTCAAGCTTGTATTAATACGTCAAATTCAAGGAAATGTCAAGCTTGATTTAAGCTTATGTGCTGTCTGGGAGAAAGCTGCCCAAAGACCCCTCTTGGCATCGGTATGTCATTTTGAGAGCTTAAATGTACAATACTTCAACTCTCAGTTAAGTACCAGTCAAACATGCTTTCGTGGCCATATATTTCTTTTTGAAAATCATCTGATTTCAAATGGAATTTAAATGGAGTCACCGCCGTCATCACATTGACAGACATGTATCCCAGTAACACTTTAACTACCATCTCACCTGAATTCTCTCCAGTAATTCCTTATTAGCCTTTTCCCACCACTCAGAATAATGGATATATTGGGTAGGCACATAAGTTTCAAGTAGATTGTATTTCAAAAAATAATTAGCATGGTATATGAAATGGAATATTCAAATATGGAAAGACTATAAAAAAAAAGCCCTATACGAACTTTTTAATAAAACAGATTATATGAAATGCGGCATACAGTAAGTTCTTTTTTTTCCCCCTTTTAACTATGACCTGTCTTTAAGGGACTCAGGGGACGTCTGCTATTTTTGTAACATTGCACACGGTTTTATAACTTTCCTATTCTGCAAGTATTTCTTCTAATTGCAGTATTATGATAATTAAGACTCAGGACAGAAAAATCAGGACGGAATTGCCCCGTGTTTTTCGATTGCCTTAATAGTTCTCTGAATCGTCTGATGTTCATTTGTTCATTTCTTGTGAAATTCTAATTTGTAAACAAACAAGGCATTGACAAATTAAAATTCCAACTAATATAAGTTTCATTCAAAATTTATGAAACCATTTTATACCTTTCCTAAGCAAAGGCATCACCTGATCAATGCAAATTTGTCTGCATTGTAAGCCATTTCAACCATTGTAACCGACTTCAAAAAGAAGGAGGTTATCAATTCATTGGTATACCGTCATAAATAACAAGACGAGCCTTTTGCTCACAAAAAAAAATACTTGTACGGACGGCACGCCATTAAAACACATACAATAATGTACAGGTGGAATTTAAAACAGGTTAGATGGCGGCAGTGACGTAGCCAAGGGTGGGGGGGATAGGTGGGGTTCCCCTATGAGGAATTTTTTACCGTACAAAATGAATATTCTTCACTCCCTTACCACACACACGTATACATATATGTGAGTTGCAGCAGTCGTAACCCCCCCCCCCTTCCCATGAAAAATTTCTGGCTACGCCACTGGACGGCGGGTTCGCGAAACAGGCCTCACAGTCCTAACACCACGGGAAAAGTTGCCGCTGAACTTTTCTCTCGAAAGCCGATCTCTTCTCTCTTGAGCTGCACATCTAGGCTCCGGGTTGGAGTTTCAAGTGGATTTCGATCACGTATTTGTAGTAAGTGTTCGAAAGTTGTGAGATTCCTCATGTCCCTATAGTGTCTAATTCTGGAGAGCAGTTGAAACATTCAGGGATTTATTCGTTCTATAACGTCGAAACAGCACATTATCAGAGATCTATAGCTTCTTATCGAAGACTTTACGAGACTGCTCAGATCAAAGGTTATGGGAGAGACTCAAGTACTGAGGAGTAAAGAAAAAAGGATCATCACACATATATCTAGGTTTTTCTAATTTTATTTTATTCTTGGTTTTTATTGATCTATAAGTACGAATTGTTCGTAACTATTCGGACAACGTCACATTGGAATCTTACTTCCTTTTTACTTTTTTTGTATGTATGTTTAGCGATAATTTTTTAACATGTGAACTCATTTCGACAATTTTTTCTTTTTATTTGAAAGGGGATACTTTATTTCCAAACCTTGTTCCAACAAATCGAAGTCCGATATGCTATAAGATTCCGTAAACATAAATAGTCTTCATCACTGAGTATAGTGCACGTCTTGTTGCAGTATCGACAGAATTATGAAAATTCACAGATTCTGATTTGTGTGGAATACTTCCTAATATATTATGACTTGATAAACACTAAAATATCTCTAAACATTTAATTAATTTTTTTTTTTTTGGATTTCAGTCGCAGGGCCTTTAAAAAATTCGGGAACCACAGGCTAAAACTATATATATAAGCTGAAGTCTACTGCTACTTAGATTAAAGCCCATAGGCTATGTTCCTGTAAGTTCAAGTACTACGCGGCTAACTTGGTTCTGGCTTAATCTAAAGTTTCAGTCATTCAAAATCTTGGTTATCAAAGGTTTGTATTGATCGTTCCATACATTCAAGATGATTAAATGCGAATTTCTCCAAGAAAAAAATACTGGATGAAATGAAATTTCTACTTTTTCGGTATTGGTGGATGAGACTATGCAGATATGAGCGAAGCAAATAGTCATCCCGCCAGCAATGGCTGATGAGAAACCAATTAATTGACAAGATAATAAATAAAATTTGGGCAGCAATCAAGATGACTTTAGTTTCTGTTCAACGAATTATTCTATTATACTTTAAATAAAACTTTAAAAAAATGAAATTAGTTAGATTGTTACGCTTCTGATTATCTCTCTCTCTCTTTCTTTTCCTCGGAATCCAGTGGACTAACTTAAGAACTTTTAACTTCCTTTGCTAACTCTTTTCTTCGTTCACGTAGTGCAATAGCACGTACTGAAGTGCATGCTTTTCTTTTAGTCTTGAATTGTTTTCAAACACATAAACGCAGTTGGGATCGTTAAATATTTTAATTTCTTCTGTGATAACAGGAACACATTTTGGAATCTCACATATTAAAGTTCGACACGTCTGAACAAAACATTCCATTATAAATTCCAAAAAGATTAAACACGATTTCCCATTAATTTTAATAATTATTTTATTTAGATGAATACTAGTTCTTTATAGCTTGGGAAATAATAATAATACTTTCACAGATAACATTACGCAAAAATCATTAAGAAAAAAAAACAGCTTTTAATAAAGCGAGTAAATGTCTATTAAAGCAATAAGCTGAAAGTCGCTCAACGGGTGTAGTGGCTAAAGAACCATTATATCACGGCTTGGGTCCGGGTTCGATTACTGACTTGTGCTTGGGTGCTTGTCCGTTTCTTCATAGGGGGTAACGCGGCAACGGTAGTCATGCATATGATGCTCAATTAATAAAATGGCCAGTAATTCGGGTCTTAGTAGTGGCGAATGCTTGATGAGCAAGTGCCTGTTATTTGGGTGAGGGGAACCAATAAGCTTAAAACATGATGCTGCTACATTTTTTATAACTCTAAGTTAAAGTATTAATAACTTACTAGGGCAGGGGTGAAAACTGACTGACTGTCTTAAATTGGTTATTAGTGGAGGTCCTTGAGCGAAGCTTAAAGCGCTGCATGTAAATTTGGATGTTTTTGTCAAAGAGGAAAAATGCTCAAAATGGATAATAATCAGTATAGACGAACAGTGCCTTTAAGAGGGCGCTGTGAGGTCGCAATCACGTAACACTGCTTAAAATTTGTGATTTATTCGCGCACAGCAACATTCTAATAAATTGAGATAAGAAATTTAATTTTACGACAAATGGGGATTTTCACTCATCACTAATTATGTATATAGTATGATAAGGAAATAAATCATAACGAATTATTTTATATCAGAAAGGCACTTTAATTATCTTAAGATATTTTCTAATATTTATAGCATTCATCAAGAAATTTAAGCAGTTTTAACTTGTAAAAATAAAATTTTAGATTGCATCATGATTCGTCGCTAGAGGACGCCTACATAGTTAGTCGTTTACAGGCGTTCGATTATCAGTGGCGAATTATTGCAAGTTTATCGGGGGGGGGCGGTTGGTTTGTCGGTGGGGGCAGTTAGTTAGAAGATTGACATATACATCCATTTCATGGCAGTAAAATAGGATCTTTTAAATTAATTTCTTTTTTCTCGGGGGGGGGGCGGTCGCCCCCTCCGTCCCCCCATTTAATCCGCCCTTGTCGATTATTTTTCTTTGAAAGACTGACGCGATTTCGCCCGTCTCACGTTAGTCTAAGTCCATGAGATGAGCAAAAGGAATCAACCTGGCTAGCTAGCATAGATGCGAAGATGATGTTAGTACTGGTCAAATGTGGAGAGAACCGCCTTGTTTTATGCCAGAACGCAACGTCACCAGGGCTATAGTCCGGCAATTTAGCAACTAACCCGTCTTGTAGATTATTTTATCAATCCAAGAAACACTATAAATTTAACTAACGAACACGCTACGTGCCAGCAATTTTATGCAAAGCTATTATAGAGTGGTTTCCATACCGAGAGTGTGCACTCTCAGAAAAATTCGGCTTTATACACTAATTTATCCCTCATTTTTCAGAGAACAATTTCCGTACACTTTGGAAACGTAATATTTCCGTGAATTCTTTTTCCCACTATCTGAAGAAGAGGAAAAAAATTCGTGAACTTGGAGAAGTTTCTTCAATTCACAGGAGAGATAAAGAAACGGATATTCGTCAATTAACGGAAATATATCGGAAGCACTGCTGCCAGAAAAATTTCCGTGAATTGAAGAAATAATTTTTCAGAGTGCTTCTTTATAAAAAGACCATTTTTTTTGGCACAGCTGGCTGTGCGGCACACAGCCAGCTGTGTCAAAATGTTGCTGGTAGTTAAATCGAGCGATGGCAACGGCTGCCCTTGTTCCAGCATTGGGAAATGGTTGCGCTTCAAAGGGTTAAAGCGTTCGCAATTAGACAATAACACTAGCATAGAAATCACTTGTTGTTTATGGAGTCTTTATTTTCCAAATTAAAAACTTGAATCATATGCTAAAAATACATTTCAGTTTCAAAATCTTGACTAGAAACACTCCATTAGCTGACATCCATTTTCAACCGAACAGCTTAAATTAAGAACAGTGAATTAATACACAACCTAATTAATTTGTTCCGCGGGGTTTACTTTTAAACAAAAGAATCATTCTATGCTTCTTTATTGTGGATTGATTACTTTAAAGAATATTTTCTACTTACATATATTTCAAAAGAAACTAGCTCTTTGGCGCTATTTAATAGGGTTTTTTTAAAAAAAAAGGAGACTCAACTCCAAACACGAGTGGCTGAAAAGCAAATTTATTCTTTAATTGAAACTCAGACATTTTACATTGATATTGCTTATTCATTAGTTGTAAGGAATTTTTACAGTTTGTTGCAGTTTGAAGTCTTCTAATGCTTGATTGCGATAAACGCATCAGTTGAGAAGGAATTGGTTAATTAAATGAAATTAATTAAGAGAATTCGTTAGATTGGTCACTGTCAATATTTTTCCGTTTCAATATCTGCCTTAGAGTGTCTCTTTGTTACCACTTGTAAAAAGAGTTTTCCTTTGTTTGAAAGGGGTTTCAATAGTCTTCAGATATTTTATTTCATAATTTCTTTAACCATGTAACAAAGCTGACGTTTTAATATTTATAATTCTCAATTTATAATAATTGTTTCTATCTTTAGATGGGAACCTGCTAAATTAATAACAAACAAACAAAAAAAAACCAACAAGAAAATACCAACGAATATTTGCTGCAAAATAAACAAATTCTGCACCACTCTAATAAATTTATTTCTTTTAGAAAAAATTAATTAAAGAGTGTTTTGCAATTATATGCATATTCTAACGTACTCATTTCGAATTTTTCATAATTAGTGTCATTATTTTCACAAAATTTACTAGGTTAAATATTTAATTGAGAATAACATTTTTATACTTTGTTAAGGAATTTCTACTTTTAAAAATTAAGTGGCCGAATTTTTTTAACCCCATTTCTCCGGTGACAAATGCAATTTGGGATGTTGAAAACTCTACTAAACACGTTGTAAGTGGCAAGTTCGCAATTTTCGACGACAGTCTCCAATTTTAGGTGTTGTTTTTTTCCCCCCAGTTTTTCCCTAAAATGTAATATAGCAATTGGAACAAAATTTTAATTACAATAATCATTTCTTCCCAATAAAATCATTCAAGTTTCCTTCATTTTATGAATAATAACAATGCTTCACTTGGATAAATAGAGACTTATTCGAGAATATCATTGAATTCATGAAATGTCCCCAATGTTTCTTTCAGAACTGGGAACACCACACTGATTTGTCATCAATTCTTTGTTCAAAAATCTAGTCACCTTACCATAAATCCTAGAACAGGGTTTTTTAAACTTTTTGGTATGGGGACCCCACAATGTTTACGAAAATTTTGTGGGACCCCATAAGCATTGCGCAAATCCGGCGCACGCGTTAGCAAAACTGTCGGTGTCTTCACTTGTACAGTTGGTATTCTATTACAATTTTAGGTCTTTAATTTTTAATTTTAAGACAATGTAAAAATTTTAAATAAGTTACAAACTTAAAAATATAATACAGTTAGGAAAATGAATTCAATTACTTGGGTAAATTCAAACATTAACTGTAGTCGGCCCATTAAGTGTAGCCACTTACTTGGAAGGTCACTACTGAGAGAAGCCACTTACTTCTAACAGTGCCTGTGTGAGGATTGAGTATCAATGGGAAGCGTGTGTCTGTTTATTTTTAATTATATTATCAAATCCTTTGGCAAAATACTCAACTCCTCAGGACGCAGCGCATCTTCAATATTCTTTACATTTGATTCGCACATTGATTTTATGGGGATTAAAGACACAAATATTGTTAAATACGAAAATGTCGTAAAATTATTATAATTCATTTAAGAAATATCAAAATTGGTAAAATTTTTAGCGACTCCTACTGATGGACCAGCGACCCCAATCGGGGTTTAAGAAACTCTGTCCTAGAAGACGAGTTCCATAATTTGGGATGGAGTAATTAAGGAGATTATTCTTAAGGGAAGGTTGATTTTTCCCAGAGCAAGCATGTGGATGGCATGTACCAGCTGTTGAGACTACGACTGTTTTCAGACTTTTTCACTGAGCAATCGCTTATCATTTGTTATCTTGTTACACTAAACTATGTATGCAGGACCTCAAAATATCACATTTTTGGGTAACTGAACTGATTTTACTATTGTTCTTAAGCGGCCCAGCACTGTAGCCGCTGTCTTGTGATTTCTTGACATTTTAGCTAGAAGTAGTCAGGCTAAATTCGCATTTCTCTTTTGTAAAAGTAGTATTCTAACGTAGATTTTTTAAAATCTCCCTATTTATAACTAGCGGATTATTATTATTATACTAATAATATAAACTAGAAAATGCTCAGAATTTCACCGCAATTACCAAAATCTCCAAATTCGTTACGTTTAAGAACTGCGATTGCCCAGTTCTTGAACTAGCAAAATGTCTTGAACTGTGTGGATCAACACCAGAGGTTTATTTATTTATTTTTAATTTTGATATTCCTTGCTCAAAAAGGTACACCGTCAGTGTTCTAGGCCAGAGATTCCCAAACTGTGTGCCGCGGCATCCTGGGGTGCCGCGAGCGTATTCCAGGGTTGCCGTGGAGATAATCAAGAGAAGTCTAAAAATTTTGTGGAGTATAATCAAAAAGTTTTCTCTGAACCGGTATCCCACAAAACAGTTGGCCAAGCCGATGACCAGTGAGCGAAAACAAAAATATTTCACTCAAGTTCGAGAGAGTTCAGTGTCCAGTCGTCTCTCTTTTACAAGAACTCCCTGAGATGGGGCATGGGGCAAAATTCTATATCGCTCTCCCAAGAGAATACTTTCTTGATAGTTAGCCCTATAAGCACAAAAGAAATAACAAAAAATGCATCCAAAATGTTCCATTCTAAACTTCATATTCATACTGCTGTAAAGGCAACCTGCCGCAAAAGTTTTTAGCCTGAGAAGGTTGCCGCGAAATATTTTTAATATTACAAGGGTGCAGCGGCGAAAAAATTTTGGGAACCCTTGATCTAGGGGAATGCTTTTAACCAGGCTTTTGAGATCTAGAGAGATAAAATAGAGCTGTCTACTTATATAATACGCTAACGTATGCGGTACCAAAATTGATGATATTTCTCGCTGCGAACGGCAACTATGTAAGCATTAGTGCAATAACAATAATGCATGTGCAAAAATCCAAATTAACAGTTCAGTGACGTCAAATGGAGCATATATCACGCAGTAGTTAGATTACAAAATAACGATAATAGATACTCATAAATGCAAGATCTTTCGGACTTTTTCACAGCTTTAAAATATCGAATTAACAATAATTGGCGCATGAATCGCCCATCTAAAAAATGTCATCCTGCATTAGGCTAAAGCACATTTTAGCCATTTGCTGTTTCAACATAAACTTTTATGATGACACCCAAAATGTGTCGCAACTCTAACCTAAAGAAATTTAATGACAAATACTGTTAAAACAAAGAAACGTGATTTTCATTGAAATGAGCCCAGGTATGGGGCAGCGAAGCGGGCCGCTTCGGCGGCTAGTATGAAATAAACTACACAAGCTTGATTGATACCATAATAAAATAAAACAATCGTCTTATCTTTTTCCGAAAATTTCTGTTTGAAATTATGAGGTCTTAAATATATATATTATTTATATATTTGTTATATAATGGTAACAGTTCTTAACCATTTAACCTATTTATTATTTTATTGGGTGCAGCATTTTATCAGAATAAAGAAAGAAATATAAAATATTTTACTGATATTTCTTAGGGGGGTGGCTTTATTTTTCATCTAATTGGCCATTATCTGTTGAAAAATACTACTCCTCCCTAATCTCTAATAACTCCGTTCAAAATTTTCGCTGCAAATTTTTGATAAGGACGAATATAATATCTTAACTTGTTCCTCCTTTACTTTTACCCACTTTCACCCCCGCCACCTTTCCATAAAATAAAAACTGTCAAAATCCCTTGTTCAGAAGCCAATCGTCGGTCCCCATTAAACTTGACACGCCTACTTGACAAGAAAACGTTGGCGACGAATCTTTCTGCTTCGCCAAGCGTGAAACAATTCCACTGAGTGTAACGAATTCCACTCATGTAAATGAATTACTTGGCAGGTGAGAAGTTCGCCGTATAAATTCTTAAGGTGGAATTTTGTAGCGGGGAGAAAAGAGTGTTTTAAATGGAAACGCTTGAATGTAAAAGTTCGAGGCTGGCTCTAAAAATTAAGGAACCATAACCGCTGAATCATAAGGCCGTCTCGTGCTCTAAATTATCCGTGAGAGTTGAATGAATTGGAAGCCATTTTGCAAAATGGCTTTCGAAAGCAGATGATGTTTCCAAGTTACGTCACATTAAAGCGAATATAGTTTGAGTTCTTGAATTTCATGGTGCGTATATCAATATTAAATAATTATATAAAATATTTCATCAGGCTATTTAGTGATTTAAGATAATTATGGCCACTGAAAACAGGATAAAAATTATAGCTTTGTTTTGTTATATACATTAGGCAAGAGACTTGGCGACCCCGGAGCAGGAACTGATTCATGGGAGTTCTGCTCTATCTGCTCCTTACCTCTACATGACTTTTATTCAGTAATTCCCTTTTTTAACAGCTTTTCTATTTATTTTTCCTTGTTAAGTAAAAAGAGAGGACTCTTAAAACAGGAAAAATACACCTTGACTTTTCCCATCGAGATTAATCTAAAACTTACAGAAAATTACAATACTATTATTGTAAAATCAACTATTTTACGAATTATTAATTTAGGGGGATCCAGAGTACAATAACGTAAGGAGCATTCAAATACTAAAGAAAACGAAAGAAAGATACAATTAAAATAGAAAAATAAATGCACGGCACGACTTAGATGAAGAATCGTTAAGTTTATCTTAAAAGCAGGGACGAAGACAGAGGGGGTGGCTTGTGGGCTCAGCCCCCCCCCCCCAATATTTTGGACTTTTCTTAGTTGAATGTCAATAAATCAAGCACTTTTGTAAGAAATTGTACTTTTTCAATTTTGACCCCCCCACCCCACCCGAAATTTTTTTCTGGCTACGTCTCTATTTAAAATCCATAATTGCAATAACAGCAGTCGAACTCGCTTTTAACGAGCGCGAAGGGGCCACGATTTTTGCTCGCAATAATCCATTGCTCGAAAAAAAAAAGGATTCGTGTAAAAAATCATAAAAATTGATACTTGCTTACTATGTTATTTATTACTATTTTTTATTTATGTAGACAGAGTACAAAAGAAGTTAATTTGCCTTGAACTGTCTTATTGTTTATTTTTGTGTTGCTCTTGAGAGAAGATTCATGGCCAAAAAAGAACCCCTGATCAGAATGACGTCAAATTTGAACGTAATATTATTGAAGACGGGGGAAAAATAATATATGTAATGGCATTAGAAAAAAAAAAAATGGTTCCAAAATTTAGCAACATATGGCGCTGTAAGCGTCAGAATATGTAAATTTACTCCGATTGTACACTTAGCTGAATTGAAGGCACCCATTGCACAACACATTCTGAACGTGATCCCGGGACACTGCGATCAGTTATGGAACATGCTGTTTCTCGATTTCAACTTGTTGTAGAAAATGGTGGACAGCATATTGAACATGTTTTGAGCCAGTCTCGCTAAATTTAAAAGCCAATTTGATGGATGCTTTTTATGCGGTTTTTGGCCTCGGAAAATTAAAAACCGATTTTTCCATCCGTTGTGATATGACCTTGCCGTGGTGGATGGGCTTACGTAACCAGGGTCGGCCCAAGGGGGGTGCGAATGTAGGCGATCGCCTAAGACCCCGCTCCTGGGCCATTTTATTGCTATCTCATAAGACATGATAGAGAAGAGGTCCCGCTCTTGCGCTTCGCCTGGGGCCCCGCACGCCCCTCGGGCCGCCTCTGACGTAACTAACAGTATCACACACGTACAGTCATGCATACTGAACAGTATAGTCAGTTGAATGTGTAACTTACACCTTAGCCGCTATTTTACGATTCATATGTCATTTGTAGTCGAACCCTTTTAAATTAGGATGTGTAAAGCGCCATCTGTTGCTAAACTTTGGAATTATTTTTTTTCTTATGCCATACGTTTTCCCCTTCTTCAATAATACTCCGTTCAAATGATCAGTGGTTCTTTTTTTTATACATTTTGATACTTTAATTATAATATATACACTCATGTCCATAAATTAAGGATAATTCAGAATCACACAGAAATTGATCTCTAAAATAAAAATTTCACCTGTGGAATGATCACACACATCTTGAAGAAGAATATGCAAATTACAGGAAACCACCAGATGGCGTGGATGGTACGTCACAATGACGAGAGTGTAAGAGAGGGGTATATAAGGAATGGTGGCAAAGAAGTAAAATTGTTCACAAGCGCTGTGAAAGAAAGCCTTTCAGTGCAAAAACCGCATAGTTATGGCACAAAGGAGGCATTTGGATGATGTTTTACGTGGCAGAATTATCGGACGACTGGAATGTGGACGTACCCAGCTGGAAGTATCCGAGGAACTTGGAATCGCCCAGAGTGTCATCTCCAGGCTTTGGCAACGATTCCAAGATGATGGTAATGTGAGTAGACGTTACAGCACAGGTCGCCCCCGAGTTACAACGCCGAATGAGGACCGCTATTTGGCAGTTACTGCCAAAAGAAACAGACGGAGTACAGCATCAGACCTGTCTCGTCAGCTCTCTTCAGCTACCGGTACGACAGTTTCAAGGCAGACCGTGTACAGACGCTTAGGGCACATTGGTCTATATGCTCGTAGGCCTGTCAGATGTGTTCCACTTGCCGCAACTCACTGTCGCCTGCGATTAACCTGGAGTAGAGAGCATGCATCGTGGACACCGCAACAGTGGTCTTGTGTGATGTTTTCCGACGAGTCCAGGTTTAGTTTGGAGTCTGATTCTCGCCGGACATTCAGCTGGAGAGCGCCAGGTACCCGTTACCACCAAGAGAACACCATTGAAAGACACCGTTACGGTGGTGCAGGATGGCTCGTTTGGGGAGGAATTATTCTTGGTTCCAGAACTGACCTGCATGTTCAGAGTGTAACGATGACAGGCCACATCTATCGGGATGTCATTCTGGAACAACATGTACGTTTGTTTCAGGGCGCCATGGGTGCTGAATTTGTGTTTATGGATGACAACGCCCGTCCTCACCGTGCAAACATTGTAGACGAATGTCTTCAATCGGAGGATATCACCCGTATGCATTGGCCAGCATACTCACCGGACTTGAATCCAATAGAGCATGTGTGGTATATGCTTGGCCGACGAATTGCAGCCCGTCAACCCCCTCCCACCTGTCTACCGGAACTTCGGAGTGCATTGCTTGATGAGTGGTGTAATATTCCCCAAGATCAGATTGATCATTTGATACTCAGCATGCCTAGGCGTTGTCAGGCCTCGTCCGGGAGACATACTCCGTATTAACCATCCTACTAACCATGTTATACTGTTTTTTGTAAATAGGTTCTTTTTTTAAATTTGGTCAAGGGAGTAAAACTTGCAATTTTTATTAATTATGTCAAACATATAGCATCTTTTTTGCTCTTTCCTTTTTGTTTAATAAATAGACTTTACAAATAAGTCAAATTTGTTTTGCTTCTTTCTCTTTCTTTGCCTGAACTTCATTATCCTTAATTTATGGACATGAGTGTATATATATATATATTGATCTCAATTCGTTAAAAGTGAGTTATGCTCCCATAGACTTAACATTGTACCAGTCAAATACTATTTCCGATTTCCTGGTCAAATCCTGGTTCTCGTTAAATCAGGGCTCATTATATACGAGTTGCACTGTACAAGGAAAAAACAATTATAAATTCATTACTTTAGCAACTTAAAGATTTTTAAATGAGTTTTTTTAAATGTTTCAAACAAAATTAGTTGAATTCAAAAATTTTTAAATTCGGTTTTGCACAAAAGAGCCCTCCTCGTTCTCTCTCACACACCTCTTACTACCTTGGTTACCTGGTTAACGCGACATACATGTTTTACTACACACAAAGTAATTGATCAAAAAGAGCGGTCGTAATTGAAATAAACGACATCACGAAAACCTGAATTATTTTACTATGAAATGAAACGAGACTTATTTTTTTCAAAATTTAATTAAATGCCAGTGGCCTCCATGTGAGGCATAATCAAATCAAATCAATGGAACAATGTAATAAGGTAGATATGTGTGTACATTAGTGAACAGTAAGAAATAGAATAATTTAAAAACTTGAAAGAAGCTTAGTTGAGCGTAAAATGCACACAAACAAATTGTACAATAAATAACGAAAGCTGAAACAAGTTAACTATTATCAAAAAAAAAAAAAAAAAAAAAAACACTGTACGCCAATTACTCTTATTATCGTCCCGAAAGTCAAAGTAAGGCATTTCTGTTATCAGTTCATCTAAAATATCGTAAAAACTTTCACTTTTATTTTCGTATTATACAGAAACAAAATACCACTTCTATTTTTCAGGAAAAACCTATTTTTAAAGTCGAGATGGTGGGATAATATTGGACAGCTAATTGTAATAAGATAATAAATACTTCTCCCATACTGCGGACAGGAAGGAATCTTCTCTCATTCTGTAATTTTTTAAGATTATCTTGATAAAAATTGTAATGCTGAAGGTCATTGTGCATTCGTTCACGAACTGAAGTATCAACACTTAAGTGTCATGACCCTACTGGGGAAAAAAATCTTATATAATACTTTTATATTTTAAATTACGCACTAAAGTTCTAAATATTACAAGTCTATCACAATCCATGAGTGATCACTTTTTCCTTCCTTATTCCGCAAAGTTGGAAAGTATATCACTATTCATGAGTGTGATTTGTTCCTTCCACAAAACAATTTTCAGAAGTGAAATCTATATTGCAATCGATGCAACTAAAACTGCTTTCCAGTCTTCGCCAGGCACGCTCTAACTATACTTCCCTTTTGCAATAAACGTCTGCCAGTCTTTCGCCAAGTATGGAAGACATCGCCAAGCCAGGTTCAGCTCTGGGAACTTATTTTTTGGAGTCAAACTTGGCGATAAATCATCAAAAATCGCAAACCTTGTCAACTTTCAACATTTTAATCCCGTCCACCCGCGCAAAATGGCAACCCTATTGAGAAATGCAACGAAAACGAGTTGACGCAAATCGATCCTCAAAAATATGTCCACAGAAAAACCTGGAGTAAACGAAAGAGTACTCTAGTTCTAAAACAAAATTCACGTAGCGAAGACATTACTGATAATCTATTCGTAAAAATGTATTTTTAAGCTATTTCCCCATCCAAGGCCGTACACAAGAGGTGGACCAGGGGGTCCTGTCGCCCCACCCCCGAAATTTAAAATTTTGTTAACAAAATAATAATGATGAAGTCTTTGTGAAAAATTTTGCCTCTTTCACCGTTTGGTTCCCCTCCGAAATTTTTGGACCCTCCCTGAAATTTTTTTCTGGGTACAGGCCTGTCCCCATCAAAGTAAAGCCCACGTGAAAATTAACAAACCAACCTAAATTAAAAGAGTAAAACATCTTGTTAAGAAAATACGAATAAAAAACTAAAATGCTAATTAAACTCCCTCTACGGGATGAAGCCAACTGAAAGTGAAATACGAAGGCACTGCTCAAGGAAATAAATAAAACAAAACATGTTCATTAAAATACTTTGGACAGCCAAATTGTCACGTGATAAAAATCTAATAGCTGCTTCTAGAATGAAAATTACAGGGAAAAAAAAAAGAGAAAGTAGAAGGATAATTTTTAATGCGCCAAAACTTACTGCATCGCGAAAAAAATTAATAATTTTCACAGCCATAATTTAATAAATGTACAATTTTGGACACCATTTTTTTGCAATAATTTTTTGTTTCACCGGTACATTATCCTTCTCAGAATATTTCGCTGCCAACAAGAGAAAAAAAAATGACAGTTTATATAAAACTGAAAAGGGGAGAGCAAAAGGGGGGGTATCAAAAACGTCTATCGCCCTTCCTAACCCATTAGTACCGTGGGCGATCCATCAAGAAAGGGTAGGGGGCAACGGGAAAAAGAAGAGGGTAACTTTTCCTCAGCCCCTCTATCTAATTATGTAAGGGGGGGGGGGCTAAAATTGCTTCGGGTACGCGTTATGGTAAGAAAGTTCTATGGGCAATACTTTTTTTTTCCTCCGTCTTTTCCCTCTAAATGGTTTGATATAGAGGGAAAAGAAAGAGTGTAAATGGCGGATTCTTTTTGATTAAAAGCAAAAGAAACGATCCAAAGATAGAAAGATGAGGGTAAGGAGGGAGATAAATAAAATTTATTAATGTAGGGGGGGGGATGTCAAGAACAACCCTGAGACAATATTAAAATCGATTTAGAAGCTTGGGAAGATATTATCATTTTTTTCCCCTTGTTCGAGAGGGAGCTTCTTTAATGCACCACTTGTTTTTGTTCTCATGTTTAATTTCGTCCCGTGTTTTGTTCGTCGAGTAACATGCAATTACGGCTAAAATGAAATTTGAGGCAGAAAATGAAAACAAAATCGACTTTTTTTCAGCAGTTTAAAGTTAAATTTAAAGCTGATTATAAGTAATATATGTATTATAATGTTCATATATATTTTTTAAAAATTTAGTTAGCTTTTTTAAATTACAGAAAACTAAATGATTGCTCGTATCGTACACCAGAATGTACGCGGTGTATCAGTTTGCTTGATCATACACTGGTTATCATTAATTCAGGAAGAATCACAAAAATGACGATTACTCAAAAATTTACATGTAGAATATAATGACGCAGACCCACAGTGTACAACAGATAGTAAGCTATAAGTAATATGAAAAGAAATTACCAAACACACGTGTTATACAATTTAACAGTATAAAGTCAACAAATTGGATGCGTCAGTTTGGTACAGACAAGTGTCGTAGCCGGTTACCAGCTTCTTTAAAACAACTTCATATAAACTTCCTGCCAATGACGATACCACAGCATTTTTTACCACATCATCGGGTCCAAAGTGCTTGCCGCTAAGCTAGCGCTTCATGTGCAGGAACAAGAGTCAGTCGGACGGCGGCATGTCAAGGCCTGTATAGCGGAAGATCGAACTGCTCCCAACGAAACTGTCGAATCGCCGTTTGAGTGTCACCAGCACTTTGGGGGCCGAGCATTGTCATTCACCATAAACATCTTTAACTTGACGATGAATTTCAGCCGGTTTCACATTCCTTGCATTCAAAAATTGAACTACAGCCCGAATCTCACAGTCGGCGGGATCAGTAATTGTCTTAAACATTTTAAATGTGTACAGCAAACTGAAAACACAACGTAGAGGGCTCAGTTGATAGCCAGTGAACAATGAAGAATAGTGCGCATGCGCGGCGTTAAGGTAGCGTTACGTTGACCGTAGCGTTACGGCGGCGGTACAATGAAACGGTACTTACTTTGTGAATAGGCCTCGCACCTTCAATACGGAATATTTTACACCTCCCTCTAGAAGCAATATATATATATACAGCGTTTAGAGCTATGATTGATACTGTCAATTATGCGGTGTATCAGGTCTGCTGGAAGCAAGAGCCATCGCTCTTGCAAAGCAGTTACAAGCATGTCAAGGTTCTGACAAGGAAAATTGAGAGCAGCTTAAGCCTTCCTAAAGTCACCCACATTTGCTCGATAGGATTTAAGTTCAGTGATCGAGATTTCCCCCCTCATGCGCTGAATTGTATGCTGCTGAAGGCAATCATTCACAATGCGAGTTCTAGCGTTGTTGTCCCAAAGCAGGAAATCATCACTTGCTGCCACGGCAAAAGGGCGGACATAAACGCCAAGGGTGGTATCTCTATATAGGTCTCAACATTCATGGTTCAAAGTGGAAAGATGTGGAGGCCTGTGCTTCTACCCGAATAGATTAAACCCCTAATACAGACACTGCTTCCATCGTATGCATCTCTTTCACTGATTTTTGATGGACGGTAACTGGTTCCATGTTCTCTCCGAATCGAATCGAACAACGCCTGCTGTTCCTTTGGAGGTTAAACCTGGACTCAGCCATTATGAGAACAGCCCTCCACTTAGCCGTCTAATGAACATTTTGATGTTCCCTCCTCAAAGCAACAACTTCTACATACCTTACACCTCGTATTTCCACTGAAGCTTTGACGTCATCACTAGACCTTCGAACAATGATATGACAAAATTTTATTTCATTGAACACCTAGGCCATTCAAAGCTACATTTCCAGTTTCTTAGTTCAAGCTATTTTTTTTGTTCAAACGTTAAATAAATGGGGCCTCCATGTGCGGCGTGGTCACGTCAAGATAAACAATTTTTTTTACAATGTAAATAATAAATCAGCAATATGAAGAGAGTTATAAAAAGGGATAACAACATAAATGATTGGTGATGAAAAAATTTTAGACACAAAATCAATAATCAGAATAGTGGTTGCAAAGTTCCTGGTCGGTATCTAAGTAAGAGTAAGACCGCCTTGGGTCGTTTGCAGTTTACTACCTCTCAGAAATGGTAATCTGGTAGCTCAGCCAATAGTTCGTTCGGAACATTACCGAGATTGGTGAAGAAAGTTTCACCAATCAGATAGACAATTTTTCTAAAGGAAGGTTTGCCGAGATCACGCCGAATTACAGTATTAGTCAGGTACCTGTGTCCATGCCGTATTCGGCGGACAATTTCGTTGTGTTTTCGTGATTAATGTATCTAGATTGGTTTTGGCGGTATATCCCCAGATTTAAGCCCTCAGCTGGCGTAAGTCGATATCCCCAACTGGCGTAAGTCGCCGCAGGAAGCACTTGCGCCAGCCAAATATAATTTTGCTTTATTTTGAAGGCTGAACTTATTTTGGAAAAGCAGCTTCTCTAGTTTTTTTTGTTGCTCCAACCCTTTTGTTTCGGAAATAAAGCACCTGTGCTTTCCATGTCAGACGGGAGTCAATCATGACACCCAAGTATTTTCAGGTTCTGATCCAATTAACTCTATTGTTATGTATGTAGAGGTTTCCAAACTGTTTTCTGCTATTGGTGAAGTGAATCGCATTACATTTAGAAGAGTTAATTTTAATTTTCCATTTTTGAAACCAGGTTTCTAAGATATCTACTTGGAGCTGTATTTGTCTAATCATAATATCAGGGCGGAAGGATCTTGAAAGTATGGCGGTATCGTCGGCGTATTTAGCAAGTGTTATGTATTCACTTCGGGTAATGTCGTTGATGTATATGTTATTAAACAAAGCAGGGCCAAGGAGTGACCCTTTGTTGGGCACCTGCTTTAATTGAAGTGTAACGTGAGAGAGAGTTGTTTATACGGACGGTAAACGATCGTTCACTCAGACAGGAATGAAGCAAGTGGATGAGTGTATCATGCAGTTGAAGCTGAATTAGTTTGTAAAGAACACTAGTGGTCCAGATTTTGTCAAATGCCTTAGAGACATTCAAGTAATCGAGCGACGGTGCCATCACAATTTTATTTTCATAAAGTAAAACTACTTAAATTTTCTGGTGAGAGCTACAAATTTTAGAAAATATCTTAAGTTGAAGATAAAAATGAAAGCACCTTTGTGATAGAAAATAATTCATTGTGATTTGTTTCCTTATCACATTACATAATTAGTTACTGTTAAAAACTTGCCTTTTGTCGTAAAATTAAATTTTGTCTGATGACGTCGGTTTCGAAAGATATTGATGACGTGAAAGCTCTGTGACGTAGCAGTTGTTAGGCTTTCTATATCTAGGAGGTGTTGCTCAAACGCTCCCCTCAGGGGCATGAAGTGAGTGGCATACAAATAGCTGTTCGCCTCGCGTACAAACTACCTTTGTGAAGCCTTTTACTCACCGTTAACGTTGACATTAACCTATATGTGGTTGCAGCAAGGTAGGATCTGTCTTAATTAGGAGATTTGTTCCTTCGTGCGCATAACGACAGAAACATTTCTTCATACACTGTTCATCTGTGAGATTTAGAGCATTTTAATGTGTCTGAAATTTTCTACTTTCTAGCTCCACCTCTGAGTGATAAAGATCTTGCATCGGAGGATCACGTGCAAACCATGAGGCAGACCCAAGAAAAGATGGATGGATGATGTCCTGATGTACCTAAAAACATTAAAGATCTCCAACTGGAAAATTAAAGTCAAGGACAGAGCTGTCTCGAGAAAAAAAATGTGCGGCAGGCTAAGTCTCACCCTGGGTACGTGGAGGAACCTCCTGGATGCCGAATCTGCAGTTAGAAATTGTTGTCAAAGTCTGTGAACAACAGAAGGTCTGACATTTAGCCATTTGACTACTTATGCCAAACTTTGTCCTGATTCTAGTCACCCAATAACCCTCTATCACACTTTCTCGGGAAAATGGGGTCATTGTTACGAATCCATTATCCCTGATTCTTCTTGCCTTAGAATCACAGCAAAAATTGGAGGCTTGATTTAAAAAATGCAATTTTATACTCCTAGCAAATTATTTATTCTGCCTGCAGTCTGCAACGCCACTATTGCAGATTCACGCAGCAACATTTTTATGTCAACATACTCTAATTTCATACGATTTGCCTTATTTTCTTAGAGAGTTACCGTTATGTTTGTGATTGTTTTTCTTAATTTTTAGAGACCGGTGTATTATATCAATGAAAAGTTATTTTATTCGAGATATAAAATGAGAAAACCTTAGTAACCCATTTATCGGCGTGTTTTTCGTTTAATTTCTTTTCATCCAGGTTATTCTTTTAGATAAAGCAATTCTCACTTTAATCGTCATGAAATGACATAGGGACAGCATCATCACATCGTATTTTCATCATTAGCCAATATGCAAATATATGAATTTACAGCCGAGTTAGGTATGAATGCTACACCGTAAATTGCTGCTGAATATACTTAATGGTATATTGAATTACACGTGTTGCCGAGTGTTCAGAAGCACCTGCTCCGATGTAAATCACTTGGAATATTAGGAATCGATGGAAAGACATGTAAGAGGGAGGAAGGAAAAATAAATTGGACCTTTTCTCCCTGATGTAAGATTAGTCACCTGACTTGGTAAAACAGACAGCTGAATTCATCTTGTCGACGATAATTGTTCGTAATGAGCGCCGTTTCCTAAATGCAATTTGGAGAGACACATGTGAAAATTTATTCTCTTTTTATAATGTAGCTGAAGTATATATCCCCGTCGTTCACAGGTTAGTATAAAATGCAAATTTCCATAAAGCGTGAATTATCGTTAGCATTGTAGGAGTTCAAAGAATGGAGTTAGTATACTGGCAATATTATGAAGGTAAAATTATATCTTCTGTGTATGGCTAAAAGATTACAGGTTACAGAGTACACGCTTAAACCAGCGAAATTCGATTAGTCGGAGCGATTTTTGGCCCAGTTTTCAAAAGTGCGCTTCTCCTTCAGGAGCGTTTTTCATATCACAAGAGCGGAGCGAAATATAACATAAGCGAAGAGGTGAATTCTCAGAAAACAGAGGAAGCGAGGAGGGAATTGTCAGAAAAAAGATTACCTAAAGAGCACTTTCGAGAAATACCGGTAGATCCATGGAAACGTATCGCTTCGCAATGCATCATTTTTTTTTTTTTTTTCGCTCTTTGGTTTTAAGCCTATAACAAAGTGACGGGCAATAATAAAGTATTCCTTTTCATTTTAAAATTTAAAGTTCTATTCTGGTTGAATGAGCTTTCAAGTCAAGAGGTCATTCCTAACCTATCACTAAATTTTGTTTGATTCCGTGTAGATATTTTAGCAATACGCCTCAAAAAATTTTGCACAATTTTCACAAAATCTGAAAAGCAAATAAGCACTTTAAAAATAGTTTTAAAATTTATTTAAATTTTTCAAAAAATTGCGACAGTTGTAGTTTTAGTTGTTCCTGATTATATTGCTAAACTTCACTGTATTCTCTTAATCCATTTTTAAGGGATCGAGAACAAAAATGTATACGATTTTTAAAAAAATTCCCAAATCTATGAAATATTTAAAACAATTTTGGCATCTAAAGTTTAAATTAACTTGCATTTAACATAATTCCGAATTTTATTCTATTCCATTCCCATTTTTTAGGAATGAAACAAATATGTACTCAGTTTTTATAAATTCTCAAAACCCATTAAAAATTTTAAAGTTCATCGACGCCTATAGTTTAATTGACCACCTCCATAGATGCCAACTACTACGGAATATAACTAGCCACTTTTTGTAAACAGAATATTTTAAAAAGTATTTTTCCGATATTCCAACCAGCTCGCGCGCGTAGTAGTGAAATTTTGCTATATTTTAAACCGAAAATCCTTATTTAAAAAAAGTGGTTGGTTACATTCCGTAGTAGTTGGCAGCTATGCACCTGTGATGATGCTAAATTTTATTTTATCCGCTCAGTGGTTTATACGTAATGGAGAAATATTTTCACATTTTTAATGAATTTTCTCGAAATCTAATCAAAATTTAAAAAAAAAAAACCCTACTCTACACCTAAAGTTTGAGTGACTACCTATCATGTCACCGAAATTTATTTCATATGTTTTAGTCATTAATATGTGATGCTCAACAAATATTTACATATTTTCGCAGAATCTCAGAATCTAATTACACTTTATTTTAATTTCAAAACCTACAATTCAATTGAGTGACCAACTGTATGTGCCTAATTTCATTTTATTCGCTTTAGTTATTTTTATGTAAGTACGCGAAAGAAAATTTACTCATTTTAAAATAATTTTCGCAAAATCTCAGTTAACTGGTAAAAAAGTGGATTGTGACATCATTGAATTTTAGTGCTGTCATCTGTTATCTAATCAAAATTTTTTAAAAATTTGACGCCTGTAGTTTAAGTTGAGTGCGCGCCTATGATGTCACTAAATTTCATTTCATTCTTTTCAGTCATTATTTCGGGATGCTGGAACAAATATGCACGCATTTTGAAAGAATTTTCGCAAAATCTCAAAAATTGGTTCGAAAATTGGTTCAAACTGCGTAAATTTTTGTTCGCAAATCACGTAATAACGACTAAAGCGAAAGAAATGAAATTTTTTAATATGATGCGTGTTCACTCAATTTAAGCTATAGGCGTGGGATTTAAAATATATTTTGAATAGAGTTTGAGATTTTTCTGAAAATCGTTTCAAAGTGCGTAAATTTTTGTTGCATAAAAACTGCATAGAATTTCCACAACAAGTGTATACTTTCAAAATAATAAAAAAATATCCACTTTTTATGTAAAAATTGTGTCCAATCTATATGTTTTTGCAAAAAAAAAAAAAAAAAAAAAAAGCAGACTTTTTTGGCTGGGTAGGTGTTATAATTTTCGATTATTTATTTAAAAAACTGTACTTAATTTAGATAGCTATATAATTACAGTGCAATAAAGTTAATTAGATATTGCAGAGTGTGTGAATAATTATATACTGTGTACTGTTTGAATTATAAGTATCATACTACAGTGCATTGGAATGTGAATTGTAAATCCATCATTCATTACAAATAAATAGGATTACTGTTCCTTACAATGTAAGTACATAATTATTAATTAAATCGAACAAAATCCAACACGTCGAGAAAAATGTGTATCGCTGATGTTTACCGTACGCATATATCAGCTGTGTCACTCTGCGGCCTGTGCGCGCACTCCCTCTCTCTTTTTAAATTTAAAATGTGCACACAAATCCAGCGCGAAATTCGAAATGTAATTAAATTAAAAAATAAAAAAAATTCCAATGCTAACCCAGTGAAATTTGCGTTAAATGTGTAAAAACGTACAAAAATATGTGAAATTGTGAGAATATCATAAATAAATGTACAATACTCTTACAGCCTTAAAAAAACACTATTTTTTTTTTTACAAAGAATTTCAAATGTCTAAAACTGTAAATAAAAATTCATAAATGCTTATTTTTTTGTGAATAAAAATACAGTACAGTCCTAGGACTGTTTTTTTTAAATTTTAATTAAGTTGAGCTACCACCTATCATATCACAAAATTTCATTTTGTACACTTTAGTCGGCATTACGTGATGCGCTACAAAAGATTTAAGCAGTTTGAAACGATTTTTGCAAAATCTAAATATCTAATCAAAACTTAAAAAAATTCCATGCCTGTAGTTCAAGTTGAGTGACCACCCGTCATGTCACTAAATTTCACTTCATTCGCTTCTGCCAGTTTTACGTGATGCACGAAAATAAATGCAGTTTTAAACGAAGTTCTCAAAATCTACTCAAAACTTTTAAAAAGCCTATAGTTTAAGTTGAGTAGCAACCTATCATGTCACCAAATTGCATATAATTCGCTTTAGTCATTTTAACGTGATACTCGAACGCATGCATTTATAAAAATTTTCGCAAAATCTCAAAATCTAATGAAAATTAAAAAAAATTATACGCCTATAGTGAAAGTTGAGTGGCCGCCGATCATGTCACCTAATTTCATTTCGTACCCTTCAGTCGTTATTATGTGATTCTCTAACAAAAATTTACGCAATTTGAAACGATTTTCGCAAAATCTATTCAAAATTTGTAAAATTTTTGACGCCTGTAGTTTATAAGTTGAGTGACCCCCTATCATGTCACCAAATTTCATTTCATTCTCTTCAGTCATTTTTACGTGTGATGCGCGAACAAAAAAAAAAGCGTCACGGGCAGAACGACAGCCTGTCAAACTTTATTTGACGGTCGTACTCGATTCTCAAGTGCTTGAAACGGATAGAAATCGCAAAATTTTTTAATTCTGAGTAATGTACAGATAAAACACAAATTTTACTCATATAGATAAAGCAACGACTGCATAAGCCCTTGGGGGTAAATACAGCGGATGCTAAACAGTGGCCGCATTCGTAAACGCCAAACGAGTTGCACTCGTGCAACGAGTTTCTTTCTAAGGTGTTCGTAAAGGAAACTGAGTGCTTTCAGTTTAAAAACTAGAGCGTTCGTATACAAAACTAGGTGCAATTAGTTTCAAACGAAATAAACTGAGAACGAATTAGGTTCGTTGAGTTTTACTTTCTGCGCGTTGTTTTTGTTTAGAAATGGCGTCCGTTGTTATGGAATAGTATGATGTTATGAAAAGTATTTTACGTTTGCTGAAGCTGCAAATATTAGTTTTTCGAGGAGGAAATTGAGGCATACGTTAGAAACTGCTTTGAAGGTACATACTTTTCAAAGTTAATCATTTTCTTGTATTTTTCATTTTAGTAAATTCAAAAATGCATGTTTTAGTGTCGAGATTGAAGTTGATTTAAACCGTTATTTGCGAAATTTGAATTTCTCTTGCTAAATACTTTTGAAAGAATGAATTTTAAGTTGAGATTTCTAAATTTTAATCTGTGCACTTCAATGATGGCCATTCTTTCTTTTAAAAATCCTGTTGATTTTATATTGAGTATGTGCTAAAAACTCTCCTCAGCAAAGTTAACGTATTCGCGAATTGTAAACAAACACGTCTCCTAGGCGACGAAACTCAATAAACTGAAGTTGTTCGTAAAGGCAAAAGAAACTGATAACCACTGACAGCACTCAACACACGCATTCCAGTTTTCTTACGAAAACTCGTGCAATGAGTTTGTCGTTTACGAATTCAGCCAGTAGCGGATCGAGAAATTTTTTAGAGGAGGGTAGGGGGCAAGATAAGCAATAATTTTTACTTCTTCCTACAATATAGGATAAATATCGGATTGGTTTTCAATTAATCAATTCTGTAAGTGTGACCTACGAGCTCGGTATTCTATTGGCTGAGACGTGCAGTCAAGTAGGATATTTTAGTTTCTGTTTGGGTCAAAAGTAGTCTCTTGAAAGAGCAAATTTTCAACATTACTGCAGATCATAAAGTGCCAAAGTTCGGCTATGCAATTTGAGATCCCATTCGCATTCCAGCATAAAAAGTAATTAATGTTTGTAGTGCTATTGCAGTTCATTGTGGGAATTGAGAGATCACTTCGCTGATATTAAATCAAATACCTAGAGAGACCTATCAAGCTAGTCTTACACTTTAAAAATATTAACAAGTTGTTTATAAAAAATGTTCTTTAATATTCATGCGCGAGTTTAGTTCCTTGAAAATCTTGACCAACTCCAAGAAGTCGGTCATAAGTTTGAACTGTTAGATCGCACTGTGTGTACAGTATCTTGTCTTTCTAAAGAAGATACATTAGTTCCATGTTTTTTAGGTTTAGGTTTATGTTCTTTTCTTCTTCTTCTTGTTTAGAAAGAAGAAGAAGGAGGGAATTTTCTTTCTGGAATCATTTTTAACTTCTTGCCCCGGTATTTGAGACATGCTATAATTTTTGTCGTCTGCTTGAGATGCATTAGGTGCACTAGTGTGCAGAGGGTACTGCTAGCTTTTCTCGGTTGGATTGAGGAATTGTGTTAGAGTTAGGAGCTTCTGAATAGGAAATGTTGTATGTCTATTCAGGGTTGCTAGAGTTATGGTTATAAGTATTTGTGACGAGAGCACACGAAATGCTTTTGCTGACTCTCCTAAACTGACTGTTATGTTTAGTGAATTCTCAGCGCAGGAGCCAGTTTGTTTTTGCCCAGAGGATGTTTTGGGTACCCACAATAACTTGCTGGGTTATTTCCCCCGTAAAAGTAGTATTTTTAGTTTCAAAATGTAAGGAACAGTTTTTGGCTGTGTGGGGACCAGCACAATGGGCACATTTTGGTGTTACCTTGCACTTTAAAGAGGAATGCCCAAAACTTGACAGTTGTAGCACTGCTTAAAGCTGCGGCTTAAAGTTTTCAACCTTAATTTTCAATCCATTATAGTTTGTAACTTGAAAGAGATCCTCAGACTTTAGAGAGAGTTTCAGTGTTACCGTGAAAAGAGGCATAGACAATTTAGTACGTCGGATATTAAGATAAGAGATACGAAACCCGTTCAGTGAGATACTTCTCAATGTCGGAAACGCGAGTAGAAGGAGGAATGCCTCAAAAAGTTAACGTTTTTGGTCTCTCTACCTTAGGCACAAGTGTCTGAAACCCGAAGTTATTAGTATTTAAAAAGCGTTTCAGAGTGCAAAATTTATCTAATTCTTTTAGCTTAATTTGGAGTTGGGAGCCATTCAATTTAGCGACTCCAGGAGAGTTTAGTACTGCAGTTTTGTGTTTGTTTAATTTCCATGGCACTACTTAAACTATCTGCTAAAGGCACAGTATTATGAACAGTATTGCTATATAAAAGGGTCGCTGCTTGCACTACTTATAGAATTAGACTTAACACTATGTTCTGAGTTACTAATATTGGTACTAGATATACAGTTTACAGAATTATTAGTATTGCTAGTATTAACATTATTAACAGAGGAAACATTTTCGTTTGCAACAACATTACCATGGTCTTTTACACTTTCAGCTTCTTCGTGCTACTCTAACGTGGCATACTATTACTAACCACCACATCGCATAGATTTTCTTCAAAACAGTGTGACCATTTGCGATTGCAGTTTTTAATAGGGGCATATATTACAATTTGCCACCAATTTCCTTGACAGAAAATGGATAAAACCCAAAATTATGTTTAGCATACCAGAATTTACAAGTAAATCAATATTTGGGGTATTATGCACGCAAGGAACGTAGCCGAAAAATGTATTCACGAAAACTTGCCACCGTTCAATGTCGTCACACGATGAAATCAGGCAATTAACCCCTTGCTGGTTTAGTTTTTTCCGTGTTGGATGGTCAAAAATGTTAATTCTTTTAAATTAATATTTTTATATAGATACATTTTGAAAACATAATAACACTATACTCATATAAGATTTCCTAAATCGTGTAGAGATGTACCTTCTAGTGGGCAGAATAGTAAATAAAAGGGTTTGAAAGCAAAACGAAATAATTCGGGAAATATTACGAGAAAAAAAAAATGTCCAACTTCCTGAGCTACACTCGGGATAATCCAGAATGGAACGTTTTACCTGCCGGAGCTCAGCTTGGGCAAATCCGGTATGGGGTTAAAGTGATTCATAATATAGGTAAAATTGTCAGGGTAGGCCAGGGCAGTATTTTTTATAGTTTCTCAAACGGCTGGCTGATATACAGGATCTCCAAATCTGGTAAAGCTTTTAGATTCCATATAACTTTCAGTGGCACAAAAGAAGTCTTCTAAGCACAGGTTCATAGTTCAAACAAGAATAAATTGTCCCCGCAGTGTAAGGTTGCAAGTTTAGCCAGCACAAGATAATCACGTTCTGGTTATCTCGATGAAGCACTCCGACCAGACACCAACGGTCGTATTCACCAAGAACTTGACACCCGTGTTAACCCCATTCAGACGTTAAATAGACATCAAATAAACATCCATTCAACATCTGGCCCCCGTTTTGATGAGTTAACACGGGTGTCAAGTACATGGTGAATACGGCCGTAGGCCACACCTCCTAGTTCAAGAGCGAGTTTAATTTGCTTAGTCATGGACAAAATTAGCTGTATATTATTTCTGGATTTAGACCTAGCCATTAAGTTTCCACAGTTTCCGTTAAATGATTTAAATAGATTTTTTAACGCGATCACCAACTGACACAGGAAGTTACCTTTGCGATCTCGCATTGTTTTGTGTTGTTTCCCAGTTGTTATTGTCTCTCTTATACATGCCATTTTGAGGCACTTTGTGTATTATCATTATCTATATACTAAACACTTAAATAATCGTAACATGAAATAATAATCGTAATATAAATAATCGTAACATGAAAATATGCATCCGATACACGTAAACATCTACATCCATACATATCTGAAGCTATGTACTTTTTGAGGCACCCAGATTCAGTCACAAATTTGGAACACTCAACTTTCAATTTTCCCCCTATCCATTCTACTCTACCTTTTTATATCGGGAATCCGGAAAAAGCTAAACAAACAAAAGGGCTGACAAAGAAAGAAGTATCTTTCCCCCCCAAAAAGGTACATCGCTGCGTATATAAGAGTAGGATGAATGAAATAATAAAAAGAAGGGGGGGAGGGAAAAGATCTTTCTCGTTTCTTTTCCCTTTTGCAACCAATCAGAAAGTCGAACTGGGAAATCTCTCAGACTTGGTCCCAGTTCAATTTTGAGAACTGATGCTTCTTCTATATCTTTTTCTTTTCTACCTTGCTTTCATTTATTTATTTCCTAACGACACTCTGTTAAATTTGTCTTCTTCAGTCTTTTGTAAATCTTTTTTGTATTCTTTTTGTTTTTTTACCCATTTCAAATATAAGGAGGACCTTTTCGAGTCCGAAGCAGAAAGAGTATTAAAAGAACGAAAGAAAAAATAATAAGTCCGGAAAATTTTATCCAGAATCGTGGAGATTTATAAGTGATGCGATCAAGTTTTATCTCCGTGGTTTATAAGTCGAAAATAACTGACTTCGGTGAGAATTGAACCGAACGAAAGCATTTCGATTAATTTGAGTTTTTATTTAATTCTCGGGGTTTTAGGGTGACTTCAATGGTTTTCTTTGTGTTAAAATTTCAACGTATTAAAAATACTTGTCAGTGCATTTACATATTTAAGAACAATTTTAAATGAGAAAGTGTATTTCATATTATTACATTTGTGGCCTAGTCGCTAAGCTCCGTTCCCATAAGAACACAGAAAGTGAAGCAACTGAGCTGCTGTGAAACCGTGTACACTAATGGGAGTTGGTGCACGTAAAATCTGCTCATGTCTCCAATGTCCGTCAAGCCCATGCCACCGGGGGGAGGGGTTGAAGGGCATGTACGAGGAGAGGGGACGAACTATGTAATCCACCCCCTTTATTCTGAAGTTAAAACATCATTTTAGTTTTAACTTCAGGTCAAAAGTAAAACTGTTCCGATAAAACAGTTTTGGATTCTGATGTCAATCAGAGGCGAAGCTTACAGTGAAAATTTAAAATATCATTTTCTGATACCTAAAAGTTGATAACGTTTAAATATGCCTCAACTTGGCGGCAGAGTCAGTTATGATTACATGAACTTCAGGACTGTCCAGCCGACCGTCATGAAAATTCGTATACATCGATATCTGAATGCGAAGAATAGTTTCGCCGTATCCGTTTTGCTAAAACTCGCCACTAGATTGCGCTACGCCGCATGGCCTTCTGCACCGTACAAACGATTGCCTTGCAATTCGGTATGCATGATCATTGGACACAATATAACGCGAGATCCATTTTGCTATATCTGTTTATTACAATGAATAGTAATCACCACAAATCGTAATATCAAAAAGTCCATTCATTCCCGTGCGAAGAACGGGTACTTCAGCTAGTCATTAATAAAAATATATAAATAGACTAAAAAAATTCGGAGATATAAAAACTTTTTAAAACTGAAATACCCGAATGTACAATGAGAGCAGAGAAATAATTTACTGACAGCATCAGTTTGAATTTCCATGGTATTGGAAAAATGCCTAATTTGCGATTCTTGTAAGTGATATGGCGGTCCATACTATGACTTTTGTTTTTTCATTGCAAGTGAAATTACAACTCACAAAAGCATATGTTTATGAAATACAGTCGGACTCGCTTAGTGGAATATTGGTTAAAAGAACATCCCCTTTATCGTATTGCATTTTTCAATGTACAACTCCGTAATAATTAGTCAATGTGATTCCGGATATATGAATATCCCGCTTATTAGAATAAATTTTCGTTGCAAATCGGCTATTCTGTTAAGCGGGTTCAAATGTACATACATTTACAATATTGCCCAAACTGTATGATAGTCACTGTCTAAATTTTGAAGATATCGGTGAGAGAACCAGTGAAGCTACCAATAGGGCCGCTGCTGCCAATAATAGGGCCCGTAGCAATTTTAAACCTTTAACGCGCAGTGTTCCCGCTTTGGGAACACCAAACTCTGACGTTTTGACTTTTGCCAGGCACGAAGAATAGATTTGATTCCTATAAAAATAGTTGCGGGTGACATAGCTCCACGAGAATCCTTTACTTTTTAGCACGCCATTTCCCGTCAAAAAATATTCACGATTATTTTCAACAGCACTGACATCTGCTGAAAAATGGAAGAATGCGAGAACAGCTGGATAAATTGCCCAATGCTGAAAAAAGGGCAGCCGTTGCCATCACTCGACTTAACTACCAGCAAGATCGCGGACGATCGAAACGTTCATCGCGTGCCACAGATCTAGAGACCCTTTTTGGACGACAGCTGGCTGTGCGTGGGATCTGCTCTAGATCTGTGGCACGCGATGAACGTTTAGATCGTCCGCCATCTTGCTGGTAGTTAAGTCGAGCGATGGCAACGGCTGCCCATTTTTCAGCATTGGGAATGGGTTAAGTAGTACATGTAGTCAAAATAAGTCTCCTGCGGCAGACAATTACTCATTCAAGCATAGCATGAACTAACAAAAGCAGTGCGCAGTTACTTAACTACTCGTTCGAATGACAGACAAACAGAAAAATGCCAAGATGATAATTTATACCGGTGTATGAAAATGGCAATGCCGACAGGTTTCATGAATAATTTATTTTTGATTCTGGTGCAAAGGAGAAATAAAATCGAAGCCTCTTTATGGTAAGCTTGATCCGAATGAAAATAAGGAAAATTTGGAACAACGGAAAATTTTCTTCGACAAAAATATGCACTCACCGAGATAGAAATGTATCACATTTTTCTACTTCAGTTTCAGACCGATGTAGCATTTTTATATTCAGATTGTCAAAATATCTTAAATAGTTAGATAAGTATTGGTTAGGAAGTGTTATCGGGAAGTTGAGGTGTATATCGCTATTGTCTGACACTTATGATGCAAGTAAGGCATTGTAGAATATATTCTTTGGAGTGTTCTGATCTTTTAGACAGCATGAGAAGAAAGGTATTGTGTTGACGTTTACGTTTACTGTGCGTTGTAAAGGAATAGGAATTTAAGGTATAAAACTGTAATCTATAAAGTTTCTTAAAAAGAACCCCAATCTTTTTTTTGTTAGGGTGTTTATTTGGAATGTTTTCGTTCGCATACTTTCTTGTACTGATGTCAAACTTAGCATCTGTTGAGAATTTTTCTTAGTATTTATTTTCGAAAAAGTGAAGAACTGTCTTTATTCTTCAGTTTACTGTCGTTATTATAAATGTCGTTATAAGAAAATGTCGTTATAAGAAAACATGTATTGGAACATAACGATCCCAGACAGCACATAAGCTTAAATCAAGCTTGAGATTTGGCTTGGCAATGCAAGGTTGGCTTAAGCTGGATTTTCACTTGCAAAGTGCGGTGATGGCGCCATCTGTGAAAGAGAATGGACATTAATTGACCAGCGTCCTCAAATTTGCTGAAAGTTCGTAAAAGATGTGTTTTATTTTATATTACCAGCGCCATATTACTGGCAGGGCAAACGGGGCAACTGCACAGGGCCTACAGATTTTAGGTCCCAAAAATCTTACATCTTACACTTTTGTAATTTTAAAATAAAATTACAAAGGATAAAAAAAAATTCAGAAGTTAAATAATTTTTTTAATTATAAAGTATGAACAATGAAAATAATTCAAATTTACATTTCTATAAATTAATTTAAACTTATTTTTAATTCTTCGAAATGCTCTATATCGATATAGCATACCAATATGTAGGAAAATAGCTAACCACATTTGTAAAGAGAAATTTTAGCGTTAAAAAATAGCAAAATTTTTCAATTATTTGTTATTATAAGAAATATTTACAAAAATGACTAAAGTGTTTGTATTCCATACATGTTATGTTAGCAACTGTGATTATAGCATTTCGAAGTAACGTTTAACTATCTGTTTCTTTGATTTCAGATTACTTAACACAAAATTTGTGTTAAGTAAGTAAACCCATTCTATATTTCCAGATATGGAAATTCTTCAAAATAAAATACAATTATACTATGAAATTGATTTCAAAATCAGCCGTTTGTCTCGATTTTGGCCAGCGGCAGTATTGCTCATGAGTGTTGCGAAAGTTTTAAAACATGTGTTGCTCTTAAGTTTATATTATGTTTATTTCCCTAATAGTAGAGTCTCTAAATCACACATAAAATTATTTTAATTTTGATGCATCCCATGGAAAAATAAAAATAAAAACAAATAACATATCGCCCACTTATCAATCTGGCCAGAAAACCGCTTAATAATTCACTTCAAACTTTAGTCGCAGCTGCACAAGGCTCCGGTGGCGGAATGGATAACGCGCTCGGCTACGAATCGAAAGGTCCCGGGTTCAATTCTAGCCACGGACACGCGATGGAAACAGATTAAAATAACTTAAAATTACAGCCTAGAGGGGGAAAATGCGCGGAAAAATAAAGTATGTGGGGCGCGTTCGCCAGCGGGCGCCCGTGTATTTAAAAATTTTTTTAAGTTTGAAATTAAGCTTGAGATGTCAAGCTTGATTCAAGTTTGAAATGTCACGCTTAATGCAAGCTGGGCAAGTGTAAACTAGAACACTTGATTCAAGCTTGCATCAAGCTTACACGCCTGGAATTTTCAAGCTTAATTCAAGCTTATTGACTTGATAAATAAAGCTTGCTGCAAGTTTGATGCAAGTTTGCTGTGCTGTCTGGGAAGTACCGAAGGCAGGATTTTCATTGTTGGTATAATCTTAAAATACAGAACAGAAACTTTAATGACACTTTTTAGAATGAATTAAAATTAGCTTGGTGTAGGATTCAATTTAGTCTTGCTCTTTTCTGAGCAAGTCTTGCTAAAATAAAAAACGTTACATGTTTTTTTTTTTTTTTTTTTGAAACAGCAGTAGTTCTATTGATTTCGTTTTTCGCATGTAACGACAGAGTTCATGCAAAAATTTGAGCTAAGAGGGAGGATTAGTCTTTTGAATGATAACCTAACAAACTCACAGAAATCCCTTTTTATCCCCCAGATGCACAGAAATTTTGTGGAATTATTTGTTTAGTTTGTATTCTATTAAAGAGGCAGGTGATAAAAGCGTTGTCTTTTTGAAGAACAGCCTTAGATGCAACCGCTGCAAAATTTACATTTTTTCATTTGGAAACATCAACGTAAGTTACAAAAATTACTCAATCTTGTACTTCCAAACTATGCAGCTATGATAGCAATCAACTTTATTAAAGTTGCGATGCATTAAACTCAATGACAACAAATCAGGCTGTTTCCATGAAAAGTTAATAAACAGAACAGCAACAGTTAATAAACAAATAAGTTCTAAATGCACTTATATAATTCTTATAAAAACTACCAAATTTAATAGTAAATATGCAACTGTAAAATAAATAATAATAAAAATACGAAGGGGTTGCGCAAACTGTAAGGTGATGCGAGCTTCGGAGAGCTCTGGCATGTTGAAAAATAATATGTACCAATCAATGACTTGCTATGTTTGTGTACCTCTTATGGATTTCGCGAATAAACATTTGGTTATAGGACTTGCTGCCTAAGTTTTTGAACCACCCTCGTACAACTAAAATTGGAAGGCATTAGAAAGAAGCTAGAGTAAAGAACCTACCACAATACAACAGGGTGCGAATCTGCAGTGCATTATAGAGATGAGTTCGGGCTCATTTTTTGAAGCCCGAGCCCGCCCAAGCCCGAAGACTTTTAATCCGAGCCCGAGCAATATTATTAAAGTTGGAGCCCGAGCCCGAAATGTCAGCTAAAGACAAATAAAATGAACTACTTCATTAATAGGATACAATAAATTTTGGAGCTTCACACACCTTCTAGTCCCCCGTGCTGCTATTTTTTGAAATAAGTACGTCTATTTATCGCATAAATCACTTTTTAAAATTCGTTTCAAGGAGTACGTTCAACAAAGGAGAAATTTTTCACGAGCCCGAGCCCGAACGCAATCGTGAATTACAGAGCCCGAGCCCGAGTCGGGCCTGGGCTCGGGCTCGGGCTTTCGGGCTCGGGCTGAGCCCGTCTCATCTCTAGTGCATTATAGGATTTTCCTAAAAGTTTCCACAATCAACAACACAGTGCGAGATTTTGTAACTTGCCCCAGCATTTTCCATAGAGGTGATGCAGATCTGTATGAAAGCCATTAATGACAAAGTCTTCAAATAACTTGACTGGAAATATTTTAAAGTTTGGAATTCCAAAAATGAGAGCTTTTCAGTCCATGAATTGAAATTGATTTGATGATATTTTAGTCTTCCCCATTTTGAGTGATATATTATCGTAAGTTCACACAGGCGAATATTTAAACATAGAAGATACATTCAATATGTAAAAAAAAAAAGAAAATATATATGTTAGAAGAAATTAAAAGACATAACAATTGCTAAAAAGTTTTAAGAGAAAGCTGAAAAATAGTAGTGAAAACCTGCTATTTCAATGATGATTAAGAAAAATATGCATTTTTTAAGTAAATGTAGTTGCGGGAAAATCGCAAAGTGAGAATATAAGTAACCCTGAGAATGGTGAAATAAAATACAAAATCCATTTGAAAACTTCGAAATATTAATTTTTTTTTACCTTTTGAAATGTAAAACTATCTGGCTAGTTCAAAAAAGGAGAATCTTCAGTTTTTCGAGATATGTTATGAAAATATCTTATAGTTATGTTACGGATCTGAAACACGCTTCTATCGTATCTAACTTCTTTATTCTATTGCATAGTGCTAGTTATAAATTTTTTTCTTTTCTTTTCGGTTAATACTTTCGGAGTAATCGATATTTTGTGAGGATAATTAACTGACATAAAGACTTAAAATTATTTGAAACAATAATAATCTTGCTGCTTTCGTTTTTTTTTTTTTGTGTGTGTGTGTAATGACAACGTTTATAAGAAGCTAGAGCTCAGGATAAAGCAGTAAGTTTTGCATAATAATTCAAAATGCTCACAGAAAGCCAAAGGTGTTTTTTTTTTTGTAATCGATACGAACAAGAATTCATAACTCTGTGAAATTATTTGTTTATATTGTATTGTATTAAAAGACGTATGCGGCGTTCTCTTCAAAAAACAGCCTTAAGCAAAATCACTACCAATATAAGATTTTTTCATTCGGAAACATCAGTTTGAATTATAAAAATCATTGTATTACATAATTCACAGCAACAAGAACTAAGCAATCTACCAAGGAGAAGCTTCGCTCTCAGAAATTCTCGTCTTTACACTATAATTTACGCCTCATTTTTCAACGAATAATATCTGTACGCTGTGGAAACGACACATGTATGTGAAATCATTCCGAAAATCCGAAGAAGAGGAAAAAAATTCGTTGAATCTGAAGTTTCTACAACTGATAGGAGAAAAAAACGAACGGATATTCGTCAAATAAGAGGTATTCTGGCAGCACTGCTGCCAGAAAAAATTCTGTGAGTTGAAGAAATAATTTTCGTCAGTGCACGACACTGTGATAAGGTATTTTGCTGTACGCAGGATATTGGCTATTGACGAGGTAGGTGGGGAATGATCTGCTGATGTTTCGTCGAAAATGCAAAAATCCAGCCGTCTCAATATCGCCAAAAATCACGTCATTATCCTGTGCGCAGGATATTGGCAACCGGCGATGTGGCTGCTACACGAAACGACAGTTTACTTATGGACCGAAGGCACAATCTAGCAGCCCGAATTTCTTATAAAAAAAAAAAAAACCTCCTTATAGGTTTTATGTCCTGTGCTTCTTACCCGGTTTCCCGTTTTTTACTATCCGTTCACAGCATGTGATATTTTATCACAGGATATTAAGCGTTCATCACGCCAGGTGGCGCACAGTTTCGTTGTCTCCGTTCACTCTGTTTATATAAGCCCCGAACATATATGGGGGAATCGATTTGCTCCCCACCAAATAAAATGCTGTTTCTCTGGATAATTAAAAAAAAATTGCGAAGAAGCAGCATCATTTATGCATTGTCGCTAAGGCTGGTAAAAACAGAACTGCTGAGACTGAAATAAAACCACGTATTCAGTAAAGGCTGTAAACACTCCAGTTTTGACTGCGGCATAAGAAAAAAATTAAATGGCAATTCCATTTACAGTGGCAATCATGAAATCTAATGGTAACATTCTCCAGAGATTTTTTTCAGGAAGTACTTTAGTTAGTTTTCGAATAACATGAAAATTTTTTTAACCCTTTGAGGCGCAACCCTTTCCCAATGCTAGAAAAAGGGCAGCCGTTGCCATCGCTCGACTTAACTACCAGCAAGATGGCGGAAGCCAGCTGTCGCCAAAAAGGGTCTCTAGATCTGTGGCACGCGATGAACGTTTCGATCGTCCGCCATCTTGCTGGTTGTAGGGACGAGCGATGGCAACGGCTGCCCTTTTTTCAGCATTGGGCCATCTATCCAGCTGTTCTGGCATTCTTCAATTTTTCAGCAGATGTCAGTGCTGTTAAAAATAATCGTGACATTTTTTTTTACGGGAAAGGACGTGCTAAAAAGTAAAGGATTCTCGTGGAGCTATGTCACTCGTGGAGCTATGTTCTCGTGGAGCTATGTCCCGCAACTATTTTTATAGAAATCAAATCTATTCTTCGTGACTGGCAGCAATCAGAATGTCAGAGCTTGGTGTTCCCAGAGCGGGAACACTGCGTGTTAAAGAGTTAACTCACTGGTAACTTAACTCGTTGATTGAAAAATTACATCTCCAGGACTTACTTATACGTAAAATAACTAACATTTAATTTATCGTAACTCTCCCCCCGCCAAATCTCGATACAGAGTTCCACCATTTTTTTTTTTTTAAATCTTTCTACTGTCCTGTTATAAATTTCGTAGCAACATATATACCACTGTTCACCCCCCCCCCCTCCGCAGGTGGTGGGCTAAAGAACCATTCTATCGCATCTTTGTTAAGGGTTCGATTTCCGCCTTGGGAGTTAACTTGTCATGGGTAACGTTGGACGTCCACTTTGGGCTCGCTTAATAATAATGCCAATAATTTCGGGCCTCAGTAGTGGCAAACGCTTGACGAGCTGGTGTCCGCCTTTGGGTGGAGAAAATTATGTTTTATGAAAACTAGGCATACGTGCCTGAAAACCCCATTTAAGTATTTTAAAGAATCCGCTGCGCCACTGCGTAAAGGCGTAAGATTAATGGGAAATAAATAATTAAATTACTCTGATATATATCAAATTACTCTTATTATAAAGTAGTGTACCTTGTTTTTAATATTTTTTACACGTGGTCTGGCGCAGTACGTCTTTTTGGACCTTTGCCATTAACTATCAACCAACAAACCAACCTATAAAGTAGTATATACATGTTTTGGGGCCGATACGGGGCCCCCTTGTGCCGGGGGGCCCTCGGTGATCGCCGGCCATCCGACCTGACTAGTCGGCCCTGCTTCCATCATTTATATATTTTTTTAGTTGAATTTTAGTAAGACTTTTATGAAAATGATAATGAAGGTTATTTCGTTACGATGATAAGGACTAGGAGATACCAGGTTTGGAACAAAGTGCTAGATACGGGGAAAGGAGAGGGTGAAGGGGGGGGGGCGTGTCAAAATTTATCGAAAAAAGTTGCGTAATTTATATACTCCCCTTTAGTCTAATTTTCTTTAGAGTGTAGCACTTTATTTGTGTACACTAACCCTTAAACGCGCAACCATTTCCCAATGCTGGAAAAGGTCAGCCGTTACCACCGCTCGATTTGATTGCCAGCAACATGGCGGTCGAAAGAGAGAGTGTTGGCAACGGCTGCCCTTTTTTCAGCATTGGGCAATCTATCCAGTTGTTCTTCTATATCAAAGAACGTCCATCGTCGGCCCCGCAGTGGTCTGGGCGCTAAACGCCGTTTCCATAAGAACATGGCAAGTGAAGAGCATCCAGCTTGGCCAGTGCTTGGGAGGGTCAACTTCCTCTTGGCTCGACTGCTGTGGGACCGTTTACGCTAATGGGAGCTGGTGCACGTAAATCCGCCGTGGCTCCAATGTCCTCCAAGTTGTTAAACCATGCCTCTGGGGGTGCCAATTTCAGGGGGTTGGTCCCTCCTTTGGAATTGGTTCAAAATTAGGGAACCCCGAGCTGAGTCGGACTTCCTCCCACTGGGGCTCATTAAAATGGTAGCCGCCCATCACCTGCCTATATGGAGGATCTGGCACCACCCCGCGATTGCCAGAGGGCATTAGCAACAACAACAACTTCCATCGTATACTACAGTTCTCAGCAGACGTCAGTGCTGTTAAAAATAATCCTGACAATTTTACAAATAATCGACCATTTTTACGGGAAATGATGTGCTAAAAAGTAAAGGATTCTCGTGTAACTACTCTCTTAAAAATTTAGAGTGACATTGTCACTCTTACAAAAAGTCACCGGCAAATGATCCCAGATAGAGTGAGATAAGAGTGAGAAAACTGCATTATGACTCTTCATCGATAGGATTCTGTCACCCTAACTGCAAGAGTGAGACAATGTCACTCTTAGAGTAAGGGTGAAGGCGCTATCTGCTCACTCTAGCGAGAGAGTCACCACATTTCCCATGATGCGTTCACTTCAGCAGGAGTGAGTGCGTTGCTTCCATACTCAAACGACGCCATATTGGAATTGGACTGCAGTTGCGAAGTACCAACTGCATACAAGTAATGGAATACTTTTAGCTAACACAAGTAAGTAAAACCTTATAACTTTTCACTTATTGTAAATGTTATTTAAAATTTGATAATTCACAACATATAAGATACATTGATTCAGTGTCGGATCCATTAGGACTCCAGCTCTTCCGACAGACATTGCTTTGGTTAGGGTTAACATTTTGCTTTACTATACATTTTGTTTTTAAGACTTAAACAAGCCTGCTTCTTTTAATTTTATACCCTTCCGAGAAATTGATCTTTGGATCCGTCTCTATACTTGATCGTAGTATGTTATTTATGCTTATATAGCTGAAATCTTGCATTCGTTTTTTGTTTCTGTATATAATATTTGAGCATGTTTTGATGCGTGTTTGTAAATCGGTGGTGCAGTCAGGATTTTATTTCGGGGGTGGAGAGGGCTCTAACCTGTGTATCAAATTGTAAGCAAGCTGTTTCAACTGTAGCCTCAGTATCAAATTTTAAACTAAGTAAAGGGTCAGATTTTTAGGAAGGATACGCGCCTGTTGCAAATAGTATAAACAAAATTTTAAATCAAAATCAGAAAATAATGATCAATTATATATTGTATGCAATTTATATTGAAATAAATTATAAACGTGGGAAAAAAATATTTTGTGATTAAATTTCAATATGTCTATGTGCATCATTTTATCTTATTGCACATTCTAGCACAGATTCACGCTTAGAATATACATATATACGTTGTTAGATCAAAATAACCGCTCTGTTGTTGTGGTGTAATATTTCCCTCTCCACTTTTTACACATACACAAACCTCTCTCTCATATGGTAAAGTGGATAATTTACGATCGAACACCCCAGATGGCCTCAGGAAAGTCCACTTTTAAATCAGGGAAACCAGCTGAAAGTAGCAGGTGATTCAGAATGTGTGAGCTTTCATTAGTAGTACGAAAAACACAAGGGATGTGCTGGTAAACTGATTCAACGCGGAAAAAAAGTTATTGTTTTTGGTGTTAAATGCGAGATTTTTGGAATTGAAAAGTTTGTATACTGTTTAAGGATAATTCAATAGTATAGTAACGGATAAGTTTAATATTACTGGTAATAAAGGTAAGTGTTACAATATTAAATTTAGTAATACAGTATTAATTTTAGAGCCTTGCAGATTTTGGTATGGTAGATTTTATGTCTTCTGTTGTGTATCAATATTGGTAAATAAAATTCTCAAATTGGTAAAACTTACCTTTTAGCCTAGATACCAATTCAAAATAATGCTAATTTTTTTCTATTGAATTTAATTAACATATGAAATATATCCACAATATTGGCTATATACTGGAAATGTTTCTGAAGTAATTCCATTACTGATAAAGTTTTTAATAGTAGCAAGTTAGTAGTTAGCCCAAATATCTTTACAATGTGTTCACAATATTAAGTAAAAATTCGAAATATTTATAATGTATTCTTAATATTGACAAGTAATTTTTAAAAACATTTTTATACCATTTTATTATTTTTCTAATGCTAATATACTCAATCCTTCACATTGTTATTATATTGGAAATAAAAACTAATATTGGTAAAAATTAGCAACATTTATCCATTATATTGTCCATGTTAATGAATTAAATTAAATATATTTAAAATGTATCCACACAGTATTGTGTGTATATTATAAATTTCCCTCATATTGTACTAACAAATATTTTTAATGTGTCAGCATCTTAATATCACAGTAATGGTGAATTAAGACTGTTTATCTACTGTACATTATTTCAAAATTTAAAATCTGATAAATAATTTTAGGTGCATTTATGTACAAATTGCTGAAAAATATATTTTAATAATTAAGTCAAATACTACTGAAAATCCTGTGATGATAAGACCATGATTATCACAGGAGCAAGGAGGGCACATGCCCCAGACACCCCATTTTAAAGGGTCCTTAAATTTTTTCAGAATATGAATTTAGTTTATTAAATTTTCATTCTAAGATACTAAATGCCTGTTTTTTTTTTCTAAAAGTTGGATGTGTGTGTGGCAAAATAGATCCCAAATGGATGAGCCGATTTTAATGTAGTTTGTTTTATTTTAAAGATGGTATAATCAGAACGGTTCTTCATTGTATTTGATAATATTCACTTCATCTATTCCCCTTAAATAAAGCTTACTTTACACTTGTTCAGTCTAAGACAATTCAAATAATATTGTTGACATTCAATTAATTTTGATTGCTGAATTATTTCTGTAATGTTATGGAAAAAGCCATGCTTTGAGTTGCATTTTTTTAAGACTTCATTTTTAATAAAGGTTATTTCACATATTGCATAGGAAATGTTCATAAACTTAAAATTTATCTAGCATATTTCATTTTAAATTCATTTAATCAGAACATATCTTTGCAGATTGAAAAAACATACTTAAGTGGGGGGGGGTGTGGAGTGAGTTTGGCTTAGGGACGTATCTAAACCTTAAAAATTTCAAGCTGAACTTTCAAAATTACCCACGAATATGTAATTTTCTCCATTTCTTATGTTTACTTATTTCGAGGGTGGCTGAAGCCCCACCAGTCACCCTCTGGCCAAGGACGTACCCAGGAAGGGGGGTGGGGGTCTGTAACACCTCCGAAATTTCAGTTTTTATTAACAAAGCAATAATGGTGAAGTCTTTTTGTGAAAATTTCTGCCTTTTTCATCGTTTGGACCCCCTCCGAAATTTTTGGACCCTCCCAGAATTTTTTTTGGGGTATGTCCCTGCCCCTGCTCTCCTCTCCTAGGGGGGGAGCAAGTTCCCTACCTTGAGCCCCCCCCCCCCTTATGGGTGCCCATATCATTAATGTTATATTTTTCAAGTATTTAATATTATTCTGTGGTTTTCTGAACTTGCAGGTAGCAGAACAGATTTCATTATTTATTGACATTGTTGAGAAAGCAGACAGCATGGATTTCAGAGTTTGGGTCTTCTACTGGGTATCATTAAGGGTAAATAAATTTATGATATTGGTAAAATTTAATTAAGAAATTCAAAATAATTTTAATCCTTTTTCTACTGAATTTAAATGAAATGTATCTGCAATATTGCCTATATTTTGGAAGTAGTTCTGAAGTAGTTCCATTACCAATAAACTTTCAAATAGCACCTCACAGGATTGTAAAACATTGAAAACCCAAACCAGTATTTTTACATAGCAGCAAGTTAATATTTAGCCCAAATGTATTTAAAATGTATCCACAATATTAGGTAAACATTGGTAATATTTCTAATGTATTCCTAATATTGACAAGTAATTAATTTTTATAGTATTTTTATTTTTTCATGTTCATATACTTAATTATTCAATATTATCATTAAATTGGAAATAAATACTAATGTAAATTGTAGCAAATTAATATTTACCCATTATATTGTCAATCTTAATGAATTTAAATTAAATTTATTTAAAATGTATCCACAATATTGGGTGTATATTTCAAATATTCCTCATATATATTGCACAAGTATATATTTTTGATATGTTAGCATCTTAATATATTATTACTTGCGAATTATCACTGTTTATCTGTTACACATTATTTTTGCATTTAAAATCTGAAATAATTTTAAATGCATTCATATACAAATTTCTGAAAAATATATCTTAATAAATAAGTCAAATATTACTGAAAAATATATCTTAATAAATAAGTCAAATATTACTGAAAAATTTAATGTAATATGATTGTTCCCTGATTATTATGGGCAAGCGGGTAAATACTGTGGAAAATACAGAAAGACAATTGTCAGAGTCGGTGAAGAAACAAAATATAAGGGGGCCCCCATTTAGACCCATACTTCTGACTCAAGCGACTTTATGTCGTAATTGCTGCCTGGATTTGAGATTGGGGGGGGGGGGGGACTGAAGCCCTATAGCCACTCATCCCATTACCCCTCGATCTACCACCGAATCATTTGTTCTTGTGATAATGTTTAAATGTAAATTTTAACTGAAGACTCCTACCTTGGGTGGTCATTAGTTAAATATATATAAATTGATAATAAATGAATATTCATATAAATTGGTTGCTTTAGAAAACGAAACTTTTAGAATGTTTTTTATGTACTGAATACTCATTTTCTTGAAATATAGGAGAGTTAATAACAGCGATGACTGGGTGATTTTTCAAGAACCTTTGATAAGGGTGAATACTACTTTGGATGTCTTTAGATATAAGTATGTATTTATTTTTAATTATTTACTGTTTCAGTGTATTTTTAAATTTGGGAGTTAATTTTATATTCATATCATATGTTATAAATGTTCCTTATACACATGTCTGTGTGAATTTTATATTATTATTATTATTTGCATTGCAAAGCATCCCATTTTAGAAGAATGTATATCTTAAGCACTGAATCAGATGGGTAGTAGATTTCTCACAAAAATTGTGTTTCATTAAGTGTCTCACTGAGTAGAAACAAAATGTTTCAATCAAGTTATTATTTTTTTTTTTACAAGAAATAATGCAATTTCTGAACAGGTTTTAAAAGAATTCAACTATGTCAGAAATTTGAAAATTCAGAATTTCTCTTCACAAGCTGTATTTATGGCAATACAAATGGTTAATTTATAGAAGTGAAATACTCAGAGAAAAATTTATAATATATTGTATTGTCCAAAATAGAGGGAGAATTAGCCATCAGATATAGTTTCCACTTTCGTGAATTTCTCCCTAAAAATGGGATAAGACCTGCAGTTTTGTTGTTCTATAAAAGTTCATCATGCTGTCTATGAAGAAGCATTCTGAATTATACCGAGTTTTTGAGAAGCCTGTCTTTAAAGCTTGCAGAGCCAAGTGATGAATAAAATATGTTACAAGAAAAACTGATTGATTTTGGCTGTTTATCACTTTATTATCTTTTTATTTTCTAGTACTCTGAACTGGTCCTGTGGAAAACCATTGAATTTTTGTCAGTGGCATGCTGTAAAAGAGAAGAAACTATTGGCATTATAAGTGGTATTCATATTTTTGTTTTATTTGTTTATTTATTCTTTAAATAATGTTCTTAATTACTAGTTCAAAGTCTGCATACTTTTGATCTCTGCGGTCTAATTTTTTCAAAGCTTGTATCGCATAATTTCATAATTGTCAATAACTTTTTTTTTTTTTTTGAGATGTTTACTTTTTTGTTTAGTTTATTTTTTTCTTATTTTCCAAATTGATTTATATGTTTTTTTTTTTAGTTTTTTTTCCCTAAAGTGATGTTACTTTGGGGCAGTTAGTGACTATGTATTAAATTTTATAAATTTCATGTAAATTGAGAAAGTTATTAGGGCTGTTCTTAAAAGAAAAAAAAGTATAACTTTTGGTAAAGTTACATCAATGAGTAAAACAATAAATATTTATACAGTAAAATTCAATGTGGTATTCTTTATTAAAGCATTTGACCCAGGCAACTCTTTAGTATATCATTTTATGTTATGCTATATTCTGTCATTTATTTAATCTCTATTATATGTAAATTTTTTATGTCAAGTTGCATATTTGACACCAAGTTAATAAATTGCTTGCAAAATCAAGTCTTATTTGCAACATTTTATGAAGTAACAATGAAATAAAGTATAAAAATCAATTTTTAGTCCCTTCAGATTAATTTTTTTACTCTGCACCCTCACTACCTCTTAAAAATATGTTGTAAGTAAAACCTTGAAACTCCTGTAACTTTTATTATTATTATTATTATTATTATTATTATTATTAATGTTGTCACTGCTGTTGTTGTTTAAAATGTAAACTGTAAAATGCTACTTTCAGAGATGAGATTTAAGAATTTAGTTTAATATTCAGACCTTTTTCAATGTTTATAAAGAATTCAGTTTTTTCATTTTTTTCAAAAATTTTCTGATTTTTCAGTAAGGCAAAATTGTATATAAGTAAGATAGATTTAGTATCAATAAAAATTAAAATATTTATTGCTCTTGAAATTCATAAGTATAATTGCTCAAAAGTTGTTTGGACATTCTTTCAGACTTTTTTTCCTTTTTTGTTAATCTCATATCTGTACTTTGGTACAAACCAAATCGAAAACTAGCCTACCAGTTTTGACACCATATTACATGTACCACCATTAGTGGTAAAAACAGATGAAATATATTATTTTTTAATTTTACTAATACAATATGTAAATGTAAACTTTACTTCCTTAGTAAATTCAGATTTTTTAAGCCTGCAGTATTAACAAAGTGCAATAACCTTGTCAGTGTTCACATGTTGTCATATGTATATTTGAATATTACTCAAAAATATCTTTAGTCTAGTTTTTAACTGACTTCAAGAAGATCTAGGTTATTAATTGGGGTCAGTACTCAGAGGTGTAGCAAGAATTTTCAGTGCCCGAGAACAAATTTGCATCACTTCCTGTTTACCAAAATGCGCTGGAAAAAGTTTTATATACAAATTGGTGCCTTTTGGATCCTATGCCCTGGGACAAATGTCCCCCTCTAGCTACACTTCTGAGCATTGAATCCTTGTAATTTACCAGACTGGATATGAAAAGTATTTTCAAACTTCCGTTTAATTATTTATTTCTTTTGTTTATCTTCCACATATAGATGTGATCTTTGCTAAGAATGTTGTTATTTGATGATATTTTACTTGCTGTGCATGAAAAGTTTTTATTGCAAAGTTATCACTTTATTTTTTACTCAATTTTTGATGTACCTAAAATATATTACAAGTCCTGAATATTTTCTATTTTTTAATTGATTGTAATAATTTGCAAATTTAACTCACCAATAGTAAGTTATGTGTTTAATATTTATTTTGTCACTATTAGTTTGATGTTTGTTATTACGCACAGGTTACTGTGATTCAGGGATAATTTTATTCCAAATTGTTTTGATATGGGATTTTCGCTTCAATACTGTCCCCAATTATTCTTTTTTGTGTTACCTCAGAGGATTTACCTCACAAAATAAAATTTTGTGAAGTAAATCCTACAATGTGTTCCTTACTTTTAATAAAGTATGTTGTGCTCTCAATCACTTTGCATATCAGTATATTCTAATATTAATAGAACATAGAGAACAGATTATTTTATAAAACAGTACAAGCATTTCTTATCTGTAAAATTAAAGTTTTTTTTCTTTTATTTTTTGCAGGTAAAAAAATATTTTTTTTTTTTTTGAGCTGCTATATTTAGGTTTTATTGCAGTTTTTTTTCCATTTGCTTTTATGTTCAGTGGCAAAATTAAAATGTAAAAGGCAGCTTAAATTCTACATCTTTATTTTATTCATTTATTCATAATTTGTACAATTTTAACAGTAGGAACCCTGTTTCCCTTCCCTCTCTTACTCAGAAGGTTACAGTATATGTAAATGTTACTTGAAAGTATTTATTATTACCATACATAAATATGGTAATATGAAAAATGGTAATAAGAAAGTATTTATTATTACCATTTTTCGGTATGCTTTTGTGCTGTTCCAAAATTGTATTTAACCTGCTCCTAAAGGTGTTCCAAAATGTATGTAGATTTGCAGACTTTTTATTATAAAGTTATCCTCCGATTTTAGTGAAACTATAAACAAAATGTTTTCTGAATCAAATGAAAAGATCTGCTGACTTATTCCTCTGTAAATTCATCACCTAGTTGAAAGTGTTAAGCTGTGCTTTAGTTGGAGATTTAAATTTGACACTAATCCATGTACACACAAAACTAATTTTAACTAATTTTATTTTGTATGTATTTAACATAGATCTAGTTTATGCTCTAGTATATTCTAGCTGCCAACTCTTTCTGATTTTGAGCCTTTCTTCAGTCTTATTCAAATTATGGGGAGGGGGGAGGGTACCCTTTTTTTATTAGGATAGAATAGCAGTTATGTTTTAACTTTTAATTCTGTAATTACTTGTTGAAGTCATAATTTTTATCTTCCAGATGCTGTTAGAAGAATCCCTGAATGTGAAATAGTATTGAAGTACTCATATTGAATCCAGTGATTGTATTTTATATAAATGTAACAATGTAATACAATTAAACCAAATTTGTAATAATTTGTTGTGTGTTCACTGCCATTGCTTTTATAATTCATTCAAACCTGCATGAGTCTCAATAAGAGATATCTTCCACTTTTTTCAATTCGTAGGCTATTTTTTACTTCTGCAGTTCTGTAATAGTTTAAATTTTTTTTTTTTAATTTAGAACGCATCGTAAACTAAAATTTGCTAGGCTGAAGACTACTCTGGACTTGGAAGTTCCATTACTCATGTTTTTATTAAGACTTTGCTTATATATTTTTATTAACTGTTTTTTCTTTCTTTTTTTTTGGCCCTCGTATTAATTGAACTTTGTTCTAACATACTAATGAGTTTTTCTGGCTTTACTTTCATTTATTGTTCTAAATCTGTTTTCAATAGTATAATAATTCTTGCATAAAATCTATATTAAAAGAATTTTTTTTTCAATTTAAGTTTTTAAAAGATTAAGTAATTTGTAGCTATTTTGCTGTAAAAGTGAAATTGAAATAAATAAAATCACACTTAAAAATAAATAAAGAAATGAATGTGTATATATATTAAAAAATTAAGAAATGGCTTTTATTTTGAAGTATGTATAAATTATGTTCAGAAGAGGAATTTGGTTTTTTAAGAGGTGAAAAAAAAAATCTTTTTCTTTGAATCACCACCCTCCCCCCTCACCCAGACATTATCTATGGAGGTTAATATGGTTCACCCTCATGCTCTAAACTTCAATTATTTCTTTGCGTTATGGCAAGTCTACAAGAGGGGTGTCTTCTTGGGGGGGCTGACTTGGGTGGTGAACTTTTTAAGGATTCTAACCTGTATTCTTGCTCATGCCTCTAAACCTTAAATAATGGTTTTTGGACAAGACAAAAATGTTGGGTGTATTCAACAAAATGGGCATTGTTGGGGAATTATGAAATAATTGGTTTTGATTTATATTATTTATGTATTGGCCTGCACAAAAATATTTCTTTACCCCTTTTCACAAAAAAAGAAATCAATCAATATAAAGTAGTTTCCATTTTAGAAATATTTTATTCCTTTTTCTGGGGGGAGGGGAAAGAATAGAAAAATAGGTATTCTCTTAAATTTCCAAACATGATATGTACATTAACAGAGGTTATCAGCAGATATATTTATATTTTTGATTTACCCAACAATTAGTTTATTTATTTAATTTTTTTTTTTTTTTTTTTGGTTTTCAATTAAAGGATAGCTATTGCTCTTTTAACTTATTTTCGTGTTTCATAATTCTTGTATTTGTTCGTATAAATGACTGAAATTTAATTTCAAATAATTTCTTTTCGATAACAATTCAATCCTGTTCATTTCTTATTTATTTAAAATTAAAAAAAAAGACTTGTTAATTGTAATAAAGTTGAAAAGAAAGTTTGAATAAATTATGCTTAAAATAAAACCTATTTAAAAATCAAAATTATTAGTATTCTTTTGATTTTATATAAATATCTTATCATGAACTATTTTTATTGTTTTGTTAATACTGTTGTAAGTGAAAGTTGTTCTGAAATGTACCATAGGTAAAAAATAAGCTTTCAGGGATTTTTTATTTCAGCAGGAGAAAAGGTAACATTGAACATATCAAATATTTCTGCACACTGTTGAGTAATGTGGATGTCCGAAACTCTTATTTCTATTCTTGTTTGATCACAGATTACCTCAAATGAAGTAATAGTACTGCAGACAAAGAAAATTCTTATAAATCTCCTGCTGATGGATTTTACATAGCTCAATGGCTATACAGATCACCTCCAAGCATTTTGAAACTTTCACTTCTATTCCTGTTACGTTTTGACTAACCAAACAAAACATAAACTGTTAACGAATTCTGTAACTAAATAGATCTAGAGGTTATGGAGGTTTGTTTTAGTAACCATGTGGAACTCTTGGGGGTACCTTTTAGTGATGCCATCATCTGATTATTAAAATGAAACTCTGTACTCCTTCTTAATCTGTTTAATTTCAGAATAGGCTGTTATTTTAAATACTGTATGTTTTGTGTCAACAGTCCACATTTCACTCACTGGAATGAAAGCAAGAATCTAAAAATGCATGGGGTCAGATATTACTTGTACCATTGAGCTACGTAAAATTTATTTTCCAGCTGTTATGGATCATTCTGAACATGACAATAATCCAAGATAGCCCAGAAATAGATATCTAAGAAGTTCTGGATATGAAATAAGTATCAATTTCTGATCTTTGGATATTTTGAATATGAAATAGATAGCCATTTTTGGGATATTCTGGATCTTTAAGATCTTCTGGAAGTTTAATTATTATAACTATGCTACATATATACAGATACCTGTATATTATAGATGTTATTTACTCATTAGAGAGATCACACCTCAAATTTCTAATAGAGAAATCTATTTTATGTTGGACTTCTAATAGATATACCCAATATCCAGCTATGATGTATTAACGATTGCCTATGGACAAACTTGGGGGGGGGGGAGGTAAAGGCGGCAAAAATATTTACTTGTACGATATGAAGAATATTTTTAAGGCGCTCGATATTGCAGATACATTTTAAATATATTTAATTTAAATTCAATAGCAGCAAAGTTTTATAATTTTTACAATATAAAGGTTAAATATCAGCTTTCTACTTTTTACCAATACTAGCTTTATTCCCAGTGTAATATTGAGTAAATATTAACCAAAAAAATTAAAAATGGTATAAAGTTATGTTAAAGTAATTACTTATCCATATTGAATATATTTCCAATGTATATCAAATACTATAAATGCATTTTAAATATATCTGAGGCAAATATTAACTTTGCTACTTTGTACGAAGTTACATTTGATACATTTGACGAAGTTACAGTTGATCTTTGTTTTCAATTTTTTTTTAACAATATTGAGTTAACATTAAAAAATTTATCAATTGAGGACTACTTCAAAAATATTTCCAATACAACCCTATATTAAGAATATATTTTTTTGTATGTTAAATTCAGTGGAAAAGGTATTAGTATAGTCATACTGAAAGTATAATGTTATTTTGAGAATTTATCAGACCTAAATGCTAATTTTTACCAATATTGGAATTTTATTTACCAATATTGGAAACTGTTTATTCTCAATGTGTTCACTTACTACTTTGTAATATTATTGGTTTTTGATATCAATGTTTTCACAATATTGAGTTAATATTTAAAAGTTCATTGGTAGCGAGACTGCTTCAGAAATATTCTCAATATATAATTAATATATCAATACACACTTCATATGTTAATTAAAATTTTACAAATAATAATAACATTTTGAGCATATATCAGGGCTAAACTCTAGTTTTTACCAATACTGGAAGTGGTCTTTACTCTCAAAGTATTCACATATATGTAAATTTTAATAATTAAAAGTAATTAGTACTTAATAATATTGGAAATATTTCTAATATACACTCAATATTATTGATAAATTTCAAATACTTTAAGATTCAATAGTATTAAAATTTGACTTCAAATGGGCAAAATATTAAATTTATAATATTGGATTTTATTTTCAATGAATTCACAAGATTGGATAAATATTGATGCTATATAGAAAATATCTTTTAATGTTTGCCAAATATTTAAAAAATAATAATAATCAATGCTGTTACCAGATACATTCATATATATATATATATATATAAGGAATTATTTTAATTTCCCCAAAATAGTGATAGCCAGAAGCAAGGCATATGCAAGGAATAAATCCAGGGCCGTACCCAGACAAAAATTTCAGGCAGGGTCCAAACCGTGGAAAAGGCAGAATTTTTCACAAAAAGACGTCATTATTATTATTTTATTAACAAAAATCAATTTTTTTGGGAGGGGGGAGGGTCCGGACCCCTGGATACGGTCTCGAATAATCACCCTATAAAAAGTGGCGGTCACTCTTAAAAAGGGTCATAGCTCACTCTTGATCAGAGCGCTCCACTCTTTAAGGGATGGCGTGCTGTCACCCTTTCCTTAGAGTGAGGCACTCTTTCCCGGAGTGGGTTTTTGAATTCTCACTCCTAGTCCAGAGTCAGAAATGTCACTCTTCAGAATAGTGATTTCTCACTCTATGGAGGTTGGCTGATTTTTGTCACGAAGGTAGGGTGATATATCACTCCTCAGCACTGGTTTTTCACTCTTGATTATTAAGAGAGTATGACACCCTCAAGCAAGGACGTACCCAGGGGGGTGGTCCAGGGGGTCCGGACCCCCCCCCCCTCCGAAATTTCAGTTTTTGTGAACAAAATAAGAATGATGACGTCCTTTTTGTGAAAAATTCTGCCTTTTTCACGGTTTGGACCCCCTCCGAAATTTTTTTCTGGGTACGTCCCTACCCTCAAGTATTTTTATAGGAATCAAATTTATTCTTCGTGACTGTAACCAGTCAAAACGTCAGAGTTTTGTGACGTCACGGTGAGGACACCGCGCACCAAACAGTTAACACATGATATAACAACCCAAGGAAATTGACTGCGATAGAGACGAGCATTCAGAAAGTCATTTTCTACAATCACGGTTAGATTTCTACTTAAAAATGCTTCTAAATTTATGTTTTTCCTCCTTCACAGTACATTAATAACGCTTAAATAATCACAGTGACACAGCTGCTGCGAAACTCGATACCAGCATAATTCCCGACAATCGTATCAGAAGTTCCCTAATTACAGGGGAAAGTAAAATTGAATAGGGAAAAATAACACCCTCACCCCCTTGAGTCTTATAAAACAAATGTACGCAAAGAAATACTGCTAGAGGCCTCCGTTCCTAATTACAGGCGCACACCACTCCATTTGCACGGATCCCCCCCTTCTAACTTTTGTCTCTGGGGATACATTGGGTGGGGCAATCCCCCCCCCTCCCCCAAAGGCGCTATAAAATTGGCAGTTGCTTATACGGGAGCATTAGTATTAAAGTCTGGTAAATGTATGTGCATGTATATCAAAGGAAGGGGGGAAGTGCTGTATTGTGTTGTCATATTTATTTGTGTACGTTTCGGGTCGTAAATCAAGATGATGTACCACAGAGAGAGGGAATGTGACTGGGGAGGTTATTTATGTATGTATTTATGGTCTAAGTGAGTCATTCAGGCTGGAGCACGCAGCGACCCTTTAAATGGATGTGTAATATTGTGTGTGAAAGTACTGAAACAGCATCGTATTAAGGGAAAGGGGTGCTAAAAAGGGCACGGACGAAGTAATTGGCTTTAACCCTTTAAGGCACAGTGTTCCCGCTCTGGGAACACCAAACTCTGACGTTTTGACTGTTGGAAGTCTCGAAGAATAGATTTGATTTCTATAAAAATAGTTGCGGGTGACATAGCTCCACGAGAATCCTTTACTTTTTAGCACTTCATTTCCCGTAGAAAAAGGGTCACGATTATTTTTAACAGCACTGGCATCTGCTGAAAAATGGAAGAATGCGAGAACAACTGGAGAGATTGCCCAATGCTGAAAAAAGGGCAGCCGTTGCCATCGCTCGACTTAACTACCAGCAAGATGGCGGACGATCGAAACGTTCATCGCGGGCCACAGATCTAGAGACCCCGCACAGCAAACTGCGTCAAAAAAGGGTCTCTAGATCTGTGGCTCGCGATGAACGTTTCGGTCGTCCGCCATCTTGCTGGTAGTTAAGTCGAGCGATGGCAACGGCTGCTCTTTTTCCAGCATTGGGAAAGGGTTGCGCCTCAAAGGGTTAAGTAATTATTCAGAATAGATGATACAGTGACTGATGAAGTGATGATACAGTACAACTGATCCAAAAGTGCAGGTTTATGAAAAGAATATTAGAGGAAGAGAAAACATTTAGTAATTAACCCTAAAATGCAAGATTTTTAAAAATGAGCGGAAAAATAAAATTGTAACTTCATTTAGGTTTACTTATATATGCTAGGGAAAAATATTTAAAAGAATTTCAGAGCGTAGTTTTTCAGAAAAATCATGAAAAAAGTTCTAATTCGAAAAATTAGAAGGTGTACCCTATAGCTCTTATAAAACAAAAGAAAGTAGTGCAGCCCCATTCTGTTTTATTTAATCCTAATGCTACTATTTTTTTTAAAGTTTTGTACCTATTTTCATTTAGCAATAAAAGTTAGAAGCAATGAAGAATTCGGGAAAATCTTATACAGCGAAGTGGATGCAAATGCTATGAATTCATGCTTGTTTGCTCAAAAAACAATGTTGCCATACATTTTTGAGCAATAAAAATTATTTCTATAATGGTCTTATATTTTTTTAAATGCATATTTCAAACGAAAACTTCAAAAGTTTCTTTTTATTATGGAAAAATGAGAGTGTAGTTGATACAGTATTCAATGTGGGGTTAAAAAACTTTTCGTTAAGCATTAATAGGAATTCAAACATAGCACGCACTTTTTTACTTTTATTTTAAGAAATAAGGCAATTTGAGAAAACCAAACATATTTAGAAAATAGTATAAAATTATGTTCTTTTTAACGTACTCTAGCACAATACAATTGAAAAGCCCGGGTTCATTTTCTTACTTTGTCTAATGATTCAAAGGTTTGATAAATTAAAAAGAAAGTTAACAAAAATGTACTAAAATTACACAGAATCATAAATGGTTGTATGTGTTCTGACTTTGTTATACCTCCAGACTCCTAAAACGTGTAATAATATGCTATTTTCCAGAAAACGATTAAAAAAACAAAAACAAACAAACAAACAAAAAGAAAACCTCCGTTGACTGATAAACGATAATAAAAAAATAAAAAAACACTCAGTGAAAACATTTCATCTAAATTAGTGAAATTTATAGTATCTCCCCTCCCTTTTCGGGGGGGGGGGGTAAAAATATTGTTCGTTTTGTTATTTATGAAATTACATACTAATACATAAGTAATTGTATAAACATATTTTTAAAATTTAAGTTTTAATAAAATATTTAGAAATTTCGGATTGTTTCATTCTTCCTCTTAGAGTACTTCTATCGTTACTTTACCTTTAACACGAAGGAGCATTTATCGTAATATTCTTCATGCATTTTGGATTTGCCATAATAAAATCTATTCGCTTTAAAATTTGCGTGTGGTTTGGGTTTTTAAGCAACTAAAAGTAACCGTCAACTTTCTTTCCGAATTTCCTTTTTCTCGTGACTCTATCACATCAGTGCGCTACTCCAGAGGTAAAAGCACTACTTTCTTAGACCTACAAGATTTGTATATGATGTGTACGTACTTGCACCTAGTGTTGATCTACAGTAGAGCAATTGTTTTGGAATTTTTGTTTGAACGTGAATTTTGTTTAGTTCACTTTCGAAAAAATGCTAGAAAATTTTCGGACAGGGAACCGAACACAATCACTTTGCACAAACCGAACACTTTGCACAATCTTGCCCCCCCCCCCACACACACACACGATCAGTCGTGTTGGTTGGTGTCACGGGCTGGACCCCCTCCAAGAGAAAATCCTGTGTGCGCCACTGGATCTGCTCAACTGTTTCACCTGTAAGATGCTGTTTATAGGAAAATAATTATAAAGTACCATGTATAACAATTTCTTAACATGAGAAACTCAATTAACACATCGCCTGAAAGTTACACAAAAGTACGTTTTTCGCGAGCTAATTCTAGAGCTGTGGGAGGGAACAGTTTTGTCCTTTTAGCCAGAATAGAATGAACAGAGTGAAATAATTTGCTCATTAATATCATCGGCAAAGAATAAAAATTGAATTGAATGTGAGCTATTTATTTACATAAAAAATAGAAGACAGTGGCGTAGCCAAGGGGGGGGGAGTATAAGGGTGTCACAACCCTCCATGAGGAATTTTGCCATGTAAAATGTATATTCTTCACTCCCTTATTACACACACATATACATATATGTGAGTTGCAGTAGTCGTAAACCCCCCTCATGAAAAATTTCTGGCTACGCCACTGATAGAAGATATAAAAATAGATTACAAGAATAAAACTTTCATATAAGTGTTTTAATGCATGGACGTAGCTATACAGTCAACGTGGCGAAGATGCAACTTCCGTTCTGGTTAATTTTTTCAGAAACTCGCCTGGTGTTAGCACATTATGTGCTAGCGATTTTATGGAAAAAGTAACCACAGTTGAATTTATATTTCAGCCTAACTTGAATGTAGCTCCGCCTCTGCAATAAACACACAATAAATAAACTGTTGGAATCCACTGTTTGAATTGTCATTTCTCTTCCTTTCCTTGTGTAAATAAAAGCTTCAAACTTTAATTTCCAATGTTTATTCCTTGTGTGAGGAGCAAATTATTTCACTGTGGACGTTAATTTTCATTTTGAATGTTTATTCCTTGTGTGAGGAGCAAATTATTTCACTGTGGACGTTAATTTTCATTTTGAGCGCGGAACTTTAACCAGTGCAACGCTCTATAATGAGTTCCAGAAAACGCAGTTACACGTGACCGGCTTTATCCTTTCAGACCGAGGGCCGTGGTTAAGGCGTTGGACTCATAGCCGGAAGGTTGCAGGTTCGATTTTGATGAACTACTAAGGATCGCCGCGTACATGTGGTGTACGTGCACCTTAAATCAGTGGTTCCGAAAGTGTTTTGGGAGATCGCTAGCAGTTTCAGAGGGGTGCCAATATTCAGAAATTCCCCGCTTTCTGATGAGGATCCAAATTTTGGCGGGGAAACTCCGGGAAGGACGTATGTAGTTCTAAACGACATATATAGCGACGTGAGCTGTATTATCCTGGTAAACAAACAAACCATTTCAGACATTGCTTCCACATAGGTCACAAAAATTACTTATACTGTCTTGCAGGGTATATGTACTACATTGTGCACATAAAAAAAAGACAATTTTCCCCGAAAATTTAATAATGAATTTTTAAATTACAAATTTAATGTCTATTATCAAAAGGAAAATTAATTCATTCAAAGTAAAATTATTTAATCAGGTCTAAAAGAGTTAAAATGTGTAAGCGTGACTAACTTTGACCCAAAAGATGGTCATTAGAAGAATAATTCAGCTAGAGCAGAGGTTCCCAAACTTTTTCTCCTCGTAGACCACTTTCAAAATTTTGCTGGTTTCGATGCTCCCCCCCCCCCGAGGGGTGCTGCCCCCCGGTTTTGCTGCCCATGTCTACCACATTCCCAAATCTCGTCAAAATATGTGAATGAATCCCATTTTTCTTCACGCCAACGTAGACCCCTGTCTAGTCTCCCATGGACCCCTGGGGGTCCACCTGGACTACTTTGGGAATCGCTGATCTAGAGTAAAAACATCTCTATAGATTTACTAGAAATAGCCAACATGATGCATATAATGTTATAAATGGGTAAATCATGGCGAACATGTTTAATAGCAAATTATTAATTCTTTTACAAATATAATGAATGCAATTGAGTGTTAATTAAATTGAGAAACATCGTTGATCGAACAACAAACATTCTGTTGTTGCTCGACCAACAACAGAAAAGTTAAGAAATACGCCTCTTAAAATAAATCAAGATTCCTTTTTTTTTTTTAATGTAATGTTTAAATTTTAAAAGAATAATAAATTAGTCTAAAAATGCGAAAGTTGTATGATAGCACTTTTTCTTTAATTAAATTAATCTTTAAATGAAGATAAACGATGGTTGTATATAAAGTTAAGTTGTCGGAACGTTATTTCCAAGATAAATATTCTTCGCCTTTTTTCTGTTGTTAATATGTTAATTTTTTGAATTTAGTAAAAATTGCTACATTTTGTGAAAATTTTCTACACCTGTCTACTACTTGATAAATCTGATTTATATCAACGAAATTAAATTATCTAAAATTAGTTTGTTAAACTTTAAATACCTTATTAAGTCGCGACCTTTAAGAAAACGAGTGATTGTAATGCTTAAAAAACTTAGTCAAATTTAGTTTTTTTAAACAAAACTGAGGTCAAATTTAGTTTTTATAAACTGTTTTTTTGAAAAAAAAAAATGTGAAATTATGTAGGAATATAACAAGCAATAATTTCTGATCCCCTTTAAATGCTTACACGTCTCTCAAATTTTTTTGCATTTTTTTTTCTTTCTTGCGTGTTTTGAGGATTTTCAGAATTAAAAGAAAATACACCCAATGTTGTTAAACAGATTTGCTTGAAATTTTGTACATATACCCAGACAAATGTAGAGCATAAATAGAAGGATGTCAAATATCTTTACTCCGATTTTTTTCACTTTTTATATCGCTAGCTTCCTTTACATTTTTGCACTTTACTTGTGATAGCATTAAAAATTCTGCGAGCTTGTGTAAGTAAATTTTGCTTAACAAGTTAACTAAGACTATCTTACGCCGCCGGTGGTATTTCATGGTATTTGAATTTTGTCAGCGTCAAGAAACCTAGACAACTTGAGAAATAAAAACGTGACAATTTCTTTTATATCCCTAGGACCATAAGGAGCTTCATTATGAGTGTAAATAAGTTATATATTTTTAACTTAATTTTATTACGTTTACATCATCAAATACAAAGATCCGGAATAGTCAAGTAAAATCATGGAACAATGTTGACATCAAAAATATATGTACCGAACTAACAATTTATAGTTTAAAAAAGAATAATTTAAAAACTTGAAAGCCATGTAGTGAAACATTAATTTTTAAAGAACAACAATGTTAGAAAAGTACGCTAAGAAACAAAAGGAAGAAAATTGAGACCAGTTAATATATTGACTCAACGAAATTTTCCGAAGATGTGTAAGTGAACACTCAGAACATTCCTATTCTAAAATTCAAGCGCATTCCACATTGAACAGGGTCACAATTTGTCTCCCAGTGACGTATTTAAGGGGGTGTCGAGGGGACTTGGGTCCCTCAAGAAAATGTAAAACAATTATTAAAAAACTGCTATTTTAAAGCAGTTATTTTATCTCATATAAGAATGATATTTAAAATAAACCAACTTTAGAAGCTATAAGCCGCATTGTTATTATTATTAATTCGGATGCTTTGTCAATTTTGAATGACTCTGATAAAAAAAATCATTATACTATTTATTTAAAAATAACTGAGTTTCTAATTTCTCTGATGATTTAAAAACAACTAAAAGCATCATAATATTGAATTGTTTTATCTAAATTATTATTAATTTAAAAATAACCGAGCTTCTAATTTCTCTGATGATTTAAAAACAGCCAAAAGGTCTTACACAGTTTTCAAACAATTTTCGTCCAGATTGTGTATCCCCCCCCCCAAAAAAAAGAGCGAAATACTAGATGAACCTCCTACGAAATGAAAACTTTATAATACGCCACTGTTGTCACCAATGCATGAAGTGAATCAATTGCGTCAGATTGTAAAAAGCAGAGTTCACTTGACCACCGTCCTTGATAAGCCATCTGAGCTCATTAAAAACTAATAAAACCGCCGGTATCCAGAAAAATACTGGCTTTTTCGATCCCAAGAGCGATAATTCGCATAGATTAATAGACCATATACCTCTCATACATTAATAAACAAAAGAAATACATTTCAATTTTAATATTACGTTTGCTCCCCCCCCCTCCAATAAAAGAAGTCTGTGTACGCCACTGGAAGTACGTAATAATGCACTATATATTTTCAGGCTATTCTATAACAAGTGCTAGAGATGTCGTGCATGAGTCTATTTTAAATAACATAAAACTCATCAGAGATATGGAAATTCAACTTGCAAGTACAAATCAAAACTGATTAATGAAGTGGTAATTCTACAAATGATATTAAATATCTCAATAAGCGATATTAATGAACAGAACATTTCTTAAAGTACGAAACAAAGGGGGGGGGGTGAGGGGCAGACCGCCCCAACCGAGAAAAAATAAACTACTGTTAAGATTCTATTTTGCTTCCACAAAATGGCTGTATGTGTGAATCTTCCAATTAACCGCCCCACTTAGAAAATTCCATTAATCCGTCAGTGGTAACAAATGAATAAAAAAAGTTTATTTTTAAAAACTGATGCCCCGGTAATAAAATTCTATTTGTGTTTGTGGATTTCGGCCGATTGGCTGCGTTAGGGTCCTTGGCCTATAGAGGGAATGCCCTCCGTGGGGGGAGGGGGGCTTCCTAGCCCGTATTTACTCGAGGTTTCGGAGAAAAACACGGAAAACTCCGAACGTCTGGGTCAACGACAAACGCGACCGGGGTTTGAACCCCGCCTTGCAGTTTCGAGAGCAGAACCTCTCAGCCACTGTTGGGGCCCGGTAATAAAATAATAATACCACTTTGAGTAGGACATACTTATGGACACAAAATAAAAAATACACAATTTTTTTATTTCTACAATGCATCACAAATCTCAATTAAGAAAGTATTCAATTCTCTCTGTTAAAATATTTTGATTATCGACCAGACCATTATTGCCCCCCCCCGCATGAGGCGATATGTATACGCTCCCTTCATGAGCTCGCTACCGACCAAGAAAAACATCGATATTCATATTTCTCATCGATTCAGGGAAACAACAGACGTGTAATGTTAAATAAAGGGAGCGCGAGAGAGGAAGCTCACCCACTGCCTTTTTTCATCTATTACTTTCATAAATCGATCAGACATGACCCACTGCCACCGGCTAAAGTACAAATTTCCTTATTTATTTATGTGTTTCTTTTTTTTTTCTCTCTCCCCTTCTTTCTATCGCTTGCTACCTCTCGCTCTATTTCCTTGTTTGTTTAATAGATACATAGTTTTGATGTATACGTTTCGTTTGTTTATGTTTACGTTAGTTTGTGTCAATGAAACTAACATGCAGAATTGTTTCGGCGTTGATAGCGGAATATGTTCGGGAATGTGTAGAAATAATGTAAACTTTTTAGAAATAGATCGTGTAAAAGCATGTATTCTAACAAACTATTACGTAATTCATTATGAAGATATAATATAAATTAAGCAGATAGAACGAAAAAAAAAATGTTCTCCCTTTAATAGGTCTTTTATAAAATTAATGGAAACTGTACAACACACACACAGGAGCGGCCCTAGAATACGTGGTGCCTCCAGCAAAAGTAAAAAAGGCGCCCCTTTTACGCTCTAGATAAGATTTTCTCCGACTCTGAGCTCGAAATTACGCCCCTCCGAAGATGGCGCCCGATGCGATGCTTACCCTACTTACCGTGTTGGGCCAACACAAAATGGTACTCATAAAAAATATGATCGTTTCGAGCAGCACAAAAGGTCTATCCTCCTTCAGCTCGAAAAAAGGTTCAAGCATCCACAAGAGTAGTGAAGCCTTTGGAACTAAACGGTCTCACCCTTTTGAAGAGAAAAAAAAAATAAAATTTAAAAAAAAGAATTATAACAAAAATTCACATTTTATAATAAATTTTAATTTTAATAATAATAATTATAGAATACAATAAGTACACACACATAATAATAGGTTAATTTAAAAAAGAATACATTTAAATTTTTATCATAATTTCGTAAGGAAAGAATGAAATGCTCACAGATAGCCACGAGGAATTTTATACAGATTTACTATTGCGGATTTTTTCTCAATGTAGGGAATAAAATTGAAGGAAACTGGTGTTATCCTTTCCTCTGCGCAATTTACACTTTATTATTCGCATGATGCTAGGTTGCAGGTGTAATTTTATTAGTTCAGGTAGATAACATACATTTGTTTATAAACACGTTTAGATATTCTAAATTTACAGAAGAAATTTGGCTTTTGAAGGAGAGATGCGTCAATCATGTTATAGACAGGTTCTACTGAAACTGTCTGTATATGTGTAATATTAAATTGTTTTATATTGCAGTGAAACCTATCTTGAGTCTCGAGAATATTTTGGGGTATACTGTTTCTCTTAAGTAAAGATGTAATTCAATGTACATAAGTTTTACGGGATCAGAAAACATTTTTGTGTGAGAACGGTTACCGTTCACTGAAGGCTCTGCTGAAAACATGAATTACTGAATTAAAAACTATTATTAAAAAGGACAAGTCAAGAAGTAGCGTGAGTAAAAATACCCCAAAGCAAAAAGACAAATGTCAATTAAAGATTATTTCTTGAAAAATATAAGCATGGCGCATATCAGTTCTTTTTATTTTTTCCCCAAACGAATTGAATCATTACACCAGACAAATACGTTTTCCTCTGTTCTCCAGCGTTATCCAATTTATTCATACAGTTTAGTTTCGTCACTGGTTCTAAAATGCTCACTGAAGACGGAAGAGAGCGTTCAGCATTTGTCCAAACAAATGGATAGCTCATCGGCGCAAAGTCTGGACCATATGTTGGATGATGCCCAATTTCGCATTTGAATTTCTGTAACAACGTCTTTGTTTTGTGAGAAAGATGGAGCTGGAATTGTCATGCTGTTGCTTAATTTGTTGCTTTGGCGATTTTTCATTGCATTTCACGAAATCTACAACAACAAAATGAATTCAAACAAAATGAATTCAGTTTCTCTTACGTCCAATTAGAAGTGCGAATACAAGTGACGCGAAAAAATGAATCGCTCTCCTGCTCTCCATATATGCCGAGTAGAAAAACACCACTAACTGCATTTCCTTCAGAAGCTGTTAAATGCATTCTGTAATCGTGTCCTCTTATTACGGTCTGATTTACAAACCGTTGTCATGCTCTAAAGTCTAACTCTTAATTTGCATCCTTATTTTAAAGCTATTGCACAAATTAACTCTATTAGCAAAATTTCTTGATCTTCAGAATCAGTAAATTAACTGCGAATTTACCGTTGATTTTAAAATTTTACCACGACCAAGTAAACGCCTATTGAATTGTTCCTAACGATAACCATAACACCGGTAAAAAAAAAAAAAAATGGGGGGCGGGGGAGGTTTCTGTTCTCATGCTTAAATTCTGATTCTAGACATTGAAAAACACTTAAATTTACATTTTTAGTTCTTAAAGTTAGCTTTTGTCTGAATTACGTCGATAAGTGTATTTTAATTTATTTCATAAACGAAAAATGGCAGCACTTTGATTAACCCGAAAGTAAACTGTATTATTATTTGCAACCTTGTTTGTAACTCTGTAGTATTCCTTGTAGTATTATTTGTAATATTATTATTTATTTGTATTATTATTTGCTCATACGAACATAAAAGGAATACGAAAAATATTCACTTTTAGACATTAAATTCTTATTATTTTACATTTATATGTTACTAGCTGAAGTACCCGTTCTTCGCACGGGAATGAATGGACTTTTTGATATTAGGATTTGTGGGGATTACTATTTATTGTAATAAAGAGAAATAGCAAAATGGATATCGCTTTATATTGTGTTCAATAACCATGCATACCGAATTTCAAGGCAATCGTTTGTACGGTGCAGAAGGCCATGCGGCGTAGCGCAATCTAGTGGAGAGTTTTAGCAAAACGGATACGGCGGAAATATTCTTCGCATTCAGATATCGATGAATACGAAATTTCAGGACGATCGGCTGGACAGCCCTGACGACGCGACATCTAGTGGCAAATTATATAGGAAAATGGATAGCGCCAAACTCTTCCCCGTGTTCAAATATCTATGTATACCTATTTTCATAGCGATCAGTTGCACAGTCAAGAAGTGATACTTTGCAGCGCGATCTAGTGGTTAATTAAAGTAATGATTTGCTACAGTGCCGTCAAGTGGCGAGTTATAGCAAAATGGATAACGCCAAAATATTCTCATTGTTCAAATAGCTATGTATACTGATTTTCATAGCGACCGTTTGAATGGTCAAGAATTTGGCCTGCTGCAGCGTCATCTAGTGGCGAGTTAAAATAATAATGCATTGCAGTGCCATCTAGTGGTGAGTAACATCAAAAGGAACACAATTAGAATATATTCTTAAAGTGTTCTCTTAAAAAGTTCTCTTTCATGCTGAAATGTGTAAGTATAAGAAATTTTATGTCGATAAGTCGAACGGTATAGAATTTGATGCGTTGCAGCGCCATTTAGCGACAAGTTACAGCAAAATGGATACTGAAAAATATTCTCCGTGTTCTAATATCCGCGTGTACCAAATTTCATCGAAATTGGTTGGACGATATTCGCATAGTAAACGGCTAAACGGAATAGAATTCGACGTTCTGCTGCGTCACCTGGTGGCAAGTTAGAGGAAAACGGATAGCATAAAAACTTCTCAATGATAAAAGACTTAGGTGAACCAAATTTCATGGTGCAACGGTGCTGGAGTTTTTCAACCTCATACACACATACCAACATTCATTTTTATCTATAACCAGTATCATTATATATTCCAGACTCAAATAAAATCCAATTTCAAATCTAAGCCTCGCCAAAGTGCCAACATACGCCATTTTGCAAGAGTTTTTTCAGGAAATCATTCGAAGCATTGACTTAGCAGCAATCAATATGGGAAATGGTTCGGCCGCCAAAAAGTAAAGCACACCACTTATTTGAAAAGGGGAATCCCTTAATACAACCGAATTTTTTAAAATTATCAACTATAACGTGTTTTATTCATCGTTACTCCGATGTACTAAATGAGAAAATTTCAATTTTCTGAAATTTGGCGGAATTTCCCCAACTTAAATCAATGTACTCAATTGGCGAGAATTCTGAAGATAGATCGCTTGAAATCCCTTAATAACTGCATTATTTCTTCACGGATCATTAAAATTTAACGCTGTATTCTAATAAAACCTTTGCACTTGCTTTCAAAAATCTATTTCCTTAAGCTCTCAATAAATTGCGCCAAGCCGAAAACTGTGCAAACCGCTAGAACTCACTTACTCAAAAGCAGCATTTGAGCCATTTTATTTTTTCGCCAAACTAAAAAAAAAATAACATATTAGCCTCGGAAATATTCAATTCTTATTGTTTTGCGTATAAAACATTTCATTCCTGCTCCGATTTCCCATGCACACGATATTATAATAAAAAATTAATAATCTTACAAATATAAACTAACAAAAAAAAATCATTATTATTCTTTTATTTTTACTTTGAGAATTTAAAACATCTTATTCGGCAAAATCGCCACACATGGCAAACACGATCCTTATTTCACACTTTTTTCACTACAGGGGTTACAATTACGGAAAGGGTTTTGCATGGAGAACATAAAAAATCTCTTAAATTCCGGGAACGGGTGGTTTTTCAAAGTTTTAAAGTGGACTATGATTTATTCTATATTATTTTACATATCTGTGCAAAATTTCAGACTGATAGGTCCATTTTTGTGGATTTGTATACAACTCAAATCCACAAACAAACAAACAAACAAACAGAATTTCATTTTTATTTATAAGATTGTTTATCACAAAATCTTGAATAAAAAAGAGTTTTATATCCTGAAAAAATTTTTCTGATCATAATTTAGAGTGGAATTATAAAAAAAGTATTAAATCAGTGATTTTTGTCAAAAAATTGAAAATTGCTTTAATTTCCACAAAAATAAACTTTCATTAAAAAGTTTTGGCGTAGGAGAAACTAAAATTTAACATGTAGAAGTCAGACCCAAAAATCGTGTTGAGCGGTGTAATCCACACTAACAGGTTGGGAACATAGAGGTATTTACGGAGGGGTATTACGGAGGGGTAATCCACAGGAGAGGTATTTACGGTTTCTCGTTTTCGACACCTAAAAACTGAATCGTGGCTGGTATACTTACAGAAATTGCACTTAACGAATTAAAAACGCATGAATTGCAGTTATGTTGAAAAAGGCCCTACACAACTTTCGCTTGCATTTCGTAAAATATAACTAAAATCGAATAAAGTAGGCAGAGCGAAACATATTAAGTTCTATCGTAAATACAAATAGCTGCAGAGCAGAAATGTAATTCAGCACGCTTTATAATGCAGGCGCCTTTATACTATATTTGTAACCTTGTCTACTTCAATCTGTACGTGTGGAACAAAATAAAAATCTGAAAGCGGGAGAAAGAAAAGGAAAGAGTAAATAAATAAATAAAAAATAACCCCAAAGAAAAGTGAAAGTGTTTCCTAAAATAAATTTTGAATTAAAATAAATGGGTTCTTGAAACGTGTTGTGTTGGATTTTCAGAATTGCTTTGAGATGCTGAATTTTTTAGAAGGAAGTGCCATTTTCAGTACCTGGAATTTCATTAAACTGTGACATTAAGTTCTGGAAGAGGAAAGTTTAATTTCTTTTTTATCTAGTGTTTTATTATGGGAAGGAAATGTTTTAAAATATTGCTAACATTGCTGTGTTTTTTAACTTCACTCTTGTCTGTATTATTTATGATAAGATGGTGTTTTATTTTATTTACTTTTTTATTTAAATTTTTTGTTCTTCTAGTAAATTCACCATTCTACTAGTAAATTCACCATTTCCCAAGATTTTTGTTTTATTTATTTATTTTAAGATTGAAGGTATTTTCTGTACTGTCATCCTTATAATAAAATAATACTTTTTATGTTTCTTGTAGGAATAAATTATTTTGTATGATGAAATAGCAAATTACACTCATTTACTTTGTAGCCACTGTAAAATATATATAAAAAAATGTTTTCGATACTTTTATTTTGAAAAAAGTAATTCCTTTAGATTAGCATGGAAACTTAATGCGCCAATCTTCGTAAAATTAATTATTTGTGAGATTTGAATGCACGCAATGCACCAAATAAATGGTTTTAGAAGAAATTAATTAATTGTTATTGAAAAATAATTTTCGTCATTTTTGTCGCATAACAATAACAAAAATAAATTTATTGTTTATATTTTACAATCACACTAGCAAAATCGATTTGTTATTTTCAGTCACATTTTTAATTAAACTATTTGTTTTATCAAAAGAAAAATACCTTGAACATGGTGCAACATTGGATTACAATCTTTATCGAAAGTTTTTAGCATCATCCAGAGAATGCAAAAATTTCTCTAACAACAATTGTTGAAATAGTCATCTCAATTTGCCCGTGGCCCTTCGCAACAAAATTGTTCCTTTTTTAATGTGGGGTGGAGGCACTTGCTGTTTACAGGCATTGGCCACGACTATGGCCGAAGGTATTCGTCACTTTACTATGGAGGCACCTAATAGCTGGACCAGCGTTGCCTGCATGAAGGGATGGACGAAATGACACCTAAGCCCATGCCGGGAATCGAACCCTCAAATGCAAAAAAATTAGAATGCTCAAAAATGGTTCTTTAGCGACTACACAACCCAGGCGATGACTGTATATGAATCATGATTGATAGTATTTTCTCAGACAAAAACGATTTAATTTTTTGCAATGAACAGTGACTACTTTCAAGTTTTCCCGAAGACGGAATAAGTAAATTGTTTTAGTTTCTTTTCTTTTTCTTGCAAAGAAACGACAGTGATAAGCTTTAAATCAGATATCGAGTAACTGACTAAGAGTTTAAAAAAAAAAAAAAAAAAAAAGCCCATTTGTAAAACACTAAAATACTCAAACAGGGCATTAATACCGCGAACTAGAAGAAGAAACACATATGTGACATGCTGGCTTCCACTAATTTTGGGGCCTAATTTTCGTTTCCGCAAAATCGATGAAAGCCTCCATCACTTAATCGATATCGAAGACAGAAAACGCGGCACTCTTTAATTTATAAACAGAGACGACCACGGAATACACAAACGTATTCTCGCACCTGCGAAGAAGATTATTTAATAACAAGAGTCCTCGACGGCTTTTATTATTTATTTTTTTCCACCTCTATCCCTCTTATTTTATTTTATTCCCCCTTTTCTTTATCCAATCAAAGCGTTAATCTGTTTTTCATCAAGGGAGGCAGGTGTAGGAAAGAAAGCAGAATTTCTTTAAAAAGCAAATTAAAAAATAAATACAATCTGACTTTGCCACTTTTTTTTTTCCTTTCCGTGGTGTACGCCTTTGTATGCCAAACTCTTAACTGGAATCCATATTTGACCATATTACAAACCTTGTATTCATTATATATAAGGAAGTCAATTTTCAAGCACGAGGATTCAATAACAAAAACATTCAATAAAGTACATAATATCTTACTCTTAAAAATATTATGTAGTCATCCATAGAAAGCAATAGTTAAAAAATAATAATAAAATAAAAATGGGGACATGTGAGTTCCTTTTATTGCACCACCCTGAAAGGTTTGGCATTTCAGTACGCTCACTATAGACTTCGAAGATTTTCCGTTTAATTGAAATGAGATAAATTTTTTTCTCCCATAATTCTGTGGAATTTTTGTTGAAATATGGGCGCTATTTCCTTATATAACAATTTTATAATTATCTAATCGAATTTGAAAGCGATGGATTACTTGTTATTGACAGCTCTTTGGAAAAGTTTTGAGGATTTTTAGCATAACAGTCATAAAGTTTGACACATACCCAAAAGATTCTACAATTTTAAAACTTTCATGCATCATTATTTTATTTATGTGGTAACTGATGTTCGATACATGTATTCTCTTTATATTTCAACCAAACAAAATGTACAATAAAGCAAAATTTTAGTCTAAACCAATGAAAATTTTTGTGGGAGGGGTCATGTTATGAAAAAAAGAACATTTTACCTATTTAAAGTGTATAATAAAGCAGAATGTTCATCTTTAGCAATCTCTTTTTTGGGCGGGAAAGGGGAGGGGCTGAAGCCCCTTAGCCCTTTACCTAGATCCGCTACTGCTTCCGGCCTCAATAATTGTCCAAAGCCTGATGTTGCTAAGCGCATCGTCAATGATAAAATACTTTGAATTTTCGCAGAGAAGCTATTCTATTTCTAAAAATAGGCTATACATATTTTAAAAATTGAAACGTAAATAAATATATATAAAGTGAATGAGAATTATTTTTTTTTTTTAAAGTGCTGAGTCTGATTTTGAAATTTTATAAATATATTTATATTTTAAAAAATAATTTAGGAATAGTCAATAAGTGCTTGCTAAAACATAAATAAATACCTTTTTTTATCAAGACTGTTGGCCCAATTTGATGCTAAATTAAGGTGTTAAATCATGAAATTCCGTGGTGACTGCTTTCAAAACATCTGAATCTCTACAATGAAACTGGAAATAATATCATGTTATCAGATTCTTATAAATGCAATTCATGATAAATAATTTATAGATTTTGCTGTTCATCTTTATTTATTTACTAGCTGAAGGACCCGTTCTTCGCACGGGAATGAATGGACTTTCTGATATTACGATTTTTGGTGATTACTATTCATTGTAATAAACAGATATAGCAAAGTGGATATCGCGTTATATTGTGTCCAATAATCATGCATACCGAATTGCAAGGCAATCGTTTGTACGGTGCAGAAGGCCATGCGGCGTAGCGCAATCTAGTGGCGAGTTTTAGCAAAACGGATACGGCGAAAATATTTTTCGCATTCAGATATCGATGTATACGAATTTTCATGACTATCGGCTGGACAGTCCTGAAGTTCATGTGTTGACGCGACATCTAGTGGCAAGTTATAGGAAAATGGATAGCGCCAAACTCTTCCCCGTGTTCAAATATCTATGTATACCTATTTTCATAGCGATCATTTGCACAGTCAAGAAGTGATACACTGCAGGGCCATCCAGTGGTTCATAAAGTAATGATTTGCTACAGCGTCGTCAAGTGGCGAGTTATAGCAAAATGGATAACGCCAAAATATTCCCATTGTTCAAATAGCTATGTATACTGATTTTCATAGCGACCGTGTTCAACTATCTATGTATACCAATTTTCATAACGATCATTTGCACAGTCAAGAAGTGATACACTGCAGGGCCATCCAGTGGTTCAATAAAGTAATGATTTGCTACAGCGCCAAGTTATAGCAATGGCGAGTTATAGCAAAATGGATAACGCCGAAATATTCTCATTGTTCAAATAGCTATGCATACTGATTTTCATAGCGACAGTTTGAATGGTCAAGAATTTGGCCTGCTGCAGCGTCATCTAGTGGCGAGTTAAAATAATAATGCATTGCAGTGTCATCTAGTGGTGAGTAACATCAAAAGGAACGCAGTTAGAATATATTCTTCGTGCTCAAATGTGTAAGTATAAAAAATTTTATGCCGATCGGTCGAACGGTATAGAAGTTGATGCTTTTCAGCGCCATTTAGCGGCAAGTTACAGCAAAATGGATAATGAAAAATATTCTCCGTGTTCTAATATCCGCGTGTACCAAATTTCATCGAAATCGGTTGGACGATATTCGCATAGCAAACGGCTAAACGGAATAGAATTCGACGTTCTGCTGCGCCACCTGGTGGCAAGTTAGAGGAAAACGGATAGCATAAAAAGCTTCTCCATGATAAAAGACTTAGGTGAACCAAATTTCATGGTGCAACGGTGCTGGAGTTTTTCAACCTCATACACTCATACCAACATTCATTTTTATCTATAACCAGTGTCATTATATATCCCAGTCTCAAATAAAATCCAGTTTCAAATCTAAGCCTCGCCAAAGTGCCAACATACGCCATTTTGCAAGCGTTTTTTCAGGAAATCATTCGAAGCATTGACTTAGCAGCAATAATATATGGGAAATGGTTCGACCACGAAAAAGTAAAGCAAGCCTTTATTTGAAAAGTTGAATCCCTTAATACAGCCGAATTTTTTAAAATTATCAACTATAACGTGTTTTATTCATCGTTACTCCGATGTACTAAATGAGAAGATTTCAATTTTCTGAAATTTGGCGGAATTCCCCCAACTTAAATCAATGTACTCATTTGGCGAGAATTCTGGAGATAGATCAATTGAAATCCCTTAATAACTGCATTATTTCTTCACGGATCATTAAAATTTAACGCTGTATTCTAATAAGACCTCTGCACTTGTTTTCAAAAATCTATTTCCTTAAGCTCTCAATAAATTGCGCCAAGCCGAAATCTGTGCAAACCGCTAGAACTCACTTTCACAAAATCGGCATTTGAGCTATTTTATTTTTTCGCCAAACTAAAATAATTTACCTATTAGCCTCGGAAATCTTCAATTCTTATTGTTTTGCGTGTAAAGCATTACATTCCTGCTCTCATTTCCCATGCACACGATATTATAATTTAAAAAAAAATTACCTTACGAATATAAACTGACAACAAAAAAATCATTATTATTCTTTTATTTTTACTTTGAGAATTTAAAACATTTTATTCGGCAAAATCGCCACACATGGCAACCACGATCCTTATTTCACATTTTTTTCACTACAGGGGTTACAATTACGGAAAGTTTTTTGCGTGAATAGCATAAAAAATCTCTTAAATTCCGGGAACGGGTGGACTTTCAAAGTTTTAAAGTGGACTACGATTTATTCTATATTATTTTACACATCTGTGCTAAATTTCAGGCCGATAGGTCCATTTTTGTGGATTTGTATACGAACGACATTTTATTCGGCAAAATCTCCACACATGGCAACCACGATCCTTATTTCAAACTTTTTTCACTACAGGGGTTACAATTACGGAAAGATTTTTGCGTGAAGAGCATAAAAAATCTCTTAAATTCCGGGAACGGGTGGACTTTCAAAGTTTTAAAGTGGACTATGAGTTATTCTATATTATTTTACATATCTGTACTAAATTTCAGGCCGATAGGTCCATTTTTGTGGATTTGTATACGAATCAAATCCACAAACAAACAAACAAACAAACAAACAAACAGAATTTCATTTTTATTTATAAGATTTATTTTTTTTTTTAGATCACATCTGCAAATTCTTACGGATCCGGAAGACTTCAACAGGAAGATTTTCCACCACAATCTTTAAGCAATTTTATTTTATTTCAAAAATTTGGACTTCTTTTACACTTAAATTGCTTAGGAAAAATTAGCATTGAAAAATCTTCCGATAAAATCGGAAGAGTTGGCAGCTATGAATCAGGTATATTTTTGTATATATTTTGCAGGCCATTATTTGAAAGGAGCAATATATATATTGAGGCTGTTCCGTTAGATGATATAAAAAAATAAGTACATTTAAAATTTTTGACGATAAAATTATTGTTTTGTCACCGTTCAGTAACTGGTTCGACCTCTGAGGGAGCCGGAGATGTTGGTCAGTTCACCTCCAGAGGTATCCTTTGAACATGGGGACATTGGACTGATTTTATGCTCACCAGCTGCCTTTAGTTTACACTGCACAACAGTAGGGTAGTCGAAAGAGGATGTCACCCTCTCAAGAGCAGTCCATTCCGTCATATCTGTTGACCAAGGTGGATGCTGCTTCACTTTCTGCGGTTTCATTCAGTACCGTATATAAATTTCCATTTCCTGGATTCGGTATTTTAAACGTTATAGTTACTAGAGTTAATATGTATGTTTTAAAATAGCTGTTTTTAATAATTGTTTACATTTTCGGAGGGAGCCCGGGTCCCCCTCCCCCTTTAAATACGCCCATGGTTTTATGAGATCCTATTTTAACCGACTGGGTCGCTTAACGGACGGATTAAAAGTAGTGTATAATTCACAAAAGAAATCCAACAGAGGACAGATTACAAACAGTAATTTTGTAAAGTGTAGGCACAGTCACAAATAGGGTTGTTCAACATAATTCAGCAATATAGAGACATGGGTTGCTCACCATTAGAGGAATTCAGCTTTTTATCCCTTCTCTCATTGTTCTGTTCGAACACAGCAATCTCATTAGGAAAGAAATGATGGGCGTCTCCACCAAAACACACCTTGTAAATGCAAATCATACACAACAAATCATTCAATTTGTCAATCAACGCGATAGAAATCAAACGAGTGGCCTGAAAAAAAAGTAAGAGTTTTGTAGATTCAGGGCCTGGTTTATCTTTGGTGATAAAGATCGCCGTTTCCTTTCAGAGACGTATAACAAGGGATTTTAGAGCCCATTAAAGTTACATGCAGGTTTTGTGTGTTTGTATTTGGACAAGTTTTTTCAATTTGTATTAAGTGTACGTCTCCAGTAGGAAATGAAGTGAAAAAAGTTGAACGAAAGTGAAGAATATTTGCTTAAATTGCTTAATAGTACTGAAAGAATTTATTATTGTTATTTCTAAGAAAATATGATAGTTGTAGTCATATCGATGCTAATTTATCATACTAATAGTAATAATGAGCAGTGATGCATTATAACTATTAGTAGTCGTAAGTAGTAGTAGCAGCAGCATTGCAACAGTCATTATTATAATTGCAAGTCATTCTTAATGAAGATACACCAGGATTGTCAAGAAATAATAAAGAAAATTTCATTACAAATCAAGTAGGTAATTTTTGTGATATTTAAAAGTTAGAAAGATGCGAATTTACGAATTTTCTTTCTTCTTCTTCTTCTTTTTTTTTTTTTTTTTTTTTTTTGGTTGGGTATTATTTATAACATTATAACATGTGCAGTAACACTCATGGAAAAAAAAAAAAAAACTCGAAAGAGGTAAAATTAATAAGATTCTTTGTAAAGTAATCCACACATACCCTATTAAATGTGTTACAAAGTTTTTGATTAATTTTAATTTTGTGATCATAATTATAATTTAATCAAAAATTTATTTTCCCCTTGGACTGCATTCTGTGCTGTGTCAGAATAACTGGTCGTCTGGTAACATTAAGGCAATAAAACACAGCTTAGACTAAATATACAAGCTTCTATTTACTAAAAGTTTGGTAGTACTTCAGGTAAGTGAAAACTGCATTTTTGACCCCACATTGCTATGTAATTCTGATTCCTTATTATGTGCCCTATCACCCCCTAAAGTTTTGCCCAAGAGTTTAGATTTACCCTGTATATACTAGTTCTTTACCTTTATAAATGTGTAATTTTTATAAAATTGCAAAGAATTAATTAATGCGGTAAGTATATTTAACTTCAAATTTGCTATCAATTTAAACTTTACTGTAATTAGCACTGCCCAAAAACGAATCCATGCTTTAACATCTCAAAAACTTTTATTTAGAGTTCAACAAAAGTACAGCTTAACTTGCTGTCAAACACAATCCAAAATTATACATAACACCGATATGACTTTCGGATAACTAAACGGGCTTGCATTTCGCCCGAGACGAACAGCATCATTACTCAGGCATGTATGCCTCTCAGCGTTCTCTCTCTTTCAGTCCGAGCAACTCCTTTTACGCTTTCTTCATCAAAGACGGCATTTACATAAGCAGCAGTCTTGTTGTGGTTGTTGCCTGGCTGAAAAACCACGGAGGAAGGAAGGAGACTCCGTGACCGATCGCCTTTGATTTCAACAAAATTTTAGAAGTTACAGCTTGCGAAGTTGCTAGAAGCAACTTTAGAAGTTGAACGCTTTTTGTAGGCTTTAGAAGTTGCACTTGCTTTTATGATTGACAATTATTGTTAGCATGCTCCCTAATTAAGTTTGAAAATTCAGAATTACTTGTCCTTGTTTGGCATAAATGTTTCGATGGAAACGGTATTCATTGTTTTGATTTAAACAATATAAGAGTAGAAGCAAGGGCGGATAAAAAGGGGGGGGAGAGAGAAAAAAGAAATTAATGTAAAAGATCCTATTTTACTTCCATAAAATGGATGTATATGTCAATCTTCTAACTGAAGGGAGAGCTATGGTGAGAGCTGGGTTTGAACCCAGGGACTTATGGGTCGTAGAATGAGGCGCAATCCGGCTCGGCCAAATGGTACCTATTCGACCGGCCTTCAATTGCCGGGTGTTGTGTGCGCGGAGGTGATCTCGTGCCGCCACATAACTAACCGACCCCCCCCCTCCACCGACAAGCTAACCGACCCCCCCCCCCCCGAGAAACTTGCATTAATCCGCCACTGAGTAGAAAAATATCTAAATTCAGAAATGAGCCTCTTAAATCTCAAGTGGTGTAACTCACATTTTCTAGATTTGATATTTTTAAGGTTTTATTGGGGTTGTCACAGTAAATTCAGCATTACACAGCAGCTAGTACTGCTACCTACACGGTTACCAAGGGAGATACAAGTTACTCCATTTGTATGATTAATAGAATGCCCATTGTTGAAACATTTCTCTAACCCTAACCCAATAAAACCAAGAAAAGAAGTTACACCACTTGGGCTGTAATGGGCTCACATGTAAAAGAATTTAAAAAAATTGTTTTATGCAAATGGATCTTCAGATAAATACGACTTCAGATTTTTTTCAAGGTAGCACCACATTAAAATCTTAGCAAATTGATTATTTTTTCATTTGTGAAATTTAGAAATTTCAACAGAAATTTCTAAAACATCTAGAGGGGGGGGGATATTCCGTTAAACTGCATTTTATAATTTACATTAGAAGAACTACAATTATAACTAGGACATCTTGAATTGCCTTCTTACTGCCATTTTATTTATAACTAGCCGCCTCCGGCGACCGGCTGGTTCGCTATTTAAATAAATCTTGTTCGGAGAAAATCCTGTTCCTCACCGGCTTCCTAGGCACTGAAATCTCTCAGATTCTCAGTGGAATTTAAAATTAAGATGGTTACAAATAGGAGCGGCCCTAGGGTAAGTGGCGCCCCTTGCTAATGCAAAAAAGACACCCCTTTTATGCTCTACTTAGTTTTTGAGTTCGAGTGACGGCCCTTCGAAGCCGGCGCCCCGATGCAATCAATGCTTACCGTGTCGGGCCGCCCCTGGTTACAAAAATAAGATGGTTAAATGATAAAAACCTACAAAAAGGAACAAATTATTTTCGTCCTATATTAATTCTGAAGAGCTTCTGGATATATTGCCCTTTATCAAAAATGGAAAGGAAAAAACCTAAAAAAATCTGAAACACTTTCAGATTTTAAATACGCAGTAAACTGCTATGTATTAAAAGCGTATTATAATCCATAGGTCTTCCCTATTTTCTTTCCTTATTCCATTAAGTTGGGAAGTATATCATTATTGATGAGTGTGATTAAACACAATTAAAATTGATATTTCTAACAATTTTCTTTCTGGAGAGAAAATTACATTAGAAATAGATGGAAAATCTGCGTAGAAAAATGTACAATTCGAACTGAAATAAAGTTTAAAAACTCATTCAGGTGTATTCATAATTCAAGTAGCAAAAGCAGACGATAAATAGCGCTTGGCGCTAGAATCACATCTTCTCAAAATCGCACAGCAACGTCAACCCTTTTATTTTTCGCCAAATTAAAAAGTTGCACATTTATTTTCGAAAAATTTCCAAATTATATTTTTCTTTTGAGTATAAAACATTTCATTCCTGCTCTGATTTCACATGCACACAGTAATTTAATAAAAAAATAACTTTACGAATAATTTAATCTAAAGAAAATCGTTATTCTTTTATTTTTATTTCAAGAGTCTGAATCATTTAATAAATTCGCCAAACATGGCAACCTAGACAGTTAAATTCTCCCTCTTTCCACTGCAGAGTTACAATTACGAAATGGCGAGAACAAAAATGATCGTTTTGCAGGGGCGTAGCCAAGAGGGGGAGGTTAGGGGGGGTCATACCCCCCCATGAGGAATTTTTTGCCACACAAAATGTATATTCTTCACTCCCTTATCACACACATGTATGCATATATGTGAGTTGCAGTAGTCGTAACCCCCCCCCCCCATGAAAAATTTCTGGCTACGCCCCTGTCATTTTGCGACACGTTTTTTATCGATATCTCTTAAAATAATTCGAATTTCGAAAAAATCGCTTCGAGGTGTGTCGAGACCAGGCTTGGAGAATTACCGTACAAAATTTGGTAGGTCTACGATCACCCGTTTCGGAGGTACGCGAGACACAGACAGACAGACAAACGCACAGTTTACAGATTGCTTTATTTATATAGACTAGCTGCGTGACCGTTCTTCGAACGGTAGGAAACAAAAATTTTCCTTACATTTGTAATTCGAATTAATTCTAGGGATATGGAATCTAAAAAAAAGCAAAATTATTTGATTCGACGTAAAGTTTACGTCAGGAGTACTAACCGAGATCATTGCAATATCATGACACAAAAAACCATATGAGCGTCATTCGCGATCAAAAAAATGAAAAGCTTGACGGTTTGAGAAAATTCCTTACTTTCAAAATGTTTTATTTCTACATCATGCTGTTTCTTAGGTTTAAGTTGTAGCATTAATACCTCAGACACTACATGCTGTGGACAACCGTCTAAAAAAATAGCTGCACACCCGCTCTTCATATGGGTAGAAGCGAATATTTTACTAAAATATGATCATAACTGAATATGAAAAAACAGAATCTAAAAAAAAAAAAAAAAAAAAAAAAAACCTTCAGGTATTCTCTTTCGTTGAAACTGTGCTGGATATATTAACGCAACTAGGCTTATCGTTTAGTTAGTTGTAAGACAACCATTGAAAAGGATGAATAGAACAATTTTTTATTTCATAAAATATATATTAACGTGGTATATTGTGATTTATTCATATTATACTTACAAATCTACTGATACTACAAAATATTATTTATATTATATTAATACTATCTATCTTCGATTCTCCCGCTTTAATGCTCAATTCAAAGAAACAGCTTAGATATTTGGCACCAATGGGACCTTTTTATTCTATGGTGATTCTTTTACTCTATTGTGACAATTTATGCATTAGCATGAACAATAATCATTTCACATTATGGTTTCTATTAATGAGGATCCCTCATTATCTCAAAAAAGTCATCGTAAAAGGCGTATTCAAAAAATTTAAATTCGCAACGAACTACGGGTTTCCATCAATAAAAGGCAGCCATCTTGTTTCTAAACACAATATCAATGACGATAAAAACATATTTAAACAAAATTCCTCATAAACTCATATGAAATATCTATTTGTAACTCTTCACTTTCTCAAACTTTTCCACTAACTTGAAAACTCAAACGTAAAATGCCTTGTCAAAAAACTTACCTTTTAACTTCTCGATGCAAGTCCGGAAAAATTGATGTTTTATCTATTAAAAGCTGCGTATTCTATAAGTTTGAGCCATCTGTCGACAACTTTGTAAAATAAAAAATCAATTGTACTTTTTTTTGATAAAAGATAGTTTTTTTTTGTACATTATAGGAACAGTGTTTTTTTCGCGCGATAGAAAGTAGCCCATTTGTTAATCCAGGACTTTAACTGTCTTTATTCTAAATTTCATCCAATTCCGTCAAACCGTTTCAGCGTGAAAGAGTAACAAACATACACACAAACATTGACATTTATAATATTAGTAGGATTTATGCATACATAATTCTTGTCATGTTGGTGTATTAGACACTGCAAAACATTTCCTCTCACCGTTGTGGAAAATATCCAAGCATTACTAATCAATACAGCAATCAATACAGTGATACCTTTTAAATCCTCCATGGTTGTGTTTCGTGAAAAACATCAAATTGTCTAATTTCTAGGAGCTATTTAGAATTGCTGCAGTTGCGAATAGGAGATTAGTGTTGCAGAGTTTACAAATTTCATGCATTTTTAAATTTATGACGTCTCGGTTTAACTGCCGAAAAAAGATACCAGAAGTAGTTAATCTAGTTATTTCGCGCAGTAGTTTTCAAACGGTATGATATTGAAACTTACGAAGACGCTGAAAATTTTTTGGATTATATAGAACTGTTATGGAGGAACGTATTCCAACGGTGAAATAAAACTAGACTCACAACATACATATATTAGGAAACATATATGGCTGCGGCATAATTAAAGGCCGAAAATAAAAATGTAGTAAATAGAAAAATGTTAATATATCTCGCTTTAAAACGAATTTTGTTACTTTTTAAATGAAGAACATTTTCGTCTGCTGCAACGCCGCTGACAAACAGGCATCTTCTTTTAAAACAAGTAAAGATTTTATCTTCGTGACCAAACATGTCCGCTTGAAAACCAGGGCGGCTTTTTCCCGACTTTGAATCCAATTCGAACATTGTGGTTCTGTTATGACGTGATTGGTGTGCTAACAACATTGAAATCATGATTGATCGAAGTATTTAAGTAGACATTCTTCTCCCCCCCCCTATTTTTTCAACCCTCTTTTGATAGCTTTTTTTTTTTTTTTTTTTTCAAAGTAGCTTGAAATTCTCGGGATCCATCAGTATATGTTTTTCGGCATCCTTTTAAAGTTTGTTTACACGTGATGATTGAGTCGAGCCATTTCTAGCTGATCTCGATTTAAATTTTTTTCTTCTCTCTCTCAGCTGTTTTATTTATTCTTTTTTTTTTTATCGACATGTCACAATTTCCGAAACAGTGAAGGTTAAAGCATCAAACATTGTTTTAGGATGAAAGGCTTTTCATGTCATAGTTGTGTGGCTTTTTTTTATGAGGAAAAAAATATATTTTGAACGTAAAATGCTAGGATTATAATTCTCCAAAAATTTTAGGCTTATATATTTTATTTTCATCAAGAACAAGTTCTACTATTTATGTTTATTTTGAGAGCGTATAGTGAGTGAAAAAGTATTTTTACTGCTAGCCAAACACGATTCACTTCTATGGACACTATTTTAATTTTAGGGTGGTTAAAAATAGGATTTAAACACAACGAGGCAGGGTTAATATATGCAGGGTGTTCCAAAAACACTGACTTACACTTTTATTATTCAAATATTTGTTCATTGACATACGCAATAAATTACAAAGTTACGTGTAAAAAGGTACATAATTTTATGGCATCGGTAAAATTTTTCATGAGGTTAAGTGTAAAAAAAAATACCAAATTAAAGTTTTTACATTTAAATTTTTTTAGCGTTTCCTATGGCATTCTGAACCGCCATGTTTTCTCTACTACGCCTAACCCCCCCCCCCTCCCCGAGTGATGAATAACTGTATATAAATACCTAGGGCATCAATCATTTACAGCAACTAAATAATGACCATTAAATAAGATTTCTTTTTTAAAGATTTAAATATTGTCTTCTTTATGCTATTTTTTTTAAATACTAGCATGAGTTTTAGGAGTGTTTTTTGTGTTTTGGGGCGAATAAGTAAATTACAATCCTGAGTCCTAATGAGGGTTCTTATCAGCACTCATGTTTATTCTCATTAAAAACTGGAAGAATTTAAGTTTTAAATATCAATTAATTGTACTCAATTGAACAGCTACTTTTAAATAATGTAAATGACTTTGAAATAACATGTGTAAATATTATGGGGTTTGTACGAATCCTGGATTTGCTAAAGACCCGAACTTTTGCAATATTTTCGTATAATGGTCTGATATTTTAACAGTGGTCCTGCTTTTTACAAAATTCGGAAAGCAGTTATCTCGAGTATCTCAAACAGTACGACATTTTTGAGCAATTTTTGAAAAGTTCGGAATTTTAGCAAGGACCCGTTTGAGCCCTGATATTAGCTTGCGGTTCTGATAAAATTTTAGAAATTCGGATTTCGTTTAAAAATCTATGAAGGAAAACACCAACAAAACAATCAGAGAGATGTTAAAAATCAGAGTAAATTAAGGCAAAATTATCAATTATATTATTAATTAAAGAAAAACCCAGAGAATAAATATGTATATTAATATTAAATTTCACTTTTTTTCGTGAACAACAAAATTTCGGACAAAGGGCCACTTGCCTAAAAGATAGGAATAAACAAAAGTGTATTTAAAGTAAATGCATGTATAAATACAGAGACTCCCGAAAATAATAAACGCATCTATAAATGCGGTGAACTCTATCTTTAACAAAACCTATATTATATGTATCTTTAGTTGAAGTAGTCATTAGTCTTATGAATCAGAGGTTTTAGAAATGCAACATAAATTCAATGAAATTCGCCTTTAGAGAAAATATGTTCTTGTTGCTATTTTGTTAAAGTGAGGTCTCACTGTATCTGTTTTATAAAAATTGAATTTATTTTTGCAATATAATTAGTTTTTGTGTAAAAATAACTGAAACAAATGGATGAGGCTCATTTTAAAAGGTAGCAAAAATGAATAAGTACGTAAATAAAAAAAAATATTGAAAAAATAAAAAGCTCACAGAATCAATTCATCCAGTGAATTAATATCAATGTTATTTCTATTTACACAAAAAGTCTAGAACTAGTCAAAAGAAATCTTATGAACAGTGCAGTTATTATATAAACCTTAAAAGCTCACTATTTTAACATTCTTATAAAAAAATAGATATAAAAGCATGCATTATAAAATATGGAAATAAGCATTAAAAATAATTTTTCAGCAAATATTCTTTTTGACATTTTTGTTTAATAGTAATTTTTAACTTTAATGAAGTTTTGAAAATTAAAATAAAATATCTACTAATGGCCGTAAGTGGAATGAAATATAAAAAGTAATCGTATTCGACAAATTACATTTTAAAAAATCATAAATAACTTGAGTCGCAAATATTATAATTGCAGCAAGAACCATTACTTAGCTTTAAAAACTATTTGCAGTTACTAGCGAATCTATACTTTTGTTGTTAGAGTCCTTTAGATTGAAAAGTACTCATAACAGCTATTAAAAAAACAAAAAGCGATATTAATTATCTGATTTTCCCCTCCAAATTTGATGTTTTGTGTTCGGGAATTAAAAAGGAACTAAATCAAGCATAGAATGATGTAACAAATTACTTATTTTCGATGAAAAGTAAATTTAATAAGCCTTATTTTTCAAATCCAGCTATGAAAAAACCAGATGCACAAATGGTACATTTTAAAAACTGAACAGAAATTAATTTCGAATAAAAACGTTATCATTTAAGAACTTACTTGTGGAATTTTTATTCTTAAATAGCTTAAAATACATATTTTCTTTTTATTTATTTTTTTCTCGATTCTATTTTTCAGTGTCTTTACAAAGTCTTTAATGCTGAAGAACGATAAAAAAAAAAGATGAAATACGACTCAAACAAGCTCTTATACATGAAAACAAACAAAATGTCTAATGCAGCATTCATATTTCGAACAAATAAAGCTAGCGACATTTTTTTTTTTTTTCATTTTCTTAAATTGCGCTTTTTAAAAGAAAATACAATTCAATAGAAATATTGTACAAAGAATCTAGTGTTCCTCAAAATAATTATTTCTGGTAATGTTTTTATGGACGAAAATTCCTTTATATATTTTTTTCCCAAACATTTCTTCATCTGCTTAGAATTTCAATAGATGACTTTTATGGTAAGGAATAAAAGAATGAAAAATAATGGTTGAAGACTGCTCCTCGTTTACTAGCAGTATTTGTTGAGTATTCACTGTTGCCATTCAGTACACGGATGAAATGAAAGTTAGAATTCCAGCGAATTTCTTTTTACATCCATTGACAGAAAAAAGGGAATAAAGAGGAACGGGGAAAAAAGTACCCACAACGGAAAACACAAGTAAGGAGTGAATGGAAAACATTGCGGGAAGTCTCGAATTCGTCTGTCAAAGGCACTTGGCGACAAGCAGACGACTTCCGAAACTACTTTCCTTTCGCAACCTTGCATCAAGAATTTCGGAAGAAACTGTGATCTGAAGAACAATTAATGTTACTTGTTACCATTTTGAGAGTGAATGAAGTGAAAGGATTCCAAGTTTTTCAATACAAACAATTAACAGTATTTTAAGTCTAAGCAACTTTTTTTTTTTTTACTTTTTTAGTCGCGTTTCTTTTCAAGCTTTTGAAGTAAATGTGCTTTTTACAGACATTTTTGCACAAGATACATTTTTGCAGATGTTGAGAGCTCTTAAAATTTTGATTATCTGGCAGAATTTTAAGACGGAAGAGTAAAAAATACGGAAAATGCTTGTTAGTAACTTTTGTAGAATTTTGAATCCTAGAAAGAAAGGGTTTATTTTACTGATTATCCTAATTATTGCATAAGAAATATTTGAAAGATCCAAACTGAATTGCTGGGCTGTTTCTTATGGATTACTTTACAAATTACTCCCCCACCATGGCCGAGAGCATAAAGACACTGAACATGGTAGATAGCTGAAGTGTGAAGGTTCTGGTTCGAGACTATCGCGCGGCCACCGTTTTAAAAGTCTGGAGTTTTGGGTGGTTTTCTCTGGATTTAACATGAATGCATCTATGAACCCCTTACAACAATACCATAGCCAGAAAAAAATTTCGGGAGGGTTTTTCAAGTTTTGTCTCCATGTGGCAAGTTTTTAATACCCTTTTATAGGTAGTAATACATGTTCCTGAAAGTTTCGGCGTAGGTTTAACCCCCCCCCCTTTGGCTACGGCCTTGCCCTACAAAGTCCTCTGCTCAAGGCACCTAGCCCCAGCCTGAGAGCCCTCGAATAGCTTCGCCTTATTACACAGTAACACTATCAATACTATACAAAAATTAGGTATTCACTACAATTAGTGAATTTTTGTCATAAAGAACATATGGGCGACTTACGGCCAGCGGGCCGGATGTGACGACTTAAGATCCGGCACACGCCTCACCATGGCACAGTGGTTATGCCACTGAAAATGGTAGACGGCCTAAGTGTGAAGGTCCCGGGTTCGGGTCCCATCGCGCGGCTGTCGATCTAACGGTCTGGAGTTTTGGTAGGTTTCCTCCAGCTGTAACGTGAATACGCATTAGAACCCCTTAGAAAGTCCTCCTACCAAGGCACCCCCCATTGGCAGATCGCCCTTGTGTTGCGTTACCATAATCACACACAACAAGAACAACAACAAGAAGATCTGGCACACGGAACATATCAAAACCCAGTATAAAACCCATATAAACCATTCAGAATTTCATATAGATCCCAATTATAAGGCCCGCGAATTCACTAACATACTAAAGTATGGCCCGCAACTATTCAAAAGTTGCCCGTACTTGTAATAAAGCATCGTTCTTTTATCGTTATACTAGCTGCTACCCGCGACTTCGTCCACGTCGGCTTTAGAATTAGGTCCCGACAGAAATGTAGCATGTGTGAATAACAAATATTGTTGCGACAAAAGGAACTGCATTTAAATATTATTTGCTTTTTACTTGTTTCAAATGAAGTATAATGCATGTTAGTATACTTCATTTAAAATAAGAGAATATGCACAGAGTTACTAAATTTAGATTTTTTTCAGGCATTTGGCGAATAGAGACAGTTACGACAGTATTTGCGAACTGTTTTGTAAAAGAAATATGCATGCTATATGCATGAATTTTAGTCTATGTTAATCAGGAATAGAGCAGCTTTCTATTAGTGAAAAAGTTTGAGAATCGGTTCTGTAGTTACAGAGATACCCAGAGAGCGTAATGTATTAGAACTATTTTGAGTGTTCCTGTAAAGGAACTATTTATGCTACATGCATGAATTTTAGCCTATAATACTCAAGAATAGTGTAGCTTACTATCAGTAAAAAAAGTTTAGGAATCGGTTCGGTACTTACAGAGATGCACAGAGAGCGTAATGTCATTCTTATTAGCATCCCTGTAAAAGAACTATCGGTGATATATGCATTAAAGGTAGCCTATAACACTTAGGATGCCACCAGTGTCTAAGAAGTTCTGCTCTCAAAACTGCAAGGGGGGAGGTGCCAGATTCAAACCCTGGTCCTGGTCGGGCCTGTCGACCTAGCCACTCCCAGTTTTCCGTGGTTTTCTAAAAAACCTCGCATAAATACGGGCTAGGATCCCTTAGAAAATCCCCCCACAGAGGAATTTTCCATATAGGCCTAGGACCCTAGTGCAGTCAATCGGTCTTAATCCAAACACAAACAATGATACTCAGGAATAATGTAACTTTTAATCAGTGAAAAAAGTTTCAGAATCGGTTTAGTAGCTACAAAATGTCCATAGAGCGCAATGCATTAGAATTATTTTGAGTGTCTTTGTAAAAGAATTACTTATGCTATATGCTTGAAAGGCTGCCTGTATGTTAATCCAGGGCATAAGCTATTTTCATTACAAATTTTTTCAAATCCGTTCAACCATTTTTGTGTGATTCAGTCAAAAACCTCCAAACACACAAACGTACACATTTATATTATTGGTAGGATTTGGAAATTTATGAACTTTAAGAAACACATCTGGATTTTTCTTGGTACTTACGTATTATCCCAGCGGTCATTCCCGCCAAACTGTTTTATCGTCAAATGGTTTGCCAAACTGTTGCCAATCGTATTCAAAACCATTAATAATTTCATGTGCCCGGCATTTATTTCGGCAAAAAATCGCTTGTCTTGGCGGACCGCCGGGATAATACGTAAGTCCCCTTTTCTTTACTTATGCTTTTTAATTTGGCGTAAAATCAACATAATTTCCATGTTTTCAAATGCATGTGATTTTGCAATTAGAATTTCTGCTTTATTTCAAAAGTATAAATCATTTTGTGCGGGCGATAAAACGGCTTTTAATTAATAGTTTGAAAAGTAGTTAAAATTTCAAAATTTTGAGTCTCAGGTGCACTTTACCGAAGTTATGGGCTCAATCATGCTCAAATTTTCAAAGCTCTGCTTTCTGTAGATTTGTCTGGAGAACATTCATTTTTATTATTACAGATAGATAGATTTGGCATAAAACTGGCTTAATTTCCGTGGTATTTAATGTTTTTCAGATGCACGCGCGCTTCTTTATTGAAGTAATAGCATTCTTGTTAGCTCAAAACAGGAATCATTTGATACGGGCGAAACTCGCCAACCATGGCAATGTAAAAACGGTTTTTAATTAATAATTAAAAAAGTAATTAAAAATCTAAAATTCTAATTAGCCTATAACCAACTCCAGAGTCCCCTCTATATCTAAACCAAAATGCATCCTAATCGATTAAGCGGTTTAGGCGTGAAAGCGTCATAAACAAACAAACAAACAAACTCACTTTCGCTTTTATAATATTAGTTAGGATATATATAAACCCTCTTCCTCCTGTTCTTTTTACTTCTTTCCATCCTCATTAGTATACATCCTTTTTATCTCTTTAGAGAAGAAAAAAAATTATTTTTCTGATTTAAGTCTTAACTGATTTAACTATGATTGCCATTTTTGCTAAATTCGCTTTCACGTAAAATATGTTCATCATTTTCGTTCCTGAAGAATAGTAAACCTTAGATCTCACGGAAAGATCGCTTTATATCGTTTATGTTATGCAGCTTTGTCATTAAATTTGCATTTAGAAAGTTGTTGATAATGTTTTAAAATCAGTGAACATTTTCCGTGCCCTTAAATTAAAAGGAAAATGAGAAAAACATTTCTTTTTATGTGTTTCTTTTCTTTTTTTCCCCTTTCATTTGCTTTGCTTAATTAATATTGTTGCATGCAATTCTGCTAGTTTCTGGGTTCTTCGTTCTAAAGTCCAGTTGGTGTAGAAAGTTCTAGTAAAGAGTCCACTTGTCAGGATGAAACACGAACTTTATTTCTTCTAGAACTTTGTCGAACAATCAGCTGTACAAAATTCACAAGCACAATCAGACAGTGACGTGCTTAAAACAGTCGGCTTAGTACAGAAGCGTTCACAAAGGCTGTATTTCTCACACAAAACAAAACACTTCCACAGGCAAAAATTCAGTAGAAACTTACGATGGAAATCGTAAACAGCCCCTCAACACTCAGCAATGAAGAAGTTAAACACATCACTCTAAAATAAGGCGTTTAAAACAAGCGACATTACCGCTTCTATATAACGTTAAAACAGCGTTAAGCTCTCGCGGACATCTGCTCTCAGCATAAGCAGAAGCAAGACTGACTAGACCGGGGTCAACCGCCCTATTTATACTTTCTTTAGTAGCCCCATTGGAAAATCGCATCAAATGTCCGAAATGTCGCCAGACATTTTGGCGAAATTTCGGCAAAATTGGTGCCAAAAATAAGTCCCCATAAGTGAGGTTAGCGAATTCCTAGGACCAATATATCTGGAGATTTCTAGAAAACGCTATATTTATGAATGGCGAAACCCAAAACTCATATCTCGCGTTCATTTAACCGATTTTGATGCAACAAATTGCAAAATTTAACTATTTGACGCGTAGAATACGTATTTTAAACTATTTTAAATCACAGAACAGTGGGTTGCCCCCATGGGCACCGGCAGCATAGGGCAAGGGGAGCAATGGCCCCCCTGGATTTTTGTATGCAGTGCTTTTCCTTGCTTTTTTGCTCTTTCCAACATGGTAACCATACGTTGGTGTAATCTTTGCCCCCCCCCCGGGAAATATTCTGCCGGCGCCCATGGTTGCCCCGAAAATTCGTAACAATATATTAGATATTATATACAGTGAAACTTCTCGGGAGCGAACACACTCCATTTCGTGCAAAATCGGTCGTTAAGAGAAGTGATCGCTCCAAGAAGTATAAACAGTTGATAGCCAAGGAAAAAAAAATACTAAAAAGTATTGTTTGTTTTGTTATTTATGAAACTGCATTCTAATGCATAAGTAATTATGCAAACATAATTTCAAAATTTTAATTTTAATAAATATTTAAAAATTTTGGATTGTTTCATTCCTCTTCTCTCAACGTTATATTTTACAGCTAAAGAACATATATTTTTACAGCAAAAGAGCATTTATCCTGATATTCTTCACGCAATCTGAATTTGACATAATAAAATCTTTTTACTTTAAAATTTGCTTTTCGAATATCCTCGCAAACAAAAGTAACCGCCAACTTCCTCTCCCAAGTTTCTTTTTCGTGGGATTCTATCACATCAATGCGCTGCTCCAATAGTAAAATTACTTATTTCTTCGACATATTTTCCCTAACCTAAAAGATCTGTATGTGATGTGTATATGTACTTGCATCTGTTGTCGATTTGCAGTAGAATGTCAGGTTTGGAATATGGTTTTTGCTTACCAATTTCGGAAAAATGCCAGAAATCTTCGGACTGGGAACCGTGAACGGTCGCTTATAGAGGGTTGTGTGGTCTCTTCTAGAGGATCTTTCAACATTAAGTAGGTAGGGTAAACAATCGGTGTCTTAAAAAATGGTCTTAAATAGAGGTAGGTGGTCGCCCATAGAAGTTTCACTGTATTAGATTTATACTATAATTATATTCTTTTGAATGAAAATGCTATTTCTTTTCATTGAACTTGGAAATAGTTCAACAACAGATATCCACCAAAAAATTCTAACATTTTGACGCACTTGTTAAAAAAAGGATACTGCCATTTATATTTTTGACAATGAAATTTACCAAGAACTGATACCATCCCAGAGAACTTTTACCAAAATAATTACTCGAATATCGAAATTTCGTAAGTTATTAAGTGTTATTACTGATATCTATATAAATAAAATTAGACTTTTGTCTGCACATTTCTTGGAATTCAAAAATTTTGCGATTTCTTTCCGTTTCAAGCACCGCTGCTGCTGTTTGGAAATTTGCATTCAGTACTAACCCGTCAACGACAGATACTTCAAGTAGTATGTGTATATATATACAGGGTGTCCAGACTTAATGTGACCCAATAGCTAATTCCCGAACCATTCGGTTTAGATATGCACTTCCAATTTGAAAAATGTTTTAAAAAAGGTAAAGAATGTTTTTACGTGCTTTTCGAACCAAAAAACCCATTTAGAAAAAAATTACAAAAATTAAATTTTTATACGGTCCCCAGGTCCTATCACTTATATTTAGGAAAAGATGCAGTACACAAAAACAAAGTAAACACAAAAAGTTTCATTTTATTACGATAAAAACTGACCAAGTTATGGAACTTTGAAAATCATACATTTCATCCATTTTCTCGGCCAATTTCAAGTAGCTAGTAAGGGACCGTCTCCAAAGTGAAATTAATTGGAACTCTGCCAGGAAACATTCGCTCTTGCACGTCACTCTTAATTTAAATCGTTTTTAAATTTAAAAGTACACACATTACGTTAATATTACAATAATTGAGTACTTAAGAAACAAAATTTATTCTGTGTACGTGTAAAACAGATAAAATAAAATATTTTGGACGAAGAAAACTTTTCAAAAGCAGTTCCAAAAAAATAGACTTATTTGCCTGCGGCTTCAGACTGATTTGCTGCGGTACTGATCATGGCAAACGTTAAAAATCTGTTGTGTAGTCGCTTGCAATTGCATACAGTCGTATTCTAATATTACGAATTCTAGTACAGGAGAACGAGATGTATGCAAATGAAGAATACTGCGAAATGGTACTGTTGTATGGGTAGTGCAATCGAAATAAGAGAGAGGCGGCAAGACTTTATGCCATTAAATTTCCCAGTCGAAGACATCTATCTTATTGTACAATTGCCCGTGCTGTTCAGCGCTTGTATAGAACTGGGAGTTGTCATAACGTATTCCCTTGTCTCGTGCCACACCTTCAAGCTTGCGGATACCCGCTGAGGATGTTCTAGGATATGCCCTGGCTCATCCTGAAAGTAGTGTCCAGGATATTAGAAAGGCTTGTTCCTACTCAAAATCGAACAAACATATTACATACATACGGTGTGGAACAAACATATTACATACGTACGGTGCATTTCCTTATCGTCCAGTCCTGGCGTAGGAGCTAATGCCTGGAGACCAGTTGTATACATCTCGTTCTCCCATACTAGAATTCGTAATATTTGAATACGGCTGTATGCAATTGCAAGCGACTACACAACAGGTTTTTTAACGTTCGCCATGATCAGTATCGCAGCAAATCAGTCTGAAGCCGCAGGCAAATAAGTCTATTTTTTTGGAACTGCTTTTGAAAAGTTTTCTTCGTCCAAAATATTTTATTTTTATCTATGTTTTACACGTACACAAAATAAATTTTGTTTCTTAAGTACTCAATTATTGTAATATTAACGTAATATATGTACTTTTAAATTTAAAAACGATTTACATAAGAGTGACGTGCAAGAGCGAAAGTTTCCTGGCAGAGTTCCAATTAATTTCACTTTGGAGACGGTCCCTTACTAGCTTCTTGAAATTGGCCAAGGAAATGGATGAAATGTATGATTTTCAAAGTTCCATAACTTGGTCAGTTTTTATCGTAATAAAATGAAACTTTTTGTGTTTACTTTGTTTTTGTGTACTGCATCTTTTCCTAAATATAAGTGATAGGACCTGGGGACCGTATAAAAATTTAATTTTTGTAATTTTTTTCTAAATGGGTTTTTTGGTTCGAAAAGCACGTAAAAACATTCTTTACCCTTTTCAAAACATTTTTTAAATTTTAAGTGCATATCTAAACCGAACGGTTCGGGAATTAGCTATTGGGTCACATTAAGGCTGGACACCCTGTATATATATTATATATATATATATATATATATATATAATTTCCTTTTTTAGTCAATTTAATTTTGAAGTACCTATCCATCAAGAATTGGTAACATCTTGAAGCACTTGTTAAAAAACTATCATCACACCTTTTCTTCCCTCTTGAATATGCCAATACTTTTTCACTGGTTAAAAGAAATAAAAGGAAAAGCCCCCAGAAAAAGAATATTTGAGCCAGCAAGGATTTCCAGAGAAAGAAAGAAATAATAAAATAAATAAATAAAACAAAAAATCAGCGGTCAAACCAGTTCACACGATTTTCAGCCCAGCGGACTCACCACCAGACGATTTGCTCGCTTTAACGATAGAGCCTGCATTCCCTTCTTATTAATTAGAGAGGCTCCGAAACATCTTTTAAAACCTCTCTCTCCATTTCGTTTTACTTCGTTGCCTTTCCGTACACCTGCGAAGGGCTAGTTCAATACGTTTGGGGCCGATTTCACTAATAACTCATGGCCAGAGATCAATGCATCGTTTAAAAGAAGCGGTTTTTAATTTGACAGGGAGAAGAAAATTTATATCCCTCGTTTTGGCAACATGCGTTTATCGTTCACTTTTCCTTTTTCTTTCGGTTTCGCTCTTTCTTTTGCTGGGCTGTCTGAGCAAATCTGTTCTATTTTTAGTTTTGTTCGAATGTCGATTCTTTATGGGAGTTTTGTGCGTGGATAAGGGGAAAAAACAAATGTAAATAATAGATAGGGGAGTGTGTAACGTGTATAAATGTGTGCACTTTTTCGTTCTACGACATTTATTTAAATAAATGTCTTTTCCGTGCTTATTATATTAAATAATAAACTAGCTCTATTTGTCAGTTTATATGTAGTGGGCCATAAACTAAACAGTTAAATGATCTGACGGAGAAATTTAATGGGTATTTATTGTTTTTTCTTTGACGGCATACTTATTCATACAAATTTATTTAAATTGAACTACTACATGGTGAAATTTGACATTTGAAGTATTGTTTAAGAAAATTGCGTAAAAACTGGGTTTGATATTTATTTTTGAAAACGTGTTTCTTCATTTTGCTTATCAGATTGTCTGGCTTTTGCTTTTAAGAAAATGTTAAAGGTTATTAGGATTTTTAAATTTATTTAATGTCATAAGCATACACGTAAAGGAAGAGTGAAACAAGGAAAATTCTTCCAGGAAAGGATAGGGTTCTTTTTTTTTAAATCTTTTATTCTTGCTATCGAAAATTTTATTTTTCAGGAGATCAAGAATATTTTATGGGGTTCCAATATTCTTAGTCATTAGTTTTTATATAAGTATTCGCTAAGTCATAAATATCAAAGGTCTCGAATGCTTTTTAAAATATATTGCTTATTTAAAATTTTTCATCTCATGCAAAAATGAAATATCTATAATTTTCTCTGAAATGTTCGAAGCGTTGAAACTTTCATTTCCTTATAGAAAATCTTCGCAAGAATAAATTCTTATTTTATGCCTTTTAGGGCTCCACAATAAAAAACTACGATTCTAACTCTTTCTTTTTTTAACTTAAATCTTTATTGCAAATAACTTTAATGGGTGAATGAATTAAAATTTAATTTTAATTAATGTTATTGCTGTTAACTCTTAATAAATATCAGAATTGACATGAATATGGATTTATTTTTAAAAATAATATTTATTACTTGACCATTTGAAATTTGGCCGTAGGTGCGACAGAGCCACGCCCACTGGGCGCCATTTGATTTGAACTAAGAATATTAAGGCTAAAATGGAGGGCCTTGTTTTTTTTAGCGAGATTTGACGACATGATGACACAATTACAATTTCAGTTAAAAGCTTTTAATGAAAAATTTATTTTTTGGCCAATCTCAATTATTTGCAATATTATATTTGAAATACATGGAGGTGAAATACGTGTGTCACTTTTGTGAGGTTTTTAAGAAACACATACACACGCACACAAATTATTATATTTGAGTTGTGACTGTTCCCCCGTCCACCCCCCCCTCCTCAAGTGTAGTGATAGATAATAATAGTATCAATTTAACTGACAATATTTTTTTCTTACACAAAATTCTAACCTTCTGTGATTACTTTAATTTGAGGATCCCACTTTTCTTCCTGAGAAACTATTTCCAATTAATATGAAGATTACAATCAGCACGGGAGAAAATTATTACACCTCATATATAATTAGACCACATATCACAAAATTTGAAAGTCGCAAAATCACAAGAAAGGAATTAATTCGAAACGATTACTTCTTGAAGATGACAGGTGTTCAATCCTTTTTCAGCACCATGCTGCTCTTATTCGATGTACAAGAAGTAAAAAGTCTTAGAGTATTCATATTTTTCGCACAATTATCCATCGGAGTACTATTATTATTAGTTGAAGGTTAACAGCAACCAGTATCGTACCGTAAAAGTAGGACCTCCCCACCCGCAAGTGTTTTCTGGGACCCCCTCCAATTATTTATGAAAGCGTTAACTTTTCTTATATTCATCCCCTTGCATTTAGAATACAAAAGGATTCAATAATGATTTCTATAACTATTCAAAATAAAAGTAGAAATCTATCTAAATTACAGCTTTGTGTATTAATAAATTCCTAATTCCAGAGATTGAAAAATGTTGTTTAAGATTTTTTCTCATGTCAGATACTGTTTTTTTTTTTTACGACGCGATATTCACAATAATGTTTTAAAGAGTTAAAAAAATGAAGTAATAATCTATCATTATTATGAGCGATTAATAAAAAAAAAATAGTTCGACATTTTCAAATATGGTAATATTTTCATGCGATGTTTTTCCTCAAGTGAGAAACAGAGTTTAAATCCATTTTCCCGCCACACGATTTTTTTAATTATTTTTAAGTATATTAAAGAAAATAAATAAAATAAAACAGACCATTTTTATCTTTAGGGCTACTTACAGTACCAGTTCTAGATATTTTTCGAAGTAATGAGAGCTACAAAAATGCCCCTCCCCCCTCAGCACACACACATGTAGCTAGAAAAGTTTTCAGTGGAGTAAGGTGTGTGTGTGTGTGTGTGTGTGGTAATGATTTTCAATGAGTGGCGCAGAAAAAATCATGCTACAAGCAATACAGTATTTACATGATTTTTTCTGAAGAGATCAAACCGGGGATGAATTTGATGCTATTAAACCTTCATAACCCTGCAATAATTTCAAATATTTTACATATATGCAAATAGATTTATATACCTGCAATATATGTTTGTACAATAAAGTATTTTTTTGCGCCTCTCTAGAGATGACGACCGTCGTGGTTGCACCATTCGCTTTACCTTAGGACGGGCGCTGTCTGTTTAGTTCTTTTAATTACGAAAGTTGACGCAGAACTTTGTAATGTTTGTAACACCAAAACACGGAGTTTGACATAGAATCGAATAGATTTTTGAGAAGTTTTAGTTATTCTTCAATTGAATTAAACATAGTAATAGTAATTTAAATTTTAATGCCTTTAAAAAGACTAAATAAATGTTACAAATTTTGCCACTATCATATAATTTAAAAGCAGGTTAAAAATAAACAATTGTGTGCGTACGCATGCGTTTATTGTCTACGTGAGCTCTCATCGTAATATGTCTACATCGAGCTCTCATCACAAGGATAAAAAGGAATCTGCCCATAAATCTTGGAAGTTATCAACTAAGTTGATTCCTTTTACTCGTGCAGCCATACTTTAATTTATTTTTCAGCAAGATGGCTAAAGATAAACAGAAATATTCATGCAATTTGAGCCCATTTGCAATGTGGGCTGCAAAGAAGCGAACTGCTATCTAAAGTACTGTGACATTTATCAAATTTTAAAAAAGCGTCATTGGCCTCTTAACACTTTAAATTTGACCATTTATATTCAAGCCAGATATTTCTCAACGAAGTTTCACGGCAATCGAGTTTGTAAAAGCGGTATCTATAATGAAAGCTTGTTTCCTCAGCCTTTTTCTAATACCACTTAACGGTTTTGCAATGAGCAGGGAGATGGAAAAAAAAAACATTAAAATGCAAATTGCCGAATCAAATAATAGGCAACTAGGAAGTCAGGCATCATTACTCACCAGACCTATTGTACTAAAAACACGTAAACCTTTAACACCTCAATTCACGGTTTAAAAAAATAACAATAAATAAATAAAAGGTATAGAACGGTTAAAAGGCCTGTACAATAAAATTACTTAGCATTCGTTCCGAGTAACAAAGATAACTGGGAAGCTTTTGATAAAACGCCCAAAAATTATCATCTGGCTTTGAATCATTATTATTCTGAGAAAATAATAAACAAAAAAAAGAAGACTTATTTTGGTATTACATGCAAAAAGAAAGCATTCTCGTAGAATGTTTTTCCGATCGTTCGAAAATAGGAAGATAAAAATCGTTTTTGAAACTACGGTAATGCAGATTTAATCGCGGAATATATCGTTTTTTTTTTTCCTAGAAAAAAGGATTAATTCTTCAGACTCTATATGTCTTGTAAAAAAAATGTGGATTTTCTTTTATGTAGAACGATGTTTCAAAGCTGACAGTTTGTATAGGGAAAATGGCAGATGCGACGCTCTTGCATGGTTTGGGAATATTCTTTGCACTTGATAAATTCCTCAGATATATTGCACTTCTTTAATCTTCTATTACTCCATTTTTTTTGCTTGTGTGCGTCCCTTATTTTTAACTATGGCGATTAGAATTGATTTATTGTAAATCAAATAAAATATCATTCTTAGTTTATCGATATTTTTGAGTACTACCGTGAAATTCAGAGTACAAAGAAAAAAGAAAATGTTCTGCAGCAAACATTAATGTTTTCCCTATTCCGTCGCAAGGCGCTCGAGCTTTATGCTAAATTTATATCACGTACAAGAAAGATTACAGAACAGTTTTGACAAGTGTGATAGCTTGTCGTTGATCACTAAATTCATGCATGGGATGGAAGGAATGATAAGGAAAGAACTTCAGTTATGAGAGATTTATCCTGTAAAATATTCAATGTTCGTAGTGACATCAGAAGGTACATAGCTGAATATTTCTAAAACATATTTAAATAATGTATAAGTGTACATTTTCTTCTTGGGAGGGGGACGGGGGGGGTGAGTTTTATGAATGATATGTAAATTTTCCTCTTCGAAAGGTGTTGAAATTTAGGATTTAAACACCTATTTCGGATTAGTTCTCGCATGGCAAAAATAGTCAGTTCCGAAGCAAAAGTTAATGTTTGTAGAGTCCATCGTAAAGAATGTAATGTGATATTTATCCCAAGTTCGTAAAAACTGACGAGAAAGATTACAGTGCTGTTTTTTGAAAGTATGGTATGGTAGACATGGATCACTGAGTAAATAAAAAAAAAAAGAGTGAGAAAAATTATAAAAATAGTTTTTAAGTTAGGAAACATTTTATAAAATGCGCTACGGCATGCGCAATTAGTGGTTTTTTTCCTATTAACCGAATGCACTTGAGAGGTGACTCTCGCTCATGGCTTTAGTTTTAGGAACTCGAGCGCTGATTTTTGGAAATTGTGTAGTCGGCAGACTCAGACTTTCATCCCTTGAGTGGATCCATAAAATTATGACCAAGCTTGCTTGGGGTGGGGTCAAACACTGGGGCTTCGCGTCAGGCTGACCACAAGGCCGAAGCATATGTATCCGCACCCCAGATCACATGGTAGCAAAGACACGGTTGGACAGCGCAGGCCTTGAGTCTGCAGAGGGGCTGTTGCTTGACCATGCAGAGGGGCTGATCCACACCCTTGGCCGGCAGAAGGTGCAATGTTTGACTTTTGTGGCTGGCAGAAGTCTGTGAAGTTGAGCAGTTGGACTCCAGTATCTACTTTCTTGGCCCCAGTGGTGGCGCTAGACTTTTCTCCTTGTCGGGGGTGTCACTACTCCCCGACAAGGAGATACCAATACAATCATATATAAATATACACACACATATGTGCTTCCTGTTACGAAATTTAGGAGTGGCTCTCCACATATATTTTATTTATGCATAGTTTTGTAAGATTGGCGTATTTAGCACTTCAAAACATTTCGTCTCACCGTGTGTGTGTGTGTGGGGGGGGAATATCCAAGCGGTAATTTAAATATCCATGTATCCAATATAGCGATATCTTATAAATCCTCCTTGGTTCTGTCTCAAACTGTGTAATTTCGAGGAGCTATTTAGACTTGCTTTAATTGTGGCAGGGCGTTAGAGTTGCAAAGTTGACAAATTTCACGCATTTTTTAAATTTATGGCATCATTGTTTAACTGCCGTAAAAGATACGCCGGTTGGTTGAGGGAGTTAATTAGGATATTTCGCACAGTAGTTTTCAATTGGTATTATATTAAAACTTAGGACGACGTTGAAAAATTTTTTGCTTTGTATAGGACCACTATGGAGGAACGTAATCCAAATTTAAAATAAAACTATACTAACTATATTCGCAACACATGCATATGTTAGGAAACATATAAACATTTTAAAATAAGCAACCGATTAAAATACCACTTATAATAATAATAACAACAATCGTGAATTTCTTAGTTTATTTCTACAGTAAGTTTTAATCAAAATATCGTCTCCCTGTGTTAAAAAAAGAGCGGGAATAAATACGTTAAAATTGTGGCGTAATTTTTACGTATCTTAAAGTAACTGATGTCATAGATCGTCGCTTGCGAATGGAAAATCCGTCGTGCCATGATTTATTAATGTAATGGCGTAAACTCTACACACTGATGCAATTAAATTCTAAACATTATGTTACATAAAAATTCGTAAAAAATCGCCTAATTTATATAATTTTTTCGTTTTTATTTTAAAAGAGTTCGAAATAAATGTTTCATCATTTGCCAAAATATCAAAAAGTTATGATGGGTAGAATTCAAGATGCCACAGTTTTAAAATTATTTTACAAGAATTTTTTTCAAAAGGCACCTTTGAATAAAAAATTCCTAAAAATCTGCAAATTATGTTACGTAATAAGAAAAACTGTTTTTAAAAGAAAATTTTGTCCTCTGTCCGATGATAGAAATGCCGTTTTGCTGTGAGCGTAATTACAGCCGTTATTACGAATTGCGTTAGAAAAAATGACAAAAATCGCATAAAACATAAAATAAAAAGAATTCTAGGATGAATTTTGAAAAAAATCGCTTCGACATGCACAACTTCATGTTTAGAACTTCCCGAGTACCAGATTTGGTGTTTCTAGGTGTAGCCGTTTGTCTGTAACGTCGCCGACAGACATCTTTTATAATAAGATTAGTCGAAATGGATTTACGGTTAGTCAAATTAGATTGTACATGCGTATGTATGAACATACATACGTGTGTACGTTGAGACGTCTGTTAAAAACTCCTCAAAACAAATTTATAGATACTCAAAATCAATTTTTTTCAACCAAATCTGCATACCAAAATTTAAAATCATTATTCTTACTTTTTACTTCCTTGTATGAAGTTTATATACGAACAAGGAGCTCACGCTATACGCATCAGATTTTCTTCAAAATTGAATTGGAAGATGCAAACACGTGTTTTTCGCAGAGCAACTGGGTTGGCGGGCTAATGGAGCAACGGTTGTCACGGGCCTATATAATTTATTGCAGACCATTGGTGTATTCTAGAGTTAAAAAACGGGGGATTTGCTACCCATGGTGACTTTTCATTGCTTTGTGGCTTTCGCGTGTGTATAATCGGTAATCCCCTTCAGGTTGCAAAAAGAACAGTGATTCATACTGTTCCTTTGCTAGAAAGTGCTATAATCAACACTGCCAAATAGTTTATCTAGCCAAATTGTGGCAAATACCCAAGGTGAGCCCATGCTAATAGCTCGAAAGGAATATGAACATTATGGAACAGACGCCACAGCACTCAGAAATTGTCACCATAAGATTGACCATTGATTTGATTCTCTGAAAAATGTAGACTAATGTGGCTCAGTGACATTGTGGTTTGAGAGAAGACTGTGTATCTGGGTCAGACAAATGACCAGTGCATGGAAAAGCATGCCCAAATGCATGCTTTTACAGAGTTTTGTTGTTAAGCCAACTCATCGCAACAAAAGCAAAAAAATTCTATAAACAAATGAACACAACAAAAAATTTATTGGATACGTCACTACATTGTTGAAAACAATAACAAATTACTGTTTCAAAGCTACAATGGGGTCGTATTGTTGCCGATGAGAAAAATTTGCAACAATAAACAACATAAATCATTTCTGATTGAGCTCTTGAGATTGATGCTTGGATTCCCACGTTATCTTTTATAACTACTATATTCTTGTGCTGGAACCTGTATATTTATACTTTTTAAGCATTTTGAATTGAGTAGTTCAATTTTTTTTCTCCAAAAATGTTTTTCGTCGCACCAGTTCCAAGTCTCGCTGTCTCACAAACTCTGATGTCGACGAATGATGTCGACGAATTTGTGGATGCAAACTTCTGGCTTGCTTCCTACGCTACGGCGTCTTCGCGTTCTCTGGTAGTACCCGATTATTCTCCTCAGTATCCACGTGATCTGATGGAAAGTTTTTTTGGGCGACTGCCTCTTAAGTGTTGCAGGACCCAAATACTCTCTTCAGTATCCACGTGATCTGATGGAAAGTTTTTTGGACGACTGCTTTTTTAGTGTTGCGCCGTTGATGCAATTCAGTAATGCACAACAGGCGAAAAGTAAAAAAATTAGGAAGCGTTTAGCTTGCCTTTTTTTGTTTTAAGATCTAAAAAGTATAATGCTTTGTATGCGGTTTTTGGCTCACAATTAAAAATCGAAAATATGTTGGCTTTTTATACGGTTTTTGGCTGCGGACAATTAAAAATCGAACAAATATCTGCTCTTTATACGGTTTTTGTCCTCTGGACAATTAACAACCGAAAATTTTTCCTATCCGATGCGGCACCATCTTGTCGCGGTGGATAGGCTTTGAAACTAAGTGTGCCACAAAAGTAGTATGGTTTAAAGAATCTTTTCTTTATGATTGAATTTTTCAATAAAAATTGTGTAATAAAATGAGATTGTTGTTTTTATTCGTAGGAAAATCTGTTGCACAGAGCCTGCTTGGAGTATTAATCGTTTACATGTATGATTTTGATGTCTCATAAATTGCAGAACTTGTTCTGCAATTTAAAGAAATAAGATGAGTGTTGCTGATGTAATAAAGGTTGGCTGATTGTTTAACTAATTTGTTTCTTTAAAAATACCTATCATTATAGAACTGAGTGAAAACAAATTTGGAAATAATGATTTTTTTTTTGGTTTCTTAAATTTTTTGAATTTTTAAAAAGTTTTAGTGTAAAATATTTTTATTTATTTTTAACCAAAATGAAAATCGCTTCTTTTTATTCTCAGATAGTATGTTTTCTGATATTATACGAAATTTTAAGACGAAAAATTCCATAGTTTTTAGTAAAATTCTCTAAACTATACTGTTCTAAAAGTTTTCATAGATTTATGCGAAAAGTTAATTAGTTCTTAAAAACTAAATTTATGAATCAAATTAATTATTTTTATTTCATATATAGACTATTAATGTGTGCGTATACAGCGGACAAGAAATTTAATTTCCATCTCTATTTTTCAATAAAATAGATATATAATATTAAATCTTTTGCAAAAACTGCCTCTTTTTCTCGTGCCCTTAGTGACTGTTTAGGATAAGTAAAATAGAAGAAATAAAAACTGAATGACTTTATTTTTTATTATCACTATTGTACAAACAAATTTAAATAAAAACTTATATAAATCTACATCCGGTCTGAAATAACACAATTTTTGAAATGGCACATTGAGAATGTGCATATAAACAGAAAACAAATTTGTTTCGCTGATGAGAGGCGCAGTATTGAATTGTACACACAGCCATTGGATGAACATGTTAAATAACATTTAAAAATAAAATGGAGATTTCAGGGTAGAAGAACATAATAAGGACTGCACTAAACATTAGATTTTCACTGGTTCTGCCAATTCTTATTATAAGGTTTTCAGTAGAAGATGATGGGATGTTTTTTGTTTTTCTTTCCAATGGCGGCCCTCTGCACCTGGAGACACTGCCCACTACTAAGGTCGGAGTTGTTGGTCTCTTTATTATGGGGGCACCTAGTAGGTGGACCAACGTCACCCCCTATGAAGGCACGGACACAGTGACAGCCACGCCCAGTCGTTGATTGAACCTCGACCGCCGGGAAATGAACCCGAAACCGTAGTACAGTGCTTTAGCTACTATACAATCGGGTCGGCAGATGATGTGATTTAATGAGCAGGCAAATGTCATAACTTTAGAGAGATGATTATATTATCTCAAATTTGCTAAACAGTTCCGTTAACGCGTTCATTCACTCAGTTCTTCAGTTGTGAAAGTTCAGCATAAGTACTGTGCTAGAAATATTAAGGAATTTCCCTAACGTTTTCAGAATCATGCTACCAACCGTTTGCTTGGCAGCAAAACAGCTTTCTCTGAACGTTCTTCGCACGGTAGGAAAAGAAAATTTTCCTTACAATTGTAATTCGAATTAATTCCAGTGATGTGGAATCTAAAAAAAGCAAAATGTTTTGACTCTTGACGTAATGTTTGAGTCAAGTGTACTAACCTGAGATCTTTACAATATAATGACACAAAAAAAAATAAGAAGGTGTCTTTCGCTATCAATAAAGTGAAAAGTTTGACGGTTTGCAGAGAACTTCTCACTTTCAAAATGTCTTATTTCCACATCATACTGTTTTTTAGGTTCACGTTTTAGCGTTAAATACCTTAGACACTACATGAAATGGACATTTTTTAAAATTTTTAAATAGCTGCGTACCCGCTGTTCATACGTGGGAAAGCGAATATTTTACTAAAATATACTCATAACTGCCGTTATAACGGTAATAAAACAGAAATTATTTATTTTTTAAAAAGTTCAAGTAATCTCCTCTATTGAAATTACTGCGGGATATATTAACGCAAATTAGAATACTTTTCGTTTAGTTACTTGTAAAACAACCGTTGATAAAGGATGAACAGAACACTTTTAATTTCATGAAATATTTATCAACGTGGTATATTGTGATTTATTCATATAATCCTTGCAAATCTACTAATACTACCTACTGCGTTTATTAATACTATCTATCTTCGCTTCTCCCTCTTTAATGCTCAATTTAAAGAAGCAGCTTAGATTATTTTGGCACAAATAGGACCTTTTTACTCAATGGGGATTCTTTGCAATTTACGCTTTAGCATAAATAACAATCATTTCTCATTATAGTTGCCATTAAGGAAGCTCTCCATATATATTTAATTTATGCATAATTCTTGTCAGATTGACGTATTTAGCACCAGAAAACATTTCATCTCGCCGTGGTGGAAAATATCCAAACGGTACCAAATATCCATGTATCCAATACAGCGAAGCCTTTTAAATCCTTCAACGTTCTGTCTCGTGATAAACATAAAACTGTGTAATCTCGAGGAGCTATTTAGAATAGCTCTGATTGCGACAGGACAATAGTGTTACATAGTTTACAAATTTCCCGAACTTTTTAATTTGCGACGTCACTGTTTAAGTGCCGTAAAAGATACCCCGGGTAGTTGAGAGAGTTAATCCGGTTATTTGGCACAGTAGTTTTCAAACAGTAGAATATTGAATCTTACAGTGCAATAACAATAACGCACGTGCAAAAATCCAAATTAACAGCCATATTAACAACCATATTTCACGCAGTAGTTAGATTACAAAATAACAATAACAGATACACAAAAATGCAAGATCTTTCAGACTTTTTCACTGCTTTAAAATATCGAATTTACAATACTTGGCGCATTTATAACCCATCTAAAAAATAACACTATGCATTAGGCTTAAGTTCATTTTAGCCATTTGCTGTTTCAACATCGGGTTTTATGATGACATCCAAAATGTGTAACAACCCTAACCTAAAAAAATTTAATATCAAATACTGTTATGTTTCAAATACTGTAATGATTTTCGTTGAAATTAGTCCAGAAATTTAGTCAATACTGCACTAAGTATAAAGAACAGTAAGGTATGGGGATGCGAAGCTGGCTGCCTTGGCGGGCAAGTTTTTAATATAACCTGCTTTAAAATGATCTTTGTAACTTTTAAAATGCAGAACATTATCAGCTGAGCAAAAACATTTCAACTTACAAGTAAGCAACGGATTAAAATACCTTTTTAATAATAATAGTGAATTTCTTAGTTTATTTCTGTCGTAAATTTGAATCTAAATATTGTTTATTTCAGTTAAAAAAAGAGCTGGAATTCACCAAAGCAGATCCTCATTTGCGATTTGAAATCCGGTGCCCCATTTAAAAACTTATCGATAAATTGAAAAAACACAGTTTCTAATCCTTTCTGCGGCAACCAAACTATAACTCCCGTGCCATGATTTATTACTATAATGGCGTAAACTGTCCGCGTTGGTGCTATTAAATTTTAAACATTATGTTACATTAAAATTCGTAAAAAACACCTAATTTATATAATTTCTTCCTTTTTAATTTAAAAGAGGGTCAAATGAATGTTTTATCATCTGCCAAAATATCCGAAATTTAAGACGGATAGAATTCTGGATGCGACAGTTTTGAAATTATTTTACAAAAATTTTCGCCAAAAAGAATATTAAGTAAAAATATTCCTAAAAATCTGCAAATTATGTTACATATTCAGAAAAAAAACCATTTAAAAAAGAAAATTTTCTTCTCTATCCTCCTTCTCCTCTCTCCTCTATCCGCATAAAACATAAAATAAAAAAATTTCTATGCAGAATTTTGAAAAAATTGCTTCAACGTGCACAACTTCATGTTTAGAACTTCCTGTCTACGAAATTTGGTACGTGTAACCGTTTGTCCGTAACGCCGTAACGGTTGGAACGTAATGCAACATTAAAATAAAACTATACTCGCAACATGCATGCATATATTAGGAAACGCCTCTACCATAATTAAATAGAAAATTTTTAATATATCGTGCTTTAAAACGATGTAACTTTTAAAATAAAGAACATTTTCAGCTGCGTTAAAACATTTCAATTTTTAAATAAGCAACGGATTAAAACACCACTTATAATAATAATAATCGTGAATTAGTTTATTTCTACTGTAAGCTTTAACCAAAATATCGTCTCCCTGTGTTAAAAAAAGAGCGGGAATAAATGCGTTAAAATTGTGGTGTTAGTTAAGACAACGCGTTAGTAAAAGAAAGTTATGACGGGTAGAAATTTCGTTTTTATTTTAAATTTTCGATTTAGATTTTTCGTTTTTATTTTAAAAGAGATCGAAATGAATGTTTCATCATTTGCTAAAATATCAAAAAGTTATGACGGGTAGAATTCAAGAAGCGACAATTCTAAAATTATTTTACGAAACTTTTTTCAAATGTCACCTTTAAATAAAAAATTCCTAAAAATTCGCAAATTATGTTACATAATAAGAAAAACTGTTTTTAAAAGAAAATTTTTTCCTCTATCCGATGATGTAAATGCCGTTTTGTTGCGAGCGTAATTACCGCCGTTATTACAAATTAGGTGAGAAAAAATGCCAAAAACCGCATAAAACATAAAATAAAAAAAATTCCAGGTCGAATGTTGAAAAAAAATCGCTTCGAGATGCATAACTTCATGTTTAGAACTTGCCGAGTACCAAATTTGGCGTTTCTAGGTGGAGCCGTTTGTTCGTAACGCCGCCGACACACACATACATCTTCTTTCATAATAAGTAGAAAAGAGAAGAGATATGAAGTCTGCCGCTGTTTTGTAAAAATCAACGATACTAACATCTTAAAAATTACTTGATAAAATGTTAACTAATAAATAAAAATACTAAATGGATGAATAATAAATAAATAAAACACAAAAATACAGATTAGAAGTTTCTATGGTTACATGATTCCACCTTTCCCAAGCGGAGAAGAAAAAAAAAAAGAGTAGAATTTCTGTTATTCCACGCAAAATTAACATCACCGTTGATGTTGATAAAACACGTAACTAATTTCTAATTTCTAATTATCTCCCGACCGAAATTGATACAAAAAAATTAGATTTATGTCTTGAATTACGAGAGCGTTTACTCTGAACAAAATAAATACAAGAAAAGGAAACTTAATTCCACATGAGGCTGTGCTTTTTTAAAAACTCGTTAGGATTAGCAATGGCAGACGGTTATAAATAAGAACAAAATGGAATTTCGGATTTTTTTTTTCCTTTTTCCCTTTCATTCAGCTGAAAATTTTGCTTCTATAATCAACTTTAACGTTAAGTAACGATAAAATTATGCAAATGTACCAAGCATTAAATATGTCTTTTTTTTTAAACGCATTTGTTCTAGCGTTAAGAATGTTCTTACTAAGACTAAAGATTTCTGAGTAGTAGTTTTCCACTCATAAATGTGATCATGGAACGGCCATATCATTAAGCAGACGAACTTAATTTTTAAGAGATAATTACAGCTTATAGGTAATTATTCATCTTTACTAATATGCAGTATGTCACGCCACCGCAGAGCTGGAATATTTTTTTCTCCTATCTTAATATTGTCATTTTTCTCCATTATTATAATTTAGATTTATACTTCGGTAGATAATGGGACACATTAAGAACTAATACATGAAATGATTATTGCTTATTAAATGGTTTGCAGATTTTTTGGTCCTCGTGTTATTATCGTAGAAGTGGGTATATTTTATTATACATTTCTAAGCCATAAACGTTCCTAATTTCTTTTAGATTCAAAAAAAGTGTTTAGATAGCATAAAAAATAATCTTCATAAAAACAATTCTTTAAGGACCGATTTTTTTTAAACAGTATAAAATTGAAATTTAATGATTGATGTAAAATAAGCGTTCTAAGGAAAAATTAGCTAATTGTTGTATTAATTAGATATTCCCCTTTCAATCTCTAAATTTAAAGGGAATAAACCCTGACTGACTGACTCATGAAAGCTAAGCCAAAACTACTGGAAATACAGACACGAAATTTTAAGAGCTTATTTCTCTAGCTTCCAAGGCGTCATATTTAAGAAGTCAATTTTTTAAATTTAGTGTCCATAGATAGATTGCGGGCCCAAGCGGTATTTCACATTTTGACAAATTTGACAACGGAAATGACTAATTCGAAGTATACAAACAATTTGAAAATTTGTAGTGTTTTTTTTTGTCATTTATTAACTAATTTGGGTTTCTTTTTTCTTTTTGAGATGAATTCACTCTGCAAAGTGTCACCCAGTGGAAATTTTTCGAATTAAACTTTTTAAAAATCTTCGTTGAACTCGTCTCGGGTATAGTTCATATATAACCAAATTTGAAGGCAATGGGTTCACCCATTTCAGATGCAGAATGTTGTTTATAATCACCCTATATAAAAGCACAATAACGAAGAAAATATTTCCTGTCTGTGGATTTAAAGGTAAAGTGGCAGAATCAAGAACACTTAAGTAAAGAGTAATGCATGTAGCAGTTATTGCTTACCACCCTAAACTCTTTCGCGGCGGAACGCTCAGAAATGGATTGAGCTCTGATGAGTTCGAGGGCCAAGCAAAGAATTCCGAAAATAAATGTTCCAAATGAGCTCCCGTCTCTAGTGTCATCGAAATGCTCTATTGGGCAGTTATTGACAGCAAATGCTTGTCGCCTGAAGACGTTGTTCGGAGGAAACAACTCTGAGTGGGCGCCTATAGCCGCTGTTCGCTCAGATGGATCGTCTATAGTTGAGCTCCTAAAGGCGCTATTGACGAAAACTGCTTGCAGCGGAGCCATCGTGACTCTTCTATCGGTTCTGCTTGTGTACTCCGATGAGTCACCCAAAGAGGCCTACGGATGTTCACTTATTGGTTCCAATACTTAGATACGTCTTCTATCGGGCCTGCTTGTGCACTCCGATGAGTCATCAAAAGAGGCCTGCGGATGCTCACTTATTGGTTGCAGTACTTGGGTATGTCTTCTATCGGGCCTGCTTGTGCACTCCGATGAGTCATCCAAAGAGGCCTACGAATGCTCCCTTATTAGTTCCAGCACTTAGATACGTCATCTAACGGCCGAATCTAGCCAATGAGAAACGTCCTTAAGCCTCTTTGAATGACTCATCAAAGTACACAAGCAGGCCTGGTAGAAGATTCACGATGACCCCGCTTGCAGTCACGCAGAGTTAGGACCCGCTGCAGAAAAACTAGTCTGCCTGAGCGCCTACAGGCACGGTTCACTCAGAGAACGTCCTTGGTTGAAGGTGTAAATAAGCTCCGCTCACCGCGAAAGGGTTAACATATCAACAAAATAAAATTAATCAATACTACTCTTGCCTGAAAATCAACTTCATATAGCCTATTTAAAAGTCTTCACACATAAATATGTCAAAAAGATAACTAATCTCTCCATTAACAGCATCGTTGAACTATCTGTTTAACCACTTGTTTAACTAACAGAATGGTTAAGGATTGTGGTCTTCGTCAGCCCCCTCCTCCTCATACACACAACCCAGGATAATTACTTCTTCAAAGGCCTGATTCCGAGCATTGAAATATCAAAAAATTCCCCCATCTTTTGCAATGCGTGAAGTGTGACCAGCACACCTGCAAACTCAGGCATGATTTTTAAATATTTGACAACTTCATTAGTATTAATGATACTTTAGCTGTGAACGAGAAAAGGAGGATGTGGAAAAGGTTAAGGAAATGTGATTAATTGGTGGTTGCTGTTTTTGCTTTCCCAAGCCGATTTCTACCGTTGTTACAGAAATAAATTGATCTATTAGTGTTAATCCTTTTCTTGGGAATAGTGTTTTTGCCATTTTCTTTCTTTTAGTTCTTCGGAATCGTGATTACGGAATGAGGTCGCTCATCAATGTTGACGTCACTCACTTGAATAATAATAATAATTAAAAAAAATATTTTATTTATTTATGCCTCGAAACTTGAATTATAAAGAATAAGTGTTGTAATATCTTTGAGGTTCTCAGTTTACCTTACCTTTCTTTTCAATATGATTAAAAATATTCTTTTTTTTATGTGCCGTCCAGCTTTTAGTTGAGCAAAGGGAATATAATTAGAGTCTTTTGTGTTCGTGTAACTGTCAAGCCTCAAGCTTCGTTCGTCTGTCTGCTTTTTTTTTTTTTTTAACACTTTGTAACAAAACTGAGAAATGTTTTTGATTTGGGTTTATCTGTCTGTCCGTCATTCCGTCTGTATTCCAGACACAAAATTCGTAAACGTTATCGATATGAATTAGATAAAAAGGACTTTGGCGACTTTTGACATTTTACTAACCCTCCAGCTGTCTGTCAATTCTTGAAACGCGAAACGGCGTTTCTTGCGCAGACAAAAATCGTTGTCTGAAATTAATAGCACCCAAGCGCTAAAAAAAAAAAAAAAATAATAATAATAGAATAAATAATTTGGACTGGTATTACAGATTTGAATATTATTCCTGGATGATTTAGCATTTCTAATGAGTGATCGGTCTAGGCGAGGGGGGAAGGAACAACCAGAAATCTTCTGAAAATTGACCTTTGCCAGGAGTAACACAATATATTGTTATCACTGGTCATTAAACTCTCCGGGCGATGTCATGTATTAAAGTACCAGAGTGGGATATTCTATAGTATCTGATACCTTTCACACCAGCTAAATCGTTTGGACACGCCAGATTGAAGCATGCGCCATGAGGAAAGAAAAAAGATGCAACATGAGTTATGTTCTACTTTTAGGGAGTGTGCATATGCAAGCGTGTAAGGTATCTTCGTCTAGCCAGTCAGGAATTTAATACGCTATCATAAACACATGCGTCTAAAATTGGGCATCTAGAAAAAATTGCATAATTCGAGAATTTTAACCTCAAGATGAATTTAGAAAAAAAAATCGTCATAAAAGTAGTTTCTTTAGATCAGTTTTTATGTTTAGATCAGTTTTTACTTTATGTCAGTTTTTATATTCTACTATTTCAAATTCTTAGACCAAAATTAAAATATATTTTAAATATAAAGTATAAACAATCGAATCGGTAATTTTATTACTGATATGGCGAACTGTATATTTTCTAGATGATGCGTAATGATATGACTTTTTTTTTCTTTTTGCATAAATGATTATCATTATTTACTGTTTTAAAACTAAAATAACATCCTGACCTTAATTGTACTGCTAACTCTAAGTCAAAGGTATAAAAGAATTTAACGGAATTACCTTCAAATAAATGCAATTTCATTCAAACGAAAAGAAAACATTCATTTTAACAAGACTGATAGAAACACATCCTTATCAAACTTTTGTTTATGAATAAAAATATTTGCACATATGCATTTAGCATTAACTTCAAATGAAGTTACCCAATTTCACAAAATTATTTTCCTCCTGGATTTTCCAAACTAACATCATCTCCTTTCTTTTGCAATAGTTTGAAATTAGATTTCCGACTGAAAATTTTATTGAGAATAATAATTATATAAAACATCGCGTTCTTAGTTTCATCCAGTTTGCTCCTTGTATATTGAAAAAAAAAAAGGAAGCAAAAAGGACCTTAATCTCCATTCTATGTTTCTGAATATAAATTCCCTCTTTTCCGCCCTTGATTTCCGCAAGGCAGGAGAAGGATCTAGGAACCTCTAAACTCGAAAGCCGGAATCTTCAAAGGCCCTTTTCCCGCCCATATTCTGATGCTAATCTGCTTTACAAGTAGTGCATTCGAATTTCGTATCTTGTTCTCGAGTGCGGGACGGTTAATAAAAGGAAAACAAAAAATAAAAGCAGATTATGTCCGAATAAAGCAAGTGTAAACAATAATAATAATAAAAAGAAAACGTAATCTTGTTTGGGAAGAAAAATATGCATGAAAAGAGTGAGATGATGGGATTATATTCTGATACAATCACGAGATGAGCTCGGAATAAGTCGGGATTTTATTATAAATGGATTTATTCATAAAGCGAGGCATTTCGGGAAATGCCTGGAAGTTGGCTTTAAAATAGTCGTCGTTCGGTCGGTTGCAAAGAGCAGGGCGAAAGCTGGGCCTTTTTGTTTTCGTCTGATGCAGTTAGTTCATTCTCATTCTCGTGTGCAAAATTAGTCGACAAATTGTCCTAATATATTCAGTAGAAACGGAGAAAAATTTAGTTTTCAACACGAAATGATATCACTTCTGTTTGCAAAAGCATATATTCTGTTTGAAGTTACTGACTTGCATTAACTGTTGGGCGCAATATTTTCCAAAGGAAGAATTAATTAAAAAAAAAATTATAACAGAAGATTATAACATGACATGGAAGGATTATGGTTTCTTTTGAAAAGTAAAAAAAAAATTATAAAGTAAGAAATCTTTAAAATAATATGAAATTAAAGGAAAAATAAAGGCTTATGCACTCGTATATTTTTATTAGTTTTATTATATTGGTTAATAGTTTTCTCCTTCCGTTAATAGTTTTTTTAATGTATTAAAACTTTAAATGACACATCTTTTGAAAAAAGGTCGTATTTGTTAATTAGAGATTTATTTTTGTCACTAATATAAAAATTTTTTACTATTACGGATTTCAAAATAATTAAAGTTAAAAAATAACGCCAAGTTCACAGCAAAACGTTTCAAAATAAATACTAAATACTATTAAATTTATTTATTAAAAATTAATAGAAAATATACATTTCTAACAAAATAAATGTAAATACTTTGTTTCTTAGAAAATGGGAAAAGTTAGAGGGTTTGGTATCTCCACTATGTATGCCACTACACATACGTTTGCGAAATACTCTTTACTGTAACATTATTTTTCCTTCGTGATTTTTGACACTGAACTTTATCATGATAGCTTAGAAGTACCTTGTAGATATAAGAAGCGAGCGGGACCCACCATGCCTGAGTGTATAAGAAAGACACTGAATATAGCAGGTGGTTGAAGTTGAAGGTTAAGTGTTCTGTCCTACTACGAGGCTGTCTAACTAAGGGGTTGGAGTTTGGGACGGTTTACTCCTGATGTAAAGGGAACATAAGCGTAAAGTTTTCAAAATTATTGGGGGGGGCGGGCCCCACAACCACATATATTCACGTCAGTGGCGTAGCCTGGGGGGGGGGTCATAACCACCCCCCATGAGGAATTTTTTGCCATACAAAATATATATTCTTCACTCCCTTATCATACACCCGTATACATATGTGTGAGTTTCAGAAGTCGTAACCCCTCCTCCCCCATGAAAAATTTCTGGCTACGCCACTGATTCAGGTACATATAACTTACTCATAGCTACCAACTACTGCGGAATATAATTAACCACTTATTCTACATGACTTTTCGGCTTAAAACATAGCAAAATTTTTGTGCTGCGCACGCGAGCTAGTTACAATATTGAAAAAAATAATTACGAAATATATTGTTTACAAAAAGTGGTTAATTATATTCCATAGTAGTTGGCAGCTATGACTTACTGTAGATAAGTGTAAATTATTGAAGGCACTCGAGCTCTATGGGTCCATAGAATTCTACACCTGTAAGGTAAGTATTCTACACCTGTAAGGTAAAACTCCAAGTTAGTATGTTCCTACCATGTTATAAGTTAAAAATAGAAGCAAAGTAAAAAATCCAAAGGAGGGAAAAAAAAACATTTTCGATGAGATAGTGCATTTTAGACACATCTGAACTTTTCTTCATTTCATACTTTACATTGCATAATCTGATTTTAATTAACCAGAGCCTGGCGAGGGCAGCTTATAGTAACGTTTTGTGTTACGTGGCGTCACAATGAATACTAAATCATGATTGAAACCAAAAGAAGAAAATTTTTAAACGTACAAGTAAAGGTTTTTTTTTAAACGTTTGTAAATGGCGTGAATACTTTTTTTTCATGTTAGTATAAATCAGTTTTCTGTATTTAGTGATAAATTATTGGGTGGGCTCAGCCCCTATTCACAATTTATTGGGGGGGCTCGAGCCCCACGGGCCCATATAACTCTACGCCTATGAAAGGGAATACACATTAGACCCCCTTAAAATGTCCTCCTCCCAAGCCACCCTCTCCTAGGCAGATACCAAACGTGGAGGTTTAACCTTGAACACAGTATGCAATGCACACACTTGAGAAGCGAGCAAGAACTCGAGTTCGCGTGCAGCGAAAATTTTTTTATTTATCTCATTAAACATTATATATATATAGCATATACATTTTGCTATATGTATATGCTGAATATTTGAATAAATTATTTTTTGCGATAGAAAACAAGCGTAAATTTATTCATTTATTATAAGCTTACTTTATACTTGCTCTGTCTTTGGGGTCGTGGTGTAAATCTGAGACATAATTTTTACTTTCTGAACGTGTACCATGTAAGGAAAGTATTGTAATCATGAAAAAATTCGACTTCGAGATTTTGGTGTATTGACACGTTTTGAGGTCTTCTGAATTCATTTATGTTATTTTTACGAGACGTATGTATGCATGTGTGTGTATGTGAGTGAACACCATAGCTCCTAAACGGGTCATTCGATGGAGCTCAAATTGGGTACATATGTTATAAACCACCGTCGCAAGACCGGTATTGATTTTGGTGTGTATAGTACTTATGGTTTGTCTACAGGGCTACGACAAAGATTTCTTTTACATTATGGCCTAGGGAGGAAATTCTTGAAAGTGCACTAGCGTTTAAACGGTACATTCGATTGAGCTCGAATTGAAAAAACAAAGAATTTTTGCTGTAATTATTCATCGATTAAAATTTATTTAAATGCTTGGTAATTATCTTATCGTATGTGTTCGGAAAGTCGAGTGGAGACACTCCAGATTTTTTAGGTTTGCTAAGAGACTGCTACGCAACAATCGAACAACAATTCTAAAATTATAAAAATGAGTTAAAAGGTTTGAAATTATTAAAAAGTGGAAAAATTCTGATTTAGATTATATAAAATCGAGTTTGTGTGGATGGGGAGGGGGGGGGTATCAAATCTAAAATTATAAAAGTCACGTTTTAGTACATTCCTCCAAATTATTGAAGAAAAGGTTTAACTTGAACTTTTTTCATAGTTCAACCTTTTCTTCAATAATTGCGTATTATTGTATATACCGATACTGTAAAGCAGGGCCGTAACCAGAATGAAATGTTAGGTAGGGCTTTGAATCTAGTTAGGGGGGCTGACTGAATATAAGTATTAGTAATCGAGGGGCGAGGGAAGAGACTGTTTTTCAATTTGTACATTTTTTTTAGAGTATTTGTTTCAGAAAATGCCGGATTTTTAAAATATTTAACATTCAATATGTTAACAAAATTTTTCATTGAGATTGCATGAAAAATATTCAAATGAAAATTTACTGAAAAATCCATTTTATTTATCTTTCATTTTAAATTAATTAAATATGTATGATAAAGCAAAATATAAATATTATACAGAGCGATCAGTTTAAAAGAGTGCTCGTTGGTTTTTCTTATTACCTTTATATCTGACGAATGTGGGAACTATGATTTCGAGCACTGCTGGGGACTGTTACAACTTTATGTGTGAGGTAAAACAGAAACGGAGACACACGTTACTTAATCCTGTGTTCATTTTGTTTCTGAAAAACATAATTGAATTCCAATTTTTTACAGTACTATCAGTCTTCACAGCAAATGTTGAAAATGTTCGCTGCCATTTTGAATGCAAACAGGAACACGTTGAAATTTTTAAGTTTTTACTCCCCTCGAAAGCTTTGCGTGGCAGTTTTGTGTTCTCAGAAAAATCCAAGATCCGATGCCACGCGCAACCAAGAGCAGCAAAATAATTAACTGTATATATATATATATATATATATATATATAGATATAGAAGTCTAGCAATTGTGATAAGAAATTCCCCCAAAACAATGGTTATTTTTAATGATGTAAAATTTCACAATTGTTAAAAGTCATTCATTTCTAGGCAGTAGTATTTATCTATAAATTTACAATTTTTTTGAAAATCTTAGGGGGGGGCTGAAAGCCTGCTAGGTAGGGCTCAGCTCCCATAGCCCCCCCTCTGGTTACGGCCCTGCTGTAAAGTATCGATATTTTTTACTAGAGCCATTGGCGTAGCCAAGGAGGGTTAGGGGGATCACAACCCCCATGAAGTATTTTTTGCCATACAAAATGTATATGCTTGCCACTGAGTAGAGCTAATAGTTTATATCATTTCATATCACTCTAAATTTGAAAGAAAAAGTTTAAAAATTAAATCCAACTTAACGAAGGAAAAAAACAAAAAGCAATGGAAAAATTGTGAAACATTTTCTATCAGCAGATTTGACGGCTCTCTAATGTAGAAATTCTTCTTCTAAAATATGGTTTCGACCCTCTAAAAGAACAACATATAGTAAAAAAGAAATAGAAATTAAAGGAAGGAAAAGAGTATCCAGGACAACGGGCTATCAGTGAGACTCCGCAACTCTGTAACTGATATAATGTCAATTTTGACGTTGACTAGTGTTTCTTATCAATAGCCAACAAGAACAAGTTTCATGATCCCAGGCAAAATCTTCCGTTTTTTCCCCCTTCTCTTTCTTTATTTTAAGCAACACGGACACTGCGTTGCGTTTATTCATTTTCCATGTAGGAATTGTTCTTCCGGGATACATATCACTCAGGCAGATAAAAGTGATCGTGACAGGTCGACACACGTATACCAGCTCCGGATCTGTAAGAACTCTCGGACTGATGATGTAAACAAGTTCCTTTTAGCGAAATTTGCTTCATAAATAATGACGAACAGAGTAGAGGGGGAGCGTAGGTTTTCCTGGCATATCTAGGGTGTGGCAGATAGGGCAACTGGAAAGGGGGTGCTGATTTCCACTGCGAGATAGACGCAATGAAAGGAACATTTGACCTGTTCGTTCCCATCGTTGCGAGGACGCGAAAGCAGATTTCCCCCTCTTCTGTTGCTTCCTGGCTTGTGCCAACGCCTCCTATATATAGAAAGCCTTACAACTCCTACGTCACCAAGCTTTGACGTCATCAGTTGGCCTACAATTAAAAATTTTATTTTCACAAAATAAAACTATTAAAAATTTCTGGTGAATGCTCGAATATTAAAAAAACCAAAACCTTAAATTGAACATTAAAATTAAAATACCTTTCTCAAACAATATTATTCAGTATGATCTATTTCTTTATCATATTATCTAATTAGTCATGATAAAAAACTGTCATTTGTCGTAAAATTATATTTTTTATCTTAAATTATTAAAATATTGCCATTCATGGGTAAACTCACCAGAAATTTTTAATAGTTTTATTTTGTGAATCTAAAACTTTTAAATGTAGGCCTAATGATGATGTAAAATCTTGATGACGTAAGAGTTGTAAGGCTTTCTATATCTAGGAGGTGTTGCTTGTGCCCCTGTTGCAACCCAGCGTCGATTTCTTGAAACGATGGGAAGGTGCAAGTTAAAGTCAATAAGATACTAAAGTGTTTATTTTGAATCACTGCCTTTAGAACATAAAACTATGATAACTTTTCTTTTATTTGAATAATGAGACTTCACGGTAGAAACCAATGTAAATGGTCACTCTAAAGTAAATTTAAGAATTTATATTTGCAAATGAAGTGATCGGTGTCGTCATGGGCGTAGCTATAGATTTCTCATGGGAGGGATGAAGCTAAGGAGAGAGGCAACATTCTTACTCTAAAATTTGACTGACATTTAGTTTTACCTAAATATCTGATAAAAACTTTTAATAGCACTAAACATTTAAAAATTATTTATAGTAAATCGTGTTTGTTACGCACTAAATTGTCAAATATACAAAATTAATATAATTTTTAAAAATTTTAATACAAAGTTTTCAAAATTTAATCTTTTTTATCATACCTTATTTTGAACGAATGGTTGTTTGGTGCTAAGGCAAGCCTACACGAAATGCACTTGCACTGAAGGTTGGGGGGGGGGAGGAGTAAATCGTGTTTTTTACTCTCTAAATTATCAAATGTACAATATTAATATACTTTTCTAAAATTTTAATATAATGTTTTCAAAATTTAAATATTTTTTATCATACAATATTTTGAACGAATGATTGTTTGTTTTGTGTTATGGCAAGCCTAGACGAAATGCACTTGCACTCCCGACCCCCTAGATTCCACCCCCCCCTAACGTCAGTGGGTGCCGTTCTTACTATGAGAAAGAGAGCAATTTTGTCGTCTGCCATGGGTTCTACTATACTTTAGCCATCTACGTTCGGACAGGTACACCAATCTACTTTCGTTCTACAGGGAAACAAAACAAGCCAACCAAATTAAAGACCACAGAAACCATTATTTTTTCAAATACAATCAAATGCAGTTTTTTAATATTTCTTTACCAATAAAGTAAAAATTCACAAAATTCGAAGTCTAGCTAACATAATGAACCCAAACAAGTCATTGGAAATCAATATGTTTATGTGTTGTACATTTTTTAGTTGATTCCTGAAAAGGACTTATTAAGGAGCTCTAATGCATTTCGCATTACATCTGGAGAAAACCACTCAAAAGTACAGACTGTCGTATCGGCAACAGCGCTTAGGCCCGAACACGGGACCTTTACATTTCGACCACCTACCATATTTAGAGTCTTATCCACTTGGCCATGGTGGGGCCATTCTGTACATTATCTTGGTTCGTTGAGATGAAATATTCCATGTGATTGCACATTGAATTTAAGTACCACGTAGCTCCACCGTAAAAATAATTTGTATTTTGGTGCGTTTTACTTGCGTTAAGCATTTATCCTAAGACCTTCTCTTGTGTAACATTCTTGTCGGTTTTTTTTTACATACAGTTCAGTATAAATAAGCTCCAAAAAGAAAGATTTCATCTACCTAATAAAATTTCAATGTATTCATCAGGCCCGGACTAGCTTCTTTGGGGGGGGGGGAGGCTCGGCTAGGGATCGAAAAGGGGCCCCGTACGGAGGAATTTAGATGGAACAGAATGCTAGAATATGTAATATTTGAAAATTAGGCTTACGTGCCTAAAAACAACATTTAACTATTTTAAAAAACTTTTGGGGCCCTAACCCTTCGGGGGCCCCCTTTTGAGTCGCGGGGTTTCTGGGGTCCTCCACTGCGCAAAGGAGTAAGATTAGTGGGAAATGAATAATCAAATTACTCTTATATATATCAAATTTCTCTAATTATGAAGTAGTATATCCATTTTCGGAGCCCCCTTGGGCCGGGGGCTCTCGGCAATCGCCAAATATCTGACCTGGCCAGTCCGAGCCTAGTATTCATCAATAAAAGTAAATAAATTTATTAATAATTTATAAAATAATGAGCTCGTGTATTTTTAACGGTGACTATAATGCATAATGAGTAAAAAATCTATTCATAACTGTTATTGAAATTATACGCAAAAATTAAACGCAACACTGAGAAAAAATAAATTAACACAGCGCTTTTCAAAATGTTGATTTGTGTGATTATGGCAACGCTAAGCTGGGCGATCTGCCAAGGATGGGGGGTGCCCATGTAGGAGGACGTTCTAAGTGTTTTTAACGCGTATTCACGTTACATCTGGAGAAAATCAACCCAAAATTCCAGACCCTTAGACCGACAGTCGCGCTATTCTACCCGAACCCTTCACACTTCGGCCGTCTGCCATTTTCAGTGACATAACCAGTGTGACAGAAATGCCGAAAAGATCAAGTTATTTTTAAGGATGAAAGTCACAACAGTAGTTTTATGAAGTACGCCCAAATAACTGAAACCCAATTTTATAAAAAAAAAAAAAATGAAGTGTTGCATATTAAATGCCGGTATGAATTTCTTAATTCAAGCCACTTACTTTTAGGTCAAAGTCATTCCTTTATTTTTAAAGGATCTGAATTCTAAAGAAGGAATGGATGCACTAAGAATTTTAAGTGCAGAAAAGTACTTTCATGTGAAAGCCATGGCCTGTTTAATACTTGGAATCACAACATTCGTGCAAAATATTACTTTTAAGACATTTATGCGGTTATTTTGACGCGCGGTCATAAAAAATAAAAATACATGTAAGTTTCACTAATGGCACTAAGTCATTAGTACGTTAAAATACTAATTTCTGATTGTCTCAGGAGAAAATTAGTACGGATATGAAACTAATTTTTAATGAATAATTTTTTAATTAAAAATTAAGATCCTAATAAAAATTCACTGATAGGTTAATTTCTAAAATAGAAATTCATTCATTAAAAATTCTATTAAATATGTTATTTATCTAATCAAAATTATTTATTAAATTATTAAAATAATCTTTTAATAGATAAACTTAAAAATTTGTAGAATAATTTTGTTACTTTTTCAAAAAATCACTTTGGGGTGCACTTTTTATGGGGTGATGAACATACCCAAACGAGAGCAAACAGGACCAGTCGGCTTAAGTTCGGTTCCCATAAGAACACTGAAAATGAAGCGACCTCAACCTTGGTTAGCGCTTGGGAGGGTGTCAGTTGCACTACTGTACTACTGTGGTACCGGAAGGAAGGGAGTTCGTTACTTACAATCTGTCGTGGTTGCTATGTTCTCAAACAATAACGATACCTCTCAATGTGCTTATCCAGATACTGGTCTTTTATCTGGCATGGGTTCAAAATTAAGAGACCCCGAGCTAGTCGGTCTTTCTGCCACTTAGGCTCAATTGAAAGGAAGCCACTGAATTTTGCCCATCGCCGTTCTGTATGAGGAACCTACCGTTGGCCTGATGGCATTAGCAGCAACGACAGAATGAAGACCTGTATTACGGCTACATCATTTTACCTAATGTGATATTGTAAATGTTAGTTAACGACTTGAATGAATATATGTTCCTATAGCATGCCATTCGCACAAATTCCGAAAAAAACCTCCCAAATTTCAACCAATCTTCCTACATGGTAAAACTGGTTCCGAAAAGCATGGTTTTAAGTACTTCCCCTTTTAGTAACACCGATAATGTCCTGTGGTTAGAAAGGGTCAATGTAATCCATATGATTGCTTAATTACAACAATGATCTGGTTGATTTTTATAGAAAAAAGAGAAAACAAGATTTACACAGACAAAAATTTACTTTTTTGATTACTCAAAGTTCTTAGCTTTAGCTTGATTTAATTAATAAAATCCTTATAAAAGTAAAAATGAAATCGAATTCACGTTGTAATACCTAAAAAGTTAATATTTGAAGAAACAGAAAAAGCCTTTCAAATCATCCCAGTTAATAAAAATTAGGATAAAAACTCTTTGGCAAATTCAGATAAACAGCGCTGTTTTCAAGTGGATAAAATAGACAAGACTGCATAAATACTTGAGTTCCATAAAAACTTTATCTCAGATATGATTACCATATTTCTTAAGCCAATTTTCAGTCAGCAGATTAAAACTATTAAAACTGTCATTTTAAATTTGAACCTAATAAGCATAATTTAAATGATACAAATTTTAAACAAATTCAAACCATACTATATAAGTTACTGCATTCAAGATGTGGATCCTCCTTTTTTTTGCCAAATTGTGTCAATATTAATCTCTTAAAATTAAGGTTACAGTAGAAGATAATATTTGTATTATTAAAATTTGTAATAATTTAATATTGTAATAAAATTTTCGAACTCTTTTTCTTAAAATAAATGGAGGCATAAAGGGTTAAAAATCACGGACAATGAGTTCGTTAAACTGGAGAGCGGGAACTTTCAAGGCACACTTTGTAAAAAGAGCAGGCAGCTGTTTCAAGTAAAACAAAGTGACCCTTCCTTCATCATTGTCGAAAATGTTTCGACTTCTGTCTCCTGTTCCCTTCGACACTGATATAAGGCTATTCTGATTAAACCAAAAACACAGCTGCCTGTTTTCTCGTATGATACTTGAGTCTATTTCAGCACCTTGAATACTGGCTTTTGCCTTACTTAAAAGTTGAGAAGAATTGCAAAAATATCAAATTCAGTTAAAGTCACTCAAGAAAATAACTTTTTACCATTACTCGAACCTTTATTAAGCCAAGTCATCCAGGTTAATAAAAATATACTGCAAGGGTAAATACTTTTTGGCATGCCCAATAAACAACGCCGTCTGTGCGGATAAAATGGGCAGGGGATATAAATTTTTAAGTCCGATACGCTTTGCTCTCTTAACCTTAGATATCATGATAACGGGAGATTTATGCGGGTGCATCGGGTGATATTTATTGCAGTATCTGGCCTTCAAATTTTTCACGTAGGAAAGTGGAAAAAAGATTTCTTTTTTTTGCCCCTTTTTGTACTGCTCTTGTACGGTAAAAGTTCTGCTGTGGGTGTGACGAACAGCGTCGTTGTTTTCGACTTTATTATTATTTTTTATTACGAAGGTACTGCGCGATGTTCCTTGAGTTATATCAATTATGAAGAAGGATTTTGTTGAATAAAATGTATTACACGCCCGTGCAATGGAAACAGCAAAAATGAAAGTTTTTTTTTCTTTCTTTCTTCACGACTAGCCATTTGTAAAACTCTTGGTAAATTTGTTTTCTTGTCATAAAGATCAGTTTATGAGGTTCGAGAAATTCCTCAAAGTTTGATGAGCTCAGCAAAATACTAAACCTTTTATTTTTTTAATCACAGTACTGATAATTGTATTGCTGTAGTTTTTTATTATAAATAATTTATGTGCATTAGGTAATTGTATTTGTTGAAATAAGAAACCGGTTACAACATAAATTCGAGCGAGCTTTAAAAATCCATTAAGTAAGGACAAATAATGGTAACATTTTGTAGTTCGCAAGAATAAAATTAGAGGGGGATTGGATTTTTTTAATGACTAAAAAAGTTGTTCAAGAAATTACCGATAGATGGTGTTGATATGCATTGCATAAAGCAAGTTTAAAAAGATTCGATCTCTCTGCTCTTATCCCATTGATACAAACAGCAATTTGTTTAGCACGTTTTCACAAGCTTTTGGAACATCCTGGTCGAGTCAAACTTTAAAAATTCATTAAAACTCTCCAAATATTAAAATTAAGAATATATATATATATATATTTCCTTTTTTTCTCTCCTTTCTTTTTTCTTTTCTTTTTCTTTCCTTTTCTTTAATTTTTTTTTCTTTTTCTTTTCCTTTTTGATTGAAAATTTGCTTTATGCTATGCATGTCAGCGACATCTGTCAAAAACTATTTGAACTAAAATTTCTTTTTGTCATTAAAAGAAATCCAATCTCCCCCTAATTCTATCAGTGCGAACCAGAAAATTTTACCATTGTTTGTTGTTCTTTAACGAATTTTCAAATTTTGCATGCATTTAAGGGGCATACTATATATTACAAGCAAAAGCGCAATAAAAAGAGATGAAAGAAAATCATTTTCATAGATTACTTTCAAGAGTTAAGAATAATTTAAAAGATTCATGCCGTCTTGAAAATTTTATATTAAATTTGAAAAACATACAGAGCTCTTTTTTTTAATACTTATCAAGAATTACTTTAATTCTTGAAATAAAAAGTTACCATTTTATCGTAATTGATGTTTAAAAAAAAAAAAAAGTTTAAAAGTTTTTTTTGTTTGTAATTTTTAATTATGCACGATTTAAAATTTAGATTGCGCACCGTATTTTAAATCGTTACATCCTTGTTCTAAACTCAGGATAAGAATTTTAGCATTGCAAAATAAGTGAGAAAATAGTCCCAATATCAGTAAAAGAACCGCTCTAACGTAAAATTTCCCACCATCGCTAAGTGTTTAAGACACTGAACATAGCAGACGGCTGAAGTGTGAAAGTCCCGGGTTTGGGCCTGTCCCGTAGCTGTTGATCGAACGGTCTGGTAGTTTTTCCCCAGATGTAACGTGAATACTCGTTAGAACCCCTTAAAAAGTGCTCCCCGCCCCCTGCGTAGGCAGAGGCTTCTCGTTTAGGCTTGCCATAGCACAATATATGAAATTAAGTCAAATTAATATGAAATTTATAAATTAAAAGACACATTTCCGCATTCATTCAAATAATAAGCTAAACAATTTTTTAAAAATGTAATTAACATTTTCACTGTTAATCCGCACTAACGAATGAATTGCGTCAGTCACAGAGGGAAATTTTGGAATAAAAAAAAATGTTTAACGGAAGCAAAATGTTACCTTAAACCAGGAGGGGGGTATCGGGATATATCCCCCCCCCCGAAATTTTTGGATTAGTGATGAAATTCCATCTATTTATACACATATAAGTTCATATCCCCCCCCCGAAAAATTTTCCTGGCTATTCGCCTGCCTTAAACAATGTTTGAGGGGGTGACTGAAGCTCCCTAGCCCCTCCCCTGGATTAGCCACTGGCCAGTCAACCGTCAGTTTGGTTTTTAAGGTTTTGCTATCATGACGCACTTCTCAGCAAAACAAATTTAAACCTTTAAACTACCTTAACTTTATTTTACCGTTGTGGGAGAAAAAAAATTACAATATTAGCCTCTCAAATGATTCTTTTAAGTTTGTAAAGTAGAACGAAAAATACGTCTAATCTAAAAAATAGGTTCCATCGATCGAAAGGCCATATCGCCTCACAACAGAATCTGATCTTTAGCCACTTATGGTTGGAAGTGTATGGCTTCTTTCCTTATAAAATTGTTCCACGTCTTAACATTTAGTGGGAGGAGGATTCAGTTAACCCACAATTTTACGGTCTGGTGAGACAGCGAAGCCGTTAACATTACTGTCAATTTACGGCCTAGCCAGTCATAGTAATCGAATGCTTATCTTAAGCTTTGGCACCATGTATTAGATTTTTTTTCTTCCCAAGTAACTAAAGCTCTAAGGTCATTTCCGTATTTTCCGCAGTTAGACACTGATTTTTTAAAATTCTCTTCACATTCGTTCTCACTTTTGTTGCGGCTAAATGCTTTTTTAAGTAGCTTTCAGCAGGAAAAAGAAGTTCCAGTCCAGACTTACGTTTTTTTTTTTTTTTTTTTTTTTTTTTCTCGTAAATTGCTTGTTTTTTCCAACTCTAGGTGTTATCAAAAGAGAAAGCGGTGAAATATTGTGGTAGACGGTTAAAAAAAAAAAATCGAATTTCAACATAAAAGAGGGTTTGTCCGGGCAGTATGGTTACAGTCATGCTTGATTGTCTGCAGTATGCTTCCTCATCGAATGAATCTTTAAATATGTTACTTGTACCATGAAAGGAAAATTGATAGATAGGCTTTGCAGTGCTTTTTCTGGCAATACACTATATTTAGGAATCCATTTTTGTTATGGAACGATCTATTGTGCTATAACTTAAGGGCTACACGAAAGGGAAGCCTGCTGATCATGAAGCATAGCTTGATAGTTGTTTGCATTCAAGGAAAACTTGTAATGTAACTATATTCTAAAATATACAAGTATTCTATTAGCGAGAAAATCGTACTAACGCTTCTAAAATAACATAATACAGTTGAGTTCATGATTACACAAATTACGATTTTTCGAATGATATATTCAGTGCAGTGAAAACTTTGACGTTGTACATAAGATAGACGCATGGCAATTTACAATGTAAGCAGTAGCGGCTCTTGAATAGAGGTCTGCGCCGCGCAGAAATTCGCACTCGTTTCGGCGTAACGACCTCAGAAACCCGGCGGCGCGGCGCAGCACGGCGTAGGAATTATTATTATTTTTTTTTTAGAGCAGAATGAAAATGGGTGTATGCGTACTTGCACACACACACACACACACACACACATATATATAAATGACGCTAAGATAAGATTTTTTTAAAAACTATTAAGACTAGTCTTAAGTATTAGATTCCCGCTGTGGTACACCTTTAAAATATTTCTTCTGGAAGACAGAAAGTATAGATTTTCTCAAAATCGGATAGGTTTATGCTGTTTATACGGCACATGCACGGTACAGTTATCAGTATGCCATTGATACATTGTTTGATTGTTAGTTTTTTTTTTTTTTCTCTCCACAACTTGGTCATGAACAATTCCGAACGGATTAGATTACGTTCTTTGAAGGGGTAACGCAACGTTTAAACAATTTATAAAGCAATCAAATTAGCCATTGAATAAAAAAATTTAAATTGTAGTATATATTAGAAATCACATTAACTTTATGAACTATCCCGGAAAAAATAAACATATAGTAATTGCCAATATTTATTATTTTTTTTTTAGAAAGTGTCTCAGCCAATTTGCTATGAAATACCTGTACTTCACATTTACCACCCCCTTAAAAATGCATTAGAGACGTACGTTTATTGTTTATAAGGTTGCAGAGTACAACTAGCGAAGAATCCTTCTGACATAGACTGTTACTGTCTAACGAGGGCAGGTCTTTGAACAGCAGTGTTTTAAAATTAAATTGTAAATTCGAGTAAAAACAATGCAAAGTATAAATTTGGAAAGAAAACATTTATTTATTTACAGTTAAAAAATATGTATAGGTTTAAAAATTCTGATTGATATGTTAGGCATCTTTTTATGTTGGTCAAGTACACACACACATGAATAATTCAATTTACTATCAAAATTTCTCACCGGATAATCCATTTTCGGTACAGACAATCTCATTTAAAAATAGGAATGATCTCATTGAAAAACTCTTACAGTTAACAAAGAAACCGCATTACTGCTTCTGTAACTCAAACCTCCAAAAGTAACTAGCCAGAAAAGTTCCCCAATTTTGTTTTAACAAAATAAAACTCACATGTGGTCTTCAGTAGTAGCAATACTTGATTTTTTTTCCCAAACTGGCAGTAAATATTTCCCTTTAAACGAAGAAAATACCCTTTAGTTTGGGAGTACTGAGTAAAGTATATGAGGACATGAATACGCAAAGGCCAATGAGGAAATGAAATGAAATGTGGTGTTACGGCCAATTATCTGCGCGAAGGATGTAGGCCGAGGGGGGGATTGCCCTCCTTGGGGGACTTTCGGGGGGGTCCTAACCGTATTTACGCGACGTTTCGGAGAAAACCACGAAAAACTCCGACCTGTTAGGTCGGCGGATGCGACCTGGTTTTGAACAAGGCACCTTTCATCTTCCAGTTGAGAGTGTAAACACGTTCAGCCATTGGTCGGGCTAAGTCAATGCGGAAGAAAAGCGGTGTCATATTCAACACATAGGCGATAAAATGTACTACTGTGTTTACTCGCGTAATAGTCGCCCTCGCATAATAATCGCACTCCCGTTTTGAAGCAGAAAAAAACAGCTTTAGAATTATAATGTTATGTAGTAGATTTTCCCCGCATAATAGTCACACCTAGATTTTTCACTATGAAAAACTGGCCAAAAAAAAGTGCGACTGTTACGCGAGTAAACACGGAAGTCTTAAACAGGGGCGTAGCCTAAAATGTATGATGGGATTGTAGCCACCTCTAAAATGAGCTAAGGGCGAGACCGAAATTTAAGAAAAAAATGTCTGCAAACATTTCAAATTGCAAACATTTAAAACTCCATTTGTCATTTTCTTTTTTGTTCATTTTTATATTCTTGTATGTGAACACTTTAGGTAAAAATGAATAAAATATTACCCCCCCCCCTAATATCTAGCCACTCCTTAAAGAAATCCTCGTTATAAACTGGTCTTACATAGAGCAAATGGAAAACGTCGTTTAGTGAGGAGATTTCTAAAACATTTAACTAATGGATCCCAAAATTTACACAGCAGAAGTAAACTATTAATTTCTCGATTAAAATTTTTAACTTTTTATTTTTGGAAGAAAAAATTCAAGGCGGTGCATGACCTCTAATAGTAACCCATTTCAGTAGTCGGTCCGACTTAAAGAGGGAAGAAAACAAAAAAAAAAAACTTGAAACGGCAAGCCAAATACCTAGTTTTTCTAAACAGGAAAAAAAGACTTTAATATTTTTTTCACTATAAAAATTCTAATTTTTAAAATTCTAAAATCCGAATGCAATTGGCGAACGATTTACATTAGTCGTTGTGTGCTAGATGTTATTACCGCGAGAATCCCCTTTTACACCTGGGTTGTGTAGAAGGGTTCCCAACCAGGTTGGGAAGCAATGTTCTAGTCTGTCTATAATCAGTGAAATAATTCTGTTGCAATTTAGCTCGGGAGTAATTTTCCTGAATAAATAGTTAACTTGCCATTAAATTCAGAATGTAAGGAATCCTTATACTTATATAAATTTATTGAGGTGTTTACCTGTAGATAATCTTATAGAAAGTTTAGTGCTATTGTGTAGATGTATAACAAATATTAAGAAAAAAATGTGTTCAAACTTCATAAATGAAAGTTTCCTTGCTGTTGATGACTTTGAACATGGGGGGGGGGGGCAGCCCGACACGGTAAGCATGGTAAGCATCGCATCGGGGCGTCGTCTTTGAAGGGGCGCCATTTCGATGATTCGCACTCATCTAGAGCATAAAAGGGGCGCCTTTTTAACGTCTGTAGCCCTATTGCCGCCCTTGTGAACATGTGAAGTACGTCAGATGCGTATTTGATGTGTTTTAAATGATATGAAATGTACAACGAAAACTCGAATTACTCCAAAATCATCATAGTAGTATATTGCACAAATGGAGCCTTCAACATGCTGAAAAAAAGTCTTTATATACTTTAAAATCAGTTAAATTTATTAATAAAATATGGAGAACTTTGTAAAGTTTTAAAGTAATCTTAATATGAAAACTGCTGCAGGAAATGAAGTTTCGTTGGGAATGACCTAAAATGCCCAGTTTAACATTTAGATTTTTTTTAATGAAAAAAGGAGATTATTTTAATACCACGCATATTGAAGTTATTAAATAAAATGAGTCCCCCCTTTTCTTTTTGTATTAAAGCAATCCATTTCTTCCAACAAAACAACACTCATTAATCATGACGTCACAGATCGATAAAGATTCAAATCCTAACTTTTAGCATGCGAACGAGATGATCTATGCAGCAGAAACAAATATTAATTAAACATTTTTCATATAAATGAAAATTTTTTTTAAAAAAAGGAGGAGAAATATATTCCCATTTGAGATCGGTTATATATAAATTTAAATGGGTGGAAGCAGTTGAAGGGAGAAGAGAAGGATATTTCATTAAAATGAGCTTCATATTTCAAATTCTGAAAATGGCTATTCAGAAAAAAAAAAATGGCTCAAGTGATTATTTTTCTTTCAATTTGTATTGCCATGACGGGGGAAAATGAAGGAAAAAAAGTTTTATTAATAAATAATCGTCATCACTTTTCTCATTATCATATAGGAGGAGGCATTTTTTGAAAAGGGGGAAATTGAAAACATTTCGAATTGTAGCACTTCAAGCCATTTTCATCTAAGATTAGATTCTCTGTTAAAAGGGAATGGAAATAAAACTGACATCAAAAATGATAAATTATAATTTTTTTCTGGTGGTTTAATTAAGGTTTTGGATAATGTTGCGATTGTTCATTTTTTTCAGCCATTTATTAATATTTTGGAAATATTAAGGGACAGTTTTATTTATTTTTCTCAACGGCCTTTTTTTTTTTTCCCCCTGACGGGCATAGGCTTATTCGAGTTTTCTAAATGTATTTTTCACTCTTCTTTGATAATGTTTTGGTATGCATGACACAAAAGTGAACTTAGCAAAGATTAAGTCTGAAAAATAGCTAAAAATGCCATGAAAAGACTTCTCTGGTTAATTATATCGTCTTAAGGAACGGCCTCAATAAAATCGATTGATTTTTTTGTGAATTTTTACTAAAAATTAGTTTAGGTACATATCGAAGAAATATAATCTGCCACACAGTCTTGGTCTATACAAATTTGAATAAATTAATTAAAAAGTTAGGAGGGCTCTTTACGAGTTGCACACACTGAAATAAATGAAAAAAACGATGCCTTAAAGAAACTCCCAGAAAAAGCTCTTAAACATTGAATTGCTCAGGAAACTTTTTAGAAGAGTGACACATTCTCAAAAAAATTTAAGAATTTTTTTATGAAAGTTTCACAATTGATACAGGCTTATCATAGTACACCTTTTTAAAAATACATTTTAAAATTTTAAAAGTACTTGGCATTATTAGGTTTTTTTTTTGTATTTATGTACCAAATCAGATGATTTTATTGAAATACACAAACCGAAATACACCGATAAAAATCACCAATTTATTACATTTTAATACTTGTAACATTGCCCTTATACTTTTTAAATAAATTAAGTAGTTTTCGCAAATAAAAACGTAGTTCATTTTCCATACATTTTAGTCCAGTTGTTGGAGACAGCTTTAAATATACGTAATGTATCATAAGCAAATAAATAAGCATTGAATTCAAAAACATAATTCCACATATAAGAATTACTGTTAATAAAAAAAATCGGTTAAGCGCTTTTTTTGATTTTAGAGTCTTTACCTTCCTTTCTTATTCGTGTACATTTTATTAGAGGGATAAAACATAACTGGAAAGGAGCGTAAAAAGCACCCTACTGGGAAAAAAAAATCAATAATCTGTAAAATACATGAAAATATTCAAAATATTTCTAATATTTTATTAATTTTCATTTAAGTAAATATATTTTTTAAATACATGAATTAGTATTAGGTTGTAACGAAAGTTTCCCGCCACTGCAAACATCGTCAGAACACAGTTCGCATTGGCGTATTTGCTCATATTTTGTCGAACTATTTTTGACATTTGAAAGAAAGAGGCTTACTCTATAACACTGTGTTGTGAAATCTCTGAAAAATATAGTTATCATTAAGTACAAGGTGTCTCCAAATGGAACTATAGCTCTAGAGGATTAGAACCGTCATTAACTTCCAGTTGTGTTGCAAATAGTCAGCTCTAGAATATCAACAAATTATGAGTACAGCTTTAAGTACTATGGTTGTATAATGTGACACTGTGCAGGTTTGGTACCGAAAGTTCAAATACAGTTATCTAAGGAGTTAGAAGTTACTTTTTCAGGCAGATATGGCGGAAAACTTTCGTTACAACCTGATATTAATGTGCAGAATAACACAATAGTGGTATTTCAGTAAACTACAATACATAAAACCTTTAATTAGAAATTTGATCAGCACTGATCGTATTAGTAATTTCTTATCAAATATTTTAGTAAGCTGCATGCAACTATTTAAATAAGCATTCATTATTGCTTTTTTGTCCGTGTGTTATTGCTTTTCATGTCTTATAACTGTAGGGAGAGCGTGAGCTGGGTTTGAACCCAGGAACTTATGGATGGTAGAATGAGGCACCATTCGGCTCGGCCAAAAGGTACCCATTCTACTGGCCTTCAATTACCGGGTGTTGTGTGCGCAGAGGTGATCTCGAGCCGCCACATAGTTCTTCTTCGTTCAGTGGCGTAGTCAGAAATTTTTCATGGGGGGTTACGACAACTGCAACTCAAATATATGTATATGTGCGTGTTATAAGGGAGTGAAGAATATGCATTTTGTATGGCAAAAAATTCCTCATGGGGATGGTCCCCTATCCCCTTCCCCTCTTGGCTACGCCACTATCTCCGTTATACGCTTACTCTTTTCAACTTATTTACACCTTCTCAAAAAAGTATTCGAATGGGGGAGAATTTCCCTACTACTCAATTAGATAAACTGTTGCTCTTCTTAAAGTGCAACATTTAGTTTTCAGATTTCGTTTTAATAGTAAAAAAGTAATTTGCTATCCGTTTAATTAAAAAAGTAATTTGTTATCCGCATAATCAAGAAAGGAAATTTTGCTTATACTCGCATACTTTTTGAGAGGATGTAGAAAATTCGAAACATGTCTCCATATAAATGATAAACGAGAGAAATATTCAACCCACTCAAGTTAAATAGTACATAGTCAATACACCCGTAATCATTCTATTTCATGGAAAATGCATCAAGATGTCAGATTTCCCAGAAACTATTGAAATGCAGAACGAAGGTTATCCAAATACCATCAGTTCAAATCAAAGCCTTTAAAAAACAGAATAAAGCATGTATTCTCGTGACTTTATAAAGGCATCATTATTTTCTACGAAGAGCAACAACAACAAAGGCAATTGCATCAAATTAGCTTACGAATTTTTCGCTTTGTCCTGCTCTAACACAACGCATGCATCTTTTTTAATGCTTAATCCAGGTTATCCTCTGCGATGCATCACGTAATCTGATCACTTGCTGTTTTTATGCAAACTTCTTTGACGAAGGAAGAAGAAAAAGAAAAAAGAAAAGAATAGATTTCTCCTCTTTTTTTTTGTACGCCAGCTTGTTAACTCTCACTTTTTATTATCATGCTCTTTACCTCTTGCATTTTTAAAATTAGAGATGAAATTCGATAGAGCGCTCGCCTAGACTTGTGTAAGGTACGTTGTGCTAAAAATAAGGGAGATATACATTTCATAATTTCGCCATTTTTTATCGAAGCTACAGTAGACGAAAAACATGGAACTATTTCGGAAAGAGGAGAAAAAGCATGTTGCGAAAATCAAAGTGCCTGATGACGAAAGAAGAAGATAAGGTTTTCAGTACTATTTATGTACTGCAAGAAACTCTAGATAAGGAAAATATTTTAACTATGGATGTAATTTCAAATTCTTTCCCAGGAATCTTTCGATGTGGTTTAAATCCAAACTGTTACCCTTTTAGAACAACCATCACATTTCCTTCATGTCTGTCATATATCTACAGATAGGAGAGTAAGTATTGCGTAGTGATTTGCGACTAACTGCTTTTTGAATACTGTTGTAGGTTTCCAACCAAACTTTAGATCCTCATTAGAATGTGGAAGAATTCGCTTTGAATATTGGTTCACCTAGAAAACTGTTGGTGACCAAGGACAAGACTTACGGAATAACAGATTTAACATGCGTGTACAACTCTCAACATGGTAGGTCTAATGGTAGCTCAAGAATGGAACGCACAACTCACTGGTTACCAAATCTAATGACTTAAGCACCGGTCTATTTTGAACCCTCTGCAATTCTTCTTTATTTGTTAACAACACAGCCGCAATGTGGTTTCAAATTTCTGCCCCATTATTTGCCCAAAAATGGCCACGTGATAAGACACTCAAAATGGTAGACGGCTGAAGTATGAAGGTCCAGCGTTCTGGCCTACCGTTCAGCTGTCGAGCTAACGGCCTGGAGGTTTGGTCGGTTTTCCCCAGACATAACAATACGCAAAAGTTCTCCGACCATGGCATCACCCCCAACCTTGGCAGATAGCACTTGCGTAGCTTTGTTATAACACAACACAACCAACTGCCTCATTGTTCGGGGCAAAATTTTAAAAACCTGGCCGTGATAGACTATTGATTTAGGCGTTGGACTAGTAAACGAGAGGTTGCGGGTTCGATTTCGACATACCCATGCAGATCACCCTATAAATGCCGTGTACGTGCACGTTAAATCCGTGGTTCCGAAATTCCTCTCGGTGCTCGCTTGCAGTTTCCGAAGGGTGCCAATAGTCAGAAAGCCTCCTTCTGATGAGGATTCTAATTGAGGCGGGAGACTTTATAATTAAAATATCACATAGTCGATAATGGAATAAAGACAGCGAGTTGATTTTGACCGCCCCTTATTTCGTCTACTCGTGAAGTATTCAAACACGAGCATGTTTATGACAAGGTTACATTCGTCCCAAATGCAAGCACCCTTGCATTTGTGGAAATGCAAGAAACGGCTGTTTTATTATAAACGACAAAAAAAGATACGTGACTTCTTCGCTGCAGAGTGGTCAAAAATGGAATTTTTTAGCATCGGTTCGCCTTTTCGCACATACCTATCCATCTTTCTTCCAAGCAGCAGATAGCAGAGATATCGTTTCCGAACTTATATAGTCTGTTCACGTTTTCCGAAGGGAGGCACCTAACCTGCGTCCCCCCCCCCACTTCTATAATCTTTTACTCTCATATTTTCGCCAGTTAAGGTAGTAAGGGTGTGGGGGTGGGGGATAGTTGTTTCAGTTCAAGAGAAGATTATGCAAGGGGGTGTGGAATTTTCGTGGCCAACCATGCCTATGTAACTACATATCGTTAGCAATGCTTCGAGTTCTTAAGCTCAGGGTGTAGGGAAGGTGCGTGTATATCAAGTTTGGTTTGTTTGTGTTTTTTTTCTTTCCCCCCTACGACGTCAAAATCTTTCTTTCCTGAATCCCCCCCCCCCCTTACACACCTCGAGTCATTGTCCGGTACAGGAACCCGTCACTGTAATAAAAATGTGAAGTCAATTTTGACAGCCAACACGCTGTCTGATTGTTCAGTTGCATTGAAAAATTCTTGAATGAATGAAAATAAAAAAATAAAATAAAATAAAGCAAAAGAAAACAAGATGCAGGGTCAGTAGAGCTGCCATTTTTTGGTTTGATAAGTTACAGTGAGAGGTCAGTAAACGTTACGGGTAGGGGAGACATATTCCCGTGCGGGCTCTTGAAGGGTGTGTAATTATAAAGTAAACTTGAAGACTATTTTGCCAGCTTATTATAAAAAGCAATAATAATAATGTTCAGAAGGATAAAAGGAAGCATGTGGTGTATAACTTTATTTCCTGAAATCATATTAATAAATTATGTATGAAAAATTGGTGCCGGATTTTTCATATCAATTGAGAGATGGTGAGAAAGTTAATTTCAATTCCGTCTTGATAAGTTGACGGAATAATTTATTTTATTATTATTTTTTAAATGAGAAATCACTTTTGCATTTATTAACATCTCCAGCTTTATTGAATTCGTAATTGATTTCTTCATTATCGTTCTGAGGCTTTGTTTATTTGTTTTGCTCGAAAGCTCAGCCTTTTTGACGAGCAGATAAAGAAAGGTAAGCGCCAAAGAAATTTAATTAAATAAACTTACGGAAGCAGAGCGCTAGTTCTTCATCGGGCTTTTTGGAAAGATGCGGTTATAAATGCTAAGGAAAAATCATTATTTTCATTTAGTTCTGGGATATCAGTGTGTGCATCAAAAAAGGATTATTATGATAGTTCAGTCTGTTTGGACGTAGCCTTTGTCCTTCAGCTAGTAATAACTTTATACATACTCTTATCAGAAAAGCATTCACTCTGTGCATAAATCGAGTTTTTGTTTGTTTTCAACTTGTAGAAAGTTTATTTGATTTACCAGTGTGTTAATAAAGAGGTTTTTTTTTATATTTCTTTCGAGTCATGCGGCAATTCATGACCTTTCCGACTGCAAATCATTTATTAATACCACAATAGTTGCTATTTAGTTTGTGCATTCCCGGACAATATCCACCCAACCTTTAGGGATATGGTTGCTATCACTAACCATCGCACTGCAGAGAAATTGTTTCCCAAATAGTACCCATCGGGACCGTGATTCTACGTACCGCACCGAGTACCTTTATTAAAAAATAATTTCTGTATAAATTTTCCCGTGTTTACAAAAACTTTACATGCTGAAGAAGGACATAAAAGTCAAAGTTATAATATCTTATATTTTTATATTAATAATTATAAAATACATTATGTAAGTTTCAATAAATTAACTTAAAGACTGTAGAATAAAATTCTTGTCTTAGATCATACCAGTAGTAAAATGTAAAAGGTAATCGTTTATATATTTTCTTATGCTGAAGATCTGTATTAGCATAAATTTTCTTCTGGGTTATGTACTTTCTTATGCTGAAGATTTGTATTAGCATAAATTTTCTTCTGTGTGGAACTCGTGCGATTTTGATAACTATTTCAAAATTAACTTGAATTTTAACTACTTGAAGTTTTAGCTGTTTAACAACTAATCATTTTAAAATGAGTATAATTCTAATGAAATCCCCCCCCCCAAAAAAAAACCTGTTTCAATAGATTTTAATTAATTTGAAAACTAAAATAAGTATCATAAAATGTTTTACGATATTCTGTTCAATACCTGTGTTATTTAGACAGCAACGCTCGAGTTTTCAGAATATTTTCTTAGTACTTTTACTTTACAATGCTTTCTGAACACTTCTTGCTCAATTTCTTGGGAAGTTTATTTAAGTGACATCAAATTCAACAAGAAGAAAAAAATGAATTGATAAGAAAAAGATGTAAAATCATAGCGAAAACCTAAAAGTCACTTAGGGAAATTGACTATTCATGACAATAGAATATTAATAAATTTGTGCTCAGACTGTTTGCATGACTTTTTCCTATGTTAGATGATGCCATCAATAATGGAAAAATTTCTGTCGTCAACTGCATGAACAAGTGATACATTCTTAAAAGAAAAAAAGCTATGTATAAAAATGGAAAATTTCACTTCTCACTTGTCGAAGTATTTTGTCGGACTGAGATTAAATACACGTGAATTAAGTCTAAAAAAATTAAAATTTTTTTTTTTTGAATGACAAGAGAAAATGATAAAATTTGAGCATACTGAAAAAAGAGATTCTGAACACAAATGGGTTTATATATTTCACGATCTCTTGAAAAAATAATAAAAAATATAAGAAAGACATTGTAAAGTGAAAGTTGTTGCCTTCAAAAGGCAGAGATGGGTGACATAGCAACGCCTCCTAGATATAGAAAGTTTTACAACGCCAACGTTACCAAGCTTTCACGTCATCATTAGGCCTACATTTAAAAGTTTTACTGTCACAAAATAAAACTGTTAAAAATTTATGGTGAATTTACCCATGAATAGCAATATTTTAATAAATAAAGAAAAAAATATAATTTTACAACAAATGGCAGTTTTAACCATGACTAATCAGATAATATGATAAGGAAATAGATCCTAATGAATAATTTTGTATGAGAAAGGTATTATAATTTTAATGTTTAATTTAAGATATTTTCTAATATTTGTAGCATTCACCAGAACTTTTTAATAGCTTTATTTTGTGAAAATACAATTTTTAAATGTAGGCCTAATGATGACGTCAAAGCTTGGTGCGGGAGTGTGACTCGAGCTGGTATACGAGGAACAAAAAATAACATCTTAACGATAGTAATCCATATAAAATGAAAATTTTAGTCTTCAAGCAGGAAAAATTTATGAATTTGAAAGATTTTATTCGTAATGATGCTTCGTGTTTTGAGTGCACTAAGAAATATTCTTCAATAGTCGGAAAATTATAACAAAAACAGTAGGAAACCATTAATATATGTAAATATCTTTGCTTTGCGATGCACAAAATACGCAGAAAATTCACAAGAACTATTCGCAGGCCCACACTCTCAAAAAGTATTTTAATAATATCTAACTTTCTTCTTTTAGTTTTGTGAATAACTAGTTAGTTTTTTGCAGAAATACACCTTCGGAAGAAATATTAAATACGACTTGATTCACTTACTTTTTTGCGGAGATATTTAAAATACGAAACTGGCATAGGATTTTTGACTTGCGCTCGAATACTTGGATGTCCACTTTTCGCTCTGCATGCTTAATGCATACAGCTTTTTACTGTTATGGGTATTTTATATAATATAATACCTTTTTTGGAGGGACTTTTTAACAACGCAAATAAATCGCACAAAATCAGCAATAAATAAATAAATACATACATATTTCAATTACTTTATGAAGTAGAGCAGCATTGACTGGATACTTAGTATTGATTCATGCAGAACAGCCAACCTTCAATCTACACTAATTTATTTCATTTGATAAGAATCATAAATGTTGTTCCAGAAAGCAAGGGATTTCATTTTTCTAAATAAGAATCAAATCGAAAACTGTTCACTTAGTATGTGAGAGACGGACAGTTAAATGTGTTTAGTAGATTAAAAATTTACATCAGCATTTTTAATTAAAATAATTCTTCGAAAGCTTTTCCGAATTTTAACTCTGTTTAATAAAGGTATTGTTTAAAGTTTCGTATCTCCCAAAAGTTAATCATATTATGCACATTTATGAATAAATGTAATGAAGTTACAAGACGTCAGTAAGCGAAGGGTAAATATTTATTTCAGAGCAACGGCTAGAATTTAGTGTTAAGGGAGTAACCTGCTACAAACGGCCTTTCTTTGTGTTTGTAGCTTGTGAATTATCTCTTAGAATTGTTAGTACTGCTAAATGTTACACAGCGAAATTAGTTCTGTACTATAACATTGTTAGAATTCAACTGAATATTTGTATTTCTTAAATACTTGCAAAATTTGATCTGCGTTTCATAAAATTTTTATTTTTCCTATTCGCCAAAGCGAATACTTTTAAGTCAATAAAGTAATGGAATGGCATATTCTAAACAATTATCTCAATAAACGTTAAGAAATGGTAGAACATAATGAAATGATCATTGTTGACCTTGCTGTATGCATGTACCACTTAATAAAATGTATGTTAGTAAAACTTCCAATCTAAATTACAACTACAATGAATTTTTATTATGAATTTGCATAATTCGAAACAGACTGATGTATATTTAAAGTAATTACACTAAAAAGATAAATGATATCAAACCCATCGATTAAAAAGCACTTTCTTCCTCAGCTGTCTTTTCTTGCATTAATTATGGCGACAAATACACTTTCTTTGGTTATGTACCAAAGAGACTTTGCTTCTTCAACAAAGTATTAAAATATCGCAAAGTAAAATAAATAAAAACTTTGTGAAAAAATACACATAAACTGTTACTCATAAGACGTTACGATCGTTTCGACCAACAAAATTCTTTCGGTCTTCATCAGACAAAGCCCTTCGTCTCACTGAATTTTTTGGTCGAAACGATCGTAACGTTTTATAAGTAACAATGTATGTGTATTTTTTCACAAAGTTTTTATTTATTTTATCATTTAACACCAGTATTTTGAGTGTTTTTTACATATCACAAAGTACTTTGAACGCTATCGCTAACACAAGTTATTTCAGTACTGACGCATATATACTCAACAGGCAGCTTATATGGGGTTAGGTGGGATAATTACGACCACTTTTTGCAAATTTCTCTAGTAATTTTTAATTCTTAGTTATGATAGGGAAAATATCGCTTTCATTAGCTAGGGGAAAGCTTTGAACTTTTAAAAACACCTACTAAAAATTTTATTTCCGTAGAATAATTTGCTGTAAATTTAAGGGGGTGGTCATAATTATTCAAACAAAATCATACAATTGAAAATATTTGGGGTAATTATGACTATCATTGGAGCTGGAGCAATTATGATTACTTGATTTCTATTGATATGTTCGCTTACAACTTTTGTTGGAGCAGCTGAGACGACTATTCCTGTCTTTGTCGCTGATTAAAGTTACCCCGGTGCAGAAATAATTTAATGGCCTATTTTTCTCAGGATGTGTTGAAAGACAAACTGAAAGAAATTGCTTTAAGTCATGTTTTTTAAAATCTTTTTAGAACAAAATCAAATATGAATAAAGAAATACGAATAAAGTTAGAATAATATAACTGTTTTTGGCATGTCGTATGTTCTTATGGTTATTGATAACTCAAAAGTAGTTATTTCTTTTCAAGAAATGTCTGTGGTATAAATGAATTTTGTTTTTTATGTCTTATTTTTTTATAACATATTCTTATCAAGTAGAATTTTAATGTCTTCGAATGTACTTTTAACTCTGTTCACAGGCTATGACAGTGAGTTTCAAGCATTTGAAATTTTTTAAAAGAATTAATCGCAAATTTTCCATTTCATGATAATTTTTAATTTATACATAACAAACAAACAAAATATTTTAAATTATTTATTTTTAACTAGTTTAAATTATATAAAAATTTAAACCATTAAATCCGTTTTTGAAAATTTTGACATGGTGTTTATTTTTCAGTTGTTACCACCTTAAAGAAACTTAATATTAGGGATGAAAGATACCTATCATGAAGAATGCATTGTAAGATTTATGCTAAATATTTATGCAAAAGTTTATCATTTATATATTCCACTTGTCGTAATTAACCTCACATCACCCTACTCAACAGTTTTTGAAAATTCATTGAATTAATTACGAAAAACTGATCTAATCTGCACAAACCGAATTAGGTTGAGGCATGATTTAATTTGAATAAAGCGTAATGAATGGTGTTATCTCGGAATAAAAAAGTTCGTTGATCAGTAAATCAGGTCACATCTTCATTTTTCGTTATTAAAGCCCGAAACTTATGAAAAATGTATCAAGATGTCATATGGCAAAAATGTCATTTGCATTCAAAATGATAAAACAATGTTATGCTTTTTTAATATTAAAACCACTGGCTGTAGTATGTATGAGCTTTCTACTACACGCATGGATAAACATGCGACGTAATCTCCTAATATTGCTTTTAAAGTGGAACACAGATACCACTTATGAAATATTAATATAATGTTACATACGTAGAATTCTTAAATTGATATTGGAAATGCGGTCTGATATATTTACTAGAGAAGACACTGGTACGACAATTTTGCTGAGATTTTTGTGTAACAGCGCAAAATGAGAATCAGAATTTAAAAGGAGTGCATTTGTTTTATCATGCATACTTTGCGTTTTTAATAAATTTAAAATTATGAGAAGTTGAAAAACATTTTAAGGAATTTTAAAAGTTACCCCATTTCTTTTTCAATTAAACTAGCAAATAACGTCTGGTAAAATGCTATATATTTATAATTTTAAAAACTGCACATGATTTTTTTTTCGATAAAAAAATATACAGTTTCCGAAACTGGAATATATATAGCAAATGGGTAAAATAGCAAGGAAAAAACCTGATCAAATAGAATTAATCTTTATTGATGCTGGTTAAACGGTACATCCTCCGTTGGCTTCTGCCATATGTCATGATGGAAGATCTGTTGATTTTTCTATTTTATAACAATATTTCCAGATCCCTCGAGAGTTTTTAAACCTATCCAAATTTCCTTTTGACTAAGTTTTCGCTGATCATCAATAGAGGTAGACAGATTTATTGATTTACAGACAAATTGCTCCTGTGTTGTTTTTTTATTAAGAGCTTTATTAAAAGTCAATTCATTCAGTTGTACTTGAAGTTCAGTCATTCAGTTGTACTTGAAGTTCAGTCATTCAGTTGTACTTAAAATATACTAAACATTATTCATGAACTATTAGCTGAAACTGGATCGAAATAAATGATAGAATGAAATTATAATATAGCAGTAATATTATAATTTCAAGTATATTTTGCCATAGAAATAGTCTTATTATGAAATATTTATGTTATAAATATGCATAACTTACTGTTCTCTCTACTATCTAAATTATTTAAACTAATGCGTCACATTATCATGCATAACCTTTGGTATTGCTGAAGTTCTTAAAGAAGTTAATAAATCTTTGATAATGAGCTATTAAATTAAGGAGCGCTCAATTATTAATGCTGTGATAAGTGCTCAAAAATTAACCGTTCTATTTTAAACAAGGCGTGTTCAATATGTAACGTTTAGATAAAATACAACAGATTCCTCCATTACTATTAATCTTTCATGGAGTGAATAAAGTGGAACCTACAGTTTAATGGAACGAATTTAATTTGATACATTATATGCCTAACTACTTTACAACTGTTAATTATTAAATTATGTGGTAAAGAAAGCAATTTTGCAAAAGTTCTTTCGCATAAGCACTTCGCTGTTAAATTAGAGATTGTAAATTTATTATTAATATAAAACATTACTACGTCTAATTAAAGTATAAAACAGTTTTGCATTGTGTTATAGCGTTAAAAATCTTTTCGTCTTTTTTTGAGGGGGGAGGAAGTTTAATAAAGCTTCATTAACAATCTAATTAGCCACCTAAAGCATTTGGTTCAAATTTTTCGTATTGAATATTTTTCACTAGAAGCACAAATTAAAAAATAAATTCATGCCAAGCACATTTTCGTGCAAGTGTATAATTTGACTTCTTAACACTTAACATTTGTAGTAAACAAAGGGATGTTAAAATGCTCTTCAAGTAAATTACTTCCCTTAGATCGTCTGTCGCTAGACTTTTTAAGGGTGTATGTACAAAGGTACAGTTTAAAAATTCAAAAACTTCCGATTTTCGTTCTTTCAGTCGTCTGATCATGTTGCTAAACTTCATTATACCGGTTGGTTATAATTAAACTTCCCTTATAAACAGATTCTACAGATGAAACTCATCAGCCGATTGCCACCAAATTTGGCTTGTGGACTGTACACGAGATGCACTCAAGGCAGATTTTTAAAAAGTATAGTTCCAAAAATCCCCACTAGGTGGCGCTTTGCACGTTAAACTGAGCACAAAAAAATGACCCAATGAAAAATGCACCAATAAATGCTCAAAAACTATTGAATAAATGTTGAAATTGCTTGCACATTTCTTTAAGTGTATAATTCATCATTGCTAGATTTTCTGTTTTTCATGCAAAGCGCCACCTAGTGGACACTTTTTGAACTATTTTTTTCTGAAATTCCTTAAGTGCATCTCATGTAATAAATTTGTTATAATCCGTTCACCCGTTTTAGCTGTAGAACTCTGTTTATAGGGGAAGTTTAATTATAACCACCCTGTATATTGTCTTAATCTCTAAAATTATAACTTCTGTGTATTTTTAAAAGATTCCTGCTAAACTTCGTTGCATTCTCTTAATCCATTTTTAAGGGATGCAAAAACAAACATTTATACAATTTTCTCAAAATCCCAAAATCTATGAAATATTTAAAACAGATTTTATAAAATTCTATAGTAACCGCATTTAATAGCATTTCAGTGGGAACCAGTGGCGTAGCCAGAAATGTTTCATGGTGGCGGGTTACGACTACTGCAACTCACATATATATATGTATACGTTTGTGTGATAAGGGAATGAAGAATATACATTTTGTATTATTTTTCATGAGATTCCATATGAAAAATTCCTCATTTGGGGAGGCGGGGGGGTTGTGATCACCCTATGCCCTTCCTTGGATACGCTACTGGTGGGAATATATATAAATTTTATCGTAAAGTATGACAAATATAACAACATTCTGCAGCTGAAACCGGTCTGTACATGGGATGAACTAAATGAAGTTTTCTAAAATGTTTAGTGCAAAAAAATGCCCACTAAGTAACGCTTTGCATGAAAAAACAGCAAATTTAATAATGTAAATTACCAACGCGAAATGCACAAATAATTTTGAAATCTATTCAACAGATTATGAACATTTATTAACTAATTGGAGTTCATTTATTGAGTTGAATTCACCAGTTTTATATGAAAAATGCCACATAGTGAACTTTTATTGAACAAAAATTTAAATAATTTTCCTTTGAGCGCCTCCCATAAACAGTCCATATCATAAAAATTCGAAATCCTTTCAGTTGTCTGATCATGTTGCTAAACTTCATTACATATTCTCTTAATCAGTTTTTAAGGGCTGCGAAAACAAACATTTATACAATTTTCAGAAAATCCCAACATCTATGAAATAGTTCAAACAGATTTGGGATTTAGAGCTTAATTTAACTTTCACCTCACATAATTCCGATATTCTTTCAATTGCCAATTTTCAGGATCGGAACAAACACGAACTGAGTTTTCACACAATCTCGCAATCTATAAAAAATTTTAAAGTACTTTGGCGTCAATAGTTTAAGTGACCACTGGTGACGATACTAAATTTTATTTCATTCACTTCCGTGGTTCATACGTAATCGACAAATATTTTCGCTTTTTGAATACTTTTTTACAAAACCTCAAAATCTATGTTTAAAAAGTTCAACAATTATTGTTTAAGTTGAGTGACCAACATATCATACAAGCCTATAGTTTAGAAACTACGTATTACGTCACTAAATTTCATATCATTCGCATTCTTCGTTACTACGTGATGCTGGAACAAATATGTAAGCATTTTGAAAGAACTTTCGCAAAATCTGAAAATTTAATCAAAATATTTTTTTAATTCGAAGCCTATCTTTTAAGTTGAGTGACCACCTATCATGCCACTAAATTACATTTCATTCGCTTGCTCGAACATAAATGTACGCAGTTTGAAAGGATTTTCGCAAAATCTCAAAATCTAATCAAAATTTTTAAAAAATTATATAGCTATAGTTTAAGTTCAGTCACCACCTATCATGTGATCAAATATCATTTCATTCGCTTTCGTTGTTATTATGTGATGTGCGAACATAAATGTACGAACCTAGAAACAATTATTTATTTGTTCGAACATCACGTAATAACGAAGAACTCGATTGATATGAAATTTGGTGACGTGATAGGTGGTTGCTCAACTTAAATTATAGGCGTCGAATTGTAAAAATATCTTTAATAAATTTTTAAATTTTGTAAAAATTTTTTCAAATTGCGCGAATATTTCTTGAGTTTCACGTAATAGGAACTAAAGCGAAGTATAGGAAATTAAGTGACATGATAGGTGCTTGCTTAACTTAAACTGTAGTCGCCGAATTTTTAAAATATTTTGATTAGATTTTGAGATTTTTAAGAGATATTCGCAATCTTTTATTTCTCATAAAATAATATAATTTTTAAAACCCTGCCAATACGAGGTGTCTCATAAATACAACGAAAGACTTTACGGGGAGATAGCACACTTCGTAAGAGTTCAGAATTCCACAGAAACCCATGCCCCCAATTTCGTCTTAACCCATTAAAAACCGGGTAATTTTGGCTATTTTTTAACAGATGCAGGCGTGGCTTTTAAATATTGAATTTTTAACAAACATTTTGTTAATGCAAATTATTACATAAAAAATACGTATAGTGTAATCGATGTATTTAAAGCACTGATTTCATTAATACGAATATTGTATATGATTCAATGAAAGGTTGGATCGCACATGATTTTAAAGTGTACAAGGTGGGTGTTATTATTTGTAACCCCGCCTACCTTCTAAATTTTACGATCCAAAAATCATGCACAATATTTGCATTAATGCAATCAGTTCCTTAAATCAGAAATGCATCCCAGACAGCACAGCAAACTTGCATCAAACTTGCAGCAAGCTTGATTTATCAAGTCAATAAGCTTGAAAATTTCAAGCGTGTAAGCTTAATGCAAGCTTGAATCAAGCTTGACATAGCAAGCTTAATTTCAAGCTTAAAAAAATTTCCTAAAAAAAAAAAAAATATTCCTAAATACACGGGGCGCCGGTCGGCGAACTCGCCCCACATATTTTACTTTGCCACGCATTTTCCCCCCTCTACGCTGAAATTTCAGTTTAATTTAATCTGTTTCCCATTCAGTGTTCGTGGTTAGAATAGAACCCGGGACCTTTCGGTTGGGAGGCGAGCGCGCTATCCGTTCAGCTACCAAGCTTCGCGCAGCTATGACTAAAGTTCGAAGTGACTAACACGCCGTTTTCTGGCCATATTGATAAGTGGGCGATATGTTATTTGTTTTTTTTTTATTTTTCCATGGGATGCATCAAAATTAAAATAAAGTTATGTGTGATTTAGAGACTCTACTAATAGGGAAATAAACATAATATAAACTTAAGAGCAGCACACGTTTTAACTTTCAGTACCGCAACACTCATGAGCAATACTGCTGGCCAAAATCGAGACAAACGGCTGATTTTGAAATCAACTTCGTAGTATAATTTCGTATTTTCGTAGTATTTTATTTTGAAGAATTTCCATATTTGGAAATATAGAATATATATTTTTTTAAATTCTATGGTGAACCACCCATAAAGTGAAGTATATTAACTAACTAAATTGTGTTTATTATATTAAAACTTATTTTTAGGGCTAATTAATTAGTTAATGGAATTAGAGGAGAGGAGGTGATTATGGAATAGTCGGGAAATATGGAATACCGAGTGTTTGGCTCTGTTAGTTGCTATTGCCACAAGGGAATAATACCATGAACAACTCAAGAAAGATTCCCTTCTTACAATGCAGTAAGAGTTGACCGCTCTCTGTTGCCGTACCACTCGCTACAGAACAAAGTATGTTTTGTGATTTTCAAGAGTTTTTGTAGATACGTTTTCAAACATTTTAACTTACTAGTAAACACGTGACATGAACATGGATGTTACGCATAATGTACACTAAGAGAATGGTAGTTTGTTGAACTGTGGTTATTTTTTAGATGACAGTGTTTTGCCAATTAGTTTTAAAGGTTCGTCTTCCGAGATGGCGTGTCGGGTATTATGGAATACTGGGTAATATTGTAATGGGTTTCATGTCATCCACTCAAGACCCGGAAAACAAAGACGCTGAATGCATCTTTTGTCACGAAAAATTCTCTAATGATCAACGACGATAAGTTTGGATTCAAAGATCCAGCTGTTCTCTGTGGGCTCACCATGACTGTATCGGAGCAAAGAAAGAAAATTATATCTACAACTTTTCTAAATCGACTCGAAGCAGAAATGACTCCAGTATAATGATTTAAACTACAAAACATAAAAATTTGTTTTATAGTAACAAATAACTATATATGAAGCAATATAAATTGCTTTTCATCAGTTTAAACCATCTATTCCATATTACCCGACTATTCCATATTATACTCCATTCGTAACTTTTTTTTTTTTAATATTTTTTTCTATAACAACAAAATAAATTGTGTATTTCTTTGCAATTGACATTTCATTACGATTCATTATAGCATGCAGTCATGCTGTTTTGGGGGATTTTATTTAAAAATCTATGAAGTTACAGTTAGAAATGTAAATGGTATTCCATAATCACCTCCTCTCCTCTACTAATGTTAATTAGATGTAAATAAAACTCTCCTCGTGCTACACTTCACGGGGGCTTATCCCATTCATTTCTTCCCCGTGCGTGTTCTAATGTCCAGGTTTTGTGCGTAATAAATAGAGCCCGATCAAGACAACTGTGGGCCCTGGGTAGAAGAAAAAAATTGGGCCACTTGCAATAACCCCCCCCTCCTCAAAAAAAATTATGATCGGTTCATACTGAAAGTTTTTTAAATATCTTACCCATTCTTAACACAAATTTTGTGTTAAGTAATCTGAAATCAAAGAAACAGATAGTTAAACGTTACTTCGAAATGCTATATCACAGTTGCTAACATGTATGGGATACAAACACTTTAGTCATTTTTGTAAATATTTCTTAAAATAACAAATACTTGAAAAATTTTGCTATTTTTTAACGCTATTGTTGTGAGTTATTTTCCTACATATTGGTATGCTATATAGATATAGAGCATTTCGAATAATTAAAAATAAGTTTAAATTAATTTATACAAATGTAAATTTGAATTATTTTCATAGTTCATACTTTATAATTAAAAAAATTATTTAACTTCTGAATTTTTTTTATCCTTTGTAATTTTATTTTAAAACTACAAAAGTGTAAGATGTAAGATTTGTGGGCCCTAAAATCAGTAGGCCCTGGGCAGTTGCCCTTCCGGTAATATGGCACTGGTAATAAAATAAAACACATCTTTTACGAACTTCAGCAAATTTGAGGAACGCTAGACAATTAATGTCCATTCTCTTTCACAGATGGCGCCATCAGCGCACTTTCGAAAGCTAAAATGAAGCTGCTAAAGTCAAGCTTGTATTAATACGTCATATTCAAGGAAATGTCAAGCTTGATTTAAGCTTATGTGCTGTCTGGGATTATTACTATGAATATCTTTTTATGTAATCAAATGCACGAAAAGAAATGTTTGTTAAAAATCCATTCTTCAAAAGCCACTCTCACATCTGTTAAAAGCCAGGGGGGAACAGTTTTAAGGAACTGAGATTACATTTGCGTCCATGAACCCCTGTACAAAATTTTGAGTTCTCCGGGATACTTCCTAACTTCCATTACAGCAATAATTTTACTTACGACCAAGCTGCCAACATCTCCTAGATACAGAAAGCCTTACAACTCCTACGTAATCAACCTTCTACGTAATCATTCGGACTACATGTAAAAGTTTTATTTTCGTAAAATAAAACTATTAAAAATTTCTGGTGAATTTACGCATGAATAGCCTTATTTTAATAATTTAAGATAAAATATATAATTTTAATACAAATGGCAGTTTTTAATGATGAATAATTAGATAGTATGATAAGGAAATAGATCATACTAAAGAAATTTCTTTGAAAAAAGTATTTTAATTTTAATGTTTAATTTAAGATATTTTCGAATATTCCTTGCATTCACCAGACATTTTTAATAGTTTTATTTTGTGAAGATAAAACTTTTAATTGTAGGCCTAATGATGACGTCAAAGCTTGTGATGTAGGAGTTGTAAACCTTTCTATATCTAGGCGGCGTTGAAGCTGCACATACATCCGCTGTATCCCTTCCTGAAGGCACAACAATGACATTTAATATAAAAATTTCATAGCTGCCAACTCTTCCGATTTTATCCGAAGGTTTTCTGCCACTGATTTATGCCGCACGATTTCAGCTAAAAGTTTGTCCAAATTTTTAATGTAAAATAAAACTGTTTAAAAATTGTGGTGGAAAATCTTAAGATGAAATCTGACGAGTCGGCAGCTATGAAAATTATATCTATGAAATTTCTACCACTTTTTGGTTGCTTGGTACTTTGATATGCGCATATTTGATTCCACAAATTGACGAGTAAGATAAAACTGACTGTTTACGTCCAATTTGGGATAAAGTATTTATTTGCATTTCATACTCATTAGACTGCCAGGATATTTTTTTTGTCACTCGATAGCCCATGACACTAATTAATGACATTTTGAAGTGTTCTTATTTAACGCCAGTCATTTTTCATTTTATGTGAAACAAGCCATCGCCTGTCCTGCCATATTTTCTCACGAAGCAGCTTAATGTAATTAGTCAGCTCTAATTTCAATGATGTCTCCAATATGATGTTTAATGTTCGTATTTTAAGAACCTCTTATAAGTTTCGGGGAATCTGGTGTTTGTATCTCGAGTATTCCATACTGCAACAGGCTAACAGTCACCAATCTTACTTATGAAGGTTACTTCAAAGATGGCAGCATTGTAAGACTTTCGAATGTTAGTTGAAATTTATTATCGTAGTGATCAGTCAGTGGCAGTATTTAGAATTATAGAAGATAAAGCCCGTCGTGTTTGCCCCCACAACTGGCGATGGGGAAAAAAAAATTGAAAAAAATATGTCTACGCTCAACATATTTAATCTTCGTCCACTTAAAATAACTTATTATTTTTAATATATACCAAAATCGAATTTGATGCTCTTCTGGAAACGACTGGAAACTATTCACATTCGAACGATTTCTTTTTGTGGAGACAGACCCTCTTATATCAGTGCTTCATGCGCAGGAAATCATTTTATTTGTGAAGAAAAAAATTAAACTTGGTAATCTGGAAGAACTTTTTTAAACGAACTGGAATCGCAATTTTCAATTCAAAGCCTGATGACTTCAATATGATCTAAATAGCAATTGCGACATCTAATTTTGTCACACAAATGATTCACTTTTTTATTCTTGGTAATAAAATGGAGCTGAAAATAGCGAAAAATAGCTTAACATTAGGAAATGGATGGATTTCTAGATTTTTAAAGCAGAGCAAATTGTTTTCTATATTTTTTTTTACATAATTAAGAAAAATTTGAAGCCTATCTAGCCCACAGTGTGAATTAAATTTTTAGACAAGTTTTAATACGTTTGGATTAATGACGGTAAAAGTTTTGTTTTGGAGTGGTTGAACCAGAATTGTGGCATCAATGAATCAGGGATCAGCTTAATTATATAGTAGGATTATAATTTCAGACTATAGATATGAGTTAAATGTTAAACAGATTTGGTTGTTTTCAGTTCGTTCGTTTAGAGACAGGACGTCAATTACTTTAATTTTGTGTTGTGTTGTGTTTTATACTTTTTTCCAGATTAGAGGGAAAGGGCTCTTAAAATTTTTGTATTTAAAAGCATAAAAGTATAAGATAGCCTTTTGGTATTTGGTACAAATATATTTGCCAAATTATAGTGTAGTGCCAACATGCGTTCTATTGGTCCAAATGAGACAAAATTTGAAATGCGGGTAACTCAAATGACGCCCTCGATATTTATTTAAAAAATAGCATCGAAATCTTTTGATAGTGCATGTGAAAATGTGGTACTTACGTATTATCCCGGCGGTCATTTCTGCTAAACTAATTTTGCGCCAAATGTGCTGGCAAACTGTTGCCAAACGTATTTCTAACCATGAATTATTTCAGTTGTCCGGCATTTATCTTGGCGAAACATTGCTCGTCTTGGCGGACCGCCGGGATAATACGTAAGTACCGAAAATGTTTAATATATTTCAGTGGAAACAACTAGCCCATTCACAATGTCATGAGGCAACTGACTGCTGTTTTTAACGACAAGGTAGAAAGCAGAGATGCCAAGTCTCCGGCTTTTTCCGGGTGATTTCCCACCACAATTTTTAGACAGCTTTATTTTACATTAAATATTTGGGCTTTTTTTTAAGCATAAATTTGTAAGTAAAAATAAGTGGTGGGAAATATCCCGAAAAAAGCCGGAAACTTGGCAGCTCTGTAGAAACATATTCGAGCCTGGAAGATACGATTTACTTTCGCCTTCTGCCTGAAAGAATGTAGCTTGTCAGTTGTTTCCATTTTTTGTATCATCCTGCGTAGGCCAGATGAAGATTTTGGACCCCTTCGCAACTTCATTATATTCCTTTAAATTCTTTTACAACTGCAATGAAATTCTTCTCATTCTGGGAGAACAATTTTACCAGTAGCCCTCTTTCAATACTCCGCCCTCCTCTACCTCCGTTGTATTGCCTACTGGGAACTTTTTAAAAATCTTGTATATTCCAACATTTTACAACTTCATCCATAATGTTCTTATTAAAACAGTCAGTGCGCTAAATAAATTGATTAGAAGGAGCATTTTTACACTTCATATTTCTTTCATGTGACTGTTAACACATAAAAAAAATCTTAGTGAAAATTCAACTTTTAAAAGGCATGCTCAAATCTGTTAAAAAATAACCAAAAACACCTGGCTCTTTGGTGAAAATGACGTTCGAAGTCGTGAATTCCTCTGCAAATCTTAATCCTGGTGATGTGCACTGTTTCTCCCCCCCCCCCCCCACCAACATTCTGTACAGAATCTTAAAAAAAAACCAATAAACGAAAAGAACATTGATGAAATTTCAAAAACCTAGCAATGTTTAAATAGAAACAGTAACCTCAAAGCAATTTGTAAAATATTTAACCTACTCGCACCATGATCAATTCATAGCTGCCTATTTTTACGGAATGTGAGCAATCAATTTTTGAAAACAGTAATTTTTTTAAAAATATTTTTTAAATATATCGATCATCTTTAACAGTTATCAACGAAATTTTGCAATTTTCTAAGTAGAAAGTTATTATTATGTACTTTCTACGTAGAAAATTACTGCTTACAACAAGTGATTCTGTAAAAGTTCGCAGCTATGCCAGTTGTACTCGCATCAAATCCTTAACTATTATTTCAGTACCGCCTACTTTGACTTATATCAGGGGGGTAGTCAGGGGGATTTCGAGATATATTTCCCCAACGAAATCTTAGAATTAGTTAGTACAAACTGCAAAAGTCGTGGGAAAATTCCATTTGTTTACTCATGATTTATTTCATATCCCATCATCCTTAAATATTTTCCTGTTTGCGCCCCTGGTGTTTGTATGTATGATTTATTTAGAATATATTGTTGAACTATGCATGTTACCCCGTGTATACGGGGTGATTCAGAACCCTTGTAAAGTATTTTAGGCGGTGTTAGAACTGCTCATGTGGAGCACAAATCGGCATAGAACCCCTGGTCTATCCGAAACTGTGTTCTCACTGTTACGGATAGAATTAAAAAGTTCAAAACTCTTATATAATCCCACATTTCTGAAGTTTTTAAACACGCTTTAGAAAGAGCAAGAAAAAATCCTATAAAACGATATCAATAGTATTACTACACCTAGAACTGATGGCAAGTTACAAGCAATGACAAAGGAAAAAAATGCAAAATGAAATATTTGCCAGCATTTTTAAACGTTAATTCCTTAAATACAGTTCAAGATGCAATCAGTAAAATTTATTAAAAATTGGCCTATTCTGATAGCTTTTCTGAAAGCTTACAGTCAACTATATCGGTTGCCTTGTTCGGAAGAAAAAACTAAATTTCTAATTCCTACAGATCACTAAATTTCTCGTTTCTTAAAATATTGGCTCCGCCCACCCGAATCATGTGCACTCCTGAAGTCAGTTTTCGTTCACGTGTTTCTGAATTTCTTTGGTTTTCGGTTTTAAATCCTATCCACTCCAAAAAAAAAAAAAAATTGCTTTATAACTTTCCTAGAAATTCTAGAGCAAATTTTTTTGGAAGTTAAAACCAAGAACAAATGAATTCAGCAACACCCGAACTTCAAGAACTTACTCGAGGCGTGCACATCATTTTGAATGGGCGGAGCCACTTTTTAAAGAAACTAGAAATTTAGTGATCTGTAGTGAAGAAAAATTGAAAATTCTTTTGAACAGGGCAACCGATATAGTTCACTCAGCGCCGGCCCGAGGGGCGTTTGGAGCCCCAGGCGAAGCACAAGAGCGGGGCCTCTTTTCTATCATGTCTTATATAAGTTACTACTAGCACACTACTAGTACATATTAGCGTTATATCTCGGCTTTTCTCGGGATATATCGCAACAATCTACCAAGCTCGGTCTAATGTGATAGCAAAATAAGTAATATGTTAAAAAATAATAATAATAATAAGTCAAGTTCTTTGTTGACCTATGACCTACATAGGTCAGAAAAGAAAAATTTTATTTTAATTCCTTTTTTATTAAATCAATTAATTAAATTTAATTAATGAATTAATATTTGAAAAAACTGTATTAACATCAAGTGTATCCACTACAAGTTTAAAAAAATGTATTTGAACTTGATTGGATGAATAAAAAGTATTTTATTAACGATTGAAAATTTGAACAAGATACATAAATATATATAGTAAGAGAGTGAACTAATAGTAGGAATCGAAAAAAAAAAGGGATGCACAGTTAGATGTTCCAATAGTTCTAATTACAAAATTTCAACATTCTATGGTTGAAATTTCGAGTTATGCGAAATGCGAAATTATTTTTGTCGCAAAATTTGGCGATATTTCGGCAAAACTCGACGAGGTCGACGAAAAATGGCGAGATTTTGGGTATGGACCAAATGACTGACTATCACAAAATCTGGCGATATGATGACGAAACTCGCCAAGGTCGATGACAAATGACGAGATTTTAGGCATGGGTCAAACAATGACTGACTACAGACGTATGTCCATAGACATTAATGTATTGAAACTCTTTTGGGTGGTCCTGTAAATAAACTCTCACTAGTAGATTGGAACCAAAAATCGAGATGCACAACTAGATGTTGCAACAATCTTATATATGAAATTTCAACATTCTACGAGTAAAAGTTTTTGAGATTTGAGAGTTAAATACATACACACGTACACCAAAAGTCGACGAGCTTGGCCACTCTTGGCATAATTCTTGAGAGGAGCATGTGATCGCGGTCGGACCATTACCTAACTATACGGTAGGCCAGTATTGGGCTTGAAATTATAGTAGTTGTAGAATTGACAGTATTGTGCGTGAATTATTTCTTTAACCTTTTCAGACCCGAATAAGTAATTTCTCTTCAACATATATATATATACATATATATATATTATGATAATAGATATTGAATTTATAATTAAAAAAAAGTATTGATTACTTAATTCCCGCAAAATTTACAAAAAGTTTCAACTTGCGCGACTCAAATTTATGCCGTAAGTAGTTACACACATTCTTGCTCCGTGCTTATAAACTTCAGTCTAGTTTCGAAGCAGTTCCAACCCAGCCGAAAGGCCAGGTGATTGATTAAAAATAATACAGCATTGCTAAGAAGACAGCTACGGTAGCATTTTTCGGTCGTATCACATTCTATATAAGTTCAATTTTAAAATTCTGGTGTTTAAAAAGTAAGTTTGTTTTCATGTTATTTGTGGTGTTTAGAACACTTTTAAGGTTGTGTAACAGCGAAAATTGAAAATATATTTCGCCATCCGGCATTTGCGGAAAATAAATTATAAAACTAGGATGTACAGTGCCTGCCGCTTAATAAACTCACATACTTTCTGAACAAAACTAATTTTATGCAGTGGCTGATTTTCATATCCGACAAACCTAAAAAGATGTAATTTTGTTTACATTGCTAAGTTATATATATATGTTTTATGATAATAGAGATTGAATTTATAAGTTTAAAAAAGTATTGACTACTTAATTCCCGAAAAATTTACGAAAGTTTTCAACTTGCGCGACTCAAATTCCTTGTTACGGGCTCATAAACTTCACTCTAGTTTCGAAGCAGTTTCAACTCAGCCGAAAGATCAGGCGATTGATTTAATATGATACAGCATTATTAAGAAGACAGCTACGGTAGCATTTTTCGGTCGTATCATATTGTATAAAAGTTCAATTTTAAAATTCTGGTGTTTAAAAAGTAAGTTTATTTTCATGTTGTTTGTGGTGTTTAGAACACTTTTACGGTTGTGGAACAGCGAAAGTTGAAGTTATTCGCCATTCGGCATTTGCGGAAAATAAATTATAAAACTAGGATGTACAGTGCCTGCCGCTTAATAAACTCACATACTTTCTGAACAAAACTAACTTTATGCAGCGGCTGATTTTCATATCCGACAAGCCTAAAAAGATGTAATTTTGTTTAAATTGCTAAGTTAATTATGACTAATATGAATACAAGATAAACTATGATTCAACTTTATAAAATTTGTTGAGATTAGGGGTTTTCATCAATCTCTACATACTCATAGCTGCCAACTTTTACGCAGTTTTCGGAAAATTATCTACTAGAACTTTCAGTCTTACTTAACATTAAGAATTCGGATTTGCTTTAATTTCGCATTACCAGAAAGAAGACAGTGATGGATGAAAAATCTCCCGAAAAAAAGCGTAAAAGATCGTGCACACTGTCAAGAGACATTCGTCGAAGTATATGTCCTCTTGATAACACATTCTTTGTCAGATGCAATTTGTTTACAGATCGGATTGAGACAACACCTCCTAGATATACAATATCTGAAAACAGAAACTTTTACGTCATCCCTAGGTCCACTAAAATGACGTCATCAACATGTTTAATTTCACAAAGTAAAACTATTCAAAGTTTGTGGTGAATTTAATCCAGCATAAAACATTTTAATGATTTAAGATAGAAAATTTTATTTTACGACAAATAGGAAAATTTAACTATCACTAATTATATAATATGATATAGAAAGAGATCATAATAAATTATTTTTTATCAGAAAGGTATTTTAATTTTTACCTTCAACATAAGATAGTTTGTAAAATTTGTATCACTCCCTAGAAATTTTAGATAGTTTTACTTTGTGAATGTAAAACTGATGACGTCATCTTAGAAGACCTAACGATGACGTAAAAGCTTCTGTTCTCAGGCCTTCTATGTCTAGGAGGTGTTGATTGAGATCCTTTTAAATTAGTTTTCTGCATATTTTGTCTTTTATTGCGTTAGTTAATGGATGATAGTCATTTAAATATGGAAAAAATATTATATACAATTTTCACTGTCTTTCCAATTGGGAGCAGTGGCGTACACAAGGGGCGAGGGGGGCTCCTTTGACAATTTTTTTTTAACAAAATGACCGTTAACTTTGAATTTTTATCTTAAATATTACGCTTTTCAAAAACAGAATATACTGATAGGTAGTTTAAATTATAAGTAAAATATAAAAAAATTAGAAAAAGATTTATTTTTAAATTTAAGTAAAGATATCAATTAAGTTTGAAGGGGAGGGGATGTATCAAGGTAGGTCTGTAAAAATTTATAAAAGTGGCTATTTTCATGATTTTTTGCCGTTTCCTACTCATTACAGAAATTCAGCTTCTATTTCAAAAAATAAAGTCATCTTTTGATTTTATCTGCTAATTTTTTTAAGTCAATATTGATAAAATTTCATCTTTAAATAAATTTTTAATTTGCTGTTCCCAATTGGAACACTGGCCCGTAAAAGGCTAACAAGTATGCATGGACTTATGAAACCACGAATTTTCCGCTTTGTGCTGTTTTGATATTGAGTTATTTATGTAATTTAGTTTCTGATAAAACGAAAGATCATTATGTACCTGAAGCAGTAACTTCGTCCGTTGAGCACGCCATTGAAATTGGGTACCGCCTACGGTAGATGCATGGCTCTGTTTTTTTCTAGTAAAAACAAATGAAAACTTTATATGGAAATAAGTTTAGTTTATTTAGAATGTAATGCTTAAAAATGCATTTATTTATATGCATTATTTTCCTTTGTAAATTAAATTAATTTATTTAGAACGGATATATAAAGTTGCGAGGGCGGTAACTTAAAATTATGACAGGAATGAGTTTTAATAGTTTGAAATTTCTGGTAAAGAAATATATGTTAAAGATCAAGTCATAAATTTTTTTCACAGCTTTTCTGGTTTCTAATTTTTTTAGTAGCTGTATGATGCTAGTTGTGTTATGTACAACAAACTCAAGCTCCGAAATTGATTATTTAGTTTGCTTTCGGAACGCAATTACTTCCATGGATTACCAACTGATAGGATTTGCATTCGTTTTTGCAGATGGCGAGAAATGTCTTTGATTTTTTTAAACTGATAGTACTGATTTCATTTAGCGGTAATTTTTGAAAGTTTATGTAATGATTTGTTTCTGTTCCTGTCGTTGGAGAGGTGGCATTAACTGGCAATTTCATTGAGAGGCGGGCAATGTAAAAGTTATTTTTTGTATTGAATAAAATATTAAAGATGTATAATTAGTATGACATCTGCAACATTTTATTTTTGTGAATTTGCAAACCTACCAACATTAAGGAATCTAATTAACAGCTTTTTATAAATAGTTTTTTTAATATAATAACCACCTCCTACGATTATGTGAGGGATTTTGCTGCACTGTAAGTAAAAATTTACTGTTTACAAAAAGTAGTTCATTATAATCCGACAAAGTTGGTAGCTATGAATGTGGTAAAATGCTATGGTAAGTCACAGTTTTTTTTTCAACTTTCTTTATAAACACGATTTTTGATTTTACATTCGGCTTTACGTATGATGTGACAACTTGTAGACTTTTTTATGGAAGCTTCAAATCAACTGAAAAAGGTATGAAAAGGAAAGGAAAAAAAAATCTTCTCGAAATAACCTTTTTCTTTTACTATTCTTTGTTCATCCCTTAAACATGTTCATAAATATCAATTTTTGCCATTTGCATAAATATTGAAAAACGATTTATAAAACCTTTTAAGTTATTCCTAGGAAATTTCGTTGGCTTCACAGTACTAAGAACAAAAGAGAAGTCTCTCCTCTCAAATCCCTATCGCATATGTTATAGCAGCAGACTGCGTTATTTTTGCATTTTTACCTGGCACCGTGCCTCACGATGGCCAATTAACTCCGACCGTAACCTTTCACCGAACAAAACCGCGTTCGCACGCTCGTTTTTCGCGCGCCTTTTTACCGGGGGGTGCTCAACACCTAAGAATCGTTTGGCAACTTTTTTGTTTCTTTTTTTAAATCTTGTTTCACTTTTCTTTTATCCAGCCTCCTTATTATGCGGCGGGGGTAGGTGGGCAGTGCCCTTCTGAGCAACAGGTGGGGTTGGTAACACAATGAGTAATGAACGCTGAGCAAAGTTGCCTGTTTTGTTATAGCACAACAGAGCTTCAGCAAAGGCTGCCTGAATGTTGATTGGGAAATTCTTTGTTGATAGAAATACAATTAGGTTAGACAATGATGTTTAATTGGATTAAAATAAATATAAATATATTCGTGTAGCAATGAAGGTGAACTTCTTCCATTCAGAACATCGTAGACTGCTTCAATACCCCACTGGCTCATAATCCTTTTATTTATTATTTTGCGAGGTTATTGTTTGGAAGCTGGTGAGATGCATAAATTTAACATGCATTAATAATTCGCGTTTCTAATTCGAAATCTGAGAAGAAAAAAAGATGATCATTAATGACAGGATTTGCAGTTAAAACGATCTGGCATGAATTATAATGATTTTTAATGTAACATATTCAATTTCAAATTCGGTTCATGAAAGTATTTAATACTCATAAGGTACTAAATAGATCACTGAAATATTTCAAAGGCGATAAAATATTTTCTTAATTAACTTGCTTATTTTCATGGTTACGCAAAGAAAATTTTTACGTGGTATCTCATGGGCTGTTAAATACGTTGTATATAGCTGAAACAGTTCTGGGCAAATAATTAACCACTTTTTGTAAACAGTATATTTTTAAGCACATTTTTTCAATAACAAAGTTGCCAAGCCATCCGTCAAACAGAAATTGCGACCATAAACGTCTATTTTCTATGACAGAATTTACTGCTTACGTAAAGTAGTTAATTATATGCCCAGAATTGTTTCAGCTATGGTTATACATTTGAGTACTGGGTACTCAATAAAATAAAAAACAACCCTTCCCTTATATGTCAACCCTAGCGAAGGGTGTCAGGAGGCAAAAATAATATCATTTGTAGCCTCCCCGACATAAAATAGTTGCCAGTTTAGTACACATTTTATTAATATTAGTTGACAAAATTGTCGTGTTTTGCATGATTTTGTAGTTAAGAAATAAACATACGTCATTTAGTTTCATTTAAGAAGGAATGAATGAAATGATAAATTGAAAAACCTTATGTCTGTATAACAGAGCATACAGTACATTGATTTTTATACTACGATTAAAAAAAAAGATAAGAATGTTTGATGAACGCCCAGACGCAACTTGCAAAAAAGGAGTTAACAAAAACAGCAATCTGATTTTCAAATTAGTCGCCTGGAGTGAGGTGCAAGTAGCTAAAAACTTGAAAATAGTAGGAAAATGACGTTCTTTTTAATTCTAAATAATCGCCCAAGTCGCCTTTTTAGTCGCCGTTGGACACACTGCTAGCAACATCTCCTACATACAGAAGCCCTGAGAACAAAAGCTTTTACGTCATAACCAGATCTTCTAAGATAACGCCATCACAGTTTTACTTTCGCAAAGTAAAACTATTTAAAATTTCTCGTGAATGATACAAATTTCAGAAAATATCTGAAGATAAAAATTAAAATACCTTTCTGATAAAGAATAATTTATTATGATCTATTTCTGTAGTCTATTCCATAATTAGTGATAGTTAAAATTTTCTATTTGTCGTAAAATAGCATCTATCCTAAATCATTAGAATGTTTTATGCGTGAGTAAATTCGCCACAAACTTCGAATAGTTTTACTTTGTGAAAATATATGTGTGATGACGTCAATTTGGTGGAGTTAGTGATGACGCAAAAGTGTCCGTTCCCAGGTTTTGTATATCTAGGAGGTGGTACTGCTAGCGGCCTATCCGATCAGCTTATCGAACCAAAATTTCACAATTGTTTGAACGTATACGGTGAAAATGTGATGATTTTAGAAAAGGCACAGCTCTCTCATTGCTGTGGTTACAGTGAGAGAATTCCGAAAGTCTGAATGTCAACATACACTTTTTCCTTGCTCAAATTGATCAGCGTATTGAAAAACCACTCATAGCGTTAGAACGACAAGCGTGCGACCAAAATTATCTGAGCAAAGCATTTGCAAAAGATGAGCATTATAAAGGACTAATGACAACACAAGAGAGGAAGGATTTTGGATCACTTTGCATAATTTACAGGTTTAGACAGTTGAAGTTTCAATCACAAAATACCACGTCTCGTGCAAGCCACTGTTTGTGGAATTTTTTTTAAAAAACAGTATGGGATGAGTGTTATTTTTTAGTCAGGTGTTCGAATGTACCAACAGGGTGGCGTTTGCAAAGTTTCAAATCTGTTAATCAGAGAAAAAAAAAAAAAAAAAAAAAAAAAAAAAAACCTCATGTCGAGAAATTTTCACATCATTCCCTGTAAGGATAAAACAACAAAACAAATTCTTAAATTGATGCTAACATTAAATAAAATATTACTGTGCAGGATTTCTCGTTGAAAAAGTGAAAGTATGAGTTAAAGCAATAACATCAGTTACCACCTATATGCATTGATTGAAATACACTGGCCTCCAAAAGTTAAGGAACATGTTTTTCGAAGCTCACCATAAAAAAAAGACACTAACGATAAAATATGCAGTTTATGTAAATGATAAAATTGAAGTTATGCTAATTTATGCAAAAACGATAGCTACCATTTTTTTTTTTAATAGGAAAGAACAGGCATATATGAGTGACAGAAGAATACGCAAATATCAGGCATTAGTAATTAAGCGTGTAACTTTTGTTGATTTGCAACTTTTGTTAGCAGATTCGTTGGCGGTAGAGTCAGTCCCGCAATGCCTGAGAGAAGCAGTTTGCCCGATTCGTTAAGATGGTGCTCGGTTGGATGGATGGAAATGGAATTGTCACAGGCTGAGGCTGCTAGGCGTCTTAATGTGTTTCAGAGTGTGGTCCACCGCTCCTGGAATCAATATCAAACCGAAGCTTCTGTGTCCAGAAGACATGTTCCAGGCCGACCACGAGTTACAACACCTGCAGAATGCAGACCATTTATAGCTCTTTCGGCCCGAAGGAGAAGAAGCATTTCTGAGCTACAACTTGCAGACCACTCTGTAGCATCAGGGAGAAGAACATCCACTAGTACGGTGCGAAAGCGTCTTCACAATGCAGTTGTTATGAAAGTCGACCAGTCGTGTGCGTCCCCCTCAACGGACGACAGAGAAGGGCCCGCTTATCTTGGGCAAGAGAACACGCTTTCTGGACCAGACAGCGATGGGTTTCTAAACTCTTTACAGACGAGTCCAGATTCACACAGGAGAACGATTCAGGACGTCTGCTGATCTGGAGGGAACCAACACCTCCTATACATGGAAAGCCTTACAACTGCTACGTCACCAAGCTTTGACGTCATCATTTGGCCTACATTTAAAAGTTTGATTGTGACAAAATAAAGCTATTAAAAATTTCTGGTGAATTTACCCATGATTGGCAATATTTTAATAATTTGAGATAAAAAATATAATTTTACGACAAATGGAAGTTTTTAACCATAACTAATTAGATAATGTGATAAGGAAATAGATCATACTGAATAATTTTGTATGAGAAAGATATTTTAATTTTAATGTTTAATATAAGATATTTTCTAATATTTGTAGTATTTACCAGAAATTTTTAATAGTTTTATTTTGTGAAAATAAAACTTTTAAATGTAGGCCAAATGATGACGTCAAAGGTTGGTGACGTAGGGTAAGGCTTTCTATATGTAGGAGGCGTTGAGGGATCAAAGTAACAGATATCATCAATCTAACACTGTTGAAAGACACAGTTACCAAAGCGGTGGAATAATAGTTTGGGCAGGGATGACAGTCGGTGCTCACATTGATCTGCATGTGTTCCAGGGAGGAACTCTGGCTGGTGTGAGATATCGGGATGAGATCATTGATCCATATGTCTGCCCATATGCCGGTGCAATTGGCAATGATTTCATTCTGATGGATGATAATACACGACCTCACCGAGCTGTAGTTTTTGAGGAATATCTTGAGGGTCTTGGTTTAGAGCGAATGGAATGGCCAGCTCAATCCCCAGACTTGAACCCGATAGAGCATCTTTGGGACTGTCTTCGTAGACAGGTTGCTGCTTTAAGTCCACCTCCAAGGTCTTTAGGAGAGCTGGAACAAAGCCTACTTTGTGTCTGGTCTTCTTTTCCCGTTTCGGTAACCGACAACTTAATTGACAGCCCGGAAAATCGATTCCGCCAATGCATTCGAGCTGGGGGTGGGCATATCCCTTATTAAAACTCTTTTTTGTTATGTTTCTATAACATTTTACGACATAAAACTGCGATATATTATTTTTTCCAAGAACCGACTTTTCCATCGAGATTGTTTTTTTTTTTCCTGTTGCTGTAAATCATTTTTGCGTTTTTCTTATGTTAACTTCTATGTTGCAGAGAATACATAACTGTTTTGTAAAAATGTCATTCAAATTGTTGTTTCTACATTCATTTATTTGCAAATTAGGCGCAAAAAAATCGGTTGTTCCTTAACTTTTGGAGGCCAGTGTACATAAAATTTTCTGCTGAGCATTTTCGCGTCACAGATGTAATATATCCATACATTCTTCCTATTACAGACGAACTTTTTGGACAACATATTGCAGTTTGTGCTCTCGAACTGTTTTAAAGGTTTAAGATTATTTCATTCTTTCTGCATGCCAAGCATGTTATTTGGAAAGTTTTAAACAAAATATAGCAAAGTGAAATATAATGCTCAAATTAAGCGAAATAGTATTTTAAGACAAAAAAACCTTGTTTTAAAAATGTGGTTAATTATATTCCGTAGTCGTTGGCAACTATGGGAATAGCCAATTTCCCACGAAAATGTATTCTAATAAATGGGACATTCCGTTATCCGGGATCACATCCACTATTTAATAAGGTTCGGTACATTGGAAAGTTTTAAACAAAATATAGCAAAGTAAAAGATGATGCTCAAATATTAAGCAAAATAGTATTTTAAGACAAAAATTCTTGTTCTAAAAACGTGGTTAATTATACTCCGTAGTCGTTGGCAACTATGGGAATAGCCAATTTCCCACGAAAATGTACTCTAATAAATGGGACATTCCGTTATCCGGGATCACATTCACTATTTAATACGGTTTGGTACATTGAGAATTTATTACAATAAGCGGGACGGTCTTTTAACCGATATTCCATTAAGCAAGTTCGACTGTAGTAATATTAGTAAAATTTGACACTACACTAATAGCTACTGAAGTGCGAGGTTTCTTATTAGTTCGATTTCAGCTGATATGTTTTTTGGTTGAAAAGAGAGCGTGAAAATTGCACGTACCCTTCTGGAAAAAACTGTGCCAGCTACGTCGTTCGCTTTGATGAATAAATATGACTTGGATATTTACTTTAATAAAAAAAAAAATATAACGTTAAAATATTTACCTAAAAATTCTTTTTATTTTTACGTTGCAAAACAGAATGAAAAGGTTGACGAATAAAAAGAAAGTCATTACTATTACCAAGTACAAAATTTCTTTTTATCTTAGAACAAAAATGTGTGTAAATATTTATTTTCCTCTTATTTTTGAGATTATTCAGCGTCTGTCATCACCATTTGTTTACATCCGACCGTTCCTATAATCTGTTCTAATAGAATTTTACAGTTGCCTGGAAAATACGTGCAAGGAGAAAATTCAGGTCCCCACAGCCGTTTTCCAGATTAACTAACCAGATACTTCAATTAATCATAGAAAAACACGATTTGTTCAGCAATGTTGATTAAAGGTAGACGGGGGATAGCCGCCCTTGTCTGCCAATTACTCTGTTAATAACCTTGGTGGTGATCGTAATTTTTGACGGCCAGGGTATTTTAGAGGGTGGTCCAGTGAAACAGCCACTTTTATGAGGGAAGAACGGTTTAGGAGGGGAGTAGATCCGGATATGTATCTGGTTGTACTTAGAGAGTGGTGAGAATTAACACGTGGTGATGGCCGTCATATATATCTCCCTCGACTAAACGTGCAATAAATTATTTTTATGGGAAGAGTCCTACGGTGAAGAAGATCGCCTCTGCATCTGTGATGTGAATTTACTGTTTTTTATATTGTTTTACTGCTGCATCACTAATGAAAATGTTATATTAGAATGTTTAGAAATGTTATATTAGAAGCTTTAAATTATGAGAAGAGCAGCACAGTCATTGCTAAGTATAGTTAACATTTCAAACATGGGTACGTCTTTAGATTCAAGAAGTAGAATATTCAACTGTGGTTTCATTTTAGTCCATTTTAATCTTTGTTCTGGGTAAAATAGGAGTAGCGTATTTACTAAGTGTTCATTAGGAGTATGACTAAAAAATATTTTCCAAAATTTTGTATCTCTTGTGTTTGCAAATGATGAAATTTTAGAATTGGATTATTAAGCAATAATTACTGAAGGTAACTCGAAAGGAAACCTCCCGCACCAACCAATTTATTTCAGGTTGTGTCACGAAAACCATATCGGAGCTGCCAAGTCTCCGGCTTTTTCCGGGAGATTTCCCACCACAATTTTTAGACAGTTTTATTTTGGATTAAATATTAGGACTTATTTTAAGCATAAATTTGTAAGTAAAAATTAGTGGTGGGAAATCTCCCGCTAAAAGCCGGAGACTTGGCAGCTCTGCCATGTGATATTCATGATAATATTTGAGTAACGTATTTTCTGTATATTTCCAGATTTTTTAGTTCAAGATTAGTATTATAATGGCGTATTAGAAACGCAGTGAAGCAATTAGGAAAAAATGCGAAATTGTGGATGAAGAATGTAGCTATGAATCCAACAAAAAGATGAGTTGTAGCTCAAATTGAATCAATTAGCTCTTTTACTCGACTACCACGAAAGGAAAGACATTATTGGTCGTAAGATTGGTACTTCCGGTAACAGCGAAAGAAAGAAAGTGATAACTGGTGAGCTTACCATTCTCTGGAGAAAATTTAGCTTTCCAGTTTTAGCAAAACAATCAGTTGTATCAAAATTAACTGATTGCGAAAATGAAAACAGTGGAAAGACGAAACAGGATTCATTTCGAAATAAAATAGAAAACATATTTGGCATAACAGAAATACATTGAAATTGACTATTTCAAGAAGATAAAAGAATTATACAAATTCAAATTAAATGACAACGTGAAATTACATATGTAGAAAGTGCAGTTTATTAACAATCGTTCATTTATCCCTCTAAGCGAGCATAAAAATTTGCTTCCTAATCAAAACCAATCGCTGTCTTTGCCACTGGTGTAGATGACGCATTATGAGAAGGCATTGATGAAATGATTTTCGAAACATCTGTATCTGAATTAGATGAAAGTGAAAATATTAAAAGGATACGAGAGAATCGCCGATTTTCTACATGATAAGCAGATAAGCTGGTGACCAATATATCTGTTTAAAGTAGTAAAGCTGCTGTAGTCAGTACCGGCCAAAGAGCAAACTAATACGTGTGCAAGAATGATTTTTGGCGACCTTTTCAATGAAAATGGGTATAGATATATCGATATATATATCGATAGGCGTACTGTACTGAATTTGAGTATAAGGAGAAAACTCCTAACAACATTTTATTTGTTGAAAAAAAAGTTATCAACATACTCAAATGGCTAATTTGCATTCAAAATTATATTAAATGTAAGATTTTACTGCATTATTTTTTAGTTTTTCAAATTGCGTCTCAAATCGCACGTGTGCAACCGCACACGTCGCTCACGCCTTAGGCTGTCTCTGGCTGTAGAGTGCGCCAGTCTAGTTGAAGATCGAATCAGTTTTCCAACACTATCACAGTCAGGTGTCAGGCGAATTGTGATAAGAAATAACGAAGATGTGAAGCGTAAAGTAATATCTATTTTGCAAGAAGAGAAATATTTCTCCCTTGACTTCCACGGTAAGCAAATTGCAAATCATGAATTTCAAGAGGCTAATCTTGAACAGTTCAGTTTAAGAATTAAAATAAGTGTAGTAAAATGTGAAAATGGATCATCACCGGACATTTGAGTAAATGGAATTGTTAAAAATTAAGAAACACGATGGTTACAAGAAGGTCTTGTCAGCCTCAATGCATTGGCTGCCAGCAATTCTATTCTTGGTAGAGTCCTAAAGCATGTGTTAGAGTTCTTTATTCTCAAATCTTCCACTAAACTAACTCTCTAAACTATGAATTCGTTTATTAAGTGATAAAACAATACGGTGTCTTTCGCAACAGACCTACAAGCCAGAAGGTGAAACGATAACTGTTTCAAATCTATGTTGGCGAGATAAATTTCGATTTCTGCATGAGATATGGAGATCATTTTATTTCCTCAAAGAAATTGGTGCGTTCTCTGTAATTAAATAGAGAGGGTTACCATCTTTTCACAATGACAGATGAATTCATGTGCTATATATGCCTTTCTTTCGTACTTCATTCCTGAATGATGAATATTACTGGAAACTATACTGTGACCTTCATCGCCACAGAATATCAGGAATCCTGGTTCTCCAACCAAATTTAAAGCAGAAATTCACCAGAAACTTATGAATGGAATTTTCAAATTAAATTGCACTGCCGTATAACTCGCTGGAGTGCTGCTAAAGTCATTGTAGGCTTAACACTTGCAAGTATTTGTGTAAAGTGTGTGTTTAATGAAATGGATGAACTGTACAAAAAATTAAAGACCGATAAATGTATTCGAATCTGAAATACATTTCAACAAATAAGTTTTAGTACTGCATATCTGCCAACAATTCCGGAGTATAATTAACCACTTTCTGTAAACAGTAATTCTAGCACAAAAGTTTTTCTGTTAAAGTATAGCAAACTTCCTGGGTTTGCTGGTGGGTGCGGTTGCTGTTTTGAAAATTTGAAAAAAATATATAATATTTAAATATACTCTGAATATACTCTGAAAATAAAATTATAATAAATATTCTCTGAAGGTTAAATATACTCTGAAATTGATGGTAGCTATGATACTGCATTAAACTTACTTGAATTACAATTTTTATTGTCATTGGTGGAGCACATTTTTTTATGAATTGAACAAAATAATTGGTATTTTCTGAGTCTATATTAAAAAGTTGATTAATTTTCACTACAGGCAATTTTTTTATCGTAACCCTAGTGTTCAGTTTCGTTATTCAAAGAGATATGCAGCAAAATCTGCTGGTCAGAATGATAACTAAATTTGCAGGAAATCCCAATGAGACCTTGCTCCCCTCTTCTCTTTTCCAGGGGCGGGCCGACACGGTAAGCAAGGTAAGCATTCCATCGGGCGCCATCTTCGAAGTTGTGCCATTTCGAACTCAAAAACTGAAAAAAACTTGGTCTGGAGCAAAAAAGGGGGCTCCTTTTTTATGTTTTTAGTCACACGAATTTCTGTGCACTTTTTCTTTACCCTGTTTATTTGTTTTTGACAGTCATGAGTCTTAAGACTCACTAACGTTATGTCGGAGCCTCATCTCCGGCGCAAACGTCGTTATACATAGTATGACAATACAAATACAAGCAAGTGAGCATTGTTTGTATGACATACAAATATAAGTTGTTTTATAATATCGATATTTATACATAACTAAGCGGACATTTTTTCCGAGCATATATTTTTTTTAGCAACATGACAGACTAGGCATGTTGGAAATTTCAGACTTTCCAACTCTGATCACCGCCTGCTAGAAACACTGCCTGCCATCCTTGGATGAATGTAATAGGAGAGGTGACACGATAGGTGGCGCCACTTACGTTACCTGCCTTTATTCTATTCAAAAATAAAAAAAGATGCAGAGGGCTTGAATTGAAAAACTATTTGCAATATACAGTCATTAGATGTTTAAGATTATTTTTACAGCGATCTAGAGAAGGAAAACATATAGCATCCATAAATGTTATTTATCAACAATGCGTGCTATTATACAAAGTTTTTATCAGTTTTACATTCCAACACCAGTATTTCTTAAGAGTTCTTGTTTTAAAAAGTATTAAGTTAAATCGATTATGCGTTGGGATGGGTCAGTTACGTAAGTGGCGCTCTCTATCGTTTCACTTCTCCCATTGCATTCTTCCAAAGTTGACAGGCAGTGTTTCTAGAAGGCGGTGCTCTGATATACACACGTTTGGTACGTGTCATTTTCATATTCTGCTGATTTATTCATGGATTTAAACTTTCTTTGTTTCTCCTGCCATTGACAAATGTTAAGATATGGAGGGTTTTGCACTTCATTTTGAGACTGTCATACCTTTGAAGAAGACAATCATACAATATATATCTATATATATATATTGTTTGTATATATATAAGAAATGCAGTGGACAGAGCACTGTATGAACCCTACAAAGAATAAACACGACGGTTTAAACGGTTAATAATAGAAAATTAAATAATTCATGTGGAGTGGATAAAGATGAAAAGCACTGAGTGTAGATTTCGTAATTGGAAATAAGAATTATTTTGTTGCCAGAAGATTGCCTTCCATTCTGTTAAAACTCCTTTCGTATAAATTAATAACAAACTGCGGCGAAAGTGGGAACATGGATTGTGCAAGGAAAGTACCTTCTGATGTCGGATTAATTCAGGGCACTTTGATACTATTACGAGCACGATACATATCCTTGAATTTTAATCCACGGTTACGATCAAAATTTTGTCGGCGATTTCGGCGCGTATCAAAAATCATAGACCTGGAGCTATTAATTACTTCCTGGAGTGAGACTTTAAACAAACATTGAAATCCTCGCATTCCAACATGGCACAAGCGAGATAATTCCATTAATAGTCGCAGGGGCGGCGGGAGATCGTAATTTGTGACAACTGGGGTGGTTCGGGCCTCCAGATGGGGCGACAAATGAGCTTTTGCAGGGGCTTTTATGGCAATGGGAGGAACGTGCAGGCAGTTCCGGAATACATATCTAGAGGTGATGGTTGCGTTTTGGAATGTGCGAGCCAGCCAGGAACGCGGCGTTATGTAGCTGATTATCTGGAAAGGGGAAAGGGATTTAACGTTTGGGGGCTCAAATATAACCGCATGGGATGATTCAGGAAGAGGTAAAAAGTTAGGAAAATGTAAGAGGAAATGAGGTTTGAAAAATTTACACAAGAATGTCGCTTATTTAAAACTTAAATGCCTGAAATGCTTTAAAACTTTGCTTCTGGATTCCAGCCAAAGAAAAAAAAATTCTACTTGTCTTCATTATTTAAATTTAAGCCTCGCAGCTCGTGTTAAGATTTTAATGCAGCGTTTCCCAATCTTTTGACATAGTACCCACTCCCCTCCCTCAGCAAGGGTAATATACGATGGCCCCAGCATACATACATTTTTTTATGAGCTTTTTTGGCTTTGCAATTTTTTTTTTAATCGTGTAAACGGACTACTGATAAATGTTACCAGGCAAAACAAGGAGTCACTGGTCCTTTGACCACTGACTAAATATTCTAATTTCTACCCTTGGTTATATTATTTACAAAGTGAATAAAAATGTTTAGCGATAGTCCTTTGAAGCGCAACCATTTTCACATCGATATAGAAGAAGAACAGGATATACTGCCCAACGCTGAAAAAGTGCTGCGTTGGGGGGCAATTAAGCGTTTTCTTTTTTTCTCACTAACATTGAAAGTGCTGGAATTGGATATGGTTTCACTGCCCGATTGGGGAGTTAAGGGAATACTAGCTTTTTTTTTTCTTATAGCTGGTACACCTCTTCATTTTTAAATCGGTTAGATGCATGCATGTATTTTGTCAAAAAACGTCGTTCTTCTCCCTCCTCTCCGAACACACGGAGATACTCCCATTTTGTAGTTGGAGAAAGTAATAAACTAGCAATACAATCGATAAAAGAAGCCCAGGCCTGAAAACAAAATTGAAATCCGACATTCCGTATATTGAAATTTTCCACCGCGCAACAGTTGATCTTATTCTCCAGAGAACTCAGAAAAAAAAGAAGAAGTAGAGATGCAGAATAAAAGGAACTCAAGTGAAGGGATCGCTTTCTGCCATTTCTGTTGGATCTTGCATGCATAAATGCCAAGAAGAGTATTGTTTCGATAGAAAATGGCATTCTGATATCGATATAGCTTCTTGGAACATTTCTGCAGTTTAGTTACCTGATCAGGAGATATTTAAAGCTGCTCGAATACAAAGAAATAAACCACGCATTTCCATTCGTGCTTGATTTTGAAACATAGTAAATAAATATTCGAAAATGTTGAAGCCCTTTATATTTATATTTAATCAAACATATGCTCTGTGTTGTTGAAAATATGCTGAATACATTAAAACAGGTATGGTGGATTTTATAAATACATTACAATTCGCATTTTTTTTTTTTCATCGTGAAAGTGAAGAAAATTTCTAAGCTGGATTTCAACTAGATTCTAATTGACTGACCGAAAAAAAAGTTTCATTAATTACTTTATAATAAAGATGGAAACGAAACAGCTACACAAAAGTGAAACATTTATTTTATGTTTCCGTTTTTCTTTCACCGTCCGTATTTATGTAGTGATTAACCCGTAAGCAGGCGCGTCTACTTTTGTAACTTAGGCACTCGCGTGGGGTAAATCTTACCCCATTTTGTCTTCTTTATATTTTTGACTAAAAACGTTTGAAAAACAAATTTGTGGACTTATAACGTAAAATACATCAGTTCTATTACGTTTCATGGTAGAAAATCGTGCTTTTCTATTTATTTAGAATTTTTCTAGCTGTTCCTTTAAATATCATGCTTTCTGAGAAGAAAATTTCATAGGATATGCTTTATACCTAAAAACACTCATTACTTTATTAATATGATATTAATTACACCTAATAGCCTTTTGTCAGTACATACCAGTAGTGTAACATCCATTTACATCTAATTTACATTTAGTTTATATTTAGTTTACGTTAACAACGTAATGAAACGTTGTTAGTCGCGCGGGAGTATTTAATCCCAAAGTGGAATTTTCTTCCCTTCCGGATAACAAAGAAACTACATTTTTTTACCCACCCCAACTGGACCTTGATCTTGAAAGGTACAAAACTGGGCAAACTTGTTCTCAAAAAATTTCTCACATTTTACAATGAAAAAATGTCGCTGGGGTGAAATTTACCCCAGCGCGCGTGCTTACGGGTTAAAGAAACATTCTACCCCACCGAGGGTTACGGTTCGATTCCAGGCATGAATTTTTGTATAATTTCGTCCGTCCCTTTAAGATGCACACCAACAATGCACTTATAGTAAAAAAACATATAATTCTTTTATCCTAATTCAGAAAAACGTATGCTGTTTAACCACCAGAAAATTTATAGTTTTATTTTATACATAATAGAACAATTTTTTCTTGCAACCCTGTATGGCCCTGTCTCATGGGCTTATTTCATGATTTCGCAAAACTCTCGTTTATCATTACACACAGGAGATAAACGTACCATACGTTAGGTGCTCCTGTAAAATCGAACTTCATGTCATGTCATGCAACTGTGTAAGCTCACTGTAGAAATACCTTGTTAATATAATTTGTATGATCACAGGTATCATCATCAAATCTCTCAGGTATTTCAATATATTAACGAATGTGTCTTAATTAATACTTAACTCAGCGACTATTTTGCGAGATACAAAAGCCAAATTATAGGATAAGTAAAGCCTATTATACTTTAACGTAAATTGCATACATATGGAGAAATCTTCCATTATGAAACATTCTTTCATAAGGAACTCTTCATACAATTTTGTTCATTTTCTGTTTTGAGAAAACTAGATTTTATTACAATTCTAAACAGAACGGAAACTTTAAATCGAAACTCTGCATTGACGTTTCGCATTGCAAACGATGTATAATTACATTATTTATTTCTGTGTTTATACAAAATACAATGGCAACACTGCATGGGAAATAAAACCAAACAATTTTGGTTCGATATCTGTATGCTACGTTATGTCTTGTTTGAAAGTATTTGTGTAGAACAATAAAACACAAGGCTTTGCCTTTATGACATCAGATAGTGTTGAACAGGCAGGTAAGAATAGAGCAAATATCTCGTAAATAGTAATTAAATATTGATTATTTCTGCATTTTGTATGAGTAACCATCTCGAACGCTCTTTTATTACTCACCCAGAAATAGAGAATTAATTGTATTGTGGAAATGCGTAGAAAGTTTGTGTACATATCAATAGTACCAATGCTTACTAAATAAAGAAAGCCTTACAACTCCTACATCACCAAGCTTTGACGTCACCACAGTTTTAATTTCACAAATTAAAACTATTTAAAATTTCTGGCGAGTGCTACAAATATTAGAAAATATCTTAAATAAAACATTAAAATTAAAATATCATTCATTAAAATACAAAATTATTCATTAGGATCTATTTCCTTAATAATCTAATAGTCATGGTTAAAACTTGCGATTTTTCGTAAAATTATACATTTATCTCGAATTATTAAAATGTCGGTATTCATTGTCAATCTTTAATAGTTTTATTTTATGAAAATAAAACTTTTAAATGTAGGCCTAGTGATGACGTCAAAGCTTGGCGACGTAGGAGTTGTAAGGCTTTCTAGAGGCGTTGGTAGTTCGCAGAACGCAAAACTTAATATATATTTAAAACTAAGAACTTAAAAATATTTTCAGTATCAAAGAGGCATTATTTTCAAAACGGCAGAAAAGGATTTTTCACCTACCTCAGTAGCAATTATTAATGTTTTACATTTTGATTCTTCTCTATAAATGAATGAAGATGAAGACAATTGCTCGAGTTTCTTGAGATGGAATACAACCCCCCCCCCCACCCCCATACACACACACAAACAGAAAATATTTAAATTACTTAAATCCACATAACTGGGTTTTCTGGATTTATTTATTATTTTTTTTTTTGCTAAGTTGTTTTTCCCCCATAGCTTATTCGTACTTCGATTCAAACTTTAAATACAGTTAGCATAGGTGAGGTGCAATGTATACTTTAAAAGACAAAATTGTAAGCATATTTGAATGTATCAACAATTATATGTCTGAGAATTTCAATCTAAATGTTTTCTTTTTGGATAATCTTAAATTTCTCGTTTAAACCATTGTTTTTTTTTTAATTCAACGGTGGTAGATGCACATTCTCCGCTCAAATAGTTAGTCTGATACGATTCTCAGTACTTAACTTCACAAGAAAACTTGATTCACTTTTTATTGACCTACGGATGAAAGGCTGAGTCAGTCTGTCCAGCCGGAAGATCGAATATTGGGCACTGACATGGTAATGTTCCAACGGCCTTATTTTCCAAAAAAAATTTGCAGTCGGATTAATCCAAGCACCCGTGTTAAAGCAACTCCTCCTAAATATAGAAATAGCCTTACAACTTCTACGTCATCAAGCCTCGACGTTAGCACTAGGCGTGTATTTTAAAGTTTTATTTTCACAAAATAAAACTATTAAATTTTCTGGTGAATTTACCCATAAATAGAAACAGTTTAATAATTTGAGATAAAAAATATAATTTTATGACAAATGGCAGTTTTTTAGTCATGACTAATTAGATAATATGATAAGGAAATAGATCATACTGAATAATTTTGTATGAGAAAGGTATTTTAATTTTAATGTTTAATTTAAGGTATTTTCTAATATTCGTAGCATTCACTAGAAATTTTTAATAGCTTTATTTTGTGGCTTAAAATTTTTAAATGCAGGCCTAATGATGACGTCGAAGAATGGTGACGTGGGAATTGTAAAGCTTTTTATATCTAGCAGGCGTTGGTATAAGTCATTGGTAAGCTATCTCACCCATCACTTTAACTCGCGTGTTCAAATTAATAGGATAGCACTGAGCTTCTTTATATATACTGGATTTTTAGATACACTAAGATTTCTAATACAATCATTGCCTTTTCAATTTCTTTTATTTGTTTCAACAGCCACGGGTACTGGTCCCAGCAGAACTTAACTTTTTATGGTCGCTAATAATAGTGGTTTTACTACCATTGCTTAACTTACAACACTTAACCAATTATTTAACTAAATTTAGTGGCTAAGCAATTCTTTAATAAATGATTAACAGTACTAGAAGTCCACATTTTAGCTCTAAACCGACAAAAAATATCCCCAATTTTTTTTATTTATAGTATTTTAAAACATTTTATTTACACTTAGAGGTCTGAGCAGTTTCGTCCGCATATCTCCCTCTCGTCTGAGGGTTTTTGTACTTTTAAAGAAGTTATTGGAAATAGCATGCTTTAAATCAGCGGTTCTCAACCTTTTAACGTCGCGCCTCCCCCAACAAAGGGTAACTTACGGTAGAGTGCCCCCCCCCTTAACATTTTTCAGCATGCATTCAGTTTTTTGATTTTTAATAATAAATATTAGTCGAATTTTCTACAAAATAATGTTATCAATAAAGTTTAAAGGAACCTTTTAAGCGAAAATGGATATATTTTTGAGTAAAAATGAGAATAAATAAGATGATTTTTTAAAAACATGCATCACAACTTGCTCTTTGGTTTTTCTCGCCTCCCCCCCCCCCCCTGCAAACATTCTGCGCGCCCCACAGGTTGAGAAACGCTGCTTTAAATTAAAAAGAAAACATTTTTGAAAATAAAATTTTACAGATTAAAAATTTACCTAAATGTTTTTAAAATACCTGAAATAGATTTTTACTTGCAAATATATACATATATGTATATATATATTTGCAAACACAACGCTGCGGTAATTTTTAAACGGTGCCATACTCCTAAAATTAAAAAAGAAAACGTTATTTGGTTAAAGTAACGAAATTATTTGGCATGATCCTTTAAAAAAAAATCCAATTATATACTGCCTCTATCTTCATATTAATTTGCATGATCGCGCATTGAATGAAGAGTCCCTTTAATTTTACGTGAAATGTAATAGCAACAACAACAAAAGAATCTGTAAACAGACGATTTCAGGATTATTTGGTTACCACATATTTTAATTATAACATCACAACTGGAGGCAATATTATACTCAAGTTAAAAAGTTTAGATTGCGGTAACAGAGCTGCCAACAATTCTGGAATATAATTAACCACCTTTAAAAAGAATAGTATTTTTTTTAAATGTTTTTTTTTTTTTTTTTTTTTTTTTTTTGAAATAGTAACCATGCCTTCTAGAAGACTCAGAAATTTTGCACTGTATTAACACAAAAACTTTTGTGTTAGAATTACTGTTTACAAAAAGTGGTTAATAATAGTTCGGAATTGTTGACAGATATGCGGTGATTAATGGCTGAATACAAAAATGTTTTATATTGTTTTAAATTATTTTAGTGCAAATAATTTTAGAGCCACTAAAAATTAACTCAAAACATTGCTGAAATAAAATTTATATGTGTGACCGTGCAGCGAGCCATGGGCGTAACTTGGGCTTCGAATCTGGGGGGGCAAATGTCATTCTAAATGAAAGTCTATATACGCGTGCCCGTACACACACACATATATATATAATGTATATATATATATATATATATATATATATATATATATATATATATATATACAGGGGCGTAGCCAGGGGCGGGGGATATCGGGATATATCCCCCCGAAATTTTTGGATTAGTGATGAAATCCCGTCTATTTATACACATATAAGTTCATACCCCCCCCGAAATATTTTCCAGGCGCATATCCCCCCCCCCCCGAAAAAAATTTCCTGGCTACGCGCCTGTATATATATATATATATACAGTGGCGGCTCGTCATTAAGGGCCAGAGGGGCCTGGCCCCACCGACTAACCACCGTCTAAACCAAAGTATCTTCCTATTATGTCAGACAGTTCTTTCAATAATTTACCTTCATTAAAAAAAATGCACGCATTTTACTCTATTTTAATACTATCCACTAAAAAAAGCATTTAAAAATCCGATAGTTATACGATTTTCCCCCTATCTAAGCCATGCATGAGCTGGCTTGCCCTGAATTTGGCGTCTTTTCTCCGTTCACCGGGTTGACATATTTGGCATTGACCACAAAAGCCATATTGACGCGGAATTAACTTGGCTTCCAAGCGGTTTATTTGGCGCTGTCTTCTGGCCCCAGATCTTCGGGCCCTCGCATGGTTATCTGCACGACTGTACGGGGAAATTTCGGCAATCGGTAGCTATTGGCGAAATTTTCCGCTTAGGAGGAAATCATTTTTTATGTGCGTGATCTATTTTTGCGGTGCAGTCCCTAATATTTAGAATTTAATAGCATCAACGCGGACAGCTTACGCCATTGCATTGCAATCATGGCACGTTTATGTTGGGTTGTTGCCACAAAAAGGATTAGAAAAAGGTTTTTCAACCTATCCATAGAAATTTTTAATGGGGCGCCGTCCGTATTTTCAATTCGCAAGTGAGGATCGATGACGTCAGTTGCTTTAAGATACGTAAAAATTACGCCACAATTTTCTCATTTATTCCAGCTCTTTATTCAACACAGGGAGACGATATTTTGATTAAAATTTACGGTAGAAATAAACTAAGAAATTCACGATTATTATTATTAGAAGTGGTATTTTAATCCGGTGCTTATTTAAAAATTGAAATGTCTTAACACAGCTGAAAATGTTCATTTTAAAAATTACAAAGTTCGTTTTAAAGCGCGATATATTAAAATTTTCTATTTACTTTTTTTTTTATTTTTGGCATTTAATTATGGGGGAGGGTGTTGCCTAACATATCATGCATGCTGCGAGTATAGCTTTATTTTAACGTTGAATTACGTTCCTCCATAGTGGTCCTATATAAAGCAAAAATTTATTGATACCGTTTGAAAACTACTATGCAAAATATCGAAATTAACTCCCTCGGCCAACCGGGGTATCCTTTACGGCAGTTAAACAGTGACATCATAAATTTAAAAAAAATGCTTAAGCTCTGCAATTCTAGCGCCCTGTCACAATTAAAGCGCGAATAAATAGTTCCTCGAGATTACACAGTTTGATGTTTTTCAGGAAACGGGACCATGGAGGATATATAAGATATCGCTATATTGGATACATGGATATTTAAAATGGCACCCCTTGGATAGTTTCTCCCCACGGTGAGATGAAATTTTTTTGGGTGCTAAATACGCCAATCCTATAAAACTCATAAATTAAATATATATGGAGAGTTTCCTTAATGGCAACGATTATGTGAAATGATTATTATTTATGTTAATGCGTAAATTGCAAAGAATCGCCATAGAATCAAAAGATCCCATCGGTGCCAAATAATCTAAGCTGCTTCTTTTAAGAGAGTTTTGAAGAGGGAGAAGCAAAGATAAAGGATCATGTACGTAATAGGTAGTATTATTAGATTTGTAAGGATAATATGAATAAATCACAATATACCACGTTAATAAATATTTCATGAAATTAAAAGTGTTTAACCTTTTTCAACGGTTGTCTTACAACCAACTAAACGAAAAGTAATTCTAACTTACGTTAATATATCCCGCCGTAATTTCAACAGAGGCAATTTCTTGAACTTTTTTAAAAATAAAATTCTGTTTCGTCACATGCAGATATGATTATAATAAAATATTCGCTTCTTCCCGTATGAAGAGCGGGTACACAGCTATTTTAAAAACATCTCTTAAAAATACCATAAATGAATTCAGAAGACCTCAAAACGTGTAAATACGCCAAAATCTCGAAGTCGAATTTTTTCATGATTACAATATTTCCTTACATAGTACATGTTCGGAAACAAATAAACGGTTGTCCATTTTATGTAGTGTCTTAGGTATTTAATGCTACAGCTTGAACCTAAAAAACAGTATGATGTAGAAATAAGACATTTTGAAAGCCAGGAGTTCTCTGCAAACCATTAAGCTTTTCACTTTTTTGATAGTGAATGACACTGACGTAGTTTTTGAGTCATTATACTGCTATGATGCCAGGTTAGTACTCATGACGCAAACTTTACGTCAAGAGTCAAATAATCTTGCTTTTTTTTTTTTTTTTTTTTTTTTTTTTTTTTTTTTTTTTTTTTAAAGAAGATTCCACACCACGAATAAATTCGAATTACACATCTAAGGAAAATTTTCGTTTCCTACCGTGAGGAGAACGGGTACGCAGCTAGTATATATATATATACATATAACTATAATGACAATTATAGTTATATTTTGTGTTATAGTTATAGTTATATAGTTATATAGTGATAGTTATATAGTTATAGTTATAGTTATATTTTGTTATAATTTTCGTGAGAATCTTTACTACTTTACTTCTTTCTATAAATATATAACTATAAATATATATAACTGTAAATCATAAAATATTTATTCTATAACAATGGAAAAAATACTGTACTAAAACGGATAAAATTTGAGAACAGTTATTTTTAACTCTTGAAAACAAAAAGTAAATAGTGCAATAAGTATAATTAATAAAATAGATAAAAATGGCTTACTTTTTTCCCCTTTTATCAAAACAACTCCACAGCCACTGGTATTACTGGGGACCGAATCAGCTTTAAGCGGTAGAGTCTGCTCTAAGAGAGAGCTTTAAGCGGTACGTCCAAAACAAAGTTCATTGGAAGGATTGGAAATTGCAATATGTGTTCACTTAAAAAAAAAAAAAAAAAAAAAAAAACTCCACAGCCACTGGACATGAGCAGGGCTTGACTGTCAAGAAACATTTGACGGTCAAAAACTGAAGCGGCCAACTTTGATTTTCAAACGCTCTTTCCAATAAGTAAGGAGAGGCATCATTTTTTAATTTAAACAAAACTACATTTTCCCCCTCAAAGCGAAACTATAATGGACGTCTTCTGTTTAAGGAATTTCTGACAAACAAACCCAGATGATGTTTATCAGTACATTGGAGTTTTTACACCAGACTAATAGTTTATCTTTCTTTAAAATTTACCAATTTGACAAAAAAATTACGAAAACTACTTACCTGTACTCATGCACAAAGCAAGTTAATATTTCACTGCAGGATACAGATATTCGGCTGGTAAAATTCATTTAACTTAACCAAACTTGACACACAGGCATCATTTATTTAGATTAGTTCTTTGTAATCCATTCTTTGCAGCTCATTCAACCCTCTTGTACATCTCCTGTGTCCTAACATAGAGTCAATATGCATAAAAACTGGTCATCGAGTCAATCACATATGCGGGAAAAACTGGTCCTATTCTATTTAAGTCACAGATGTGAAAGTCACAGTGTGACTATTGAAGTCACAGATGCAAAAATCAGTCACAGATGTGACTGATTTTTGCGTTAACGGGAGATAAAAGGGCCGCGTTCGACATTTAAATCACTCCAATTTTTCACAGAATCTTAATGGTCATTTAGTGATGACATGCTCTTATGTTTTGTTTGTAGGTCCAGAAAAACGATAATTTTATGCCTTGTTAAAAAGCCGCTTTTCTTGCGGGGTTTGAAATACATTACAATGAAACTCATTGCACTGCACATTTTCTATTTTCTGTAACCTCTGTTCCCGCGGTACTTTCTTTAATGTTAGCGACCTGCTAAATGTACAGCATTCTAAGCTCAATGTTCATGTTTTTACTTGACTTGGACAGAAAATTTTAAATTTTTAAGAGAGTCCAGTACGTTATTTTTATTTATTTATATTATATTATATTTTTTATTTATTTATTTTTGGGAGGGGGGGGGGAGGTTGATATTGTAAATATTTTTAGAAAAATAATGTGGAAAAAGATATTTAATAATTTGAAGAGGTGGAACGACTTTTAGCGTGACTTCATTAATCAAAAGTTTGGCATAAGCGGGGAACAGGCGTCGATACAAACAAACATTGGGCTCGTTTTGTGGCCCTATAACAAAATTACAATCGATTTTAACGGAACCCCTTCACAAAAATACAGTCGATTAAAACTGCCCTTCATTGGCATTTTACCCTACATTTTAATGTGTTTCATCAATTAACAAAAAAAGTGACTTTTATTAAAATTTGGTTTGAGAATTAACAAAAAGTTCTGAAATTCACAAAATTAAGCATTAAAATTCACAAAAATAGGCAGTTTCTACAAAAATGGGCCCTGGAAAATATTCCTGGATTGACTCCTGATAAATTATGTATGTTATTGAGTTGAAGACGTATTCACGAAAAAAAAAGGGGGAGGTATATAAATTAGGTGAATGTACATATACTCTAAAGAAAACTAATATTCTGAGATATTATCTTAGCTAGACTTATAAACGATTTTTTTGAAATGCTAGAAAATAGAATTATATGCACACATGGGCGCCCATAAGGTGGGGCAAGGTATGGAACTTGCCCCCCGCCCTAAAGTTTTAGGTTTATGTCTCATGATGTTAGCAATGGCAAAAACAGAACTAAATTTGTTAAAAGTTTGAAATTTGCCCCCCTCTAGAAATTTTTTTTGAAATTTGCCCCCCCCCCTAGGAAAATTACTATGGGCGCCCATGTATGCACATCAGCAGATCGTTATAAACAATAGCAGTGAAGGTTCCCCTTCTGTGTCGAACGTTGCTTCGCCCTACTGCTGGGAGCAACGCTGTTAGTAGGAAGTAATGAGGTGATTTGTTGCTATATTTTTCTAATGCATGAAATTCTAAAAGGGTTAAAGGTATCGAAATACTGACTTAGATAGTACTGCAACTAGAGTTTATCTCTCACGACGAACCAACTAGAACGGCCCCCTCCCATGGAACCATAACTTATTTTGGAGCCCCCTACCTAGTCTGGGGCACGTGTCCCTAGGTGCCCCTGGCAGCAGATATAAATCATAAAATCGCAGACCGTTTCTTATTCTCTTAAACTGCGTCGCATTTGAATTCGCAATTAGTCGTCTGTCAAGTCAAGTAAGTTGTGCCCGATCATAAAAGTGTGTTGTCTCTCTGCTACTGACCTTCAAACACCAAAATTAGGTTCATTAAAATATAAATGAGAAACTGGCCCCAACCTGTGACAGGGTGGCAAATAAAGGGGGCAAGCGGGCACGGGACAAGCACCGGGAGACATTCTAAATGGAACGCCAAAATCAGTTATAGCTTCTTGGGATGGGGCGCGGCTCCATGCGAGGGGGCACACGACCATGGGCACCCATAAGGGGGGGGGGCAAGGTAGGGAACTTGCCACCCCCTAAAGTTTTAAGTTAATGTCTCATTATGTTAACAAATGGCAAAAACAGAACTAAATTTGTTAAAAGTTTGAAATTTGCCCCCCTCTAGAAACTTTTTTTAAGTTTGCCCCCCCCACCTATGAAAATTACTATGGGCGCCTATGCACACGACACTAATTATGGTTGTCCCCGGATGACATAAACTCTAATTGCGGCATTGCCTGTGAAAATGACCTCTTTTTGCTCACTATTTACAGCAACAGGTCTTTTTTTCTAACGCTGAACAATTGATTTCAGACAAGTTTAAAATCGCTGCCCCTAATTTTTGCTTTCCTGAGAAATTATCTAGCTTGGCCATTTGGTAGAATCTGCCATCGTTCCTGTTGGGTTAAAAAGCTTCTGTGATTCTATTCTTTTGTTGATTTTTGCAGGGGAATTTTTTTTTTTAATCTGATAGTATATTTGAGTTATAAATGCATGATTTGGGTTCAAAATCATAACTTTGCCCCCTGACTTTTTAGACTAGGGGGGCAATTTTTACAACTGCAGGGGCAATTGCCCCCCCTCGCTCCCCTCAGATTACGCCTATGCAGCGAGCTGTTTTAGAAAACTTCTTTAGCTCTGTGGCTCCCTATGGGTGATTCGATCGACCGCCATGGTGTTGGTAGTTAAATGGATCGATGGCAACAGCCAGGGGGGGATATCGGGATATATCCCCCCGAAATGTTTGGATTAGTGATGAAATTACGTCTATTTATACACATATAAGTTCATATACCCCCCGAAATATTTTCCAGGCGCATATCCCCCCCCCCCCGACATATTTTCCTGGCTACGCGCCGGCAACAGCTGCACTTTTTCAAAGTTGGGCAGTCTAGCGAATTGCTCTTATATTGATGTGAAAATACTACGCATATTACGAATGTGATAATTTCGAAAATGTTTATGTCAATCTGAACAAGCTTCACACAGAAAGCACATACGCTTCGCATTGTTTATATTACCTATACAGGCGTTGCCATTCACTCTCAGAAAAAAAGTCAGCATGCGATATCTTGGTTAAAATTCGGTATAGAAACGCAGAAATACAAATCGAGCACATATATCGAAATTTCGCATCAGATATGAATGCATATATGTTGCGCATACACGAATGTATCCTGTATATGCATATGCAAAGCCGGAAAAATAAATTTCTGAAGGAGATGCAAATCAAGTTTCGTGATCGATATACACAGAGACTTGTGTCTTGTGTTATTTGTATATAATAATAAATGTAGTACCCTTTCTTCTTTTATGACTTCAGACAGTGTAGTGCGAGGTCGATACAGTTGAAAAGGATCTCGCAAGTGAATAAAAATATCGATTACTTCTGGATATCGTATGTGAAGAGTAATTATCTGGCGTTTTTATTATTTATGTGGAAAAATATATCTACTCAAAGGGTGTAAATGCAATGTCATATTTATTGTATGCATGTAGACATTTGGTATAGATATAAAATAAACACAGTAAAAGAAGCTCGAAAAATTAACAAGGGTATCTACAGGGTCTCGACTAAATCAATCTAAAGCACTTTCAATTAAACTTGAAATGTGCGAGCAGTCTGTAGCAAACACTATGCAGCGGAACTGCATGAAAACGGGGCAATTGCAACGGCATACTGAAAGGATAGGAATTTTATGGAGGAAAAAAAAATGAGTTTCAGAAACCACCACTAGGTGGCGTATCATAGCTTTATTGAGAACATATAAATAATCTACAAAAGTTCACAAAACATGCTCGATATGATGTCCACCATTCTCTGCTACTATCTGGAAGCGTAAATTCGCACGTTCGACTTTTCAAAGCAGGCATGAACTGGGGAATGTTACGCACATTGCGCTCTATGCCTTCGTTAACCCTTTGAGGCGCAACCCTTTCCCAACGCTGAAAAAAGGGCTTACAACAAAGGGGACGACCGCTGGCTGTGCCCGGCACAGCCAGCTGTCGTCAAAAAAGGGTCTCTAGATCTGTGGCACGCGATGAACGTTTCGATCGTCCGCCATCTTGCTGGTAGTTAAGTCGAGCGATGGCAACGGCTGCCCTTTTTTCAGCATTGGGCAATCTATTCAGCTGTTCTCGCATTCTTCCATTTTTCAACAGATGTCAGTGCTGTTAAAAATAATCGTGACCAATTTTTTACGGGAAATGACGTGCTAAAAAGTAAAGGATTCTCGTGAAGCTATGCCACCCGCAACTATTTTTATAGAAATCAAATCTATTCTTCGTGACTGGCAACAGTCAAAACGTCAGAGTTTGGTGTTCCCAGAGCGGGAACACTGCGCATTAAAGGGTTAAGGTCGAAAACATTTGCGACGGAATCACGGTAGACCAAGGCCTTGAGGTATCCCGACAGCCAAAAGTCGCAAGGATTCAAGTCGGGAGGATCTAGGAGGCGAAGCTGTAGGACATTGCTGGCTGACGATTCTGTCGTCATCGAAACGGCGGCGGACCACTTGTTTCACACAACGGGCGATGTGTAGAGGAGCACTATCCTGCATAAACACTGTGGTTGTATCAGATCGCCTTGTCTGGAGAGCTGGAGTAGCGGATTGCTCTAATAATGAAGCGTATCATTGACCGATGACGATGCATCTCACAGGCCCTGCGGCGCTGTGCTCTTCGAATAAAAACGGGCACACAATGAAGATTTCAGTAAAGCCGCACGAAACCGTTAAAGGCGAAGAGTGTAATTTTTACAGTTATTTTGTCTGGAACCTTTTGAAACAATTTCTTTGTGCATGAAAACATGAAAATACTTCACACTTATGCATTTTGATTGCATGCATGCATTCATTCATGCTTTCATAAAGATGCATTTAGTTTTTGTCCTCAAATATCTTCATATGTCCATCATCTTCTCTGTTGGAGATTTTCTGCCATCTACAGAGAAAAAATGATTCTGCTATTCTTGCGTGTATTATTAGTAGGACACTAGGTTTTAAGTGTTGAAATTCTTTACATTACTAGTGGCCAAGGCCCCCACACTCACTACGCTCGCTTTTCGTATGAGGCATTCGGCACCTAATCAGGCTTATTCGTAAAAAAGACATAATTTCAACAGACAAAATCAGAAGATTGGATCAGATAGAATGTTACTGAGCTACACATTGCTTGGTTCTTGCATAGAAGATATTTTGTTATGGGAATCCGTGTTGCACGGGTCCTGAGCTATACTCCACCTGGAGTGCGGACGCCGCTTATAATCGCTGGAAAAATTATTTGCACTCCTCAGAAACACAATGATATTTAATGTTGCCATTCAAAAGTTATATTAATTAGGAGATAAAGCGTAATAAAATCAGAACATCTGTTTCAGCTGTATTTTTAATAATGTAAAACCTATTGGACACCTTGCAAATTGGCCACCCATGGCGATTTTTCATTATTTGGAGACTTGCGTACATGTAAAGTTAATAAAAGCTACGGAACAGATAGGATTGCCTGCCACCAATAGCGACTTTTCATTATTTGGCGATTGACACATGCTCACAACCTATATTTACTGTTCATTTAAGGTTACCGGAAAACCGTTATCTTTATTTTCATTTACATAACCGTTTGCTGATTGGCGTACTTAACACCACGAATTATACGATCTCGTCGCGCTAGCAAATATCCAAAGTGTACTATAACTGCTATAATGGCATAGTTAACGCCGCCAAATATTTCTACTGGTAGCAAATAATTCAGCTGGACGAGAACCGGCTTTAAAATAATCTGCATTTTAATTCTTTTTCATTTTCAAGATATTAGTTATTCTGTTTTGGAAAAACGAATAATCGTTCATTCCAAACTCCTGTTGTCTAAGCGAACTTACTATTTGAAAATTGTCAACTTTGTGTAACACATTTTGAGTTACTTATTTCATATAGTTTTTATTTTGGCGTAAAATGGGCGTCATTCTAACTCATGTTTGTAAATTTCACGCGATTCTAGATACTTGGAAACGCTTTGTTGCAAAGGAATAAATGATGTTATGCCAAATCTGGCAACCATTCGGTTTATTTTTTCAGTTTTTTATTAATATCTTCTAAAATAATTCGATTTTCGAAATTTAAATCAGCTTAGCAGGTTCCCCGGAATTTTTCGAATCTGTGGGCACCTTAGTCGAAACTCAAATCCCTACGGTTTAGGAGGAGATCGGTCAACAAGCTTTGGCAGCGCCAGCGGCCTTTACTCTTTTTTAGAATAGAGAGACTCTATATTCTAAAAAGTTAAGAATATAGAGTAATGTAAAGATATGTTCTAACATTAGCACGTCTGGGCCGAAGCGGTTAAATTGTATATAAATAAGCAATCATAAGTATTTTTTCAGTGATTCGTCAAAACTTTCGCTTTTCCTTGGGGTCAGAAACGATTTACAGCAAATAAATACGTAGTAAACATTCAAAAGATTTTTCAGAATAAATTTTATGGTTAATTTATTTAAAGGTGAGAAAATATTTATGACAAAAATTTAAACTGCTTTTTAATATTTATAAAAACGAAAAAGAAAATAATCTCTTATAAAAAAGTTAAAATACCCTATAAAAAGCACTTACGGTGGCTTGAGCCACCTCCATCAACAGTTTCTTCGTTGTGTCTCGTTTCTTTTAAAATCGCCCTTCAGATTCGGTGTCTATATGGGCATGCATCGTCTCGTTCTCTGTTATTCTTTCTAAATTTTAATATCATAGTCACCGTTCAGATTCGATGTGCTTTTAAAGGATTTTATGTATGTTTTAACTTTTTAATATTTTATAATAATAGTAAAATATACTAAATACATGATGTAATAATAAATAAGTTAAAAGAAAAAGAAAAAAAATTAAGCTATAGGGGTTTCCTAATTTTCAAGAAAACCACCAGAAAATATTTAAAAAAAAAAAATATTTAAAGGATTTTCACTAAATTTCACGTTCATGATGTTCCCCACCTCAAGATAAGGAACCACATGATTTCTACTTCTCATCACTGGAGATAAAGCTTTTATGCTACGGCGCTCCATGAAAACCAAAACTTCAGTCAGTCAGTCTTTATGATGTTGTTGAATAAGCAAGCAGCATATCTGCCAATTACTCGGGAATATAATTAATCGCTTTTTTTTAAAAACAACGATTTTCGCCTTAGAGCACAATCTTTGCTCTAGGCGGGCGATCTGGTTACTATTTTGAAAACAATCCATGAGAAATGTACTGTACATACAGTAAGTGGTATATTCCGGAGTAGTTGGCAGCTTTGAAACGGTTACCTTAAAAACTTCATCAATACGGCTATTTTGATTACCCAATGAAAACTTGCGAGATTATTTTATTGTTATTGCTTAAAAGCTTGCGTGGTGTAAATTTGACAATCTATTACAATAAACTTAAATATACCTTAGTCACCATTTGTTCGATCAACCGCAGAACGTTTGGGAATTACTAACTCTAGAAGAAAGCCTCTTTCAACCTCACATTAATGTAATGAGTGTCACTCCTTCACTTTTGGAAACGAAAATTTTGCGGTTTTTCTTTCGCTGACAAATAGCGGAGGCAAAGTGAGAAAGAGTGCGCTTAATTTGTCTTGTTCTTCAATGGCGGAAAAAAGAGATTTCTTGCGTGAGGAGAATTGAACAAAGTACCAAAGGGTAATTGAATCGTCTTCCTCCACGTACTGCCCACTGATTTTTTTAATACTTCTTTTACTTCTCGTAAAACAAGCGTAATAGATATTTCACAGTGTCCAAGATTTTCTGATAGGATGTGTAAAAGCAGAAAAGAAGTCGGCGATTTATGCTTTGGCGAGCGGCGATTTATGCTTTGGGTGTGAAGGTAACGTATTCATTTATTCAGGTGGCATCGGTTGCATTAACAAATGATGTACTAAAAGCAATGACTTTCGGTACGGCATGAGATGCATGGAAACAGCTGCTAAGCGTGCTTTTTCTGTAGTTTTGAGATAGACGTGTGCGGTTTATAAGATTTATGCCGCAGTGTTCATTTGTCGCGTTTTCGGTCCCCATATCATTACACAACTCCCCCCCCCTTTTTTTTCTCCTAGACATCAGCACATATGGAAATCATTCATTTAACCCTTTCAGAGACGCGGGTACACGCACAATTGCAAATATATGAAAAGATTGATACACATTGTTCATAGACGTGACAAGATTGTCAGCAAAGGCTCAAATAATTAATTACTAAAATAAGTAAATTTAATAATTAAGTGCTCATTTTAAGTATTAATTACACGTAAAACCCTATCTCTATTTGAACAAAGCCTTGAGATTTCATTTTAAGCAAAGATGATTAACATTAAAAAAAGAGCCTGTCTGCGTTATGTGGTTGGGTGGGAACGTCTTTATGAGAAAAGGGCCACTTATAAAAGAATAATCCAAGAAAAGGGTATGTGAAAGAAAATAAGTTTGAGAACCGCTCTTTATTCGCTTGAGAACCGCTCGTTAATGTAATCTCGAACCGCTCTTTCGAGATTACATTAACAAGCTCGTTCTTAAGTTTTTTCTTTCTTTTTTTGTTTTCATCTACCTGTCACCAATCTTAAGTTTTTTATTGAAATATTTGTGTAATATATTTCAAATGTATTGAGCATTATGACAAAGCTACGTGCCTTACGCGGAGGACTTTTTAACCCTTTAACGCGCAGTGTTCCCGCTCTGGGAACACCAAACTCTGACGTTTTGACTGTTGCCAGTCACGAAGAATAGATTTGATTTCTATAAAAATAGTTGCGGGTGACATAGCTCCACGAGAATCCTTTACTTTTTAGCATGTCATTTCCCGTAAAAAAAATTGTCACGAATATTTTTAACAGCACTGACATCTGCTGAAAAATGGAAGAATGAAAGAACAGCTAGATAGATTGCCCAATGCTGAAAAAAGGGCAGCCGTTGCCATCGCTCGACTTAACGACCAGCAAGATGGCGGACGATCGAAACGTTCATGACGTGCCACAGATCTAGAGACCCTTTTTGACGTAGCTGCTTCAAAAAAGGGTCTCCAGATCTGTGGCACGCGATGAACGTTTCGTTCGTCCGCCATCTTGCTGGTAGTTAAGTCGAGCGATGGCAACGGCTGCCCTTTTTTCAGCATTGGGAAAGGGTTGCGCCTCGAAGGGTTAAGGTGGTCTAACGCGTATTCACGTTACATCTGGAGAAATCGCAAACTCCGGAGAACTCCAGACTGTTAGATCGATGGCCGCGCGAAAGGCCCACACCCGGGACCTTCACACTTCACTCATTCCAACATGCTCAGTGTCTGTATCCATTCCTCCATGGAGGGTCCCCGTAATATCATTCAAAAATTTGCTTAAAAATTCAGGTAATTGAGAGGTACATGATTGCATGTTGCGATATTGGATTGGAGATTACATTAACAAGCTTTAAAAAAGAAATCGAGAAAATAAAAGCTAATTCATTGTTCAGCCTAATACAAAATATAACCAGTACGAAATATAATTTAAATACCAAATTTAATGTTTCTTTATATTTCAGCTAAAGAATAGAAACACGAAAAAATTTCTTTAAAATTCAAAAGATATTTTTGAGATGAACTCGTAGGAAAAAAAAAAAAAAAAAAAAAAAAAAAAAAACCATTTATATTCATAATTTTACTTTTGCGGGACGAAGAAACTGTATATTTAAGCTTATGTAAAACCGAACGTAGGAAAAAATTAAAGATTATATTTTGTTAATATTTTTTCAAGTTTGCAAAAGAATTTATAAAAATACTTTAAATTTGTCGTCTTATAAAGTCTTAAGAAACGTACTTTTTGTGAATTTAAATATATTTTGTAGTAACTTTTGGCATAATGAGATTTTTTGAAGAGCTTAGGGAAATATAATGTTACATCTGAATTTTTCTTGCCTTAATTTTTGCCGCGTTCAAGCTCAGCTGAATATTTTACTTAAAACATTAAATGCATTTTGAAAGAGCAGGAGTCGAAACGACTTGAGAATTTTTTTAAGCAGAAAATTGCTCGCTAACTTTTTACATTTGCTGCATTAATTTGTGGCGTTTTAGGGAACATGGTGCATTATAAATTCAAGAAAAGAGGTAATGGTGATTTAAAATGCATAATTTAAAGCAATGTAGTTACCGTTTAAACAAAATGATTTGATTATAGATTTAAATAAAAATTTGTTTGCTTCTCCATAATACTTCATGCGTTTGAACAACGCATACTTATTACCCATGCTAAAAGTAAAATTTTAGTCTGTTTCAGTTATTCTAACATTGAAGCTTCATATGAAACTTAATTAGGAAGCACTAATTTAAATGAAAACTTATTTACGTCCCATAATGACCCAGTGTATAAAGATACTCGATATGGTAGACAGCTGGAGTGAGAAGGACTATTCAGAATTCAATTTGAGACAACTTAGAATTTAATATGAGAACGAATTTGAAATATACAACTTATTTACAGACTTCTTAAATTCCCAATTAAATTCAGTTTCTTTGCATCAGTGATATTTAAATACCTAGTGTACCTTTTTTTTTGGGGGGGGGGGGTTATCAAAGCTCGAGTACCATGAGTTTCTCGATCATCTGTGAATTTGGTTTACTCGATATATTTCTCAAGGAATTGCTATGGTATCCACCAAAAACATTCTCCATCTCGACAAGCATTCTTCTCATCTCAGCGTCTACAGGGTGGTTATAATTGAACTTCTCCTGTAAACAGGGTTCTACAGCTAATAAGGGTGAATGTATTGTAGCTAAATTTGGTATAAATTAAAATAAATATTGGTATAAAAACGAATAGTTTAAAAAATGTCCAATAGGTGGCGTTCAATTGCACTGCCTAATTCGAAATGTACAAAAAATTTCGACATTTATTCAATAGCTTTTTTGAACATTTATTAGCTAATTTGGATCATATTTTGAGCTGATCTTACCACGTAAAGCACCACCTAGTGGACCTTTTTTGAACTAAGCTACCTATAGTATGCCAGCATATCACGACGCCATGTTAGCACTCCTATGCTAGTTTTAAAAGCACCACACTGAATATACATTTGAAACAAATTTTCCAGTTAATTTATTCATATATTAGCAAAAATTTATTTTTTAACAATTTATTTTTTTTAAGTTAATGATTTGTAACATTAAACAATTTTAAGGTGAAAAAAAAATATATTGGGTTTTAAAGAAATAATTCAGCCATCCAAAAAAATCTATAAAGTAACTTTTAACGCACACATAGAAGTGCTACGAACTGCACGAGATGATGTCATAAAATTGCATATTATTTTGCTTTGAAAACTTGATAGCACTGCCCAGAGGCGCACTCAGGATTTCAATTTAGGGGGGGGCTGGGCTACAAATACTGCTGAACTCGGTTATAGTGACCTCTCGATTATAGTTACAACTCTCTTATAACGTCGAAATATTTGGTATTACTTGACTTGCTCATTGAACATAAGCCCACTATCAATGTAACTCTTTATATAGTCATAAATAATTATCAGATCTTTTCAATGATGTTGTAAACGAGTATAACTGTGTTTCATACACTAACTGTAAGTTTTATTTAAAAATTAATGTCTTTTTTAGGTAAAAAATATTTTAGAAATAATTTAAAGACGATTTTTTAAAATTAAAATATTTTAATTAAGTGATAATTTTCAATTTTTAAAGCTTTCCACTTCTAAATCTCTACCTTTAGGGGGGGGGCTTTAGCCCCCATAGCCCCCTCCGTGGGTGCGCCTATGGCACTGCCATGGAACACGGAATGAGTAGCATCTAGAAAAAAAAGGGCTTTTCTTTTCTACTCTTGGCGTACTCTAATGCGCATGTGCGTGGTCTTAGTTCTCGGCAACTGAATCTTGCCCGGAGTTCGTTTTATTGAAAAAAGCGGGTTGCTGTAACTAGAGTTAAGAAACTTACTTTAAAGTGTAGGGGAAAGCGAATGTGAGAAGTTGTAGGCTCAAGGTATGCTTTTTCGTTAAATTGCAAAGTGCAGAATGCACCTAGGAAGAATTTATTTACGTTGAATATCATGCAAAGCACTGATTTAAAATACAAGTTGTAAAACAAGGAAGAAAGAAAAAGTGAAATAATAAGAAAAATGTAAAGAAAAAAAAATAAAGAAGAAATTTGAATGTCCTTCAAAATATTTATATCAATAAATAATATTTCTAAAAGAAATTTTAAAACTAAAACGTTAGTTTGAGTATTTATTTGAAATAATGTACTGAGGATGCACAACACCAATTAAATGAGAATTTTATTTTACAATACCTTGTTTAACATTCCCGCTTTATTCACTTTTGTTTTCCTTTGATAAAAATAAATGCAACGTATTCTGTAAACTTTCTCCCTTCTTCTCTAGTTTTCCTTTTAAGATGATACCATATGTGGAAAAAGTGATATTCAAATTTTTTCGGTAAATATGCTTACAGTGAAATTATTATACATAACGAAAAAATTAAAATCAACAAAAATCCTGAGAAAAGTAATACAAAAGCATACTTTTGTACACAAATGTGGTAAAAAAGAGTAACTGAATATTTTAATGCCTGAAGTTTTAGATACCAAGGAATTAAAAAAGAACTTTTGAAAATAACCTGGAAAATAATGTGAGACATGCCTCGAAAAATAGAATGTAATAAACCCAGTTTATTATCAAAATGTCAATTCTCCATGCAATACATTTCCTTATATGTGCAAACATCTTATGCTATATGTGTTAGCAGCGAGAAAAAATCAGTTTATTCCCGTAGGGTAAAAAGTATGCTGTTGCATTTGAAAAAAATATGCTGTAGTATGTACTAGATAATATCATAGGGATCCTGTTATCAGAATATATTTCGACTGTGTGTTCTCTTGCATTATCACAGAATTGCATTTTATTCTCTCATATAAAATTCAATAGGATTGTATTTAAAATGCATTCAAATTTTTTGTTTCGACGCAAAGATAATGGAACCTAAAATGTACATGCGCATCGGCCTACTCCTATATATAAGGTATTAAAATTGACTTTCAAATATATTTTTATATGAATGAAAACAAATAATTGTATATTTAATCTAGGGATGCAAAACCCGTAGCTCGCGAGCCCCACATGGCTCGCGGCAAATTTTGATGTGGCTCATTTTATTAACTCGGGCATGAAATGTCTAAAAAATTATTTGCTCTATAAAATAAAGTACCGCTGTTAAAGTACAATACCGCAATAAAATACTATACTGGTACCTCCCAAAATTTAAATATTTAATTGTCTCAAATCAGGTTAAAGGTTGTGCACCTTTGATGTTATGAAATATTTATGCTATTTAAAAAGAACATGAGTAAGTAAAACTTTTTAATTGGCGTGGGGTGAATTCAGGGAACATCAAAAGGTCTACACAAGTTTGTTTCAGCCGTATTAAGGTATATTATTAAGGTACATGAAATAAAGATTTTTTTTCAAAAACTGCTGAATTAAAATATGTAAGGAAAATTTTACAGATATTTGTATTTAGTTTGTGATACTTTACTTATGATTGCCATTAATAGCTATGAAGTGGCTGAGATGAATAGCAAATTTCTGCGCAACTCGCTTCTACCTTTTTCTCATATCAAAATCATTTCTGAACCAAATGTTTGGTTATTGCAACACTTGGACCAGTTGTCGATGCTCGAGAATTTTCTTTTAGACCTTGAAAATCGGCATACGCCCAGAAAAGCTCCATTTCGGCAGTTTTACTTGGAAATGAACAGCAATTGCAATGCACATGCTAAAAAAAAATGTCCAACATGTCCTGCATTTAACCAAGTAACCAAGCTTGATTGGATCTCGCCAACAGATAAGATATCAGCAAGTTTTATTTTTTCATATAGCTAGATACTTGTCACTCTTTTACAGTTTGTCTAAGTTAGTATCAATTTATCTAAATGTATACTTATACACTGTCTACCAATAAGCATTTGGACACCTGTGACAGAAAAGAAAAACTATATTCAAAATCAATAGTTGGTAGAGCCTCCACGAGAGGCAATTACAGCGTAAACCCTCCGGGGCATACTTTCCACAAGTCTTTGTATTACAGCTTGTGGTATTGTCTTCCATTCGGCTTGGAGTAGACATAGAAGTTCCTTCACCGATTTTGGAGGGGTAGTGCACCCCTTAATTCGGCGATCCAACTCGTCCCAGAGGTTCTCGATAGGGTTCAGGTCTGGGCTCTGGGCAGGCTGGTTCATTCGATGAACTACATTGGCACTACACCAAGCCTTGGTTAACCTCGAAACATGATAACTGGCATTGTCGTCCTGAAAGTAACAGGGGTTTAACCCGTAAAACTGCCACAACGTAGGAAGCACATCGTCATCCAAAATAGTGCAGTAGGCATCGGCGTTGAGCTTACCATGAATGGGGACCAAGGGTCCCAGTCCATACCAGGAGAAACACCCCCAGACCATAATTCCACCTCCGCCGAACTTGACTGCTGGCACAATGCATTCTGGCAGGAGACGTTCTCCAGACAGACGCAAGACCCAGACCCTGCCATCCGAACGCTAAAGGGTGAACCTTGATTCGTCGCTCCAAAGAACCCGTTTCCACAAATCTACGGTCCAATTTTGATGTGCTTTGCACCACATTTACCGAGTAGCGCGGTTGGACTTTGTGATCAAAGGCTTATGGGCAGCAACTGCGCGACATCTTGCATGCGACTCATGCCGATGCTGTTCCCTACACGATATATACCGGCGGAGGCCGTGACGTACCTCAGGACCGCAGATATCGTCATTTGCATAGGTGTCCAAATGCTTATTGGTAGACAGTGTAGCATATGGTACTATATATACATGTTATTACTACATATTATTACTATTATAATGAATGCATGCAGAAACACATTTTTTTTTCAGTTAACTACTATGACATTACTCTATTGATTAAAAATATTATTGTAGTTTATTATAAAGGTGATAATTTAAAAAATATTATTTTACCACACAATATTGTAAAAACAATTCAAGGGTACTTTCCCACTGCGCGCAAGATATCTCAATTAGAATTCCTTTGATCCTCATAATTTTTTCTAAATTAAACAAAACATTATAATTAACAATCTAAACTAAAATGGTTTAATTATTTTCATAATTTAAATTAAAAAAAAATATTTAATCTAAAAGTTTAAATTATCATAAAAATTTTGATAGTTTTACAATCATAACTTTTTTTCTATGAAACACAACCATTTCATTTTGTTCATTTTGTTCATTATATTAAAATAAATGCCTGAGAAAAATTTCAAGTTGATATCTTAAACAGTTTTTAAAATATCATGCGCGCAAACTTGAAAAACAGTGTTTTGAGAAAACGCCAATTAAAGTTCAAATTGTAGTTTTGGAACATAAATTTAATTTTTAAAAATTAAAAACATTTTCTATTGAAACATTTACTATTTAAAAATAATTTTACTGAGTATTTAAAATGATTAACCCAAAATATGTTTTAATATGGCTTAAGAAACATCAATCTAAAGAAAAGCTCGACAATTGTAAATATGAAAAAATATGAACATACCTTAACAAAAGATACATTTTTAGGATATAAAGGCACGAATATTGGTAAAGTACATTATTTGAAGTTATTTTAATAATTATATCCATGTATATATATATTTTTTTTACTATGCAACATAAAAATTTGATTTTATTTCACTTTATGAACTTTTCGATTTAAAATTTTCCGCTTTCATGCACATTGCCTTCGTTTTCTTTTATTGCCTCAAACTGAGAACTGTTGAGCATTTTTCTGGCTCTTCGAGTTTCTAAATTAAATTCTGTACATTTCTTTTCTGCCTCTTTTATGCTTTTAGTGTCAACATTAGTTGCAGCTTCTACAGCATGCTGCCCAACTTGCGTTTACATTTTCCTTTTTATCTCAATAAATAATTGTCATAAAGAAAAATGGTTGGTATCAATCTTTTTAGAATAAAGTAAACTATTTAATGAGATAAAAATCTCAAAATCAATTTTTGGGGCATTTTAAAAGTAGGCTGTCCAGTTAATACAGTTGCTCGCGTTTTATACAGATTGAACTTTTACAGGTAGACCATATCACTTCTGATTTTAGAGCAACCTTTCAGCGTGCCTATTTCTAAGAGCTCAAGAATCTACCAAGCCTGAACTTCCGTGATTTATTGACGGCTTGTATGTTGCATGCAAGAAGGCCTGTGATTGGCATTCAAAGAGAATGGAATTTGAGCCTCATAGACATATAATGCCACATGACTTACCAACATTTATAGGGCGCGATAACCTTAATCGATTTGTCACTTTTACCTCCTTCCCCAGTTTGGTCTAGCTTTGAAAAAAATTCCAGTTATGGCCAAATGAATGCAATTGAATCCTTTTCAGTTCATTAAATTTTCTGATCATGCTACGTATATGAATACTGTGTGTCAGATCTCTAGGCCAGCCTTTAAATGCTCACCAACCTCTGAAATTTAGATGCTTAATGTCATGTATTATACCTAATTGTACGCACCATTCTTGAACTGTGGAAGGTCTCTAAAAGGACTTTCAGATCACCATGCACATCGTGCATATGTAAATGCTCATCTGAATATTATAAAAAATAGTTTTATAAACTAGTGATGGAAGTGGGTTCCGCTTATTGATAGCATGGGCGCCCATACAAATTTTTCAAAGGGGAAGGGGGGGGGACAAATTTCAAACTTGCGACAATTTGAGTTCTGATTTTGCCACGTGTTGCAAATTTCTTTGCATGACGAGACAATATGCTAAACTAACTGTAGGGGGGAGGGGGCAAGTACCCTACCTCATCTTCCCCCTTATGGGCGCCCATGATTGTTTGTAGAGACACGCAAAAATAATGAAAAATTCATTAATCATGATCTAATGCATTAAATTTAAAAAAAAGAATAAAACTACAATTTCGCGACATTTTTAGTTAGAAAATGTTTGCAAGTTTTCGTACGCAGACAAGCTATGCTAAATAAACCTTAGCTAAATAGTTTTATTTAAAAATAACGAATCTTACGTTTAAGTCAACTTGTTTTAAAGTCATCGTACTTAAATATTTACATGAGTGAGAAGTAAACATTTCATTCCTACTTTCAAAATCAAAACTGAATTTACTTAACACGATCGTTTTAAAAAGAGTTCGCTTATTTAACCAGACGTTATTATTATAGCCTTCTCTGTTGAAGAATAATTGTAGATTGCCTTTTCATTGCAATAATACCTGAATGAAGAGTAAGAAAATTAATTGAAAACTGCTCATGACTCAAACATTATATTTATACGTATTTGTTACGCTATTAATTGACCCGTTAAACTTTCGCTCACATAATACCCAGTTTCTACATTGTGTCTTTGAGTCACTGGGTATGTAATTTGATACTAGTTAGGGTGGGTTCCTTTACATGACCCACAGGTGACGACAAGTGAATGCTATTCATATGCAGATATTGTCACAAATAGCGTTCCTTTTGGATTGCAAATACTGACCAGTGTTTTGCAATGTTTGAGGGAGTAATAGGGAGTTTGCGTTGTAAAGCAAATAAATTTGTCTATATCATTAATTTACAAAGTAACGTAACATTCGTGTAACTTGATATGAGGTTCTCTTGCTTAATGTTTGATGATGTCATATTTTTTATTTAAAAAGCATTCAGTTGCTTTGGTATGTTAAATCTGATATTTCACAAAAATAAAAAATAAAATGTGAATGTTGATTTAGGGAAGTGTGTGTATGTGCTTGTATCCCCATAAAGTATTATTTAAAGTATTATGAAACATGCTCTTTGAAACCTGCAATACGAATTTTAGATTAAATTTAATCCCTGAAGGGCTTATCAACCCAAAAATTCTTAAAAATGATCATTACACGGATATGTAAACAGTCTCTACAATGCATTGTATTATCATTATCATAAAAATTTATCATGGGAAACACAAAACTATTGCACTGCTGTAGAGAATATGAATTAATTTTTATTAAATTGAGTAAATGCACAGTCACGCCGTGTGCTAAAACGTGTAGGAGAAAAAATTATGTTTATGTTTGTGTAGCAATATTCACCAAAACATTATATAATGTAGAGAAACACCAGAGGTACAGATATGAACCCACTTCCACAAAATTAATGTTATTCGTATGTAAAAGATTTATAGTCTTCACAACGCTGCAATTAGTGCATGCTAAGGAAGTTCTAATTATTCTTTTGTAGTGCCACTGGATAAATGCATATCCGAAGGCTGCGTAGAAGCAGATTTGGGTAACTCAATGCACAAAGTAACACTTCGCGTGTTATGAAGAGGGAATGTGCATTAAAGTAATTCATAACACGTGCGATAAGCGTGTATGGAGGTCGTTTACATAATGTTTACATCTCATATACCGAACATCAGTGCTCTGGGGCCGGCAAAAAAAGCAGTAAATGTATTTACAACATGCAAATTACAGTCCCGCTCTAGTGAACAGTGAAAACTGTGTAATAAATCCTTGTTTATCTTTTGCATGTGTCAGCCATTTAAAATAAAAATATACAATGAGTTCTGTTTTTTGTGAATAATTGTAATAATGTGATAAAACATTAACAGACGCTGTTGGGCAATTCCATATGAACATAGACACGTGACCATAAAAAAATATATTTTTAAAAAAATAAATAGTGTGGGAAATTTTTCCGAATTGTAGCGGTGCTGGCAAGAGTTTATTTTATGTAAAAGTTTCTTTTAATTAGAATGGCGGCTCAAAGTCAAACTTCAAAAAGTCAGATATCTACGCTGTAGCATGAGTTACCCAGTTGTGTAGAATGAGTTACCATATACTTGGTATATTTTAATTCAATCATCAATTTCATATACCAAACTAAATGATGTTTTGTGATAAGAAAGGTACATGCAAAATCTCATAAAGATTACAGCACTTAAGAAGAAGAATTTAAGCAAAAATACAACTCTGAAGTATGGGCAGAAAAGTCATTGTCTTTTTTTTTTTTTGGTAGCGCGAGTTACCAAGCAATTTTAATTAATATTTCAAAAAATTAATTAAGATTTTTAATGATTTATTGAAAAAAAGAAAACAATTAGTAATCAGCATGGATTTTGTTGAAAGAATATAAATGCATTTTTTATTATTATGCCCGTTTATAAAATGCGATTTTCATATTGAACCTTTTAAAAATGACTTACTAAGCGGAGTGACTTCTTAAGCGGAGTTTATACTAAATGCAAAACGAAATTCTAAATGTTTATATAATAAGTGTGCCTATAATTAACTTACATTATAATTTATGACAATTACATTATAATTTATGACAATCTTATGACAATTTCTTATGTAAGTGACGTCTTAAAGGGAGCGGTTGAAAAAATGGCGGCGCAATAAGCGGAGTACAATATGTGAAAAGGCATATTAATAAGCCCTGGACTTCTGAAAGATGATGTAATATCTGAATGACGTCTTATCCAGGCGTCATAACCCTTATTTTAATCTGCTTTTCTTTGAGTAAATTAATATTAACATTTTTTTTTTCTTTTCTATGTGCCCGCTTACCCCATTTCATAATATTACGAAAGATTGGAGATGCACCCAGAATTTGAAAATTCACCATGACAAAACAATGAAACGTTCCTCTGTCAGCAAAATAAATATACTTTTCCCTTTCACGAGAAATTCATCTACTCGGTCATTTCCGCTATGAATACAAAAATATCTTAATCAAACTTTCACAAGATGTAAGCTTTTCATAAAATTAATACGTCTAAAATAACACTGCCCTTTTTTTAGATGAGAAAGCATATCTACAACAATGACAAAGCTTCATTCATATGTGCTGCATTACGAATTCAATTTTCGTTTGCAATTCTTTTTTTTTTTTATATTACCCCCATTCCATTCGAGAACACCAAACCATGAAATTTCCAAGAATTATGCACTTTTGAAAATTCAGAGCGTCCGCCTACACACGTTACATTTTAATGTGATATTTCGGTACTTCTATTGTCGTGGGATGTACCCTGGAAGATAAACTTAACAGTGTTCAGGCACGCTTTCAACACGTGCCGGGAATTAAGACATTTTCCATTTTTCTGCACCTAACTTTCACATCACGCAATGGTCTATTACAAATGGCTTGTGTAAACAATTCTTTATTCGCAGGCATACGTAGAGACGCTTTTAAGATTTTCTATTAATATTTACGCTGCAAAAGCACGCGTTAAAAGAATTCTGTTATCAGAAAGATAAAATTTTAATTGAAACTGTAATTGTATTGTGTATTAAGGCAAAGCTACTCGAGGGCTATCTGTAAGGAGGGGGTGCCTTGAGCCGAGGACTTTTTAAGGAGGGTCTAACGTAAGGTGACCATATTTTTGAACGTTAAATTGAGGACATGTCCCCAAATTTGAAACAAATTGCGGGCATTTTATAATTAATGAAATAATTAACAGTCATCTAATTAAAAAACAACGTAATAATTAAAACCTGTCCCCAATTGCTTTTTTACATTTTGGGAACAAATTGCAAAAATACACAGAAATTGGGGACTATCCAGAAAATTGAGGACGTATGGTCACCTTAGTCTAACGCGCATTTACGTTACATGTGGAGGAAACCGCCCAAAACTCCAGACCATTAGATCGATGGCCGCGCGATACGCAAGTACCTGAGAACTTCACACATGAGCAATCTACCATGTTCAGTACCTTTAACCACTTGACTATTGTAAATTGCATGATGCAAATAAATGAAATATAAATTTGTCATTGTTGGTTGGTTCAAGCAAAGCTATTCGAGGGCTATCTGCTTAAGGGGAGGAGGTGAGATGCTTTGGAAGGTGGACTTCAAAGCACTACCAATTTGTATTTACGTTTCATCTGGAGAAATCCGCCCAAAACTTCGGGCTGTTAGATCGACAGCCGTGCGATAGCCAAAACATTGCATCTGCACACTTCAGTCGCCAATATTCCACCAGCGTCTTATCCATTCGGTCATTGATTGGCTGGAATTTACCGCCGTACAGCATTTAGGGGCCGTGGTATAGACCAGTGCTCGAGGCGTTGGACACGTAACCGGAAGGTTGCAGGTTCGAACCCGACGTGCAACTAAAAATCACCATGTTACACGCGGTGTACATGTACGTTAACTTAGTGTTTCCGAAAGTCTTTTGAGCGATCGCTAGCAGTTTCCGAGAGGTGTCAATATTCAGAAGTTCCTCGTCTGAACAGAAACCAAATTGTGCCTGGGAAACTGTAGGAAGTACGTATGCAGCTCTAAACGCCACATTTGGTGACGTGAACTGTTCTCTCCCGGCTAACAAACATTTAGGTACATTTAGCAGTAGTGTTGCTGTTGATTTGCATAATCTTACAAATGATTACTTTTCCATTAGCTGAAAGGTTTTCCTTGCACCTCATATGTAGTTTTTAAAAAAATTTAAACCTTCCAACTGCTGGCTGTCGTTTTTGGTCGGTTCTCTTAAAAAATTGTCCGACCAAGGCAACAACCCCCCCTCCCATGTAGCAAATACCCCTCGTGTACGCTTGCCATAACACAGAACGTCGTCAGGAAATGCTAAAGGAGTTCCTGCAGAGCTAACAGCATAAGTAAATTCACAGCTGTTAACTTGTTTTTCAGGAGACAGAACCATGGAGGATTTATAAGATTCCTACACGATACGCTCTATTGGATACATGGATATTTAAATTGGCACCGCTTGAATATTTTCCACCTCGGTGAGATGAAATGATTTGCGGTGCTAAATACGCTAATCTTACAAAACTATGCATAAATTAAATACATATGGAGAGCTTCCTTAATGACAACTGTAATGCGAAATGGTTATTGTTTATGCTAATGCGTAAATTGCAAAGAATCGCCTAAAAGAATAAAAAGGTCCCATTGGTGCCAAATAATCTAAGCTGTTTCTTTTGATCGAGCCTTGAAAAGGGAGAAGCGAAGATAGTATTAAAATACTTAACAGGTAGTATAAGTAGATTTGTAAGGATAATATGAATAAATCGCAATATACCACGCTAATAAATATTTCATGAAATTTAAAGTGTTCTGTTCATTCTTTTTCAAAGGTCTTCTTACTACCAATTGAACGATGAGTAATTCTAATTTGCGTTAATATATCACGCAATAATTTCAACAGAGGAGATTACTTGAACTTTTTTAAAAGTGAACTTCTGCAGATATGATTTTAGTAAAATATTAGTTTCTTCCCGTATGAAGAGCGGGTGTGCAGCTATTTTAAAATTAACGGTTGTCCATTTCATGAAGTGTCTGAGGAATTTAATGCTACAGCTTGAACCTAAAAATTAGTATGATGTAGAAATAAGACATTTTGAAAGTCAGGAGTTCTCTACAAACCGTTAAGCTTTTCACTATTTTGATCACGAATGACCCTGACGTAGTTTTTTGAGTCATTATATTGCAATGATGCCAGGTTAATACTCATGATGCAAACTTTACGTCAAGAATCACATAATTTTGCTCTTTTTTTAGATTCCACATCTCTGGAATTAATTCGAATTAGACGTTAGGAAAATTTTCGCTTTCTACCGTGCGAAAAACGACCACGCAGTTAGTATATATATAAATTGGCCTGAAGATGATATTGTTGCTTTAACAATTTATTACTAAATTTAGTTGATTTTCATATTCTTTTGAATAAAGAACAACAAATTTAACTTGAATCTCCTGGCACCAAGCTAGAAACCTACAATTTTACTGGGCCCATCTCCGTTTGATTGTTTGGTATTTTGTATTTTTATTTCATTTATTTATTTTGAACTAAGGTTTAAGGAGTACTTTTATGGGTTTTAAACAATCAAGCATGTATATGTATATATATATATATATATATATATATATATATATATATATATATATATATATATATATATATATGGCACGGCAAGTGAAGCAGCACCCGGCTTGGCCAGTGCTTGGGAGGGACTTCCCCCTCTCGGCCCGTCCGCTGTGGTACCGTGTACGCTAAGGGGAGCTGGTGCACGTAAAATCCGTCGTGGCTCCAAAGTCCTCCAAGTTGTTAAACGATACCTCTGGGGGTGCCGATTTCAGGGGGTTGGTCCCTCCTCTGGAATTGGTTCAAAATTACGGGACCCCGAGCTAAGACGGACTTCCTCCCACTGGGGCTCATTGAAATGGAAGCCGCTCCTTCGGCCCATCGCCTGCCTATATAGGGGGATCTGTCACCGCAACGCGGTTGCCAGAGGGCATTAGCAACAACAACAACAACCAGAAATATATATATATATATACGCAATACTTTATTATTTTATAATGCATTTTATTAATTTACATAACATAATCTGTTTAACTAATCTGTTTCCCTAATAATGACCCAATAGTTCAAATCTTGTCAAGTTGTTTTGACAGTGAAGTTGTGAGGCCTATTAAACAAACCAAACTTTTGAAAATACATGCATAACCTTTACACCGCATTACTTGAACCGCACATTTTGTGCTTTCGTAACTTCGCGTCGTTAACTTCGTAAGGTCTCAGGAAGTCATAAAGAAGACGCATTGCCTTTATTTTTACAATCATTCGAGTAACACCAATATGATGTCCTTGTTCAGTTTTGAAATACAGACTAATTCTGACGTAAATTATCTTGATCGGAAGTTGTCTCTTAATGGAATAATTGCCTTGCTCTGCAAAATTTACGACTTAGAATTAGCAAATGGACTTTCTTCTAAACGTAATTTCGCGCCGTTTTCAAGAAGAAAAAAAACATTTATCACAGAGATTACTAAAGCACTAATAAATCTTTTATAGGAGTACACAAAAAAGTTTTGACGTTATTTGGTATCCGCCTACCCTGAAATCCTCGAATTTCGGCCAAAAATATCAAAAATAAAATAATTCGCAAATCTTGTGCCCTAGGCATTTCTGTTTCTAAAACCGTTTTCCTTTTTATCCTACGACGTTTGGAAGCGAAGTCATAGCCATTTAAAAACACATCATCAGCTGTGAACTAAAAGTAATCTAACAATTTTAAAAGCATTTTTCTCAGAATTTTGTTTTTCGCACTTTTCTTTTGACCATTAAAATCATAACTTCTGTATTAATGAAGGTTTTTTAATGAAATTTTCTGTATATATTTGAAATATTATTTGATATAAAATGACCTAAAATGTTTTTCATCGCACGTATTTGCTTCTGCGTTACGGTATTTTGTTGGCTACAGGCCGTAAATTTGGAAAAATGTGCACATTCAGTCATGTATAGGCTTTATTTTATTTTCTTGTTAAAATATCCCTTACTTTTACTTTCCTTTACATTTCAAACATCATTGCTATTTATACCTCACTGTAAAAAAGAATTAAGATTCATTAGTACCATGGTGTGTACAGTGTTAGCCGTTTTGATCAATTTTGGTGAGAATTTACTGAAAAAATCCCCAATTTCTCCAATTGTATGATAATTATAAATAATTTGAGTAATTTTCGTATTCTATTATACAATTTTTCTGAAAGTTATTTGAAAAATCTAAATTCTAACTTTAAAAAAAGATTGTCCTGAACGTAAGGCGGATACCTTAAATGCATGAGGTGTAATTTTTACTTCATTTTACAAAGTAAAAGGGAGTAAAGTGATGGCGAAAAGTTTCGGCATGCAGATTTTGATGAAAAAATCGATTTTGACTACATTTTTAAAATTTACTTTGAAGTGTTTTTGGGAGACGTCTCAAAGTATGCATACATATATGTTCATATATAGGCTTGGAAAATGCAATGTGATTAACCGCAAGTCCATTTAACTATAAATTTTACTGATACCACGCGCGCACGCTCCGAAAAACTGGTAACACCTACGTTGCAAAAAGTTTATGAATGTTTATAAAATGTTAAAAAATATTTCCTATCATCAATACAAAGCTGAATTTTTTAAAATAGACATATTTGCTTTACGCTGTACTTCAACTAATCTGATTCTATTGTAACTAAATCTGCTATACCTTTGCTATGTCAACGAGCTCTTGTAAACGAAATGAGAAATTTGACCCTAAATATCACGGCTAACACAGTTTGGCATGTGTTTCATTAATAATAGTCTGGCAGAGCCCAGTTATTTATTGCATCTAAAGCTGTTCGAGTTCATGATTAATAAAACGGGGTTGTACTGGCAATAGTGAAATTTGAGACACTGCGGTGATAAATTTTTAGATTTTAAAAGCGGGGGGAAAACGAGATAAGAGAAAAATAATAAAATTTCAATTATTTTTCCACAATCGCTTGAAAACGTAATCATAAAACTTATGTAATTTAGTTCTGCATTCCACACACTTTCGAGTTTAGTGATTAATTGTTATAATTGCTGAAATGCTTGATAAAAATTTTAAATCGTGTATTTTTTGAGCAGTTACAAAAGTAGGTCAGGTTAAAAAAAAAAAAGAAAAGAAAAGAAGGAAAAATGAAGAAAAAAATCGAGACTGTCTCTTTACCAGGAGTACCACACATTTTTATGAACGATAATGAAACATTCACGAACATACAGTATGTTTCAATGATTTCATAAACAAATACCCCATTGTCTTTTCCATGATACAATTTTTATGCTTAAAACTTCGTTCTGATGATTAATGAACAGATAAACTGATCGTTTATAAGCGTGTGCAGGTATAGTGAAAATTTCCTACAAAGCAATTAAAGTGTAAACATTACGCACTCACTTTCAGGTGTGGTTTGGTTTTCATATCATTCAGGATAAGGGGCTGAAGAAGCGAACGAAAGTAAAACATTTCTTCATTTATAAAAATACTTTGTTTAAATTTCTTGAGTGCTTCTATAGAAATTAATTTGCCAAATCTTGACCCAGTTTAATTTTGCGCGCATAGAACACCCTAACAAATTGCTTGCAGGTCACTTATTATAAAGTACGTTTTTATGAGTAAATTATAAAACGCTGGGAGGGAAAAGCTCCACCCTCATAATGAAAATGTACTCCCACAGTGAAAATTTTTGTACCACAATATCAGCAATAAACATTCAAACCTGAATAAAGTGATAGCAGCTAATCTACATAGAAATAAATAGGAAATGCAGAAAAGTGACAGTACAAACAATAGATTCTTAGTTGTTTGTACTGTCACTTTTCATTTTTATATTTGGGTTTTACTGCAGAGGCGAAGCTACGTTCAAGATAGGCAAAAATGTAACTTCAATTCTGGTTTCATTTTGCTTGCAGTCACCTACAATATACTAACACTATTCCTTAGAAACCAAAGTATATCCCAAGAGGTGAACTGGAACTCTGGTTTATTTGGAGACAATTTCTTTTCTTACAGTAAGGATATCAAATCTAGCTTGTGGTTGGCAGTATTCTATAAGTGTAAAGTATGAAAATGCAATAAATACGGTCACCACGTCAGATAATTTTAATCACATTTTTTCTTACTTATCAAAAAGTGCACCCAATTTTCAATAAATGCATGTTAATTTATTTTCTGTCACAATGTTACGCAGAAGTTTGACTGTTATTCGAGTAATCCTCCTGTTTAATACTGAAAACTCCCGCGACTACTACGATTATGATTAACATAATGACCGCCTACTACAATTCTGGTTCTTTCATGTTTGTTCTTGAAACACATCACCTCCCTCAATATGTGCAAGAAATCACAGCCAATAAAGTGAATAAACCACCCCCTATTCTTTAGTTTTCTGTTTTGCTGCAATTCTTAATAGTTTCAAACCTAACAGAAGCAGGTACATTTGCACAGAAACGTAAAAAAGAAATGTTAAATCTTGTATTTAATAAAATATGAATCGAATAATATTTTTATTGCTTAATTTGACTGACTAATAAATCAATACGATATTTTTACTAAAAGTTAATATATTTACAGCTGCTAAAATTTACGAAATATTACAAACCACTTTTTGTAAATAGTACATCTTTTAAGAATATTTAAAACAATAACCAAGTTACATGCAACCAGATCGCTTTTAGTTAATGCCAAATGAAAAATTTGAGATTTTTTTTTTTATTTCAGTATTGCGTGAAATAGGTTGATGAATTTGGTCCTCAAAGAAAGCTAATCTAACAACTATTCTTTGACACCTTACCGCTGTGACGCATTTCAGGTATTATTAAAATCATGAACATCAAAGTATTTTCATCTGTCCTTACATTACAGCAATAACGTTTTTAACATATTCTAACCCAAAAATTACTATTTACAAAATTGGTTAGCTGTATTCCAAAAAGGTTCTACGCACCTACGTACAACGTAGGCAAATTCAAAACAGATAAAACACTTGGTCACCTGCATTACCTTTTGATAAAAACAACTCGTCCTCAAAGTGTTAATGCGAAAGTGAAAATTTTTATTAGTAAAATGCGTTTCATATCAGTAAATTTTAGACTATCCCGTCTTATATTTTACACTTCCACAATTCTCTTAATAGATAAACGAGAAGCTCGCCCCTAAATATCGTGGCACCATTTGGCATAGATTCCATTAATAATTGCGTGACAGACCCTGTAACTTATTGCATGGAGGTTGACAAAGCTCATATTTCAAATGGTAAGATAACAGCTGCATGCGCAAAGCTGAAATTTGATAACATTACAGCGACAATTTTCAACGGATTTTAGTAGAACACTAGTCTCAAAATTTCCAGTGTAAAGTTTCAATTAATATGCAACAGTTGTTTAGATGAACAGTTGTAACGTTACAATTCCGAATCAGCATGATTTATTTTGGCATAGAGTTACGTTACATTTTGCGTGCGCAGCTTAATTTGTCCACCTAATGATGATTAGTAAAGATAAACATTCCCCCACCCCACTCCTGAAATTTACAACGAGTAATTATTGAAAATAAAATATTTCAAAGACTTGAATGAAATGAGAGCATGTTAATCGACAGCGTTCTGTAAAAGTGCAAACGACTTAAAAGCTAAAAAGATGATGTTTTTATGTAAAACACCCTGAAAAATTTTATGGGAATATTTTTATGACATTACGCACAATTACCAACGTTGCGTTTTGCTTTTAATTACAAATCTATCTTAACAAATGGTTGATACTAGAAGTATCTATCCAATGTTTTATCCTATCCTTTTACATTCTAATCACGTATCGCTCACCTTTTTTTATGACAGAAATTTCCGATTCCGCTTTTTTTTTACTATATCATTCTAGGTGTATGTAGTTCCGATTCTATAATAGTTTTAAATAAAGTTTATAGCTGAAGTATAAATTGGAAATGTGGTTTCGGAGTTCAGTTATTTACAGATGATATTTCTGTAATAATTGTCAAACTCAAGTAATCATTATTTCCCTGATAATGAAACAAAATAGTTTCAGAATAATTTGAGAAAAGGTGTCATTTTATGTATATCTCTTTTCATAAAAGTATTGAAACTCATTATTGTCTGTATGCACAATATATAACTGGTGTCCGAAGAGTCCTTCTCACATTTCGAAAATTCACAGAAAAGCAACAAATTGCTGTATGATTATGCGGTTCGCACAATAATGCTTCAGAGAATCAAGCATTTATTTTTCTATCTTAAAACAAATTACTTTCAAAATGTGTTCATAGATGGCGCTGCATCGCAGGTTTTCAGAAATGACCGACAATAGGCATTTTTGGGGAGTTTTAAACAGCATTGACGGTGTTGGAATATTCATTCTAGCTAAGGCGACTGCAACTGAGAAAGCACATTGCGTATGCTGGTATTTCAAATCAAAATCCATAACTATATTTAAAGTTCCGTAACATGCTTGAGAAAAACCCTCTGAATCGAAACAGCATTTCCCCCTGGCATGAAAAGTTTTTAGAGATTGGTTGCGTTTTAGACAGGGAAAGAAGTGGTCTGCCATGAAGATCGGATGAGACTGTGCAAGACATTCAGGAAGCTTACTGTGATGGTACAGCGCCACCTATGAACACAATTTAGAAGTATTATTTTATGGTGTCAAAAAATTATCGTGAACCTTTTTAGTATTACTGTGCAAATCAAATCGCATATTCATGCGATAATTTGTTACTTTTCTATGAATTTTTTAAATGTGTCCAGGATTTTTGGAGCACCCTCTATATTTGGCTATGTTACAAACTATGTCACAGGCTTGTAAATTTTTATTTATGCAAATCCTTATCAATACAAAATGCTAAAATCTCAAGGGAAAACTCAAGTCAAGAAATACAAGAAGTGAGAAACATTTAAAATTTGTGAACACTAAGAACTTTTAGAACAGTTAGAACGCTTGCACACTAACGAATAGACAAACTGTGGTCTATTCGTTATTCTCTAAGGTTGTTTGAATTCAGTTAATTTTCAAATGTGTGTACGCAAGATGAAAAACCTGGACTATCGTATATCCGAAGCCAGGGGCGTAGCCAGAAATTTTTCATGAGGGGGGGGGGGGTTATGACTACTGCAACTCACATATATGCATACATGTGTGTGATAAGGGAGTGAAGGATATACATTTTGTATGGCAAAAAAATTCTCATGTGGGGTTATGACCCCCCTAACCCACCCCCTTGGCTACGCCCTTGTCCGAAGCTGAAACTAGAAACTTATAGGCATGGAGCATGTTTTTTGAATGCGAATTTTTCAAAAATAGTCAGTAGTTCTTTCAAGCAAATAGTTTTACTATACAGGTTAACCCCCCTGTAATAGTTTTACTATACAGGTTAATTCTTTATCCGTTAGAGATGAGGGAACAATGTAAATTTTAGTGTTTAAAATAAGGTAGCGAAAAGGACAATTTTAAGAAAAAAATCCTTTCGTTAAATTTTAGTAAGTGACATAGTTAAATTTGTGTATGACACCCTTACAAAAAAATTCGCTTATTAAAATGTGCCTCATACACAATGCGATGATGGAAAAAATTTGAGAATTGTATCCTAAAAAGTATCAGAGATATAAAGATAAATATATGCTGATCACTTTTCAATGGTTCTCGAAACACGTCGGGCGATCGAGTTTCGATGGTCTTGCATAAATTATGAAAGAAAAGAAAGTAATATTCTGCACTCCAGTGATGAACGTTAACATTCAAATTCATATATTGGAGTTGGGCCCCTTTTTTTAAAGATATCTTCGAAATATTTTATGATGAAAAGCTAAAATTTTGTTGTGTACGGAGCACGTTTTAGTAACAGGGAATTAATTTTGCACGGTGGTCGAACACGATTTTAAAAAGTGTCACTTTTTGAAAATTAACGAGAAGAGTTTTTCTTAAGGTAGTCTTTTTACTACCTTATTTTGAATTTTTTTTTCAATTTAAATTGTCGGCTTGTCTCTACTGGATGAAGAATTAAAGCGTGTTAAAATCTTTTGGGGGCACCCTGTTGTTTAATTTAAAAACAGAAATTTCTCTTCATTTTCATTAAAAAAATATTCATATATTAAAGGCTTTAACAAAAAAGTATTTAAGCTATTTTGATAGGAAATATATATAACAGAAAAACATGGTCTAATTATAAATAAATTTGTTAGAAAACCAACATTGCAAATGTATCACTATCACTTAAATACAAATTCTTTATAACAATTGATGATTGTTTGCATTATGCATTCAAAAATTTAATAGCAGTAAATTCATTTAGAGTGCTCCAAATAAACTACTACTCACAACCGTGCATCCAATAAGCTAGAAAGGGGCGCCATAAATTATTTACAATTCTTCTTTGTCATTCCTATGATAAAAATTTCCACAGTCGTTTAACACTTATTGTTACCATAAGCTGCGATGTAAAATGCTTTCTTTGTACTCTTCATCAAGTGGGGTCTTTCAACCGCCCAATTCCCCCTTCCCCCCCGCCTCGTCCGCCCCTGCGATGATCTAAATTGTTGCCTCGGGCGAGGGAGATCATTAGTGGAATAATTCATAAATAAAGCAAACAAAATTTTACGTCGTTTGATTCCCCATGCCAGTGTAACAAATTGCTTGAAACAGTTCGCTTACGAGAAGGCTTTTCCCGGCGACATTAATTTGTTCAGGGGATGATCGATTTATGGGCTTACATGTTAATTCGGAAGAAAATTAAATCAAGGGAAGATCGGTCACGATGCTGTTCTAAACTTTTGGAGGATTGGGATTGTGTTGACAAACAGGTAGCACTCCACAACGGTGGTTAGATTTTAGACAGACTTAACTCTTTAATGGAGTTATCACACTAGCGTAAAATCCGAGCAACTTTTTCGCCAGACTTTAAAGGCGGGGTTATTTTAAAGGGCTGTAAAAGTGAGCAAACTTTATTCGAAGCCAAATATTTATGGCATGTTAAAGTATCGCTGATTTGGCGTGTAGGTTGTTATAAGGGATGTACGCGAGACTACCTTCGCGACGAGACAGAGAGATTTACAGCTTTTTTTGTGAGACGAGACAAAGCTTTTCGCGAGACCCGAGACGCCTATTTTTTGTCTCGCTTCCATCCCTAGTTGTTATTTTACTTATCGTGACTCAGGATCTCGCGTAACCCTTTCGTTGGTATATTTACATCGGATAAGCAGCGATTTGTTATTGACAGTGATACTTAAATTGATTACATTTATCAAAATAATGATTAATTCATCGATCAAATCGACTTCTAATTCCACACTCCACTTGCATGTCGCCACTTTCATCACTTCGAGCCAAGCTTCGAACCGCAGTCGATGACTTTAGCAGAAAGAAGTACTCTGATTGGCCAAAATTTCGGCCGACTCGGACTTTTTTGTTCGGAAAGCAAAACGTTGGAGATCACCGTCGTCAAGGTAACGACAAACAAAATCGGTCTGAAGTTCTTCGGCAAGAAAGTTGCTCGGATTTACAGCTAGTGTGATAACCCTATAACGCACGACCATTTTCTCATCTTTATAAAAGAAAAACTTTATATAGTGGCCTAATCCAAAAATGTACAACCGTTGCCATTTCTCAAGTTAACTACCAGCAACATGGCGGTCAATCGAATCGCACATCGGGTGCTACAGAGCTAAAGCACCCGAGGTCCTTTCTTTCACACAGCCGGCTGTGCGGGTAATTAACTTGAGAGATGTAAACTACTTTTTCGGCTTTGAGACCATTTAACCATATTATTTGCGACTGGCAGTTGAAAGAGTTGCCAGAGGTGGTTTCACGGCGTGACCATCCTTTCAAATAAATAGCTTGAGGTTCAAGGGCATGACTTTTGAAATATATAGGAAAAATACGTCATGACTACGGTATACGTTTTGATATTTCTATAATGACAAAACAATCTACATAAGACATATGAATAATTCTATAACATTGTCTGTTAGCTTTGCATAAAGTCTTGAAATCAGAAACTACTAGTCATTTTCATACGTTCAAAAAGAAACAGCAAAACATTTTGAAAGACAGAAGATCTGTCTAATCATAAGAAATTGAAGAAATATTCATTACTTTTAAAAAAGTGGTCAGCATTAATCTTATATTTTTACAATGGTAATTTTTTGTTTTCATTTTAATTTAAATTCAAAGCAGGCTGAAATAATTATTTGCAATTTTAGTTTCTATCCTTACACATTCACTTATTTCGGTTTAAAAAATTCTTTATTTCTTTCTCCCCTTTTTCATGGGAAAAATGTATTTCTGATCTTAATATTTTCATTTCATTTAACTCTCTAGTCACCGAATTATGAAAAATCAGAGAAAAAAACCTGTCTATCATTTAATGCATCTGAAATACTATTATAAATCATGCAAAAATATTTTTTTCTAATGTCGATTAATATTAGATTTTTCTAATATTAATTTCTGCATTTTTGAAGCATTTTGCTACGCTAAAATTAATTTTAAAGGATGCACATATTAGGTAAAGGTTGAGGAATAAGAAAAAAAACTCTACTTACCTTAAAAAGAAAAAAAAAACGGTAAAAAAGCAGCGTAAATATTTTCTTAATTTTTCTTCTGAAGCAATGAAGCGAAAACTGTAAAAAATGATCTAAATTGACTAGTACTGCAATCTAGGCACAATTTATGCATCTAGTTACGAGCCTAATATACTTTCTATATGAATTAATGATATTGATGTCACTGAAAGAAAAAAAAAAATACTAATTTAAATTGTTTTCTCTCTAAATATTGCTATTTGAAGTAGGAGCCTCATATGAGGTTCAGGATGACGAGAGGGTTAAGTAACATTTCCAGTTAGGGCCGAGGTAGCCCGGTTGGGAGAGGCGTCGATTTTGTAGCCCAAAAGGTTGTGGGTTCGATCCTGGGACCAACCAAAGACCGCCGTGTTCGACTGGGCGACTGGGAAAATACGCTGTTGTCGCATCATCCTCAAGTTCCTATACAAAACGATACCTCTGGGGATGGACAAACTTAGTGTCTCTTGCTTTGTATTTGCTTCATAGTTAAGAAGCCCGCTAAAGATCGGTAGTGCTGCCATCTATCGGCTCCCGAACGAGGTAGAAATGAACTCTTCGAGAGTTTGTGGTAGAAATTAACAACCTTGGCAAGTACTGCCACCATCGGTCTAATCTGGATTTGAGATTGGTACAAAATGCTGTAAAAAGCAGAGTGCCTAACCTCCCATAATCCATGAAAACAAGACAGCCAGACAAGACAGAACATTTTCACTTATTATTCAAACAGAATTGATTTGAATGTATTCGGGTAGTTTACTGTAATATATCGCTTTTCACCCACATTCATATTATTTCCCACCCCCCCTCCGAATTTCCGTTAAATTAAACTTCTATCCTCTATCTAATAAACATACGATTTAAAAATTGCTCTTTTCTGTACACCTGTGCCTGTACATCGTTGTGTAATATATTTTTTCTATAAAATAAACTTTATGAGCACAAATTACCATAGAAACGGTGTCTTTCCCCCTTCCCGTGCGCCTTATTTCTAACCGTGCATTAATTCTACCTTAAAAAAAAATGAGTTGCCTTTCCATTCAATACTTTGCATACTCATACCTCTGTTTTTGGTTGTGTAAATTTTAACCCTTTTATACCTGATTAAATAATTTCTTTGTCAATGAAACAATTTTTCTTTTGATACATAATTGAATTTGTAATTAACAATAAAGTAAGAAAATCCTGATAATAAAATTAATGCCGGGCACTGGTTCTTCTTTATGAGCACAAATTAACACATCCATCCTATACGATAATATTCATAACTTTTGTGTCCTCAATTGTAGACACAGCATCTGAAAGGGTTAATCGTAACGTTTCTCTTTTCTTCAGCCATTGGTTTGTATTGGGTGTCATGCCACCGTTAGTTTTTGCTGCCCTGCAGCATTTTTGAAATTTGTTTAATACCCACTTTCTTGGTGAAATTTGATTGGACCAAAAATACAGTAACACTCTACTTTTTAGCTTTTGTTTTCAAGTGCAATGAAGTGCATGACTCCTGCCACAGTGAAGTTCAGTTACCATTTTGTTTCCCATATCTCTTAGTTTGCAGCTATTCACTCTATCCAATCCCCGACCATTAAATCAGCTAAGTACGGTCGCCCACACAAATATATAAAAACATGGAAAAACTCCTCTCTTATTTCGCAAATTATTTAACGACCTACCCTAAAAATAAATTGATAAAAATTCATTTCAAAGATTCTACTGAATCCACGGGCGAAGGGGCGTCATTTCGAGCTCAAAAACTAAGTAGAACATAAAAGAGGGCGTCTTTTCTACGTTATCAGAGGGCGCCACTTACCCTAGGGCCGCCCCTGTTTGTCACCATCTTAATTTTAAATACCATTCAGAGTCTGAGAGATTTCTTTGCCAAGGAAGCCGGTGAGAAACAGGATTATCTCCGAACAAGATTTATTAAAATGACGAACCAAATGGTCGCCGGAGGCGACTGGTAAACCTATTCATTTGCGTGTTTGGTTATTTGTGACTCAATCACGCTAAAACGGCTGAACGGATTTGGATAAAATTTGGAGTGAAGATAGCTTATACCCTGGATTAACATGCAGGCAACTTTTCATACATATAGTATAAAGAATTTTTTTATAAAGGCACTCAAAATAATTCTAATACATTACGCTCTATGGGCATCTTTGTAACTACTGAACCGATTCTAGAAATTTTTTCACTAAGTGAAAGTTACATTATTCCTGAGTATTATAGGCTACCTTTATGCATATATCACAAATAGTTCTTTTACAGGAACACTCATAAGAATTACATCACGCTCTATGTTATCTATGTGACTACTGAACCGATTCCAAAATTTTTTTCACTGATAGAAAGCTACATTGTTTATGAGAATTATAGGCTAAAATTCATGCATATATCACAACAGGAACACTAAAAATAATTGTAATATATTATGCTCAATGGGTATCTCTGTAACTACAGAACCGATTCCAAATTCCATTTCCACTAAATAGAAAGCTGCCCTATTCCTGATTAACATAGGCTAAAGTTCATGTTTATAGCATAAATATTTCTTTTACAAGAACAATCAAAACAATTCGCAAATACTGTCCTAACTGTATCCATTCTCCAAAAAAAAAAAAAAATAAAATCTAAATTTAGTAACTCTATATATACCATGTGCTATACTTCATTAAAAATAAGTAAAAAAAAAATAATATTTAAATACAGTCTCTTTTGTCTATGGCGAAACATATTTGTTATTCAAGCATGCTTCATTTCTCTCTGGACATAATTTGAAAGCTGATACGGACGAAGTCGCGGGTAGCAGCTAGTTATGTAATACAAAAATGAATACATGCATGTAGAAAATATGAATAAATTGAAACATTAAAAGAAATAAACAATCCAGTATGTAATGCTACGATTTTACCAAGTTTTCATCGATTGCACGATTTCAACAAATATTATAGATTCCACATCTTAATCGCCTCGGTTCCGCACCCAATTTCCCCCCGATTCTAGTGATCTATTCTTGATTTTGCCAAGCGAACATGCGAGAGCAAGAGCAGAGATACTAAGTCATCTCCATGCAATGAAGAATCATGCATGACTTCAGTTGCGCTTTCTCCCAAATTGATGATCGGCATTTCAGGAACCGATGACTGCTTGCTATTAGGGACCATATGTCGGGTGTCGTATAGGTTGGGGTTCGATTACCGGTGTGGGTTTAGGTATTATTTAGTCTGCACCTTTATAGGAGACAACTATTAGGTGCTTACACAATAAAGTGATCAATACTCCCGGCCTTAATAGTTGGCCAAGATCTGATGTTGCTAAACTCTGTGCCATTAGGAAAAAACAAAAAGTTCCTACCTGGGCTTGATTATAACAATTCTTGGCCAGATCTCAAATTTTGCGCCCCTCACCGTAGCTGGCGCACTATGCTGATGCGGATGTATTTGCCTAAACTATATTTTTGCCCTATACCTGCATGTAGTACCTAGGACACCGGCACTTGTCTATAATCAGGCCCTACTAGAGATGAGTTCGGGCTCATTTTTTGAAGCCCGAGCCCGAGGACATTTAATCCGAGCCCGCCGAGCCCGAGCAATATTATTAAAGTTGGAGCCCGAGCCCGCCCGAGCCCGAAATTTCAGCTAAAGACAAATAAAATTAACTACTTCATTAATAGGATACAATAAATTTTGGAGCTTCACACACCTTCTAGTCCCCCGTGCCGCAATTTTTTGAAATAAGTACGTCTATTTATTCCATGAATCACTTTTAAAAATCTTTTTCAAGGAGTATGTTCAACAAAGGAGAAATTTTTAACGAGCCCGAGCCCGCCCGAGCCCGAGTCGGGCCCGGGCTCGGGCTCGGGCTTTCGAGTTCGGGCTGAGCCCGTCTCATCTCTTAATTCCTACACGTTCTAGTGATGATTTAAAACATGGACGAAATTTCTGGAGAAGAGGCTATTTCTCAGACAGCAAGAAAGGGAGAGAAAAGAAAATGTATGGAGTTATTTAATGAATTCTAGTTGGGAAAAATCCCAAAACAACTCCATACCACCCAATGAATTATTCAAAATATATCTGAATCATACATACATATTTGTTTACGCTGAACTTGTCACAAACTAATCATATCGTTCTGCGAACAATGGGAAATCTCGAAATCTTTCCGTACACACATTACCATTCCTCCCCGATATCATAAATTTCTGCGCCCCTCCCAAATTGTTTCCATCACCGAGCTCCCCCCCCCCCTCCTTTATATTCCCCCCGCATCATGATCTGAAGCACTGCCAAAAATAAACAGAGAAAGGGAAATCATTAGCAGAATATCTCATAAATTAATAAACCATGGTATTTTTCTAAGATCTGCTTCCGAGATACGAATTCGTACTAGGACTTCATTTGCTAGAAGCATATATAGCATGCAAGATTCAGATTCTAGGAAGCTTTTCACTTTTCAAACTGAATTTGTTGCCTTAATCAACGTGCAAAAAAAAAATTTCTTGTGCAGTAGCTGTAATATCGAATATGATACGGCAATGTGTTTGGTCATAAGTAGTCATATAATGATGCAAAATTTCAGTTACAATAAGTTAGATTGCATAGAGAAAAAAAAATACTATCTTGGAGGATACTTAAGTCATTCATTTTTCTAATTTTTTATCACTTTTAATAGATTTGCAAAAATCTGTATGATTTCGATTGTGTATGCCTATTTGTACTGTAGCACATATCTTATTGACAATGGTTAAAAATTTACCATATTAGGACCGGCTACTGTTCAGCCCTTAAATGGTGTTCTTCACTAGATCATTCACTTGATTACTATCAGGCTAATGCCGTAGTTCAGTGTTTCTCAACCTGTGGATCGCGCCCCTCAAGGGGGGCGCAGAACGTTTTCAGGGGGCGCGGGAAGTGATGCATGTTTTTAAAAAATCATCTTATTTATTCTCATTTTTACTCAAAAGTATATCTATTTTCGCTTAAAATGTTCATTCAAACTTCATTGCTAACATTATTTTGTAAAAAATTCGACTAAATATTCATTGTTAAAGATTAAAAAACTGAATGTATGCTGAAAAATGTGAGGGGGGGGGGGTGTCACCGTAAGTTAGCCTTACTGGGAGGGGGGCGACGTTAAAAGGTTGAGAACCGCTGACTTAGCTATTGGCGAAATTAGACTCCACTTAAAAAAATCATTTTTCGTTCGTTTGACATTTGTCAGATGTTTTACTATTATGAATATATATTTTACTAGTTTATTTTCCTGATTTAGAGAATTCGGTGTGTAAGAGTATTTTACTTTAATATGACTGATTTAAAAATAACGTTTTGAAATTATGAATGAACAGCTGTAATGAATATAAATAATAAAGAAAAAATTCAAATATGGGGGAAAATGGATTTTCGGATAATAGTAGAAAAACGTTTCTAAGAGTACCATATTTAAATTATAACATCTGGGAAAATATGACTTTTGATAATCATATTTTTGATAATCATTTCCCGGTTAAAAAAAATTTCAATACTTAACGCTATGCGCGCAAGAAATAAAGTGTTCTTTGTACATACATTTTATACCGATTGAACTAGCTCTATTTGTTTGTGTCCCCCCACCCCCCAAATAGGTCAGGAGCTGCCACTAGCGTCAATTTTGACTCAAAGAACTGAATGAGTTTGAGATATATACTACTTTTTCCTTTTGTACGTCAGTCACCGAAAAATATACTCTGAAATATTTTATTCCAATGTTCTTTAAATGCAGTTTAGACAGAAATATGATAGACAGAAAAAAAAAACTACGGCATTCTAAGCAAGCTTTACAAAGTAACGAAGAAAAAGTGCAAAATGGAGTCTGCCAATCACTGTAATAAAAATCAGTCAACAGTGCTATCCCATTTGAAACTTTTCATCAGCTAAAGTACTCCTAAACAATCAAACACTCTAGAAAAAACAAAGATGATAAAAATAAAAAAAGAAATATTTAAAATAATTCTCCTACAAACAGAACCAAATGGAATAAAGTTTAGATTTCATAGAGGAATACCTAAAAGTCTCTATCTAAGCAATTCAACTTTTTTCTTTCTTATTTTATTTTTGGGAAAGAGACTTTTCAATCCAATCGTATCATTTATTTATGTTTACAGAGATTTATAAATACCAGTCTCCAGATAACTAAAAGAAAAAAATACAAAAAAATAAAAATAAAAAAGAAAGTAAATAAATAATAGAGAGAAAAAGAAAAAAAAATAACCCTCACATCTCTAAAGATTTCGTCGAAAGAGAGTAAATACGATATTTCAGAGTGAAATAAGGAATTGAATTTGCGAATCTGGAACACGTAGGTGGGTAAACTATTCGAACGAATACTGAATCGAATCATTTAGAGAAGGGCCAATGTAACGAATATATATATAAAAAAATGCAGTAAAGAAACAAAAGAGGGAACTAAAAAAAAAAGAGGGGGGGTGTGCATGAAATGTAAAACAAAGGAATTTCGAAAGATCCAGCTGTTCCGCTTTGAGTTCGAAAACTGTAAAAATCATCTTTCTTTGAATATGTTATAAAGGGTAAAGGACGTTTTTTGGTCGTGATCCTCGTTCTCTTTCTTTTGTTTCCCACTTGTAGGTGGAATTCTTGTCACGAATATTCGTGAGATTAGATCTCCCGTTTTAATATATCGATGCGGAGTTTTGTGTTCAATCGATTACGATATTGGGCTTTTGTGGTGAAGCTGTTGACGTCGCAATAGAATACAACAACTGCAGTTATCCTTTCTTCGGAAAATTGACTTTTGATTTTCAAAGGAGATTGCGAAAATGGTTGGTGTCAAGGGCTTTGATATAAAAAAATTAGAACATTTCAGAGCTGGAGAGATACTGTGCTTTGCCGTTACTGGTATTGTCCATTATTGTGCAAATATTAAGTTGTTCGTACCAGGCCCGGACTGGCTCTCTTGGGGGTCCTCGGCTAGAGATTTAAAGGGGCCTCTTCAGGAGCCGATTTGTCGATTTGGGAGCCCTGGACAAAAGCTTCATTGGGGGCCCCCTCTTTGGAAAACTTTTTCAAAATTTACAAATTTTTAAAGAACAATTTGGGGCAGGGCGCTGGCCCCGAATGCCCTCCCAGAAATCAGGCCTTCCCTCTTACTGAGGAATTTAGAGGGAATAGAATATTAGAATATATAATATTTTAAAATTAGGCTTACGCGCCTAAAAATCACATTTAACTATTTTAGAGATTTGGGGGGCCCTGACTTTTCGGGGGCCCCCCTTGCGTCGTGGGGTTTCTGGGATCCTCCGCTGCATCACTGCGCAAGATTGCTGGAAAATAAATAATCAAATTACTCTTATTATTGTATAAGTTGTATATCCACTTTTTAATGCCTCACCGGGGGCCCTCGGCGATCGCCGACCAGCCGACCTGGCCTGTCCGGGCCTGTGTACGAGCCTTTTCGAACAGATTGTATGTTAGTTTTCGGAAGTTCTTGAAGAATACAGTGAGAGTTTGGGACTTTTTTTTGTATTCTAATTCAGTTTTATACCCAAGAATGTTTTAACACTTTCCAACAAGCACAGACGTAGCTACAGGGGTCCAGCTATGGTGGGATCCATTCTTACTGTAAAATTTGATTGACAGCAAATTTTACTATAAATAACGTGCAAAATTTTTCAGTTACATTACAAAATTTTTTAATCTTTACAATAATATTTTTATTACTCATTACAATATAAAGTTTGCAGGTGGATATTTGGCTGAAATTAGCATTTTTGCTTTGACTAAGGAGCGGGGGATGGTCCAGACCCCCTAAACACCCTCTTTTATACGTATGTGTCAACAAGGTAGAAAAGTGTTTGTGATTTCCGTGTCTGTCCTTCCGTCTGTATTGTGACTGCCGTAAATAGGCATTGATTACTACGAAATTTATACATGTTATTTTAATGTACTGTGTCATGCACCTTATTAAAAAGAAATATGTAGCACTTGTAGTTTTTTATAGGAGCACTCAAAAGAATTATGATAGATTTCGCTCTATGGGCAGAGAGAGAGAGAACCATTCATTCTTGAAAGTGTATTTTAAATATATTCGGGTTTTTCAAAAAAAAAAAAAAAAAAAAAGCAGACATACTTTAATAAGAATTGCAAAATAATTTTCTCCATCGAAATCCGTGTCTGTAGCATTTGTAGTTCTTCGACAGGGGCACTTAAAGGAATTCAAACATATTACAGTCTATACCAATTAAGATATGCATCCATTTCAAAACAAAATACAATATATACTATTTTAAGCTTTCACAAACATTTAAATATTGGAAAATGACATTGAAAGTTTTTTACAGGGTTTCATAAAACTACAACAATAATGATATGAGGCTTGAAGTTCTTGCCAAATTTGACGACAAACATCGCCAACTTTTTTACAAAAGATTGCTGTGTTGGGAAGTGTTTTACAATCGATGTGTTTGACATTATTTTTCTTTTTCGTTAACCTTAAAGTGGGTTTATCTCTGAAATTTAAATCCTCATCAGAACGTCAATGGAAATTAAAATATTGGCAAAGCTGAGAAACTGCTAGCTGCTAAAGAGAAGAATTCCAAAACCATATTAAATATTTAGCGTGCAAGCTTTGGCGTAAATTATCATGTTACATTTCGTGGGGGGGGGGGCAAAATATTTCCTATTCCAGAAAATACAGGCTGCCCAGCAATTGATAAAATGATAATAAATTGAAAGAAAAAATCTGATGGGGACACCACATGACTTTCTTGTACGTCTATTAAACCAAATATTTTCGGTAAACTTCCACTAAACTTATTTCAGGAGAAAGATAATTAAGGTTTAGTGATTTCTAACCAAATATTTGAGAAATCGCCAAGCTGGGTTCAGTTTAAAAATTTATTTTTGGCCCTTAATTTGGCGAAGTTTCTCCAAAAGCCGCCCAGCTTGCGAGATTTTGGATATAGTCGAAATGGTGATTGAGCAAAGACTTTTTATGAATTGAAGGTATCCATAGACCTTAATGTATTGAAAACCTTTCAGGTGATGTTGTAAATAAGTTATCCAGTCAGTTGCAATAAATAGAGATGCGTATTTACATGTTACAAAAGTTCTAAATATAAAATCTCAGCATTCTACGGCTAAAAATTCAGAGTTGTGAAAAATAAGTAGTTTTGGCGCTCAATTTGGCTATTTTTTGAAAAACTCGCCAAGGTCGATGACAGTTATCGAGATTTTGGGCATGGCCCAAATAATGCCTGACTATATATATAATACATTAAATATGCCCACAGACCTTAATGCACTGAAATTATTTTGGGTGGCCCTGTAAATAAACTATCCAGTAGATTGGAACCAAAAAGGGAGGCGCACAACTTGGTGTTGCAACAACCCTAAATATATATAATTTCAACATTCTACGACCAATAGTTTCTGAGATATGGGAGATAAGTACATGCATACGTTCTTACATATACGTACGTATGTATACGTACGTGTGTACGTACGTACAGACGTCAGGAATAAGCTAGTCAAAATGGGAATATGTGGTTGGTCAATATGGATTTATACGAACATACACACATAAATACGTTGAGACCTCTAAAAAAATTTTTAAAGTAATATTTAGCGATAGTCAAAATTTGCTTTTTTCATTAATATGTGCATACCGAAATCTTTCGCCATCGCTATACTTCCTTTTATTTCCTACAAGGAAATAAAAAATTATAAACTGTCTCTTCAAGAAGTTATATGCAAATTTGGTCTTCCACTTTCATTTATTTCTTACCTGTTTGAAAATAAAATATTCCGATTTTATTAACCACCTGTCCTCACTCTTTAAATTAAGGAAATTTCAACTGTCACCAAACATCAAACGTTCTTTTGAAAATTTTGAAATCGTCAGAGGGAAGAAAAATAGCCGTTCAATTATTTGCCTCGAAAACAATAAAACGCGAAGCCAGTATTGATATATTGAAATAAACTGGAAATGTTTTATCGGTTTCTTGCCAACTTGCCGCAAATAGACTATTTACGAGAATAAAAATGATGGATGGTCTGAAGAATATAGATTATGAATGGTAGCTACGCATTTATTATTGAGATACATTTATGAATGGAAGAATAATGGGTGCGATATACAGTTTGATATGCTTAATGCCGAACTGAAAGATCAGGGGTTTCGCTTAAGAACGCAATAATTGAATTTTAGTAGGAGAACATTAAAACACGCCGAGTAAACTAACATTACTTTTCAAGTACATTAATAAGTTTCAGCATAAGTTGAAGAAAATTGAATAAGCCTTTTAAAATACGCTTACGTGCTTAAAGCTCTAAAAGGAAAACAAGTGCATTCGCCATTTATTTACTTTTGACAGCTTTATGATTTATGAACGTATTTTATTAAAATGCTATAAGTGGTTGAATATGTTATAAATGCATTTTAATGGTGTTTTCCATGTAAGATTAAAATGTTGTTTTTTACAAAGAGCACTTTTTGAATTTGGGTTATGGAGAGACGAGTGATCCTTCAGACTATTGAGATAGGTCACCTTTTGTGACACACGACTAAAATCTGCAACGGTACAAATTTGATTGGTTGCCGAGCTTCACTAAAACACACCGGTTTCTCGCTATTCTTAAAAGGGAAAAAAAAGTAACTCCGCTGCCGCCGTCAAAAGTTTGCCATGCTATCTCCTTCGAAACCGTGGGTATTTGAGCTTCGACGAAGGTGTCCACGAATTCGGCAAAAGAGCCATTTTGACATCAGGTACGATCTGGGAAAAGGTTATCGCTCCAAGTAGGGTGAATCCAAATACTGCGTGTGTTCCAAAATGTTAGCACCTAGTATTTTGAAACTGAAAAATAATTCAAATGCAGATTATATTAATGCCGGTTCGGTTCAGCTTGGGTATTCACCACCCGTAGAAATATTTGGCGCCGCGGCGTTAACTATGCCATTATAGCAGTTTTAGTACAGCTTGGATATTTGCCAGAGCGGCGAGATGATATATTTTGTGGTGCTAAATAAGCCAATCTGCGTATATGAATGTTTGGATAAATGTTTGCCCGGCAAACTTACATGAGCAATGATTATCGGTTATTTGCATGAATAAATCGCTAAATAATGAAAAGTCGCCATTGGTAGCAAGATATCCTAGCTGTTCCGTAGTTTCTATCAAAGAAAACATATGAAGCACTGTTATCATAGAAATAATTATTAACCATACGTATACGTAAGTCGCCAAATTATGAAAACCGCCATGGATGGCAAATACGCAAGTGTTACATAGGTTTTACACAATTAAAAATTTTGTGAAGTTTAAATTTTTATGTTCCAAGGAACATGCAAGATCCAAGCAATGTGTAGCTCGGTAGCATTCTATCTAGTCATTCTTTGGGTTTTGTCTGTGGAAATTAATGCCTTTTTTACGAATAAGCCTTATTAGGGGCCGAATGCCTCAAACGAAAATCGAGCTTAGCGAGTCTAGGGGCCTTAGCCCCCAGTTTAAATTATTTAAATTGTTAATTAGTGATATTAAAGCACCACTGTGTATCTGCTAATTACAGTCGTATATTACTTATTAAACAAGTAATTCTTATCATTTAAAACCATATTGGGTGCCTGTGACGTTTTGTTATGTCATGTTTCGCTGGCCAACTGGAAATCTTTGTCTCGCTGCTGTTTCTAGTCGCTTTTGTGTGTGTATGTAGCTCTTTTGTCACTGTAGATTCAATACGCTATATGTGAAACACTACAAAACTTTATGAGATCATGACGGAGGCCTGACGATGCGCAGATCTGCGCACCTGTCGCTGCTGGCCGTCGTATGCCAGCGGTTTTGTGTCGGGTTCAAATCCCGTCAGCCCATGGATGTATGTGTTTGTTCAAATATTGTGCTGTAAAATTGCACTTTGAAAGAAGATTATCTTTAGGAACAATTGAGTTGAAGGACTGGAAAGCGTCACAGAAAAACATTTCAAAGTGCCAGTGAAAACCCACATGAACCATTCTATATCCCATTTATACGGTACGACTTCGCTAACGACCCTAAAGTTTGATCCGCAACTTTTCAAAAGTTTCCCATTACTGGTTTGGACCATGCCCAAAATCTCACCAATTGAGGTCAAACTTGGCTAGTTTTTGCGAAATATCCCCAAACTTGGCACTCAAAAATTATTTCTAACACTGGAATCCAGATTGGAGATCTTTCTCGTATTTGCCGATAGCTTAAGATTATTCTCAATTTCAAATATGATAAATTTAAAAGAGGTGCATAAAAAAAAGGTGGGAAATTTAATCGGTCATGTTGGTGTCCCTATCAGATTTTTTGAAATAATAAGTGCGTTTATTTCTCGCAAAACGATGAATCTTTTTTTTTAAAATCTATTTACAAGGAGTATGTTATGTTCTATAGTTAAATGAGTTTGTCATGAGCGCAAGCCCTAACAAAGTAAGGAACAGAGCCATCTTTTGTCTCCATCTTTTGTCATCTTTTGTCTTCATGAAAAAAGAAAAGAAAAAAAATCTATCATTGTGGAACTCTGCAAATACTAGACTCTTTTACATTTGCTATAATGCTATCAAAAGAGCAAAATGATGAAATGAGATTCTAACTGTATTAGTAAGAAGAAGAAAATTACTTCTGCATTAACATACATGTCTGCATAGGGTGTACATACCGCAAAATCACCGTTCCAAATCATTTCATTTTTTTTCTAACCTCTCTTCAGTTCAAAAAGAAATCAAACTGAAGACGGTAAGTCTCGCATCCCTTTCCTTACGTATATTTTTCTGTTCATCAATCACGTTTGATACAATGTCAGTAAAAGTGTAGAATTCTCGAAAAATTGAGGGATATGTTTCTTGGAAGATTTCACAATTCAATGGAATTTTTTCTGTGTATTTTTTCCCTACAGATCATGCGTAAATCATCCTGCATGTATTTCTTCTTTATGAAATGCATTTCATATTTCTGAAAGCAAAGCAGAAGTTCTATGCTATGCTAATACAATTCAGGCCTGTTGCCAGGCTTTGCTTAATGGGTAGGTCCGAAAGTTAAGGCCCGATTTTGTTAATCAAACCTTTACAGCATTGTGTTACGGTTTGACGGGATTAAAGATAATTCAAATTGATATTCTTAACACTATTTTCTTTTAATTTAATACAACAAATATTTAACGCTGCGCAGAATGATGAACAATCACTGAGATTATATACGTGAAACAGCACACCCAAAATGCGCTACACCAGTGCTCCCCAACCTTTTTACCGCTGCTGGCAGGTAGGTCAACGTTTGATAATTTTACAGGCAGCGGCTCCATGAGAGGGGGGGGAGGGGGTTAGAGAAGGACGACGTGATTTGTCTTTTATATTTTAGATTGTTTTGATTTATTAGTTTTAATTTAATTATACTTAAACATGACTTCAAAATAAATTATAGCTACACAAAAAATGAATATGAAGTGATTTAACATTTTAACTGCACTAGAACGCTGAATCAATGAGAACCCGGAGCTTGTTTCTTTGCAACGAGTCTGTTCCATTTATTGGTTGTCAGGAGACAATGGCATCCTGAAGTGGGCTGGTTTATGCCCAGTTTATAACCGTTGTTTTATTTTGGTGGCAATCACTGCAGAAAATCCCGCTTCACACTGATAAGTTGTCGAAAAAGGTTATAGGAATTTAAGTGACTGCAATTTTAATTCATAATCTTGAAATGTTTAACAATAACCAATAAACTAATTTGAAATAGTAACGAGATTTCTTCTGTCACACAGGTATAAATTAGCACAAACCCTACGAAGTCGAAACCTGAGAGAAACACACCACAGTAAATATAATGGAAATAATTTAATGCTCCTTGGACGCCCCGGTACCATTTGATCCGCGGACCGGCTGCTCTACACGTAATGTGACTGATGATACTGCATCTTTCACAGAGGTAGGTCTGAACGGTGTTAAAAATCGCGGCGGCGACGGTGTGCTGCTGCGTGGAGAAAAACTTAAAAATGCGCAGCTATAGCCGTAACAGCTAATGCAAACCAACACGTACATGCAGTGGCTTTGTATTTCAAATGTGCGAGAACGAATGCTTCCCTAGACAGAGAGAGGATGTAATCCTCAATTGGATCTTCCCCCTTTCTGATGAGCTACATGAGATGGTGCAAAGAATTAAAAATCTTCAGGTATTGCCTCATCAGATGCCTCTGATCAAGGGCGGATTAAAGGGAGGGGGCGGAAGGGGCGACCGCCCCCCCCCCCGAGAAGAAAGAAATTAATGTAAAAGATCCTATTTTACTTCCATAAAATGAATGCATATGTCAATCTTCTAACTAACCGCCCCCACCGACAAACTAACCTTCCCCCTCGACAAACTTGCAATAATCCGCCACTGCCTCTGATAGTAATATTTTTTTATGCAAGTTGTAGTTAAAAGGAATTCTGAGAAACACTAAGAATGAATAAATACAGCTTTAACAACTATGCTATATTAACTAAAAGAGTGGCCATTACTGCGGCTGAAGATAATGTCAAACTTTATTGCTCTCAATTTGAGATTTTTCTTACTAGCAGATAGGATACCCCAAAAAGCTGATTTTGAAAATAAACGTTTAGATATATATTTTGTAATCAGGACTGTGTACACTCATGGGTGCAATGCAACTGGCTGACAACATTGATAGGACTAGGGATGGACGCGATATTCTCATCACATCGCAGCTGGCTGTGCAGCACAGCCAGCTGCTTCAAAAAAGGGGTCTCTAGATTTGTGGCACGCGATGAACGTTTTCATCTTCCGCCATCTTGCTGGTCGTTAAGTCGAGCGATGGCAACGACTGCCCTTTATTCAGCATTGGGCAAGGGTTGCGCCTCAAAGGGTTAAAAATATAAGCTTTGGATTTTCTAAAAATTTGAATTATTTTTGAGATATTGAGTAAACTTTGAAAACTTTTTCCGTGCGTTAAGTAAAACCATCTAAACAGAGGCGTAGCCAGAAATTTTTCATGGGGGGGTTACGACTACTGCAACTCGCATACATGCATACATGTGTGTGATAAAGGAGTGAAGAATATACATTTTGTATGGCTAAAAATTCCTCATGGGAGGGGGGGTTATGACCCCCCTAACCCCCCCCCTTGGCTACGCCCCTGCATCTAAATATAACAAAAGCAAACGTTGTAGTGTTAAATATACACAGCTTTCAATTAAAAGCATTATCCAGATATTCTCTTTTCGATTTAATAGTTATTACCAACATCTTTTTCTGCAACTTTGAATGACCTCTTGGCGTTAAAAGCTCATTTCACCGAAAGAAAACGTTAATTTTGAAAATAAAATGCTTTCTCGATTGACAGTTTCACTCAGCGATTAGTTACTGTCTGAGGCAACCCTCCCTTGGCTACTCCAAGGGAGGGTCATAACTACCCATGTGGAATTTTTTGCCATACAAAATGTATATTCTCCACTCTCTTATCACACACCCGTATACATATAAGTGAGTGTCAGAAGTCGTAACACCCCCCCTCATGAAAAATTTCAGGCTAACCATTTTAACAGCACAGGCGTTATTATTCTGCTTTCTATACTCTTGCCGGAATGTTAATTGCATTCTTTATAATACTCCTGCAATGCAAACGAAATTTCACACTTTCAAAACATCTGCATTACATATTAACCCTCCAATGGCGGGTACTTCAATTAGTAGATAAATGTTTACTTTTCTGTTTTACTTTTATTAAAGATTTATGTATTGTACATGTGATAGATGTAATAATATTATAAACACTTTTGTAGTACAGTTTTCATCGATTACGATTTTCAAATCTGGTCGAGTCTTTTCCTCTTACCCATATTTCTTATCATCTTTTAAAAATTGCATTTCGATTCTTATGCGTGATGGAGTTATGGTAGCTGTTATAGGGATGATATAGCCATTCATAAGTTGATGTCACAATCATTTTGTATGGATGCATCGCATCGTTAAAGAACGCGGCTGACGAGATATACAGGCCGTGGTGTTGACATTTTGGCCACACCATTTTGCACTCGAAGCATCATGTGACCAAAGAGGTGCGGCCATCTTGGTCAGAGATAACCAAAGAGGATCACATTTCCTAGGTCACCTGACTCTTCGAGCGCAAATGTCCGTCAGCCACGTCTGCACGAAACCATAAGGAATTATGTCTCTTTATTGCTTTTTTCTATTCTTTCACCACTAGAAGAATGAAGATCAAAAGTTCCTTACTTCTCTCTGTTACCCTATATTCTTCGATTCATCAATCACTTCTGATGTCTCGGCAGTGAAAGTGTAGAAAAAGCATCAGGTAAAGCTTCTTTGGAATAAAAAAAGTCATAAAATTGAAAGTTTTTATTTGTTTATTTTATTTATTTTTCAAATCTTGACTTATCACTCTCGCACGTACGTACTTTTTAAAGCTCATTTCATGTGATTCTTAGAGCAGTTTACAGCACTTAACACAGAAAAAAAATGTTTTGTTGAATCAAAAAAATTTTGCTAAATCAACAAAATTATCTAACTGTAATAGTACCAACGAGATTTTTGTTAAATTAACAAAATCATTAAGATTATTTGCTTAACATTTTGTTAAGATTATTTTGTAGCATTATACTGTTAAGATTACTTAATTAGTTGTTTTTTTTAATAAAACATTTTGTTAATTTAACCAAAGTATTTGTTTAAATGGTTTATTTGATTAAAGTCAACCAAATTAGTGGTTTAATTAGCAAACTGTCTTTGCTAAGACGTCATGGGGGAATACTTGTTGCACAGTTCACTACACTTTAGCGTCAACATGCAGTTACTACATCCATATTTTTTCTACTATCAAATTTTTCGAGGGAGCATGAACAATCATGTTACATTTCTAGATATTTTTAAAATGTCTCTAAAATGATGACATTTTAAAAAAAAATACTGTGTTGGATAATATCGCCACTATTCTTGTAGGCGATAACAAATGCATTCATGACAGATTATTTTAGCTTCACTTAACCCTTTACAGCACAAACATTTTCACAACAATATAGAAGACTAAGTAGATATACTGCCGAACGCTGGAAAAGTTCGGCAGGTAGTTAAACCGAGGGATGGCAACAGCTATACTTCTTCAGCTTTGGGGTCATTTAACCATAATTTTTTTTTAGAGTGGCGGTGGGAAAGCTAGAATTAGGTATTTCGCGGTGTGACAACCATTCTTTATAGGGTTAAAAAATACTTTCTTATAAGCAGTTTATCATTAAACAATGTATTTGTATCTTTCGACACATTTAAAACCCGTAATCTTTCCGTTATTGCCTTTTGACGAGTTTTCGAACAAATCTAGGGTAATTAGGTTAAATTAACCGTTAGCTAAGATACATCAGTATTCAAAATTTCAGCTCAATTGTAGATGGAGAAGCGAGAAAAAAATCGTTTATAAAATTTGACCCGCACTTACAGAGTGAACAGAATAAGCACGACGTTTTTCCGCTGTTAGAAACTACATTATCTTATTGAGATTTATTTTCAAGATTAAACATTGTTTGAATTTTTTATTCCTGAGAATATGAGAAAAAAACCGGGATTTTCGTTGCATGATTCATAAGGTTCTGGAAATATATCATTTGGATGTCTACGTGCGTCTCCCAAGAGGCCATATACATTCATGTATTCTAAAAAATAGAAAAGAAATGTACCTCCAGAGACTCAGCAAACTGGGTTTCTGCAATCACATCCCACAAAATTTGCTTTCTGGGCAGGAAAAAAATAAAATAAAATCTGATCTCTAGATGGCAACATATCGTCCACAGGTAAAATTTTTTTAGACTCTTCTCTTGAGCAAGAGATAAATTTTACCGTTTTTCTCGGGGAAGATGTTTTGCATTTCCTGAATTTGTGATGTTTGAATAATTTTCGTATGGCATGTTAGACGATATTCTTGGAATGTAGAAATACTCCTTAATCCAAATTTTAATTCTCAAACACAAAATAAGAGAGTAAATTAGGAATTCAAAATAAAAGAGAAACAGTAAAAAGGCTGGTTTTAATACCAAAATAAATTTCTTTATAGAAAGCGAAATGCGCTTTTCGATTCAGCTGGCGGAACACCATTGGTGATTATTGGTGAACGCCATTGGTAACCGCCATGTTGCTGGTACTTAACCCATTTGTCCCCAGATATGTTTGCGCCTTTCTTCGATTTTTGCTAATACCAACAAAAATAGATAAATTTCTGATATCAATTTCTTGAACAAAGGATGATTTCTTTTAAAATCATTATGTATAAAAATTGAAATGTCAACATCCTACTGGGTCATGTTAAAATATTTTATGGAGTTGAGATTCAATACTCGTGAATAAAGGCTGGGAAAAATAATTAACGTTTTCGACTGATAGCGAAAATGCCGTCCCAAAAAAGGAACACTATGCATAAATGGGTTAAATTGAGCAATGGCAACGGCTTCACCTTTTCAAGTTTGTGCAGTCTATCCACTTGTCATTCCATATCGATGAGGCTAAATCAACTATATAATTTTTTCGCAGGTCACTTGCTACATTCGAGAAGGAGTGCAGTTTGAGAAACCTGCTTTAAACCTTTAATGCGCGCAATTTTACAGAAATATAGATATTTAGATAACTACTCAAAAAAGTATTCGAGTATGACAGAAATTTCCCATAGAGTAACTGATTATTAAAAAAAAAGCATACAGCTCAAAATAAATATTATAAGTTATTATTACATACTATATAATATACCCTTTATAAATAACAACATTTTATAATGAAATCGATATAGGAAAATTGACTTGCAGTCGAATTTTCTTGTGAAAGGGTGTATGGATGTATAGCTTTGCACATGTGGAAAACTGTGCACTAAATGGTTGGAATACCGGGTTATTCGACGTTACAGCAGTTATCTCTTAAACAAACCTAGGTGATCGAAACATACACTTTCGATTGGAAAAATTTCAAATTTAGAGTAGCTTTCAGGTATGGCAATTTTTTACAGGGCTGTACACATATTGAAAACAAAATTTAATTTTTGTATGGACCCTTGTTTCCTATTATTCATATTTGTCAAAATGTTGCACCTTGTCTAAGAAGATTAAAAAAGGAATTCCATGTCCCTGAGTAAAATAGTTTCCGAGATAACGCAAGATGAAAATTTTAACGTTTGGCGACGAATACTAAGGGGTGTCTCAAAACGGGAGAAAGATAAAACTACTTTTCAACTGACGCTAATTGATGTTAGTCGTCATTCGACAGCTACATTTAACTCTTGTAACTCTTATGTTAGCTAGAATTTTCCTATTCTGCATGCGTGGCAGTTTTTAGTGAAAATTAATCCCCAGCACTTCCACTGCCATTCTCTATTATACTTAAAAATCTTTTCTTTAGAAGCTTGGCGTAATTAATAGGTGACTCCCTAAAAGACATCTATAATTTCATAATGCAGCACCGACCCGTTCAGGCAGAAATGAACCTGTTAATTTCACGTGTATGAATGCGTTTAATTGCTGTTTTCCAACAAAAGGATCATTATTTAACTTTTATCAACTGATAGTTGGTCTCTTAACCCTTTACAAACCGAATTAAGGATTGCCAAGAATATCAACTTTAATCTATTTGTTTTTGCTTTTTATAGTTAGGCAATGAATGAAAAATGCTGATTAATGTGATAAAAAAAGAAAATTAAGGAAACATTAATAAGCTATACGCTTGATGACTGGTTTTATTAACAGTTAACGAGTCTTTTTCAAAAGAGTACAGGACCCACCAATCTGAAGGAATCAAGTAATACTTAGATTGACACACTTTTAGAAAATCTAATCCTTTAATCATAAAACAGACGTCTGAAAATTCACTAATGTTTTTTGGAGGGGAGGAGTGTGCTCGACATGATTACAAAGTGAGCGGAAAACTGTCTATTTAAAACAATCTACTCAGATAGAACACGCAATCGTGATTTAAGCTGAGTAAGTGAGTTATTGGAAGTGATTCTTCAAAGGAATTGTTACAATGAATAGACTTTTCTTTTTTTTTACAATTTTAATTTTACGGTACTTCTAAGTACCGGCAGTAGATAAAGGGTTGAAGTAGAGAATTTTTCACTTGAAAACAGACACCAACACAGCAGGTAAAGGGGTGTAATTCGTCAATTTAACATGGGTAACAATTCCACACAGCGGCATGGGATTTTTTTTATTTACCTTCTTAGACACAGAGAAACATTTTCCAGAATATTAGCGATATAAAACGAGGGGCCTTGTAAAAATTTAAAATTTAATATGTATACAACCCCTTGTAGAATAATTCCTACATCTGAAAGCTTCTCTAAATTTGGCAAACTTTGAATCGAAAGTGTGTTTCCATCACTTACGGTTTCAGAAATAATCGCTGTAACATCTATTTTGAATCACCTGCTATACAGGGTGTCGCAAAAAGGTTGTATTGCGCTTTAATTCTTTATATGTAATAGATAAGTGGGCAATGTAAATTGAAAAAAATGTTGCAAACAAGTTGGGGAAAACAGCAAAGTTGGGCAAAATACGTCAACCATGTATTTCCGATACAAAATACATTGATTCAAACGCAATAAAATGCAGAATACAAAATACTTCCTGAATTGAAAAAACAAAAACAAAATATATGTATTTTCAAAATGCGCACAAAATACAAAATACATGTCAAATTTTTAAAGTACTTAAATTGAGGAAACAAAATTCCACCGAAAACCCTAGTTTATTTTACTTAAATATATTTTAGCGAGAATAGCTAAAGTAAAAATTAAATCTAATTGTGTTAGAAAAAAACTTACATCTTTTTAAACGATACCTTTCAAAATTTTACATACATAACAATGAAATCCGAAACGGACCATTTCTGAGAAATTGCATTAATACTCAAAACGCAATGAAAACAATATTTCAACATGTAAACAATGCATGTTAGTTTGTTTCAAAATAATTTATAAAAAATTTAATTTCCAAAAGCCACAGTTCATAAAATAAATATCTAGATACATGCATAACTTATTGTGTGTGTGTGTGTGTGTGTTATTTTAGTTAAACGTTCGAACATATACTCAGCTATAAATACTCAGCTAAATCTCAATCTATTAAAATTTTTTAAGTGAGTTTTAAAATTTATGGTTGAATTAAATGTTCTGTATGTTATCGAAGTTTTCAGCTTTTACAATTGGTATTGTTCCTTAATTTTTTTATTTCTATCTACAGACAAATTTTGGAAACATTTTCCACTAAGAATTGCACAACAGGTTTCAAAATAATCCGGAATGGAAGTTCAATTCATCCCATCCTATTTCGCGAAGCTGTCGATCTAATATTTTGGTGTTTGGGGTGGTTTGCTCACGATGTAACGCGAATATGCCTTAAAATATCCCATAAAAGTTTTAAACAAAAGCCATCTACCCCCCCCAATTAGGCAGACAGCTGTCGTTTAGCCTTGTCTTAACCCCAATAACCAATAACCCATCCTACTATGGCATAAATACATACAGTCTTATTTTTCTGTAACTTAGCAACACAGCTGAAATTGCTTATAAATTTTCTTAAAAAATCTAATAAATACTATTCAAACATGTTTTTACAACTTTTAACTTCATTACATTTACATCATTTTGACATTTGTAAATCTAGACTGTTTTAAACAGGAGTATGACAGATTTTTATTTCCCTTTATTGTTTAGTTACATATAAAGATCACAAGCGATCAACACTTCTTCAATTACAATACCACGTGTGATTCTGGTACAGTTCATAAATCACACCCAGAGGGGGTGGGGGGAAGTGAATATCAACAATTTTATGATTTTCCTTCACACATCCTACCTGAGCAATCTGTGGTGCTACGATTAATTTAACGTCCGTACTGAATTACGAAAGAACATTTTTTTCCCACTCCTAATAAGTTTTTTTTTTAATTAATGTATAGCCCCCGATCATCTATGTTTATAGATTTCTTTTAGACGTTTTATAGCGGAAGACTGCAAATTTGTACATAATCTCATAAGTGTATGGGTGCAAATTTAAAAAGTGTAACTTTTTGAAAATGAACGAGATGAAACTTTTCTTACCGTAGTCTGTTTTTTCCTGCCTTATTTTGAAGAGTTTTTTTTTAATTTTATATTACCCAGTTATCTCTAATAGATAAAGAATTAAGGCCTGATACCACGTGTTTGGGGACACCCTATATGAATATCTACTATGCCGTTTTTCCTTATTATTTACAAAATTCACTAATGTAATAGCTTAAGTCGTTAAATATTTTATTGGTTACGAGCACAGTCTTTGATTTTTCATGCCACGTGCACCGAGCATCACTTTTTTGTTGTTTAATTTTGTTGAAAGGCTGCCAGTAACTTTTTTTTTGTGTGTGTATGTGCAGTGATCTCCTCCAGTGACAACTCTATTAAGGTGAAATACTTCAGTAAAGTCGATTTTTCCAATACAAAAATTGCACTTAAAATGCTTTCTACTAAAGTAAAGATTGTCTTTTATCTCGAGTGCATCTTATAATACAAAACCAAACAATTGTGTTACAGAAAACATTTCCAAATCCCATCGCAATGTTCCCGAGAACGCCGTTTCACCAGGCATATATGATGATCTTCCAGATAGAATAGATCAGTAATTTCCTTTTGTCTCGGCAAAACAAGGGAGGCTGTATTTTGTCTTCTGAAAACAAACAAAACTTTGTTTAAATTTTCGGTCTTGTGTATTATTAGAATGGAATTTCAAATAAACAGACTTAAAGAATAACAATAGATCGATGCTTGATTTAAAAGGAGTATGTGCATTTTCTTATAAAATTATTAGGGTCTGTTTTTCCTTTTTATTCAGCTGTCGAGATAGAAGACGTTTTATTTGCTTGAAAACTTTCGTACTTTTCGGGAATTATGAGTGTTCATTTTAAATTTATTTAAATTGATATTTCGATGTTTCCTTTTAGGAAATATTAACTTTTAGCACCAATTTTGCTAAGCCGACATAAACTACTTAAATACAGTTGGCGAAGTATAATTTTAATTTTTAGTTATTTTGTTTTAATCCTGTAATAACGGAAAGTTTATGCAGTTAAAAAATATTGTAAAATCAAAAACTCAATTGGATATTTTACTAATAATCAAATATTAATGCTGCAAGAGAATGAAAAATAGACATATAACTTATTTATGTCTGTTTTGTATGCTTGTTTTGGATTTAAACATAATTTTGCTAATAACTCCAAAAAGACTTTTTATAACTTATGAAAATTCAATATGAAAATGATTATAATGATTATAATTCCTCACTTCATTTCATGCATAAAGATCTTTACCACTTTTCTGTCGAATTATCCGTCAATCAAATCTGTACTTGTTCAATTTTTTCATTCCACCGCTTAAGGCTTAACTTTTGGCAGAGAGTCTTAAGTGTATCTAACTTCCATTGCCGTTACTGGCTAGGAGCTATGTGGGGCTAAATCCAACCCTAGAAAAATTTTAACCCACTTTAGAAAAACTAGATTTTCTATTGCAAGAATTGAAGTTAGATCCCCACAATAGAAATATTCAAAAAGGCCTACCCAGTTACGCCAATGCTAACTTTGAATTGTTGTCGTTGTTGTGGAATTAAGGTCAATATCTGCACGACGGATCTAGGCCTATGGGGGGAGTGTGCCCTCCGTGGGGGCCTTTCTAACGGGTCCTAACCCGTATTTAAACCCGCATCCTTACAATCTGGAGGGTTGAAATTATACTACCCTTGTGATATTCGATTGCTAAACAGTTGATGCTTTGAGGGAGAGAGTTCTCAAGATGTATGGCTCTTTTTACGGCTTTTTACCGCAGTAGTTCCGGAGGGATCTTTATTTCAATGCACAATTTTAAAAGTCATTAAAAAGTACACATCGTTACGTGCACATCGTTACGATGTGCACGATTGCTAACTGTAAACGATTGCAAAGCATCAACGTTTAGTTGATGCTTTGAGGGAGAGAGTTCTCAAGATGTACGGCTTTTTACCGCAGTAGTTCCGGAGGGATCTTTATTTCAATGCACAATTTTAAAAGTCATTAAAAAGTATAGTTTGGTATGCAATAACACGACAGAAGAAGAATCACGAGAGAGAAGGCAAATGATAACCATGGGGTAACGGGACTGGTCGGGGCAAACCCTTGTAGCTGCGAGGTCAGTCGTTGCTGTTTACAAGAGCAAGAGGCAATACTGTTTGCTTGGTCACAATTTTATGCGAGTTTTCCAGCATAAACTGTGCATGTCACTGATAAAGGCATAGAAATGTGAAACTTCCATAGAGGCTAATGGAACACGATCTGATACAGCATGCCCTCAGCGCAGTGGCGTAGTCAGAAATTTTTCATGGGGGGGGGGAAGGTTACAACTACTGCAACTCACATGTATGTATACGTGTGTGATAAGGGAATGAAGAATATGCATTTTGTATGGCAAAAAATTCCTTATGGGGGGTTATGACCCCCCTGTCCCCTCACCTTGGCTACGCCACTCCCTCAGCGGATCTTCAGACTACTAGAGCGGACGTGACATACAGAAAGTAGCGTGTCGTAGTTTTCTCTCCCCTGCTTTCCTTCCTCTCACCCTTTACATAGCAATAAAAAATGCTGTCAATTGAAACGATATCTTTAACTTCAGTTGGTTTATTGTTAAATAAATGTTCCTTTGTAAATAAAGTACGCACATTTTCTTCCGTATTTATTCCCTGTCAAAGTCAAGACTGAAAACTATTTACATATTTGAACAAGTTCATCGAAAAACTTCATTAAATAGTATTAAGTGGATTTCATTTAATCATTTCATTATGCCGAGATTTAGTAATTTCCATGCTGATTAACCATGAAGTGTGAAAGTCCAGGATTCTCTCCAACAGCACGATTGTCGAACTAACAGTTTGGAGTTTTGGGATGTTTTCTCCAGATGGAACGAGAATACACGTTAGAATCCTTTAAAAAGTCTTCCACCCAAAGCATTCTCCCTAAGCAGATAGCCCTTGTGCAGGTTTGAATTGACACAATACAGAAATATCTTTCATAGGGGTAACGTTGACCGTTGACTGGGTAACAGCATAATAGACCCAGACAGCGCAGCAAACTTGCAGCAAGCTTGATTTATCAAGTCAATAAACTTGAATTAAGCTTGAAAATTTCAAGGGTGTAAGCTTAATGCAAGCTTGAATCCAGTGTTCAAGTTTACACTTTCCCAGCTTGCATTAAGCTTGACATAGCAAGCTTAATTTCAAGCTTTAAAAAAATTTCTTTAAAAAAAATTCCTAAATACACGGGGCGCCCGTCGGTGAACTCGTCCCACATATTTCCACGCATTTTCCCCTCCATGTTGAAATTTCAAGTTATTTTAATATGTTTCCATCAGGCGTCCGCTATTCAACTCGGGACCTAAGGGTTGGGAAGCCAGCGTCCTAACCATTGAGCCAATCTGCCTCGCGCTGGTATGACTAAAGTTTGAAGTGACTGTCACGGTTGTCACGCCGTTTTCTGGCGAGATCGATCAGTGGCCGATGCCTATCTGTTTCTTTTATTTTTCCATGGTATGAATAAAAATTAAAATAATGTTATGTGTGATTTATAAACCCACTAATAGGGAAATAATCAGAACGTAAACTTAAAAGCAGCACACGTTTTAAAAAATGTCGCAACAGTCATGTTGGGTAATACTGGCCAAAATAGAGACAAACGACTGATTTTGAAACCATTTTCCTAGTATATTTGTATTTTATTTTGAAGAATTTCAATACTTGGAAATATAATTTTTTTTTTTTTTAATTCTATGGTCAAGTACATTTATGACCGATGATGAATTATTTGTTATGAGGATGAGGCTTTCCAAATCAAGCAGTCATCAAGTTGTATTCAAGCTTGACAGTTCAAATGACTTCTCCAAGCTTGCTGCAAGCTTATAAGAATTGAACTACCAAGCTTGTATTAATACGTCAAATTCAAAGAAATGTCAAGCTTAATTTAAGCTTATGTGCTGTCTGGGTAATAGAATGGCGAATATTTCCGGCCGCTGCAGTGACGAATGCCTGATCGGCAGTGCCCACCTTTTTTTTTTTATTCATCATGTTATCGTTTTCTAGTACCTTAAAAACACAGATATCCAGAGAGAAACAATAAAAGTAAAAAGAAAGGAAACATGCTGGCCATATTATGATGTGCTTTTATTGTCCATAACTCAGACACCTGGTATTATCACCGAATAATGCGCACTCCAACACTCTAATGAGTAGCTCGCAAACCTACCGATGTCTCCTTTAATCGCATACTGTACACTCCTTCGACCAAAAAGAATATAAAGTCGAAAACAGCAAGCTGCATACATTAAGGAAAAAAAAAAAAAATGAAAACATTATCATTTATTTTTGCAGTCGATTATCGACTGGAAGCGAACTGCAAAAGTTTTATCCCCCCCCCCACCTCCGATTCAAATATACGTTCCTAACGATGCATTGTTAGGCCTTTTGTCCCAGAAGAAACAGTGTTGCAAATGCTGAAGAAGTAATAGTCCACTAATAGCAGTGAATTTTTTGCGTATCGAAAACAGAGATTTGAGTTCTCAGCTTTTGCATATATATATATATATTCGGTTGTTAGAAATGATCAAAAATGATTTATATCATTGGATCGAAGGTGCTGGTGTTTAGAAAAAGAACCAAAGATAAAATGAATGTAACTAAGCTTGTGTTTTTTGGAATTTTGCAGGATTTCTTTTTACATTCTTTGATCATGTAGTGCTAAACAGCTGATTGTAGGTTATATTCAGATTTCAGCACTCAGTCTCTTGCCAAAACAATGCTATTTTGCTCAACAGTAGCCTCCTCTTTCAAAAATATCGAATGATCATAGTTGGTTTATAGTAGTATCTTAACGTCTCTTCATCCTTAAGCTGTTTGCTTGTTATGCACCGGCTAAATTTCACAGTTTCTTTTTGTACAGCAATTCATCCTGAGAAACCTGTACATCAGAAAGAACTCTGAGAAAATACTTACTAAGAACATAAGCAAATCGACCTCATTTAAGAATTTTAATTTTCTGAATTACATGCAAATTTTTGTTGTTGTGTTCTTGTTGCGGGATTACGGCCAATTAGCTACACGTGAGCTCTGGCTGAGGCGTCGGGTGCCCTCCATGGGGGTCTTTTACACATTTTTGTAAATATTGCGAATATTGCAATACATGTTACACAGAAAGACATCACTTATATAAAATAAAACTAATAAGTATTTTATTAACCCTTTGAGGCGCAACCCTTTCCCAATGCTGTAAAAACGCACAGCCAGCTGCGTCAAAAAAGGGTTTCTAGATCTGTGGCACTCGATGAACGTTTCGATCGTCCGTCATCTTGCTGGTAGTTAAGTCGAGCGATGGCAACGGCTGCCCTTTTTTCATCATTAGGCAATCTATCTAGCTGTTCTCGCATTCTTCCATTTTTCAGCAGAGGTCAGTGCTGTTAAAAATAATCGTGACCAATTTTTTTTACGGGAAACGACGTGCTAAAAAGTAAAGCATTCTCGTGGAGCTATGTCACCCGCAACTATTTTTATAGAAATCCAATCTATTCTTCGTGACTGGCAACAGTCAAAACGTCAGAGTTTGGTGTTTCCAGAGCGGGAACACTGCGCGTTAAAGGGTTAATGTTGTTCCCACGCTGTCCGGCGAGGCGAATACCGAAGATCCGCGACGTCGATAGATTTACCAAAGGGAAGGATAATAAAAATATGTGTGTGGTATCCTCCCTTTTAAGATAAAACTTGTAAGAACAAATATATGTTTTACAGTTGTGTCAACTCTTTTGTCAATATTTGCCAATAAACTTTTATTAACATGGAGCCACCGGTGTTGTGGACAGAAAATACCTAATGATCATGGCCAGAGACTGCGAAAAATGTAAGTTTTGCATTACATTTTATAAAAATAATTTTTCCATAGAGTATTTAGAGAGGTTTATGGCTAATGAAACAGTTTTAATAGATTCACGTTTATATGAGGTAATCTTGAAGGTATATTCTTATAAATAAAAATGAAATTCTGTTTGTTTGTTTGTTTGTTTGTTTGTTTGTTTATTTGTTTGTTTGTTTGTGGATTTGAGTTGTATACAAATCCACAAAAATGGACCTATCAGCCTGAAATTTTGCACAGATATGTAAAATAATATAGAATAAATCATAGTCCACTTTAAAACTTTGAAAGTCCACCCGTTCCCGGAATTTAAGATATTTTTTATGTCCTCCACGCAAAAAGCTTTCCGTAATTGTAACCCCTGTAGTGAAATAAGGATCGTGGTTGCCATGTGTGGCGATTTTGCCGAATAAGATGTTTTAAATTCTCAAAGTAAAAATAAAAGAATAATAATGATTTTTTTTTGTTAGTTTATATTCGTAAGGTTATATTTTTTTTAATTATAATATCGTGTGCATGGGAAATCGGAGCAGGAATGAAATGTTTTATACGCAAAACAATAAGAATTGAAGATTTCCGAGGCTAATATGTTAAAATTTTTTAGTTTGGCGAAAAAATAAAATGGCTCAAATGCCGAGAAAGTGAGTTCTAGCGGTTTGCACAGTTTCCGGCTAGGCGCAGTTTACTGAGAGCTTAAGGAAACGGATTTTTGAAAACAAGTGCAAAGGTTTTATTAGAATACAGCGTTAAATTTTAATGATCCGTGCGAAAATAATGCAGTTATTAAGGGATTTCAAGCGATCTATCTTCATCATTCTCGCGATTTTGAGGAGGATTCTAACGCTTGGCGCTATTTATCGTAATTTAATCGTCTGCTATTTGGGTTATGAATACACCTGCGTATAAGTTTTTGAAATTTTCATTCAGTTGGAATTGTGCATTTTTCTGAGCAGCTTTCCTGCATCTAATGTATTACATCCAGAAAAAAGGATGTTAGAAATATCAATTTTAATTTTGTTTAATCACACTCATGAATAATGATACACTTTCCAACTTAATGAAAGAAGGAACGAAAATAGGGAAGACCCATGGATTATAACTCTTTTTATATATAGCACTTTAGTGCGTATTTAAAAATCTGAAAGTGTGTCAGATTTTCTATGATTCTAGCGCTTGGCGCAATTTAATGAGAGGGTATTTTTAAAAACAAGCGTAGGTTATCTTATAAATAAAAATGAAATTCTGTTTGTCAATTTGTTGATTTGGGTAGTATACAATTCCACAAAAATGGACCTGTCAGCCTGAAATTTTACACAGATATGTAAAATAATATAGAATAAATGATAGTCCACTTTAAAACTTTGAAACTCCACTTTATTTCCGTTCCCGGAATTTAAGAGATTTTTTATGTTCTCCACGCAGAAAGCTTTACGTAATATTAACCCCTGTAGTGAAAAAAGTGTGTGAAATAAGCATCTTGGTTGCCATGTGTGGCGATTTTGCCGAATAAAATGTTTTAAATTCTTAAAGTAAAAATAAAAGAATAATAATGATTTTTTTAGTTAATTTTTTTAGGTTATTTTTTAAATTATAATATCGTGTGCGCATAAGAAATGAGAGCAGGAATGAAATGTTTTATACGCAAAACAATGAGGATCGAAGATATCCGAGACTAATATGTAATTTTTTTTAGTTTGGCGAAAAAAAAATGGCTGCTAGGCCAATTTTTAGAGAGTGAGTTCTAGCGGTTTGCACAGTTTTAGGCTTTTTGGCGCAATTTACTGAGAGCTTAAGCGAATAGCATTTTTGAAAACAAGTGTATAGGTTTTCTTAGAATACAGCATTAAATTTTAACTATCCGTGCAGAAATAATGCAGTTATTAGGGCATTTCAAGCGATGTAGCTTCAGAATTCTCGCCAATTGAGTACATTGATTTAACTTGGGGAAATCCGCCAAATTTCAGAAAATTGAAATCTTCGCATTTAGTACATCGAGGTAACGATGAATAAAACATGTTATAGTTGATAATTTAAAAAATGCGGCTGTATTAAGGGATTCCACTTTTCAAATAAATGCCTGGCGGTCGAACCATTTCCCATTTTGATTGCTGCTAAGGCAATGCTTCGAATGATTCCCTGAAAAAACTCTTGCAAAATGGCGTATTCTGGCACTTTGGCGAGGCTTAGATTTGAAACTGAATTTTACTTGAGACTGGTATATACGTATAATAAGACTGGTTATAGATAAAAATGAATGTTGGTATGTGTGTAGGAGGTTGAAAAACTCCAACACCGTTTCACCGATCACCATGAAATTTGGTTCACCTAAGTCTTTTATCATGGAGAAGGTTTTTATGCTATCCGTTTTCCTCTAACTTTTCACTAGGTGGCGCAGCAGAACGTCGAATTCTATTCCGTTTAGCCGTTTGCTATGCGAATATCGTCCAACCAATTTCGATGAAATTTGGTACACGCGAATATTAGAACACGGAGAATATTTTTCACTATCCATTTTGCTGTAACTTGCCGCTAAATGGCGCTGCAAAGCATCAACTTCTATACCGTTCGACCGATCGGCATAAAATTTTTTATACTTACACATTTGAGCACGAAGAATATATTCTAACTGCGTTACTTTTGATGTTACTCGCCACTAGATGACACTGCAATGCATTATTATTTTAACTCACCACTAGATGACGCTGCAGCAGGCCAAATTTTTGACCATTCAAACGGTGGCTATGAAAATCAGTATACATAGCTATTTGAACAATGAGAATATTTTGGCGTTATCCATTTTGCTATAACTCGCCACATGACGGCGCTGTAGCAAATCATTACTTTAATTAACCACTAGATGGCCCTGCAGTGTATCACTTCTTGACTGTGCGAATGATCGCTATGAAAATAGGTATACATAGATATTTGAACACGGGGAAGAGTTTGGCACGATCCATTTTCCTATAACTTGACACTAGATGTCGCGTCAACACATGAACCACCCGCAACTATTTTTATAGAAATCAAATCTATTCTTCGTGACTGGCAACAGTCAAAACGTCAGAGTTTGGTGTTCCCAGAGCGGGAACACTGCGCATTAAAGGGTTAAGGTCGAAAACATTTGCGACGGAATCACGGTAGACCAAGGCCTTGAGGTATCCCGACAGCCAAAAGTCGCAAGGATTCAAGTCGGGAGGATCTAGGAGGCGAAGCTGTAGGACATTGCTGGCTGACGATTCTGTCGTCATCGAAACGGCGGCGGACCACTTGTTTCACACAACGGGCGATGTGTAGAGGAGCACTATCCTGCATAAACACTGTGGTTGTATCAGATCGCCTTGTCTGGAGAGCTGGAGTAGCGGATTGCTCTAATAATGAAGCGTATCATTGACCGATGACGATGCATCTCACAGGCCCTGCGGCGCTGTGCTCTTCGAATAAAAACGGGCACACAATGAAGATTTCAGTAAAGCCGCACGAAACCGTTTAAAGGCGAAGAGTGTAATTTTTACAGTTATTTTGTCTGGAACCTTTTGAAACAATTTCTTTGTGCATGAAAACATGAAAATACTTCACACTTATGCATTTTGATTGCATGCATGCATTCATTCATGCTTTCATAAAGATGCATTTAGTTTTTGTCCTCAAATATCTTCATATGTCCATCATCTTCTCTGTTGGAGATTTTCTGCCATCTACAGAGAAAAAAATGATTCTGCTATTCTTGCGTGTATTATTAGTAGGACACTAGGTTTTAAGTGTTGAAATTCTTTACATTACTAGTGGCCAAGGCCCCCACACTCACTACGCTCGCTTTTCGTATGAGGTATTCGGCCCCTAATAAGGCTTATTCGTAAAAAAGACATAATTTCAACAGACAAAACCCGAAGATTGGATCAGATAGAATGTTACTGATCTACACATTGCTTGGTTCTTGCATGTTCATTGGTGCATAAAAATTTAAACTTCACACTACAGTAGACCCCCTCCCCCTCATAACACGGAAGATATTTTGTTATGGGAATCCGTGTTGTACAGGTCCAGAGCCATGCTCCACCTGGAGTGCGGACGCCGCTTATAATCGCTGGAAAAATTATTTGCACTCCTCAGAAACACAATGATATTTAATGTTGCCATTCAAAAGTTATATTAATTAGGAGCTAAAGCGTAATAAAATCAGAACATCTGTTTCAACTGTACTTTTAATTATGTAAAACCTATTGGACACCTTGCGAATTTGCCACCCATGGCGATAGATGATTAGATATTCTGTTCAAGACATTAGTTATTCTGTTTTGGAAAAACGAATAATCTGTAATTCTAAACTCCTGTTGTCTAAGCGAACTTACTATTTGAAAATTGTCAACTTTGTGTAACACATTTTGAGTTACTTATTTCATATAGTTTTATTTTTGACGTAAAATCGGTGTATTTCTACTTCATGTTTGACAATTTCACGTGATACTACATACTTGGAAACGCTTTGTTGCAAAGGAATGAATGATTTTATGCCAAATCTGGCAACCATTCTGTTTATTATTTTTATTTTTTTATTAATATCTTCTAAAATAATTCGATTTTCGAAATTTAAGTCAGCTTATCCGGTTCCTCGGAAATTTTCGAATCTGTGGGCACCTTAGTCGAAACTTAAATCCCCACGGTTTAGGAGGAGAGAGGCGAACAAGCTTTGACAGCGCCAGCGGCCTTTACTTTTTTTTAGAATAGAGAGAAAAATTATTTATTTTAAATGAAACTATCAGATTGAATTTTTGCTTAATTATATCAAATTTCAGTAAAGTATTTTAAAATAATGTTTTACTATAGCTACACATTTTCAAAAACATCAAATTTTTAAGTTTATACTTTTGTAGATATTTTTATTTTTTACTAAAATATATAAATATTGCTGATAAAAGAAAGAAAATTGAATTTTTTTTAAAAGTTGCATCTTATTTGAACGTTGTATAACCAATTTAACAATGTGATACCAATGATAATGAAATTCAATGATTTTCATTAAATTGGATTTTTGACTGAGTCTTCTTTCGAAAGTGACAGTTAAAACATGCTCTTCAAACGTGTTATAGGACCAGTTCGGTCAGTTATAGGACTCCAGATTATCTGGAGTTATAGGGCAGTTTGTCAAGAAGTTATAAAAAGATTTTGAATACGAAGTATTCCTATTTTTTGGCTACATTTTACAAATAAGCGATTCCACCAGTGAAACTCTTTTTAAATCATCATAGTAGTTGAGCATATCAGATTATTCTTTTGCTTAGAGAGTAAAAGGCAATTAAATGTCAGAAAGTCATTTTCCAGAGCAGCTTTCATTTTTTCTTGAAAATGCCTAGTTTTTTTTCCCTTCATCACACCGAAAGACACCTTAGATGATCTCCAAGTTTTAAGATTCAGACCATCATATTTTAAATTATAAACTTTTCATAATCTTAAAATTCGAATCTGAAACTCGACAGAAACAACACGACTTTGGTTCAAAATACCAAAGACATAAACTGCATCGTCATCAGAAGGTTGCTGAAGAAGTAAATTTCTAGAATTAATTTACCTACAAAACAGTCTTTAGAACACTAGTAAAACACAGTTGTCAAGACTTGTATATGAAGATTTAGCTTATTTTCGGCGCGTGTGGCAGTTTTTTTTTCTTTTTTCAAAATATATCTTTCAAAATTTTATAATAGAGTTTATTATGAAATAAATGCTCATTTTAGAATATCAGTTGTTGCTCGGCAAGTAATCCTCACATTACTTAAATTAACCAGACGCCACTGATTTAAACATCTAATTTAGAGATAATTATTCAATAACGTTCAAACGAGCACTGAATATTATTAAATATTTTGTAAACATTCTATAATCTAAGAAGTACACTCTTTATTTTTAACCCCTTAATATGTATCACTTTTATCGCATTTTTCAGTTTAGAATAAATTTCGACATTAAATTTTGGAATTATAAACTCCCCCCCCCCGTATTTATGAAAAACATTAAAGATTTACACCCCAATTAGTCACCTTTCATTATTCTGTGGCGGTTGAAGTTATTGGTCATGAAACAGGTAGGAAATTTTGTCTACGATCATTCAATTTTGCGATTGAAAGGTAAGAAGTTGAAAATAGTTGGTATCTCTCACAGTGGACTCAGGAAACTATGAAGGTTTAACCGAAATGCTCTTTTGGAAAAATCGCAGAAATCTGCACGCTTATTTACATCCTGTTTTCCATCTGAAGCGGTTTATAAACGTGCACAAAAGACACAACTAATAATTCAGCACTAAAATAACACCTTTTTAGAGCCAAAATGAACTGTAGACTTTAATATCTTTAATTATCTTTATTGTATAATGAAGTTTATACCTATCAAAACGTTTTCAGTTCTATTGTTTTTTAAATGTTTGCAGTTTGTAAAGCATTGCAGATGCCAAATAAACATAGCGTGTAAAAACATTTTACGAATTTTCGGATATTTGTTTATTTATTTTTTTGGAGAAATACCCTTTTAGAATACAATTTTATTTGATGTTTTTTGGTATAGGTCTTTTTGTCAGTAGCCAGTGGCGTAGCCAGAAATTTTTCATGGGGGGGTTACGACAACTGCAACTCACATATATGTATACGTGTCCGTGATAAGGTAGTGAAGAATATACATTTTGTACGGCAAAAAAATTCCTCATGGGAGGAGGGGGGTTGTGAGCCCCCTACCCCCCCCCCCTTGGCTACGCTCCTGTCAGTAGCACATTCTAATTACAGAAAATTTAATTATTTGGGGAATTGAATTAAATATATGTGATAAAACTTATTTGTTGCCGCTCACAAAGAAGAATTTAAACTATAAAAAAATTACATCCCGAATACACACACACAAGGAATAACTCTAATGTACAACATATTTTCATAATTTTTATGCTTTTTTAGATAAAAATACCGATGCATTGGAGTAAAAAAAATATCTACTAAAATATTTCCGACAGCAGAGAAAGAAAATTTCTTCCCGCGTTATCTGTAGCAAATATTTTTTTAAGGCGCTGGAATTCACGGTGCTTGGAATACACTGCTTGTGCTTAAAAAAGATATTTGAAGGGGCAGAAATGAGCTGACACCCAAAACAATTCACCCAACAGATAAAAAGAACTTGTTTATATAGTAATGAATCAACAATGTTGGGGAGCTGACCACATAACAGAGCAGGAGCTCTTGAATAATTTATCAGAAACTTGGCAACGTAAGAAAAAATTTGGGATGATAAAGAGGAAAATCCGATCGAACCACTACACACGGTTTTTTTATTATTATTATTATTTACGCAATTTTCTTTTTTATCTTTTTTTTTACCCTCATACGATTGCAAAAAATAAGTAGGAGCATCAAATGTTCTGATTTTCTCATATTCAAAAGATAAACAAGAACGATATAGAACTCATATCATCTTTTAATGTATGTATTTCTATTAAATGGGAATAACGTTTTTATGCAGTGAAATTAAGAAGTTCCATGTAATCGATAGCTTTATTTCTCGGTAATAGCATTACAGAAGTTTCCAAAAACTGTAAGATGGTTTTAAAAATCCTATTGATGTTTATGAAGTGAAAATGTATGTTATGAAATAAATATAGGGAGAAAGCTGGGGACATTTTAAGGTTTTAACGGGACATTTCGAAAACTAACGTTTTCCCGTTCTGGTGTTTAAATCAAGAAGATAGAGCTGCAGAACAAGAGTTGAAAACGTTGTTTCTAAGTCTTAGAAATGAATCAAATTTAAAAGGAAGATAAATAAATCTAACTTGTATAAAAATAATAAAAAACGATACTTACATATTATCCCAGCGGTCATTCCGGCCAAACTACTTTTGCGTCAAATATGCTGGCAAACTGTTGTCAATCGTATTCTGAACTATCAATAATTTCATGTATCCCGGCATTTATCTTTGCGCAAAATCGCTCGTCTTGGCAGAGCGTCGAGATAACACGTAAGTACCGAAAAAAACATTCGAAAGAAAGAGGTTGAAAGGTAAGATAATTATAACTTTTTAAAAATAACACACATCAAAGGTATCAGACTATACAAGTGTTTCGATCGAAAAAATTTCGATCTTCTTCAGTAGCAGTAAAAATCCATTCACGGGGTCTGAAAAAAATCTGTGGGGACTGAAAAGCACTTTTCTTTCCCCAGTCCCAGTATTTGTATGGACTTCAACTGCTACTGAAGAAGATCAAAATTATTTCAATCGATACAGGCGTATACTCTGATAAGTATCTTTCACGTGCGTTGTTTTACAGTTTTAATTATTTTATCTTGTATTAAAACGTCTCGAATTTCTTTTATTAACACCTTGACACCCGAACTGCTTTTTTTTCAAATTCGTACACGCGTACCAGAGTGTAGTGTAAAATTGTGAATTAATTTTAATTAGTTTCAAATTAATGAGTGCCTGCTGTCATACCAAAAATAAATGAGCTGCAGGTCTGACGTAGCCAAGTGTCTTTTCGGAGAAGGGAGAACCTTGCGAAAACATGAAAAACGACAGTTCTTACAGGAAAAAATAGGATGCACGCACAGGGCCGTAGCTATTCCGTTTTTATAGAGAGGACTCCAAATTTTCCAAGGGGGCTTTCATATATACACACGCAGACATATATAACACACGCATATATGTGTGTATATATATATATCAGAAACAATTCAGTAGTTACAGAGATGCCCATAGAGTGTAATGTATTAGAATTATTTTGAGTGTTCCAGTAAAAGAACTATTTGTGCATAAATTTTAGATTATGTTACTCAAGACAGGGTAGATTTCTAACAGTGGCAAAATTTTTAGACTCGGTTCAGTGGTTACAAAGATGACAATCAAGAATAATGTTATTCTTATGAGTGTCCCTGTAAAATTGTGATATGTGCTAGAAAGGTAGCCTATATTACTCAAGAATAGCGTACCTTTTTGTCAGAGAAAATGTTTTAGAATCAGTTCTGTCATTACAGAGATACAAATGGAGCTTAATGTAATTCTTATGAATGTCCCTGTAAAAGAACTATTTATGATGTATGTATAAAAGGTAACCTATAATACTCTGAAATAGTGTAGCTTTCAATCAGTGAAAAAGTTTAAGAACCCGTCTAGTAGTTACAGAGATACATAGAGATACATAGAGCATGATGTATTAGAATTATTTTAAGTGTCCCTGGAAAAGAGCTATATTTATGTTATATGGATGAAAATTAGCCTATAATACTCAGGAATAGAGCAGCTTTCTATCAGTGAAGAACGTTTTCGTATCGGTCCAATAGTTACAGAGATACCCTTAGAACGTAATGTAATTCTACGAGTCTCCCTGTAAAACAGCTATTTATGCAATATACATTAAAAGTAGCCTGTACTACTCAAGAATAGTGTAGATTTCCATCAGTGGAAAAAGTTGTAGAAACAGCTCAGTAATTTCAGAGGTGCCCATGGAACGTAATGCAATTCTTATGAGTGACCCTGCAAAAAAACTGTGATATACTGTATGTATAAAAGGTAGCATCTATTACGCAGGAATAACGCAGTTTTCTATCAGTGAAAAAGTTTTAGAATGTTCAACAGATGTTATGAAAAAGTTCAACAGATGTTACAACATTTCAACATTCTACGACTAATAGTTTTTGAGATTTAAATACATACACATGTACACCAAAAGTCGCCAAGCTTGGCGAGTTTTGGTGTATTTCTTGAGGGAGGCACGTAACCGCGGTCAGACCATTACCTAACTATATGGTTGGACGGTATCGTGCTTGAAATGGATCAAAAAGTCCTTAAAATTGCCATTGACCGTAATGTATTGGAAATCTTTTGAGTGTTCCTGTAGCAGAACTATAAATGATAAAGACACTTTTTTCGATGGAGAAATTCATTTTGTAACCCTTAACAGCATATATCACTTCTGAGTCGTTTGAAGTAGCCTTATACCTCTAAAATGCGCTTTAATTAATATCTGCCCATAGAGCGTAATGTGTTTAAAATCTTTTGGGCGGCCCTGTAGATAAACTATCCAGTTGAATGGGACCGAAAGGGGAGGTGTACTGTATTACAACAATCTACAACTAAATATTACAACAATCCTAAATACAAAATTTCATCATTCTACGACCAATAGTTTTTGGGATATGCGAGTTACGTGCATACGTGCGTACAGATGGCATAGAAAAACTCGTCAAAGTAGACTCACCGTTGGTCAAAATTATATAATCCTGCATGCTAGCTTACGATGAGATGCATCGAAAAAATTCTTGAAATTAAATATAGCGGTAGTCAAAATCGGTTTTTTCGTCGAAATTTGACCCCCGAAATTATTCGGGATACTTCCTTATACGCCGTACAAGGAAGTAAAAAATTTTACAATCGGTTCATTAGTACCAGAGATCGTAATGTAAGACCTATTTGTGATATATCCATGAAAGTTAGCCATAATACTCCGGACTAATGTAGCTTTCTATCAGTGAAAAAAGTTTTAGAATCGGTTCAGAAGTTAAAGTAACACTGACAGAGGGTATTGCATTTAAATTATTTTGAAAATTCCTGTAAAAGAAATATTTATGCTATATGCATGAATTTTAGCTTATGATACTCAGGAATAGAGCAGCTTTCTACCTGAGAAATTTTTTTAGAATCTGGACAATGGTTACAATTATGCCAATTTAATGTATTTCTTATGAGAGCACCTGTAAAATTGTTATATATGTAGCAGAAGTACTCTGCTTGTTTCTGGGGTACGTCGTTCTAAAGTCCAGTTGGTGTAAATTTCTAGTAAAAAGTCCACTGGTCAGGATGGAACACAACTTTATTGCTTCTAGAACTTCATTGAACAATCAGCTGTACAAAATTTACAAGCACAATTAAGCAGTAATGTGCTTTTAACAGTCCGCTTAGATCAGAAGTTCTCACAAATGCTGTATTTCTCACACAAAATAAAACCCTTTCACAGGCAAAAATTCAGTGAAAATATACGAGAGATAACAGCTCTCAAGACTCAGCAATCAAGAATTTATACACAGCACTTAAATTCTAAGCTTCATAAACAGCGCGAAGCACCGCCTCTATCACAGAGCAAAGCAAGCGTACTCACGCTCTGAAACCTTGATCAACGCTGAACTGGGGCTTATATTTATACTCGACGCAGAAGCTACAAGAATCTCCGAGAAAAGTCTATTTCTCGAGGATTCCACATAAAGTGGGAATGTTGATTACGTCATAGAAGAGAAATGTTAGATTATTATAATGCGGAAAAACCAACTTTCAGGCCCCACTGGGAAAATCGCGCCAAATAACAAAAATGTCGCCAAACTTGGCGACTTTTGGTGAAATGTCGCCAAATTTGGCGCCAAAAATAAGTCCCCAAAAGTAAAGAGATCGAAGCCCTAGGACCCATATTTCTCGAGATTTCAAGAAACCCATAGAAAAACAATGGGGAAACTGAAACCTCCGTATCTCCGGTTCTAGTTGACCGATTTTGATGCAACAAAAAGCAAAATTTAACTAATGAACGCGTAAAATACTAATTTTGAACTATTTTAATCCCCAGAACAGGTGGTTCCCCGAAAATTCGTAACAATATGTATGAAAAGCACTCATATTACTCAGGAATAGCATAGCTCTCTGTCAGTGAAAAAAAAAAAAAAATTCAGATTCAGTTCGGTGGTTACAGAGACAGTAATGAATTAGAACTGTTTTGAGTGTCTTTATAGAACTACTTGCTGAATGTCCCGTTCTTCGCACGGGAATGAATGGACTCTTTTTATATTACGGTTTGCTGTAATTACTATTTATCATAATAAATAGATATATATAGCAAAATTGATATCGCATAAATATTATCTGTGTTCAATAATTATACATGAAGAATTTCATGGCGATTGTTTGAACGTTGAAGAAGATGCAGCGCCATCAACTGTCGAAGTTTTTGCAAAATGGGTAGCATCAAAATATTTCCATGTCCAAATATTTATGTGTACCGATTTTCATAGAAACAGTTTAACGGTCAAGATATGCTTCACCACCATCTAGTGGCAAATTAAAAGCAATAATACGGTAAAGCGCCATCAAAAGGCGAGTTAAGAAAAATGGACAACGCGAAAATATTTTCCGTGTTCAAATGTGTATGTATACCAATTTTTAAGGTGATTGGTCGAACGGCTTTGAAGTTGGTGCGCTGCATCGGCATCTAGAGGTAAGTCATAGCAAAATAGATAGCGTAAAAGTATTCTCCGTGATCAAATATCTGTGTGTACCAATTTTCATAAATCAGTTGAACGGTATTTTCATAGCAAACGGTTGAACGGTACCGAAGGCGAGTTATAGCTAAACGGATGCCGCGAAAATATTCTTTTCGTTCAAACATGTATGTTTACGGATTTCCATGGTGATCAGTTCAACGGTCCTGAAGTTATTGGTTTGAAGTGACATCTAGTGGCAAGTTATAGCAAAATGGATAACACCCAAATATTCTCCGTGTTCAAATATCTATCTATATCAGTTTTGTTAGGGATCAGTTGAACAGTCTTTATATGCTGCTGTGCGATCTATTGGCGAATTAAGGTAATGATGTGCTACAGCACAATGAAGTAGCTATTTATAGCAAAACGGATAACACGAAAATATTCTTCATGTTCAAGTAACTATGTATATCAAATTTCATAGCGGTTAATTGTCCGGTCAAGAAGTTGGTTCGCTGCATTGCCATCAAATGGCGAGTTAAAGTAATAATGCGTGGCAGTGCCATCTAGTAGTGATCAACAACTAAATGAATAGTTAGAATATATTCTGCTCGCTTAAATATGTAAGCCATTTTAAATAAAGGTTTAGTCCACTGTTTCAAAGTATATTATTGACACACAATTTTAAAGAGCATTGCTATATCCTGTATTTTTGCCTTATTTCCAACAATTACGCCTCTTTGTTGAAAGTCATTTTAAATAAAGGTTTAGTACACTGTTTCAAAGCACATTATTGACACACATTTTTAAAGAGCATTGCTATATCGTGTATTTTTGCCTTTCCAACAATTACGCCCCTTTGTTGAAAGTCATTTAAATAAAGGTTTAGTCCATTGTTTTAACGTATATTATTGACACACATTCTAAAAGACAATTGTTATATCCTGTATTTTTGCATTATAACCAACAATTACTCCCCTTTGTTGAGAGTCATTTATAATAACTGTTTAGTGCACTGTTTCAAATTATATTATTGACACACATTTTTAAAGAGCATTGCTATATCGTGTATTTTTGCCTTTTTTTCAACAATTACGCCTCTTTGTTGTAAGTCATTTTAAATAAAGGTTTAGACCACTGTTTCAAAGTATATTATTGACAAATTTTCTTAAAGAGCATTGTTATACCATGTGTTTCTGCATTATTTCCAACAATTAATGTCCCTTTGTTGAAAGTCATTTTTAATAAATGTTTAGTCCACTGTTTTAACGTATGTTATTGACACACATTTTTAAAGAGCATTGTTATACTGAGTATTTTTGCTTTATTACCAACAATTACTTCCCTTTCTTGAAAGTCATTTTAAATAAAGGTTTAGTCCACTGTTTCAAAGTATATTATTGACACAGAATTTTAAAGAGCATTGTTATATCCAGTATTTTTGCCTTATTTCCAACAATTACGTTCCTTCGTTGAAAGTCATTTTATATAAAAGTTTAGTCCACTGTTTCAAAGTATATAATTGACACACTTTCTTAAAGAGCATTGTTATACCGTGTGTTTCTGCATTATTTCATACAATTAATGTCCCTTTATTGAAAGTAATTTTTAATTTTTTTAGTCCACTGTTTTAACGTATGTTATTGACACACATTTTTTAAGAGCATTGTTATACCGTACATATTTTAATTGATTCTAACGGTTACGCACCTTTGTTAAAAGCGATTTTTGATATAGTCTATTGTTCCAAAGTATATTATAGCCACATTTTTAAAAAGCATTATTATACCGTATTTTATAGCATTGATTTAAAAAAATTATACCTCTTTATTGAAAGTTATTCTACTAATATGATAAATGTAAAAGTTCTCATTTTTGTGTGTTTGAGTGTTTTTGACTCAATCACGCAAAAACCGTAGAACGGATTTGCGTAAAATTTGGACTGAAAATAGCTTACGCCCTGTATTAATATGCAGTCTACCTTTTATGCATATAGCATAAATAAAGGACGTACCCAGGGGGTCTGGACCCCGCCCGAAATTTTGATTTTTCTTAGTAAAATAATAATGATGAAGTCTTTTTTGTGGAAAATTCTTCCTTTTTCACGGTTTGGACCCTCCCCGAAATTTTTTTCTGGGTACGTCCCTTGCATAAATAGTTCTTTGACAGGTACGCTGAAAATAATTCTAATACATTACGTTCTATGTACATCCCTGTAAAAACTATACAAGCTCTAAAACTTTCTCCTCTAATAGAAAGCTACACCATACCTGTATTTTATAGGCTACCTTTTATGCATATTTCACAAATAATTCTTTTGCAGGGAGACTCATAAGAATTGGATTATACTCTATGGCATCTCGGTAAATGTTGAACCGATTCTCAAACATTTTTCATGTTCAGAAAGCTACAATATTCCCATGTATTATAAGGTACCTTTATCCATTATATAGTACTTTTGCAGCGACACTCATGTATTGTGTCATGTATGTATTGTTAAGAATTTACGGTTTGTTCTGCCTCCCAGATATTAAAATTGTTCTAAAATTCGTACCCTACGAGTTAAATAATTAAATTTTGCTATTTGTTGTATCAAAATCGGTTAACTAGAACGCGACGTACGGAGTTTTGGGTTTACGCATTGGTTAACACAGGGTTTTCTAGAAATCTCGAGAAATATTGACGCTAGAGCTTTGGTGATTTGACTTGGGGGAACTTATTTTTGACGCCAAATTTGGCGATATTTAGCCAAAAAGTCGCCAAGCTTGGCGACATTTCGGTCATTTGGTGCGCTTTTACCAATGGGACCAGTAATGCTTGTTTTCCTGCATTAATATTGCGCTGTAGCTTAGTATTACTAATCTCCATTTCCATGACATAATCAAAATTCGATCTTTATGCGGGTTCTTCGAGAAATAGCTCCTACCATAATTTTCGATTAGCTTCTACGACACTTATAAATAGAAACAGGGCAGGCCACGAGAGATAGTTATATTCGAACTCTAATTGAGTTCGATGCATTACTCTGTAAATTGTGCTATTGGAAGCAGTAAGTATTTTGCTTGTTTATGGGGACAGAGTGTAAATTCTTCATTTCTGAGTCCTGAGGGACTGTTTATGATTTCCTTTGTAAGTTTCCATTAAATTTTTGCCAGTGGAAGTGTTTTATTTTTTGTAAGAAATACAGCATCTGTGAAAGCTTCTGTACTGAGAGGAGTATTATAAGCAAGGTACTGGCCATTAGTGTCTGTGAATTTTGCACAGCTTATTGTTCGACGAAGTTCTAGAAGCAATAAAATTTGTGTTCCATCCTGACAAATGGACCTTTTACTAGAACTTTCTACATACACTGGACTTTAGAACGACGAACCTAAGAATCGAATCCCGACGAAGCTAATATCTCTGTAACTATTGAACCGAATCAAAAACTTTTTCTATATTAGAAGTCTTCTATTCCTAGGGGTAAACTAGTTAAAAATTCGTATTCTACGCGCCAAATAATTAAATTTCGTATTTTGTTGCATCAAAATCGGTTACCTAGACCGGGAGATATGGAGATTTGTGTTTCTCCATTGGTTAGCATAGGGTTTTTTTAAATCTCTAGAAATATTGATGTTAGAGTTTAGCTGACGTCACTCTTGGGGTCACTTATTTTTGGCGCCAAACTTGGCGATATTTCGCCAAAAAGTTGCCCGGCTTGGCGGTATTTCGGATATTTGGCGCGATTTTTCCAATGGGGCCTATAAATTTTATTTTCCTGCATTAATATTGCGTAATAGTGTAATGTTCAAGTGTATTCCTATGACGTAATCAAAATTCGCTCTTTAAGGGGATCCTTCGAGAAATTTCTAATAGCTTCTGCATCCCCTATAAATACGACAGCGTGCTGCCCCGGTTGAGTCCGTCTGTTTTTGATTGCTATGAGAAATAGACGTCCGTTCTGTTGAGAGAATAAGACTCTGTGTTAGCGCTTATAGAAGTAGTAATTTGCAAGTTTTTAAAAGCGCGTTTATAAGCGCTGTGTAAATTCCTCATTGCTTAGTCTTGAGGGACTGTTCCTGCAATCCCTCATAAGATTCCACTGAATATTTTACTTGTAGAAGTCTTTTATTGGGTGTGAATTACAACATCTGTGAAAGCTTCGGTACTGAGCGGACTGTTAGAGCAAATACTGGCCGTTAGTGCCTTTGAATTTTGTACAGCTAGAAGCAATAAAGTTAGTGTTTCATCCTAACAAGTGGACTCTTTTCTAGAACTTTCTATTCCTACTGGGCTTTAGTTAGGCGGACCCAGAAATTAAACAGAGTTTTCTGCAACAATTGGCTATCTTTCATGAATTTCTTAAAAATAAAATAAAAGTTTAAATAGTTCTTTTACTGGGACACTCAAATTAATTCTAATGCATTAAGCTGCATGGGTATTTCTTTGACGTCTGTACTGATTCTAAAATTTTTTTTTACTGATAGAAAGCTACACTATTCCTGAGTATTATATGGGCTACCTGTCATGCATATATCACAAATAGGTCTTTTACAGGGATACTCATTCGATTTACATTACGATCTGTGGAACTAATGAACCGATTCTAAAACTATTCGCGGACGGAAAGCTGCACTATTCCTGAGTATTGTAGGCCTTCTTTATAGCCTTTATACACTTGTATATAGCTATATACTTTTAATTCCTTTTACAAGGACACTCATAAAAAATACGTTACGCTCTATGTGTACCTCTGTAACTAGTAACTATAAAGCCGATTTTGAAAATTTTCTCACTCATAAAAAATACGTTATTCCTGGGTATTAAAGGCTACCTTTAATGCATATAGCATAAATAGTTCTTTTACATGGACAATCAAAATAGTTCTAATACGTTACGCGCTAAGGACATCTCTATGACTACTGAACCGATTCCAAATATGTTTTCACTAACAGAAAGCTTCACTATTCCTGAGTATTATGGACTACCTTTTATTTTCCTCTATTCTAAAAAAAAGTAAAGACCGCTGCCGCAAGCTTGCTCTGATATCTCCTTCGAATTCGTGAGGATTTCATTTTCGACGAAGGTGTCCACGAATTCGGAAAATTCTGGGGAAGCCAATAGGTTGACTTAGACTTCGAAATTCGAATTATTTTAGAAGATATTAATAAAAAACTGAAAAAAATAAGCATAATGGTTACCAGGCTGCATAAAATCATTCATGCCTTTGAAACAAAGCAATTCCAAGTGTGTAGAATCACGTGAAACTGACAAACATGAAGTAGAATGATACCAATTTTATGTCAAATTTAAAATTGTGACATAAATAAGTACAGTGTGTACAATAAAGTAACAATAATGCAACAATGTACAATAAGTACAATAAGTACAGTGTGTACAATAGGTACAATAAAGTGTGTGACATAAGTCAAAGTGTGTTACACAAAGTTTCCTTAGATAACAGGAGTTTAGAATTACCGATTATTCGTTTTTCCAAAACAGAATAACTAATTTTAGCTGATTTAAAAAGCGCCCTTTTGCCATCAGGTACAGGTAAGATCTGGCAAAAGACTATTTCTCCAACCAGGGTAAGTCTAAAACGCGTTTTTCAAAATGTTAGCACCCAGTATCTTGAAAATGAAAAATAATTAAAATGCAGATTATAGTAAAATCGGTTAGGTTCAGCTTATTTGCTACAGTAAAAATGCTTGGCGGCGTTGATCATGCCATTATAGCAGTTACAGTACAGCTTGGATATTTGTCAGCGCGGCGAGATCATATATTTCGTGCTGCTAAATACGCCAATCTGCAAAGAATTATGTATATGAATACATGGATGACGATTTACAATTTACACGGTAACCTTACATGAGCAATAATTATTGGTCATGAGTTTGTGTAAATCGCCAAATAATGAAAAGTCGCCATGGGTGGCAAGCTATTGTAGCTGTTTCGTAGTTTTTATCAAATAAAACATATAAAGTACTGTTTTCTTCGAACTAATTATTAACTATACATGTGCGTAAGTCTCCAAATTATGACAAATTGCCATGGGTGGCAAATACACAAGGTTTTCCAAAGCTTTTACATAATTAAAAATAGTGAGAAGTTTAAATTTTTATGTTCCAGAGAACATGCATAACCAAGCGATGTGTAACTCGGTAACATTCTATCTGATCCAATCTTAAGTTTTTTCTTTTGAAATTATGCTTTTTTTACGAATACGCCTTATTAGGGCATCATACGGAAAGCGAACAATGCATCATACGGAAAGCGAACGTAGCGAGTCCCGGGGCCTTGGCCCCTAGTCTCTCTATTCTAAAAAAAAAAAAGCAACGGCCGCTGACGCTGCATCCGCTGTCAAGAGCTTGTTCGACTATCTCCTCCTAAACCGTGGGGGTTTGAGTTCCGACAAAGGTGTTCGCGGATTCGGAAAATTCCGAGGAACCTGATAAGCTGACTTAAATTTCGAAAATCGAATTATTTTAGAAGATATTAATAAAAAACTGAAAAAATAAACATAATGGTTTCCAGGCTTGGCATAAAATCATTCATTCCTTTGCAAAAAGCATTTCCAAGTATGTAGAATCGCGTGAAATTGACAAACATGAAGTAGAATGACACCCATTTTACGCCAAATTAAAAAGCATATGAAATAAATAACTCAAAGTGTGTTGCACAAAGTTGACAATTTTCAAAAGTACGTTCGCTTAGACAACAGGAGTTTAAGAATGAGCGATAATTCTTTTTCCAAAACAGAATAACTAATTTTAACTCATTTTAAAAGCGCCATCTTGGCTTTAGGTACGATCTAGCAAAATGGTATAGTTCCAAGCAGGGTGAATCTAAAGAGCGAGTTCCAAAATGTTAGAAACCAGTATCTTGAAAATGAAAAATAATTAAAATGCAAATTATTTTAAAGCCGGTTCGGTCCAGCTGGACTATTTGCTACCAGTAGAAATATTCGGGGGCCCCTTGCGTCGCGGTGTTTCTGGAATCCTCCGCTGCGTCACTGCGTAAGATTGCTGGAAAATACATAATCAAATTACTCTTATTATGAAGTTGTATATCCACTTTTGAATGCCTCGTCGGGGCCACCTTGGGGCCGGGGGCCATCATTGCGATCGCCGACCAGCCGACCTGGCCAGTCCGGGCCTGATTTTTATACATAAGGATAGATACTGTAAAAAATTATTTAAAAAAATATTCCTGGTGCTTGTTAATTGCTCTAGGGGGGCTTAGGTTTTTCCAGGGGGGGGGTGAGCTGTCCATAGCACCCCCAGCGCTACGGCCCTGTGCACGCACTGTATGTGTTTTAGTTGTGTCTACATTAAAATCATAACGGACGCATCGTGTATCCTGCATGCCGAAGTGTTACAATATAATAAATTTGAATTTAAATTTTCACAACATGGTAAAGTGCGTAAGGAATTTGTTGGGTATCTCGGAGAATTATGGGGCGAACTAAAAAAAAAAAAAAAAAATTAAAAAATTGGGGTGCAATCAAAGTATTATCTAACTACTTTTCTGGCTCCTCGAAATCGAATTTTTTTTTTTTTTTTTGGGGGGGGGGGGGTGGTTACTCAATATATTGTTAAAGCAGATTGATATTTATTTACTTGCTAATTTTATTTTGTTGCAAGGGCGGATTATAGAGGGGGCGGAGGAGGCGACCGCCCCCCTTCCCCGAGAAAAAAGAAATTAATGTAGAAGATCCTACTTTACTTCCATAAAATGGATGTATATGCTAATCTTCTAACTAACCGCCCCCCCCCCCGACGAACTTGCATTAATCCGCCACCGTTTTATTGCGTCATCGTATAAATGCTATCTTTTTTTTGAATCGTTTGCAATTCGAAAACTTTTATCTGTTTGCACAAAATTGAGTGCTCTAGCGATCCTCCTGCACAACCTAACCCTCAATTAAGAAAAGCGCAAGCATTATGTATCACAGCGCAGGTTTTTAGAGGAAACCATGCAGTTGTTATTATACCGCATTGCGCCTGTTCTTACCGACCCTGCCGAACAACCTAGCCGCGAGTCTCGTTGCAATGCCACCTTGTTAACCCACACGTTTTTTTCGCATGCAGAGCAGCGTCTCCTCTAATTCGCGGAAACAAAAGTCTTACACCTAATCTGGCAGGCCATCGCATACGAAAGAGGCAGGCCCCGGCCCGGGTAACAAGCCTCCCGTAAAGGGAAAGAAGGCATTATTATGGCTGGCTCGATCTTTTCTGAAAATTATACCCCCAGAATACTATCCCTCTTTTATCGCTGCAAACGATCGTGCAGACGACCGTGATATCTCGGCGAAACGTTCGAAAAATCTCGTCTGGGTGCTGCCAAAATTCTCGTCTGCCAGTTTTCATGGAGGTAAAAAGTCGTGATTAGAGGTGAAAACATGCTGATGGCTGAAAATTCGATGGAAGGGTGGATTTTATTTTATTTTACTACTTTTTTCAACATTTAAGCTTATACTTTTCCCTTTCGTGATATGTCTGCTGTATTTTTTTAGTGTGGTATGGCGCATTATTACTTAGTTTTATGCGGGTATATTCGATAATTTGCTTCTTATTTTTTTCTGTTGACCAATTTCGAATGGATATCACACCAGTTTAACCTTGCACGGCCTTTGTAAGCTCACTTTTACATTTTAGTGCGAGAAGTGCTTTACATTAATTATATTAACACGATCTGGGCACTGTCTTAATCCCGCGGTTAAACCAAAAGCCCACTGTTCTAAGATAATTTATCTATCATAAGTTCGCTTGAGATTATGTAATAGTATAGAATAATATTAGGAAATTAACATTATTAACCTGTATGAAAATAGATCATCTATTGGGAAGAGAGACTTCGGTAAAATGACATTTAGTTTTACATGGATTCTCTTGATAATTTAACTGTAACCTTTAAATACAATTGACTGTACACCCTCCAAAAAAAGTGTTCGAGTAAGAGATAAATTTCTTATTTTAGATTTGAGAATAATAATGGAGTTTTTGAAAAACATCCAACTTGACAGAAATATGGAAAGTCATATTTATACATAGCCTAATTCATGTTCTATGATAAATAATTTTTATATACGTAGCCAACGTAGGAAATTTATCTCTTACTCAGGCCCAGCGAGAGGGGGGGCAGCCGGGGCACTGCCCCGGGGCCCGTCGAACTAGAGGGGGCCCGTTAATTTTTCAAAATGTACTACAAATTTCCTTTCTACATCTTTACTTTTAAAAAATTACTTTAAAAAATCACAGCCCAACACAGTACCGGTCCTAGCTTTTTTTCTTAAGTGGTGCAAAATGCAAAAATGCGCCCCCTCCCTCACACGTGCAGCTAGAAAAATCAATTAAAGCCTCTGGATTTATTGAACATACTAACATAATATAAACTAAACGATCTATTTCCAAATGTTTGCATCGCCCTTAGGGTATTTTTTTTAACCATTCCAGCAACGGAAGCTTCTGCTGGACGATCATTCAGTAAATTGAAACTCATAAAAAATTTCTGAAGATCAACCATGTCTCAAGAACGAGTTGTAGACTTAGCAAGACTAAGCATCCAATCTGATATTGCCAGAACTATTAATTTTGATGATGTCATAGAAAATTTTGCAAGTAAAAACGCACGAAAAGCCATTATTAAAAATAAATAATAAATATGCTAATTCTACAATTTATATATATTTTTAACCTTTAAGCATGAATAAAAAATCGCTAAATATGAAGATTTCCTTACTCATTCTTTTCTTTTAGCATTCTATATAAAAAAATCCCTAAAAGAAAAAAAAATAATTTTCGAAACTGTGTGTTTAACTATAGCAAAATATGAAATGATGCATTTACAGATAAATAACACACTGTTGATGATGGTGATTTGCAACACATGTTAGACAGCGACGGTGGTAAGGCAAAGGAAGATTTTGGAATCTGGTTATAAAAATACCGTAATGATACTTCATTTTTTTACATTTTTTATAATACATTATTACAGATTGTAAATACTATTATTAAAATTATAATTTAGGTAAGAATAAAAATGACCCCACAATAGTAACTTTTTTATTTTTAATAACTAATTTTAAACTAAAATTGGGCAGAATTTAAAATATATTTCTTGAGGCAAAAACAAGTTGGGTAGGGGTGAGGGGCCCGGGCACATTTCTGTCCCGCCTTATAAAATTTCTCGCGGAGGCCCTGCGCTTACTCGTATACTTTTTTGGAGGGTGTACTTAACCCATTTGTGCATGGATATTTTTGCGACTTTCTTCGATTTTTACTGATTACAGAAATAATAGATAAATTTCTGATGTCAAATTCTTGAACAAGGGATGATTCTTTTAAAATCATTATGCATAAAAATCGAAATATCAACATCCTACTTGGTCATGTTAAAATATTTTGTAGAGTTGAGGATCAATACTCATGAATAAAGGCTAGGAAAAATAAATAACGTTTTCAACTAATAGCGAAAATGCCGTCCCAAAAAAGGGACACTAGGCATTAGGGATGGACGCGAGACGACTTTTTGCGAGACGAGACAGAGATTTACAGCTTTTTTGCGAGACGAGACAAGCATTTTTAACATTATAATATAGGGATTTTTGCGAGACGAGACAAAGTTTTTCGGCTGTTTTGCGAGACGCGATACGCCAATTTTTCGTCTCGCGTCCATCCCTACTAGGCATAAATGGGTTAACTTTCATTTTATATCTCTAAAGAACAAAAGTTTAACCTTATTTGGTCGGAATACTACAGCCTCATCTACGATTTCTGTATCGAAACATAATTCAAATACGCATACGAGGAATTTCGCAGCTACTACCAATATAGAGAACAGCAACATTTATTTTATAGTATGTTTAACTGTTTCATTGTAAATACAGGAAGCTGTTTCTTTCTTCTTTTTTTTTTCAGTGCATCTTCGACAAATCTTTTGTGGTCTTCCAGAGGCAAATCGAAAGACTGGAAAAAAAAATTAAATTATTCTGGTATTAATTAATCTTTTTGTAGTAACTTTTTACAGTTCAATGCTTAATAGTTTTAATTTTCTCATTTTTAAGTGATTCTTCTTGTTCACCACAAAATTTCCTCGTACAAGTAAGTAATAGTATTTTTAATGCATTTACTAGTAACTTTACTTAGAGCTTTTTCAATTTCTAAGCACATAAGCTTAAATCAAGCTTGGCTTAAGCTGGATTTTAGCTTGCAAAGTGCGCAGTGATGGCGCCATCTGTGAAAGAGAATGGACATTAATTGTCTAGCGTCCTCAAATTTGCTGAAAGTTCGTAAAAGATGTGTTTTATTTTATTACCAGTGCCATATTACCGGCAGGGCAAACGGAGCAACTGCCCAGGGCCTACAGATTTTAGGGCCCAAAAATCTTACATCTTAAACTTTTGTAATTTTAAAATAAAATTACAAAGGATAAAAAAATTCAGAAGTTAAATAATTTTTTTTAATTATAAAGTATGAACAATGAAAATAATTCAAATTTACATTTGTATAAATTAATTTAAACTTATTTTTAATTCTTCGAAATGCTCTTTATCGATATAGCATACCAATATGTTGGAAAATAACCACATTTGTAAAGAGAATTTTTAGCATTAAAAAATAGCAAAATTTTTCAATTATTTGTTATTTTAAGAAATATTTACAAAAATGGCTAAAGTGTTTGTATTCCATACATGTTAGCAACTGTGATATAGCATTTCGAAGTAACGTTTAACTATCTGTTTCTTTGATTTCAGATTACTTTTGATCTGAAGTCAAAAGTAATCTGAAAAACCAAACACAAAATTTTTGTTAAGTAAGTAAACCCATTCTATATTTCCAAATATGGAAATTCTTCAAAATAAAATACAATTATACTACGAAATTGATTTCAAAATCAGTCGTTTGTCTCGATTTTGGCCAGCAGTATTGCTCAACGATGAGTGTTGCGATATTGAAAGTTTTAAAACGTGTCCTGCTTTTAAGTTTATATTATGCTTATTTCCCTATTAGTAGAGTCTATAAATCACACATAACATTATTTAAATTTTGATTCATCCCATGGAAAAATAAAAGAAACTTATCAGCATCGCCCATACTTATCGATCTGGCGTGTCAGCAGTCACTTCAAACTTTAGTTATAGCTGCCGGAGGCAATAATGGCCGAGCGGTTAGCACGCGTTCTTTCCAGCATAAAGTTCCCGGGATCGAATCCAGCCGTCGACGTTTGATGGAACAGATTAAAATAACTTAAAATTTCAGCATAGAGGGGGAAAATGCGTGGAAAAATAAATTATGTGGGGCGCGTTCGCCAGCGGGCGCCCCGTGTATTTAGAAATTTTTTTTTAAGGAAAATTTTTTAAGCTTGAAATGTCAAGCTTAATGCAAGCTGGGCAAGTGTAAACTAGAACACTTGATTCAAGCTTGCATCAAGCTTACACGCTTGAAATTTTCAAGCTTAATTCAAGCTTATTGACTTGATAAATCAAGCTTGCTGCAAGTTTGATGCAAGTTTGTTGTGCTGTCTGGGGTGGGTTTTTTTTTCTTCATTCCCTCCATCACCATTAAAAGGCTCCATCCCTTCTGACCACAGAAAGTGTAATTTTCCTGCAGGGAGCTAAATTATTCTTGGGAGGGTTTAGCCCCCCCCCCTCCTAGTTATGTCAATAGTAAATTACAAATAATTATTAATGATTTCAATATTGCAGTACAACAACACACTCATGTTTCGATGCAATTTTTTTATCTTGAAGATTCTTAACAGGCCGAGGTTTATGGTTAATTACAATGTTAAGGGATGGACGCGAGATAGTAAATTGGCGTCTCGCAAAACAGATTAAAAGCTTTGTCTCGTCTCGCAAAATCCCTGTATCCTAATATTAAAAATGTCTGTCTCGTCTCGCAAAAAAACTGTAAATCTTTGTCTCGTCTCGCAAAAAAACTTCTCGCGTCCATCCCTAACAGTGTTTAGTACAGCTTGTGCAGACACATGCTAAAAATTTTTAAGTGTTTGGCAAAGTTAGCCGTATTTATTTACCAAAATCATACGATTTTTCGAACTACTGATTTAATAAGATATTACGACAGGTTTCTGTAGATGTGATTGTGAAAACCTACTTGGTTTGGTTAGAGCGATTCGAAATTTAGTACACATAAAATCCTGCTGCAATTTTTAAAATGTGATTGAATTTTTATTAATAACATCTATATAAATAAAATTAGACTTTTGTCTGTACATTTCTTGGAATTCAAAAATTTTGCGATTTCTATCCGTTTCAAGCACCTGGGAATCCGATTCCACCCTCAAAAAAAAGTTTGTCAGTCTGTCATTCTGTCATTCTGTCATTCTGTCCGTGACGCTTTTTTTGTTTAAGCATCACGTAAAAATGACTGAAGCGAATGATATGAAATTTGGTGTCATGATAGGTGGTCACTCAACTTAAAACATAGGCGTCGAATTTTTAAAAAATCTTGATTAGATTTTCAGATTTTGCGAAAATCGTTTAAAACTGCGTAAATTTGTGTTTAAGCATCACGCAAAAACGACAGAAGCGAATGATATGAAATTGGGTGTCATGATAGGTGGTCACTCAACTTAAAACATAGGCGTCCAATTTTTAAAAAATCTTGATTGGATTTTGAGATTTTGCGAAAATCCTTTCAAACTGCGTGAATTTGTGTTCAAGCATCACGTAAAAACGACTGAAGCGAATGATATGAAATTGAGTGACATGATAGGTGGTCACTCAACTTAAAACATAGGCGTCGAATTTTTAAAAAATCTTGATTAGATTTTCAGATTTTGCGAAAATCCTTTCAAACTGCGTAAATTTGTGTTCGAGCATCACGTAAAAACGACTGAAGCGAATGATATGAAATTGGGTGTCATGATAGGTGGTCACTCAACTTAAAACATAGGCGTCGAATTTTTAAAAAATCTTGATTGGATTTTGAGATTTTGCGAAAATCCTTTCAAACTGCGTAAATTTGTGTTCGAGCATCACGTAAAAACGACTGAAGCGAATGATATGAAATTGTGTGTCATGATAGGTGCTCACTCAACGTAAAACTTAGGCGTCGAATTAAAAAAAAATCTTGATTGGATTTTGAGATTTTGCGAAAATCCTTTCAAACTGCGTAAATTTGTGTTTGAGCATCACGTAAAAACGACTGAAGCGAATGATATGAAATTGTGTGTCATGATAGGTGCTCACTCAACGTAAAACTTAGGCGTCGAATTAAAAAAAAATCTTGACTAGATTTTGAGATTTTGCGAAAATCATTTCAAACTGCGTAAATTTGTGTTCGCACATCACGTAATAACTGCAAAGGTGAAAAAATGATATTTGGTGAAATGATAGGTGGTCACTCACCTTAAACTATAAGCATCTAATTAAAAAAAATTGATCAGATTTCGAGATTTTGCGAAAATCGTTTAAAACTGAGTGAATCTTTGTTCCCGCATTAAGCAATAATGACTAAAGCGAATTATATGATATTTGGTCACATGATAGATGGTTGCTCAACATAAACTATAGGTGTCCAATTTTTTAAATATTTTTATTGGATTTTGAGATTTTGTGAAAATTCTCTCAAAATGCGCTTATATTTCTTCAAACATCACGTAATAACGACTAATACGAATGATACGAAATTTAGTGATAGGATAGGTAGTTGCTAATCTTAATTTATAGGCGTTGAAATTTTAAAATATATTGATTACATTTTGAGATTTTGCGAAAATCGTTTTAAAATGCTGAAAGTTTGTTCCAGCATCACGAAATAAAGACTGCAGGGAATGGAACGAAATTGGGTGACAGGATAGGTTGTCACTCAACTTAAATTCTAGCCTTCAAAATTTTTCAAAAATGTTGATAAGATTTTGAGATTTTGCGAAAATTATTTCAATATGCGTCAATATTCGTTCGCGCATCATATAATTACGACCAAAGCGAATGAAATGATATTACTTAGTGACTCTCTAACCTGTAATATTTTAACAATACATAAAAATTATAACTTCGCTTTCTTTACTTTGGCAACATACTACATCCATTCTGTGTACTCCTACAAGGCTGACGAAAGTTCTTGCTTTTTGGAAATTTGCATTCACTAACCCGTCAAGGACGGGTACTTCAGCTAGTAAGGAAATAAATACGTTATATTGATAAACATTCATAACGATCTCCTAAAACCCCAATTTTATCAAATTTCCAAAATTAAATTTTGATGCGTCATAGTTACATATTATACTTGGATTTTAACTGAAGTTATTTACTGTACTAGATCAATTTTTTAATTGTTTATCTTTTGTTATACAACAAAAATCTGTACGTGACAAACTCGATAGTTGCAATCATAACTTCCGAAACACAAACGCAAATAAACGATTTGATAAGCGGAAGTTTCCTTTGGCCACCAGATAGCGCGGCAGTCCGGACAGTCCTTAATGCAGTTGTCCCCAACCAATCCACGGGCCGCCGACCGTTACCGGTCCGTAGATCAAATAGCACTGGGCCGCCGCCAAAGGAACATTAAATTATTTCCATTTTATTTACTGCGGTACATTTTTCTCCGCTTTGTGCTAATTTGTACATTTGTATATAACAGAAAAGAAATTTCGTAACTATTTTAAATTAATTTATTATTTATACAAAGATTTCATTATTCAACATTTCATGAATTAAAATTTTAGACATAAAATAAAAATAATTGCGCTTTCCTGAAAAAAAAAAACTGAAATAACGGATAAACTGGAATTAAGCAACACAGTTTGGTTGTCATTATCTCCTATTACCTCTAGATGAAACAGTCTTACATCTAGTACATCACAATTCTATCTAGTACATCACAAGTACTTACATCTAGTACATAGTACTAGTTACATCACAAACAGTCTAACGTCGGCCGCCAGTGGGCGGCCGACGTTACCCCCTATTAAAGGATGCATGAGTTAACACCCAAGTCCAATCCGGGAATCTTCACCGGGCCCAGGGCGTGATAGAATGGCTCTTTAGCTACTACTCCACCTAGGCGTCATTGAACGATTACAAAATAAAAATATTCTAAATTATAAAAATTGGAAATGTAATTTCGAAAGGCCTTGCTCCTCTACAAAATAAAATTTGTCATGCTACGCTATACGTATAAATAAAGCACCCTCTCTGTTCTCTCTCTGCATTTTACTTGTTATTAACAGGCTAATGAATGCCAGTCATCGGTTAAAAGCATTATGGTTTTACGTTATTTAGGTAGCGGGTGGTTTGAATTAAACTTCCTCTACAAACAGCATTCTGTAGCTGTCACCGGTTAGCAAATTGCTGCCCAATTTGGCATATGGACTGTACACGAGAAGTTTTTCAGAACGTTTAATTTTAAAAAATGTCCACTAGATGGCTCTTTGCAGGGTGAAATCAGCTCAAATATTATCCAAATTAGTGAATAAGTGCCTAAAAACTATTGAATAAATGTTAAAATTGTTTGTATATTTCAAATTAGCCCTTTCCATCATTAAATTTGTCGTTTTTCATGCAAAACGCCATCCAGTGGACATTTTTTGAAGTATTTTTTTTTTAATTCTTTGAGCGCATATTATGTATAGCCAATATACCAATTTTGGCTACAATCCGCTCGCTTGTTTTAGCTATAGTGTTCATAGGGGAAGTTTAATTATAACCACCCTGTATGTCTGGAGGTACTCATAAAATAGTAAATTCAATACTGGTGTATCACTGATATTAATGTTTTTTGATTACTGATTCATGATCGGAATATGTTAAGCGTGGGAAGTTTATAACCCGCATTATTAATTTTCGGAATATCCACGTACTTCCTGCAGAGGAAGAACTTGAAAGAAAAGAAAACTAAACAAGAATTCACGCAAAGACGTTATCACTAGTAATGTCAATGTCGTGTTTCTGACTAGTAAACAAATCGCTTTCATTATGATACCTTCATCGCAGTGTCAAATAAAAGAACAGAGAAAGAAGGTCCCGCAACCATTTCTTTCTCACGGAGGAAGTTCAGACGTACTTAACACCGGGTCAAAGTTTGGCAACCATTTCTGTTCCTGCCCATGCAGATATAGGTACGTACTCCAATAACTGAGAGAGCGTGTTAGCAGGAGGCATTCATTTACAGCAATCACGATGCTTCTTTCCCTCTTTCGATACTTCGAAAACAAAAAAAAAAAAGAAGAAAGAAATGTTCTAGTCGAACTAAGCGACTGCGACTCCAAAGAAAGAACAAAACGATACCAAGAAAACAGAACACCAAAAAACAAGGATAAAAGGTTGGGTAGAAGATTAAAAACGGAAACGGGAGAGCTATGTCTCTATGTAACATCATCAGGAAAAGAAGAAAGAAAATAAAAAAAAAAGGGGGAAGAACTCAAAATAAAGAACTACGTATTTTGGATGTTATATCGACACAAAAGACCTATTGCTGATTGTATGAAATATCTGGAGACGTTATCCTCCAGAGGAAATGATAATAAAAAAATCTGGGGTTGCGACCCCGGTAGTCAATAATTTTAGCAGTTTAAGTGCAAGGTTGAGGTCACTCCTCCATTTCTGGGCATGGATTGAAAGCGCTCGAACACTGGTTTCTTTGTTATACGATCATTTGAACATAAAATTCTGAAACACACGTCGGCTCTTATCTCCAAGTATTTGTAACGGGCAGGGGCGTAGCCAGAAATTTTTCATGGGGGAGGGGGTTACGAATACTGCAACTCACATATATGCATACATGTGTGTGATAAGGGAGTGAAGAATATACATCTTATATGGCAAAAAATTCCTCATGGGGGGTATGACCCCCCTAACCCCCCCCCTTGGCTACGCCCCATGTAACGGGCTTTATCATTTGAAAAATGTTAAATTATTTTTATTGTTAGGGCAAAGCTACGCATGTGTTATCTGCCTACGACGGGGGTACCTTGGTCGGAGGACTTTCTAAGGGGTTCTACCACGTGTTCCCATTGCATCTGGAGAAAACTGAACAACATTCTAGACCGTTAGATCGACAGCCGCGCGACAGGCCCGAATCCGGGACCTTCACACTTCAGCCGTCTACCATTTGTGAGCATCTTATCCACTCGGCCATGGTGAGACCTAAATTTTTTTTAAGTGTTATCTTTTAATACATAATTTCACCAGAGGTCGGTTACGTATATATAATAAAGTTCATTTCCTCGACTGCCTTCAAATTAACATAAAGTCTCTTTTATTTTCGTTGCCATCTTGAAATCGTAAGAAGAAAATAGTATTTTCCCTCATCTATATAAATAAAATTAGACTTTTGTCTGTACATTTCTTGGAATTCAAAAATTTTGCGATTTCTATCCGTTTCAAGCACCCGGGAATCCGATACGACCCTCAAAAAAAAGTTTGTCTGTCTGTCATTCTGTCATTCTGTCCGTGACGCTTTTTTTGTTTAAGCATCACGTAAAAACGACTGAAGCGAATGATATGAAATTTGGTGTCATGATAGGTGGTCACTCAACTTAAAACATAGGCGTTGAATTTTTAAAAAATCTTGATTAGATTTTCAGATTTTGCGAAAATCGTTTCAAACTGTGTAAATTTGTGTTCAAGCATCACGCAAAAACGACTGAAGCGAATGATATGAAATTGGGTGTCATGATAGGTGGTCACTCAACTTAAAACATAGGCGTCCAATTTTAAAAAAATTCTGATTGGATTTTGAGATTTTGCGAAAATCCTTTCAAACTGCGTAAATTTGTGTTCAAGCATCACGTAAAAACGACTGAAGCGAATGATATGAAATTGAGTGACATGATAGGTGGTCACTCAACTTAAAACATAGGCGTCGAATTTTTAAAAAATCTTGATTAGATTTTGAAATTTTGCGAAAATCATTTCAAACTGCGTAAATTTGTGTTCGCACATCACGCAATAACTGCAAAGGTGAAAAAATGATATTTGGTGAAATGATAGGTGGTCACTCACCTTAAACTATAAGCATCTAATTAAAAAAAATCCATCAGATTTCGAGATTTTGTGAAAATCGTTTAAAACTCAGTGAATCTTTGTTCCCGTACTACGTAATAACGACTAAAGCGAATGATAGGAAATTGGGTCACACGATAGATGGTTGCTCAACATAAACTATAGGAGTCCAATTTTTTAAACATTTTTATTAGATTTTGAGATTTTGTGAAAATTCTCTCAAAATACGTTTATATTTCTTCAAACATCACGTAGTAACGACTAATACGAATGATACGAAATTGAGTAATATGATAGGTAGTTGGTAATCTTAATTTATAGGCGTTGAATTTTAAAAATATTTTGCTTACATTTTGAGATTTTTCGAAAATCGTTTTAAAATGCTGAAAATTTGTTCCGGCATCACGAAATAAAGACTGCAGGGAATGAAACGAATTTGGGTGACATGATACGTTGTCACTCAACTTAAATTCTAGGCTTCAAATTTTTCAAAAATGTTGATTAAATTTTGAGATTTTGCGAAAATTATTTCAATATGCGTAAATATTCGTTCCCGCATCCCATAATTACGACTAAAGCGAATGAAATGATATTACTTAGTTACTCTCTAACCTGTAATATTTTAACAATACATGAAAATTATAACTTCGCTTTCTTTACTTTGGCAACATACTACATCCATTCTGTGTACTCCTACAATGCTGACGAAAGTTCTTGCTTTTTGGAAATTTTCATTCACTAACCCGTCGAGGACGGGTACTTCAGCTAGTGTTAAAATAATTCCAGTACGGTAACATTTAAGAACAATGCTGATTGATCCTTCATTTAACTACAATCCTTAGAAGTTCAACCAAATGAAAAGAAAGAAGCCTACAAATTAGTCTTCATGGCTCATCGAATATCATTTCAGACGTCCAACCTTTAAGAATTGGTCTGAAGTATCTTAAGTGGGTAATCGCAGATAGCAAACTAACCGCGAAAATATATTTTTAATGGCGTACTTACTTTTCAATTAGTGCTTATCTTTTAGAACTATCATTGTCCGTTTAATCCCGGCGAACTGTACGTCCCACGATTTTTGTGTCACTACAAATCCACAAAAATGGACCTATCAGCCTGAAATTTTGCACAGATATGTAAAATAATATAGGATAAATCATAGTCCACTTTAAAACTTTGAAAGTCCACCCGTTCCCGGAATTTAAGAGATTTTTTATGTTCTCCACGCAAAAAGCTTTCCGTAATTGTAACCCCTGAGGTGAAAAAAAGTGTGAAATAAGGATCGTGGTTGCCATGTGTGGCGATTTTGCCGAATAAGATGTTTTAAATTCTCAAAGTAAAAATAAAAGAATAATAATGATTTTTTTTTGTTAGTTTATATTTGTAAGATTATTAATTTCTTATTATAATATCGTGTGCATGGGAAATCGGAGCAGGAATGAAATGTTTTATACGCAAAACAATAAGAATTGTAGATTTCCGAGGCTAATATGTAATTTTTTTAGTTTGGCGAAAAAATAAAATGGCTCAAAAGCTGATTTTGAGAAAGTGAGTTCTAGCGGTTTGCACAGCTTTCGGCTTTGCGCAATTTATTGAGAGCTTAAGGAAATAGATTTTTGAAAACAAGTGCAAAGGTTTTATTAGAATACAGCGTTAAATTTTAATGATCCGTGAAGAAAGAATGCAGTTATTAAGGGATTTCAAGCGATCTATCTTCAGAATTCTCGCCAATTGAGTACATTGATTTAAGTTGGGGGAATTCCGCCAAATTTCAGAAAATTGAAATCTTCTCATTTAGTACATCGGAGTAACGATGAATAAAACACGTTATAGTTGATAATTTAAAAAAATTCGGCTGTATTAAGGGATTCCCCTTTTCAAATAAATGTGTGCTTTACTTTTTGGCGACTGAACCATTACCCATATTGATTGCTGCTAAGCCAATGCTTCGAATGATTTCCTGAAAAGACTCTTGCAAAATGGCGTATGTTGGCACTTTGGCGAGGCTTAGATTTGAAACTGGATTTTATTTGAGACTGGGATATATAATGACACTGGTTATAGATAAAAATGAATGTTGGTATGTGTGTATGAGGTTGAAAAACTCCAGCACCGTTGCACCATGAAATTTGGTTCACTTAAGTCTTTTATCATTGAGAAGCTTTTTATGCTATCCGTTTTCCTCTAACTTGCCACTAGGTGGCGCAGCAGAACGTCGAATTCTATTCCGTGTAGCCGTTTACTATGCGAATATCGTCCAACCGATTTCGATGAAATTTGGTACACGCGAATATTAGAACACAGAGAATATTTTTCACTATCTATTTTGCTGTAACTTGCCGCTAAATGGCGCTGCAACGCATCAACTTCTATACCGTTCGACCGATCGGCATAAAATTTTTTATACTTACACATTTGAGCACGAAGAACATATTCTAACTGCGTTCCTTTTGATGTTACTCACCACTAGATGACACTGCAATGCATTATTGTTTTAACTCGCCACTAGATGACGCTGCAGCCGGCCAAATTCTTGACCATTCAGACGGTCGCTATGAAAATCAGTATACATAGCTATTTGAAGAATGAGAATATTTTGGCGTTATCCATTTTGCTATAACTCGCCACTTGACGGCAGTGTAGCAAATCATTACTTTAATTAACCACTAGATCGCGCTGCAGTGTATCACTTCTTGACTGTGCAACTGATCGCTTTGAAAATAGGTATACACAGATATTTGAACACGGGGAAGAGTTTGGCGCTATCCGTTTTCCTATATAATTTGCCACTAGATGTCGCGTCGTCAGGGCTGTCCCGCCGATCGTCCTGAAATTTCGTATTCATCGATATCCGAATGCGAAGAATATTTCCGCCGTATCCGTTTTGCTAAAACTCTCCACTAGATTGCGCTACGCCGCATGGCCTTCTGCACCGTACAAACGATTGCCTTGAAATTCGGTATGCATGGTTATTGAACACAATATAAAGCGATATCCATTTTGCTATATCTCTTTATTACAATAAATAGTAATCCCCACAAATCGTAATATCAAAAAGTCCATTCATTCCCGTGCGAAGAACGGGTACTTCAGCTAGTTTTCTCTAAAAATGAATTATGTTCAACAAATCGGTGAGAGTAGGAAGTTGAGTATTGTATTATTTTTAGCTGATTTTTTTAATAAGCAGAGCCCGACTAAGACGGCGGAGGGGGGGGGGGTATCAAGAAAAGATAATTTTTAGTGTATTAAAAAGTATTAATTGGCAGTGTGCCAGCTAAAACTTCCACGATTCTCTTTTAAAAAAGGCTGCAGTGTACAATACTAAGAATTTATTTCTTTTTCTTTTTCTTTTCACTTTTAAGGGCACCATTTTTGAGTTATTTAGGAATTATGTGGCAATGCAAAAAGAAGGACTATGCAAAACTTTTCCATGTTGCCTATCTTTTCTTGAATAAAACAAACTGAATAAAACAAACAGAAGTACACAATCTGAGAGAATTGCTTTCAAATCGCAAGTGAAATCGACGTCATTTTGATGTCACAATTTCAAAATTACATTTGTAGCTGCTAAGTGGGTTGATGACAACATCTTTTAATGAGATTGTTTCTGAGTTTTTCATATGCGGTTATACATTCATATCCAAAATTAAGGTTTTAGACAAAATCTGTAATAACTGAAGAAATGATAACAACATTTTGCACAGGAATATATTATTAATCGAGAAAGTATATCGCAACATAATAATGAAAAGAAGGTGAATTGTTAGTTGATATACAGGCTATATCAAAAACGATCTAATCATGACTTTTACTTTTCGAGTTTGTACCATGCAAGGAAAGTATTGCAATCATGAAAAAAATCGACTTTGATCTTATTTTGATGGATTTACACGTTTTGAGCTCGTCTGAATTAATGTATGCTGTTTTTACGATGGTGCATATATGCGTGGGTGACTTTTTTTTTTTATTTCCCAGCATGCCAAAATATAAGAAAAATATACGAAGCTTAAAATTACAATAATCTGAATCCAAGACTTAAAATAACATTTAAAGAGATTATTTTAGTAAATAGAATACAGAGGCATGTATAAGGCATCGAAAAAATTCTCCTATGTTTTAGCCTGTAATCCAGGGATAATCTACCGGAAATTACCTGTATAACCTGTGATTCGAAGGATAAAAGATAAAAAATTCTTTTCGAATGAAAAGAAAAAAAATGTCTGTAAAAGAAGTACACATCTGCTGGAAGACTTATCAAATGTTTTCTCTGATAAAACCGAGATATGAGTAAATATCTATTCGAGAATGAGGAAATAAATATTTCTGTACTTGGAAATAAAATTCCCCAGTATAGTTGACAGATTAATTTTTAAAGTATCAGAATACAGATTTCTCGTTTAATTACAGATTCACATTGAGGTTTTTTTTAAGACCTCAATGTGAATCTCATTGAAATGTCACAACTCAGAAATAAGTCAAATAGCTTCTTTAAAGTTTTGAATACTTTTTTATAATAGCGAATTTAAATCTCCATAGTCTTAGTCATTGCAAACGTATGAATTCTCTAGCGTGAAATATTATATATGTGACATATCGATATAAATATGTTTTCAATCTCGGCTTTTCGATCGATTCGGGGAGAATCGACCCACTGGATTGGAAAGCACCATTTCCTTTATTGTGACTTCATTCATCGTCACTCCTTGTCTATTGCTTCCTGAATTTTTTTTATAAATTTTTCTAAATATCCTAGGGGCTACACGTTGACGTCCACCTCTAAATTTAGACAAATATTCAAATTGTTCTCAGTTTTAAAGAAAGTCATTTATTGTTATACTCGTAATTGATGTATTATTAAGCTACCAAATTGCCAATCAGCTCGAAGTCTAAGGGACCAGTTAATTATTTCGAGTTATCAGAAGTTCGTGTTAATTGGTTTCCCCCTTTTCAATCCAAAATTTAAATTTTATTTTAAGAAATATTTAACTGATGATGTAGACTGCTACTGTGGTTTAACTCATTAACGCCCAGAAATCTATTTTTAACGGTAGCAAAATTTATATGTCGGAAAAATATTTAAAGAGTAATTTATTTTCTTATTTTTATTTCTCGAGCTAGTTGCCTTCGTTGACCAGTTTTGGCCGTCGATAGTTACTTCGCGGCCAAATGTAAAACCTCAAATGTGCAACCAAATGTGCAAAAGAGCACACGGGCCTCTTCGCGACGGACATTTTTAATGATTTAGTTAACAAAAAAAAATCTATAGATGTCGCCCTCAAACAATCTGTTGCGCTTTTTCTCTCATCGATCTACGCGAAAGATTATGTTCCGTGATTTTTTTCAAATTATCAAGGAATGAATAGTTTGTTTCGCTTGGGTTTACTTTTACAAGGCGTGATATCTCGCTAGATATTTAGAGTTGAAAGTAGCTGCAAGTTTAAAAAAGGTTAATTTTTTAGAGATCTTTCGAAGTGTACAAAAAGTTTTTGCTTTTAGTTAGAGAAAAAATGTCGTTCTTATCAAAATTTCAACATGGCCACCAGAGGCACCGGGAGGGATGGGTCGATCTCGGAAGCGTTACAGACAACGGCTTTTATTATTTAGATAATGAATCTGATTTCCACAAAATACTGAGAAATAACAAAGTAAAATGAAAATCTTTCACTATCTTATTCCTATTTTTAGAAAAAAGACTTACATTCTTTATATTACGCAAATGCCGGAAATTTATTTATCACTTCTGACATCAAAATAATTGGGGAATGAGCTGAAAAAAGGCGGGCCCTAATGGGTTAAGAAAAACTAATTGTTAGTATTTTAAGTGTTGAAAATGTGAAAAATATGCACAGAAAGCTTCTTCCCCCATTCTCGAACTTGAATTAGTCACCAGGTTATAGAAGGCGTTTTTTCCCTCGAGAAACAACCTGAATCTTGTTTGGAAACAGCTATGGGCGTAGCCTTGAAACAAAGCAAAAAGTAACGAATTCGAAGCTTATTAATTGTCATTATAAAAGGGCATTAATTATCATCAAATTACTAATAATGTTATAAACTGAGCTGGGCAAATAACATTGGAATTCCAATTAGACAAATGTAAATCAGCACTACCCACTCCAAATATATTTAACTAAGAATTAAGCTAATTATCTTATAATGAAAATTGCATGTAAAGGTACAATTATTTCCAACAGTTTTTTACAAGAAATGTTTTAATTGATTTTGTTATAAAATTTAAATGCATTGAATTTGCTATCAATCAATTCATTTAACTTTTATAACAAAACAAATGACATTATATAAATGACGACATTATTTTTGTATTTTCAATAATAATTTTATTATTAAGAACATTATTTCTTAAATTTTCAAATGCGCAGTCCTGTTATTATTTTTCATTCAAAGGATCATGATCATTAGAAACTGACAAGTGCAAATAGCTTTGAGTAAAAATATTGATCTATAAACAAAGAAATAAGCAAAAAGTGTTTTGCGTTTTAAAATACACCGGATTTTCTTACACTGTTTCAAAATAACATGATGACAAAAAAAGTCTTTTTCAATCTTATTATTTTTATATTTTGTTATTTTAACAATGCTTAGCAGTAAAGCTTCTTTTATTTTTGAGAATTTTTACCCTGCTATATATATTTACAACTCAAGATTCGGAGAGTGGGAACACCCCCTACATATAGAAAGCCTAAAAACTGAATCTTTGACGTCATAATTAGGCCTACGAAAACGACGTCATCACAGTTTTATTTTCATTAAATAAAACTATTTAAATTTTTTGTAAATGCTACAAATATTTAAAAATATCTTAAGATTAAAATACTCCTCTGACTCAAAATAATTTTCTCAGAATAATTCTTTCTCAAACTAATTCATTATAATATTTTGTATCATATTTTATATTTAGTGATTGTTAAAAATTGTCATTTGTCGTTAGGCTTTCTATATCTTTCTACTAAAAATCATCAAAATGTTTTTATGAGTGAGTAAATTAACTACAAATTTTTAGTAGTTTTACTTTGTACGATAAACTGTGATGACGTCACTTTCGAAGGATTGATGAAGTCAAAGCTTCAGTTGTTAGGCTTGCTATATTGCTATATCTAGGAGGTGTTGAGATTGGTACTTGGGAAGGTTTATGCAACAAAATTTATCCACCATTATTCTTTATTCAAGCATACATTTTTAACATTTTGCTTTTTTTTTCGGTATTCCGCTAAATGATACACCGTGTTAAAAGAGAATCCGGCTTATGCTTAATCCAAAACACTATTAATGACATTAGAAGAATTTTAATCTTCTATCGTTCATCAGAGAAGTATTTTTCATAACAAAAATAGCTACTCGTTCTGCATAATTTTTAGTTTGGCATGAGATAAAAATTACCAATACAAACTTTAAAACAGCAGTTCTAACAATTGACACTTTCTGTTAATAGAAATAAAATTATATCGAAGTACAATTTTATTTCATAACGAATGAAACGTCATTCGTATTTATCTGGTAAACACATTGGCCAAATGACTTGTCACCCGCCACTTTTTATGATCCTTTTATCCCCATGAACTTAAATTATAGAAAACATTCACTAATATCTCACATAAAGTAAATGTCAAAGCAAACAACTCTAATATTCAAATTTAAGACAGTTTGAACTTAACAGTTAAAACTGGCATAGGCGTAGAGTTATATGGGCCCGTGGGGCTCGAGCCCCCCCAATAAATTGTGAATAGGGGCTGGTTGTTATTGTTTTCAGATGTCATCAACGAAAGCTATTACTAAGTTTAAAAGAGGGTAGATTGTGTCCATGTGACAAAATGGCGTGAAGGTATCTGTCATTTCAAATCAACTTAAAATATCAAATGAAGCGCAATAAGGATATATAAAACATGTTTAACTGAAGGTAGCGCACAAAAGCTTGAACATCAACAGGGCATAGACATTGAGCAATGACCAAACGTAATGAAAGGAAATTGAAATGGGTTGTGAAGAAAAATAGGGTAAGCAGACGATTGACAACTCTACAAACAATGAAAGAATTCAATTTGAACTCAGAAACAAAAACGAATATATGTTATGTGTAAAGCAAAAGGTGGTAAGTGGAAGCACCAAGAATTGATGGAAGTGATGCATGGGCGCCGATAGAATATTTCCCTGGGGGGGGGGGGGGGCAAAGACTACTCCAACGTATGGTTACCATGTTGGAAAGAACAAAAAAGCAAGGAAAAACACTGCATACAAAAATCCAGGGGGAGGCATTGCCCTCCCCCTCGCTCTGTTCTGCCGGCGCTCATGAAGTGATGTCATTTGACCGGTATGTTTAGCTATAATTACGAGCAAAAATCAACTATAATTTTTTGAAGCGCAACTATTTCCCAATGCTGAAAAAGTGCAGCTGTTGCCATCGCTTCATTTAACTACTAACAAGATGGCTGTCGATCAAATCGTTCATCGCGTGCCACAGATCTAGAGATCATAGCCAGCTGTGTCAAAAATGGTTTGGCACGCGTTGAAGAATTCGGTCGACCGCCATCTTGTTAGTAGTTAAATCGAGAGATGGCAACGGCTGCCCTTTTTCCAGCATTGGGCAGTCTATCCAGTTGGTCTTCTGTATCAATGTATTTCCATCTTCCAGTGTTCAGCGAGATCCCAATGCTGTAAAAAATAATCCTAACAATTTTTATAGGAAATAATGAGCTAAAAAGCAAAGGATTCTCGTGCAACGATGTCGCCCTCAAGTATTTTTTATTGAAATCAACTTTATTCTTCGTGACTGACAACAGTCAAAACGTCAGAGTTTTGTATCCTCACGGCGAGGACACTGCGCGTTGAATTGTTGAAACATAGTTATTGATATTTGCGTGATAAAAAATACTATACACTGATTATTAACTTGGAACTTCAAAAGCTTCCAAATTCGTCTGAAGTTTCGATTTGAAAAATAAGAATAGGTCTAAGAAAAATGTAGCTTTTACGACTTTTTTTCATACTGTTACTGTCACACAGTAGAAAAACTTTCTAACACATCTTTATACCGATAAATTCGAAATATTTTCTCAATTCATTGGCCAGGGAAAAAAAAAGTTACTGCGTTCTTGGCATTGGTGTGGTCAAACATGCCGCTTGCCATCCATTTGTCATTTGATGTTGCCAGATCAGTGGTCAATATTGGGGGAGCGCTTTCTTATAACACAATGTTCCCTGGAGACCAGTTTCAAATAAAAAGATGGCTATATCGGAGACATGGTTGAAGTATTTTTTCATTATCTTGTCCCTGTCTCTTTCTGTTGGTAGACTAGAGGGATTTCATCTCTGCAATCCCTTAGGGGAAAAAAAAGTCTTTATTTTTGCCATTTCTTCCCCTACACTTCCGCCTTGTATGAAAACTCTCGTCTTTGATAGGTAGGTATCATGAAAAATTGTTAGGAATTGCGGGACTTGTGGGGGGAAGAAGAGGTTATAGTGGAGGGAGTCGTTTCCCCAGCTATTTCTAAAGTGTTTGACATAAAGCGACAATGAATTGTTTTTTATTGAAATGGGGTCGATATCGAGATGGGAGGGGGAATGTGATTCAGGGAAAAGGTGTTTATAATAATTGCTCTGCTGGGGTAAGTGATACTTTTTGGTGGTGGAGCACTATATGTGTAGGAAGAGTAGGTAGATCTTTTGAAAATATAAACTTTTCGTTCTAACTGTGCAACCGAGCAAAATCACACCAAAGTAAACTTTTTCTAAAAATTCTGAATTCCACTATAGTCAAATGCCAATTTTTCGCAGAGTCCATTTTATTGTTCCTCCTCCATATTTATTTGCCTTTGTTAGTTTTAGCTTCATTTGTAGTATGTGTGTCGTGAACACGAAATAAGAATAAATCATTTGTCTTCCTTAGTTATGACAAAATTAGCATGAAAGGTAATTTTGTGAAATTTTGATGTTAAGACCAGTATGCTCATCCAAAAGTGTCCCGCGCGTTTCCCTCAGAAATAAAACAGGTTATTGTTTAAATTCGCCTGACAGCAACATCAGGCTTTTAGAACAAATTAAGAAAAGCGTGAAGCACCCCCAACATTCGCAAACATTTATTGTCAATTTTATATATTATGCAAAAATTATTTTATTTGTGGTTGTAGAAACGAAAATTTGCAGAAATGTTATTTATGCTAATTAAAGATACATAAAATAATTTTGCATTCTTTTCATTTAAAACTGAAAAGGTACTAAAAGGAATATTCATTTATTTTAATGTGCATTTATTTCTTTAAATTCAAGATTGTATATTAAAGTATCGTACTGTCACATATGCAGGATATATTTTGTTGTTAAAAGTCACTTTTTAAGGAAATCTGTGAAATTTTGAATTTAATATTAAAATTTAATCAAAAGGAAGGCAATTCTTTTACTTTATGACTTTGCATTTTGAATTTCGTAACAGAAATTTTGTTTAAAATATAATAATTTGTAAACTACACAACCAGCCTCACCATGGCACAGGGGCTATGCCACTGAAAATGGTAGACGGGCGAAGTGTGATGGTCCCGGATTCGGGTCCCATCGCCCGGCTGTCGTTCTAACGCTCTGGAGTTTTGGTAGGATTTCTGCAGATGTAACGTAAATATGTGTTAGAACCTCTCAGAAAGTCCTCCTACTAAGGCATCCCCCCATACTCGGCAGATCGCCCTAGCGTAGCATTGCCAAAACCACACAAACAAACTACACAACCATCGTAATACGCTTTGGGAAAATTACATTTTTTTTTTACATTGCTCAAAGTACATTTCTGACAGCTTAATTTCTAATTTAGGTATAAAAAAAAATAACAAGCAAATGTTCTACTTTATAGTGCAGTGGATATAATTAATTTTCTCTAAGTTAGATGAAATCCATTCGCTTCTAATGGTTTTAGAATACTAGTTATGAGAAGAACAGTAGATTTAAAAACTTAGGATATTTTTAATGAAAAAAGAAGCTTTTGCCTCTTAGAAACCTTGTTTCATCTGTGAAAATTTGCATGTCTGCATGAAGCAATATCGGAAATGTATGGTTTCATAAATGAAATTATTGCCAATAAATAAAAATAAATGAATAAATAAAATAATAATAAATTTAATATGATAAAGGTAAAATTTCTCGATTTCCAGAACCTTGGTACTTAGTAAAGTAATAATGTTTTTGTCGGTGCAATATTATCAACACCCACGTGGGGGTAGCTTAGATTCCATTAAGTAAATGAAAATCAAAATTACTTAGTCATTTGTTCATTCAATTGCAGATTCCATTAAACGAGGGCAATTTATATGCTTCATATTGGTTTTAATATTATGTTTGTGCTTGGGATTCACAGGAAAAATTACAAATAGCTGAAGTCGACTTAAATTTTTTTGCGGTCCATTCTTTGAGATGATACCTTTTGTGGCTACCTGGCCCGGCTCAATCGGCTAGCAGTTCCCTGATAATCGAAAAGTGAGAGGATAACCGCATTTATTTTATATTCTTCTTCTCATTTGATTTTCAAAGTTGAAAAAAAAATAGAATAAAGCGGAAGTAAAAAAGGACAGTTGTTAATTGTGTAATTATGTGCCATAGTAAGCATTATCAGAAAAAAAAAAAATCTGTAATTTCACAACGAGTGTCATTTTTGATAGAAATATCCCCCTCTTTTTTTTTTCTTTTCAAATTAATATTTCTTACTAAACTAATAATTTTGCCAACAAATTTGATAAAAGCAGTGATAGCAGCTTGTCTATAAGTTTTACGTTAAATTTATGGTTTGCTGTTATTTCATATATTGCTAGCATTTTGTCTGCAGATTTCTAAAGCCTCCTATTTCTATGTGCATAAATGTTACACACTCTCCCAAAAAATTATTCCCAAAAAGAGATAAATTTCCTACGTTGGTTTCCTATATTAAAAATTATTTATAGAATATATATTAGGCTGTGTATAAATATGACTTACCATATTTCTGTTAAGTTGCGCGTTTAACAAAAACTCAATAATTATTCGCAAATAGGAAATTTCGCTTATACTCGAATACTTTTTTGAGAGGGTGCACATTCGATTTCATTTTACTGTTAGTAATAATTTTGCTTCTTTTTTTTCCTTTCCCTTCTGTAATGCTATTATGAATGATAGATTACTAAACAGCTTTTATTTCTTGTTGTTTAATATTTTATTTCACAATGAATTTTATTTAGTAGCTATAGTAAGTACAGAAACAAAGTTTTCAGAGATTTACATTTCTTGACAGAGCTAATATATTTTTGTTGTGAAGCTATGAAAAGTGCTTTGTGTTGTCTGTGGTTAATTATGTACCCTAGCGTACATGCGCAAGAAATTTCAGGTATGTGGCCGTGTCTCCAATACAGCCAACCTAATATACAAGGTGAATCTGAAAAAAAGAAAACAGAAAAGGGGGGGCGGGCTCAACTTTTGGTGGTGGTAGGGTACATCATAAAGGAATCCAATCACATAGCAATGTGGAGTTGGAAACGCCATCTTCATGTGGCTGCAAATAATCACTTTGGAAGAAATGTTGAAACAAAAGTGAATATAACGATCATGGTTCGTCAAAAACTCATGTATCTCCCACAGAAAAAAACTTTACTAAAATTAATTATCAACAAAATTGATTATTAAATTTGGGCTTATATATTGATTGAAGGATAGATTATTAAAGTGATTATTAACAGATAAGTGAAAACAATGGTTTTGACACCACATTGGTAAGCGAATTTGAATCTTTGTGCCCTACATTCTCTAAACGTTTTGGCTACTTCACCCAATAGAATTAGTTCAGTTATCAATAGTTACATTTTCTTCTGCTGAACTTATTTTATGCAATTAGAAAAAAGAGAGTTTTACCCCTTCCTCCAACACATCCTCCACTACCTATGAGGACACAAAACACTGACGTTTTTACTGTTGTCAGTCACGAAGAATAAATTCAATTTCTGTAAAAATACTTGAGGGTGACATAGTTGCACGAGAATCCTTTACTTTTTAGCACATCATTTCCCGTAACAATTGCTATTATTTGTAAAATTGTCAAGATTACTTCTAACAGCACTGGCATCTCCTGAAAACTAGAAAATACGATGGAAGTACATTGTTATAGAAGAACAACTGGATACACAGACCAATGCTGAAAAAAGGGCAGCCGTATCGCTCGATTTAACAGCAAGATGGCGGACGATCGAATCGTTCATCACGCGCCACAGATCTAGAGACCATGTTTTACCCCGCCGGCTGTATCAAAAATGGTCTCTAGATCAGTGGCACGCAGGGGCGTAGCCAAGGGGGGGGTTAGGGGTGTCATAACCCCCCTCCCCATGAGGAATTTTTTGCCATACAAAATGTATGTTCTTCACTCCCTTATCACACACATGTATGCATATATGTGAGTTGTAATAATCATAACCCCCCCTCATGAAAATTTTCTGGCTACGCCCCTGGTGGCATGCGATGAACGATTCTATCGTCCGTCATGTTACTGGTAGTTAAATCGAGTGATGACAACTGCTGCCTTTTTTTCAGCATTGGGAAATGGTTGCGCTTCAAAGGGTTAAGCTAAAAACAACTTTTGGTTAGCATAGCTAGTTTTAATAACGGGAGAAAAATCAAAAAAATGTTTGAGAAAGTGGGTTGATAGAGAGTTTCAAGCAATTGAGATTCTGTTGTTAAGTCATTCTATTTATATATTTAAAATTTTATCGCGTGATTTGTACTTGAATGTATCGCAGTAGTGATTAATTTCAAGAAAAAAAACGGACCATTACCTAACTTATGTGGTAGGACGGTATTGTGCTTGAAATGGATGAATGCCCCTAAAATTGCTATTGGCCGTAATGTATTGGAAATCTTTTGAGTGTTCCTGTAGCAGAACTATAAATGATAAAGACACTTTTTTTAATGGAGAAATTCATTTTCTAACTCTTTACAGCATATATCACTTCTGAGTCGTTTGAAATATCCCAATACCTCTAAAAAACGCTTTGATGAATTTCGGCCCATAGAGCGTAATGTATTTCGAATATTTTGGGCGGTCCTGTAGATAAACTATTCAGTCGAATGGAACCGAAAGGGGAGGTGCACAACTAGATGTTACAACAATCCTAAATATAAAGTTTCAACATTCAACGCCTAACAGTTTTTGAGATATGCGAGTTTAATGAATTTCGGCCCATTGAGTGTAATGTATTTCGAATGTTTTGGGCAGTCCTGTAGATAAACTATCCAGTCGAATGGAACCAAAAGGGGAGGTGCACAATTCATTCTAATTAAATTTGAAGAAATCGAAATGAGAAAGGTTAGAGGCTTAAAAATCACCCATTATAAGTTTCTGAATCAAGTGAAATTAATCTTTAGCGCAAATGTCAGGAAAAACTGCGACGACTGTAAATGCTATTAGTTAGAGCTTTTAAGGCGAAAGAATTTAAATGTTGTAATTAAATGCGTTAAGTAGATTTTACTTTTATAATATATCACTCACATGCTTTGCAAATGCAAATTGAAATTACAGTTTTATTTGCTCCATTCAGACTCTCCTTTATTTCCTCTGATTTGAAGACGAAATAGCGGTAATACAGTTAATACGGGTATTTAACTCAAACTGAGAATTCAGTTTCACTTTTCGAGAAATTTTCATACATCTTTGAGTAATCTAGTCTATTTTACATCATTCGAATTTAAATTTGCTGTACAAGTGCACTGAAAATGAAAACTGACTGATTTAGATATCTGTATATGTTGTTTTATTTATGCTTTCAGGATTAATTAAGTACATAAAAATGGCAATCAGTATTAATGATTATTTTATGCAATAAAAATTAATTACCTTGGTGAACAAAATAATTACTAACGATAATTGGTCGTTCACTGTAGGAGTCGAAAACATTCTAATTCCAGATTTGTATAAAAAGTCAGTTAAATTTTACGTTGCAGTTTTAGCATTCATTACTAACTTGTACTTTAAATCTACTAATTGATAGCTCAAGATCTATAAATTTATATGCATCAGCTAAATTAACTTTATTACTTTGAGGAAACGAAATAATTCTAACAAAATTTCTAAATTTAGATATTTAATTAAAATATTATAAATATATGATGCACTGTGGATAAAATTGTGTTTAATTTGTTAAGGAGTTTTACCATGCACACAGATTTAGTTATTTTATTTCTGTTATCATTTTAAAATGTTTTGAAAGCATCTAATGACTCTCCACAACTCAGATAAAGGGAAATATATATAAGGGAAAATATATTTGTTCAACAAAATACTTAGCTTAAGCAACACAAAGTACAAAATGGTGAAATTTAAATCAAAGAAAATAGATAATACTATTTGGCCAAACTCAGTAGCATTTCTTGAACATGCCGGATCATTTTTATTAATTCTCGTGTTATTTAAACTTAAACTTTCTTAAAACAAAATGGTTTTTATTCAGTTGAGAAGGTGGAAGAACTAATGCAGAATAATCAGTATAAGTTCATGTGAATCAGTAATCAACATCAATAATGAACATCAATGGTACTAGTTAAATAAATTAAATTAACTTAGCCAATTTGTGCCCAGATATTTTTGCGACTTTCTTCGATTTTTGCTAATACGAGCAATAATAGATAAATTTCTGATGTCAAGTTCTTGAACAAGGAACAATTTTTTTTAAAGTCATTATGTATAAAAATTGAAAAGTCTACATCCTTCTGAGTCCTGTTAAAATACTTTGTGGAGTTGAGGTTCAATACTCGTGAATAAATTCGAGGAAAAATAAATAACGTTTTCGACTGATAGCGAAATTGCCGTCCCCAAAAACGGACACTAGGCATAAATGGGTAAATTCACAAATGAAAGTTAAAAAAGTTACAAATTAGCTTTCCGAAAAAGTAATTATTTAATCGAACGAATGTATTAGATGTACCGGAAGATAACGTCCTTTCCTCGTATGTCTCAATATTTTGCCTAGCCAAAACAGCAGAAGCTGCTAATAGGAAATTTGCCACGTGTGTGAATTTTTTTTGCGTAGGTGTTATATTGGAGAGCATTTTCCAAAATTCATAACTTATGGGGGGGGATTGGGGTGGGGTGGGGGAAGTTCTTTGGACATATCCTGTGTGATATCGAAAAAGATATTCATGAAATTCTTTCTATAAAATAAACACGCATGAATACCTAACAATCGATTTCACAATTTTCGAATGTAATCCTCCAAGGAGGTATACATGAAAAAAGAGGCATGGTGTCCATTTTTCTTTAAAAAAATAAATAAAATAAATACATCTATAAAATTCTCGCTTTAAAATTATTAAAGGGGAGGATTAAAATGCGAATCCTATACTTAGCAAAGCTTGTTTGTATAATTCAATACTTGTTGAAAGTTTATTTGTTTGTTTTAAATGTAAATATTAAAGTGATAATATGCAAAACAAGATTTTTCTCATCCAGATAAGAATGTAAAACCTTCAAATAACTCCCTCCCCATATCTTTTTGTGTGGCCATCTATAGACAGCACCTGGTTGGAACTAAATGCTCTCATAATTCTAATTTGTAATGAGGATTTTTAATTTTCTTTATTTTTCGGATAATAACATTCGGATTTATTACTCACCCTTGGTGAGCCGGGCTGCTTTATAGCGCCAAAGAATAAATAATTTTCCCTTTTATTCTTTTACAAATGGCAACACGGGAATCGTTTTCGGAGATCGTTTGCCAAATGGATATGAAAAGGAAGAAAGGGATAGAGAGAGAAAAAAGAAGAACTAACCGCTACGTGAATTAATCTTTATTATTGACTACCTAAAGAACAATGGGTTTGAAAAGATGTTCTACTCCATTACAAATGGGATTAAATCGGCCTGGGGCCTGTACTTCTTTTTTTCTTCCCCTGTTATTAAATCTCAGAGATTAATTACTGCATACGGATAAAAAGAACGTTTTACCGTAGATATTTCTTCATTTCCCAACTCACGATTAGGCCTTCTTTTTGCTTCTCTGTGATTTAGATTCTGGTTCATTATATCAGTAAGAATGTGGTTTTAAAAAAAGAGGAGAAGAGTAGGGGGGTTCCTTTACTTCCACCATATATCTAAAAGAACCGGATCGGGGGGCCTTAACAGCACCATGAAGACCCGAATTAATTTCAGCGTTCGTGTGGCAAAAATTAAGTTCAAAAGCACCGCGCTAAGAGTAGAAATTAGGACTTTTGTTACAGATTAAGAATCACTTGAAAAATACACGAAGATGTTTAATTAAGAGTGTGTGTCTGGAGGAAATTGGATTAGTGTTCATAGGCGTGCTCAGTTTGAGGGGAGGTTTTAACTGGTGCGTGGTCTCTTAATTGAAGAAGAGGAAAGTTAGAAACTTGCAGCTGCTTAACTATTTTTGTGGGACTGCTTAGACTTATCTCTAATTAACAGGAGTACATTAACGAAAAGATAAGGCTCATCAAACTCCTCGCGAACTTGGTTAGAAGATGAGCCAAAGATCCATTTGCAGTATTGTAAGGCTATTTTTTTTAAAATAAATATTTGCATGTTTTGCATAAAATGATCTATGAATAACACGGGTTTATAGAGGGTGGTCTTAAACTATAATTCAGAAATGTAAAGTCCGGTAGAAGGGACCAGGACGGTTTACAATCACTTAGCAATGTGGGATTGGAAATGTCGTCTTCATGTACCTGTTAATAATCGCTTGGGAAGAACTGTTGGTCTAAATTCTTAATCAAGTTTCATAAACAATGAGCTTTTCCCCTACACTTTCATCAACGAAACGAAATAGAATTAGTAAACTATCAGTTTTTGTTAAGTGCCTATTGTAAAAAATGCGTTCGTTTTCGACAAACGGTGATCGGAACGTTCCCTGTTACTTCAACACTTCATCCGAACAAAACGTTTATCAGTCTAAGCAAACGATTGGGTTGAAATAAACAGATATTTTTTTAATTTAATCGAACTATTTATTTAAGTGGTTTATTTTGTTGAAATCAACGAAATTACTTGTTTGAATTAACAAAATTTCTTTGTTAACTGGTGCTGCGCTGGCTCATTTAACAAAATTTATTTTGTTGTAATTAATTAATTTTGTTGTTATTAACAAACAACAAAATTTATTTTGTTGTTTGTTATTAAAAATATAACAAACCGTTATATTTTTAAACCCACAAACAGTTGGTTAAAAGTTTCAGAGATAGGACTTATATAATTTATCTATTCATCAAAATTCACATTTTTATTTTAGTGTTTTTTATAAATCTAGAAATTCAGTGTTATTTTTTTTCTTCACACAAAAACTTGGTAAGGCAATTCAAAATCGCTTTTGCTTTCGTAAAAAAATTAATATGCATATACTATATTATATACGCATTCCACATAAATAAACCTTTTATTAAACCATAAATGAAAAGAATTGAAAACCTTAGCTACGTATCTTAAAACCTATGATTTTTTTTATAATGAATTTTACAAGAAGAAGCTGACTTTGAATTCGCGGATTTTGACCAAATGCTGAGAGGTTTTGGAAGAATTTAACTTTTTTAACAAATAAAAATTTGTTGAAAAATGCAAAATTTTGGGGCCCTTTAAATTTGTGGGCCCCGCTTTTCCTGCCCATAAACAGTCTCTTAATGCCACTACGAAAGCATATTGTCCATGAACCAAAAAAGACATACTAATTTACACGTTCTTCTAAATAATTATATGTCTTTAGGGTAATGTTTTAGATACGAAAAATTTTAATTGTAGTAAGCGTCAAGAAAATGCTTCATAAGCTATTTCGTGTCAATACAATGAATCGCACTAACGTAAGTTACGAAGAGTACAAACAAATTAGACTTTTAACCAAGATGATAGAAAAATATCTGTGGTTTCTTTGAAAATTACTCATATCATTTACACTGTTACATGCAAAGATTTACGCATGCTGGAGTTTAAAGTCTAATGCCTAAAGCACTTAAGTCAGTACCACAATAACCGCATATTGACAAAAAAAAAAAAAAAAAAACGACCCCTCTCGCCTCCAAAATAAATAAATAGAAGTAAAATAATATATATAAATAAAAATGTAATTAAATTAAATTTAAATAAGCAAATTTTTGAGAAAGTGATTGTTTTATGTCCCTCTAAAATAGCTATAAGTGTCAAAGATAACTGTTTTTAATACGCAAAAATGCTTGAATTTCGCAGCAATATAAGGATTCACGCAAGCTACGTAAGATTACAAAGACTTTTAATCATGAAAATTTTTAACTAAAACAAGTCCTGCGGTTTATTTGGCAAGTTCTGCACTCAAATCAGATTAAACGTTAAACTAAATGTTGCTATTTACATTTCATTAACTAAGCAGTAAATTGAAAAACAGTTTGATAGAAACGATGAAACCATTATTTATATAAATAATTAATATTTTATCCTCATCAGAATAAAAAGAAAAGTGAAACATTTCCGATAAACTTTAATCATGATAAGCATAAAATATTAAGTCCATAAAAGTGTGTCTCCAATGTTGCTTTACCATAAAAGTATACAAATTATCAGAGGAGTTAGTATCTTTTTTTAATCAATTTTACTTATTTTGTTGCAATAAAATTTTATGACGCTCTATTCAAATAGCTAATTGTCTCCAGAAAACGATGAAAACTCTGTAAATATTTTAATGATATTAAGCGCTTTAAAATGAGTTAATGCATAATTCAGACAAATAAGCCGTTTTAAACACTTTAAATGGAACTTCACTTAAAGAGTATTTGTAGTTTAATTAAAGGAAAACTAGTTTAAGAGTGAAATAAATAAATTATCAAAAAGTGTTAGTTTATAGAAAAATTCCATTGGTATCACCGATATGATGCTTTTAAAACAAAGTAATGCTCTATAATTAATTAATTTGATTTTAATATTTTAATATTAGTCATTTCATTCCATGGAAGTAAATAAATTTAGAGTTTTATAATACATTTCCTAAATTTGACTACTTTTAAAACGTTCTAATGCAGTTGAAAATTGTTCATTCTTTTTCTTTTTCTTCTTCTTATTATTATTTTGTCTTTCTGTCCTTTGATAAATACATTTTTATAGTTATGTCATAATGGTTGATAGTCTCGTATTGAGTTACATAAAAGAATCCATTAAAATTACGGTCCACAGGTATAAATTGCTTGAAGTGCAGCTTATTGTCATGGCACAACATTTAAAAAGTAATAGCTTGCATGATTAAAATTTAAAATTGCATGTACCACATTGAAAATGGTGAGTAAATCAAACGCGTGCCTTTTTCAGTGTCTCACAAAATGTTTGTATGAATTATGAAAGTATAAAAATAAGTTATACATCAAAGTATATGTGCATTTTTAAAATAATGAATTAATGATACGAGAATAGCCTGTTTACAGCGTGAAATACTACGGTGAACATTTGTAGAATAAGATTTATTCCACATTAAGAAAGCTTATGAAGTATAATCTAAGTTGTGGTGGATTAAAACTATGAGGCCTTGCTATGCTTTTGCTCCTCATCTCAATATAAAAATTCCCCACCCCTTGGAATATTAAAAAAACATTTAAAAGCAATTCACAAAGAATTTAATAGACTATAATTTTCATTTTTGAGAAAATGGATATATTTTGAGAGCGTTATTGCATTTTGTGCTCAATCCAAATTTTAAACATAATTTTGGCTAAAATATGCTCCATTTTATGGAAAAACAAATGTTTGGAGTCTAAACAATATAATAAATAAATCAAATTTAAATACACGTGGTATATTTAGCATGTAAAATCTGTTTATAAACTCATTTTAAAAGTAAAAATACTTTTTTTAAAGTTCGAAATATATCTAATAATATTACTTAAGGTTTTTATCCATTATTAAGTGTCCTTACTAGGTTCTGCTTATTGGAAATATAGTCAAAAAATATTTTCATTGCGTGCTTAGTAGGAGTTGCAGGAGCAAGTTATATTTACATAAAAAGATAATGATAATATTTAATAAAAATAATATTTTATATAAAAAAAAGTTAATCTTCTCATATAATAAAATCCGAGAGTAAACAAAGTATGTAGTTGGCTATGCGTGTAAGTTTGTGACCTACGATCTTATGCGTTTGCCTTTCGATCGCATAGCGACGAGACGGGAGGTCGCAGACCTACCAAATTTCGTATACGGCTTCACTAGAGCATGTCCTAACACACCTCGGAACGAATTTTTCGAAATATTATTTCAGAAAATATTTCGAATCAGAAAATATTTTATGTTTTATGCGATTTTTGGCATTTTTTCTCGCCTAATGCGTAATAACGCCTGTAATTACACTTGTATTAAAGCGATATTTGCATGATTGGATAGAGGAGAAAATTTTCTTTTAAAAACAGTTAGTTCTGACTGTGTGACATAATTTGCAGATTTTTATGAATTTTTTAAAGAAATATAGTTTTTGAGGAAAATTTTCGTAAAATAATTTAAAAACAGTTGCATCTTGAATTCTATCCGTCAAAACTTTTTGATATTTTGTAAAATGACGGAGCAGGGTCATTCCACGTCAGATCAAACAGTGCAGTTCACCACACCAACTTGGATTTTCCTCAAATTTTATATAGATGATTTATAGGCTAACACATCAACAAATCTCAATTTTGAAGGTTCTACGATAATTAATTACCGAGAAATTAATTATGCAAATTTTTAAGTTTTCTGCAAGATGCGCCAACTTTTTTCTCAATTCCTTAAATAACTCCTTACCTGTAAAAGTTACTGAAGTGAAAATTTGTTTCTAGGAGTAACTTTTTACGCTTATTCCAAAAATGTTATCGAAATTTGCGTATCTTCTATAGTTTATGCATGAGCACTGCATTTGCTAAAAAACATCATGAATTTTTTTCGGCATGTCTGATCACAGACACATGTTTTAAATTTTTATATGTTGTTAAGATGGAATAATCCTACATCCCAAAATAATTTCATCTTGGCTTTCTGCTCAGGAGCAGAGAAAAAAAATTGTATGTATGTACCTATACATGAGGATTTTCATATGCAATATTTATACTGAAGATGAGAAAATTCAGAAGCGTTAGTCAATTTTCCTATGTCTTTTAAATTGATATCTGAAGTTTAACTACTACTCCAGGCATTTTCAAAAACTAGAAAATATATCAAAGTGCTTGCATCGGAAAACGTAAAACAAACAAACAACAAAAAATGCATGTAAAACGATGTTAAATTAAAAAGAATTCTAAAATTAAAATTTAGAATTATTTTTAATTTAACCCTGTTGTTTTTGGCAGTCATCCATCAGCCAATAAATCTTTGGAATTCTGTATGATATTGAACTCATGTGAATATGTTTAATAAAACATATATATATATATATTATATATATATATATATATATTAGGTCTACCGGAAAGTTCTATCCGTTTTCCGTATGTCAATATTTTGCCTAGCCAAAACTACTGAAGCTAATAACACGAAATTTAGCACGAGTGGGATTTTATAGCGTAGGTGCTAGATTAGAGAGTATTTTCCAAAATTCGTAATTTATGGAGGATAAAGACCCAAAGTGTTCTTTTCACATATTCTGAAGATCTCAAGAAAATAGATATCGATAAATTCTGCTGAAATACACACTCAGATGCTAAATCAATTCAGAACATTTCAAATATAATCCTCTTAGGACTGTAGACGTAAAAGTTTGCCGTGAATAACTGGTTACATGACATTTATTCTGTAATATATCACCAAATGTGCAATTTGACAATGTGCCTGACATTGCTAGTTGTTGTAACAATAAAAATTTAATACAGTATACAGTAAAACCTATTTCAAATTGCTGTATCCACAAAACTAGCCAAAGCACAATTTTGTTCGCATTCTGTTAAAGGTAAATAAGTACTGTAACTTACAGGAATTCAATTCTTTCAATAAACTTTGTTCCTTCTATTGACTTGAATGTCATACAGAATTACAAAGATTTATTGGCTGATGGATGATTTCCAAAAACAACAGGGTTAAATTAAAAGTAATTCAAAATTTTAACTTTAGAATTTTTTTTAATTTAACATTGTTTTACATGCATTTTTTGTTGTTTGTTTGTTTTACGTTTTCCGATGCATGCACTTTGATATATTTTCTAGTTTTTGAAAATGCCTGGAGTAGTAGTTAAACTTTAGATATCAATTTAAGACATAGGAAAATTGACTAACGCTTCTAAATTTTCTCATCTTCAGTATAAATATTGCATATGAAAGTCCTCATATACAGGTACATACATACAATTTTTTTCTCTGCTCCTGAGCAGAAAGCCAAGATGAAATTATTTTGGGATGCATTTCGCACTCTTTTAAAAGGAAAACGGAAAGAAAATATAAATTAGGAGATTTTAAAAGAATTTTTAAGTAAAATTAGTAGATTTTAAAAGAATTTTTAAGTAAAACTAGTAGATTTTAAAAGAATTTTTAAGTAAAGAAGGATTTTGAATTCAATAGCAGCGGTTTAAAAATTTCGCTATCATATCATGCGGTTTGGTTGTCTTGGTAACAGCAAAATTGAACAAAAATGCCTGTTGAAAAAATAAATAAAACTACTTTTAAACAAGACTCAGAGATTTAGTAAGTGAGATAGATATACGTCATTTTGATGTAACGAGTTTCAAACCCCTTTCGGAACTCAATCAGAATAACAGACGTGGAACCAAGCGGAAAATACGCCTCACGGGAAGTAATGGACGATATCGGAGGCTATTTCAGTCATATGTCGATGGAAAATATAAATATGTACCAATCAGATTAAAGGAAGAATCTACTGTTGAAGTTGATTGTTTGAGGGTCACGAGTTGGTTGAAAAATGACGTCACAACGATATTGTCCATTCCGCAAATTCTCTTATTTCAGATCAATTGCAGAGTATAGCCCTTTATTAAAATTTAACATTACGCATCATTTTCGGATTTTCATTCTCGCATCCTGAAATCTATTAATCAGAATCTTTTTCTTAAATTTTGCCAAGTAAAAATTTTGCCAAGGTTCCACGTTTGTTATTCTGATTGAGTTCCGAAAGGGGTTTGGAACTCGTTACATCAAAATGACGTATATCTCACTTACGAAATCTCTCTTGTTTAAAAGTAGTTTTATTTATTTTTTTCAACAGGCAATTTTGTTCAATTTTTCTGTTTCCAAGACAACCAAACTGCATGATATGATAGCGAAATTTTTAAACCGCTGCTATTGAATCCTTCTTTACTTAATTCCAAAATCCTTCTTTACTTAAAAATTCTTTTAAAATCTACTAATTTTACTTAAAAATTATTTTAAAATCTCCTAATTTATATTTTCCTTCAGTTTTCCTTTTAAAAGAGTGCGAAATGCATGCTCCGTCATTTTACAAAATATCAAAAAGTTATGACGGATAGAATTCAAGATGCAACTGTTTTTACATTATTTTTCGAAAATTTTCCTCAAAACATATTCTTAAAAATCATAAAATCATAAACTATTTCTTTAAAAAAATCATAAAAATCACAAAATTGCACATTAACGCATTCATTCAAAAATAAACAACTTAAAAAATAAATTAAGAGACTTTCTACAAATTTTAAATAACGTTTTGAATTTAATGCTCCCCGGTTTCCATAGCAACGACAGGAGTGAAAAATTTTGCTGTAAAAGAAAGCATGAAATTAAAATTAAAGGACGAGTATCATGCAGGAGGTCAACAGTTCATTGCATTTGCTATGGGTAACAGCATAGTGCGCATGTGCGTTCGGGAAATTGAAAAGTCTGTTGCCAGACATACGAAGAAAAAACTGTAAAATAACTGCAGTAGCGTTAAGAATGTAAGAATTTTTAAAACTCCTGTAAAATGATGTTTATTTTTTTTTCATAATATGTATTTTGATTTTCCTACACTAAGAAATCTAAACATTAGTTTATTTTTCATTTCATTGTTGAATTTGGCAGCTTAAGTGGCAGTAATGGACAAAATCGTACTCAGAAAAAAAATTTGGGAGGGGGTGGGGATTCAAACATTGAAAATGACAAAATTTTTCACGAAAACACTTTGCTTTGTTTAAAAAATTGAAATTTCGGGAGGCGGAGGAAGACCGGAACTCCCATTTCCCTTAATATGTCCTTGGTAATGGATTATGTTACTACGGTAAGAATTATGATAATTATGAAATTAGTTTTTTTATGTTAAATTCTAATCGTAAGTGAATTTGAAATCATTTTGATGTCACGAATTTAAAATTGCATCAAATCTTAATGAAGAAAACGCACTTTAGGGAAAAATTACTTCACGAAGGTTTATTTTTACGAGAGCCAAAATATTCACGAAACAATGAATGTTTCATTTAGATATTTCTATTTCTGTGATATCAACAATATTTTAAGACTTTTTATATGGTAAAGTTTTACCAAGGTGTTCTGCAGAATGACAGAGATTACACATCGCTCAAGCTTTAGGAATTAGAAGACAAAATAAAACAGTGATTCACACCATGTAGCGTTATTTTTGAACTAAACGAAGAAGACGAAACTATCCTACAGAAGCACTTTGAAAGCGAACAGATTTGTCTGGAAAACACTTTTTACGTTCTGTTTGATCTCAAATAATGCTGGAATAAATTTTGTGTTATCATTTTGCAGTAACGCTAGCATTTCAAGTAAGTATCTGTTAGCAAAAGCTTATATGTCACGAGTAAAAGAATTCATCATATTTTGAAATTTCATAAAAATGGAACTAATTCCACTAACATGAGAAAGAAAAACATTTGATTCAATCCGTACGAAGAACGGTACCCTGCTAGTTTGGAAATAAAATTTGTTGCAGTTAAGTACTGGACCAACATGCAGATTAAAAAAACCGTGTGCAACCGATTGTCGTAAACCCGTAAATCGTCCCCCCATTTTTCAAAATTCTGGCAAGTCCCTGTGTGTCATTTGCTAACAATGTACCGCTGTCCATAAGTCGTGAATCCTTCAGAAACAGCTAGGGTATTTATTTGCTACCCATGGTGGTTTTTCATTCTTTACGGCTTAAGACATGCACATAATCGGTAATCCCTTGAAGGTTGTCAATAAAACAGTGCTCCTGTTTTCGCTGCTAGAAACTGCCGTCATCAATGCCGCCAACTTTTTTTATTAAGCCAACGAGTGTCGAACACCCAAGTTGAGTCCAGGTTAATAAGACTCTAAGGGAGAATTAACATTATGGGCCAGTTCACCATGAACTACAGCATGCACAGACACTCACCGAAATATACTATTTATTTGATTCTCTAAAGAACGTAAACTGATGCGGGACTCTGTAGTTTGGGAGGTGATTCTGATGTCTGGGCCAGACGAATGACCAATGCATAGGAAAATACCCCCCCCCCCACCCACCCACCCATCAAAAAAAAAGGGGGGGGTTTACGAAGTTTTATTGCTAAAACGCAATATCACGCAAAATTTCTACAAACAATGTATCCAATAAAATAGTATTTGGATCTTTACTACATTGTTGTAAACAATACTAAGTTACTCTTTCAAAGCTCGTACTGTTGTCAATGAGAAAAATTTGCAACAATAAGCAACATAAATCATTTCTATATGTAAGCTCTTGAAAGGGATGCTTGGATCCCTTCATTATTTTGTATAACTGTTATATTTCGGTGCTTTAAACTGTATTCTCTATACCTTTTAAGCACTTTAATTAAGTAGTTTAATTATTTTGGTGCAAAATATTTTTTGTGCCGTTGGTTTTGGTGTTAATATCAGAAATACTACCTGATGACAGACACGGCTCTGCTATTTTAATTTCGGCTTGCATCTTCGCTGCTTTTTTTGGCTGCAAGGCGTGGTAAAAGTATATCCGTTGCACCAGTTCCGGGTCTCACTGTCCCACAAAGTGAGCCGGACTCTGATGTCGACGAATTTACGGACGCTAACTCCTCGCTTGGTTCGTACATTACGGCTGCTTCGCTGTCTCTTGCAGTGTGCGAATACTCTCCACAGTATCCACGAGATCTGATGGAAAGGTTTTTGGACGACTGCTTTTTCAGACTTGCACTGTTAATGCAGTTCAGTGATGCACAGCAGGCCAAAAGTAAAGAATTTAGGAAGCGTTTGGCTCGCTTTTTTTGTTGCTTTAAGTTTTAAATTGTAAAAGAATAATGCTTTTTATGCGGTTTTTGGCTCACAATTAAAATCCGAACAAATATCTGCTTTTTATGCGGTTTTTGGCTCGACAGTTAAAAGCCGAACAAATATCTGCTTTTTAAGTGGTTTCTGGCTTTGGACAATTAAAAACCGAAAAATGCTCTGCTTTTTATGCGGTTTTTGGCTCTGGACAATTAAAGACCGAAAAAAGTCTGCTTTTTATGCGGTTTCTGGCTCTGGGCAGTTAAAAACCGAACAATTATCTGCTTTTTATGCGGTTTGGTTTCTGGCTCTGGACAATTCAAAAACGAACACATACCTGCTTTTTATGCGACTTTTGGCTCTGGGACAATTAAAAACCGAACAAATATCTGCTTTTTATGCGGTTTTTGGCCTCTGGACAATTAAAAACCGATCATTTTTTCTGTCCAATGTGACACCCCCATGTCGCATTTTGAAACTAAGAGTGCCACGAAAGTAATGTGATTTAAAACTAATCTTTTTTGTGATTGAATTTTTCAATAAAAATTTTATGTATAATTCAAATCTATTGAACAGCACACTTGGCTTAAGATGGGAATCACACAGCAAAAGGAAACGATATTAGGCTATTTTTGTTATTTAGAATATAAAATTTTGTAAATATGGGGAAAGGGAAAAATATAGAGTGACTCCACTCGACATAGCACAACTAGTAATATTAATAAAACGTGATAATATTTTATATATGTAAAAAAAAAAAAATAATAATAAAAAAACTTACGTCGTATGTGTTCTGTATATTTAATTGTAAACTAGTTGTATGTATTTCATACAAACAGTATTATTACATTATAAAGCTAAAGTACAAAACTGCAAAATAAATAGCTAGTAAATGCCGCTTCATGTGATAATCTCGGGGCCTTGGGTTTTTGGTAACAATAAGGAATTGAAGAAAAACTTAATGGTAGAGCCTAATATTATTTAGATACGTAAATATGATAAAATGAAAGTGCATCCACGATAAAATGAAACATTATGGCAGAAAACATTTATAATTTTTTCTAGGGATACAATTCTTTCGTAAAAGTCCGTTAATAAACTGTTCATACTCATACTGTTATTGAAAACTATCCGAACGGTAGAGTACGTCTGGTTTCGAAATATCGAATATCGTCAGAATAGCTTTTCCCTCTAAGCTTCTAACGCACATGGTTAACACTAACAGACAAACAATACACGATTTTTCTTTGAAGTTACGCTTGAAATCGGTTTCTTAACAAAACCCCGTGTCCTAGTACGTTTTTCAGGAATTTGTCTGCGAAAAAAGTGATAATATTAACCGAAAAGTTGATCACATAAAGCGCTTGATTTTGTATGGAATGGAATACTGGCTGTCGGTGCCAGCTGATTTCGATAATAATACGATTAATAACAATAACCATGATCGCATTAAGCGGCACATACTGTGTACAGTTTGCATTTTTAATTAACTTTTTGTTTTTGCATAATTCTTTTATTGAAAGTATTCCCGCCAAAATAGGGACATCCATTCACACTTGCATTTTGAGGGACTGACTAGAAGTCCTTACATTTTGAATTCAATTTATTCTACTCAACCATTTCTACGTCATTCTTAGCAATTTGAGTGAAGGAGAAAACAAAAAGAAGTGGTTAATCATATTCCGGAATTGTTAGCAGCTAACTATATTCTTTGAAAAACTAGGGGCCAAAGCCCCTAGAGTCGCTACGCTCGCTTTTCGTATGAGGCATTCGGCCCCTAATAAGGTTTATTCGGAAAAAAGTCATAAGTGACAAAACCCAAAGACTGAATCTAATAGAATGTTACCGAGTTATACATTCCTTGGTTCTTGCATGTTAATTGGAACAACTTCACAGTATTTTTAAATGTGTAAAACCTAAGGAAGACCTTGCGTTATTTGCCATCCATGGCGGTTTTTCATAATTTGACGACTTACGTATACTTATAGTTAATAATTATTTCTATAAGGAAACAGTGTTTCATATGTTTTCTTTAATAAAAACTACGGAACAGCTATTATACCTTGCTACTAATGTCGACTTTTCATTATTTGGCGATTTACAAATGCTCGTAAGCGATTATAATCATTAATGTAAGAATCCTGTGAAAAGAGTTATCCATACATTCGTATACATAATCCTTTGCAGATTGGCTTCTTTAGCACCACGAAATATACCATCCCGCCGCGCGGGCAAATATCCAAGCTGTAATGGCATAATTAACACCGTCAAATATTTCTACGGGTGGCAAATACCCTGGCTGAATCTAACCGACATTTCTATAACATGCATTTGAATATGATGATTAACATGCATTTGAATGATTATTTTTCATTTTCAACTGGATGCTAACACTTTGAACACACGCAGTATTTAGATTCACCCTGCTTAAGATAGCGTTTTTTCCAGGTAGTACCTGATGGCAAAATGGCTTTTTTAAACCAGTTACAATTACTATTAGAAAAGTATCAGAAAAACGAATTGGTATCAATTCTAAACTCCTCTTATCTAAGAGAACTTCTATTTGAAAATCGTCAGCTTTGTTTATCACACTTTGACTTATTTATTTCACACACTTTTTAATTTGGCGTAAAAATGGTGTAATTCTACTTCATGTTTGTTAATTTCAGGTAAGAATTGCTTTGTTGCAAAAGCATGAATCATGTTATGCTGGCGAAAATTACCAAGCTTGGAAACCATTATGCTTATTTTTTCAGTTTTTTTATAACATCTTCTAAAATAGTTCGAATTTCGAAATTTAAGTCAGCTTATCGGATTTCCCGCGATTTTCCTAATCCGTGGACACCTTCGTCGAAACCTAAATCCCCACGAATTTGAAGGAGATAGCAGAAGCTTTTGACAGCGGCGGCGGCAGCGGTCGTTACTTTTTTTAGAATAGAGAGACTACATTTTATTCCGCTTAACCCCTTGAGTGCCATGTAACCACTAGTGGATACATGCTACGTATAGGGCAAAATTCCACTGTAACCTCACGTGGATACATGGATTATTTAGGTGTACAACCAGTGTAATCAGCACACGAAACATTATAAGGTAGATTTTCGTTTATTGGGGTTGCATAAAATTACAAAATTTAAGTTAGAAAATGTCTGATTAGCAAAAGTTCGAAAAATAGGAAAATTAGAATTAAAATTACAAACTTTTGTGAAATTGCTCGAACTGTTCATTGGAACAAAAAAGCTTTTCCATACGCGTTACACTACTGTATTGTCATTTATTTATTTATTTTTCCAACATTATAGCACAACGCAACATCTATTCCTCTTTCATCTCGAACCTTCGACGATATTATCCACCAGCTTGTGAAAAGCTTCTGAAGGGGCATTCCTTTTCTTGTAGCCATTTTCACATTTTATGTAGTTTTTAGAATAATTTGTAAGAATTTCATCGTATACCATTATGGTAAATGGATGAAGTATAATTTCTGTTGAATAAGATATGTTGTAAAAATTCGTTGGCCTTCAGCACCATTCTTTGAATTATATGGAATCGAAATTTTTTGTACCATGAATAACATATCCTGGTACAGTTTTAAGGTTCCAAAGCTTGTTCTATTGCATCGACTGCGCCCATGCTTATATTATAATGTTCAATATGTTTGGGTTTCAGATAATACCTCTGAAGGTCATGTTCAGATAGTAAGTCAAGGTCTGTCTCATAGCTGTAAACTTGCAAGGCTTTCCGGAAGATCATTATCCACTATTTTCTTCTACAACATCTATTCCTTTAGTTTGACCTATAAAATAAATCCAAGCATGTTCTAGAAAACGCAGTTTTGTACGCAAGGGGTTAACCCATTCGTGCCTGGATATTTTTGCGACTTTCTTCGATTTTTGCTAACACCAGCAGTAATTGATAAATTTCTGATGTCAACTTTTTGAACAAGGGATGATTTCATTTAAAATCATTATGTATAAAAATTGAAATGTCAACATCCTACTTGGCCATATTAAAATATTTTGTGGAATTGAGGTTCAATACTCGCGAATAAAGGCTAGGAAAAATAAATAACGTTTTCGACTGATAGCGAAAATGCCGTCCCAAAAAAGGGACGCTAGGCATAAATGGGTTAAAAGCACAGCTCTGTGACTCGTGTTTTAGAACGGGGTCATTTCCACGTCAGATCAACAGTGCAGTTCACCACACCAACTTAGATTTTCCTCAGATTTTCATATAGATGATTTATAGGTTAAGATGACCACAAATCTCAATTTATAGGTTCTACGATTATTAATTACCGAGAAATTAATTATGCAATTTTTAAAGTTTTCTGCAAGATACGCCATTTTTTTCAGAATTGCTTAAATAACTCCTTATCTGTAGAGGTTACTGAAGTGAAAATTTGTTTCCAGAAGTATCTTTTTAATCTGATTCTAAAAATGTAATCAAAATTTGCGAATCTTCTATAGTTAATGCATGAGCATTGCATTTGCTAAAAAACACCATGAATTTTTTTCGGCCTGTTTGATCAGAAACACATGTTTTAAATTTTTATATATTGTTAAAATGGCATACCACTTCATCCCAAAAAATTTTCCACTTGGCTTTTTGCTCAGGAGCTGAGCAAAAAAAAAAAAAAAAAAAAAGTGACTTTTCATATATTGGGTCAAGTAATAAGTTTTAAGGAACGTGACAAAGAAATGAAAATGCACTTATTTTCATTTGAAATTTTGAACTTAGAAATATACCTTTATTCGTCAAAGTAATCTCCATTATTTTCCAGTACCTTCCGCCAAAGGTCAGGTAGCGCACGAATGTCAGGAGCATAGGATTCATCTTTTGATGGGATTAAGACATGGATTTTTGTGCTTCGTCTACTATGGGGAAGTGTGCAGAAGACAAGGCATTGTTTATTGAAAGAAATAGATGATAGTCGAGTCCGAAGGGGCTACGCCGGGTGCTCCAAAATTTCACAGCCAAACTTTACTAACGTGTCCTTAACCGGTTTTACAACATGAGACTGTGCACTGTTGGGAGGGATATGAAGGGTGTACTGTACTACAAACTATCTTAGCCTGGTGAAAGTGTAACAGCTGAACGCTATAAACAACAATTGCTGCGACTGGAGCAGGAAATCGATCGTAAACGTCCATTTACTGGCAAAGGTTTGCAGCCCGCCAATTCTCCATTACAATCTTATGTTGCGAAAACTGTTCAAGGACACGTTAATAAAGTTTGGCTGGGAAATTTTAGAGCATCCAGCGTATAGCCCTGACATAGCTACTTTGGACTATCATATACTTCGGTCTATGAGCAATGCTTTGTCTTCTGTACACTTCCCCTCAGTGGATGAAGTACGAAAATCCATTGATGACTCTATCGCATCAAAAGATGAATCCTATGCTGCTGGCATATGTGCGCTACCTGACCGTTGGCGGTAGGTGCTGGAAAATAACTATTATTACTTTGATTATTATTATTTATGGAGATTACTTTGGCGAATAAAGCTATTATTATAAGTTCTAAATTGCATATTCATTCCTTTGACACGTTCTTTAAAACTTATTACTAGATAAAATATACAAAAACTCACATGAAAATTCAATAATTATTTTACTCAGCTCCTGAACAGAAAGCTAAGATAAAATTTTGTTCGAATGTAGTGGTATGCCACCTTAACAACATATAAAAATTTAAAACATGTGTTCCTGATCAAATATGCCCCAAAAAATTCATGATGTTTTTTAGCAAATGCAATGCTCATGTAGATATACGAATTTTAATAACATTTTTGCAATAAGCTTAAGAAGTTCCTTTAAGAACAAATTTTCACTTCACTAATTCTGCAGGTAAGGAGTTATTTATGAAATTCAGAGGAAAAATGACAGATCTTGCAGAAAACTTAAAAATTTGCATAATTAGTTTCTTGGTATTTAATTAATGTAGAACCTTCAAAATTGAGATTTGGAGTTATCCTATTCTTTAAATCAGGAATGGGCAACCTTTGAAAAGTTTCGGACCAAACATTAGGATATTAGTGAAGTCGTGGGCGTATAACTGGGATTTGTATGGGATTTTGAATGGTTTATATGGGTTTTATGAGGGGTTTTGGATATGTTCCGCGGGCCGGATCAAAAGCCCTGGCTGGCCATATCTGCTTTAAATCATTTATAAAAAATTTGAGGAAAATCTGAAATGGCGTGGTGAACTTTTTCCAATTTTCTGTTTGATTTGACGGGAATGACCCACCGTCGACTATAAAAATTCCGTTTCAAGTTTTCACTTAAAAGAATAATATTGAATTAGTGTTTTTGTTTCTTTTAGTGGTTTTTTATCATCATGAAATTATAATAGAAACACACACACACACCCTCACACAATGAATAAATAAGCTACAAAAATCTGATTAATAAAAAAATCAATAAATATCAAAAGAAGCATATAATAAATTTTCTTAAATTATTCTTACACTCTTCAAATTAAATGAGATAAAGAATAATGGACAAAGTTGTCTTTTATTGCTGCTCGTACTCCGTGGACAGTAAATAGCAATGCATGACTATCTATTTATTTTAGGATAATAAACGAATGAAAGTTAAGATCACTGATTCAAGAAATATCAATTTTTCATGTGGTTTACAACACAGGTCATGTTTTATGAGCGGAAATTTATTGCTCATAGCCGCGAGAAAGTTGTGCAAGGAGAGTTAATTCCGCGTCTAGTTTAATAAAGATACGACAGAATAAATTTATTTAACTTCAAATGATATTTTTTCTGGATTTTGTTTCTACACAACTATAATTTTTTTCTATTATGATCGCGAGCACTAATAAAAATGTGCTTGAGAATGTAAATCAAAAGGCCTTCTGAAAAAGTATTTTGGGAAAAAGATTAGCTTGCACCGAATATATATATATGTTACTTTCGATGATAAAATTTTAGTTCTTTAGATTCTAAATAAAAATGGTTCACTTCGAAGTCAAATTTCTTCTTTAAGATCGTAAAAAAAATGCACAAATAAAATACTACTGAGAGACGAATGCTCGAATACATTCGAATTTCTGATGGCTTTTGCAAATCGACCTTTTTTTATTTTATGCTCTCCTTGCCCCTGTAAATTACAACTGTACACAGTTTTTATTCGATAGTAAAAGTGTAATTACAATGCTTTTTATTCATCTACCCCCTTTCTTTGTCCGCCTCATGTTATAGTTGAATATTACTGTTAAGTGATACACATATACACCTGCTCTATAAACTGCTCGGTTATAGTTAAACTTCCCCTATAAACAAGGTGCTATAGCTAAAGCAAGAAGTACAATAACTAAATTTGGCATATAAACTATATTATAGGGTTTTGTACAGATCCTGGGTTTGCAAAAATGCCGAGCTTTTGGAATATTAGCAAAGTGATCTGATATCTTAAAAGTACTGCGGTTTTTTTTTTTTTTTTAAATACATAAAAAACGGAAATGTTCTTTAGTATCTCAAATATTAGGAAAGTTTAGGTCAAGTTTGCAAGAGTTGATAATTTTAGCAATTAAGGACCTCTACGAACTCTCCAAAAAAAGGAGATTACAAGTAGGAATTTACAAATTTGAATTACAAGTAGGAATTTTACAACGCTCAAGGAATTTACAAGTTTTAGTTCAAAAACTATCCGACAGGTGTCGCTTTGCATGAAAAATAGTAAAAATTAAATTTTCATTCGGCACAAGGACGTATCCAGGGGGTTCGGACCCCCCCCCCCCGAAATTTCAGTTTTTGTTAACAAAATAATGAACTCTTTTTGTGAAATATTCCGCCTTTTTCACGGTTTGGATCCCCCCCCCCCCGAATTTTTTTTCTATTAATATAACCGCCTACTTACACTGAATTTTGAGAGATTCTCCCATGTAGGCGTAAACTTAAAGTTAACGTCATCACTAACTTCAACAGATTTATCGGAAAGACTTTAATAAACAAAATAACATGTACATTAATATAGATTATGCTTATTAGAATTTTTGTTATTTTAAATGTGCTCCCCCCAGGTCGATTATGCGCGTAATTGCTGTGCATTATACCGGGTGTCCAGAAAAGGACTCCCTGATTTCAAAATTAAATATCTCGAAAACAAAGATCGATAGAGGCAGTGGTGGGAAAAACTACTTTTTTTTTGTATCGCGCTACAACTACCGCTACTTTTCGAAAAATGTAGTTAACTACAACTACAACTACTTTTTGACAAATGTAGTTAGCTACACTACTTTTGAAATGTAGTCGCTACTTCGCTACTTTTTCGCTACTTTTAGGAGACAAATTTTGCTAACAGATTCAATTTGCATTACATTCATATTTAAGGATATTTATATCCTAATTAGAGAAAATTATCGATATCTAAAGCCTTGGTTTTCTACTCGCGTCCAGCGTGATTAATGACCTCAGCGGGTGTCTCTCGCGTCCAAAGAACGCGTTTATTAAAAGGTGGTTTCCTTGTAGCGTTGAGCGCCGCAGATTTGGTGGACGCACGAAAGACCCCGGGCACCTTTTCGCCTTTAATTAGAAAAAACTATTGCTCTAATAAACAACTACCAGGCGAGTATTTGAGCAGGGGGAGGCGGGCCCCCTCCGAAAATGTAAAGCAATTATTAAAAAGGAGCTATTTTGAAACATTTCTTTTAACTTTAGAACAATAAAGTTTAAAATACCGAATCGTCCCCCTCCCCCCGAAATGGAAGCCTATATATACGCTACTGGCAACTACTGCTAATTATTGAAGTATTGCTGAAACTAATTAAGTTTTAATACCTCTATGATAAAAGTAAATTGGGAAAGTGAGCTCTGAAAGCATGAGAAAAATCATGAGAACTAAAAAAGTTTTTAAAAATATAATAATAAAATGGATGTCTGAACGGGAAAAAAAGGCCCGTTTTGAGACCCCTTTCATGTTGTACAAACATTCTAGTTTCTTGAGCACAAATCAAAATTAATGAGTATAAAGGCCTTTTTTCATGACTTACCAAATTAGTGATTTATGACGAATGACCCGTGTGAACCATGTAATATTGTATAATTGTTTAAATTGAAAACATCACATATGATATGCATATTATAAAATAATGAAAACAATTACTAATTAAATTCATGATATATCTATTTAAAACATTGCATTAAAAAAATCCTCTATGTTAAAGAAATTTTAAAAGTTATTATCATCAACACAACTTTGTGTTAGGTATAAAAGAATTTTATAGAATTATATTGTTATTTTAAGGCTAAGAGAGAGATAAGTCTCTAAGGATTTTACAAACTATTAATTATTAATAGAAATTCTCATATTTTCGTATTAAATTCTGAAAATTATTACACAAAAAACCTAATAATTTAAATATAATAGACACTTTAAAATTTTAACGAAAGAAAGCAGAATTTCAACATATTCATGGAAGACTGCCATGCCTCTAGTATAAAATAAAAACCACATAAATTTATTCAAAAACATGTTTATTAAATTTTAACAAGAGCTGGATCTCAAAATTGTTATCCGCCAAACATGATCGTCGAGGAGAAAATGCGTCCAATGCAATCGAAAACAATCTTTGTACAGATGCACTGGACGGCACGGCACGCCAGTGTTAGTTTTTTTGAAGGCTTCTTTCATATACGTGTACGCCGAAAGCGAAGATAGGGGTTTAATTGGCTCTGACAAGAACCTTGTAAGTTCTTCCTCGTAACTATTTCGAGTGCATGCGAAAGAGAAATTAAAAAAAACCAGAAAAGTCATCATCCATGGGCTGATCCTCGATACTGATATCTGAAGTTGTCGGAAACATATTCTGGAGGTATTCCTCCATCCATTTTTTTGGCTTCGGTCTTCCTCTCCTCCTCAATCCAGAATAGTTTGAATCTGGGATGGAAACAAGCTGAGAGAACAGTTTCTCTGTCCCACAGCAAATGACTAAATCTCGTTTCCACCTGACAACTGAAGATTTTGCGCCCCCTCCTATTTTTTAAAAATGCAACTAGGTAGCTTTCATATACCATTTAGCGCCCCTTGGCCGATGCTGCGCCCGTGTACAGTTGACCTTCCTTGCTCCCCCGTAGCCAGGGACGGCCCGACACGGTAAGCAAGGCATCGGAGCGCCATATTCGAACTAAAAAACTAAGGAAAACTTAATCTGGAGCATAACACGGGGCTTCTTTACGTTTGCAGGGAGGCTCCACGTACCCTAGATCAGCTCTTGCACCTAGCTACGCCACACATTTAGCTATAAAAGCTTTCAGGGGTTAAAATGTGGCTTTCAACTTCAATAATATACGGACTGTCAAATATGCATGGTGCTCTGAAACTCATTGGCAAAAAGTCAAAAAGAGTGGCAAAGGTAAATAAGACGGTTATGAATCACGTAACAATGTAGGGTTTGATAAGTCGTCCTCCAGTACCTGTTAATAATTTATTTTTTCACAGAAAGTTCACTAAAATTCACTATTAACATGATTGATTACTACTGTACATTGACTAAAAGATTTATTATTAAACAATTATTAACAGGTAAATGAAACCATTTCCGACATACACAGTGCTATATTATTCTGAACAGCCTTGGTAGAGATGGCGCCCGGTGCGGTCGCACCGTTCGCTCTACCTTAGGACCGAATCTGAAAACTGTCACTACAAACGAAGAACACTGTAACCGAGGTCAGCAATATTTTTAGCCCCTGAAATAATATCTTGGATGCATATGCTTATACCTTTTGTCCCTTTTCAACAAACTCAAAAAAGATAAGGTTATCAACTCGTAAAAAAAAAAAAAAAAAAAAAAAAAAAAAAAAAAAATTGTGTACAATTTCTACATATTTACTTTCTTTTTTTCAGTTTCAGGTTCCACGAAAAATGTACTAATCCGTTTTTACACTTCTTTGAGACAAAAAACATTCCGAGTTGTAGAACATAATCACGTGATTAATTAATGTTTGAAAATCTACAATACTGCAGAACTGTCATTACTCTTGTAGAAGTTGAACACACCACCAGGACACAAGGTTAATAAAGAGTGCCCAAACTCAAAAAATTGCACTGTAACGTCGAAAAATGACCAAACCTTAATATAAATAAACTTAGTAAAACTAAGCATAAATAAAATTGTTGTTCAATGCATCGATCATAAGGAGGAGGCAAAGAGAAAATTAAAAATGTCGGTGACTCTTCCAGAAGTGGTCTCGATGCTTTCAAGAAAATTCCTGTGAGAAAACCGTAAGTTTTTCTCACGCTTCGTAGTTTTCCGTAGATGGTGAGTGAGAGGATGGGGGGGGGGGGATCGCCAATTGCGAGGACTGACTATATATCATGTCAGATTTGAAAGGATATCGCCAAAAAGGAAGTTCACGGAATACTGGATTCTGAATGATTGGCAATCATCCTGGCAAGTGGACACTACACTGTATTTATGGGTGCAATAAAAAAAAAAGATCAAAGAAAATTAATGATGTTACAAAAGCATACAATTTACAGATAAGTAAAATTCCTTTTCGAAAGCAAAAAATACTTATTTTTATGTTGATTTATGTTGCAAACACGCAATAGCAGTCAAAAATATGCAGACCCTGATCAGACATAGAAGGGGCCCCGGGGCAAAAAAAAAGGCTGTTTTGGGCCCCTATACTATTACAGACATTTTAACTTATTTGTGATTGTTTTCTATTTTCCCAGCATAAAAATAAAACATTTCAAAATAATTCTAAAATTAAATTAAAAATTACCCATGTATTTATACTCATTTAGAACAAGAATGTGCATTTAAAATTGATTTTAATATTTTTTTAATCCATTTGTATTATTAGCGTATGTGTGCGCTGAGTTCCACCTGCCAGAAAATTTTCTTTTCTTCATCATAATATTTAAAAAAATGCTAACTAATGGATATTTTGTGATAAGTACATATGGCCATAAATTTTCAATAACGCCTTTAATTTCTATTTTATTGATCAAGTCTTCTGAAACCATTATCATTGTGTTAGAAAGAAGAACAGAAAATAAGTCTCGAAGCCTTTTTATTGTTACACAATTATGATATAGATAAAGGAAATTTAGCTTAATAAAAATTATTATTGCAGCATATATAAATTTAATATACAATAAATGGAGAGATTTGCGAGGCCTTTATTTTTCAGGGGCTCACGGGCCCACACGCCCGTGTGATAATGAGACTCTCGAGGCCCCATCAAAATAACCTCTGTTCAACTTTGGACCTCTCTTACCTTCCTTTTTTTTCCTCTTTATGGCAGATTGGTGATTCTACAAATAATACTGAGAACGAAAAAAAGAAAAAAGATGCACAATGTCAGGCTTCCGCTTCAGGCAAAGCAAACCCCTTCACCCCCCCTCGTGTGCGTGTGTCCCCTGGGAGGGGGGGGGCGGGGGAGTGATTGGGTGTCTTTCAAGCATCAGTTTCAGTTATGCTTGGAGTCAGAAGAGAGAGAAATTGCACCACGGGATCAATCGCCGGAAATGATGACACGGCAAAAGTAGCTACCAAAATTCGCTACAAACTACTGTTTTTTTGTAGCGCGCTACACGCTACACTACTTTTTAAAAAAAGTAGCGCGCTACACTACAAACTACAAAAAAAAGTAGCGGCTACTGTAGTTTCGCTACAAGTAGCGCGCTACTCCCCAGCCCTGGATAGAGGAATGCAGTAAACGGTATGTTTATTGTGAAAGCTGTAAGAATTTTATACAGCAGTTTGAAATAATAGTTACAAAAGCTGCTAACAGATGGCGCTGTAATCGCCATATAGCGTAAATGCCCACTCAGATCAGTACTAATCATAGATGCTATCCGACAGCCTCAGAGCGCATCAGTTCCACTATTGAAGCGTGAAAGGAGGTTAGTGTACCGAAGGAAGAGATTAAAACCATGTACTCCATTGAACAACGCGTTTTTCTGGTGCTAGAGTACCACAGGTTAAAAGAGAGTCCTACGGCAACAAGGCGCAGTTTTCAAGCACGATTTAATGTTCCAAAAGGACCCGATGCGAAAACCATTCGTACGCTCTTCGCGAAATTTCAACGAACAGACAGCGTAACTGATGATCTAGTGGGGAATGTTGGGCGCAAGCAAACTGCAGTTACGCCTGCAAATGTCGCCATAGTTTCTGGAATTATTCAGCAAAATCCAATGTCATCCGTCCGTAGAATTGCATCTGAGACTGGTTTGAAGCGTTCCAGCCAACACCTCCTAGACATACAATGCCTGAGAACAGAAAATTTTAAGTCATCACTAGGTCCACTAAAGTGACGTCATCACACATTTTTTTTCAGAAAGTAAAATTATTCAAAGCGCCACACAGCAAGGGTTAGAGGATCGACCACGTACTGAATGGTTTATGCAAGATGGAGCGCGACCACATCGTACCGAACAAGTGTTTCGTTTTCTTGATGAATACTTCGGGAATCGAGTCATTGCTTTAGAATATCCCAAATTTACTGGTGCAGGCATGGATTGGCCTCCATAATCGCCGGATTTGACTCCCTGTGACTATTTTTTGTGGGGCACATTGAAAGACATTGTCTACCCGAAGCATCCCGCCACGCTGGGCGAGCTTGAATCGGCGATCTGTGTGGCATGTGAATCCATTTCTGTTGAGACACTACGAAATGTGATTGCAAATTTCATTCTTCGTTTGCGCCACCTCTGTAGTGCCAATGGTACACATTTTGAAAACATTGTGGTGTGATTTTTTACAAAGAATGTTTTCATACGATTATTTCCTTTGTGTATGCTGATAATGAGCTGTACAGCGTACAGCGCCATCTCTTAGCAGCTTTTGTAACTATTATTTCAAACTGCTATATAAAATTCTTACAGCTTCCACAATAAACATAACGTTTACGGCATTCCTCTATTGATCTTTGTTTTCGAGATATTTAATTTTGAAATCAGGGAGTCCTTTTCTGGACACCCGGTAGGCGATAACTTACTAATTGTATGTGATGTTTTGATCGGTGTACCTCGCGAAATAACTCAGAAATTATCAAACCAACCACAATTTTTTTAACATTTTGAATTTAGAGGGGTTGCAACCTCTGTTGCGCAAAGCGAAAAATCTATTTCTTTGATAATTGCCCCAAAAGTATTTCTTACAACCAGCAATAGAGGAAAAAGCATCAGTGTGAATAAAGATGGAAGTACCTTTATCTTATGAAAATCTGGTTAGATGCTTTCAAGAATTTTTTAAGTGCTTGTGAGACGAATGAATTAGGCGAAAGTATTTAAATGTTACTTAATAAATATTAAGAATGATTGAGACAGTTATATATTGTTTTGAAATATAAAAATATTACTTTAAAAATGTAACGAAAGTGAAAATTGGAAGTTTTACTTAAATTTACAAAATATTATTCCTTTGTTCTTGGCTTAGTAACATCATGAAATGGTCTTATATACATCATAGCGTAGCCACGTTTGAATGAGAAAAAAAAAAAAGAGAAAAGAACCCGCTAATGATTCTAAATGATATTCATGAGCAAGGTAAAAAAAAAACTCAACCTCACCTTCCGCGTGTAATTTAAGCAGGAAAGTAAAGAATTTTCCCAAAGAATGTTATGCATGAAATACAACGAACGTGTACATTTTTTTTTTTTTTTTTTTGGAAGCATGGTCATGCCTTTGTTGACTCTGCTTATATTTTATATATACGGGGTTTAATTAGCCTGCTGTAAAAATACACCATACCTCCGTGACTCATACGCAACCCCTCTAAAACTCATCAAAATGCGTTACGTAATTAGAGGACTGCACACACACACAGAGAGAGAATCCCAACTCCGCATAACTCCGGGGCTTAAGTGCGTGAATCACACAATACCGCCAAAAAATATTTCCAAATGAAACGAATGACGTACACTCATCAAATTACCGCCAATCAGCGCCAAACAAAGGAATAATAAAAAGATGACTGCCGCTCAACAAGCTGTGTGGTGTGATTTGTCTCCGTTGTTCATTAGCGATGGAAACAAAGATGACGGTAAGGAGCAAAAGATTGCTAAATGAGGGGAAGTGCGATGAAAGGGGGGAGAACGGCTGGGGGGATAGAAAAAGGGGGGAGGGTGGACAAAGCCGGTGAAATTAACGACTGGGAAAAGAAAGATTTTAAAATTTAAATTAAGCGAGAAAGAGGGAGCTTTTTTTCGGAGGGGGGAGGGGCGAAGTGATTTTTGAAGAACGTGGAATTCTGATGAGCAACAAGTTCGTGCAGAAAGCCTATGTTGGAGTTCTACTGAATTAAATAGTGATTTAATAGGAAAAAAAGGAGAATATAAAACAGCTATTGACTTGTTGAATGCGTTTGCTTTTAACTTTGCCCATGATACAGTGAAACCTCGTTTGTAAGTCACCTGGATAAGATTCCACTCCACGTATTACATCATCTTTCAGAAGTCTCGAAATTTTTAATACGCCTTTTCACGTATTGTGCTTCGCTTATTGCGTCTGTATTTTTTAACCCTTTAGCGTGCAGTGTTCCCGCTCTGGGAACACCAAACTCTGACGTTTTGACTGTTTCCTGTCACGAAGAATAGATTTGATTTCTATAAAAATAGTTGCGGGTGACATAGCTCCACGAGAATCCTTTACTTTTTAGCACGTCATTTCCCGTAAAAAAATGGTCACGATTATTTTTAACAGCACTGGCATCTGCTGAAAAAGTGAAAGAATGCGAGAACAGCTGGATAGATTGCCCAATGCTAAAAAAAGGGCAGCCGTTGAAAAAATTTAAAGAGCGATTATGAAAAATACTTAACAGATTAAATTACATGACATGTATTGTGGGTCTAAACGAGGAACGTTTGTAAGAGAAAAATGCGACGGACCAATAAATTTTGTATTTCGCTGGTCCCTGATGTAGTTTTGTGGCTCTCGGACCAGCCGACCATCGTTAATTCTGAGCCCTGGTTTAAACTAAGCGTGCGCAGAGTTTTTGCAAGGGGCGAGTCACCCTTTTCCATTTGAAACATTGTACCCAGGTTTTTCTAAGAGCACTAATCAAAAAAGTCGTTTTCCATAGCAAAGTCACGACTGCAGAAAATCCATTTTTGTGACTTTGCTCTTTTCCGGCATGGGTCTTTCACACTTGCCACCAAAGTGTGTCTTCAACACCTTAGAGAGTCACCACGTTCTGTTTTCATTCAATCATCATCAAATTTATAGGATCGGAATCAACAGGGAAAAGTCTGAAACAGGGAGAGAAATTAATAAAAAAGATGGCATCAACGTGGAGAGTAATTTCAACATTATATTCTGTGTATGTAGCCAGAGACATTATTGTAAAATAAATAAAAAATGCAGAAACACTTTTTTGTATTTTAAATACGCAATATAGTGCTATATATTATAAACGTATCAAAATCCATGCGCCGTCCCTATTTTTATTCCTTATTCTAATAAGTGTATCATTATTCATTAGTGCACCGTGTTTTTCTTCCTTCTTTCATAAAGCGCTTCAATCTATATTAAAATCGCCTATCGAAACTGTTTAAAACAATCTTCGTGAGGCATATTCTAACTATTCTCTGGCTTTTTGATAACCGTAGTGTTTGTCAGTTTCTGGCTAAATGCGAAAGATATCGCCAAGGTAGATTCAGATTGGAGGACTTATTTTTTTGCTCCAAACTTGGCAATAAATCATCAAAATTTGCAATCCTAGGCGACTTAGAACACTTTATCCCCCCCCCCCGCCCCGTACTATCAGACAATCCTATTGAAAAATGAATCGAAAATATGTCTACATCCACAAATCATGCCCACAAAAATATGTCCTCAAATGATGTCAACATAAAATATGAACGAAAAAGCACTCTAATGCTGATAATAAAAAAAAATAAATCAATAAATATTAAATTTAAATAAATAATAAAATAAAAAATAAATAAATATGATTGTAAGTATTTTTTTCTGCGGAGCAGATACACGGAGGACAATCAACAAGGCAAATGAGGAAAAAAAAAATTCCAACAGAAATGGATTATTGGAGACGATCAGAGCGAAAATATCTAAATTAAAAGAAGAAAACAAATCTTACGTTAGTCATGTACAGATGAGATTTTTTTTTAAGCAGTCTTGCACTTAGAATTTAAATTTTACAAGTAATGGCTCTTCACTAGTTCATCAGGAAAACGGAGCGATGTGCATAATAAAAATAAAAAATAAGTATTGTCTTCAAACCTTTCTTGAAATAAAGCATTTTGTCTGAAGATATCTTTTTTGCAATTTTAGATGTACAAATGAATTTTCACTTACGAGCTTCACTTTTTGAAAAGCTTTGCAAACGCTTTCGTTCCCTTAAATCTATTTTTAATTACATTTCATTTAACACTTCTCTCGGGTTCTTCAAGCGCCTGGCTCAGAGCTTTCCCGTCAAGGACCGGGGGAGTGACAGGGAAAACAAGAACAAGGAATTGACACGGGCATGAAAAATTAATTCCATTCACACACTTTGATTGTCACAAGCGTTAGGGTGTGCTCTGTTTGGTGGTGGTGGTAGTGTGAGGGGGACGAGAAGGGGAGCTTTTCCTCCCCCATTCTAATCGAGTATCGACTTGGGCAATGATTAAGCTCCGCTACTCGGGAGGATGTTTGTGAGTGACGTCACCAGATGCGTCCCTGTCACGCCGTAAAAATTTTATTATCATGAAGTTTTATATTTGTTTGTTTTATTTATTCATTCATTTATTGAGTTTTTGATGCATCATTTTTGGCATCTATTGATTATTTCCTCTTTTTTCAGAGTACGTATAAAAATCGTTTTGAGCGATTATTTTTCAGTTTAGAGTTCCAAAAGCGATTTTGCATTCTTGAAAAAAAAAAGAAAAAAAAACTGCTTTAAGAATACGTATTAAAAGAAGTACATAGAATTATTAAACGCCTAGATGGAAAGTTAAGCATTCAATAATTTGAAATATTTCCCTAAATGGGTGAAATCTGGTTCAATTTAGGGATTCAATTTCTGCTGATAACTCTTCCGATATTTACTGAAATTTATCCTAAAATTTGATTTTAGTGAACAGGTTTATGAATTACAGAAATACATACGTCATTTTGTGAAAAAAAAAAAATTCCGTATTTTAGGAGCGTAATTGGTTTGCTTCCAAAATTGCATAGGTGCTATATGACGAGTAGATGTTTAGTCTTAAAGAACAGATAAAAATAAAGCTAAACAATAGTAAAATCTCAGAACAAACGAAATTAAAAATGACAAAAATTATGTCTAACGTTTTCCACGATATCAGCCATTTTTTAAGTAAAATTACAAGTAAAGACTGACCTTTGTCTTGAATTTTGAACTTATTTCAACTTTATATAAAAAAATGAAGACGTTGTAAAATAATAGTTTATCCATCCATGACCCTTACCTTATCTTTCTGAAATATTTGTTTTATTCATTGACAATTAAATCAATGCTTTTTTCCACACTTTTGATACCAGAAAAAAAAGTTCCTTTGTTATTGAAGCATAATCCTTCAGATGGGAAATAATAATTCGATTGGAAGCGCTAAAATTAAATTAGTAGAACGAATGTCTTCATCGATTTATTTGATGTCAACAATATTTTGGGAAGAAAGTCTGATTATAGGAAAAAATTTGGTTTGGTATATGTATTAATTACATTTATTTTACTGTGAATAAAAACTCAGATGCGTGAGGAGCATTCTAATGTTTTTAACATGCATTTTTGCTGTGGAAATCTGTTCGAGGTTAAACATTTTGACATATCAGTCGATTGTCTTCGATACACAAAACGCGATCATTGTATCGAAACATGCTCTGCTTAAAAACAACAGGTTTTAACACTTTTCAACAAGGTAGAAAAGTGTTTATGATTTCGGTTTGTCTGTCTGTCCTTTCGGGCTCTAACTCACGGAAATACGCCTCGGTTACAACGAAATTTGCATACATTATTTCTATGTACTGTACCGTGTAACTTATTGAAACTGGTGCATATAGCGTTTATAGTTCTTCTACGGTAGAGCTCAAAAGATTTCCAAAGCATTGCACTCTATGGGCAGTCATTCTTTAAAGTGTATTTTAGAGATATTTGGCTATTGGAAATGAAACAAAATTGATACATGTTATTAAGAATTACAAGACAAAGTTCTCCTTTGGAAATGTGTCTCCATCATTACTAGTTCTTCTAGAGGAGCACTCAAGGTAATTTCAATACATTACGGTCAGTGGCAGTTTAGAGACAGGCATCCATTTAAAGCACAATAATATCCTGCTATGTAATATTAGCTAATGGTCCGACGACTATCGTGTGCCGCCCGCAAAAGTTGCGCCAAAAGTCGCAATTTTAGTGAATTTTGCGATAAAGCGACAAAAAGGGTGAGATAAAGATCTTTCGAAAAATGAACCCAGCTTGGCGATATTTTCATTATTTGGCGGGAAACCAAAAAATATCTAATGTGGTGATATTAAGGTATGATGAGTTTAATGGGAATGTCGAACATTCATTACTAGCACTCTAATTAACCGATTTCGTTTATGTGTGCGTGTGTGCGCGCGGGCGCGATATTGTGTTGGAATGCGTTCGTTATGATTTATCTTTCTTTTCCTTAATAGATGTCGATTAATTTTTTCATTATGTCTGTATACTATGCATGTTTGATAAACATACTGGACAAATGGCTTATCACTTCAATTGATATTTGGTGCTTCCACCGTTTAATTTATATATAGAGTTTACTCCTCTTTGTTTTTGAGTACAATTGAATTCTTTCGTAACGTAAGTTTTCAATCGTCTGCTTTTCCTATATTCACAATCCGCTTCAATTTTCTTTCACCATGCTTGATCATTTTTTGAGATCCATGCCCCCTTCATGCTAAAGCTTTTATGTTACCTTCAGATGCGCTTTATACATATCTATTACGCTTCTATTTGATACTTTAAGTTATTTTTAAGTGTCAGATATTTTTACGCCATTTTGTCGCATGGACACAATCTTCCCTCTTTTAAACTCACTAACAGCTTTCGTTGATGACATCTGAAAGCAAAAACAACCCGTTTTACTAAGTTCAACCAATCTTAAGTTTGAATATTAGAGTCGTTTACTTTGACATTTAATTTTTGAGAGGTATTAGTGAATGTTTTCCATAATTACAATTCAAGGGGGGGGGGGGGAGGGTCGATGAAATGTGGTAGGTGAAAATTCATTTGGCGACTGTGTTTATTATTCCTTATAAATGATACAGTGTTAAGCGAATCAATGTGAACACAAAGTGATAATTTTTTTATTAGTTACAAAAATAAAGAAACAAGAAAGAAGAAGAAAGACAAAACGCATCGATGATAGAACACTTTCCGCCACAAGTCGTTTTTTTTTTTTTTACAAAATTTGGCAAGATTTCGGAGATAACCTTTAAAAATTTTTTTTACAGTGGATTCTTGACTTAGCTGGTGATATGCGTTCAAAGATGCCTTGTGTAACTGAAAATTTCGTGTTGTAAAGGAGGGTGCGCGCTTCTTACTGTTGGTTTCGTCAACAGCCTGGTGTTGCGGGCCAGGAGTTCGTCTTGCCTATGAGATACGTTACTCGCAAAAAAAAAAAAAAAAAAAAAAAAAAAAAACTCGCGCAAGATAGATTGCGTTGTAGCGCGAGTCCACTTTATCACTGCTAGTGCAATTTCCCAAGACCCTGCCAAGGAACTTTAAATATCATCTTTTTTATGAACAGTAAGCTATCATAAAAGTTTATATGCTGTACATATTATTGTCGAATTGTATTGTGCTCGAAAACGATGAATGACTCTAAACTCCCATGGACCGTAATGTATAGGAATTCTTTTGAGTGCTCGTATAAAACTATGAATGCTACATACGCTGTTTCCGATGGAGAGCGTTATTTTGTATTTCTTAATAACATATATCAATTTATCTTCCTTGCTTTTTATTGTTTGAAATCAATAAATGATTTCTAGAAATTATCTCTAATTCGTACAGTGCTGTACCGCAAAACCCCAGTCGGAAAGATTTAATTCTAAAAGTCCTCTAGTCGGCTAGAAAATCATTTTATTCCCTTTAATTCAGAAAATCCAGAGTGATTATTTTAGCGTCTTTACTTTTCTAAAAGTGAAATGACATTTATGAAAAGAAAATCCTAATCCAGACCCTTTAAGAGCATTTAAAAATAACAGAGGAGCAGAGAAAAACAAGAGCAGAATTAGCCGTTTTTGAATTTCTTGCTCATGTACTACAAAAAGTGAGTGTATATTTTCATGTATAAATTTTGCCATTGGAAAATAATTATCACAAGTTTATTGTCAAAAGACGTAGGTGAATTCCAGTAGGTGAAGACTGGAGGTTTTAAACAAGAATTTTACACCTCAGCATCTTACAGGGAGCAAGATTTTCAGAGTGAATGGACATTATTTAAGAAATATGGTTATTTTCTAAGATTCAGTATGACAGTAAGCGTTACTAATGTGCCTTATTGTTTATGCTATTTAGATTACAACCCTCTCAAAAGAGTATTCGAGTGAAAGTCAAATTTCCTATGCCGGTTTTATTCTTCATAGAGGTTGAATCACGTACTGTAGCATAAAAATTTATGTTTTTTCCGAGTTATGTATTTTTTTTTAAAGTAGTAAGTTACTTACTAAATTAAAGTAGGATATTTGGATTGCTCTCGAATCCTTTTTGAGTAGGTGCATATAAATTTAAATTTGTTTGCCACACTATAAAAAATATTTTTTGGATTCAATAAAATTTTGGTTGGCTCTATCTAAAGAAATATTTTTGTTAACCCATTAGCTCCCGACTTTTTTCATCACATTCTCCACTTTATGTTGATGCCAGAAGTCATTAAGAAATTTCCGACATTTGTGGGGTATGAAGAATGTATTTCTTTTTCTAAAAATAGGAATAAAATAAGGAAAGATTCGAATTTTACTTTGTTATCGCTGAGTATTTTGTGGAAATCAGATTTATTATTCGAGAAATCGAAATAGGAAAACTAAAAATATGACTCCGTCATACGACCGTCCTAAAAATATGACTCTGGTAGTTAATGAGTTAATTTAACGAAATATCTTGCTAATTTAACAAAATTTCTGTTAGCAGAAACTAGAAAAAATATTCAGTTGAAATAGCGCCAACCAAATTTTTGTTGAATCAAAACTGTGTTCATTTGAACTAAACATTTTTTTTTCTGTGCATATAATTCAGTTCGTGGTACAAAATTTTCTGTAAATAACTCATTAATTTAATAAAAGAATTAAATGAAAAGAAAAATTGCTTAAAAATTTATTGAGCTGTGAAAGTATACCTACGCATTCATTCTAATGTTTTCTTACATAGTATAAACGAGTATAGGAAACGGAGAATCAATAACTTGTTATGATGAATCACCAACAAATATTTCCTTTATAATCTGTATTAGTAAGATAAAACTTACACTGCTGCAGAATTACTTAATCATGCTAGTTCTTTTGATGAGACAGCACTAATTTGAGAATTTAAACTATTGTTTTCAGATATTTATTTTCTGAAATGTGATTTAAAAATTCAAATGTTTGCTCTTTACACACCGTCTTATGGCACGTTTATGATTAAAAAAAAAATATTAGTTATTTATTTTTTGTCATACACATCAAATAGACTATTGTTTTATTGGAAATTAAAGTAACACTTCTCCAGAAAAAGTTTTTGATGTTTTCAATGATAAACTTGAAATTGAATTAACGGATGGTTGTTCATGATTATTTGCCTGGTAAAACGAATATCTGCAAAAATTCATGAGATTCAAACAGGGAAAATAATGATTTTTATTGATTCTTTGAAGTAGTTAAATGGTTGCGAAAAAATTCTTCGCAAGTCTAATGCTTTTTAACTTTCCAATCGAACACAATTAAATTTTTAATAAAAACGTGTAAACTTTAAAGTATCATTCTATGAATTTATTGAAAAATTGAAACAACTGACTGGAAGAAAATATATTTTTTTTTCAACAAACAAAATTTTAGTGAAAATTTAATTTTTTTCTTTTTCTTATCTAGGAAACGGCACGACTGGCATATCGAAAGCGGGTACCTCGAGAGCAGTGGCTCCCAAATGGTGGGGCACGCCTCCTCCGTGGAGGACACTCGTGTTTGCAGGGGGGGCGGTAGAGAAAATCAGACAAAGAGGAAGTGATATTACACTTTTAAAAAATCTTATTTTTTATTTTTACTCCAAAACATATCTATTTTTGCTTAACTCTTTAAAAGGCCGTGGCAAGAATACTTACCACCTACGGTACATTAAATACAGAAATCAATTATCATTAGTGAATTTTCTGATTTTTGTTCAGTTATATTGGATGTATATTTTTTCCATACATATAGATTCTAAATTATACTTGGATTATGAAGTTTTCTTTCATTCGCAATTTTAAAGAAAGCTCGAATAATGACTCTAAATTTGAGCATAAGAATCATCGCTTTTAATTATATATTTTTGCGTTTAAATCCGTGCACAAGCAGCAGGTAATTTTCCGACTTTGATTTCGTGAATATTTAATGTATTCTCCTGCAAAATTTGTATTCGTTTAATACTTGTTTCTCCAATTTTCACGTGGGATATTGCAGTAGAGAGAAAATATATGAATTAATCCTAAAATATGGGCCAGAAAAATCCCTAATACTTTCGACTCACTGCACATAAACTCACCTTATAAAGGGTTAAAATGTTTATTAAACTTTACCGATAACATTATTTTGTAGAAAAGGCAACGAAATTTTCATTGTTGAAAAATGAAAAACTGTATTTATGCTGAAAACTGCTACTGTAGAGTGCCTCAGGCAGAAATTTCCTGGCTTTTTTGATCAATTATCCTTTATAAAGAAATCTGTTAAGAAGTTACAATTATCATTAATTAAGTAATTATAATTTTTAACTATGATAACCGCTAGCATGAATTTGCGTACCTCATGAGACTGTTGATGTCTAAAGTCACATATTTTTAATGAATCAACTAGTACATTTGTGTAGAATAAAAAGGTTTCCAAATCCACATGCAGGGATGGACGCGCGAGACCGTGCGAGACGGGTCACAGCTCAGGTGGCGTCTCGTCTAGCTGTTTTACATCGAAGTCTCGCTGTCTCGTTTCACACCCCGAGGCTCATCTAGCATCTCCAGGTCTCGTAACACGGTCTCACCTCAACAAGTGCCGAAATCTGTATGACACCAAAATGGTATCCTTTTCACTTAATTGTGCTAAATAAAAGAAGTACAGTCGTTCCTCGTTTATTGCGGTATCTTTCGAGACTAGTCTCGGATACTCTCATACTTCAATTAATCTTCATATTAACCTGCTACATGCGAGTCAACTTTTGTATAAGGGGAACCGAACAGTAATGTCATTTTCTTGTACGTCAGTATTTCGCCTAGCCGTAACTATACTGAAGCTAATAATACGGAAACAAATTACACCGAAGCTCATAGTAAATACTTAAGTTAAGTATGTGAGTTTTTTAATACAGCTTCTAAACTAGACAGCATTTTCTAAAATTTGTAACGTGTAGGGGGAGGGAAGAATTTTTTTTTCACATACCGTTAAGAAAAAAGGGAGAGAGGGAGATCCATAAAATTCTTGCTGTAAAATACAACATTCAGGAATACCTAAAATCAATCATAAGTCATCTTGAAATTTGTTTTCCCAATTAGATGGTCTCTATTCTCCTTTTCTTACATGTCTTCACTGAAAAAAAATGATCCATGAAATTCTTATTTTAAAATGTGACAAATATAAATTCAGGCACAGTTTGTTTGTAATTAAAAATTGTTGAAAATGTATTTGTTCGAATTTAATGTAAAAAGAAGAAGTAATTTCCGAGTGCACGCCTAATTATTTGTTTCCCTCAAGAGCAGTATCTTAATGGCTCTATCGCTGTAGAAAGGTATTTAGTTTACTTTTGAAAAGACATATTCATATGTAAAGCTGTTTTTGACAAAGAGAAACATAAGAGAAATAATAACTGATTGAATCACTTTTTAATTTTTACTGCGATGCACTTACAAGTTTGCTAGCTGAAGTAACCACATGTCATGCATTATTTTTAAATTTTAAAATAGTACTGAGTGTAATAATTAAAATAGTATAGTTAAAAAACTAATTAAAAATAATATAATTAAATATAATGTAATATTTAAAACAGAATATTCTTTGAAAATGGAAAAATAACTTTTTAAAGCGACTTTATATTCTTAGAAAGGTCATTTGGAAAAATAAAATACGACTTCTGAAAAGTCATTTCCAAAAACTTCATTTTTAAACAATGTTTAATCAGATGTTGAAAATTCAAAGATGAACTTTTATTGTTGTTTTCTTGCTTAAGAGATCGATCAAAAATTTCGAATGAAGTGGTTGTGCATATATTCAAAATAATCATCATAATCGTCTTCTTTTTTTTTGTAGTTGTGTTTTACTTTTTCGTTGATTATTTTTAATCATCAAGTTGGATTTGAGAATGTTTTTTTAATTTGTTTTAGCTGTCATTTGTTTATTTATTTAATTTATTACTGCTACACAGCCCTTAATAAAATATATATTTTAAAATTCATGCTAATAGAATCAGGTATTTTAACTAATGAAATCCTAGAAATCATCAATGAAAAATTTATACCAATTTTTATGTTAATCAGAAAGAGGCAACACATGTAAGAAATGAACAAACTACTTGTTTGTAAAACAATGAAAAACTGAAAAAAAAATCTGTTTAACTGTATAAACATTTTAAAAATTTAAACAAAGAATCATATAATATTCAAATATATAACTTGAATATATAGTTACACATTCAAATACATACTTATAATGCAAATACTGATCATACTTCATTTCTTCATACAGTTCTGATTAATGGAAATATTTCTTTCTCTTTGTACTTAATTCATGTTTCTGAAATTTAAAAATTGCCTCTGAGTCATTAAAATTTTTAGGCTCGTTTGTTTGTGTTGAGTCCTGAACCATTTTTTTACAGTTTTCGCCGAACTTGGAGTTACATCCTTTTAGCAGAAAACTCTATAATTTGTTAAAAATTTTAATCTCGAAAGTGATTATTACATTCATACGTGTGCGGTTTTTTCTGAATGCCCAATGAAAACTTATTTTACCTTTTCTAATTGGACTTCTTTGTACGCCTGGATCACAGTAAAAATTTATTTTTTTCTATTTTTTCCAACCTATAAAATTAATAAAATAAAAAGTAACTGCATGTCATTACAAAACTTTTTCTAATTGGAAGTAGAGTGCTAAAGTAGAGTTTGCTTGTGGATTAAGGCCGATTGAATGCACAAGGGTCCTAGAACTGTAATGGAATGCCCTCGGTGGGATACTTTCTAAGGGATCCTAGCCCGTATTTACGTGAGGTTTCGGAGAAAACCACGGAAAACTCCGAACGGCCGGGTCGACAGGCGCGAAAGAGGTTTGAGCCCTGCACTTCCCATCTTCCATTTTCAAGAGCAGAACCTCTCAGCCACTGGTGAGGAGCTAAAGTCTAAAGTTTAACCCTTTTAACCCTCGATGTACGTGCTTTGAAACCGCCTATTTTCAGCACTTTCACTGTTATTCGTGGAAAAAATGGCCGCAACACTGAAAAAGTGAAACTGTTGCCACTGCTCGAACACAGCAACATGGCGGTGTTACATCGAGCGATGACAACGGCTGAACTTTTTCAGCAATGGGCAGTACATCCATCACGGAAAAAAAGTGTTTTGTTGATTCAACAAAATTTTGATTGGCTCTATTGCAAAGAAATATTTTTGTTCCATCAACAAAATTTGTGTTACTTCAACGAAATACTTTGTTAATTTCACAAAAATTAGGTTGAAGCCAACAAAATTTTTCGGTTGAAATAGAGCCCACCAAATTTAGGCTGAATCATCACCTCCTAGATAAAGAAAGCCTGACAATTACTACGTCAGAAATCTTTGACGTCATCATTAGGCACATATTTAAAAGTTTTTTTTTTTTCCCACAAAATAAAACCATTAAAAATTTTTGGTGAATTTACTCATGAATAGCCCTATTTTAATAATTTGAGATAAAAACATAATTATACGCAGTTTTTAATCGTGATTAATTAGATAATATGATAAGGAAACAGATCACAATAAATAATTTTGTATTAGAAAGGTATTTTAATTTTAAGATTTAATTTAAGATATTTTCAGGCATTATTTTACAGCATTCAACAGAAAATTTTAAATAGTTTTACTGTTGTTAGTAATTGTTGTTAGAAATAAAACTGTGATGACTTCAAAGCTTGAGTTGGTAGGCTTTCTATTAGTAGGAGGTGTTGGCTGAATCCACAAAATTTTGTTCAATTCAACAAAACTTTTTTTTTTCCTTTGTGGAAATTGCTTCGCTTGAAAAGATAAAAACGTACCACTCTGATCAAACAGTTTGAAACAGCCGGTATAATCTATTGCTGATAAGCAGTTTTTTTTTTTCCAGGAAAATCACTTTAACTAAAGCAAACATGCTATTTTTCCTTTTGTGATAGATCCCTTTTATATTTATCTAAACAATAAAATATGAAAGAGAGAGAATAACAGCACGAAAAGAAGCATGCTTTTTCAGAATTCCAGCCAACCCATGTCCGACAGATATCTCTGGACATTATATTCGCCGTCATGAAATCCTTGTTTTCTCACTGAACTTTGATCCACAACTGCATTAAGAAAAACAAATTATTGGTTCGCTCTTTTCAGTAATCGAATTCGAAGCTTGTCGATTAAATTACGGAGTAATTCGTTGAGATAGGTCCTTTTATTTTATGAACACAACAACGAATTTTTTTTTTCGCTTTCTTTTTTTTAAGAAAAGGAATCGTACAATATATTTTGTCGGTATATGTTTACTGGGTTTTATTGTAATGGTTGGGAAGGAGATTTGATTAGAATTCTATTGTAAAAATTCCAAGATTTGATATGTAATGGAAGGTTTTTAATGGTCCGAATGCATTTTCCATTCTTCAGAGTCGTTGATAATGCCTTTTTAAAACACACTAATGAATAAATCAGACAATAAATCTGTCTTCAAAATAATGTTTATTTAAATAATAAACATAAAATATATATTAACTATATTTTCTATCTCGATCTAAGATATTTTTGTTCCATGTAAAATATCAATCCAAATTAAATTTTACATTCTAAACATTTTTTTAGGCATGTATTTTCAAAGGATATTATTCTGCTATTCGCAAAGTTAAGTCAGAATGTCCCAGTAAGTTTTAATACGTTATTGTTTGTTTATAAACACGGCGAGCATATATATATGTTAATTTTGCAAATATGTACATAATATTAAATTCAATGAGAATTTCATATTTTTTAAAACATAAAATCACGATTAAAACAAGTTTCAATGTATAGGTAATTTCAAAATTGAGTTTTTAAAATTTTATTTTAATTTATGTTACAAAAACACAGCATCAGTTCAAAATGGATTAACCAGACATTATGTTTATATTGGTAAAACCCGCATTTATTGAAATTCCACTCGTCGTACTGATTGCGGAAAAAAAAATGGCAATGCAAGTTTATGAGGACTTACTTTAATAAAATAAACTGACGTGCACACACATAGCAGTTCAATGCAATTCAATAAATGCAAGGGGGGGGGGTTGTGGGGAAATGGTCCATTATTAACTTAAAATTTTTGTAAAATCATGTTAAAAATCTGAGATCATGTTTCCTTCATCTATCAAACTAGATGGACATATCATGACAAACTTTATTTTAGGAATACTTTAGTTGTTGGGAACTATATTTTTTCCAGTTTAAAGAAATTACAAACTCTTTTTTATTTACACACACACACATATATATATATATATAGTGCCGAGTGGTTTAGACACTCACGCATTAGAAACCTTTAGAAAGTCTTAGATCTCCCATGCACAGCCTTGCCAAAACAGACAAACCACGGTGAATATTCGGCTTTAATTAGCGTTTGTGCTTAAGCTATGGGGTACAAACCCCCCTAACTCCCCTTTATATACGTCTATGCTCCCTACCACCTGTTTTAAAATCTTTTAATCTAAAACGATTGTTTCAAAATAAAAGATACATTTTTCTTTTCACCTATTGTATTCGACATGTCCCCCCTCCCCCCAACCCGCCCTGATATTTTCGGTCATGCTATACGCTTGTTCTTCCATTCTCATAATTTAAAACAAACTTTTATGAATTTAATCGTAGGCATCCTGCTTTGAAAGTTGGCTTAAAATTTGTACTCTACGAAATTCCACCTTCTTTTTCCTCGTTCAATCACTTAGATGAGTTTTCTTTTCTTCTTCCCCCACTCCCCCTTAGTTCTCAATGCAGCCCAACACCCACGTGAACTTCCGAAATGAGAAAAATCCGTCGTGGCTTGAGTCCGCTAATCGAATTCCAAACTTGCCAATTGAATTACCAGAGAGGACATAGCGAAATGCATGACAGAAAATCCAGACTTTAGAAGCCATTACCCTTATACAATATTTTTTTTCTGTCCCTGGTTTGAAAAAATAAATGAATAAAATAGTTGACTGTATGATTTATGAGTGCTTACAACATCCCCTCCCCCCGTAATTCCACGTAACGTTCCTAATATTTTCACGTAATTTTGTTTTGGAAGTTAGTCGAATTGGCAGTTCGTGTTCATGCATAGTTTACACACACCTTCGTTTCATTCTTTTTAACTTAGGATTAAATTCCTGAATAACGGTTCTATGTAAAGAAAATTAAACTTTTTTCGACATCGCAGTTAAGTTTCAATATTCCGTTTGAAAACTAACAGTGTGAAGCAACCAGTCGAAGCGACTTAACTAACCATGATTTTTATACGGTACTCAAAAAACATGACGCCATAAATTAACAGTTGCGTGAGATTCATACACTCTGCCACAAACTTTGCGTCATTCTAGCAACTTATGTAATTCTAAATAGCTACTCGAGGTTACCATGGGCGCCGACAAAATATTTCCCAGGGGGGGGGGGGGCAAAGACTACTCCAGGGGGGGGGCAAAGACTACTCCAGGGGAGGGGCAAAGACTACTTCAACGTATGGTTACCATGTTGGATAGAGCAAAAAAGCAAGGGAAAACACTGCATACAAAAATCCAGGGGGGCATTGCCCCCCTTGTCCTATGCTGCCGGCGCCCATTTAGGTTACGCAGTTATGACATTAAAAGATTAAACTAGGGAGGATTTTGATATTGAGCATTTAAGGGAAAGAAACGAATCTAGATAGTATTGGTATAAGTAATAGGTAATATTAGTAGATTTGATAGGATAATATGAATTAAAACAGAACATGATGTGCTAATAAATATTTCCTAAAATTAAAAGTGTTTATTATCATTTTTCAATCAGAGCTTTACATCTGACTAAAAGACAAGAGCCATTGCTAAGAGTTTTAGTGTGTCTGTGGGGGGGATATGGAAATAAACTGCCAAGTCAAATAACGGTTTTTACCAACTTCCTTATTTTTTTATCAACTACGTTGTTGGAGCGTAACTTTCATTTCGATTGTTTTGGGACATTTTTTATATTTTTGTCATAAATCCATAAGCGTTTGTTTAATTTTGAAGTGTTTAATTGAGTGTTTTAGATTATTTTTGGTGACATATGTTTTTGTCACAAGCGTTTAATTTTGAATTCGTTTAACCGGATGGATTTTGATTTCAACGTTGTTGGATTTCATAGCTTTTATTTAGGTTAATTTGGTGTTGTTTATTTTACTTTTGCCGTAAATCACTAATTACTAGCCGGCGAACGACCCGCAGGGCGCAAATTTCGGTTGCGAAGAGGACCGTGTGCCGTAGGTTGCACAAGCTAGTCGCGAAGTGGCCAGTGTGCTCTAAGTTGTGCATTTTAGCCGGGAAGCGACCACCGACGTCCAAAACTGGTCGCCGAAGGCGGCTAGTTGCTAAGAGTTTTAGTGTGTGTGTGTGTGGGGGGGGGGCATGTGAATAAACTGCCAAGTCAAATATCGGTTTTTACCGACTTACTTATTTTTTTATCAACTACATTACTAACTTTTTTACGTTTTCCAACTGGATTTGTGTAATTTTTCCAAGTGTATAAGAAACAGGAAGTCAATCGTTTTCGTAAAAATATTTTCACCAATTTTGCCAACAATGTATCTAATTCTGCCAAGTTTAATAGAATTTTTAGAGTTTTTGGGGGGACTTCCCCCCCCCCTTTAGCAAGGGCCCTGCTAAAAGATAAGTAAGCTTACGTTAATATACCCCGAGGTAATTTCAAGCTACTTGAACGTTTCTTTTCTTTCTACAGAGATGTTGCCTACAGACATTGGCCACTACTAAGGCTAAAACTGTTTACCACTTCATTGTCGGACCACCCTATAGGTTAGCGAATTTTAATCCCCATGAAATAGACAGTTTAATTATCAAGACCAAGTCGGGAGTTGAACCCCGGACCATGATTAATAACTATATTTAATTATAAAATAATATCTGACTCTTCTATCAGAACGAAATATACAATAAAGGTAACATAATAGTTTCAAGAAACACTCAGCAGAAAACTGGAGTTTGAAACATGAAATAATTAAAACTTTCTAAAATAACACTCCCCAAAAAGTACTTATGGTCAGTACGCGCGTTTCGGGTGAAAGATAGTCACCCTTCATCAGCTTCAGAAAATGTTCACAAACGACAATAGAACTCATTCTACTTACCCAAAACAAGCATACTGACGATAAATACATTTTTATGTGTGTATTTTACAAAGTTTTGATCACTTGAACGCAACAGTTTGTATAATACTACTTAATAATTAATAGTTTGAACAATTATCTTTATTTAAATGTTATAGGACATTTATAATACTTTTTACCTGCCGTATAATATGTAAAATCACTGAAATTTATTTTAACTGGGAACTTTAGTAGTTAAAGTTCCAGAAAATCGTTTATCTGGAACTTAAACTGTTATTGCTAGGAATTTTTTTCATTTAGCTATGTTTAACAAAACCCGTACAATTTTAATTCATTGTGGGCTACACATCTAGTTTTTGTTGTTTTAATGATGAAAAATGTTCACTATTTTATCATATACAGGGTGCCCCAAAAGAATGATACCACGGTTCAATTTGTTATCTAACAGGGATAAACGATTTTAGAAAGCGGTGTGAACATTGTTAATTGAAAAATAATGTAGGAGAATAAAGATTACGTTAAAAAAATTCCTTTCGTTAATTTTCAAGAAAATTACACTTTTTTAATATTTATACCTCCCTCGTATAAAAAAAAAAAATTCAAGTTAGTGAGATGTGCTCCATATACTAATGAGGTGGTGTATAAATTTGAAAACTATATCCTAAAACTTGTCAGAGATATTAAGATAAATACAGGATATATCTAAATTGTTTCAACAAATATTATGGGAGATAGGGCACATAATAAGGAATCCGAATTACATAGCAATGCGGGGTCAAGAACGTTGTCTTCATGTAGCTGTTAATATTCACTTTAGGAAAAGTGTTAAAGTGCTTGTCAAATTTCTTAAGCAAGTTTCTTATACAATGGGCTTATCTACAAAAATCTCATCCAAGAAATAAAGTAGAATTTTAAACTACGAATTTAACTCACATGTTTTCTGAGAAAAATAAGTTAGTTTTTGACAAACGATGGTCGGAAAGTTCACTATTGTTTCAGCACCCGTTCCGAAATGACAGTTAATAACAGCTATACGAAGACAACGTTCTTGACCCCACATTGCTATGTGATTCTGATTCCTTATTATGTGCCCTATCTCCCATAATATTTTGTTGTAACAATCTAGATACACCCTGTATATGCGGACTTAAACCCCTTTTCAGTGGCTCTGGATAGAAAAAAAAAATTACGCCTGATGATCGGAATGAATCGCTTCAGATGTCGCACAGAAATTACGAAAGAAAGTATTGGTTTGCTCTTTAGCATTGAATGATCACATTCAAATTCATGTATAGACCATCTTTGTTATATCTCCGACACGTTTCATGATGAAAGGCTGAAAATTTGTAAATCAACTAATAAGTGAATGAGGCACATTTTATTAATTGGGAATTTTTCTGTATCGGGGATGGTATACAATGTTAAAAACTGCAGCGTTTCGAAAAAATTTTTTTTTATTTATTTATTTATAAAATAAATGCACACTACAGATTAAAATCCATTTACAGTGATGCGTATAAAAGGACAAATTACATAAGACAAAATTTAAAACAAAACAAAAATACAGAGATAAAATAAATACCAGTCATGACTGCAAAAGTTCAAAACACTTAACTCTAAAGACTTTAAAAGACATGTTAAAAATATCCAAATCCAAAGAAAACTTATTATAAAATTTATATAACGAAAAGTAAATGTAATTATATTTTATAATTGGATCCACAAATAAATGGCTATTACGAAGAGGCCTGTTCGGTACATTTACACAAATACTTTGAAGAATATCACTGCAGTCTACCGTATTATTGACAACTTTATAAAAAAATAATAAACAAAAGAGATCACGACGAAAACTTAAACTAGGAAGACCAAAAACACTTCTCAAGTAAGATGAAGAAATATTCGGAATGTAAATAGGATTACTTTTGTAATATGAATAACGAGTAAACTGAGTCTGCACCCGCTCAAGAATTTTCATATTATTTTTATAATACGGATCCCAAACAAGACTACAATATTCAAGATTAGAGCGTATCAAACTAAAGTATAAGATTTTTAATGCATGAAGGTTAGAAAATTCTTTAGTTTTGCACTTAAGAAAACCAAGTTTTTTTGTAAGCTTTAGAGATAATGCTATTGATATGGATTGAAAAATCAAGTTTTATTGAAAAATCAAGTATTAAAATTAACGAGAAGAACTCGTTCTTAACGTAACGTTTTTTACTACCTTTTTTTGAACATTTTTTTCTATTTACACTATCCACTTATCTCTAATATATAAAGTATTAAATCCTGTACCCACCTTTTTGGTACACCGTGTATAATGTATTTTTGAATTGAAGTTCTAGAAAACAATTTACGTGCCGAAAGTGTAAATTAAAAAAACATTTTTTGAGAATGACTTCTTGCAGGAGCTCCAGTAAAAAAATTACTAAAATAGTTTTCGTATGTTTTCGGCAATTCAAAAGATCACAAAGAGCTGACAGTGTATATACTCATATAAATACAGAATTTTAACTTTCTTCAAATTTTCCATGAAAAAGTATTTCAATTTATTAAACTTATTAGGCCGTAAATTTACAGTCATTGTTTAAATTATCTCGATGGACATTTATGTGAACGCATATATTTCAGAGGAAAATTCATTACATATCCCTAAATTGCATAAAAACTATAATTTGTGTCAGGAACGCCCTTACATTATTAAGTTTTCTTTCTTTTCTTTTTTGTTTTAGACTACAGAATCTTCTGCTTTGCCCTTAATCATAAGCACAAAAAATGCGCTGTGTCATTCCGGTTCATAAATTTCAAAGCTTATGAATTTCAGGTCCTTGTTTTTATCGTATTTTTACTTTCTATTTATTATTTTTTTATAACAGCCGAAGAACGTATCGATTTCGTTAGGTTCCTTCCAGTTCAGTGAGCCATGTGTATTCAGTTCAAGTGATTCATTAGGCTTTTCTCACAAAATTATCTTTGCATTCCAAATGTTTTTTTTTGTTTCCCTTTTACTTTATCAATGTCCACTATCATTGATACGAAAAAATACCCACACATACGAAATTAAAACAATGGGAATCTAGAAAACGTAATACAGAATTAATTTCAATTCTGCTTCGGAGGGAAATACAACGGGCTATTGTGGAGGCAAATACAACGGGCGCTAGGAAAAACATTTGACCATAAGCGTAAAGTTTTCAAAATTATTTGGGGGGCCAGGCCCCACAACCGCATATATTCACGTCAATGGCATAGCCAAGGGGGAATAAGGGGCTCGTAACCCCCCCATGAGGAATTTTTTGCAATACAAAAAGTATATTCTTCACTCCCTTATTATATACCCGTATACATATATGTGAGTTGCAGAAGTCGTAACCCCCCCGCACGAAGAATTTCTGGCTACGCCACTGATTCACGTACATATAACTTTACACCTAGTAGTAAGTCTTACTATATATAAGTGTAAATTATTGGAGGCGCTCGAACTCTATGGGCCCATAGAATTCTACACCTATGTAAGGTATCCATGTTAGTATCTTCCTACCATGTAATAAGTTAAAAAATAGGAGCAAAGTAAAAAAACCAAAGGAGGAAAAAAAAACATTTTTGATGAAATAGTGCATTTTAGACACTTCTGAAATTTTCTTCATTTCATACTTTACATTGCATAATCTGATTTTAATTAAGAGCCTGGCGAGGGCAGCTTATAGTAACATTGTGTGTTATGTGGCGTCACAATGAATACTAAATCATGATTGAAATCAAAAGAACGAAATTTTTAAAAGTAAAGATTTTTTTCAAACGTTTGTAAATGGCGTGAAATACATTTTTTATGTTAGTATAAATTAGTTTTCTGTATTGAGTGGTAAATTATTGGGTGGGCTCAGCCCCTATTCACAATTTATTGGGGGGGCTCGTGCCCCACGGGCCCATATAACTCTACGCCTATGCATTTGACGAAAATATGTCTACACTAGGTATATTTAATCTTTGCCCACTTAAAATAAATACCTTCATATTAAAATTTTTATAATATACCGAAACAGAAACTGCATACACTGCGGAAACTTTTCGCATTCGAAAGATTTCCTTTGGTGGGAACATCCTCCCTTGTATCAATGCTTCATGCAGAGAAAATCATTTTTATTTGTGAAAATACAGTTAAACTGGATAATCTAGAAAAACTATTTTAAGCGAATCGGAAGCGTCATTTTCACGGAAGCGTCACTTCAATCTTCAATCTTCAATCAATCGGAAGCGTCACTTCAATATGACTTCAGTGCGCCTAATTTTGTCACGCCTTTTTAAAACTCGGAAATAAAATAGAACTGAAAATAGCGAAAGATCGCTTAAAAATAAGGCAGCAGGTGCATTTTCAGATTTTAAAAGTAGCGTAGATTGTTTTCTGTATTTTTTTACATATCAGAAAACTTTTCAAGCCGATCGCACCAACGGTGTGGACTTTATTACGTTTTTAGACAATAACTTTTTTATCTCTTTGGATTAATGACGATAAAAGTCTTGCTTTGGAGTGGTTAAACCGGAAATGTGACAGAGTCAGTGAGTCAGGGGTCAGCGTAACTATATAACTGGATAAGTAAATTAATTTCCTTCTTGTTATTTTAAGGACGTGCTTGGGGATTCAACAATCACGAGCAAAACATTTTTTGCTTAGCCTAGCCAAAGCTACCAGATGAAATCTTCTAATAAGAAGGATGCCTTGGGCTGAGAACTTTTTAACCCTTTGAGGCGCAACCCTTTCCCAATGCTGAAAAAAGGGCAGCCGTTGCCATCGCTCGACTTAACTACCAGCAAGATGGCGGAAGATCGAAACGTTCACCGCGTGCCACAGATCTAGAGGCCCTTTTTTGACGCAGCTGGCTGTGCCCGCGCACAGCCAGCGGGCACATCTAGAGACCTGCGTCAAAAAAGGGTCTCTCGATCTGTGGCACGCGATGAACGTTTCGATCGTCCACCCTCTTGCTGGTAGTTAAGTCGAGCGATGACAACGGCTGCCTTTTTTTCAGCATTGGGCCATCTATCCAGCTGTTCTCGCATTCTTCCCTTTTTCAGCAGATGTCAGTGCTGTTAAAAATAATCGTGAAAATTTTTTTGACGGGAAATGACGTGCTAAAAAGTAAAGCATTCTCGTGGAGCGATGTCACCCGCAACTACTTTTATAGAAATCAAATCTATTCTTCGTGGCTGGCAACAGTCAAAACGTCAGAGTTTTGTGTTCCCAGAGTGGGAACATTGAGCGTTAAAGGGTTAAGGGGTTCTAATGCTTATTCACGTTACATCTGGAGAAAACCGCCCGAAATTCCAGAACGCTTAGAAAACCGCGCGAAAGGCCAGATCTCCGCACGCTTCAGCCAATCTCTGAATGTCCAGTGTCTCATCCACTCGGGCCATTGGGGCTTCTCCAAAATATTTGTAACTGCCTTTCAATACTTTTAAGCACCTAGTTACGGATCACAATTCTCTCTCATTTTTTCCTGCCCCGAAAAAATGTTTTTGTGCTTGCAAGAAATTTCCAGCTAATAGAAATCAGTTAAGATTCCATGATCCCCATGGTGAAGAAGAAAGTTGGTTTTGTTTGGCGTGATTTAAATTTTTTTTTTTTTAGGTTTACTATCGAAGTGGTGACGTATAGTGAAAGAACGTTGTGTTTTAGAGCAGTAATTCAAGAATCCAGGGGCGTAGCCAGAAATTTTTCATGGGGGGGGGGGGCGGGTTATGACTACTGCAACTCACATATATGCATACATGTGCGTGATAAGGCAGTGAAGAATACACATTTTGTATGGCAAACAATTCCTCATGGGAGGGTTATGACCCCCCTAACCCCCCCCCCTTGGCTACGCTCCTGCAAGTATCGCTTTGCGACACTATTACAAGAGACACATCTGTAGAAAATCTTTAATTCCTAGAAACGATACATAGTTACAGGATGGTGTTGACTGAAATGGCTTCCTTCCTGGCAAAAGGTAATTTTAATTAAGTATTTATTTAAATTGAATCTTGAATAACTTTTAATTGATATAAAATTTAAATTTTCATATCGTCCCTGTACAAAATAATAATAATTATAATTATACCATTTAGCAAGATGTGCCCATACATTATGTTCCTATTATTTATTTATATACGATGGACCACTGCAATGTAATTTTTTAAAACTTTTTATTCTCGATCAGACTAATTTTATGTACATGATATTTATTTACGATGCAGAATTTTACTCTGGGCTTCAATGAGAGCTATTATTGCTCACATCTGATTATATTGCCGCGCAAACAGCTTCTCTCCTTGTGTCTGCAGTTGGCGAAAGCAGCGACCGTTCGTTGGCACATATGCGCCAACTCATTAACTAGGCGATGTACAAAATAGGCCTTTCATTATAAAAAGCTTCCGAAACATGAAAATACATATATGGTGATTTATAAAAATTTTCAATGGCTCTCAAAGGGGAAAATTCACATCGAAGGATCGTGTTTCAGGGACTGCACACACAGTGGAGCCTCTAGGGCACGTGCCCCTTCCACCGACTGCAAACGTGAAAAAGGCGCCACCCCCCCTCCCAGTTTTTAAGTTCGAAACGGTGCCCCTTCGAAGTTGGCCCCTGGTGCGATGCTTACCTTGCTTATTGTGTCGGACCACCCCTATGTACACAATTTCTGAAAGAAAGCAATGATTGGATAAATACATGATACTTTTGCTATTATTGATATTGTATAGTCCCTCACTAAATTTGTTTAAATATATCGCTGACTCTTTTCATGTAAAAGGCCGAAATTTTGTAGATCACCTCATTAATACGTGGGACACATTTTATTAACTCGGAATATTTTCATACTTGCGCCGTTTAAAAATTTAAATTCCTTAATTTTTTAGATTTAAGCTCTAGAAAATTTTTAACGATACCTTTAATTCTGTAATTTTTTTTTTTATGTAACTTGTAGTTTATTGTAGGACTACCATCAGAATTTAAGGAATGAAAGCCTAGTCAGTATTTTTGGGATACCCTTTCTAGACATTTATAACAGTATTTGTCTAAATAACAATATCGAAATTGATACACAAATACTAACCCTTTAACGCGCAGTGTTCCCGCACTGGGAACACCAAACTCTGACGTTTTGACTGCTGTCAGTCACGAAGAATAGATTTTATTTCTATAAAAATAGTTGCGGGTGACATAGCTCCACGAGAATCCTTTACTTTTTATCACGTCATTTCCCGTCAAAAAATGGTCACAATTATTTTTAACAGCACTGACATCTGCTGAAAAATGGAAGGATGCGAGAACAGCTGGATAGATTGCCCAATGCTGAAAAAAGGGACAGCTGGCTGTGCCCGCGCACAGCCAGACCCTTTTTTGACGACATCTTTGACGACAGACCCTTTTTTGACGACATCTGGCTGTGCGCGGGCACAGCCAGATGTCATCAAAAAAGGGTCTCTAGATCTGTGGCACGCGATGAACGTTTCGATCGTCCGCCATCTTGCTGGTAGTTAAGTCGAGCGATGGCAACGGCTGTCCTTTTTTCAGCATTGGGAAAGCGGGTTGCGCCTCAAAGGGTTAAAGCGTACGATAACAAACTTAAAACACTGAAAAAGTTTTAAAACATTTTTCTTTAACCACCATTTAATAATTACTTTCCTCAGTCCATTCATACTCCACGGTTTACAATCACTAACGGATAATTGTTCAATACCCGTATTATCCGGAAATTAGCTCATAATGGGCGGCGGACACCGTCTAGACAGGAGTAGAACAGTGTCATCCGGAAATATAACATCGATGTAAATCAGAATTTATCGCATCACTCCTGCTTCTCAATATCCGCCGATTTGGAATGAGAAAAGGAGGGGGAGAGGTTGGATTTTTGCTCCGAAACGGATCGCTCCTGAGCGCGGATATTGGAGGATTTTAAACGCGAGGTGACAAAAGTGATTCAGCATCGAAAGAGAAAGTAAAGAGGCTGCGTAATGAATCATTCAGGATGGATCATTGATCCGGTTTGGAGTCTCGGGTACAAGAAAAAAAAAAAGGTCCATTTAGAAGGAAGTTCCATATAAAATGTTGAATGACACATAATCATAGTATTTGAGCACAAAAAACATGACAAGTAAGATGGTGAATATTTTTTTAACCCTTTGAGAGCCAGTGATGCTAATTGGAATCATAACATTTTTTTTTTCAATTTTTCTTTTTTTTTTGCATTTAAAATACAGAGTGGTTGTAATTAAACTTCCCCTATAAACAGCATTCGGCAGCTGCAACCGGTGAGCAAATTGTTACCAAATTTGGCATATGGACTGCACACGAGATGCACTCAAGGGAATATTTTAGAACGTTTAGTTAAAAAAAAATTTTCACTAGATGGCACCTTGGACGATGAAATCAGCTGAAATATTACCCAAATTAGTAAATAAATGCCCAAAACTATTGAATGAATGTTAAAATTGTTTGTATATTTCGAAATAGCAATTTTCATCATTAAATTTGCAGTTTTTATGCAAAACGCCACCTAGTGGACAATTTTTGAACTATCTTTTTTTTCGACATTTCTTGAGCTCATATCATGTATAGCCAATATACCAATTTTGGTTAGAATCCGTTCGCCCGTTTTAGTTACTCCCAAATTAGTGAATAAATGCCCAAAAACTATTGAATCTCTCTATTCTAAAAAAAAAAGAATAATAACGGCCGCTGTCGACGCTGTCAAGAGCTTGTTTGGCTATCTTCTCCTAAACCGTGGGGATTTGAATTTCGAGAAGCATGCCCACGGATTCGGAAAATTCTGATGAACCTGATAAGCTGACTTAAATTTATTTAATCGAATTACTATAGAAGCTATTAATAAAATACTGAAACAATAAAACATAATGGTTGCCAGATTTGGCATAAAATCATTCATTCCTTTGCAACAAAGCAATTCCAAGTATGTAGAATAGCGTGAAATTGACAAACATGAAGTAGAATGACACCCATTTTACGCCAAATTAAAAATTATATGAAATAAATAACTCAAAGTGTGTTACACAAAGCTGACAATTTTCAAATAGTAAGTTCGCTTAGACAACAGGAGTTTAGAATGAGCGATTATTCGTTTTTCCAAAACAGAATAACTAATTGTAACTGATTTTAAAAGCGCCATGTTGGCATTAGGTACGATCTGGCAAAATGGTCATCTTTCCAAGCAGGGTGGATCTAAACTTCGCGTTCCAGAATGTTAGAACCCAGTATCTTGAAAATGAAAAATAATTAAAATGCAGATTATTTTAAAGCCGGTTCGGTCCAGCTGGAGTATTTGCTACCAGTAGAAATATTTGGTGGCGTTAACTATGCCATTATAGCAGTTATAGTACACTTTGGATATTTTCCAGCGCGGTGAGATGATATAATTCGTGGTGCTAAATACGCCAATCTGCAAAGGATTATGTACATGAAAATACGGATAGCTGTTTGCCTAGAACCTTACATGAGCAGTAATTATAGGCTGTGAGCATGTATAAATCGCCAAATAATGAAAAGTCGCCATGGGTGACAAGCTATACTAGCTTTTCCGTAGTTTTTATCAAAGAAAACATATGAAGTACTGTTTTCTTAGAGCCAATTATTAAAACATTCTATCTGATCCAATCTTTGGGTTTTGTTTGTTGAAATTATGCCTTTTAAACGAATAAACCTTATTAGGGGCTGAATGCCTCATACGAAAAGCGAGCGTAGCGAGTCTAGGGGCCTTGGCCCCTTGTAAATGTTAAAATTGTTTGTATATTTCGAATTAGCTTACTGTTTTACAGGGGAAGTTTAATTATAACTACCCTGTATACTATATATTTGTTATTATATTTTTCTTACACTGGACGTCCCAAGAAGATGATAACATGCTTTATTTATCCATTGGAAATAAGTAAGCAATGTAAATTTAAAAAATGTTCAAATTAAGGTAGGAAAAAGTGACTACGTTAAGAAAAAAGCTCCTTTCGTTAACTTTCAAAAAGTTACACTTTTGAAGTTTGTGTACGACCCCCGTACAAAGAAATTCCCAATTAGTAAAACGTGTCATATACACTAATGAGGTGATGTAAAAAATTTGAGAACTATATTCGAAAAGTGTCAGAGACATGAAGATAAATAAATTTTTCCTGACTTAAACCACTTTTCGATGGCTCTCGATGGAAAAAATTCACGTGATCCCGTTTTGGGGGGTTATACAGAAATTACGGAAGGAAATAATTTTTTGCACTCTAGCAATAAACGTTTACATATCTGCCAACTTGTGTGGGTTTTTTCCCGGAAGATTACCCACCACTAATTCCTAAATGTAATTTTACTTTTCTAACATGTACCATGTAAGGAAAGTATTGTAATCATGAAAAAATTCGACTTCGAGATTTTGGTGTATTGACACGTTTTGAGGTTTTCTGATTTCATTTATGCTATTTTTTAGGGATGTATGTATGTATGTGTGTGTGTGTGTGTGTTTGTGTGTATGTGAGTGAACACGATAGCTCCTAAACGGGCATTCGATTGAGCTGTAATTGGGTATATATGTTATAAACCACCGTCGCAAGACCGGTATTGATTTTGGTGTGTATAGGACTTATAGTTTTTCTACAGGGCTACGGCAAAGACTTCTTTTACATTATGGCCTATGGGAGGAAATTCTTGAAAGTGCGCTAGCGTTTAAACGGTACATTCGATTGAGCTCAAATTGAGTATACATGTTATAAACCACCGTCGCAAGATCGGTATTGATTTTGGTGTGTATAGTACTTAGTTTTTCTACAGGGCTACGAAAAATATTTCTTTTACATTATGGCCTATGGGAGGAAATTCTTGAAAGTGCGCTAACGTTTAAACGGTACATTCGATTGAGCTCAAATTTAGTAGACATGCTATAAACCACCATCGTAAGACCTGCATTGATTTTGATGTGTATAGAACTTATAGTTTTTCTACAGGGCTACAAGAAATATTTCTTTTACATTATGTCCTTTGGGGAGATATTATTGAAAGGAGAATGCGCTAGCGTTTAAACGGCGCATTCGATTGAGCTTCAGTTTCGTATACATGTTTGAATTATTTATCTATTAAAATTTATTTAAATGCTTGGTAATGATCTTAATCGTAACTGTTCGGAAAGTCGAGTAGAGTCACTCCAGATTTTTTTAGTTTAAAAATTTTGGTTTACTTTAATACCGAAACGACAATAGTGGTGGAAATAGTCGTGCAAGTTGGCAGTCATGCTTTTACATTGAACCAAGAGCTCCTGATAAAGAAAGAATACAACTGCTACGTCACCAAGCCTTGACGTCATCATTAGGCCTCATATAAAAGTTTTATTTTCACAAAATAAAGCTATTTAAAATTTCTGGTGAATTTACTCACGCATAACAACATTTCATTGATTTGAGAGAGAAATTTTAATTTTACGACAAATGGCAGTTTTTAACCATAAGTAATTAGATAATATGATAAGGAAATAAATCATAATGAATAATCTTGTGTGAGAAAGATATTTTAATTTCAATTTTAAGATATTTTCTCAAATTAAAAATTATTTGCTGATATTTGTACCTTTCACCAGAAATTTTAAATAGTTTTAGCTTGTTTAAATAAAACATTGATGACATCATTTTCGCCGGCCTAATGATGACGTCAAAGCTGCAGTTGTGAGGCTTAATTTAGGAGGTATTGATTAAACTTCGTGTATTGCCCCTGAGCATCTTTCTTTAAAGGACGTCGGTGTATGTTCGAAAAATTCACTGATTGATGAAAAAATCACTGTGGGTGATTTTGGTCCATAAGTACAAATAAACTAATTATGTCAGGCACTTCAAAATTTTGAAACTGTCTTTTTAAAAGCTGTACTACATACTAAAATAAACGATAAACCTCTATCAGTTTTAAAACTTTCAGAAAATAATTCTAAAAAATTGGAATTTTCGCAAAACGTGTCACTCTTCGAAAATTCTAGTAAATCACGTCCATGTTTAAGAATTTTTTCTGAAAATTTCACAAAAGGCGCAGCTTATGAAGAACGATCTGCAATTTTTTGAGTCCATGGTGCTATTAGTATATTTCAATTTGTGTACCAAGACTAAAAACTGAGATTTTTTTCGGTGTATGGGTCCCCTTTTTACTAATTTGGATTTTTTTGTATGGGGGTCGTATGCACATTTTAAAAGTGTTACTTTTTGAAAATGAACGATATGAATTTTTTCTCACCGTAGATTTTTTCTCCTACCTTATTAAAAAAAATTTTTTTTCCAATTTACATTGTCCTCTTATCTCTAATAGATAAAGAATTAAAGTGTGTGTTACCACCATTTTGGGCACGCTATATAGTGCAACACTTCGTACTATTTAAGGAAAATTCAATTAAAATTTTATTCCAAATGCACTGGCCGACCATCACTATCATCTTTTTACCAGGATTTTTTGCCAGGAGAGTTTGAATGCTATGATTGCAATTCGCATCACTAGGACTGAAATGATGGCAGATCAAGGGATGGGAGAGTGAGGCGGCTGTATCTTCTAACATGGCGTGACCACAGTTTAATTTCACAAAGTATATCTACTTTAAATTTGTGGTAAATTTCCTCACTCATAAAACTTTTTGATGATTTAAGATAGAAAAATTAATTTTGCGACAAATGACAATTTTTGACCATCACTAATTGTATAATATGATACAGAAGTCGATCCCAATGAATTATTTTGTATCAGAAAAGTATTTGAATTTTAATCTTTCATTTAAGACATTTTCTAATATTTGTAGAATCCACCAGAAATTTTAAATCGTTTTACTTTTTAAACGTGTGATGACGTCACTAAGATCTAGTGATGACGTCAAAGCTCAAGATGTTAGGCCTTCGACATCAAGAAGGTGTTGGAAGAGTGCTCCTGTTTACTTTTAATCATATTATCAAATCTTGGCAAAAAATTCGACACCGCAGGGTGAAGAAGTTCCGAAATTCTTTTATATTTGATCGATAATCTTATTTTATGGTGGTTAAAGACGAAATAAAATCATTATTATAATATATTTTAAAATATCAAAATTGTTAAAACTTTTGGCGGAATCCTGCTGCAGATAACATGACCCCAATTGGGGTCGAGACCCACAGTTTAAGAAACTCAGGTCTAGTGAATAAGACACTGAGCATGGTAGATGCCATTCTGAAAACAATCAAGTTTTAAGGTCCTCACTGGAGTTTTGGGCGGTTTTTTACAAATGTAACGTGAATAAGCGTTAGAACCCCGTACAAAGACACCACGTAGGCAGATGCCTCTCTTGTAGGCTCGCCATAACACAAAATACACTCTAGCAGTTATATAAAATGCATGAATTTTTCTTTTGCACACACAGGTAGAGATGTAAATATATATGTGTATGAGTGTATTTATGTATGTTGGTATTCACCTCAAGGGCTTTTTTAAAATTTAATTTTTTGCATTTTTGGTTTATGAGTAACTCGAACAGATTTTTGTTCGGGAGATTCGTTAAAGGATTTTTCCACTCTTCCTGGAAAAACGATCACCCCAATGCTTTTCCATGGAAATAACGGCCTTTACAAATTCAAGGTTTTAAAACGAGCTATTGAACGTTTTTCAGTCATTCTTTTCTTTCTTTTATTCTGAAAACATTCATCTAATGTTATCAAAGTACACAATTTATTCAATGCAATTAGGAGTACAGTAATTCCGTGATGATACAAAGTTCCTAGAATAAGATATAATGAATTCCATTATAATTAATGTTCCTTTAACTGCATTAGGGAAATTTGATGTCGTAATAACATTAGATATATGTTTTCAAAATAAGTTTAAAAAAGAATAGTTGGAAAACATTCAATCGCTTTCTCTAAAAACCTTGAATTTATGAAGGCAGTTTTCTTCATAAAAAGAAAGCATTCCGGTGATCGTTTTCCCTTAAACCCCTTAGTAACTGAGTTTTCACAAAGCAATAAAAGTTTCAACTGGAGGGGGGGGAAACCACCCGAAAAGTATGGTTGCTTTTTCAAAAAGTATTTACAAATTAACAAATTATTCACTTACTGTTCTTTGTTTGTTTGATTATGGCAGCGCTACACTAGGGCGATCTGCCAAGGATGGGGGGGTTCCTTAGTAGGAGGACTTTCTAAGGGGTTCTAACACGTATTCACGTTACAGCTGGAGAAAACCTACCAAAACTCCAGACCGTTAGATCGACAGCCGCGCGATGGGACCCGAACCCGGGACCTTCACACTTCGGCCGTCTACCATTTTCAGTGACATAACCACTGTGCCATGGCGAGGCCTTTACTGTTTTTTTATGTTCCATAAAGAAAATATCGGAGTTTTTTTGTCGAAATGTTTTATTGCACGATTGCAATGTGCGAACAGTTAGTCGCGAGTAACACACCGAGTCTATACGAGATTTTTAGCCACGTTCTATATAATATTGTTGGATCAACACTCTGAATGGTGCACCATAGAGATGAGTTCGGGCTCATTTTTTGAAGCCCGAGCCCGAGGACTTTTCATCCGAGCCCGCCCGAGCCCGAGCAATATTATTTAAGTCGGAGCCCGAGCCCGAAATTTCAGTTAAGATTTTTAAAAAATTCAATTTCTTCATTGATAGAATACAATAAATTTTGCCGTTTGTGCAAATTAAAGACAAATATAGTTGCAAACTCCGAATGCACTTTCTAATTTTTTGTATCCGTCCTTTATCAAAAAATGTCGGATCTCATGACTAATTAAGGAATATAAACCGCCGTTCTAAAATACCCAAAGAGCTTCACGCACCTTCTAGGCGCCCGTGCTGCTATTTTTATTTGTTTATTTATTTATTTTTCTTTTATAAGTACTTTTATTTTCCTCATGAATCACTTTTCAAAATCTATTTCAAGCAGTATGTTCAATAAAGGAGAAATTTTTCATGAGCCCGAGCCCGAACACAATTATGAATTACAGAGCCCGGGCTCGGGCTGAGCCCGTCTCATCTCTAGTGCACCACCATACTGAAGCCCCGAAGTGCGAATGGTTTTAGGTAGAAAGCTCCCGGTCGATGAATGGGAAGACGTATGCACCAGTACCGTATCCACCTAGATCTCTAGACGTAACAACCTATGGACTTTTTATGGGGATACGTGAAAACGCAGTTTACCAATTTCCAGTTAGTGACACTGGTGAACTGAAAAGTATAGTAAGAGGTACAGCGACCATTTAGAGAGTTTATCCTACAATGCTTCAGAAAAAGTGGCTGGAAATCTCCTATAGTCTCGATGCATTGCTTGCGACTAATGGTGCGCACATTGAACTGGCGTAGTAAATTATTGAAAAAAAAAGTCTTTGATATTTTTTTTGGAACATAAAAATTGAAGTGGAGCATAAAAAGCATATATCAATTTCCTTTCGTTTGAAATAACCGAGTATCTCTAAATCAAGCTTTAAAGAATGTCGGCCCATACCCTAGTAGCACAACCAGTTCAAAAAACGTTCAAATTACGTTGGAAACACGTTTTATGACGTTAAAAAACGTGTTTTAAACGTCTTTTGGACTAATTATGCTAATAGGGTAGAGCGTAATGTATTGGAATTATTTTGAGTACTCCTGTGGAAGATCTATAAACGCTACATAAACGATTTTCAATAGGGCACATGGTATTCATATTGTACGTATGAATAACGTAAATAAATTTCGTAGTAGTCGATGCATATTTACGGCAATTAGGGCGCGGACATAACAACAGTCAGACAAATCAAATTCCTAAACACTTTTGGGCAATACCATATGAACATGGACATGACCAATTAAAAAAAAATTCTTTTTTAATAAATTGTGTGAAAAATTATTCCAAATTCTTGTAAGTGTATTGACAAAAGTTTATTTTGTGTAAGTTTCTTTTTATCAAAATGAAAATACTTCAAAGTCTGACATCAGAAGATTTTGGTTGTAGTTTGTAGCATGAGTTACACAGTCGTGTTGCATTAATTACCACACACTTAATGTATTTTAAATCAATAACCATTTTTATAAAATATCCCATACAAAACTAAATGATATTTTGTGATAAGAAAGGTATTACTCATAAAGGTTATAACATTTAAGAAGTGGAATTTTAGAGGAAATGTAGCTTTCCCCCCCATAATTCAATGTCTTTTTTTTTGTAGCATGAGTTACCAAGCAATTTTGATTAATATTTCAAAAAATTAATTTGATGATATTTTTAATGGTTTATTGAAAAAAGAAAGAATACAATTTGTAACCAGCTTGAATTTTGTTGAAAGAAAATAAATGTTTTTTTTATTATTACGACATATTTGAAAATGCGATAAAAAAAAGTACCATGAGTTAGTTACCTAGGAAACCCCCCTTTTTAACCTTATTGGAAAGCTTTAAAAACTATAAGTGAATATCTTTGTTGTTTTTTACGTGCAATTAAATTTTGAAAGCTCAGCCATATTTAAGTCACCCTATACTTCCAGCCAATACATTTTCTGCAACATCTGACATTTCGTACACAGCTTCGAGCAAGAACATATTTCTCTCACTCGAAATCCGAAATAAAATTCCCAAATAATAAATATATCTGGTGATCTCGAGAATAAAATAAAAGAAATCTACTCGGAAAAACCACTTTTTCTATTTTTTTTCCAGGGAGGGAGGGGGCGTGGGGGGGGGGGAAGAAATCTTCACACTCTCTACAAATAGCTGAAAAACGACCTTTGGAGAACTCCCTCAAAATGAGAACTAATCAAGGTCCGCCATTTTTTCCCGGAAATATTAAAAAGAGAATGTGATTTAAGGCTTATCCGGATAGCTGTCCTCACTGTTTCTAATATCCGCATCGGCGGAAAAGTACTTTTCACCGCTGCTCCCCCCTCCTCCTTCCCTCACACTTAAACAGTGCACTTAAATGCGGATATAGGAGATTTTTAGCGGAAGGTGACAAACTGCTTGAATCAGAAATGGAAAATGAAGGAGGAAGGAAAAAAAATGTTTAATGACACCCAGCGTAATAAATCTGCTGGAATCAGGGTTAGAATAAAAAAAAGGGATGGATCTTTTATTTAACTTTATAGTATTCATTTAAGCGGTTAGTTTCTTAAAACCCTTTAACGCGCAGTGTTCCCGCTCTGGGAACACCAAACTCCGACGTTTTGACTGTTACCAGTCACGAAGAATAGATTGCATTGCTATAAAAATAGTTGCGGGTGACATAGCTCCACGAGAATCCTTTACTTTTTAGCACGTCATTTCCCGTCAAAAAATTGGTCACGACTATTTTTAACAGCACTGACATCTTCTGAAAAATGGAGGATTGCGAGAACAGCTGGATAGATTGCCCAATGCTGAAAAAAGGGCAGCCGTTGCCATCGCTCGACTTAACTACCAGCAAGATGGCGGACGATCGAAACGTTCATCCCGTGCCACAGATCTAGGACCCTTTTTTGACGCCATCTTGCTGGTAGTTAAGTCGAGCGATGGCAAGGGCTGCCCTTTTTTTCAGCATTGGGAAAGGGTTGCGCGTCAAAGGGTTAAGAATGCATGCAGTTGAAATGTGTGAAATCTGATGTGCTTATATGTGGCAGTTTTCGTGTTGAATATGTGTGTTTGCAAACACGTAAATGATACCTATTTTATGTATTCATTTCTTTCTTTACTAAAAAAAGGGTAGCTCGCAATTTGAAAGTTGTTTAGCGCTTTTATTCTTCTTCTGTAAATGCAAGAACGGAGTCTAAGAAAGGTAAACTGCCTCCTGTTGTAGTTCTGACTTACTAGCAATTTAATCAATTTCTTTTTTTCTTTTTTTACTCGTTAACTGGATGAATTTGTCGTAAATAATGATATGACATAAATAAAAATTCGACATGAATAAAAATATCTAGTAATGGAGCGTAATAGATTATATATATATGATGTGTGTGTGTGTGTGTGTGTGTGTGTGTATCAGGCATGTAGCCAGGGGTGTGCGCAGGGAGCTTTAGCACTTTCCGCAATTTTTAATTTTTGTTAAATGGATCAATAAATCAAGCACTTTTGTGAAAAATTCTACCTTTTTCACCTTTCGCCCCCTCCCACCTACCCCGAGATTCTTTTTCTCGCTATTTCCCCGATGTATATATGTATATATATATATATACTAGCTGTATGCCCCGTTCTTCGCCCGGGAATGAATGGAGTCTTTTTTTATATTATGGTTTGTTGTAATTACTAATTATCATAATGAATAGATATAGCAAAATTGATATCTTATAAATATTATCTGCGTTCAATAATTATCCCTAAAGAATTTCATGGCGATCGTTTGAACGGTGAAGAAGATGATTCGGCGCAGCGCCATCAACTGTCGAAGTTTTTGAAAAATGGATAGCATCAAAATATTTTCATGTTCAAATATCTATATGTACGAATTTTCATAGCAAACAGTTTAACGGTCAAGATACGCTGCAGCGCCATCCAGTGGCGAATTAAAGTAAAAATACGCTACAGCGCCATCAAAGGACGAATGTTAAGCAAAATGGATAACGCGAAAATATTCTCCGTGTTCAAATGTGTATGTATACCAGTTTTAAGAGCGGTTAGTTGAACGATCAAGAAGTTGATTGTTGAAGTGCAATCTAGTGGTGAGTTATAATAATAAACTCTAGGGCTGCAGTCAGGGGCAGATTTGCCGAGTTGGGAGGCCCTGGGCAAAAGCTTCATTAGGTTTACCCTCTTTCGAAAACTTTTTAAAAATTTACAAATTTTTAAACTTAAAGAACAATTTGGGGGCCCCCTTTTTGTTGTGGGCCCGGGCGCTTGCCCCGAATGCTCTTCCGGAAATCAGGCCTTTTATGCAGTGCCTTCAAGTTGTGAGTACAGCCAAATGAATACTAAAAAAATATTCTCTCTACTCAAATGTGTATGTACACAAATTTTTAAGGTTATCGGTCGAACGGCTTTGAAGTTGGTGCGCTGCATCGGCATCTAGAGGCAAGTCGTAGCAAAATAGGTAGCGTAAAGGTATTCTCCGAGCTCAAATATCTGTGTGTACCAATTTTCATAAATCAGCTGAACGGTATTTACATAGCAAACGGTTGAACGGTAAAGAAGGCGAGTTATAGCTAAACGGATGCTAAGAAAATCTTCTTTTCGTTCAAACATCTATATTTACGAACTAGCTGAAGTACCCGTCGTTGACGGGTTAGTACTGAATGCAAATTTCTAAAAGCAAGAACTTTCGTCAGCATTGTTGGAGTACACAGAATGGATGTAGTATGTAGCCAAAGTAAAGAAAGCGCAATTATAATTTTTATGTATTGTTAAAATATTACAGGTTAGAGAGTAACTAAGTAATATCATTCCATTCGCTTTAGTCGTAATTATGGGATGCGTGAACGAATATTTAAACATATTCAAATAATTTTCGCAAAATCTCAAAATCTAATCAACATTTTTGAAAAATTGGAAGCCTAGAATTTAAGTTGAGTGACAACCTATCATGTCACCCAATTTTGTTTAATTCCCTGCTGTCTTTATTTCGTGATGCTGGAACAAACATTTTAGCATTTTTAATCGATTTTCACAAAATCTCAAAATGTAATCAAAATATTTTAAAAATTCAACACCAATAAATTAAGATTAGCAACTACCTATCATATCACCAAATTTCGTATTAGTCGTTATTACGCGGTGCTTGAAAAAATATAACCGCATTTTGGGAGAATTTTCACAAAATCTCAAAATCTAATAAAAAGTTTAAAAAATTGGACACCTATACTTTATGTTGAACAACAACCTATCATGTGACCAAATTTCATATCATTCGCTTTAGTCGTTATTACGTAATGTGTGAACAAAAATTTACTCAGTTTGAAACGATTTTCGCAAAATCCCAAAATCTGATCAGTTTTTTTTAGATGCTTATAGTTTAAGATGACCACCTATCATTTCACCAAATACCATTTTTTCACCTTTGCAGTTATTACGTGATGTGCGAACACAATACGCAGTGTGAAACAATTTTCGCAAAATCTCAAATTCTAATCAAGATTTTTTTTTAATTCGACGCCTATGTTTTAAGTTGAGTGACCACCTATCATGACACCCAATTTCATATCATTCGCTTCAGTCGTTTTTACGTGATGCTTGAACACAAATTTACGCAGTTTGAAACGATTTTCGCAAAATCTGAAAATCTAATCAAGATTTTTTAAAAATTCGACGCCTATGTTTTAAGTTGAGTGACTACCTATCATGACACCCAATTTCATATCATTCGCTTCAGTCGTTTTTACGTGATGCTTGAACACAAATTAACGCAGTTTGAAACGATTTTCACAAAATCTGAAAATCTAATCAATATTTTTTAAAAATTCGACGCCTATGTTTTAAATTGAGTGACCACCTATCATGACACCCAATTTCATATCATTCGCTTCAGTCGTTTTTACGTGATGCTTAAACAAAAAAAGCGTCACGGACAGAATGACAGAAGGACAGAAGGACAGAATGACAGAATGACAGACAGACAAACTTTTTTTTGAGGGTCGCATCGGATTCCCGGGTGCTTGAAACGGATAGAAATCGCAAAATTTTTGAATTCCAAGAAATGTACAGACAAAAGTCTAATTTTATTTATATAGATTTCCATGGCGATTAGTTGAACGGTCCCGAAGATATTGGTTTGAAGTCTAGTGGCAAGTTATAGCAAAATGGATAACGCCAAAACTTTCTCCATATTCAAATATCCATTTATACCAGTTTTCATAGCGATCAGTTGAACAGTCTTTATATGCTGCAGCCCCATCAATAGACGAATTAAAGTAAGAAGTTGATACGTTGCAGTGCTATCTATTAGCGAGTTAAAGTAATGATGTGCTACAGCACAAAAGTAGTTATTTATAGCAAAATGGATAACACGAAAATATTCTCCGTGTTCAAGTATCTATCTATATCAATTTTCATAGAGATCAAATGTCCGGTCATGAAGTTTGTGCGCTGCATTGCCATCTAATGGCGAGTTAAAGTAATAATGCGCTGCAGTGGCATCTAGTAGTGAGTAAAAGCTAAATGAATAGTTAGAATATATTCTCCGTGCTCAAATGTGTAAGCATCAAAATTTTTATGGCGATTGGTTGAAAGGTATAGAAGTTGATGCGCTGCATTGCCATCTAATGGTGAGTTAAAGTAATAATGCGCTACAGTGTCATCCAGTAGTGAGTAAAAGCTAAATGAATAGTTAGAATATATTCTCAAATGTGTAAGCATCAAAATTTTTATGGCGATTGGTTGAAAGGTATAGAAGTTGATGCGCTGCATTGCCATCTAATGGTGAGTTAAAGTAATAATGTGCTACAGTGTCATCCAGTAATGAGTAAAAGCTAAATGAATAGGTAGAATATATTCTCAAATGTGTAAGCATCAAAATTTTTATGGCGATTGGTTGAATGGTATAGAAGTTAATGCGCTGCAGCGCCATCTTGCGGCAAGTTATAGCAAAACGGATAGCGTAAAAATATTCTCCATGTTTATATATCCATGTGTACCAATTGTCATCAAAATTGGTTGACCAGTATTTTCACAGCAAGCGCTTAAACGAAATAGAATTCGGCTTTCTGAAGCACCATCTAGCGGCAAGTTACAGCAAAATGGATAGTGTAAAAATATTCTTCTTCTTCAAATATCCGTGTGTACCAATTTTCGTCAAAATCGGTTGAATAGTATTTTCATAGCAAGCGGTCGAACGGAATAGAAATTGACGTTCTGCAGCGCCATCTAGCGTCGTCAAGTTACAGCAAAATTGATAAAGTAAAAATATTCTACGTCTTCAAATATCCGTGTGTACCAATTTTCATCAAAATTAGTTGAACGGTATTTGCATAGGAAGCGGTCGAACGGAATAGAATTCGATGTACTGCAGCGCCATCTAGCAGCAAGTCATTGCAAAACAGATAGTGTAAAAATATTTTCCGTGTTCAAATATCCATACGTATACCAAATTTTGCCAAAATCGGTTGAACGTTATTTTCTTAGCAAGAGGGCTGAACGGAATATAATTCGACGTTCTGCAGCGTCATCTAGCGGCATGTTATGGCAAAAGAGATAACGTAAAAATATTCTACGTCTTCAAATATCCGTGTGTACCAATTTTCATCAAAATTAGTACACATGGTATTTTCATAGCAAGTGGTCCAACGGAATAGAATTCGACGCTCTGCAGCGCCACCTAGCGGCAAGTTATGGCAAAATGGATTGCGTAAAAATATTCTCCGTGTACAAATATCCATAAATGGTAATATTTATCAAAATTGGTTGAATGGTATTTTCATAGCAAGCAGTTGAATAGAATTCGACGTTCTGCAGAGCCATCTAGCGGCAAGTTATGGCAAAAGGGATAACGTAAAAATATTCTACGTCTTCAAATATCCGTGTGTACCAATTTTCTAAAAATTAGTTGAAAGGTACTTGCATATCAAAAGGTCGAACGGAATAGAATTCGACGTTCTGCAGCGCCACCTAGCGGCAAGCTAGAGGAAAATGGATAGCATAAAAACCTTCTCCGTGTTCAAATATCCTTAAATGGCAATTTTCATCAAAAACGGTAGAATGGTATTCTCATAGCAAGCGGTGGAACGGAATAGAAATCGACGTTCTGCTGCGCCACCTAGCGGCGAGTTAGGGGAAAATGGATAGCGTAAAAATATTCTCCGTGTGCAAGTATCCATGTGTACCAATTTTCATCAAAATTAGTTGAACGGTATTTACATAGCAAGCGGTCCAACAGAATAGAATTCGACGCTCTGCAGCGCTACCTAGCGGCAATTCATGGCAAAATGGATTGTGTAAAAATATTCTCCCTGTTCAAATATCCATACGTACCAATTTCCGTCAAGATAAGTTAAACGGTATTTTCATAGCAAGCAGTTGAATAGAATTCGACGTTCTGCAGCGCCACCTAGCGGCAAGCTAGAGTAAAATGAATAGCATAAAAACCTTCTCCGTGACAAAAGACTTAAGTATACCAAATTTCATGGTAACCGGTCAAGCAGTTTTTGAGTTTTTCAACGTCATACAAACATACATACACACCCACAAACATTCATTTATATATATACTAGCTGACCCGGCAAACGTTGTTTTGCCATATAAATTATTCCTAGGATTATTTTAGTAGAAAGAAATGACTAACTTATTGTAAGTGTGTGAGGATGTGGTATATGAGTGGAAGAGGCATGGAGCGCTGTGAACAATGCTGGAATATAAAAATAACACAATACCAAACATTTATATTTTTAATTCATTGTAATTTATTCTTTACATTTATATATATCGCTAATTACAATAATTTTACTAAAAAATAATATCAATCCTTTAACGGAATAGAGTGAACAATATTTTTAGCTAACACAAACAAACTGCATGGTTTGCCCACTCGAGATCATGCCACGTATAATTGTCCGTGTGAAAAAATGGCGTGCTCAAATCTAAGCCACAAACAAACATAGTTTGGCCTTGAGACTTATTCATAGTCATTCCATAAAAAATTTTGTCCAAAAAAAATAATAATAAAAAGATGAAAATCTGAAACATTTTCAGATTTTAAATACGCACTATAGCGCTATATATTAAAATCGTATCATAATTTATGCGTCGTCCCTATTTTTCACTCATATTCCATTAAGTTGGAAAGTGTATATTATTCATGACTGTGCTGTATTTTTTTTCTTGTTTCGTAAAACCCATCCTCGGAATCGAAATCTATCTTAAAATCGTCTACTAAAACTATTTCACAATATTCGCCAAGTATATTATAACTACACTTCATCGTTCTATATATTGTTTCGAATGCGCATCATAATACATGCGTATACCATGTATGTCTTTCTTGGGTTGATTCCTACTTTAACGCCTCGACTCTCGCCAAGGTGGCGATCATTAAACATATGCAGTTACAATGACATATGCAGTTTCATTTTTAAACATATGCAGTTTCCTAACAATACTCTAAATATATTTATAATAAATTGTCACGTTTTGGCTCCCCATTTAGCGATCCATTATCAAAAATTGCAAATCCTTGTGCGACTTTCAACATTTTATTAACGCCCCCCCCCCTCTCCACGTTATCTGGCAAACACATTTGAAAAGGGACTCGATGCGCTAATGCCTAGACAAAAATCCTGATTGAACTTATTAGCACTCTGGTGCTAAAAATTTTGAAGTGGACCGCCCTTGTGACTTAGGGGTATGAGACAAAATCATATTCGCGGACCTAACGAATATACATATAAAATTTCTTTAAAATCGGTTGAGCCGTTTTGGAGGAGTATGGTAACTAACACTGTGACATGAGAATTTTATTTATTATATATACCCAATATGAGTTCAATCGTATGTACCGTTTAAACGCTAGAGCACTTTCAAGAATTTCCCCCCCCCCCACATAAGCCATAATGTAAAAGAAATCTTTGTAGTAGCCCAGTAGAAAAACTATAAGTTCTATACACATCAAAATCAATGTCGGTCTTACGATGGTGGTTTATAACATATTACCCAATTTGAACTCAATCGAATGCCTCGTTTAGGAGCTATCGTGTTCACTCACACACACACACACACACACACACACACACACGCACGCACACACACACACACACACACACACACACACGCACGCACAAACATACATCTCGTAAAAATAGCATAAATGAATTCAGAAGACCTCAAAACGTGTTAATATATCAAAATCTCAAAGTCGAATTTTTTCATGATTACAATTCTTTCCTTACAGGGTACATGTTCGGAAAGAAAAAAGGATGAAAATCTGAAACACTTTCAGGTTTTAAATACACACTATAGTGCTATATATTAAAATCGTATCATTAGTTATACGTTGTCCCTATTTTTCTTACTTATTCCATTAAGTTTCAAAAGTGTATCATTATTCATGACTGTGCTGTATTTTTCTTGCTTGTTTCGTAAAACCCATCTTTGGAATCGAAATCTATCTTAAAATCGCCTACTAAAACTATTTTACAATCTTCGCCAAGTATATTACAAATATACTTCATCGTTTTATATATTGTTCCGAACGTGCATCATAATCCATGAATGTACCGGTTTGTCTTTCTTGGGTTGATTCCTACTTTAACGCCTCGACTCTCGCCAAGGTGGCGATCATTAAACATATTCAGTTATCATGCCGATTTTTTGCATTAATGTGGCAATCCTAATTTAGAAATAAAATGGCGTTTTGGAACAACATGTAAGTAAAGCATGCCGTTACATTTTTATTTATTTTGAATTGCCAATTAATGTAGTTTTAATAATTAAGTGTCTTCAGATTCCTTAACTGGTGCGTTTATCGCTAGTTTGTTTACTTTAGTTTTTATCTGGTTCTTTTGGGAGCGTTGGAACTTACTTACCGTAACTAACCTAACTTGATACTTACCGTATCGTACAATCGTATTCCAAACCATCAACAATTTCATGTGCCCGGCATTTATCTTATCCCGGCGTGAAAAATTGCTTGTCTTGCCGGACCGCCGGGATAATACGTAAGTACCGTTAAATTTTGTGCATAACTGCCAGAGACCCATGACTGCAAAACTCGCCAAAGTACGGGAATTTTTTAGGTTGGCGAGAGTGGTGATGTTAAAATAGGAATCAACTCTTTCTTGTACCATAAAACGCATCTTTGGAATCGAAATCTATCTTAAAATCGCCTACTGGCACTGTTTTACAATCTTCGCCAGGCATATTCTTCCTGTAGGCATATTCCAACTGTACCGCAAAGACATTTTAAATGCTGTTTGGAATGGGCATCATAATCCACGAGTGTACCGTGTTTTCCTTTCTTGTTCCACAGAGAACTTCTTCGGAATAGAAATCTATATTAAAATCGCCTAATAAAACTCTTTTACAATATACGCCAGGCGTTTTCTAACTATACGCGAAATATATTTATAATAAATTGTCGCGTTTTGGCACCACATTTAGCGATCAATTATCAAAAATTGCAAACCTTGTGCGACTTTCAACATTTTATTAACTTCCCCCCCCCCTCTCCACATTATCTAGCAAACACATTTGAAAAGTGATTCGACACGCTAATGTCTACACAGAAATCCTGATTGAAATTAATAGCACTCGGGGGCTAAACATTTTGGGGTGGACCGCCCTTATGACTTAGGGGTATGAGACATAGTTAAAAACCTATTCTATGACCTAACGAATATACATAGAAAATTTCATTAAAATTGGTCGAGTGAATTCGGAGGAGTTAGGTGACTAACACTGGGACAGGAGAATTTTATATATTAGATAGATATATATATACAGAACTAACTCAGAGCTTTTCTTGTCTCTCCGGGGGTTACGAGAATTTATGTGTTTTGAAAGTCTTTTCCAAGAAAACTGCAACTTGGTGACTATCAGACCTACAACAGTTTAATAAATTTTTTAAAAACTTGAAGAACATATAAAAATAATATATTTATTAGATTTCTATTTTATAAATCAAAAAGTTATCTATTTTAAAAACATACCCCGGAATATGTCCTTAGAATGTAAAAATATGACTAACTAGCTGAAGTAGCCGTTCTTCGCACGGGAATGAATGGACTTTTTGATATTACGATTTGTGGTGATTACTATTCATTGTAATAAACAGATACAGCAAAGTGGATATCGCGTTATATTGTGTCCAATAATCATGCATACCGAATTGCAAGGCAATCGTTTGTACGGTGCAGAAAGCCATGCAGCGCAGCGCAATATAGTGGCGAGTTTTAGCAAAACGGATACGGCGAAAATATTTTTCGCATTCAGATATCGATGTATACGAATTTTCATGACTATCGGCTGAACAGTCCTGAAGTTCATGTGTTGACGCGACATCTAGTGGCAAGTTATAGGAAAATGGATAGCGCCAAACTCTTCCCCGTGTTCAAATATCTATGTATACCTATTTTCATAGCGATTATTTGCACAGTCAAGAAGTGATACACTGCAGGGCCATCCAGTGGTTCAATAAAGTAATGATTTGCTACAGCGCCGTAAAGTGGCGAGTTATAGCAAAATGGATAACGCCAAAATATTCTCATTGTTCAACTATCTATGTATACCAATTTTCATAACGATCATTTGCACAGTCAAGAAGTGATACACTGCAGGGCCATCTAGTAGTTAATTAAAGTAATGATTTGCTACAGCGCCGTCAAGTGGCGAGTTATAGCAAAATGGATAACGCCAAAATATTCTCATTGTTCAAATAGCTATGTATACCAAAGCGGTATTACAGGAAGCGTCTTCACTCCAATGGAGAAAAGATCGCGGCGATAGCTAGCGCCATCTATCGAGGTGGAACCAAACTAATTGCTCCGGGTACCTTCTCGCGCACGCGCACTAGTCGAAGAACCTTGTTTGTGGAACCGATGGCATCACATTGAAGTGAAGCACATGGTAGTCGCCGATTGATTAATTTCCCGGGATTTCTGTGAATTCTCTGTCAAGGATTTCTTGATCAGATTTAATTGCTCCAATTACAACTTTCGTTATATTGAATTGCTTTATGAAGTAACGAGAATAATGCCGTTTACTTGCGCATTCCCAACGTGTTGCAATAATTGGAAAAGCCGAGGGAAAAAATTCCACAGATTTCCCAAAGACGAAGAAAGGTAAGTTAATTTTATTAATTTAATTTTCAAAATTATTACTTTTTTTTTTATTTATAGTCCTTGTTTAACATGCCTTTGTAACAACTTTTATTTCGGAATCTATACTGCTTTTCTATTCATCACATGTGACACTTATTACTTTTCACTTTGATGTGTAGAAAAAAAACAACTTTTATGGTACTCTGTTGAACATTACTCGCTTAATTTGAGACATGCTAGAAATTAAAATGATTTATCTACTGCTAATTTTTTTTTATAATTTTGAAATTAAAAAAAAATTAATTATGCCAGTTGATCATTTTGCTGTAGTTAACATACAAAAACATCATTTAATTTTCACTAATTATATCCTCATCATTGAATTTTATTCTGTTGCACTTTACTGTGTGTTTTAAATTCAAAAATCATTTAAAATTTAATTATGATCTATCAATTGACTTTTATTCACAAGTGGTATGTGTCATATTTTCAATAATTTCATAATTGTATGATTCCACAATATTTTGAAATTTATGTCATGTTCAGATTAAATTTTACTCACCAAAAGTACGCTTAAAATTTACCTTGGTGAACAGTTTGTCTTATATGTAAGACAAACTGTCATGTACATATAAAATCTGTTTAGAAAAATTCCATTACAAAAAACATTCACCTAACTCAATATTTTGTTTAGTTATGATCAATTATTGTGTGGCATAGTGCTCTCAATACTGTGGAATTATCCTGTTGCTTTTACTGTGAGTTGTAAAGAAATCTATAAATACATTTAATTCTGTCATCAACATCCATACCCAGTAGCAGAATTTTCTATATCAATCTGCAGCACCAGGATCAGAAGCGAAAATTTATCTATGATCTTAATGAGCCCTGAATAACCTACAATCATGAAAAATTGTATCGCATTGTGAGAATATATTTGGATGTAACAAATACAGGGAAATCTTAATGAGTGCAATATATTTCAAGGCTTCATTAACCGCTCTAATCATTGGATTTCTAATTCTGTAGACAGATCTACATGCAAAAAAAATTCTCTAATTGAGTTGATACAATATAGTACTTACAAAGGGAAATAGACTCGTATACAGGGCAGTGCAAAAACAAACACAGATAATGTTTTAAAATAATTTAAATCAACTTAAAATCATTCTTATTGAAAAGAAGGTAAGGAGGTTAAGTTATTTAAAATTTTGCTAACTACTTTTGATGTTATATAAAATTTAAAATTAATATTTGCTGAAACATGTTTGAAGTGCTGAAAATAGGACATTCCATATTTCTCAACAGTTGGTGATTTCTAAAAAATTCTCTTATGTTTATAGCAACTTTGAGGGTCAAGCATTATAAAAACTCGCATGTCATAAAGTACCAACTAGAGATGGGCGGTTCGACTCATTTTACTGATTCGAATCTCAACTCACTCGCTACTTCGATGATTTGAATCTTGAATCAATAAAACAACTAAAGAAATTTTCCCTCTCTCTGCGCCAAAAGCTGTACTATTTAAACATCCTTCACCCATTCATCGGGTTTCTTCTCCGCTGAGTTCTCGGGCAGCTAGCATCTCTCTCTCCTTGCTTGGTCGTGCTAGTGTTTAAACTGCCCAAAATGAAAATACAGGGGAGCTTCTTATGACCCCCTGGGCCTGCAAGATTAAAAGGTTAAGTTTGGTGTCAAAGTATTCGAAATTTTATGTATTGATGGGGGTGTAGAGTCTAGAGGGGGTCGAGAATCAATAAAAACGCGCTCCGATGGATAGTTTCCAAGATATACGTTAATTAATTATGGTAATTAGACTAATTAACCATGATTGAGGCTTAAAAGGACTGCAAACATGTAGAAATAGGCTCTGGGATGGTTTCCAGGCTTTGGAGATGCCGCCGGAGGAGGCTAGTGTTTTAAATGCCCAAATTGAAAATATAGGGGAGCTTCGTATGCCCCCCTGGGCCTGTAAGATTAAAAGGTTAAGTTTGGTGTCAAAGCATTCGAAATTTTAAGTATCGATGGGTTGTTGAGTCTAGGGGGGGGGTCGAGAATCAATAAAAACGCGCTCCGGTGGATAGTTTTCGAGATATACGTTAATTAATTGTGGTAATTAGACTAATAAGCTGATAAGGTTTAAACTGCTTTTTACTCCTTATTTGTTCCACTGTACATTTTTCTATCTTCAGAATCATTTAAAAATTATTTTGTATTAACTGAGTAATAATTTTTTCATTAATTCTAATCATGTCATATTACTTTTATTTATTTGAATTCAAAACTTTGTTAATTGCAGATGCAAACAATGGATGAGGATTGTGAATTTGGTGTGAGTTTGATGAAAGCTCCTGAGTAATGTGTCTTCCTCTTCAACAAATTAAGTGAAATTAAAAGTCCTTCATTAGTATCTTCTGCTGTGAATTTCAGAAGCAAGCTGTTCGTTTCGGCAATTTTGTTCCTCCCAGCATTTAAAATTTGTTAATATAACTTATCTTGATGAAAGCTCCTGAGTAATGTGTCTTCCTCCTCAACAAATTAAGTGAAATTAAAAGTCCTTCATTAGTATCTTCTGCTGTGAATTTCAGAAGTAAGCTGTTTGTTTCGGCACTGTGTTCCACCCAGCATTTAGAATTTTTTAATATATCTTATTTTGAGGACAGCTGCTCAATAATTTGCCGGCTTCTTCAACAAAAAAATGAAATTTAAAGTCCTTCATAGGTATCACCTGCCGTCAATTCCAAAAGCAAGTTCTTCATTTCTACTCTGTGTTTTTCATACAGACTTTGTCATATCTGTATTTTTTGTACAAGTCCTTTCAAGATTTGTATTGTTGCCATGTTTACCCCTTTCGGCAATATCTCATGAAAGTTTCTGATCGTCGCTGTGTCACATAGCTTTTATCCATTGTACATGTGTCTTGTTATGAAGACTTTTCTCATCGTATGGTAAGTATAGTCTCTTTTTAATTTTAATCTAAATATATAATTAAATAATTTTAAGTTTTCTATTCTGAAGCATATTGTGGCAGCATATTTTATTGTGTTGTACTTTAGGAAAGTTCTACATGTAAAAGGTCAAACATAAATATTCGCACATACGGAGGAGACTGGAGTGGCTAAAGCGCCCCTAAAGTCGGAGCATTAGATGTGAAAAGCTTTAAAAATCAAAGTTTGTTGTATTAATCTACTACAAATATTGATTTAATCTACTACAAATTGACTAATCTACTGCAAATTGACTGCAGTAAAAATACTAATTGATCTCTTCAAAATTGCACACATTGTGAAATATTGTAATATTAACTTTTAAGAAAAATTGTAAACATCTTTTATACATTTTTTTATCAAGCATGTTGTCTAGAAACAGAAAACAGAATGGAAAAGTAGTTTTATTACATATCTAATACGTTCAAAACATCATTCTTGCTGTGATAACATTAAAATTCTAAATTAATCTATCTGCATCAAAAATTGGGACTGTCCTTAAAATTTTCCATGGCTTGTAAGTTTCCCACATATAAAATACCAATACCATTTTGTGATAAATTTCAATGCTGCATTACATTTAATACATTGGTTACATTCAATAAATTGGTAGTCTGTATTGAATGGGAAACTTTAGTATACTGATAATTAAAGATGTTGATCTTTATTTCATTTTATTTTAATGACTGAAATTATTATGTTATTTGTTTTTGCTTGAAACCCTTTCAATTTAGGTATTTAGATTAAATCAAAATAAGTTTAACATTTGCTTCTACAGGAAATGTTTAGCCATACTTGAGTTTGAAAATTTTGAAAGACTGCTCAACATTATTTATATAATAACTCTCCCTCCAAATCATATGTATATATACTACTGAATAAATTAAATTTTAAAATTTTTATCCTATAAATGGTATTTATTTATTTATACAAAGAAATGCACACTACAGACAATTATTAATGAGCCCAATAATTGTCATTTGTTGAGAAATAACTGTCAGTTTTCAATATAATAATTATTTTTCAATATAATTAACTTTAATTATGTATTTAGTTTATGTATTTAGTTTAATGCAAAATGAAAATATACTGCACAATTAGTTTACATATTGTTCTCTTTCTTTTATGGATTAGTTTTTGACGGTTTAAACCAGTTTTCGACGCTTGTCATGTCAAAAACCAGTTTTTGACGTCAAAAACCCAACCCTGACTTGGTTACAATATCACTGGATAGATCAGATAATTATTAATGACATATTAGTGCATACAGCACTGAACTGGGAGGTGGAAGGTGCCTGGTTCAAAATCAAGTTGCGTACAGCAATCTAACCATGCATTCAGAGTTTTCCATGGTTTTCTCCCAAAACTTGCTTAGACCCTCTTTAAAAGATCCTCATGGAGGCCACTCCACTCCTCGGCCTAGAGCACATGAATAGCTAATCAACCATAACCCCACAAACCAAACCGATGACTTTATAATGAGTTATGTTGATACTAGACTGTATTCCATGGACAAGTGGTACAGAATATTTTGACGTTATAAAAGAGTTATAATTACAATCGAGGTCATTATAACTAAGTTCATTACCAAAAATTTTTATTAACTAATTATAGAGGCAGCCAAAGAAAATGCGCTTTATGGAAAATAAATTACAAATATTTTTTAAAAAAGTAAACACACAGAAAAAATTAAGAATAGTGTATTGAAATTAAATAAACAATAAACTTTGTAATTACTCGCATGGCCTTTAAAAAAGATATGCATGTTTCGAAAGCAACAAATGAGTGGTTCTTCATATCAGGCGATACAGAAATTTTTTTGGGGGCTAAATTATTTCCCATAAATGTATAAATCAAATTTTAGTCTAACCATGTATTAGCTTTGGAGGGCTAAGTAAAAATAGATCATTTAGCTATTAAGTGTTAATAAGCGATGTTACCTTGAGCACTCTTTGGGGGTGAAGCCCTAGCCCCCCTGATCGCTACTGTCAGTACTATAACCATACAACCGATCATAGTCCCACCTTAGCTACGAGCCTGCAGTGCGCATTGAATTAAATGATTCTGTTATACATATTTTTCGCAGACCTAAAAAAAGTATCTTTTTCCACCTCTGAAGGATGAGTTTCTTCAACTTTTTGTCTGATTTCAGCCTTTTTTTATGTTGGACATCAATTATGGAAATGTTACAAAGGTTCACGAAATGAATAACTGTAAAATTTCCCACATTTTAAAAGTTGCAAAATGAGTGGCATAAAAAGGCATTTATCTATAAATATTCTCTTACATCTGAAAGGGAAATACTGCAACTGAATCATCCACAGTCAATAAAAAATTTTTGTCTAATTCTAAATTTTCCAATACCCTTGATGGTGTCTTCAAACTTTGTAAACTAAAAATATAATATAAATCATTCAGTCAGGATTTAATTTTCTTTTTCTAATTGATACTTACTGGATAGAAAATATAGTTATTAAAACATCTTTCACGTTTATGTCATATACAAATAGAATCACCTATGAAAATATTTTGCTTGTATGTGTCAGTCTATTTGCTTTTTTGCCAATTTAACCCCAGTCCCGTGTTCTAATTTACTAAGGGGAGAAAAAAGGAAATCTCGAAATTTAAAGTGTATATTTAAATTAATCCAATTTTGATATGATAACATCTTCTTTTATATTGAGATACTATTTCAACACCATCCTCATTAGTATTTTTTCCCGAAATTGTGTGATTTAGCAATAAAGTACATACAATTTCTTGTTCTCCAACCATGTGTTGTTTTCCTTGAATAACTTAAAATAATAGTCTATGTATTAGTACATGTATAATTACAGTACTATAGTAATTAGTTTTTTCTAGGTATTATGTAATTAGTTTATTGCAGTATTGTGTTTGTGTGATGTCTGCGACAAGTTCTATTAATCGTAACTAAGGAGTTTTTTTTTTTTTTTTTTAAGTAAGAAAAAAGTTTTTTTACACACACAGCTGTTCACCTTCACCATTATTTCATTTAGTTTTGATTAGTCGCAAACATGATTACAGAATATGCCCAATACTCTGAAATCCCCCATGTATAAATAAGATTTGCATTGTATATTTATAGATATTCTGAGATGCTGTGTATGAACTTCCAAATGCATCTGTGTAATTTTTTATAAGGAAATTCTGTATTTTTGGTATTTTATTCTTGTCAATAATAATAAAACATGATGTTTACTGTTATAAATAGCTCTTTTCATAACAGTGTCTGTTGGTAAAGTTTTGTATGCTTCTTAATTTCAATCAATGATTTGTTATATGTATGTATTAGATATTGGCTATATGTAAAAATGTCAGTAAATAAAGATTTGTCTGTCTTTTTAAATCTGCAGTTTTGTATTGTATTTATTACTTTTTCACATTTAATTGTTGGTAAATAATATTTAAGATCCTAAAGTATGCTTCCACCAAGAATACTAATATAAGATCTATAAGATTTTGAAGTAGAGTTCATCAGCGGTAATTGTCTCCATTTTGTTAATGTTAAGGGCAGGAAAGAGATAAAGCATTATTAATAGCTTTTCAATACATAACATCACACATTCAAATGCACTATAATTAAAAAATGTGCTGAATTGTATTCCATTTATTAGATTTCTTGTAAGTTATTTAAACAATTTTTTAAAATGTAAGTATTTAATTATTTAAAAAAATACTTTTATTTTGAACTGAAGTATAATTGCTGTTTAAATATCGCTATTTAAAAATTAGCACAAAAATTAACTTGGATAAAAAAATTGTCTTCACTGGTGAATGCTGGAAAAGCAAGTGCCCGGCTGTTTTTTTTTTTTTTTTTTTTTTTGGGGGGGGGGGGGGAGATTGTTGATCATTTTAGTAAGATTGCATTTTATTATTTTTCTTATGAAATGCGGTGTCATATCATCTTTATTTAAGTAATACGCTCATTAGTAATACCGCGAAAGTCGAGTATAAAAAGGAAGTATGGGGAAAGAGAAATCGCGTTTCAATAGCTCACTCACTCAAGGTAGCAAGCAGACGACCAGAAACCAAAACCGCCGAAATAGTTCGGTACCACCTCGCTATGAAGCGAAGTGGCGCTAGTAGCGATGATTTCGGCGACCGGAATGTAACACTGAGTGCGCATGCTTACCGTATATGTGCGTTGATGTATACTGATTTTCATAGCGACCGTTTGAATGGTCAAGAATTTGGCCTGCTGCAGCGTCATCTAGTGGCGAGTTAAAATAATAATGTATTGCAGTGTCATCTAGTGGTGAGTAACATCAAAAGGAACGCAGTTAGAATATATTCTTCATGCTCAAATGTGAAAGTATAAAAAATTTTATGCCGATCAGTCGAACGGTATAAAAGTTGATGCTTTGCAGCGCAATTTAGCGGCAAGTTACAGCAAAATGGATAGTGAAAAATATTCTGCGTGTTCTAATATTCGCGTGTACCAAATTTCATCGAAATCGGTTGGACGACAGTCGCATAGCAAACGGCTAAACGGAATAGAATTCAACGTTGTGCTGCGACACCAAGTGGCAAGTTAAGGAAAACGGATAGCATAAAAACCTTCTCCATCATAAAAGACTTAGGTGAACCAAATTTCATCGTGCAATGGTGCTCAACGGTGCTGGAGTTTTTCAACCTCTTAAACTCATACCAACATTCATTTTTATCTATAACCAGTGTTATTATATATTCAAGTCTCAAATAAAATCCAGTTTCAAATCCAATCCTCGCCAAAGTGCCAACATACGCCATTTTGCAAGAGTTTTTTCAGGGAATCATTCGAAGCATTGACTTTGCAGCAATCAATATGGGAAATGGTTCGACGGCCAAAGAGTAGCACGTATTTATTTGAAAATTGCAATCCCTTAATGCAGCCGATTTTTTTTTTAATTATCAACTATAATGTGTTTTATTCATCGTTACTCCGATGTACTAAATGAGAAGATTTCAATTTTCTGAAATTTGGCGGAATTCCCCCAACTTAAATCAATGTACTCAATTGGCGAGAATTCTGAAGTTAGATCGCTTGAAATCCCTTAATAACTGCATTATTTCTTCATGGATCATTAAAATTTAACGCTGTATTCTAATAAAACCTTTGCACTTGTTTTCAAAAATCTATTTCCTTAAGCTCTCAATAAATTGCGCCAAGCCGAAATCTGTGCAAACCGCTAGAACTCACTTACTCAAAATCCATATTTCAGCCATTTTATTTTTTCGCCAAACTAAAAAAAATTACACATTAGCCTGGGAAATTTTCAATTCTTATTGTTTTGCGTGTAAAGCATTACATTCCTGCTCTGATTTCCCATGCACACGATATTATAATTTAAAAAAAAATAACCTTACGAATATAAACTAACAAAAAAAAAAAATCATTATTATTCTTTTATTTTTACTTTGAGAATTTAAAACATTTTATTTGGCAAAATCGCCACACATGGCAACCACGATCCTTATTTCACACTTTTTTCACTACAGGGGTTACAATTAGGGAAAGATTTTTGCGTGAAGAGCATAAAAAATCTCTTAAATTCCGGGAACGGGTGGACTTTCAAAGTTTTAAAGTGGACTACGATTTATTCTATATTATTTTACATATCTGTGCTAAATTTCAGGCCGATAGGTCCATTTTTGTGGATTTGTATACGAACGACATTTTATTCGGCAAAATCGCCACACATGGCAACCACGATCCTTATTTCACACTTTTTTCAATACAGGGGTTACAATTACGGAAAGATTTTTGCGTGAAGAGCATAAAAAATCTCTTAAATTCCGGGAACGGGTGGACTTTCAAAGTTTTAAAGTGGACTATGAGTTATTCTATATTATTTTACATATTTGTGCTAAATTTCAGGCCGATAGGTCCATTTTTGTGGATTTGTATACGAATCAAATCCACAAACAAACAAACAGAATTTCATTTTTATTTATAAGATTGATGCTATTCAGCAAATAATAATTGACATTTTTTTTTTTTATTAGAAGAAGAAATTCTTCACTCTACAACAATTTCTCATTTGAAACAAAAAATTATTTGAGCAAGAGCAACTACAGTAATTATTCCAGAATTAAATCTTCGCTGTTTATGACGAATCACATTACAATGACAAATTCTGAAAATTGTAACAGGGAATACAACATTGATAGATTTAACTACAAAACTCTCTCATGATTTTATATTACTCGTGAAGCTGAATATACATAAAGGTTTTGTTCGAAAAATAATCTTAGTAAGTAGATCGGTATCAAAAAATTTTAAATTGAGCTCCTGTTGCTCTTTAAAGCTAATGCAAGCCTCTGTAAACTGAAAGAATTTACGTTATTCAACGGTACCAATGGTCCCCCATCCTCCCTACAGTCCTGAATTGGATCCCCAAGACTTTTTTCTTGTTCCAGCGCTTGAAAACTCTCATTAAAGAACATCATTTGGTGACAGTTGACAAACTCAAAGAGGCTCGCAAAAAAGGTTACAAAGGACATTCCGAAAAAAAGCACAACGTGAAGCCTTCGATGGCTGGAAATCTCGCTAGAAGCGATGTATTGACTCAGGAGGAAAATATTTTGAAGTCTTTTAATGAATTGTACCGATCGGGTCAATAAATGCTCATGACAACAAATGATGTCAATGTTTCGTCAGTAAATATCAGCAAACAATGTCCTGTATTCAAGAGTGAGAAAGGTTTCCCATCCATCCTACAGTTCAGATTTGGGTCCTCAAACTTCATTTTTCGCTCTTGAAAACTTGCATAAAAGAACACCACTCGAGGACAATTGGCAAAGTCAAAGGGGCCTGCACCAGGGCTCCAAAGGGCGTTCGATAAAGCCATATCGTGAAGGCTTCGACGGCTGGACTGAAAGCGATGCATCGACCGACGAAAGATCCACACTAGCTTATTCTGAAACTTTTTAATACTTGGTACATATCGGATTACTACAGGCTTCCTATCGTCTCACTGCTATGACTTTTCGCATAATCTCTGAATAAAAGCATAACCCGGTGTTTTATGTCAACCATGTTGATGGAATGGCTGCTGGCAACAATTAACAAAATGGCGCGATCCTTCATTCGAAGCTGCGTTATTAAAAACCAACCCACCGACACAAAACCGAGACCATAATTACAGAATGACCTCTTTGCTATTTATTATTTGTAAAGAGACACATTTGCACATTGCAGTAAAGAAAGACTATTAATAACCCTGGTGATAAATTACCGGGGAGTGACAAAGCAAACTAAAGAACGAAGAAACAAGAAAAGGATACATGCAAGCGCAAATGGCCGGACTTTTCGAGATTCCAGCGATTCATTTCCTGAGGAATGAATGGGGGAAGGCCTTTTATAAAGCAAAAATTGGATTAATCAAGCCCTCTCTGTGCCGTGAAATATGAGCGGAGCATTCATTATATGTCTCAACGGGCGTCAGCATAATTAAAGAATAAATAATTAATGAATATTTTATACGAAATTATTTGGAAAGTGTTCCGAATTTTCAATTTTACAGCGTAGAATGTTCTTAAAATGTTTATTTTAAATTACGGTGTGTGTATAGCAGGGGTAGAAATAAGAATCTTTAGTTCTTTAAGACCTCTGTAGAGTATTTCTGTTAACAGCTGAATTAAAAAATGTAAATACCTACTATAAAAAATATTGAATTGATCAAAAATTATATAGCATGTATTGGTAAAATTAGATGACATGTATTGTGGAACTAAATAAGGAAAGTATGCAAGAAAACAATGTAAATAAAACGTTACTGGTCCGGCAGACAAACAAATGTTGCATTCTACTGGTCTGTTACATATTTTAGCGGTTTTGGACCAACGAACCACTATAAGTTCTAGCTCTGGTATATAGTTATTGGCTGGTAGATGATTCCAGTAAGCCAAAAACAAATATAATTTTTATGTCCATTATTGTTGTCCAAGGACTTCGTCGCATAACGAATGTAAATTATACAATTATTTTTCAACACGTTTATCCTTGCGGTTGAGGCTTACACGGAAAGGAAATTTATCTACTAACAATTCTAAATAATTATGGAGTTAAACTTTTTTTTTTCACATTTTCTTCATTGTTATTATTTCCAAATACTTCTCTCTCATTATCCGTTTTCTTACTTCACAACTTCACCATAGTAAGTAAATGACCTTCTCACACATCCTAATTATCTGTGACGAATTTTAATTAATAAAACAATTTGGTCATTTCGAAAAACCGCAGAGTCAGGATTTTTCCAAGAAGAATCGGTTACAGCTTTTTGACAAATATTTTTTTTTTTATATAATAGCGTTAATGATATTCACAACATGCTCGTGAAAATTCACGTGATTGTGTTGGAAAGTTTTTATTAATTCCAGAAATGTTGTAACTTAGGTGTTTTTTTCCTTTAATTGTTATAAACATACATGCAAATTATTTTGTTTTTTCTCATTTCAAATAGATGTATTTTAGTTTTTTAACTGAAAAAAAATATTCTAGCGTTGCATTTTTGCTGCTCAAGAATTTATAACGTTGGGTAAGTTTGTTACCCTTTAAAAATATATTCTGAATATTTTTTTCAAATTTTAAACAAAAATTTTTCAAAACCATATTTATGATACTAGTTTTTAACTGAAAAGTCACAATTTTTTATTTTAGGTGAATACCAAAAAATGCGAATAAATACAAAAGAGAACTATTGTATAAATTTTTCATTTGAATGCAAACAGAAGATCGATTATCATCATGTTTTTTTTCGATGTATCGACGATGGCATGTTAAGTTTCCAATTTTAATCGATGAATACTAGGGTTGGAAAAATACGTATATTTCCTAGCATTCCCGGATCATGAAACAACAGCAATCGTGCATGTAATTTTTTTTTCCTTACCTACATATTTGATTTTACCTTACGAAACAAACCAGGCTATGTGTATTTATGTGTACGTAGCATATAAAAGGCATAAAAACCGTATATGAAACTTCAATATGCAAATATCAGAAACATATCAGCCGGGTCGAATACAGCAATAAAAAAGCTCTCAGTATTAGGGTCTTTTTCAAAATGCTAAATATTATTTAGTAAACTTTAGACTAGCCATCTTTGTTTGCAATTAAAGACCCATGTTCGTAAGCAAAGCTAGACACAGAAGGAATCTCCGCCTGTGCGTCTTTGAAATGATGGCTGTGAACAAGTTAAATTTTCTTTAAATATTACTAGCTGACCCGGCAAACGTTGTTTTGCCATATAAATCATTCCTAGGATTATTTTAGTAGAAAGAAATGACTAACTTATTGTAAGTGTGTGAAGATGTGGTATATGAGTGGAAGAGGCATGGAGCGCTGTGAACGATGCTGGAATGTAAAAATAACGCAATACCAAACATTTATACTTTTAATTAATTGTAATTTATTCTTTATATTTATATATATCGCTAATTATAATAATTTTGCTAAAAAATAATATCAATCCCTTAACGGAATAGAGTGAACAATATTTTTTGTTATCCCATCTTTAGCTAACACAAACAAACTGCATGGTTTGCCCACTCGAAAGCATGCCACGTATAATTGTCCGTGTGAAAAACATGGTGTGCTCAAATCTAAGCCACAAACAAACATAGTTTGGCCTCGAGACTTATTGATAGTCATTCCATAAAAAATTTTGTCCAAAAAAAATAAATAATAATAAAAGGATGAAAATCTGAAATATTTTCAGATTTTAAATACGCACTATTGTGCTATATATTAAAATCGTATCATAATTTATGCGTCGTCCCTATTTTTCTTCCATATTCCATTAAGATGGAAAGTGTATCATTATTCATGACTGTGCTGTATTTTTCTTTCTGGTTTCGTAAAACCCATCTTTGGAATCGAAATCTATCTTAAAATCGCCTACTAAAACTATTTTACAATATTCGCCAAGTATATTACAACTACACTTCATCGTTCTATATATTGTTTCGAATGCGCATCATAATCCATGCATGTATCATGTTTGTCTTTCTTGGGTTGATTCCTACTCTCGCCAAGGTGACGATCATTAAACAAATGCAGTTACCATGACAATTTTTTGCATTTATGTGGCAATTGTAATTTAGAATTAAAATGGCGATTTGGAACAACATGTAAGTACAGCATGCCGTTACATTTTTATTTATTTTGGATTGACAATTAATGTAGGTTTAATAATTAAGTGTCTTCAAATTCCTCAACGGGTGCGTTTATCGCTAATTTGTTTACTTTAGTTTTCATCTAGTTCTTTTGGAAGCGCTAAAACGGTACTTACGTATTATCCCGGCGGTCACTTCGGCCAAACAACTTTTCCGTCAAATTTGCTGGCAAACTGTTGCCAATCGTTTTCCAAACCATCAAAAATTTCATGTGCCCGGCATTTATCTTGATGAAAAATTGCTTGTCTTGGCGGACCGCCGGGATAATACGTAAGTACCGTTGAAACTTGTGCATTACTCCCAGAGACCCATGACTGCCAAGCTCGCCAAAGTATGGGGATTTTTTAGGTTGGCGTGAGTGGGGGCGTTAAAATAGGAATCAAATCTTTCTTGTACCATAAAACACATCTTTGGTATCGAAATCTATCTTAAAATCGCCTACTAAAACTATTTTACAATATTCGCCAAATATATTACAACTACACTTCATCGTTCTATATATTGTTTCGAATGCGCATCATAATCCATGAGTGTACCGGTTTATCTTTCTTGGGTTGATTCCCACTTTAACGCCTCGACTCTCGCCAAGGTTTGCGATCATTAAACATATGCAGTTACCCTGACGATTTTTTCCTTTTTTGTGGCAATCGTAATTTAGAATTAAAATGGCGATTTGGAACAACATGTAAGTACAGCATGCCGTTACAATTTTATTTATTTTGGATTGCCAATTAATGAAGTTTTAATAATTAAGGGTCTTCAACTTCCTTAACTGGTGCGTTTATCGCTAGTTTGTTTACTTTAGTTGTCATCTAGTTCTTTTGGGCGCGTTGAAACGGTACTTACGTATTAACTCGGCGGTCACTTTCGCCAAACTACTTTTTCATAGATTTTAAATACATTGCCAATCGTATTCCAAACCATCAACAATTTCATGTGCTCGGCATTTATCTTGGTGAAAAAATTGCTTGTCTTGGCGGACCGCCTGGAAAATACGTATGTACCGTTGAAACTTGTGCATAACTCCCAGTGACCCATGACTGCAAAGCTCGCCAAAGTACGGGAATTTTTTAGGTTGGCGAGAGTGGGGGCGCTAAAATAGGAATCAACTCTTTCTAGTACCATAAAACACATCTTTGGAATCGAAATCTATCTTAAAATCGCCACCTAAAACTGCTTAGAATTTCCTCCAGGCATGTTCTTCCTGTAGGCATATTCCAACTATACCGCAAAGACATTTTAAATACTGTTTGGAATGGACATCATAATCCAGGAGTGTACCGTGTTTTCCTTTATTGTTCCACAGAGCACTTCTTCGGAATAGAAATCTATATTAAAATCGCCTAATAAAACTCTTTTAGAATATACGCCAGGCGTTTTCTAACTATACGCGAAATATATTTAAAATAAATTGTCGCGTTTTGGCACCACATTTAGCGATCAATTATCAAAAATTGCAAACCTTGTGCGACTTTCAACATTTTATTAACTTCCCCCCCCCTCTCCACATTATCTAGCAAACACATTTGAAAAGTGATTCGACACGCTAATGTCTACACAGAAATCCTGATTGAAATTAATAGCACTCGGGGGCTAAACATTTTGGGGTGGACCGCCCTTATGACTTAGGGGTATGAGACATAGTTAAAAACCTATTCTATGACCTAACGAATATACATAGAAAATTTCATTAAAATTGGTCGAGTGGTTTCGGAGGAGTTAGGTGACTAACACTGTGACAGGAGAATTTTATATATTAGAAGATAAATTGAGAAAGAGCGACCGCTCCTCCTGAAAAAAATACTGCGGGTACTGCTGAGCTCAAACTATTTTAATTATAAAAAAAAATATGTTCAGATTAAATATATAAGAGATAACTGGCTGTGACTATTTTCAAGCAATCTATATTAAATATACAGGGTGTCCCATCCCATAAATACCGCCCAAACTGCACAGCCAGATTTCTCGTTGGGTGTGCATAAAAATGGACAAAGAACTGTACCAGTACGACTCATTGTTTTTCGAGAAAAATAAGAAAGATGAAGTATGACGTCACATCCGGTGCAAGGAAACGCAATCAGAAATATTAAATTGGACACTGGATTAGATATTGGGGAGTCGGTTTTATAACCGCTACGCTCTTCATATCTGGCAGAATCCCATCCAGATGTCTCTGACTTAATTTTATCTATTTTTTACACCTTGCAATTTGTTCTTTATCTTTTTAGGCTTTGTAGATTTTAGCTTTTAATATTTCTATGCGACACCTTTTTTACTTGAATGCCTTCTTTTTCTGTTTTTACACCTATTCTGGCGCAGTATGTGCTTTTTGGACCTTGTGCCAATAAACCCAACCAACTAAACAGATCTGGCACTTTTGGATTCTTACTAATGAAAGCGTTTGAAAGAATTGATCTATCGAGAACTAATTACAACAAAATGTGATTACAACGAAAGAACATCTCCTTCATCCTGTATGTACTTATGTGGGCAACAGATTGATGCAACGTGTGCAGTTAGCTATTACACGGTGGACACGTGCAAGGCTTGTTATGAACGGTGGACATTTTGAACACCATTTTATGAAAGCATGTGCAAAAAAACTCTTCCAATAAAGGTTTTATCCGTACACCGGATATGGAATTTCTGTTTTTTTTTTTCTCGCATTTTAATTTAAAACTATAGCCCGTAGAAGTATCTTTCTTTGGGTATCTTTGATAAATTCCGAAAGAGAATCTGAATGTACAGAGTTTGGGTGGTATTTATGGGACACCCTGTATTTAGCTCAGCCGTATTGCAGTAAAAACTGGAGATCAGAGAGCGGAACAGTATGTCTCAGCCGCTCTCAGTGAGTTAGCAGTCCTCTGAAGAGTTTACCCCTTTATCTACTGACGGTACTTAGAAGTAAAGTTAAATTAAAATTGTAAAAAGAAAAGAAAAATTTATTCCTTGTAACCATTCTTTTGAAAAACCACTTCCAAATACTTCATTTAATCAGCTTACATCACGATTGTGTGTTCTATTAGAGTAGATTGTTTTAAACAGACAGCTTTCCGCTCACTTTCTAATCATGCAGAGCCCTTTCCTCCCCCCCAAAAAAAGTATTAGTGGATTTTCAGACGTCAACGTTACGATTAAAAGATTAGATATTCTAAAATTGTGTCAATCAAAGTAATACTTGACTCCTTCAGATTGGTGTGTCCTATGCTCTTTTGGAAAAATTCGTTAACTGTTTATAAAACCAGTCATCAAGCGTATAGCTTATAATTTTTTTCGTAATTTTATTCTTGGCAATTCTTAATTCAGTAGATAAAGCGTTAAATCACAGGTATGGGAACCAGATTCTACATCGTAGTAATAGATTTTTATCTTTTAAGATAAAATCTAGGAGATACTCGTCTCTATCCTGTGTGCATCTCAAAATTCTCGGAGAACGGTGATACTCTGGAAATGTTCCAGCAAAGATTCATAATGAAGAAAAATGTGGTACTAAATAGAAGGAAAAGACGAACTTGCCATATTACGGGACAGCAAAGATAAGCAAAGGCGTAGTAAAAAAAAAAGCAGTTTGCACTGCAGAGGAAGTTTTGATATAACTCTTAAATTTCTAATATTTTTATAACTTACGTAAGGCAGTTTAAAGATGTTTTTCCCAGTGAAACATAACCTTTCATACAGGATAATAATGTCTATCTTTTTAATTATGATAATATAGATTAATTGGTAACTAAAAAATATCCTGATTATTAGATTTTCGTAAACGTACACAACTGCTTAATCCCTTGAGGGATATAACATACCGGCTACAGAATTGTCTCCTCTCAGGGAAATATTGAACACCTAGAATAGTCAGAGAATTTTATTTTAACAGTAAATATCAAGGTGATACGTCAATTTTGGCTCAAAACCTTAAAAATCTCAATGAAAATTTATCAGAAGAGTTCATTTATAAGAAATTCTTCATTTGTAATAGATTTCGTATAGGTGTGCAAAATGGTTAATTATGATCTGTATTCATATAGCAGTTGTGAACAACGACATAGTTTGGAATTTTATCAAAAATGTTCTAGAAAACTTAAGAAAATGACGGAATACTTTTTTGAGGAATTGAATGGCAACATTGCTGATATTTATTCTCTGTTCACAGTCCGCACGGTAACCTCTGAATACTACCCCTTTTTTACGTACTTTTACCTACGTGCTATGGGTTGGAACTGGTGGAGTTTGAATTCCGTTTTTGAAAGGAAGAAGCAATACCGCTTAGCTAGGCCAGGTGGACAGCTGCCAGGGGAGCAAGGCTCAGAAGAGCGCACTTTGCAGATTTTTCCTACATAATAGTAAGTAAGAAGATGTCTTAGGGGGCTCGAAATTCAAATCTTGACAGGGGCGCTCATGAGCCTAGATACGACTCTGGGAAGAAACCAAAGTGCTCCTATCGACCTGGGCTTGTAAGTATACTTATACCCTATAAACGATAACAAACGTTTACGTCAAACGCTAAGAAGAAAAAAGTAGGACACAGAGGGAAAAAAGAGAAACCTGGTCTTCAAAATTTTCCATTCTAGGCCATAGAGAATAAGTTTTCAAAATTACTGTGGGTGGCTGAGACCTCAACTAGGTACGGTAACTAGTCAGTAACAACGAATCTAATACACCCTCACTGCGCCTATATAATCACAAAACCCACACACTTCCGTACCCATATACCTATATAAACACACAATCATTATGAGTACTAGTAAATTATAATATAATACGGCTTTTATTAAAACCTAATGCACATTACATTAAAATGCATTTTTTTAATTCAATGGTAAATTATTGGAGTGGCTTAGCCCCTTGCTAAAAATTTATTCGACTAGCTTGAGCCTCACGGGCACATATAACTAGACGCCTATGATGGCCCATGCTCTAGGCAAGTGGGTGGCATGCCAAATGGTTGATCCGGACATGTGCTGAAGACATGATTATGTCTTCAGCACTTGATACAAATCAGATAATTCCTCTTTTTCTACACGGACCCTTGTGAATTATCTTTCTGTAGACGTACGTTTCATCGGCTCCCCATCCCAAATGTAATCGGCAATAATGGCCATGTCACGACGTACAATAAATACTTTTTTGAATTCTGGAAACGATTTTCCGTTGCATGGCGGAACTAATATGCACTCTCCCGTTCAAAGGCTACCGAAATTTTAAGCGCGAAATTCGCAATACATGTGGGAGGGCGAAACGGGGCGAAAATCGCTCACAAAGTAACAAAAGCGCTCGTCACGTTCTATAATTCATCGCTTGACAATACCCAAACAATATTCAGCTCTAGTAATAATCACCTCCGATGAAAATAAAAATCGCCGAAGATCGAGCAAGCAAAAGACAAAAACGAAAAGTTGAAGGCCACATTCATTTCCTATACACCGGGTGAGGTGAAATTTGCCCAAGGTTACCCAGGCAACTGGAGAATAGAACTTAGCGCCAGCAAACGTTTAAGTGGCCCATAATAAAAGCCAATTTTTTTTCTTCTGAATAGGCTCTCTCTAGCATCCTTGTGTGTAGCGTTAAATAGCGGTTGTAGCAGACGTGTGGAAAGGTAACCACCCGCCTTGGCATTTTCCACTCATGGAAGCCTCTGACTTGCATGGTTCCAAATAAAAGGTGTGCCCGAGTCGAGTTGATGCATTGCTGTTTCCAAGTGAGGAAATTATAGATTCAGTTTTTTTTCCCCTCGTCTACGTTAATCTGGCTTGCGCCGCAAATTAAGGTGCGTGTGTGTAAAACGCTTTGACCGTGGTATGACTTTGTATTGCTTAAAAAAAGAAAAAAAAAAGAAAAAACTAAAAAACTCTTTCTAGCATTGAAAAGTGTTGTCTGTCTGTCCCTCTGTTGGTCAGAGCAGCCGTTTAGGGGGAGGGGGTATATACCAGCTAAAGCGGATAGAAACAGCAAAGATTCCAATTGGCTAGTGAGACAACGTAACAAAACGTCAGAGGTCCCCAATATGGTTTTAACGATAAAAATTACTTGTTAAATAAGTAATATATGGCTGTCATTAACAAATATACAAATTATAAGAATCTGGCATTTTAATATCACTATTTAACGATATAATTCGTATAAGAACCAGTATTTTCAAAAATGAAGCTCTCGTCAGCCGATCAGATTTGTCTTGTTGCTGTTCTTACTCGCTTGTTACCGGCCTCATAGTACCGGAAGTTCAGTTCAAAAAATGTGCACTAGGTGGCACTAGCACTTTGGTTGGAAAACCGGTGAATTCAGTACAAGAAATGACCAAAATTAGTAAATAAATGTTTAAAAACTATAGAATAATTGTTGAATTTTTTTATACACTTCGAGTTAGTCTTTTCCATTGTTAAATTTGCGTCGCTCCACCTAGTGGACATTTTTTGAACTAAACTTTTTAGAAAACTACTATGAGCATGCTTTGAGTGCATCCCGTGTACACGCATGCCATGCTAAAGTTGACAGCAAACTGCTCATCCATTTTAGCTGCAGAATGCTGTTTAAAGGGCAAGTTAAAATTATAGCCATCCTGTATATCATTTCAGACTTTGGGGATATGGAAAAAATGACAAATGTTTTGATGGCATTTCATCCATATCATCATTCTCGTCGACAAAACCTTTGATATTTTGGAGATAAAGTAATTGTCTTTTATTTATTAAAAAACTTAACTTTCCGGTTTGGGCTTTGATTTAAATAATGCCTGGGCTCGGATTATATAACTACTCAGGCTCAGACTAAAAAAAAGGTCCAATCTTATTTTTAGTGTATATAAGTAGTATATGTAGTATTAGTATACTACTGTATTAGTATACATACTACTGTATGTATACTGTAAGTACTGTAAGTATGTACTGTAAGTATACTGTATAGTACTGTATTAGTCTACTGTATTAGTATTAGTATACTACAATAGTAGTATAGTAGTATTTTTAGTGTATGTAAGTTTTTTTTTTTAATCAACTGTTTCTTGATGCAATCTTATCTTCATTTTTTTTAATAACGTGCGGGCACTTGCCCATTAGATATTCTCCACTACAACGGACCGAAGGCATTGGCTATTCTAGAATGAGAACACCCAAATGAGCAGCCAGTATTACCCCCTATGAAGGGACAGATGAGTTAACACCCAAAGCCAAGCCGGGATCGGATGTGGCGTAGCCAAGGGGGGCGATAGGGCGGTTCACAACCCCCATGAGGAAGTTTTTGCCATACAAAATGCATATTCTTCACTCTTTTATCACATACACGTATACATATGTCTAAGTTGCAATAGTCGTAACCCCCCCCTCCATGAAAAATTTCTGGCTACACCACTGCATAAGAGAACTGTTCTTTAGCCACTACATCACCTGGACGCAGACTTCGCACCGATTAAAATTGACTGTAATCGCTTACTTAAATAGTATTTTACTAACTTTAATAAAGTAGTATATTAAAGTTGCATTATTCTTCAAATTTCGTTATTTTCAATTTCATTAAGATTACTACATTTTTATTAAATTAACATTTGCTGTTGATAGTCTCTTAAAAAATTGATAATAATCGTAATCATAATCCCTATCAATTTTTGCATTCAATTAACATCGTCAATACAATGATCGAAGTCTGCTTGGACGGTTATCTTCAGAAATAAGATGTTTAATAGCGATATGTCCCCAAACCAGACGAAAACGTGAGTCTCCTTCAAAGCGATTCTAAGTACCAAAACTATAAAAATATAACAAGCAGAAAATATATAGACCATTTTCATCGCTTGTTAGTTACGGCTTATAAAGTCGGAGCATTCTGAAAAGACATCTTATATTTAATCTCATTTTTCCCAGAACGTTTTATCTTTTATTTGTTTAATTTCTTTTTTATGCGTTGTTTTTTAATCATGTGGTGCGTCACCGCCTGTGAAAATGCTCAATTGATTCTCGAATTTTGATGGATGAAAAGTGATCTGATATGCTTGAAGTGTTGTCGAGCTGTGAGATCTGTTTGTTTGCATGCGTTTACTGGTAGATTAAATACCTATTTATCTGTGTTCATTGTATGTTCTCTAGTAGTAGTTAGGGCACTGTACTTGGAAGTCTGTATAGTATCTCTTCATATCGACTCAACTGAACGGCAAACTGAATCAGATAATTAATTTCTGAAAACAAGCACTCAATAAGCTGTTAGTTTGGTGTACCTTCAATCCACCGCATATTCGCAGATTTTGCTCTAAAATTTTTTTTTCCCATAATTTCAGCAATTTCGGGAATTGTTTAGGCCATTTTTTTAGCAGAAAAATGTTCATATTCACCTTAATTGGTTAAATAATTTTAAAATAACACAGTCAGTTAATCCTACTAATATTATAAATGTCAATGTTTGTATGTATGTTTATTACTCTTTCACGTATGTTATTTACTCTTTCTTTAAAAAATTTTCGATTAGATTTTGAGATTTTCTGAAAATCGTTTCAAACTGCGTAAATTTTTGTTTTAGAATGCAAAAAACTGACATAATTTGGACAAGTGCATTCTTTCAAAATATACAAAACTATCCACTTTTTATGTACAAATTGTGTAGAGTATATATGTTTTTGCAAAAAAGTGCAGACTTTTTCTGGCTGGGTAGGTGCTATATTTTCGGTTATTGATTCAAAAAACTGGACTTAATTTGGATAGCTATATAATTATTTTGCCATAAAGTTAAATTGATAATGTGGAGAGTGTTAATAATTATATACTGTACATCATTTCTATTATAAGTGTTATACTACAGTGAATTTGAATTTGCATGATAAATCCATCATTCATTACAAATAAATAGGATTAATGTTCATTACAACGTAAGTACATAATTATCGATAATTAATAAAGTCACTTACATAATTATTAATTAAATCGAACAAAATCCAACACGTGGAGAAACTCGCTGATGTATAACCATATGCATATACCAGCATGTCACGTTGCTGCCTTGCGCACACTCCCTCTCTCTTTTTAAATTTTAAATGTGCACACAAATCGAGCGCGAAATCTGAAATGTTATTAAATTTAAAAATTAAAATTTCCAGTGCTAACCCAGTGAAAATTGCGTTAAAACGTACAAAAATATGTGAAAATGTGAGAACATCACACATAAATGTGCGATACCTTTACAGCCTTAAAACAACATTTTAAAAATTTTTACAAAGAATTTCTGTATAAAAATGTGAACAAACGTTCATAAATGTTTATTTTCTGCTAATAAAAATACAATAAACTGTAAAAACCTGTTTAACTGCATAAATTTTTTGTGAAGGACAAATTTTAGAAAAAAGGTTATTTGACCTAAACAAAATATATAGAAAAGAAATGTACTTTTTGGGGGCGTGGCTAGTTAAAAAAACTTATTTCGCCTAGTCAAATTTTTCTTTTCCAAGGGGGTGGAGAGGGGCACTTGCCTATAAGGCATTCAACACTACTAAGGCATGAAGCATTGTCCATTTTATCATGGGGCACGCAGTAGGTGGTCAGCATTACTCTTGCGAAGGGCGAGACGAGTTAAGACCCAAGGCGGAAATTGAATCCGGATCGATGGTATGATGAAATGGTTTGTTAGCCACTACACTAGACTCGTACTACATCGCGATTTGACTTGCGCGAATTATTCTCCAGTACCTATCTTAAAGCTAAAACGAATTTCTCGTACGGAAACACGAGATTTTCCGCCACCAGTAACAAACACCGAAATTCATTTATAAATTATGCGGGAAATGGTGATATACAGTTAGGAAATGGTTTTAAGATGTTTAAGGGATGTTTATAGGTGTCTAAAATAACTGTGCATGTGTTACAAAAAGTCGTATAAATAACGAATCACGCTAAAAAGCGCACAATATTGAATGGGTTTGCTTTTTGAGTTGAGAGAGATGGGGGGGGGGGCGTGAAATAAAAAAAATGTGATAAACAATTGGGCTTCCAAAAGGGGGTAAACATAGGTACATTAGTGTATTTTGTATTTATATTTATTGAAAATTGCCAATCAGATAACTTTTCCAAGGACAGTGGCCTGATTTGTAAGTACACAGTATGCACAGTAGCCCCATGACCGTCCGAAACGCCTCACCCTAGTAACACAACCATAGGCTAAAGATATCTGGTAGACTGCTCGCGCTGTGGTAAAACCCCTATTCCCGTGTGAAGCAAACACCTCGGTGGAAATTACACTCATCACGTGACTGAGGAGGAAATTTTTGGCTTCTTTTCGCCGCATTTGGTGAAGCGAGTATGAGGAATGTTGGAAACTAACGCATTTTAGCAAGTAAGAAAACGTTTATTTTAGTTCTTTGAAAAACTCACAAACCAAAGAAATCAGAATAAATGGATTTCGTGGATGTGATTTACACCTCGCATAGTGTAATATTTTAACAACTGACTACAACAAAAATAAATTATACATTTAAACTTTTTAAATAAAAAAATTCATTCTTTAAGCAATACCTTTATCATGCTATTATTATTTATTAGAGACAATGTAACTAATGTTATTATTTATTACGGGGAAGAAAAAAACTTAGTCATCATTAAAATTTCAAGTAGTTTTGTGAAAATTTATTAAAGAAGGGAATCATTTTCTTCAAATTTGCTGCGGAAATAAAATCAAGCTGTATTTTATTTTAGTTCAAAACTGGCAATAAATTTAAATTAAGAAGCCCAGTTAACTATTTCAAGAGATTATCTCCTTTCTTGATTTCTTGGAAATCTGAAAAGTAATCGGATAAATCTTTTCAGGACATGTTCCAGATACTTTCGTTTTGGAAAACGGTACGTGTATTAACAAAAGCGAGAGTAAATAAATAACTCGAAATACATTTTCAAACATCACATATGTGTATAAATAAACGAAATTTAAACAATAAGATGTTATTCAGTTCTAAATGTCAATGACAGTATAGTTCTTAATTATATGTAAAAAGAAAATGTTAAATGAACATTTCATGTGAATTTGTACGGAAAAGGACAAAATATTTGTTACATACTGTAAAACATTCCACATTTAATTAATAATCATAAAGTTTTATTTTCTTTTAAATAATAGTCTGAAAAACATGAAAATTTCAGACTATAATCAACTTCGCCAGCACATCGCCAAATATATCAATTTACATCAAGACACGTAGCATCTGATTAAACTCTAATTTTGAACATTTAATAAATATTTAAAATATGTAGATAGCTCTCATAAAGGATAATAAACAATTAACTTAAGAAAATGATTAATTTCATCCGCAACAAATTGAATAACACCGTTTTCAATTGCGGCAAACGTCAGAGCTAGGAGCTAAGAAGTATTTTTGTGCATCTATTTTTCATTAATAAAGCAAAAAACTTTTATTTCCCGATGAAATGTAACAGAGCCACTTTTGGTAAATTTTTCATTGGATCCATGTGTGCTGCAGGATTTCACAGTTTTCAATAAATTTTCAGGTTTTCTAACCGGCCTTTCTCTTACTCACGCATTGAAATATCAATGGATTCCCGTATGAACTGGATCGGTCGGGTCCACTCATCACGTGACCAGTGTCCATTACTTCATTTTGCAACCCTGCGCGAGCGGTCTATTTAATCCTTAGTCTGTGAGCACAACTAGCTCAAAAAGCGTTTCAATTACGTTGGAAACACGTTTTTTGACGTTAAAAAACGTGTTTTAAACGTCTTTTGGACTAATCGTGCTACTAGGGCATTGCCCTTTAGCTTTTGATGAAGGTTTTTATTTTTTTGCAAAGAAAAGAAATTACTGTACTTTTATTACAAAGCAAATCTGAGCCCAGAAGTCAATTAATGTCCTCACCCCCCTCTCCTACAAATTTGAACCCAGTATTTAACTGAATGGTAAGTGAAAATACAAGCATGAGGAGGGGGCATTCAGAGTGCGAAACATTTTAGTGTAAAAAGGATACAAAAAATTAAAATACTTTAAAAAAAAATTCACTTCTCTAAAAGCTAGGGGGCAATGGGGCTACTGTGCATATTGTGTATACTTACAAATCAGTCCACTGTCCTTGGAAAATTATCTGAATGTCAACTTTCAACAGAGATAAATACAAAATACATGAATGTACCTCTGTACGCCCACTCCTTCCTTACATTTTTTATTTCAATCCCCCCCCCCCCACTCGTCAAAAAAAATAAATAGTCGAAATGTTCAAATAAATTGTTCCCTGCAGCAATTATTAATTTTTGTATGCGTGTGGAGGGAGCTGAGGTTTACTAATTGTGAAATGCATTTGTCATAAAAACGTGAACTTCCTTTCAAGCCGTTGCAACCGTACTAACTGATTAACAAGAAGACAATACGGACCAAATACAAAGCTATTTAGCTATGGCTTATAACATTAATATATTCGAAAGTCATCTTTTTGTCTTTTGTTTAAAATTCCTTTCTTCTAAAACGCTTTTGTTCCAATTTTTTTAAGGAAACGTGGCACGTTCTCGCATTCTTTCCGACGTCATTCTACGTTGTGATCGCCTGTGAAATACACAATCGATTGACAGGTTTTGATGGATGAGAGCGATCTGAAACCGTGAATGTTGTCGAGTTGAGAGATCTGTTTCTTGCATGCGCTTGCAGGAGGGTTGTTATTATCGCCATCGCTCATTATTTATTCTCGCTTATGCGTTCTCAGACGACCCAGTACTTAGAAATCCTTGGGTGTCTTTTCGCATCGATTCAGCGGTAAGAGATAATAAGTTCCACAATTAAAGTAATTGCCAGCAACAAGTCCTTCGTATTGCATGCAGTTTATTTCAAGTTTCAACCGAATTTTGAATGAAAGAGTCCACTGGTTTTTAATGTAGGTGTTTTTGCGTATGCGTGTGTGCAAGAATGCACGCACATGGACACTTTTTCTGGATCTGTTATGGTAGAAAAAAAGTATTGCCAGCCAAAAGTATCTAGGGTAGCTTTGTGACGAATTTTAATTTGGTTACACATGTTTACGGTGGCATAGTTAAGCCTAAAATATCAGAAGACAGTTTTATTTATTTTTATTCGGAGTAGGAATAAAAATTTAATTATTTTTAATAATAAAAAGAAAAGATTTTAAACGCATTGATTACAAAACAATTTCCAGGACCTGTTATGGTAGAAAAAAAGTATTGCCAGCCAAAAGTATCTAGGATAGCTTTGTGACGAATTTTAATTTGGTTACACATGTTTACGGTGGCATAGTTTAACCTAAAATATCAGAAGACAGTTTTATTTATTTTTATTCGGAGTAGGAATAAAAAATAAATTATTTTTAATAATAAAAAGAAAAGATTTTAAACGCATTGATTACAAAACAATTTCCAGGACAACAGTCTTTTTACACACTTACTTAACTCACACCGTAATGTACTCTGTATGTCTGGGACAAACTTTCTAATCGATTTTTCGCTGAAATTTTCCGTATTAATGAATCTTATCAAGCAATAGATAAATCAATAATAAAAAGTTTTAATTTAAGTTAATTGCAGTACAATAGGCGCACCCACGGAGGGGGCTATGTTAGCTCAAGCCCCCCCCCAAGGTAGAAAGAAGTGAAAAGCTTTAAAAAATGAAAATTCTCACTAATCAATTATTATTTTTTTATTATCTTCAAATTATTTCTAAAGTATTTTTTACCACAAAAGACGTTAGTTTTTAAATAAATACTTACAGTTAGTGTTTGAAACACTGTTAAACTCGGTCACTGAAAAGATCAGATAATTATTTATGACTCTATAACGAGTTACATAGCTTGTGTTCTATGGGCTAATCAAGTTGTACAGAATATTTTGACGTTATAAGAGAGTTGTAATTATAATCGAGGTCACACTAAACGATTTTACAGTATGCAAATTTACTATTAGTATGGGCAGATTGTTTGTCTGAAAGCGTGGGTAAGTGTGGTGTTTTTAACGGACTTTCTTTTACGATTACAATAAATTGAGTGAGCTTTGATGACTGGAAGAGTTATACTCCCTGAGAAAGGACAGTAGATTTAGTGAAGTAACCATGCTTTGTGCGACGAAATCTTTCCACGATTAATCTAGTAGCAAAATTAGGAATCAGCGATCTTGAAAGCAGAACGTAATAAGAGAAGAAAAATCAATGACTCCTTAAAGGAATGGTCATTTTGAAGAATCAGGTAACATTTATAGATTCACAAACTTTTTCCTTTAAAGCAATACTTATAAAAAATAACATTCATGGGTCATTCCCAAGAAAAGTTTCAAAATCATGTCCCTTTTCAATGAAATGAAGTTTTTCCATTTTGCTATTTACACTCATGATAAAATTGACCTGCATTCGTCATCTATTGACCTGCATCTGACCTGCATTCGTAAGATCTAGCATCAAGGAATGGAACAGACTAACATTTGTAATATATGATCGATCTTTTTAATAATCAAGGTAAAATGGATTGTCTGGCAACAGAGAAGACATTTGTTAATTCATTCATCAACTGCATTCATGCAAATGTTATAGGATATTTTTAATATTTGTCCATACCAAATAATATGAGCAGAAACTTTTTTCTTTCTAATGGCCGGGTAGGCATTCTACTGCACGCTTGAGCGTACGAAGGCCACAGATGTTGGTCATTTCATTGTGGGGGCTGCTGTTAGGTTCACCAACGTTGCTCTCTATAAATGGTTTAATTTTGAACCAATTCCAGATGAGAGACCTAGCACTTGAAATCGGCACTCCCAGAGTTATCTTTGGAACACGGAGGACATTGGAACCAAGACGTGCACTAGTACCCATTAGTGTACGCGGTCCCCAGCAGTTCAGTCGAGAGAGGTTTTCGCCCTCCCAAGCACTGCTCAAGCCACAGCTGCTTCACTGTCCGTGCTCTGATGAGAACAGAACTTAGCGATTAGGCCACTCCGGGACATATGAGCAGAAACTGAAATGTTTATTTCGACTTAATTTTTAATTTGTTCTTTTTAATTTAATATTTGGTAACAGTGTGAACATCTGTCATCTTTTCTAATCTAAAAAAAAAAAAAAAAAAAAAAAATCAGTGGTGTCGTTCACAGTTTGAAAATTTAGCGAGTTTTGTGAAATTTTGCTGAATAAAATATTTTTCTAGCCAATAAAATATTTAAAAGTTCCGGAAAAAAAGAGATTCTTAAAACTTGCTTTAAATGGAAACTGTAACATTTTTTGAAAATCACCCACATACATGTACTTATATCCGATTTTAACAAGACTTCCCAGTACTATATAAGGCGTGAAGAAGAAAAAAAATCCCTCTTGGAAAAAAGTGAATCTAATGTAAGATTTTCCACCGATCTCAGATGCTCTGTGTCCTTGGGAGGATAAAACCAATTTACATCGATTGATGTCTAGCTCTCCAGGCTACAGACTTATTTCTCGTGGCATGAAAAGGATATTTTAAGGATATATGTTATTCCGCTATTTGATGCAGAGACGCATCTCTTTTTTTTTACCCGACACGGAATGCGATGCGAATCTAATGGACGAAATGGATGTAAGTTTATTTGTTGCCTTGGTGTCTGAGAACCGAATTGGGAAATTGTTCTGAAGAAGTGATCCCGAAGTATTGAGAAACAAAAAGAACAGTTTTCCCAGAATTCGGTTAAGCCTTTGAAGAGCAAGCATTTTCACATCAATATAGAAGACCAATTTAATAAATCAAAATTTATTAAATTAGTCGAGATAGACTGCCCAACACTGAAAAAGTGCAGCCGTTACCATCGATCCATTTAACCAACAACAACATGGCGGTTGATGATATTACATATTTGGTGCCACAGAGCTAAAGAAATTGGGTTATTCCATCGACCTATCGATTAAGTTGTTAAAGTTTTACTATGCTGACTGCTAAACTGATAATGAAGCAATACGCATACAATCAACTTACACTGCCCAATAAAGTTTTCTGTCACCCTATTAACTTCAGAACAGCAACAGCTATATACCATAATTTCCGGCTTATAATCCGCAGCGATAGATAATCCGCAGGTGCTTTTTTTCAGGTAGAAGAAAAATATTTCTTTAGATAATCCGCAGCGGTAGATTATCCGCGGATAATATAGCGATGCTTTGGTCGAAATTGATGATTTTCTATGTATAGTAAAACCACAGTATTAATATTAGAACCAGCTTACTGTAAAACCTTTCCTACTAAAAATCTATTGTTATGAATGAGAATTATCAAACATACTTTGACGGTATTTTTTCAATTTAAATCACAATTGATACACAATTTTTAAGCTAGGAATTCTACCTGTAAGCACTAAGAATATTATAGAAGTATTATGAAATTAATCAAAAATAAAAAAGCGAACATTTTTTTCGGAACAAACAAAATAAAATGTATGGTAGCATGCAGAATACTTATCGCACATTTTGTAGCATCGTAATTATTTATTCAAGTGACATTATTATAAGAAAACAAAATTGAAATGAGGACTACATTTTTATTGGTATAATATATATCCATATATTGATTGCAAATATTGAATAAGTAATCAATACAGCCAATACTCAGCAAAATTTATGTTTAATATTTACAAGTAATTAATAAAAAAAAGAAACTAAAAATTAGAATCATCCTAATCTGGAAAATCCAAAAGTAAATCATCATTCAATTCCAAGTAATTATCAGAATCGTTTTTCAATTCAGTGGTTGATTCAAATTTTTCTTCTAACAGTCCACATTTTTTATAGTACAAACAGAGATTTCATCCCATGCAGTTTTTACCCAGTGGGTTACGTCTGCATGCGATGCACGTCGCATTTTTCCACTCTTTGTACACTCATGAACGACTTGTTGATGCCAACATCCAGGGGTTGCAATATTTTTTTTAGTCCTCCCGGTATCACTAAAAGGATTGCACCTGATGTTCTGCTGGCCACTTTAATGTCGTCTTTCAAATGAGCCTTCATCGAATCCAAAATCAAAAGCGCACGAGGTTTAAACACAGAAAACTTCCTTTTTTTCAAACCAAATGGAGCCAGGAGATCATAATGTCCTGGTTAATCCAACCTTTCTCATTGTATCTTATTTTTATCTAGGAAAAATTTCAGTAGATAGTACGCAGCAATGGATAATACGCACTGGATAAATTTTCATCTTTTTTAGTAGATAATCCGCGGATTATAACCCGGAAATTACGGTAGTTATAAACTGGGGAGAATATATTATATATATATATATATATATATATATATATATATATATATATATATATATATATATATATAGAGAGAGAGAGAGAGAGAGAGAGAGAGAGAGAGAGAGAGAGAGAAAGAGAGATAAAGTTCGTAATATGAAACACATAAAAATGTATAACTGATGCTTGTGCTACTGTGCCACATACAATGCTGTACAATGGGCAACGGGAATTGCAGACCGGAGTCCAGAGGTGTACTGTTTCTGATGGAAAACACTTTGAGCATGAATTATAGACGAGCCAAATGTTATGCAAATAAAGTTTTGGAATGAAGTTTTGTTTCAGCGGCCAAACAAATAAATATGCGTTTTATGTCTTATTTATAGCATTATTGTGCGCAAGGTGGTTTTGCTTTCTAAATCGATGACGATGAACAAAATGGTATTGTATTTTTTTCGTATTTCGTTCCTTTTGAAAAAAAGAACGCGGCGACTTTAGCCACCAGATGTCGTTGTAAGCAGTTTCATTGCATAGCGAAAAGCTACTCGCCGTTTTGAAGTTGGTGGATTTACAGAGGATTTTTGCGGATCACTGCATATCTGCAAACTGTATCTTAATCAATAGTTATCTCTACGAAATAGCTTTTTTACTTATCGATTACTTTTTCTTCATTATTTGTGTTTAATCGCTACATCGTACTTTTCGCTGTAGTATTTAATTGTATGCTTTTAAAAATTATCATTGTTTCTTTCAGTTTTTCTATTAACATCATTTTGTACCGAAAAATACGGAAAAGATGAAGACCTCAGAAGAAATGGGTGCACGAGATTAAAAAGACAGAGATCTGCAGAAGGAATGGACCCTGGGCAGGAGGAAGTGGAGTAGGCTACAAAAGACCCCAAGAACAGGGTTTATATATGAAAAAGAAAGTTTAAAACGCTCAAATGAAGATCGCGGATAATCGATAGTTCATCTCTATAACCTCTTAAGCTGGTGAAATTTTCGATTCTATTCCCTAACCTCTAGTTCTCACTGTCAGACAAATACATTTTTTGATAGTTGAAACATCCTTTATCATAAATTAGTTTCAATTTAAGCACATTTGAAAGCATGTAGATATGTGTTAATACAGTACTTAAATTGCCTAAATTCATGCAATATGCAACACATTCTTTCAAGACATAATTTTCTCACTTTTAGTCTCGAATCCAGTTTTAACTTGTTTCTGGCTCTATGGTAAAGATTATAATCTTTGTCCAGTGTTGTTTCCCAGTTCGGGTGTTTGAATAATTGCTGAGGTCCAGCATTGTGCATATATGCGTCCTACAAAGAAATCTTCCAAAAAGAAGTCATAGTTTCAGCATTTTCAAACGTGAATTCAGGTTTAATCTATCTGTGACGTAACAGTAAAAATTCCAATCTTTGTTCCGTGTTGCTGCCCAGTTTAGATTTTAGAAATGAATACTGGGCCCAGTGTTGAACACACCTAAGTTTGAATCACTGAGCAGAAATCTCCCAAAGTCATTTTTTTTTATATTTTAAATTTTGAATCCAGGTTTAATTTGTTTGTGACGCAACAGTAAAGATTTCTAATTTTTGCGCAGCGTTGCTTCTCAAGTTTGGATCTTTGAATGCCCGCTGGGGTTCAGCGTTGTACACGGGTAAGGTTGAATCTCTGTAAATGATTTAAAAACTCAATGAAACAGTACTGGCCACAAAAGGGACACTGCTTCATCGTTACGTCTTTATAATAATGGGAGCTAAGAAGCCAAGCCTAAATTTAAATATAGTGATAGGTTCGATACTGTCTCCTGCTAGCAGGTGGGGCAGGTCGGATTTAGCCCTTCCTGTATATGAGAAGAGGGGGTGAAGTATGTAATTCGCCTCTTCTCTAACTTACAATGAAAACATTATTACAGCAAAAGTAACTTTTAAACTGCTCCAGTAAAACAATTTTAGATTCTGATATGAGTCATGTCGATAAAAAAAAATTATCGATATTTAAAGTATTATTTTTTAATACCTAACAGTTAACGTCATCATTTAATATCTGATACAACTTGCCGACAAATTTAATTATGATTAAGGGCTCATGAATGAAGTGTTTAAACTCCCTCCCCCCCCCAATGACGGGCCGCTTGCCGTTTATAGGCATTGGCCACCACCAAGGCCGGAATTACTGGTCTCTTTATTATGGAGGCACCTAATAGGTGGACCAGCGTTGCCTCCTATGAAAGGAAGGACGAAATCACTCCCAAGCCCGTGCCAGGAATCGAACCCGGACCCGTGGTGTGGTAGAATGCCTCTCTCACTACTATACAATCCGGGAAGCATGAAGTGTTTAAACTTATGGAATTGATTTCCAATGTACTTCTATGCACAGTTTCAGACATTGGCTCCAGGGACCGAAAATTTTGGTGGGGCACATATCGAGTTAGAGGGTAGAAAAGGGAAATTTCTCTTAAATCTTGAAAGAAATGTTTTAAATGAAAAGATTTTCAAAGTTGGGGGAGGCGGAGGGAACATACCCTTCTGTCCCCCTACCCCTATGGTTTCAGAAGTAAATTTTGGACAACTGGCAGTTAAAAAACTGCGTTACACAGGGGCGTAGCCAAGGGGGGGGGTTAGGGGGTCATAACCCCCCCATGAGGAATTTTTTGCCATACAAAATGTATATTCTTCACTACATTATCACACCCACTTATACGTATATATGAGTTGTAGTCGTCGTAATCCCCCCCCATGAAAAATTTCTGGCTACGCCCCTGGCGTTACAGCTATATATGTATACACATGCGCACATACACACATATATATACTGTCGTAAATAATATCCCAGCCCCCTACCCCCCCCCTTTCAAGCTCCCACTTTCAAAAACGATGTCACGTTCCTGGTTCCATGCAAACCCCCTTCCTCTTATATGATTTTTACGCAAACTACGCAGTTGTTGCAACTACGTGAATTTAAATTTTTGTCCTTCCTCAAGACGCTTAGAGAATTAATACAGTATGAATAACACACTAATTTTTAGATTAAACATAACAAGAGAATAATTAATAATGATTACCATTCAGTAAAGAAAAGAAAATAAAAGTGTAAAAAAAAAAAATATGCTCACAGGAAAGCCAAAACAGGATGCTCTAAAGAAATTCAATTCATGTCCCATCCTTTCAGTGGGATAAGTATCATGTCTTAAGAAATGACCACGATTCTGCCTGGATACATTAAGAAAAACGACGAGCCAATCGATGTAAATTGGTTGTATCTTTTCAAGACTGCTGGAAGCAGTTTTTTACCTCGTTTTTTATTTCTTTCCTTCCAAGAAACATTCGATCCATTTCAGCCATAGCAGTCGAAGAAGAAGAAGGGGGGGGGGCGGAGAGTTAAGAAAAGAAGATACGGAGATTTTCAAAGTACTATACTTGTTAAATTCGGTTCCTATACGAATGAATATCTAGAATAAACTTGAAATGGGGAAGTGAACGGAGTAGATAGCAAAGTGCCAAAATTACTGTTAAATCTTATACTGAAGGATTAATGTGGAGTACTTTGTTTTTTTACTTTTGTACTGATACAGCAAACCTTTGATGGAATGAGTTTCGAAATTTGAAGGATAAGTTTTTATTTTATATTATTGCTTGTTTTTCTAAACACATGGGTGAACTGACGACTAGAAAGTTTAATTTTTTTTAACCCTTTGAGGCGCAACCCTTTCCCAATGCTGAAAAAAGGGCAGCCGTTGCCATCGCTCGACTTAACTACCAGCAAGAGGGCGGACGATCGAAACGTTCCTCGCGTGCCACAGTTCTAGAGACCCTTTTTTTGACGACAGATGGCTGTGCGCTTGCACAGCCAGCTGTGTCAAAAAAGGGTCTCTAGATGTGTGGCACGCGACGAACGTTTCGCCATCTTGCTGGTAGTTAAGTCGAGTGATGGCAACGGCTGCCCTTTTTTCAGTATTGGGCAATCTATCCAGCTGTTCTCGCATTCTTCCATTTTCCAGCAGATGTCGGTGCTGTTAAAAGTAATCGTGACGATTTTTTTTACGGGAAATGTCGTGCTAAAAAGTAAAGGATTCTCTCGTGGAGCTATGTCACCCGCAACTATTTTTATAGAAATCAAATGTATTCTTCGTGACTAGCAACAGTCAAAACGTCAGAGTTTGGTGTTCCCAGAGCGGGAACACTGCGCGTTAAAGGATTAAATTATATCCCATAAGCATCCGAAATAATCGACGTACATGAAAAAAAAAGATTCAACTACCAAATTCAACACACAAATTAATAATATCACTTAAATGTTAAATGAAGTTCAGTAATAAAAAGAAAATCTATAAACCCATTGGTATATATATATATATATATATATATATATATATATATATATATATATACATACATATATAGATATCTATAGTATTATATGCTTTTGAAAAAACAAATAAAATAACGGCACTTACGTATTATCCCGACGGTCGGCCAAGACGAGAGATTTTACGTCAAGATAAATGCCGGGACACATGAAATTATTGATTCTTCAGAATACGACTTGCAACAGTTTGCCATCATATTTAACGCAAAAATAATTTGGCGGAAATGACCGCCAGGATAATACGTAAGTACCAAAATAACTTATAGTCTTGAATAACATTCTAAGATCAGAAACTATTCAAAATAATTCCAACACATCGAACTTACAAAACCATCACTAGAATGACATAGTGCAAACTGCAATACTTGAAACTACCAATCCCAAAAATCACTAATGCACCATCTTCATTTTACCGTAAAAAAAAGGGAAAAACCACTAATATCATAAAGCACCAAACCATTAAAAATGTGGCAACCATAACCGCATACTTTCGAAAATATTATACATAAAAAATATATAAATATGTGTGTATAAACATTTCTGCATTATATGCAATAAAATATATCTAAATTATCTATTGTTATTAACTTTAGAAAAATTATAACTAAATAAAGAAAGCAAAGATATGTTACGTTAGCCTATTATAATTACTACGTATGTCATTTATCAAATAAAAATTAACATAACGGATATTTGTTTTAACTAATTACAGGTATCAATTTTTTTTTTCGTTAGTCTGAAATTGTTTTAAAGTAGAACTACAAGTTCACGCCGTTCCAGGATTTTTTACTCACTCTCACTTTAATATATCACCGATAACACATCTAGCGATAGTGCCGATGGGAAATTATTCATGATCATCACCAATTCTTAAAAGAAGAAAAGATGAAAAAGACTTCTCTTTTCAGTGATATGGGTTTTATGCCCAAAGAAATGACCACGACTTCTTGGATACATTAAGTGAAACGACGTAATCAATCGATGTAAATTGGTTGTATCTTTTCAAAGATGCTGGAAACCGTTTCTCTTCCTCATTTTATCTTGAAATAACATTCTATCCAGTCTAGTCTCAGAACTGGAAAGGGGAGTAAAAGGAGAGTGAAAGAAATGAAGATAACGAAGATTTCAAAGTACTTGCCTAGTAAAATTTAACGCGAAATGTTCACTTACTCGAGGGTTCTTGGAAAGCATTCCTAAGTCAAGACTCTATAGTACGAGTCATTTTGTTCCTATAAACTAAATGGTTCATATGCAAAAATTTTAAATTTATTTTGCAAAATGTCTTAATTTGTTTTATATATAATTTTTGCTGAATGATTCATTACATTGTTCATTGATTGTACCAGATTTATGACACGCTTTTTCCTGTATTTCGTATGTAGCACGTACAAATGTTTGAACTGGTGTGACTAATCAACAGAATTTGATGAAAATTGTAATAATTTTTTTAATTTTAATAATTTGATTATCGTGAATATAAAATATTAAAAAGTGCATAAAACTTTGTAAATATTAGAGGGCTAATGCCATTTTAGTATTTCGCCAAGTCAAAACTTCTAAGGCGACGAATTATACGAAATTTGGCATGTATGTGAACTTTTTAACACAGGTGCTAGATTTGACAGCATTTTTCCAAATTTCGTAACCTAGGGGGGTAGGGGGACGAAAACTGACTTTTCTCATATCCCATGTAATCGCAAAGAAAAAAAAGAGATAGTCATAAAATGCTCACTGCAAAATATGACACTCACAGATATCCAAAAATCAGTTTTAGGACATTTTGAATGTATCCCTCAAGGTAGGTAGCATGTTAAAAAGTAAAGGGTAGCTTCTTTTCTTAAAAGAAAAAAAAAATATCTATAAAATTTGTTGCTACAAAATGAAACAGATATGAATCCTGTGTTTACACACAATTTGTCTGTAATTTAAAAGTTATTGAAGGTGTATTTATTTGAATTTTATGTTAAAAGGGACATTACTATCTAGTCACCCAGCTATGCTAGTCTTTAATTTTGTACAAACTGCAAAGCTTTTGATATTCTAGTAATAAAGTAAATGTCTTTTTTCATTTATTAGCTTAAATTTCGAGTTCGGACTCGAACGTAAATAATATCTCTGGATTAAAATCTCCCAATTTTAGATCACAAGCCCTCGATCTCGAGTTTTAAAAAATGGGCCTGAACTCATTTTTTCTAACTATGGGAAATCTGGAAATCATTTGAGATATAAAACTACATTGACTTTTGTTAGTCATGCTATGCCCCACCGACGAGACAAGGGTTTAGTGAAATAATACATAGCAATACTATCTGAAGTACCCGTTCTTCGCATGGAAATGACGCATATTTTCATTAAAGACACAAATGAAAAGAATGTTACACCGATAATTAAAAAAGGCGACTCAAAACAATTTTTTTTTTTTTTTTTTTTTTTTTAAAATGAGTAGTTTATGCGTAAACTGTTAGTTTATAAACATGTCTGACAAATTTTTTTTAGTTTAAAGTTTAACTTTGAAGATATATTTTATTTATATAGTAACTATTCCATCGTTTATTTTCGAATTTTTATGTAATTTACAAAATTATTTACAGGCGATACTGTTGGCTACTTCATGCATTTTGTTTAAGCATATCTATACATTTCTTTTTTATGAAATAAGCTGGAATTTAAAATTATTTTGCTAATTATGACATTATTCTGAATTATTGTTTAATTTAGTCAATCACAGCTGCAGATACCAATTTTTATTTTGATCGGTCGAACTTTATAGAAGTTGCAACGCCATCTAGCTGCAAGTTATAGCAAAATGTGTATAGTGTAAAAATATTCTCCGTGTTCAAAAATATCCGTGTGTGCCAATTTTCATCGCGATCAGTTGAACGGTACACAAATTGACGTTATGCAGCCGTCACCTAGTGGCAGTTGAAAGTAAAATGGATATAATAAAAACTTTCTAAATGAAAAAAGACTTAGTTGTGACAAGTTTCATGATGATCGGTCAAACTTTGTTGGAGTTTGTCAACTTCTTACATACGGACGTTCAGCTGTCTTCATACTTAATTCTGCATCAACTTCGTTTTTCTCAATGGTAACACTCTATTTTGACTTTATTAAACGAAAGAAAACCTTCAAATTACCGTAAATATAAATTTTTACCAATTTTCTACGATAATTTTCGGAGACATTCCGAATTCTTTTTGCGCAATTTTAAGAGACCTTCTGCAAATTGAAAAACGCTATTTGTAGGTGGAGATGGAGATGGCCCCTTATGCAATTTTTATGTATAGCAAATTAAAGTGTATATCAATCGTAAACGTTTGGTTTCTGTAACTTTGCTGTACGACGACCGATGGCCGAAAAAAGTATAAGTGAGCGGTTTTTCCCCCCGCAGCTGTACATACATACATACACACAACACTCATTTTTATATACATAGATCAGTGCAAATCACACTAACTGTCAATCTTGATCATATAATATCCCTCCAACCTGTTAAAACTGCTCAGAAATTTAAAACTGAGGAAGGAGTGTAAAGGGAACTGTCCTAGCCGCGTGAAAATCTACATTTCAAAACAGCAGCTGTCCCCAAAATTAGAACAATTTGCTTAATTATTCCACTTCATTTAAAACCAGTCCGAATGTAATCATTAATTAATTAATTTTCACTGGGGCGAAAACAATCATTAGGAAGTTGTCACAACAGAGGCCGCTTGCTTGCCGGCCTTATCGGAAATTTGGAAGAGGCGATTAATTCTGGTGATGGATTACAACGCAGCGCCTGGGGGGGAGGCGGGCAGGCCAGAAGACAAAATTATGAATAGAAATGTCAACGTCTGCGAGCGTTTGGCTTAATCTTACTGATAATCAATGTATTATATGAACAAGGGGTGGGGGGAGGGAGCTCCAAATACTGATTGTTGAAGAGTTTCTGGAATTGTGCAGATTAAGAGATGAATTATTTCTTCGGACAGGCTGTGCTTTTGGTTTAATAACGTTGATCCAGGCCCCCCAGCAATATTTGCTTGGTTAGTTTGTAGAATATTTGCGACATGTTATCGGAATATTGGTATCGGAAGCATGATTTTCCTATTTCGGCGTACGGTTAGATATATCTGGAAGTAAGTACTATTTAGTTTTCCCATCGAATGATCTTAATATTTGTGGATAGAATGTCAGAGTATTCAGAAATTTTCCCATATGCTTGCTCGTAAATCACTTTGAATTTAATTTTTAGAAAACATTAGGTAAACATTGAATACGTTTTTATTACATTAAGTCTTGTAAATTTATCGTGGATGCACCAATCAAGAAAATTGCCCCCCTCCTGGTAGCAGAATTTTCAGTACCAATCTGTCAGCAGCTTTAATGTAAATATGGCTGGATTATTTTCCAAAATAATGTGCTGCACAGTCTCTGCCACCGAGCTGGCTCCCTTCCTATAAAGCAATTATGGTTAGTTTAATCTAAAAAGTTTTAAATATCTTCCTTTCCCCCGGCCTCTCTAAACACAAAATTTTTATTTAAGTAGTGTGCAAGAAAAGACTATAAACGATGTCAATGAAACTAAAATCAGTGAATCTCTTTTAAATGGTATATCGACTAGAAAGCATTTCAAAGAATTGGAAAAGGAAGCTTAAATTAGTTTATAAAAGTGTAAATTTGAATTATTTTCATTATTCATACCTTATAAGGCCCTGCCATGGCCGAGAGTATAAGACACTGAACATGGTATAAGGCCCTACCATGGCAGAGTATAAGACACTGAACATGGTATAAGACCCTACCATGGCCGAGAGTATAAGACACTGAACATGGTAGAAGCAGAAGTGTAAAAGACCCGCGTTCTGGACTAACCGCGCGGTTGTCGATCTAACGGTCAGGAGTTTTGGTTGGTTTTCTGCAGATGTAACGTATATACGTTTTAGAACCTCTTAAAAAGTCCTCTGACCAAAGCACACTCACCGTAGCAGATGCGCCTCCTGTAGGCTTGCAATAGCACAAACAAACAAACATATTATATAGTCAAAAAACAACGTAACTTTTGAGAACTTTTCCCTCCTTTGTACTTTTACTGTAAAACTGTAAAAGTAATTAAAAAATTGTAGTTTTATTGTAAAAAAAAAAGAATTTGGGACCCTAATACTTGCTCCATATGCCCTGCCGATAATTGGGCACTGCCAGGGGCAGCCCGATTGGTAAGCGAGGTAAGCATACCATCGGAGCGCTATCTTCGAAGGGGCGCCATTTCGAACTCAAAAATTGAGAAAAACTTGATCAAGAGCATAAAAGGGGGCATCTTTTTTTACGTTTGAAGGAGGGCGCCACGTACCCTAGGGCCGGCCCTGTGCACTGCATTAATATCTTTTTTAGAAATAAGATATAGTTTTCAGAACTTTTAAGCAACGAAAACCAAGTGTTCAGATAAATTGTTAATAGCTTTAGAATTTCGCATAAAGACTAGAAGTAAACTTCCCGGCAAAATGGGAACTGAAAGTTCCATTTCCATTGCACAACGTCAAAATAACTGCGCTGAGTTAAGAATCCTTTCAGCGGGATCAATTTTAAGCTGGGAAAAAAAAAATGGTCTAAGACTCCTTCGGCAAAAGAGAAACGGGTACAAATCGATGTAAATTGTTTGTATCTGTTCAAAGAGTCTTTTTTTACCAGCAGCAATATTCGATCCACTAAACAGAAAGAAGAGTGGAAGAAAAAAAGACAAGCAGATTTGAAGTGTTCTTCTGAAATTCAGATTTTTGAAATAAATAATCGGAATAAACTTGGAACTGTAAAATGGCACAGAGTTCGAAAAGTATATTTCGAGAGATTTTCTAGATCCTTGAGGTATTGAAAGCAAAATATGAAATAGTACTTTGTCTTACATTTTAGGGCGCTTAGTAGCGTAGAATTAGCAAGCAACGACTGCGAAAACTGCATACTCTATTTATTTTCTTAATTATTGATTCTTGTGTATGATTGCAACACACTTAAAATTTATTATGAAATAGAAGTTCTACTGTTTATAGGCTCATAGAAGGAAAGTAAACAAATTATTATTCTCATGGCATTTATATATCTCGTATAAATTCCCTGTCATTCGTTTATCGCCAAAAATAAATAAATAAATAATAAAAAGCAAGAAATCTGAAACACTTTCAGATTTTAAATACGCACCAAAGTGCTATATATTAAAAGCGTATCATAGTTTATGCGTCGTCCCTATTTTTCTTCCTTATTCCATTAAGTTGGAGAGTGCATCATTATTCATGACTGTGCCTTACTTTTTCTTCCTTGTTCCATAAAACCCATCGGTGGAATCGAAATCTATCTTAAAATCGCCTACTTAAACTATTTTAAAATCGTTGCCAAGTACATTACAACTATACTTCACCGTTTTAAATAGTGTTTCGAATGTCCATCATAATCCATGAGTATGCCATGTTTCTCTTTCTGGGTTGATTCCTACTTTAACGCCCCGATACTCCCCAAGGAGGCGATCATTAAACACATGGAGCTACCACGACGATTTTTTGTATTTATGTGGCAATCGTAATTTAGAATTAAAATGACGATTTGGAACAACATGTAAGTAAAGCATTCCGTTACATTTTTATTTATTTTGGGTTGCCAATTAATGTAGTTTAACTGTCTTCAAATTCCTTAACTGGTGCGTTTATCGCTAATTTGTTCACTTTAGTTTTCATATAGTTCTTTTGGGAGCGTTGAAACTTGTGCATAAGTCCTACAGACCCATGACTGCAAAGCTCGCCTAAGTGCGGGATTTTTTAGGTTGGCGAGAGCGGGTGCGTTAAAATAGGAATCAACTCTTGCTTGTACCGTAAAACACATCTTTGGAATTGAAATCTATCTTAAAATCGCCTACTGAAACTGTTTTACAATCTTCTCCAGGCATATTCCAACTATATCCCGAAGACATTTTAAATACTGTTTGGAATGGGTATCATAATCCATGAGTGTATCGTGTTTTCCTTCCTTGTTCCATAGAACTCTTCTTCGGAATAGAAATCTGCATTGAAATCGCCTACCAAAACAGTTTAACAATTTTCGACAGGCATAGTCAAACTATACTTCACCTTTATAAATACCATTTGGAAAGTGTATCATAATCTATCAGTGTACCGTATTTGTCTTCGCAGTTCTATTAACGCTTCTTCGGAATTAAAATCCATTTTAAATCGCCTACTAAAACTATTTTACAATATTTCCCAGGTATTTTCTAGCTATACTCGAAACATATTTATAAAAAAAACCACACAATTCGTTAAAAAAAAACACATTGGAAAGTGACTCGACGCGCTAATTGGAAGAAAAAGTGTCTACACGAAAAAACCTGGGAGAAATTAATAGCACTCTGGGGCTTAAAAAAAGTGATTATTTTAGTCATTGACTGTATTTACAATCAATGATTCTTTGTGATGTTTTATGATACAATGATTCTTTATGAAAGTTGTAAGTAATAAATAATAAAACGCGTTAGCCCTAAACGCGTCTTAAATAAATACGGATTGAGGTCACAAGTTAAACAGACATATATAGTACAAATACATTTAACAATTATCGTTTTTTCAAAGCTTTTTTTAAATACGTAGCTTTTTCTCATTATAGGAGGGCAATTTCAAGTTTTTCAGTGAAGTTTTATTGAAGAATAACACTTGGCACACCAATATATACAGAAATTATTCTAGAACAGTGTTGTCCATTATACGCCCTTTTTGTTAGCTGCACAATGATAAGGTTCTAAAACTGACAAATAACATATTATTAATTAACATCATAACTACTCAATGATTTACAGAACTACGGATACATTCGTTAAGGGAACGACGCAATGTTAAAAAAATAATCTTGTAAAACTGTTCTTTAAACTGCATATTAAATTGATAAACTTTACAATTTACAAGAAATAGCATAATTATCGTATGATACTCTAATATTAGCAATAATAATAAAAAATTTAAAATAGCTTTTCCTTTTATGTTTCTACAGTAAAGAATGCAGTTTGTAACCAGCAATACAATAATTTTTTAACAGCAAAATGTTGCTCAAATAATTTAATTGCCGCTTCATTTCACGAACTTAAATTACTGCGATAATTCGTTTTACCTTTAAAAATGAAAGGTGCGCATTTTAACATTCTATGAGCAGTATAAACCTGACTCTAGGACAGCATCAATTGAATTTTCTTTCAAAAATAAATACCACGGTCTAAGGTTGGAACCTCCAACCCCGGAAGGCCTGAACCATAATTGCTAATTATCCTCTTGGGTGTATCTATCGACTTCCGACAGATGGCGTAATGTGGTTTCATAGCTTACATATATCAGTATCCAAGTAATTAGTTGGAAGCTAAGCGCGGTCGAGTGATTTAATTTAGTGGCTTAATGCAAGACAGTAGCGATGATGCTACGTCTTTCTTTTTTTTTAAGATGGGAAATTACTTGGAAGTTTTTAAGAGGGCAAACTTTGTTTGCCCACCGGAAGCAATCTGAACCTGCGGCAACAAAATCCAATAATAAAATGCTCCCATGTACCAGATTTGCTACTCTATGAAAAATTTGATTAAGCAGTTTGCAGTGTTTTTAAAATCAGGAACTTTTCTTTAAATAATATAAGTCTTTACTCCTGACTGAAATGACTTTGTCGATATTAAATTATAAGAATAAAACTGAAAAAAAAAAAGAAATTTTTAGAGAAGAAAGGTAAAATTTAAAGGTCCAATCTTAATTTAGATTAAGATTCGGTTTTTACTAAAATACAACAGGAAAACTTAATTTTATAATTATTAGAAAAGTTTTGCTCGATATTGTACGTTAAGGATTAAGGATGTTTATACACACACACACACACACACACACACACACACACATATATATATATATATCTATATATATACACACGCTCACACCTATATTTCATATATTTCTGAAAAGTATGATTAGGCAGTTTCCTATGACGTCTGTGTTTTAAATTGAGGAACGTCTTTTGAAATAATTTGCAGGCAATTAAATGGTTTTATCAAAATTACTTTATAAAAATAAAACTGAAGAACATACTTTTTGCTATGATAAGAGAAATGAAGTTTCAAAGCCGCTTCTTTTCCATTTATAAATTACCTGTTTTTTCATGCAACGAGCCACCTACTCGTCAGACATATTTTTAACTAAGTTCAAATCTGAAAAACTTAAATTTTCTTAAGAAGATCAATTTAAACTTTTAAAGAAACTTCTTCGAATTCATCTCGTGTAAAGTGCCAGAATTTGTGGCCAGCTAAAATCCGCAAACAATCTGGAAAACCCACAAAGGTGCACAACCAACACCTCCTTTAAAGAAAGCCTTTCAACTCCTACGTTAGTAGGCTTTGAGGGCATCACAGTTTTTATTTCACAAACAAAAACTATTTAAAATTTCCGGTGAATGTTAAAAATATTACAAAGTATCTTAAATTAAACATTACAATTAAAATACTTTTCTCAAACAAAATTATTCATTCTCATCTATTTCCTTATTATATTATCCAATTAGTCATGGTTAAAAACTGCCATTTGTCCTAAAATTATATTTTAGTATTCACCGGATCACCGATCATGTGTAAATTCACCGGAAATTTTTAATAGTTTTATTTCGTGAAAAATTAACTTTTAAGTGTAGGTATAATGATGACGCCAAAGTTTGGTGACGTAGGAATTGCATGGCTTTCTATATCTAGGAGGCGTTGGCAGAACACTGTTTAGGGAAGTTTGATTATAACTATCCAGCATAAAGTTATGTACTCAAAAATTCCCTATTCATCATAAAAGTATACTTTGTTCGATTTCTGGTTTGCAGAAAATTCTTGTGCTTGAGTGAATATACCAGAAAATTTATGTAATTTAATTTTAAATTTAATTACTTGTGCTAAATGCAGTCGCCGCAAGAGATGTGACTTCATATTTTCGGTAGGAGAGCTTATGAAGTATACAGGAAAACCGCACTTTTCAGTACGGAACATACTTTTCAACATCCTGCCTTGGCGGAATTTTGCCGTTTTTCGTAAGAAATGCTGTAAGACTGTGTATGAGGACACCGCCTCTATGCTAAATCGACGCAGCCAGTACCCCTATGATAAAGCAAGCCAAACAATCAACTGAAGCGCTGACGGCCTACAGAGATGACAACATCACAGTTTTATTTTCTCACAGTAAAACTACTTAAAACTTTTGGTGAATTTACTCCCGCATAAACACACTAAAATGATCTGAGATAGAAAATTTAATTTTACGACAAATGGCATCTTTTAACCATCACTAATATCTAATATAATAACGAAATTGATCAGAATAAATTATTTAAAATCAGAAACGTATTTAAATTTTTATCTTTACCTTAAGATATTTTCTAATATTTGTAATATTCGCTATAAATTTTAAATACTTTGTAAAAATAAAATTTTGATGACTTTATTTTTTTTTTTGGCCTTGTGATGTCAAAGCTTCGGTTATTTGGCTATTTTTATTTAGCAGGTGTTGATGCAATAATACTGAGTATAATTGGATAAGTTTAGGTACAAGAATTGTGTCACTTCGTATTTTAGGATATTTAGCTTCAGTGAAAAGATATGGTAATAACGTTTTCTCCCAAGTTTCCCATGTTTGTCGTTTCGCTTTCTACATATACATAGTATTGTTAAAATTCTGTCTTCTGCTTCTGTAAAGAAAGAATTGTTGCAATATTTAATAGCATATTAATGATATACATAAATTTTGTAACAGTAGATGCATATTTACAGTAGCTCAAGTGCGTACCCCTAGTAGCACAACTAGTTCAAAAAACTTTCAGATTACGTTAGAAACACGTTTTTTGACGTTAAAAAACGTGTTTTAAACGTCTTTTACACTAATTGTGCTACTAGGGACGGACAGTCAGACAAATCAAAATCATAGTCGTAACTAACAAAAATTTGCAATTCATTACAGTATGAAAGTGCCAATTGATATTTAATGTTCAGCATAAGCTTGGCAAAGACTAGGGAGCTTACAAAAATGATATAAATGAATAAGAATTTACTTTTATAAATTGTGTGGGTTCATTCTCTTTTCAATCCCAAATGGCGCGGCTAGAACAATTGAAGTTGTTGGCACAGGTGATTCGTTCATGGTTCTGCAGCGACTCTCGTCCGATTCCCAAGCTGGTCCACACGGAATCAATTCATCAGGAAGATTAATGGCAGACTAAGATCCTGAAATTCAAGGAAACAACAGATAAGGCCCTCCCCCCTACCCCACCCCACCCGTATGTTTTGACAAGTTTCTAATCATCGTTTTAAGTGCGATAATTAATTAACAGACGCTTACTCTATGCTGGCGTAATCTTTTACCCCTCTGTCTCCATCTAACCCCCCAACCCCCCTTTCGAGAGGAAGGTAGGCGAGAAGGCTCGACAGAATGAAGTGCGAGGCAGAGCAAATTCAAGTACAAATTAAACCCAGAAATCTTTTCTGAAGATGCTGTTATCTTCGAATTTGACAGAGGAAGTGGTGTAAGTCATTTCTGAGAATTCCTTGTGTTGTTCATGCGCTTAACATTTTTAGGCAAAGGGCGTACGAACTACTGTTGAAGGTTCTGGAATTTTCTCAGAATACTTGTGTACTATGCATTGTTTTAAGGTTTTACATGACAACTTCAGTTTGACCGAGGCGCAATATAGTTTGCTCATTAATTCATAAAATAATTAATCAGTTGTCTGTATTTATTACATCATGCGCTGTGCTGTTACAAAATGAAATGTGAGTTAAGTCTATAATTTTACCTAGACGACGTGACATATTCTATTACATGTAACTCCTAAGTCATTGGACGCCACAAGACCGATTTTACATTCTACTTTACCTAGTCTATGTTATCCCCTTGAGCCGTTATTTTTTATCATTTCCTATTATTTCTGGGGTTTTTTCTTTATTCTAAATGGCAACGTTCACTATTTCTCAGCTTGCTTTTCTTAGCTTTTTCCTAAAGAGAAGTGTATTTGAATTTCGGTTAATCATATGTGTTTCAATGTATTACCCAGACAGCACAGCAAACTTGCATCAAACTTGCAGCAAGCTTGATTTATCAAGTCAATAAGCTTGAATTAAGCTTGAAAATTCTAAGCGTGTAAACTTGATGCAAGCTTGAATCAAGTGTTCTAGTTTACACTTGCCCAGCTTGCATTAAGCTTGACATTTCAAGCATAATTTCAAGCTTAAAAAATTTTCCAAAGAAAAAAAAAATTCTAAATACACGGGGCGCCCCACATATTTTAGTTTGCTACGCATTTTCCCCTCTACGCTGAAATTTCAATTTAATTTAATCTGTTTCCATCGAGTGTCCGGGGCTAGAATAGAACCCGGGACCTTTCGGTTCGTAGCCGAGCGCGTTATCCATTCAGCTACCAAGCTTCGATGGAATTATGACTAAAGTTTGAAGTGAATTATCAAGCGGTTTTCTGGCCAGATTGATAAGTGGGCGATATGTTATTTTTTTTTTTCCATGGGATGCATCAAAATTAAAATAATGTTATGTGTGATTTAGAGACTCTACTAATAGGGAAATAAACATAATATAAACTTAAGAGCAGCACACGTTTTAAAACTTTCGCAACACTCATGTTGAGCAATACTGCTTGCCAAAATCGAGACAAACGACTGATTTTGAAATCAATTTCGTAGTATAATTGTATTTTATTTTGAAGAATTTCCATATTTGGAAATATAGAATGGGTTTACTTACTTAACACAAATTTTGTGTTAAGTAATGAGTTGAACTGTCAAGCTTGCATTAATGCGTCAAATTCAAAGAAATGTCAAGCTTGATTTAAGCTTATGTGCTGTCTGGGTAGTGGGATAGTCGAACTATATACTATTCCAATTTCAAAAATAAGAAAATAAACAAATACCCAAACGGTCCTAATCTAAACCTCGCTTTATTTACTACTTTATGTAGGAAATGATAATATATAGTTAGGGAACAATTTAAAAATGTTTGAGAAGTGTTTATAAGTATCTATATAAATAAAATTAAACTTTTGTCTGTACATTTCTTGGAATTCAAAAATTTTGCGATTTCTATCCGTTTCAAGCACCCGGGAATCCGATGCGACCCTCAAAAAAAAGTTTGTCTGTCTGTCATTCTGTCATTCTGTCCGTGACGCTTTTTTTCTTTAAGCATCACGTAAAAACGACTGAAGCGAATGATATGAAATTTGGTGTAATGATAGGTGGTCACTCAACTTAAAACATAGGCGTCCAATTTTTAAAAAATCTTGATTAGATTTTCAGATTTTGCGAAAATCGTTTCAAACTGCGTAAATTTGTGTTCAAGCATCACGCAAAAACGACTGAAGCGAATGATATGAAATTGGGTGTCATGATAGGTGGTCACTCAACTTAAAACATAGGCGTCCAATTTTTAAAATATTCTGATTGGATTTTGAGATTTTGCGAAAATCGTTTCAAACTGCGTAAATTTGTGTTCAAGCATCACGCAAAAACGACTGAAGCGAATGATATGAAATTGGGTGTCATGATAGGTGGTCACTCAACTTAAAACATAGGCGTCCAATTTTTAAAATATTCTGATTGGATTTTGAGATTTTGCGAAAATTGTTTCAAACTGCGTAAATTTGTGTTCGAGCATCACGTAAAAACGACTGAAGCGAATGATACGAAATTGGGTGTCATGATAGGTGGTCACTCAACTTAAAACATAGGCGTGGAATTTTTAAAAAATCTTGATTGGATTTTGAAATTTTGCGAAAATCATTTCAAACTGCGTAAATTTGTGTTCGCACATCACGTAATAACTGCAAAGGTGAAAAAAATGATATTTGGTGAAATGATAGGTGGTCACTCACCTTAAACTATAAGCATCTAATTAAAAAAAAATCCATCAGATTTCGAGATTTTGTGAAAATCGTTTAAAACTCAGTGAATCTTTGTTCCCGTATTACGTAATAACGACTAAAGCGAATGATATGAAATTTAGTCACTCGATAGATGGTTGCTCAACATAAACTATAGGAGTCCAATATTTTAAACATTTTTATTAGATTTTGAGATTTTGTGAAAATTCTCTCAAAATACGTTTATATTTCTTCAAACATCACGTAATAACGACTCATACGAATGATACGAAATTGAGTGATAGGATAGGTAGTTGGTAATCTTAATTTATAGGCGTTGAATTTTAAAATTATTTTGCTTACATTTTGAGATTTTTCGAAAATCGTTTTAAAATGCTGAAAATTTGTTCCGGCATCACGAAATAAAGACTGCAGGGAATAAAACGAATTTGGGTGACATGATACGTTGTCACTCAACTTAAATTCTAGGCTTCAAATTTTTCAAAAATGTTGATTAAATTTTGAGATTTTGCGAAAATTATTTCAATATGCGTATATATTCGTTCGTGCATCACATAATTACGACTAAAGCGAATGAAATGATATTACTTAGTTACTCTCTAACCTGTAATATTTTAACAATACATGAAAATTATAACTTCGCTTTCTTTACTTTGGCAACATACTACATCCATTCTGTGTACTCCTACAATGCTGACGAAAGTTCTTGCTTTTTGGAAATTTTCATTCACTAACCCGTCGAGGACGGGTACTTCAGCTAGTTTAAAATAATTGTGTGTGCATTGGCGTAGAGTTATATGGGCCCGTGGCGCTCGAGCCCCCAATTAAATTGTGAATAGGGGCTGAGCCCGCCCAATAATTTACCACTAAATACAGAAAACTAATTTATAACAGTATAAAAAAGTATTTCACGCCATTTACAAACGTTTAAAAAAATCTTTACTTGTACTTTTAAAAATTTCGTTCTTTTGATTTCAATCATGATTTAGTATTCATTGTGACGCCACGTAACACACAATGTTACTATAAGCTGCCCTCGACAGGCTCTGGTTAATTAAAATCAGATTATGCAATGTAAAGTATGAAATGAAGAAAAGTTCAGATGTGTCTAAAATGCACTATCTCATCGAAAATGTTTTTTTTTTCCCTCCTTTGGATTTTTTACTTTGCTTCTATATTTAACTTATGGTAGAAAGATACTAACAAGGATACTTACCTTACATAGGTGTAGAATTCTATGGACCGATAGAGCTCGAGCGCCTCCAATAATTTACACTTATATATAGTAAATTATAGCTACCAACCACTACGGAATATAATCAACCACTTTTTGTAAACAGTATATTTTTTTAATCATTTTTTTCAAAATTGTAACCAGCTCACGCGTGCTGCACAAAAATTTTCTACATTTTAAGCCGAAAAATTATGTAGAAAAAGTGGTTAATTGTATTTTATAGTAGTTGGCAGTTATGAGTAAGTTATATGTACGTGAATCAGTGACGTAGCCAGAAATTACCTGGGGGGGGGGGGGGGTTACGACTTCTGCAAGTCACATATATGTATACGGGTGTATGATAAGGGAGTGAAGAATATACATTTTGTTAGGCAAAAAATTTCCTCATTGGGGGGGGGGGTATGACCGTATGACCCCCTAACCCCCCCCCCTTGCCTACGCCACTGACGTGAATATATGTGGTCGTGGGGCCCGCTCCCCCCAATAATTTTGAAAACTTTACGCTTATGTGGGTGTGTATTTCAAAAAGTCGTATATGCAATCTATTTCACAACGCAAAATTTTCACTTGAGAGAGGGATTTTGGAACGTAAGTCAAGACTCTCCTGGTATGTGAAAAGTTTGTTATGCATAAGGAAAGTTTACGAATTTCGTTAAATTATTACAAAAGGTATTATTTACGTATTACCTTTCGTAATATTTTCACGAAATTAATTTCGGTAATAAATAAATTTAGGTAATTATTTACGATTTTCTTAAAGGGAATGAGTTTCTATCCAATTATAATTAAAAGTTCTAGAAAAACAGTGTGTTTATTTTATTTTATTTTTCACGTAGGGGAATGTGGCCTAAAATGATCCTATAGGGTAAAACGATCCTCATACCATCTACGTACGTTTTCTTCCATACAGGTAGTGTGCTCAGGTATACGTAGTATCTGATTGTAAAACTTATGTTATTTTATTATGTATAGTCATTACTACTTTTGCATCTTTTTATTTTGCCGATAAAAACATTTGTGCTTATTTTTAAGCGGCGAGTCATTTTGCCCTTTGGCTGAGGGTAGGGGCGTAGCCAAGGGGGTGTGGGATAGGAGCCCCCCTGCATGAGGAAATTTTTGCCATACAAAATGTATATTCCTCACTCCCTTATCACACACACGTGTACAACATATATACGAGTATCAGTAGTCGTAACCACCCCCATGAAAAATTTCCGGCTACGCCAATGGTTGTGGGCAAAGTGATCCTTTGGACACTTTTTTAAAATTCAATTTTTGGGAGGTTTGAAAATATTATTGAAATATTATTACATTGCAAAATATCGTGTAAAACACACGAGCAAAATGCCAAAGTTTTAGTGAAACACTTATGTTATTTTATGCAAGTTTTCCCCTTAAGGGGATCATTTTAAGCAACCTTCCCCTATGTTGAATGAAGAAATTGTAGCAATTTAAGAGAATGACGTTACTGCAAATTGTACTTATTTGATGTTATTCACATCAAAATGCTTCTGCGTCTGTACCCAAACATACTTAGGATTTTTGGAAAATTAATTTAGTAGATATTCGCAACACGCTATACAGCTCCATTCTTAATGCGATTCTCTGGTATATCCAGCAAAATAGAAGACGCTTCCCCTTCCATTTAATACACTTTCCCCTTATTCCTCCTTCAACATTCTCCTGATTCTTTTATTCTTCCCCGGAATTCAAGGAACTCCCGAAATCTAAACTGGAGGCCTCTTTTCAAACATGAACAATTGTTTGGGAATCATTACATGGACTGTCCACCCTATTAATGCCAAGCCAACCCTCCCCTTTTACAAGCTGACCGCTGTGCCATAGATATGGTAAACGAACTTCCCCTTACAGTATTACATATCTGTCTATCTATATGTTTATATACAGGCGTCCTTTCATGGCATGGTGGTCAAAGCTAAAAAATTCCGCCATCAAATTGAATTCTTGTCTTTTGGATTCGGCTAGATCATTTTCCCCTCTCTCTCTTATCCCTTGTTCTATTTTATTTTATTTTATTTTTTATCAACAAGCTTTTGTAGTGTTAGAAGCGGTGGTATTTCAGTTTTCTTTCGTTCTTTTTTTTCATTTTTTTCCTCCCTTTGTCTGAGGGTGAGGTAGTGGGTGCTCCCCTGGACATAGTTACGAAGAGAGAACTTGCCTTTTTCAGTTATAGGCCCGATGGGGATTTTTCCCCGCTCTTGTTTTTTTATTCCTCCTCCCCATCCCCTTTATACGCTGACTGTATTGGAGTTTGATTATTATTGAATATTGGAAAGTTCTGGAGAAGCAAGCGGATATATCGGGGTGTGCGGGAGTGAGGAATGGGGTGAATTAAGCTGGGAAAGTATGGGTCATTGATTGGAAGTTTTTTTTTTTTTTCCTCCAATTTGATTTACGATTTTCTGAGTAATTGAAATAAATCTTTCGAAAATCTGTATTTTTGTTTTTTCGTCAGCTTAAAAACGACTCTTTTAACGTTTTGTGATATTTATTTAACGTTCTGAATTAATTTGAGCTGCGTGTACCTTTTTCTAGAATTACATGCTCAATAGCAATATCAATATCGTTTTATAGAAAGAAAGACTAAGATTTTTCTATTTAATTTATATCTCAAAGTTGAGACACAAAATTATCTTCAATGAAATAGTTTTCACTGCGATACACCTACATTATTTGATGGCTAAAATGTGTCACATTCATCATAAACTTTTTTCAACTTTAGGGTGCGAAAGTGTTCAAATATTTTCCCAATTTATTTTTTACCCAATTTATAAGATTTGATATTTTAGTGAAATTACGAAATTTCTTTTTTATTTTTATTATGTAGTTTAAATTGCCTGAACTCAGTATAGTATGTGCTGATTTCTCTTTTCAAAGCAATTGACTCTACTTTTATTTTTTAGTTTTGAATCCAGCTTTAGTTCGTTTTCTTTCTTGAATTTTTTTGAACTGAACATTATACGATATCAACCATTTCGCACACTTTGTTGCTTTACAATTTATCCAGACAACATATTATGTTCATCCTGAATAGAACCATTCTCCCTTTTTCTTTATAAATAAATTGTAACTTGGCATAGCAAACTTGCATGCACTTTTCATACTCTACATCCAAGAAACAGGGTGTGGGGTGTGGGAGGAGGGGAGAGAGAAGAAAAAAGAAACACCATCCTTTCTCGAAAAAATAACCACGAAAACTTTCAGATGAAATGTAGGTGAAATTTTCCCCCAACTAATGAAAAAAAAAAAAAAAAAACCCAGTAAAGTAAGAAAAAAAAATCTGACATTCGTTTTCCCTTTCTGGTTTCCACGCGAGCTAATTACGGAACTAACGAACTTCCTGCGTTCTCGAAATTTGAGGTCTTTTGACAGGCCTGGCATATTACATGCGACGGGAATGCAGCTTACACGAAATCCAACACCCGGCGCTTAATTTTAAGGGCAAATAACTTTATACGTCATGCTAATGGCAAAAATAAATCAAGGGTCTGTGACAGTGAAAAGTGTCAGGCCTTTCCAGGGAAGGATGACAGTGTTAATTTGTTATCGAGTTAATGCTCATAACTTTTGTTGTCTGCGAAAACGGGAAAGTCATATCGACGCGGCCTATTGTGTCCGGATAAATTTATTCAATTGGAGAGAATTTATTCTTCCTTTAGATTTGTCACAGTATTAACAGTTTTAAATTAAACAAATGATTCATTGTTGCTCAAAATTTTTGGGGCTTTATGAGTCGTTACATTGATTCATAACTTGTTAACTAGACACCTATCTTTCGTAAGTGAATGGATTCATTTGAAGACAATGTGTCCACCAGAAGAGCGATTGTCGCCACAGGATATTTGAACAGCTTTAGAAACAAACCAATGATGCTAAACACTCAAAAAGAAAATAATAATAATAATAATAATAATAACAATAATAATAATAATAATAATAACGTTTTTTTCACCCAGTGCAGAATGAACTAATGCTACCAGTAAATCTCAAGTCTCAAGCAACTTTTAGAAAAAACTCATAAGCACAAAAATCGTCTTTGAATATGGACCAAAGAGAAACCCGGAAATATTGCAAAATTCCATATGTTTAACATTTCCCCCCGAGTGTTTGGTAAGTATAGACGTGGTATATACCCAGACAGCACAGCAAACTTGCATCAAACTTGCAGCAAGCTTGATTTATCAAGTCAATAAACTTGAGTTAAGCTTGAAAATTTCAAGCGTGTAAGCTTAATGCAAGCTTGAATCAAGTGTTCAAGTTTACACTTGCCCAGCTTGCATTAAGCTTGACATAACAAGATTAATTTCAAGCTTAAAAAATTTTCCTAAAAAAAATTCTTAAATACACGGGGCGCCCGTCGGCGAACGCGCCCCACATATTTTTCCCCCCTCTATGCTGAAATTTCAAGTTAATTTAATCCGTTTCCATCAAGCGTCCGCGGCTGGGATCGAACTCGGGACCTAAGGGTTGGGAAGACAGTGTCCTAACCATTCCGCCAATTTGCCTCGCGCTGGCCTGACTAAAGTTTGAAGTGACTGTTATGGTTGTCACGATGCCGATCTCTTTCTTTTATTTTTCCATGGGATGAATAAAAATTAAAATAATGTTATGTGTGATTTATACACTCTACTAATAGGAAAATAAGGAAAGCAGCACACGTTTTAAAACTTTCAATATCGCGACACTCATGTTGGGCAATACTGGCCAAAATCGAGACAAACGACTGATTTTGAAATCAATTTCGTAGTATAATTGTATTTTATTTTGAAGAATTTCAATATTTGGAAATATAGAATCTTTTTTTTTTTTAATTCTATGGTCAAGTACATTTATGACTGATGATAAATTATTTGTTATGTGAATGTGGCTTTCCAAATCAAGCAGTAATCAAGTTATATTTAAGCTTGACAGTTCAGATGACTTCTCCAAGCTTGCTGCAAGCTTAAAATGAATTGAACTGTCAAGCTTATATTAATACGTCAAATTCAAAGAAATGTCAAGCTTGATCTAAGCTTATGTGCTGTCTGTGTACAGGTGCAATAATGTGGTCTTGTTAATTCCTGAGTAATAATTACCCTCTGCTAGCGTTCACAATAATTTACAACTAAGTGGAGTTAGCACTGAAGTGCGAGCATTCAAAAACAAGTCGTAGAAATGATGCAAACAGTGAAACATATAGTATCATGTAAGTGATTACTTTTTGATAAGAAGAGAAAATAATAGAAAGATTAAGGGCAGAGATAAAAAATTAATTCAAGATAGTAATCAATTAAATAATTTCTTTTTCGAATGATTCACAATAAAAAATATTAAAATGCATTAATTTAATATATAGTTTGCATTAATTTATTATACCTAATTAATTTAATATATATTATATTATAAATATAATTTAATTATATTAATATATCTTTAATAAATATACGACAATATTAGGATAAACAAATTATTCTAATAAAATTACTGAATAAATAAAACTGCAAAACTAGGCTTACAAACTCGGAATTGAAATCTGCAGTATTCGTTTTATTTATGAACTACTGCAGAATTCGTTTTATTACTGAATGTTTATAAAATTTCCTTGTCGATTATCATGCACTATTTTTTTATTTTATTTTATTTATTTTTTTTTTCCATGTTGCAGATGAGAATACAAAAGTATTTTCTTCGAAAAAATAACTAATATATCGATAATATTGCAACTATTGTATCATGGCTTCTTTCCATCTATGAAGAAAATCAAGTCATATTTAACTCATAATATGTTTTCAGTTCATACCTACTCTTCTACAAAAGTTTAAACACACTGGTGCTAGGGGGTTTCAACCCCCACCCCTCAAAAAAAAAGGGGGACTGCTATAGCTTAACATTCTGCTTTATTCTACACTTTAGGCAAAATGATCTTTTTGCTATAACTTAATCCCTTCCGAAAATTTTTACATTGGTTTATGCTAAAATTTTGCTTTATTGTATGCACATTTTGCTTGGGTGAAATAAGCTTAGCTTTCACTCAAAAAAATTTCTGAATTTGCCATTGCTAGCTTGGACAAAAATGATGCAGTAAAATTGATACAACTTTGAGAGTAAGTAAAAACAATAGCAGAAAAAAAATATTCACTTATGGTTAACAAAACACATTTCTGAGTTTTCCCTCATGCCTCTGTTGTTTTCTTTCATACTGAGCATGGCTGTCTTTGTTCTCATTTGTTTAGAATCGGATTTAGTGACTTTCCTGGCTGTATTTTATGTAACTCTAAATGATCCATAGAACTGAAATATTTGGATGGAATGCACAGCATTATATAGTTTTGATTCTGTTGTTCGAAAATGTTGGGAAGCTAGAATAATGATGGCTTGGTTGCCAAATGCTGGATTTTGTAATAGTCCAGCCTTACCATATGGCACGGTGGTTATGAAAATGGTAGACGGCCGAAGTGTGAAGGTCCCAGGTTTGGGTCCCAAAGCGCGGCTGTCGACTTAACCGTTCGGAGTTTTCCGTGGTTTTCTCGGTAACTAGCGTAAATACGGTTTAGGACCCCTTAGAAAGACTCCTCTCGGAGGGAACCCCCTCCCGCTTGTGTTGTCCTACTGACGTAGATTTATAAGCGGGTTTCAGAGCAAGCACTCAAATCGGAAATACGTGTTAAACAAGCAAACAAACAAAAAAAAGTCCACAACAAACAAGGAAAACCATACACAGAAAAGAAGTTGAATCTGGTTTTTAAATTGTTTTGTTTTTATCCAATGGCCGGCCTCTGCTTTGGAAGGCTTTGGGCACAACGGGCCGGAATTGTTGGCCACTTTATTATGGTGACACCTAGTAGGTGGACCAACGTCGTCCCCTATGAAGGGACGGACATTGACAACCACGCCCAGTCGGGGATCGAACCCCGACCGCCGGAAGTTGAACCCGAAATCGTAGTACGGGGCTTTACCCACCATACAATCCTGTTAACACTAGTTCATTGCGCAGTTGAAAAGAGGCATTATTAATTTTTTTGGGTGTTTAACATCATTAGTCTGTTCTTAAAGCTGCTCAAAAGTTCCATTACGTTTATTACTTTTTGAAAGGAATAGCCTTAAAGAAATCCACTGCCTTCAGCAATAATTTAAAAAAAGAGCCAAAATAAAAAAAGGGTAAAGCTCTAACGCTAAATTCAAGAATTCTGTAATAAAAGAACCACAAATTTAAAATGAGATCAAGAAACATGCTTATTGCAGACCACAGCGCCACAATATACTATAAACTTATAAAATTCTCTATCACCAAACAAAATTCTTTGAGGTATGCAACTCATTTAGGGCCGCGAAATTTAAATGTTACTACTGAGGTGTCGTTTTCTGCCACTTCAGTTTTAAGTGTCTGCCAATGAGCAACGTTAACTTCTCTACGAAAAGATATAATTAAAATATTCGCTATATATATTTCCTGTTTTCTCAGTACAAAGCCATAAATAATCATTGTTCTTGTCTGGACTGATTCTTGAAAGCATTTGTTACGGTTTACAACACTAAATCTAGCGTAATATCCATAACAGTCGGAAGCCTCTCTGTACGTACACTGAACATTCCCTTCTCTAATCCGAAAAACGGGCACCCCACCCAACTTTTTTTTCTCTCTCCCCTGTCACTCCTCTGCCACAACCGCATCTTTGTTTCTCTTTTCCCTTTCCTTAACTCCGTAACTGTTACAAAAATTCTCAAAAAGTTGTCAGCACAGATCCTGCTCAAAGCCAACAACGAGCTCATTATGAGATCTAATGAACTTCCTGTGTTGACGTTATGCGCTTCGCGAAAGCGTAACCCGACCTGCATAGCGGGGACCACCCACTAAAATACCTCGTTCTAGTGAGGTCCTGCTAGTATTTTTGCAAGGGACCGTGCTTTTGGTGTTCTTTTTTAATTCCAAAAGGAAAAAAGCAGGCTTTAATTTCCGAGGGCCCAGAACGACAAACAGTGGAAGTCTCTGTTGTTTGCAGATGTGCGACGGGACAAATGAGGGTCCCGGTTCGTTGGATCGGGTCATGTGACCGGGCCCTGCCCCCCTTAATTTGTAATTCGATCTTTATATTGTAGTGGCATGGTATGTTACAAAGAATATTGTGCCTTGTGCAGCAGTGAGAGAATGTTAATGTTTAATTTGTCACTTGGAAGAAAGGTGACAGCAGACGGGAATTTATGAGTGAGGAAGTAGATGCACCTAGATTCTTAATGATCGTGCGCTTTGCGCGTTAGTGCTTACCGGATGGACTATGCCACAGAATCATTATCAATTTAATCAACTAAATATTTTTAACTATGTTTCGTGTTAGCAAAGTCGGATAATAAATAGAGATCGACCAGATTTTAAATAATGAATATTTATGTTTATTTTACCGTGCAAGGTGCTGATTGCAAAATTAATTAAAAATAAAATCTCATTTAAAAATTTCCCAGTAATTAAAGTTGTCAAAATAGTCCGGAGAATGGAAAACGAGAAATTTGAATATTGTATAAAATTTTCTATTTTAAATTATTTACTAACTGAAGTACCCGCCCTTCGCTCGGGATATTTTCAGAACAACAAATACGAATTAAATATGCATAGATATGCATTTGCACAGCTACCAACGCTTCCAATTTTATCGGAAGATTTTCCGCCACTTACAATTCTTACTTCGCAATCAAATTTCAAGGTAAGTCCAATTTTTTAATGTAAAATAAAACTGTTTAAAAATTGTGGTGGAAAACCATCCGATGAAATCGGAAGAATCGGTAACTATGCATATGTATATTTATATAACTGCTTACCTCAGCAAACTTTTGTCTCGCAATTAATTTTTACTTCTCACCTGGCTCCATATTTCCTGTTTGCGAAATTTTCCCGATCATGGTATAATTTTTTTCGTCAAAGTTTGTTTGCATAAACTTACTAATCCACTTTTAAGCACAGATGCAGAAACAACGTCAAAGAATAATAATTAATTTCATTTCAAAGTTTAACATTACCATTTAGTAACCATAGCAACAGTATCCATTGTTGCTACTCAAATTGTTAAGCGATACATTCAAAAATTGAAGTAATTTTTAAAGTTCTTAAGATTTGAAAAATAAAAATAAATCAATATCAAACAAATAAAATATTCAATTTTAAAAACACTGATTTAAGCCTTTTGTATGAGTTTTGCATTTTCTTTACTTCGCATTGTGACAACATATTTTCCAAATTAACCAGAGCTGCACATGCGAACTATCCCTAACCAGGTGCAGGGAAACCTGCTATTGTCAACAAAATCCGTGACGTTTTCAAAGTTTTCGACTCAGAAAATGAGTACGCTGTTCACTTTAATGCATGCGTGGATCAATACTTAAAATGGGTAGCTTCATAGTAAAATATGATCTCCAAGGTTTTCTCTGAAACTTTGCGTAAATACGGGTTAGGACCCCTTAGAAAGCCCCCCCCCCCCACGGAGGGCAATTCCACCTCCGGCCTAGATCCCTAGCGTAGATAATTAGCCGTAACCCCCATTTCCATTAAAATATAATCTAAAGAAAATGACACCATAGAACTCTGATTAATGCAAAGGGCTAACGCAAGTGCACATGTGCGGCTGTATTTTAAGATTTGAAAATATAAAAAGCAATTTTCTGGCAACAAAATAATTCTTATTCGCATCAATGAAAATTAAACCCAATACATTTAATTTTTGTTCACTTAAAATAAATAATTATTTTCATTTCCTATTTTCAACATGAAGGTTTCCGTAGTTATCATAACTCACTGTTGCCACTTAATTTATTAATTCAATAATCCAATGAAACTGATATGTTTCATTTCTAAACTCAGAAAATGAAAATAGATGAATATGAAACAAACGGATTTCACCAATTTCCTACGAAAAATTCCCATAAAAGCACTCATACAGAAAATTTACGCATTTGCAATGTATTCTTGTCATCGAAATTGCGTATTCTTCTGAAAAGGCGTAGAGTCGCAATGTGTTTGGAGAAAGTTTTCGTATTCGAAATATTTCGTTTTTCTGCGAACAACCCCTTTTATGTTAATACTCCATGCAGAGGAAATCATTTTATTTGTGAAAAATGTTAACCTGGGTAATCTCGAGAAGCTATTTCCAACGAATGGTAATTACAGTTTTGCCTTCAAAGCCTAACGTGCCATCAAAATAACGTCATCACACTTACGGAACAAAAGTTTGTGTCACTCAAAAGATTTACATTTTTTACTCTCAATATTCAGATTTTTTAAAGTAGATAAAGACTTGCTCTGTATTTTTTTTTTTTACGAAATTGTGTAAAATTTCAAGCCTATTGGTCAAACGGTGTACATTTGTATGAAATTGAGAAACAGACACACCGATAGATTTTCTTTTTTATTTATAGCGATTTTTTCATTTGTTTTTCTTCAAACGTGAAATTATATGATAATTTTGAATAAGATATTTCAGTGGGAATCATTCAGGCTGAATAATATTGAAATTAAGGATATTGCTTAATACATTCCAATATTGATAACAATGAAACTAGATGATTAGAAATGACTGCGAAACAAGACAAAAGAGCTATCCCTTCCCTCACAGCAGCTGCAAATCTTCGTTTTGCGAAATCCCTGTGTAGTTATAGAAAATAGGTCTGTCTCATATGGCATAACAACTGCAAATATCGGTCTCATCCAACACCTCCTAGATATACAATGCCTGAGAACAGAAACTTAATACGTCATCACTAGGTCCACTAAAATGACGTCATCACACATTTATATTCTCAAAATAAAACTATTCAAAGTTCGAGGTGAATTTTCTCCAGTATAAAACATCTTAATGATTTAAGGTAGAAAATTTAGTTTTACGACAAATAAGAAATTTTAACAATCACTAATTATATAATTAGATCATATTAAATTATTTTTTTTATCTGAAAGGTATTTTAATTTTTATCTTCAACTTAAGATGTTTGCTAAAATTTGTATCATTCCCCAGAAATTTTAAATAGTTTTACTTTGTGAAAGTAAAACTGTGATGACGTCATCTTAGAAGACTTAGTGATGACGTAAAAGCCTCTGTTCTCAGGCCTTCTATATCTAGGAGGTGTTGTCTCATCTCGTCTCGCATTCATAATAAAAATTATATACTTTTAAATCATATTTCTATTTCTCTAATTCAAACAACTTGTTTTTGTGGGTATTATTACTCTAACTTCAGTACCTTTCATATGAAAAATGTAAAGATATTGAGTTCCAAAACGGTCCTTAAAAAATAACATCCATAAGAACCAAACACGCTGTTCAATGCTAAAATATTTTATTTTAATAACACATATGTGAGTGGTCTGAATAATAAACGGCATTTGCTTGAAGACATAGCAAAGAAATATTTTGTAGTCAAAATAACTAAATTTGTAATTTTAACATTTTAATAGAATTTTGGGTCTAATCACATATCAAAAACAATTTTCCCTGACTAGAATAATTACATTTTATATTTAATAAGCCCATTTTTGACAAAAACATTTAAAGTTGCATATGGAGATTCTCTTTATACAGGATGTCCTCACAACATCGACCTAAGCTCTTATTCCTTCAATATTTATTATACACAAATACAAAAAATTATGAAGTTACATTAAAAAGTACAAAATTTAATGGTATCGATTAGAATTTTCTGGAGATTAAATTTAAGTAAATACAAAATTTAAGTTTTGTATGGCCACCCATACAAAAGAATTCCTAGTTAGTAAAATGTGCCCAATAGATTAATTAAGTGATGCAGAAAATTTGAGCATTTTATTCTAAAATTGTATGAAAATAAATATACTCTGACTTAACCAAGGCAACTTTTAAATTCTATTGCGTTTCGATTATATACATTTTAGTTTCATCACTCCACCTTAATGTGCGCCCTCTCAAAAAAGTATTCGAGTAAGTCAAATTACTGATATCAGCTTAACATTTTAATTATTCTCCGCAAATGCTAATCATATCATGTACAGTAATAACTTATCATATTTCTTTTTAATTTTATGCTTTTCCGAAACCTGATTAGTTATTCGCAAGACTATTCTCTAAAACAGGAAATTCAGCTATTACTCAAATACTTTAAGAGTCATTGTATATTAATTTTTCGATGCATGCGTTAGTATTTAAATTCATGCTCTAATCCACAATGAGTTACATTATCCAAATAAATATATCATCTTATTTTAATTTATTAGGGGATCAGCAGTTTCTGAACGATTTCCACTCCTCTAGGAATGCGTTCGTGCAAAAGGATTGAAAAACCAATTAATTCCAACCGCTTTCATACACTCTACTCTGCTCGCAGTTAACTCGTTCAAACAAACATTTACCTCTTCCCTGTCCGTCAGCTGACTAAATCATTTACCTTAACACCGAAACAACATTGCTCCGGGAACGTAAACAAACAAAACAGGCATTCATTCATAACCCTACAGCAGCACACATGGCTCTAGCTCTAACTCACTCGCAAATCATAAATCACTAAAAATCAATTTCCCCCCCCGATGAAAATTTTCTGCATTCCTCCGGCCACCGTCAGTTTTAAGTGTTGCCACTCCATCCGAAACAATCTGTCTGCCAAATATGGTTCGGTCACCACCGGATTCTGCAAACATTTCCATTTGAAAGATGCGAGTTTCAATTATTCAGCTCTTTGCGCTGAGGGACCGGCTAATAACTTGGAACAACTCCCGGTTTCGCGAGCCTTCCCACCTACTCTACTCTTCCTCTGGCCGGAGGGGGATCGGACACAAATTTAATTGGAGGGGGGGGAGCAGTGACCAGAGGTTTGCGGCGAAAAGTACTTAGATCTCGGGATGATTGGATGAGGAATATGGCGGAAGACCGGAGAGAATATAAAAGGAAATAGGAAACCGGGCTTTATTGTATTCCTCAGTATTAATTTTGATGTACACTGTACACCCTCTCAAAATAAATAATAATAAAACAATAACACATTCGAGTGTCAGTCCACTTTCTTATGCCGGTTTCATGCACGAAATACTGATCTTCATAAAAAGTAAATAATGTATTACAAAATAATAACGTCTTAAATTAAGAACACCCATAAAAAGTGGGGGGGGGCTTAATGATTAAAATTAATAATGAACTTCGTTAATAACACTCAAAAATAAAAATAGCACATCCTCTCAGAAAAAATATTCGAGAATAATCGCAATTTTCTAGTTCAGCTTTGCGATTAATATTAGCGTGTCGAATCACTTTTCAAATGTGTTTGCCAGATAATGTGGAGAGGGGGGGGGGAAGTTAATAAAATGTTGAAAGTCGCACAAGGTTTGCAATTTTTGATAATTGATCGCTAAATGTGGTGCCAAAACGCGACAATTTATTATAAATATATTTCGCGTATAGTTAGAAAACGCCTGGCGTATATTGTAAAAGAGTTTTATTAGGCGATTTTAATATAGATTTCTATTCCGAAGAAGTTCTCTGTGGAACAAGAAAGGAAAACACGGTACACTCGTGGATTAGGATGCCCATTCCAAACAGCATTTAAAATGTCTTTGCGGTATAGTTGGAATATGCCTACAGGAAGAATATGCCTGGCGAAGATTGTAAAACAATTTCAGTAGGCGATTTTAAGATAGATTTCGATTCCAAAGATGCGTTTTATGGTACAAGAAAGAGTTGATTCCTATTTTAACATCCCCACTCTCGCCAACCTAAAAAATCCCCGTACTTTGGCGAGCTTTGCAGTCATGGGTCTCTGGGAGTTATGCACAAGATTTAACGGTACTTACGTATTATCCCGGCGGTCCGGAAAGACAAGCAATTTTTCACCAAGATAAATGCCGGGCACATGAAATTGTTGATGGTTTGGAATACGATTGTACGACGTGATCAGTAGAGTACGGTAAGTACGTTTCAACGCTCCCAAAAGAACCAGATGAAAACTAAAGTAAACAAACTAGCGATAAACGCACCAGTTAAGGAATCTGAAGACACTTTGACGAAAAAGTAGTTTGCCGGAAGTGACCGCCGGCATATACGTAGTACCGTTTAGGCGCTCCAAAAGAACTAGATGAAACTAAAGTAAACAAATTGCGATAAATGCCCAGTTAGGAATTGAAGACACTTTATTATTACAACTACATTAATTGGCAATCAAAATAAATAAAAATGTAACGGCATGCTGTGCTTACATGTTGTTCCAAATCGCCATTTTAATTCTAAATTATGATTGCCACATAAATGCAAAAAATTGTCATTGTAACTGCATATGTTTAATGATCGCCACCTTGGCGAGAGTCGAGGCGTTAAAGTAGGAATCAACCCAAGAAAGACATACATGGTAAACGCATGTATTATGATGCGCATTCGAAACAATATATAGAACGATGAAGTGTAGTTGTAATATACTTGGCGAATATTGTAAAATAGTTTTAGTAGACGATTTTAAGATAGATTTCGATTCCAAAGATGGGTTTTACGAAACAAGAAAAAAAAAATACAGCACAGTCATGAATAATATACACTTTCCAACTTAATGGAATATGAGAGAAAAATAGGGACGACGCATAAATTATGATACGATTTTAATATATAGCGCTATAGTGCGTATTTAAAATCTGAAAATGTTTCAGATTTTCATCTTTTTATTATTATTTTTTTTTTGGACAAAATTTTTTATGGAATGACTATGAATAAGTCTCAAGGCCAAACTATGTTTGTTTGTGGCTTAGATTTGAGCACGCCATTTTTTCACACGGACAATTATACGTGGCATGATCTCGAGTGGGCAAACCATGCAGTTTGTTTGTGTTAGCTAAAAATATTGTTCACTCTATTCCGTTAAAGGATTGATATTATTTTTTAGTAAAATTATTGTAATTAGCGATATATATAAATGTAAAGAATAAATTACAATGAATTAAAAATATAAATGTTTGGTATTGTGTTATTTTTATATTCCAGCATTGTTCACAGCGCTCCATGCCTCTTCCACTCATATACCACATCCTCACACACTAAGTTAGTCATTTCTTTCTACGAAAATAATCCTAGGAATAATTTATATGGCAAAACAACGTTTGCCGGGTCAGCTAGTTAATTTTGAAAAACGCACAATACATAACGTAACATAATTGATATTTTATGATCAATAATTTTTTATACGAAATCAAGGTAGGAACTATGATTTTTACCCGAATGCATTTTGGGTATTGCGTATAAAGGCAAAACTACTCGAAGGCTATCTGACTATAGGAGAGTGCCTCCTGTAGGCAGATAGGAGGCCTATAGGATCCTCTTATCTCCTATAGGCCCATCTCCTATATTTGGGCGGAGGGCTTTTTAATGGATTCAAACGCGTATTCGTCTGGAGAAAACCGCTCAAAACTCCAAACCGTTAGTTCGATGTCCACGCGATAGTCCCGAACCCGGGACCTTCACACTTCAGCCATCTACCATATTCAGTATCTTTATCCACTCGGCTACCTTTTTAAGAGGACGTACAGTACGACCCTTTTTACAGGTACAGATGATCCACCCTTCTTCATCTGTAGAAAGTTTCAGCTATTTCTTTAGACAACTAAAATGTCTGAGAGTACTAAAAACTTTTTAATTCTCATTACTCTTGTAGCATTTCAGCATGGCTCCAAAGGGCAAGTTTTCGGGCCGAACACAGTCCACACCCGGATTGTTTTTTTTTTTTTTCCTTTTCCTTTATTTTTAGTTCTCTAGGCCAGAGGTTCCCAAATTGTGTGCCGCGGCACCCTAGGGTGCCACGAGCGTATGTCAGGGGTGCCGTGGAGATAATCCAGAAAAGTGTTTTGGTGGAGTATAATCAAATAATTTCCTCTGAGCCGGTATCCCCAAGAAAGTGAGCAAAGCCGATCACTAAATGGGCTCAAACAAAAATATTTCAGTCAAGTTCAAGACTATCCTGTAGCCTCTCTTTTATAGGAACTCTCTGAAATGGGGGTATTGTCAAAATTCTCCATTTCCCAAGAGAGTACTTTCTTCATAGTTAGCCCTATAAACAAACAAACAAAAAATAATGTAAAATGCATCCCAACTGCTTCAGCCTAACCTTCACATTCATATTGCTTTAAAGGAAATCTGGCGCGAAATGTTTTTAGCCTAAATAGGGTGCCGCGAAATGTTTTTAGCCTGACAAGGGTGCCGCGGGGAAAAAAAGTTTGGGAACCCCTGCTCTAGGCCATATACACTGACGACGCTTACATAACACAAGCTTAACATAAGCATACCTGAATCATTTTTTTTTTTTTTTTTTTTTTTTTTTTTTTTTTTTTGCCATTTTAGAGTTCTACTCTGCTGCCAGTGTTGAAGTTGCAACTTTTTACAGCTAAAAAAAGATGGACCTTCCTTACCTCCCGAAATTGTCGTACTCTATTACGCGTATTAATTTCAGTCCCGTGTATTAAATTCAGTATTAATTTCAGCACCGCAGCTTGACTTTCTCTTCAGCCACGATTTCAATAATGCCTTATGTTTCCTCCGATTTTTTTACAAAAATATATGACCAAGTGTATAATTATCTAATCAAAATAGGGAGTTTGGCTTACACTCGCATTTTCTTTTGAATGGGTGTATTGAGAGTAACGTATATTCACCACCAAAAAAAGACTAACAAACCGAAAATTTACAAAAAAGGGCTATAGTGCAAGGGGACAAGGGTTCAGTTTTATTGTCTTTTAATGAGCTAAAAGTTGTTTCTGAAGCTCAATTAAAGAAGTTCAGCGCTTTTTTTACTTTCGTGCATAATAAATTCATTTCACAGACGAACAATGAACTCGAATCGCATACGACGCGCTGGTTAGAAGAGCATAGAAATGTTCTACAATTTTATAACTTCAGTTCAGACTCGGCTCGATTCGTCTTATAAATATGTATATGATATATCAGCAAGTATTCATGATGCAATTTTAAACTATTACTTTAAATGAATAAGTTAAGAGAGACTGAAAAATAAAAGTCCTAAAAATATTTGAAAGCTAGAAATTCAAACCCTGCCCATTCTGCGCGAGCTGAGTCAGCACCATCTCGATATGGAAAGCCTAACAACTGAAGTCTTGACGTTATCACGAGATCTTCTTGAATGACGACATCACAGTGTTATTTTCCCAAAGTATATCTGTTTTAAATTTGTGGTGAATTTTCTCACTCATAAAACTTTTAATGATTCAAGGTAGAAAAATTAACTTTACGACAAATGACAAATTTTTGCCATCACTAACTGTATAATATGATACAGAAGTAGATCACAATGAATTATTTTGTATCAGAAATGTATCTTAATTTCTATTTTTAATTTAAGATATTTTCTAATATTTGTAGCATTAACCAAAATTTCGAATAGTTTTACTTTTTGAACATAAAACTGTAATGACGTTGCTTAAGATCCAGTGATGACGTCAAAGCTTCAGTTGTTAGGCCTTCTATATCTAGACGGTGTTGGCTGAGTACTACTGTTTCTTACACGCTTAAATCTATTGATTAAAGCTAACACTCCTTTATTGATTAAATTTGTTATCGGCTGATTTAAATCCTTTTACGCTAAAAAATACTCATTAAAGGCAATAATTTGTTATCTCCTCAATTCCCCTCAATCCTCCCGATTCGCTAGATTCTACTTAGCTCAATTTTTCACAATATTTTTGTCTATTTGAGTATTCTCTCTCTTCTCCCCATCGACCCATATCCTATTACTATCACGTGACCCACGCTCCTCAACAGATAACGGTTCATAGTCACAAACATGGCTCACGGCTTAGTTGTGTGTGTATTCGCTTCTGATAATGTGGTTTTATATCCGAATACCAAATGCATCTTTTTCATACTCAGAGTTGTGAAATAAATTCAGCCTAGATATGGAGGAGATGCTTTAGGTAAAGATTTCGCTTTATGACATAGTTTCTTACGATTGGATTATAAAAAGCTGTTGTAAAACAAATGAAGTTATGATATCTCCCCTCAAAGTAAGTAGTATTTTACCTTTTTCATGTAAATAAATTTGGTTGCTGCTTTAATTAAATCTCACAGCTGGTTTAACCATGATTGCATTTCTGTATTCTGACTGTACTGTGAATTCGTTTTATAACTAGAGACTATAGTGAAATTATATTCTATTTATTAAAAAAATACTTTTTTATAGTGTATTAAGATAGATGTAATGCATTTGCCTTGATTTAAAATTTATTTTTTCGGGCTTATTACAGCTCTGATAATAAAAAATGAAGAAACGAATAATTCAATATATTAATCAAAAACAACAAATTTTAATAACACCATTTTTAAAGCTTAAAATAATAATCTTAATTGAGTACAGATATATTAATTAAAAAAGGGCTGCTTTTGTAAAAACGCTCATTCTATAGCTTAAATAATAATCATAATTGAGTACACTTATATTAATCAAAAACGGACAGACACTCCTCATATTTGATTATTATTTAGCCTAAATGGAGCTGTTGTATAATGCTCAAAAATTGAGAATTTTTCGCTCGATTGATTTTTGTCGATTAATGGAGCAAATTTTACTCAATCGGGAGAATGGCTGTTTGAAGTCAAAAATTGAGTAAAAATATACTCCGTTTGATTATTATTTTACTCAATAGATTTAAGTGTGTAAGTGAGTTATTATTAGATATTTACAAAGATACCAGAGGTACAAATAAAAAATTCATAAACGAGATCAACATTATCTTATGGTTTGAATTTAAAACTTTATGTATGTAAATCATAACAAGCTATAAAGCAAAAATTATATCAGTAGCGGAACATCTGTCGAATCAACTGAGAATAATCATTCAAGTTGACTTTTCTCTGTGAAAAAAGATTTTTACCGTGAATTTCATGTTTTGCAAATGTAAAAAAGGATGGCAGTGACAAACATTAAAATATGAAACGTGTTTACATCATGTATATTTCATAAGATTTATGCTTCGATAGTTTCACTTCTTTTTAAGTACAAGTTTATCTTAAACGGAAACTATGATGCGATGTACAAGCTTGAAGTTCGTGCTTTAATTTGCTTTTTCATACTCTAACAAAAATTACTATTAAAAATATTCATAACATGAATGAAAATATTGCACCATGAAAAATATTCCATAAACATGAGATAACAGCTTTATGTACCATTGCTCTTCGTTTTTAATATTTATCAGGAATATTAAGTCGCTTGTGTGTGTTAACAAACGAAATGCTTAAGTTAAAAAGGAAACGTCTTAAAAATTTCAGAGGCATGTAAACAGAAAGTAAAATTTATAATAAAGATATTAAAATGAGGAAACGAAATTTGAAAGTCTATGAACTTAACTTTGCTTCTTTAAATTTTAAATGTATAAAAATCGCTTAAGTGTGCGTGTTAAATATCTTTAAGGGAAGGTAGTTTGTTTTATGTAAATGCAAAATCTTGAATATTTTAAACATTTTCTATAATAAAAGATTTTGAAAGCGATTCAAATTGGATCTTAATTTATTCATCAGCATATTGAAGTTTTTTCGAGATTTTTATTTTGTTTGAAACATGATATGAATCATGTAAACATATTTATTATTATTTTTTCACTTATCGTTCACTATGCAAGTAATTTACATTACTTGTACAGGTCTGTTTTACATAAAATATTTTATCAGCGTACATAAAGGTATTTTTAATAGTTAATAAATTGTGCTAGACTTTTCTTTTAGATATACAGATAAATCTAATAATGTAGTTCATCTTCTACAATGTCTGTTCATACAATTTCCGGCACACAAGAAAAAACAAAATACGATCTCACGGAAAAGTAATTATGGCACTTGCTTAATACTTTTTTAAAAATATTTCATGTACATTTACTTTTAATTTTAATTTTTTCGAGACTATCTACATACTTATACATATATATATATATATATATATATATATATATATATATATATATATATACAGGGGCGTAGCCAGGGGGGGATATCGGGATATATGTTTTACTTGTTAGTTATATATATATATATATATATATATATATATATTTCCTGGCTACGCGCCTGTAAATATATATATATATATATATATAACTAACAAGTAAAACATATATATAATTTTATTGATCTATAAAAATTGAACGAATTAGATGTTAGAGATTGTCGTCTCAAATTAGATATTAGCTATGTTGCGATAATTTAGTTATTCAATTTCAAATTTGCGATAAGACAATTCTACGGATACTCGTAAAGATTCGAAAGTTGTTTTTTCCCCACCTCTCTTTGTAATTTTCTTGTTTCAAGTTTTACAAATAAAATTTTCAGAGTTTTCTTTTTTATTGTTCTATTGTTTGAGCTTTAAGTAATTTTCTTGTTTCAAGTTTTACAAATAAAATTTTTAAAGAGTGATTTTTTTTAAAAGAAAGGCTTAAAAGTCCGTTGAATGGAGTATCGCTTTAAGCATCATCGCGAAATTTTCGTAAGTGTAAGTCTTAGTCTGTGAGCATCTAAGACGAGCGTAGACTTTAAACTGCATCGATCTAAGTCCTAAATATACAGTCTTCGAGTTGAGCTGCACTGGAACTGCGGAAGCCCCAGATAATAATACGCAGGGCGGCCGGTAGGCTATACTTGATCAATCCATCTCTGTCCAGGGCACCGATGAAAAGCGGGTTTTACAGGGGGTGGGAGAATTGGATAGGCCTGGAAACGGGATGCTTTTGAGAATTCCACAGAGAGGGAAATGGAAGGGGGGCTCCTGAATAATACGCATTACATGACTCACGAAATGCCGTAGTAAAATTTAGAATTCCTTTAAATTGAAAAACTGAAAAAAAGAAGGAATGAGGGGTAGTCCAGAGAATGGCTGCATGCAGTCTAACTTGATTCAGTCTTATTAAAGTGGATAACGTAGCAATGAGTCGATCAGAACCAAGACATTCAAGCTTTGGTGACGCATTTAAATATATTTAAAAAAAATAAAAAAAATAAATAAAAAGGTCTTAGGGAAGGATAGGGGAAAGTTCTTGTGTTGCATTCATAGAAAGAATAGGTTTTACCTTAATACATTTTTCTTTTTCTCTTTTCAGACTATCTTTATTGCTGCAGCATTTTGAAATCAGTCAACAAAAGAAGAGGGCATCTGCAGACATCTCTTAAATTATCACTGTTATGTTCTTAAATTTTGTGCAAACCTTCATCAATAAACAATTTTCGGTGTTATCAACTTTGTTCATTATCAAGTATAATATTTTAATTATTTTAAAATTCCAGCAGCTTTGCAAAACTCTGCTTTATAAATTTATAAAACATCACAAATTGGAATATACTTTGTTTTGTTACTGTGAATTCAATCTGATGTCGCAAATTTTAATACATACATCAGAGAGAAATATTATGTCAAATAAATAAATAAATAAATAAATGAATAATCCATGAAGAAAATGAAAAAAATTACTCCATATTTGAAATAATTCTGGAATTTGTGTACGATTTGCACGCGATTTGCTCCATAGTGTGATTTCAAGAATATTATTTAAGGGAAACTAGACGAATATTTTCTTTTTTTGCGTGCGCTATTTAAAAAAACACATAACTGACACCTTAGTAACGAATACTTCGTTATGAATTTGGATAATAGTGTGTTTTTTAAAAGCTCTTTTTTTTTAAGAACGCACTGATTTCGTATTGTGTTCTGATTTACTTACATGGGGAAAAACTCATTGGCGATAGTATATATATATTCATGCTTAAAACAATCGAGAATGTCTTTAATTAGCTAATAAAAATTAATAAATATTCATGCAGATGTATCTAATAATAGATTAACAAAAGAGTTTAGAATGATCGATATTTACGAATAGTTGTAAAATTAATACAAATTAAAATATTCAGCTGCATAAATAAACCGTTAGTTTCGACCATCGAAGTATCCAAAGAAGATTGTTTGGACATGACGCTTCAGACGCAAAAATTTAGACTAGTTTAAAGTAGCTGAAATTTTAAATTATTGTTTAGCGACCGGTGGGGTGCCCCCCCCCCAATAGGGGGTGCAGAACTTTTGCAGGGATCGAGAGAAAAACCAAAGAGCAAGTAGTGATGTATCTCTCTATTCTAAAAAAATGTAAAGGCTGCTGGCGCTGTCAAAGCTTATGTACCTATCTCCTCCTAAACCGTGGGGATTTGAGTTTCGACTAAGGTGCCCACAGATTCGAAAAATTCTGAGGAACCTGCTAAGCTGACTTAAATTTCGAAAATCGAATTATTTTAGAAGATATTAATAAAAAACTGAAAAAATAAACAGAATGGTTGCCAGATTTAGCATAAAATCATTCATTCCTTTGCAACAAAGCGTTTCCAAGTATCTAGAATCGCGTGAAATTTACAAAGTTAACACAAAAAGCCTAATAACTTCTTCACCGTTTGCACGATCCGCTTGAAAATTTTCATGATCATGTATAAAAATATAGAAAACAATCTGCGCTTCTTTAAAAATCTGAAAATCCACCCGTTCCCTCCTTTTTAAGCGATTTTTCGCTATTTTCAGCACCATTTTATTTCCGAGAGTCAAAAAAGTAAATCATTTGCGTGACAAAATTACCCTTTTCAAGTGAATATGACGTCATACAATTGGGATTCAAATTCGTTTAAAAAAGATTTTCCAGATTACACAGTTTATTATCATTTTTTTTTTCACAAATAAATCGTTTGCATGGACATGAGAATAGCTGTGTACACAAAACGAAATCTTTCGATTGCGAAAAGATTCCGCGAGTTTCCAGAACAGCATGAAATTTAATTTGGGTATCTGTCTTTTCTCTAATCTAAAAAAAAGTAAAGGCCGCCGGCGCTGTCAAAGCTTGTTGGCCTATCTCCTCCTAAACCGTGGGGATTTAAGTTTCGACTAAGGTGCCCACAGATTCGAAAAATTCCGAGGAACCTGATGAGCTGACTTAAATTTCGAAAATCGAATTATTTTAGAAGATATTAATAAAAAACTGAAATAAACAGAATGGTTGCTAGATTTGGTATAAAATCATTCATTCCTTTGCAACAAAGCGTTTCCAAGTATGTAGTATCACGTGAAATTATCAAACATGAAGTCGAAATACAACCATTTTACGCCAAAATAAAAACTACATGAAATAAGTAACTCAAAATGTGTTACACAAAGTTGACAATTTTCAAATAGTAAGTTCGCTTAGACAACAGGAGTTTAGAATGAGCGATTATTCGTTTTTCCAAAACAGAATAACTAATATCTGGAAAATGAAAAATAATTAAACAGATTATTTTAAAGCCGGTTCGGTGCAGCTGGATTATTTGCTACCAGTAGAAATATTTAGCGGTGTTAACTATGCCATTATAACAGTTACAGTACACTTTGGATATTTGCTAGCGCGACGAGATGGTATAATTCGTGGTGCTAAGTACGCCAATCTGCAAACGATTATGTAAATGAAAATATGGATAACGGTTTTCTGGTAACCTTAAATGAACAGTAATTATAGGTTGTGAGCATGTGTAAATCGCCAAATAATGAAAAGTCGCCATTGGTGGCAAGCTATCCTACCTGTTCCGTAGCTTTTATTAACTTTACATGTACGCAAGTCGCCAAAGAATGAAACATCGCCATGGGTGCCAAATTCGCAAGGTGTCCAATAGGTTTTACATTATTAAAAATACAGCTGAAACAGATGTTCTGATTTTATTATGCTTTAGATCCTAATTAATATAACTTTTGAATGGCAACATTAAATATCATTGTGTTCCTGAGGAGTGCAAATAATTTTTCCAGCGATTATAAGCAGAGTCCGCACTCCAGGTGGAGTATAGCTCAGGACCCGTACAACACGGATTCCCATAACAAAATATCTTCCGTGTTATGAGGGGAGGGGATCTACTGAAGTGTGAAGTTTAAATTTTTATGTACCAATGAACATGCAAGAACCAAGCAATGTGTAGCTCAGTAACATTCTATCTGATCCAATCTTCGGGTTTTGTGTGTTGAAATTATGTCTTTTTTACGAATAAGCCTTATTAGGGGTCGAATGCCTCATACGAAAAGCGAGCATAGAGAGTCTGGGGGCCTTGGCCCCTAGTGTTTTTAAAAATCATTTTATTTATTCTTATTTTTACTAAAAAATATATCTATTTTCACTTAAAATGTTCATCTGAACTTTACTAACAAAATTATTTCGTAGGAAATTCTATTAAATGCTCATTTTTGAAGAATAAAAAATTGAATGTATGCTAAAAAAGTGTGAGGGGGAGGGGGGGCACCGTAAGTTAGCTTTTGATGGGGCGGGGGCGACGTTAAAAGGTTGGAAAACGCTGTAGCGCATTCGCAAAGAATGAAGATCCGTGATTTGAAAACAGATTATAAAACTCTGACAGTAGATAATTAAAAAAATATTTATGGAATAAAAAATATAAGTTTACTCTCTGTGATGTACAATCAAATAGTGAACACCCCTGAAGTAAAAATCAAAAATACTCAATACATTTTCCACAATATACTTAACAAAGTGTGCAATTTTAGAAAAATTTTAATGACATTTTCAAATTTGACAGTTTCATGTTATCACACGAAAGTATACATAATTTTCATATGTAGTAAAAGGTTTTATCGAATAATGTCATCACCAAATTTGATTTTGTAGCTACCATTGTTTCACAATGGCCATTTTTATTTAACTTATGCAGAGATTGGAAAACGCCTTAGAAAGAAAAATTCTTGATCTACAAAAAATCACATATAAAAAAACACCCCCAAGTGATCGAAAATAGGCGTTATTAACGTAGGAAATATACGGTTTTCCTTTTTTTAACGGATCAATTTAAAATAATGTGAATAAGCTGTTCCCTTTCTGAATTGTTGGTATCCTTTATCACGGCATCACGTTTTAATAACTTTGTTTATAAGAACGTGTTTTTTGCTTTACTTAAAACTCTTATAACCCTTAAGATCTCGGTCAACTAAACAGTAAGCCACTTATGTATATAAATGAGATTATCGGGTATCGGGTGTTCACAGCGTGTTTCTAACACATTGTGAAACAAAAGCTTTTGAATATTCAAATCTTTTTTTTTTTTCTTTTGGCTTTAAATATCGTTTCTATACACCGAACTGGGATATCGACCGATAGAAGTTTCACGCTTTGCGTGTTACGATGACCACTGCTGCAGTGACCCCCGTTCAGTATGACCAAATTAAGAGCGGGGGGTTTGTAGGTCGCGTATATCCTACGCAGTAGCCATTAACCCTTTAGATTGAGTTGAAAATGCTGTTCCGAAAGCATTAAAAGATGAAATACGCTACCTTCTTCTAAATCGAGCTATTTCTTTTATGATTTTTCCATCTACGATTTTATCCTCTTGAAGTGGAATGTTTTGGTTCAGTCCGCCTGGATTATTTGCAACGCACCTTGTTTGATGGAAAGATGAAGTTACTTTTTTTTTTTTTTTTTTTTTTTTTTTCGTTCAAAGTTCTGTCTTTGTGTAATTATGTAAAGCATGAAATGATGTATCTGGCTTTTGTATGAAAATGGAATCCGTGTTTATAACTTGTTATGATTTTTTGAGAAAAAGAAATCTTTTTCATGGGACCTCATTTTGGTAGTTTCTCAGATTTTTAATAACTTTTTTTGATTGCACTTCTACCTAAATAATATCTGTTATTCTCATAGTTGGAATGTAACATTAAGTGTCGACGTCTTCTAAGTTTCCCACATCAAAAAATTCTAGACTATCACGATGCTTTGCAACTAGATATTCGAAATGCGAGAATCTTAGAAGGGAAAAAGTCTAATATTAAATGAAAGTAAACCTTTAAATAGAAATTTTTAAATTATAGTGTTTTATGAATACTAATCTGTTTTTCTTTGTGTGTTTCTTTTAATTTTTTCATGATGATATAACATCAAAGACGAAATATTTATATACGAAGTAATAGAAATTCAACTGATAAAACTCTAAAACACCATAAAAATGTTTTTTGCGAAACATTGTCGACTGTGATTGAAAATAAACATACATTTATTTGCGAATTAAAAGACGGGATAGTTTTAAACTCTATTATCTACATTTTTAACAGTAATTATTAATAACTAAGAATATATGAAATTAAAGCAGGTTTTAATTTTTTAACTAATATCTTTAAATGTCTATTTATTGTAACAATGCAGTTAAAGATGACAGAAAATTTTATTTAATCACTGCGAATTTTTACTGGTGGTATTTATATGTAAAATGCAATATCACTCACTGTGCTGTATATTTTTTATAGCAACAGAAGAAACCGAATTGTGAATGACACAATTTTTTGTTTTACGTACGAATCCTTCCAAATTAGGCATTTAGATTTGTAAGAATTTTTACGATTTTTTTTCTTTAATTTGTTTCATCTGAAACATATTTTTCGCATTCAATGTTCGTGCTAAACGACTCCATCTGGATATCGTTATTTGTTCAAGAACAGCTAAAAGTTTTTGTGCTACAACAATTACTTTCCTCCAGAATTTTCAGTAAATAATGACAGTGCAATGAGCTGCCCTCAAAGTACTACATTCTTTTTGGAATTTTTTTATGATTTTTTGAACTGCTCCAAACGTTTTTAACATGCTATGCTATTTCCAGACTAATAAAACGCTTTGACACTCTAATTTTAAAAAATACAGAGAGAGATAATGGGAAGTAAATACCTTGTTTTTATTACTGCTGTTAAAAGAGCATCTTATCCAGCTCCTTTCGCCAGGTACTATCGTAATCAACAACGCGCAATTTCTGAAAGTAAGTGGAGCTAAGTGAAATTTTTACAAAAGACCTAACTCCCTGGTTATGCTTAGTTATATAAAGAAGCATCTTTGTGAATGAATTAGAATTAACTAGGTGCTATGAAACTCCAACGATCATGCACTATGATATTATTCCTGATTAAACGATTTATAGATAATGATAATAATTGTATTTCATCATTAATAAAAAATGCTTTTAAGTTTATATAAATTTTTTTGTACTATTTTTATTTATTTTTTAACTAAACAAAATTAAACTACTTGAAGTGTGCGTAAAGAAAAACCTTCATTCTATTAACCCAATTTTTACAGATGCACATAACAGGCAGACCAGTATTGCTTCCTGTGAAGGAACGGGCGAAGGCACACACAAGTGCATGCTTGGAATCGAACCTGATATTTGGTCGAGAAATATTTTGATCATTTTAGTTTAATATGCATTGACACCATCACCCATAACTTATCAATGATCGCGGATTTCGACACAGAAAAAAATGTTTTGTTAAATCGACAAAGTTATACGGTTGAGATTGCACCAACAAAGTTTTTGTTGAATTAACAAAATAATTTGATAAAATTATTTGGTTATTTCAACAAAAGATTTTGTCAATTTAACCAAACAATTTGGTTGAAACAACCAAATGTTATTCTTATCTAACTATACAATTTGTTTGAATGTCTTATTTGGTTAAAATCAACCAAATTATGGCACAGTGGTTATGTCACTGAAAATGGTAGACGGCCGAGGTGTGATGGTCCCGGGTTCGGGTCACATAGCGCGGCTGTCGAGTTTTGTTAGGTATTCTCTAGATGCAATATAAATACACGTTAGAACCCCTTATAAAGCCCTCCTACCAAGGTACCCCACATCCTTGGCAGATCGCCTTTGCGTAGCGTTGCCATCATCAGTCAAACAATTGTACTAGTGGCGGCTCTTGACCTTCTTTAGTGGTAAGGTCCGAAAAAATAATGCGAGCTCAATGAGTAAAGAATATATATATTTACATGAAGCATTTTATTTCTCGTGCGCACAGGGTTAAGTACTGAAAATATTTGAAACGGGGAAATAATTCTCAAAGATATCAGACAAACTTTGCCCATCTAATAATTTAAGTATGTTACTCTTAGAAATGTTCTACTACTAACCAAAAATCCATTTTCCCCGATATTTTAAATTTTTCTTTATTTAAATTCATCACAGGTGTTCATTCATAACACTGGTCGACAAAGTTTTTTTTCACAAGAAATCTGAATAGTGAATCTAGTGCATTTTTTCATCCTGAATTCAGATATGTAGTCAGAATTTTCCCATCAGGCATAATTTTTCTCTGAAATCTACTTTTCAAAATCTGATTTTAGTTGACCTATCATAGGAACCGTTACCTGATATGTAGCGATTTTACCCAAGCTATATTCAAGGAAATTATTTGTAATATCATGCTGAAGCACCATAAAACAGGACTGTGTGGGTTGATTCATGTTTAGTCATGCTCAGACCTGTTAATCTAGCATTGTGATGTGTCAGTATTGAGCTGACTCCAACTCAAAATGATTCTGATGAAAATCAAAATGATCCTACATATGAAGCCAGTAGCTGTTCATCAGAACCATACTTTCCCAATCAGCAAGATCTTAATGACCTGATTCGGGATTTAAATCTGTCAAAATAGCAAGCTGGAGTATTAACTTCCAGACTCAAAGGTCGGAATCTACTCCAAAAAAGTGTAAGAATATGTAGCTATCGTAGCCACCATAGTGTTTTCAAAGACTTCTTCTTTGAAGAAAATGGTATTATGTTTTGTAATGATATTTGTTCAGTTATGGGATTCAGTTCAGTCAACGCCTCCTACATACAGAAAGCCTTACAACTCCTACGTCACCAACCTTTGACGTCATCATTTGGCCTACATTTAAAAGTTTTATTTTCACAAAATAAAACTATTAAAAATTTCTGGTAAATACTACAAATATTAGAAATTACCTAATATTAAACATTAAAATTAAAATATCTTTCTTACACAAAATTATTCAGTATGATCTATTTCCTTATCACATTATCTAATTAGTTATGATTAAAAACGGCCATTTGTTGTAAAATTATATTTTTTATCTGAAATTATTAAAAGATTGCCAATCATGGGTAAATTCACCAGAAATTTTTAATAGCTTTATTTTGACATAATCAAAATTTTAAATGTAGGCCAAATGATGACGTCAAAGCTTGGTGACGCATCAGTTGTAAGGCTTTCTATATCTAGGAGGTGTTGGTTCAGTCCAGTCTCTTGGGCATCAACACCGGCCAGATGAGTGGATGAGCGGCGATTGTTCATAGATTCCTCTAAAGTTACTTTGACAGCTGTGCTGCTACATATTGGCCATGAACTTCCATCAATACCTGTAGCGCATGCCACTGATATGAAAGAGACATATGAAAATATGAAATTAGTTTTAGAGAAAATGTAGTATGAAAAATATGAATGGAATATCTGGTGATTTAAAGGTCATTGCTTTATTGCTTGGTTTGCAACTTGGGTTCACCAAATTTTGCTGTTTTTTTGTGTGAATGGGAGAGCAGAGATAAGAAGTCTCACTTAGAAAATCATGACCCAAAAGTGAATATCTTATCCCTGCCCTGGAAAATGTGTCATATGTCCCTTCAGTGAATCCTGAAAAAAATATTTTTACCTCCATTGCATATTAAGTTAGGAGTAATGAAAAATTTAAGCTATGGATAAACGTTTTGATGGATTCTTGTACTTGAAATTGAAATCCCCCAAAGTCAGTGATGTTAAACTGATAGAAGGAATTTTTATAGGACCACAAATCCTGTCATTAATGGCTGATAAACATTTCTCAGGACTGTTAAATCCATTGAATAAAGCAGCCTGGCGGTCTTTCAAAAGTTTATACTGCAACTTTCTTGGAAATCATAAAACAGAAAACTATTGTGACATAGTGACTGATCTTCTTCATTCTTATAAAGCTATGGGATGTAACATGTCTTTAAAAATTCACTTATTGGACTTTCATTTACACTTCTTCCACGAAAATCTTGGAGCTGTCAACAGTAAACAGGGTGACCATTTCCATCAGCAAATTTCTACAATGGAGAAGAGGTACCAAGGCAAGTGTCGTTCCAATATGCTGGATGACTACTGTTGGAACAAGAAGAGAGACATTCCAGATGCAGAATATGCCCGAAAATCACTATGTATTCTTTCTAGGTCGGTCAGAATGAGTAGTTATGAATTTGAGTTAGATAGCGAGTCACGGATTTTTTAGAATATTAAAAAAAATTCAAATGAATATCACACAAAACTCCTGCCCGATGGGGAGAAACTGAAATGATATTTGAATTCGGCACGAAAAATTCTTTTAGAATCTGTTATTTTAACTTTTGTGAAAGAAAAAAAGTTCATTTTTGTAGACCAGTGTAATTAAAAAAAGTATTCATTATTTTTTTAAAAAGCACTTATCACCTACTAGTTATTTCTCCCTGGACTGTATATCATGCATAGAATTGTTGAATAAACAACTTCAGTATAAAATATATATCAAACGGTAAGCTTACCCCACTTTACAAAAGCTAGCCAAAATTACGTTTTAACGTTGCGTTCAAAAAAAATTTCATTAACAGAACGATGCATTTTTTAAGGCACTGGTGGCCAGCAATTTGAGGAAGAGAATTTTAGAATTAATTTTTCGGATACATTACCGCCTCGTTATATCGCACCTTGATATAAAGCGCATTCGGATACACGGCGCTTTTTCTATGTCTCGCCTTTTTCTGTTTTTATCTGTTTTCTTCGTAACAAAAAAAAAAAAAAAAATGCATGGGTATATAAGACCGAACGACTAAAGTGTTGACGTCATCACTAGATCTTCTTGAACGGCGTCTTTACAGTTGTATCTTCAAAAAGTAAAAATATTTAAAATTTCTGGTGGATTTGACAAATTTTAGCAAATATCTTGAGATATTTAAAGGTATAAGAGTTAAAGAAAGGTATCAAAGGAGATAAAGAAAGGTAAGATATAGATAAAGAAAGGTATTTTAATTTTATCTTAAAAATAAAAATAAAAATACCTTTCTGATACGAATAATTGTGATCTACTTCTGTATCATATTATACAATTAGTGATGGTCGAAAATTGTCATTGGTTGTAAAATTAATTTTTCTATATTAAATCATTAAAAATTTTTATGAGTGAGAAAATTCACCACAAATTTAAAATAGAGATATTTTGTGAAAATAAAACTGTTATGGCGTCATGTACGAAGATCTAGTGGTGATGTCAGAACTTCAGTTGGAATGCTTTCTATATCTAGTGGGTGTGGTTTTGGTGGATGTGCCTCGATTTGGTCTCCTCTCTTTTAAGGCGTTGCGAGTTGATAAGCAAATGCTTGAAAAAAAGGCACTACTTATTTTTTTCCACGATAAAATGCAAGGCGCATGAACACTAATGGAAAAAGGACATGACCCACCAACACTATATTAATAAAGCGAACAGGAGCAACACCTCCTAGACAGAAAGCCATGCAACTTTTACGTCACCAAGCTTTGACGTCATCATTTGGCCTACATTTAAAAGTTTTATTTTCACAAAATAAAGCTATTAAAAATTTCTGGAGAATTTACCCATGAATAGAAATATTTTAATAATTTGAAATGAAAAGCATAATTTAATGGCAAACGGCAGTTTTTAACCATGACTAATTAGATAATATGTTAATGAAATAGATCATACTGAATATAATTTTGTATGAGAAAGGTATTTTAATTTTAATGTTTAATTTAAGATATTTTCTGATATTTGTAGCATTCATCAGAAATTTTTAATAGTTTTATTTTGCGAAGATAAAACTTTAAAATGTAGGCCTCATGGACGTACGGCTTTCTATATCTAAGAGGCGTTGACAGGAGACGGAACACCCTTTGAGAAACGCCCGATATGAACACTGCAGTCACACGAAATTAATTCTGATTGTTTGAAAGCGTTCCTCGTCAGTTTTTTTTTTCTGATATTTATAGCTGCAAATTAATTTCGCCCTCAAACACCTAAGCGATATATTTAAGTCCCAACTGGATAATCCATGATACCATCTCCAAGACTGTGGGGTAGAACCGATTAAACAATAAAAACTTTGTTCTCATTATAACGAACTCGACGTCAAACAATAGCCCCGAGATAGGATTATATGCAAATGCAAAGTACACGAACGTGACGATGGGATTTCGCAGATATTTCCGTCCGTACGGGCATATAAACCGAGTCTTCCATGATTTAGACGCTGCTGTATATATGTAAGGCAGGGTTAATGCTTCTGGATTAAACTCATCATATGAAACTGATCGTTATGTTAAAGTCGTAATATGTACACATACTTATATACTCGGCCGGGAGGGTAACATCTGTTTCCGTGGTTTTTCTTTTAGGTTTTTAATGTAATGGCGGTTTGTTTTTCGTAATTTAGGCGGGAGAAACCGGCCATGATGTTAACTTGTTTTGAAAAATAGAAATGGACTTAATGCGCGGGACTGCAAGAACAATGAAGATATAACTTATGCGGGTGGATTATATCTAAGGGTAGGATTACATTTTATTTTTGATGATACGAAGCGAGTATAATGCCTAGTAGTAATACTACGGGTGGAAAGGGGTAAGGATACAGTTAATGTGCGAACTTAAGATTTTTTTAAAGTTTTTTTCTTCGAATGACCTCTCGTTTTGCTTAGAGCTTTTCGGATGATAGAAGTTTTCCACAATGCCGTTTTCTAGCTCTCATTAAAAAAAAAAGGTTTATCATTTATTTGACCCTTTTTGAATGTTTGATCTTTGAAGAGATCTTTTATAATAATCTATTTATGTATTACACTAAGATATGCGGTACCAAAATCGACGACATTTCTATGCTGCGAATGGCAACAACAAACATTGGCGGGTACTTTTCCGTTTTGATAGCACCACTCAGCGTTAACTCCTAAAATATAAATTATTTGCATATGGTGCCATTAAATTAAAAGAAACAATAAAGTAAACATAAAAAGAAGATACCAGGTTGCTATCATTGGCGCATTTTTAGCATTTTTTTTTTAACCTTAACGATATATATGAACAGAGAAATAGGTGAAATGCAAATCTACACAGGATCTGAGAAATTTACAATGTCTATCAACATTTTTAAAAACTTTTTTTTTTTGGTGTGAGGGGGGGGAGAGGGGATATTGCTTTCGTCACACAAATTCTAATAAACTCAAAACGACACAAAAGGCACCAATCATGTCTTTTCATACATTTTGCAAAGTCAGTACTTTGGCATGAGCACCGTCGATTTTTATGATGGCATCCAAAATTTGTAGCAATTCTAACGTAAATAAATTTAATGAGACATATTGTTGAAGCAAAGGAACATGATTTTCGGTGAAATGAATTCAATAGTTTCTCCAACACTGTACTCAAAATAAAGAATAGTAAGATAGGGGGCAGAAAAGCTGGCAGCCTTGGCACCTAGTAAGATAAGTAATTTGTTCAAGTAATTGTAACAAAATTAAGTAATAAGTAATTGGTTCTTAAAATTCATTTTGGCCTGAAAGTTTTAGTTTTCAATAAAATATTTCGGTGCTTTAATGCTTTAAATGGTTTTGTGGAATGTTGAAAATCTATAATTGCAGAATATACGAGTTCAATGTTTACCTTGGTTAGCTGTATAATCTGCCCATTACTAGTTACTCAGCACAGCAGTTGTTTTTCATTGAGTATAATGGATGTTTAAAATATGTATTAGAATTAATCAATTCGATTATTCGATTAAAAATACTAGCCTTCATAACAAATCAATCAATTGATCAATTATATTGTCATGATCAATGGGCACAGCAACATTTTATCTACATTAACAAAGCTTACAAATGCTTAAATAATACCTTAAAGAATGGAAGTTCAGAAAGAAAATAATACAAAACTCAAAGAAATTAACTTAGCAAGAAAACAGAGGTAGTTTTTCAATATTTTATCTACTCCAAATTACCACTTTTTAACATTTAAATGTTCCATTTAGCTTCTTCATCAAATTCATTGTTTTAATTTCTATTCTTCAGCGGAAAATCTAAAATTATGTGATTGAAAATTATAGTTAAAGTGACGTGAGACGAATTCCTCGCTTTCTTGCATTCCTGATTGTCTGGAAGTAGGAACATTTTGCAGTTGTAGAAGGGTGGACCTTCTGTACCACCCGAAATGTTCGTACTGTATATATAAACAGAGTGATTCTCTACCAGACTGACAAGCTTGCAGGGGGTCTAGGGGGTAGAGAGACGGTTCAGAATCAAATAGCAATGCGGGGTCGCAAACGTCGTCTTCGTGTACCTGTTAATATTCACTTTAGAAGAAGTGTTCAAGTGATAATAAACTTTCCGACGATGGTTTCCCAACAACTAATCCCTCTTTCACCGACTGCACTTGATAAAAATTGTTATTTTAGAATTGTTTCTTTCATTACATTTATGAAATTGTCTGAGGAAAGTCCATTGCCCAGACAGCACAGCAAACTTGCAGCAAGCTTGATTTATCAAGTCAATAAGCTTGAATTAAGCTTGAAAATTTCAAGCGTGTAAGCTTGATGCAAGCTTGAATCAAGTGTTCTAGTTTACACTTGCCCAGCTTGCATTAAGCTTGACATATCAAGCTTGACATTTCAAGCTTAATTTCAAGCTTAAAAAATTTTCTAAATACACGGGGCGCCCGCGTACTTTATTTTTCCTCACATTTTCCCCCTCTATGCTGTAATCTTAAGCTGTTTCCATCGAGTGTCCGTGGCTAGAACAGAACCCGGGACCTTTCGGTTCGTAGCAGAGCGCGTTATCCATTCAGCCACCGGAGCCTTGTGCAGCTATGACTAAAGTTTGAAGTGAATTATTAAGCGGTTTTCTGGCCAGATTGATAAGTGGGCGATATGTTATTTGTTTTTTTTTATTTTTCCATGGGATGCATCAAAATTAAAATAATTTTATGTGTGATTTAGAGATTCTACTTATAGGGAAATAAACATAATATAAACTTAAGAGTAAGACATGTTTTAAAAATTTCGCAACACTCATAAGCAATACTGCCGCTGGCCAAAATCGAGACAAACGACTGATTTTTAAATCAATTTCGTAGTATAATTGTATTTTATTTTGAAGAATTTCCATATTTGGAAATATAGAATGGGTTTACTTACTTAACACAAATTTTGTATTAAGTAATCTGAAATCAGAGAAACAGATAGTTAAACGTTACTTCAAAATGCTATATCACAGTTGCTAACATAACATGTATGGAATACAAACACTTTAGTCATTTTTGTAAATATTTCTTATAATAACAAATAATTAAAAAATTTTGCTATTTTTTAACGCTAAAAATTCAAATGTGGTTAGTTATTTTCCTACATATTGGTATGCTATATCGATATAGAGCATTTCGAAGAATTAAAAATAAGTTTAAATTAATTTATACAAATGTAAATTTGAATTATTTTCATTGTTCATACTTTATAATAAAAAAAATTATTTAAATTCTGAATTTTTTTTATCCTTTGTAATTTTATTTTAAAACTACAAAAGTGTAAGATGTAAGATTTTTGGGCCCTAAAATCTGTAGGCCCTGGGCAGTTGCCCCGTTTGCCCTGACGGTAATATGGCACTGGTAATATAATAAACACATCTTTTATGAACTTTCAGCAAATTTGAGGACGCTAGAGAATTAATGTCCATTCTCTTTCACAGATGGCGCTATCAACGCTCCTTTAAAAAGGAAAAATCAAGCGAGTAGCAATTGCCAAGCTTAAATCAAGCTGTATTAAGCTTGACAATTCAACTTGACTCCTGCAAGCTTGCTGCCAGCTTAGAATGAGTTGAACTGTCAAGCTTGCATTAATGCGTCAAATTCAAAGAAATGTCAAGCTTGATTTAAGCTTATGTGCTGTCTGGGTGCTTATGAAACTTGGTTAAAAATTAGACGCACACTTCAACACTTCTTCCAAACTGATTATTAACAGGTACATGAAGATGACGTTTCCGACCCCGCATTGCTTGCGATTCTGAACTGTCTCAGTACCCCCTACACCCCCTGCTTTACCCTCGTCTGGCGCAGCATATCCTTGCTGGATTTTGTGCCAATAAACCTCAACCAACCAACCAACCTTCACCCCCTGCAAGTTTGTCAGTCTGGTAGCAAATCACCCTGTATATGTGAAACGTATCGGCGCTGCGCAAGAGCAGGCGACCGAGGATCTTCTTGGTCTAACTTTTACTACTTCTTTCTTGTAATAAAAAGTAATAGTATAAAAATGTATGAGTTCGTGGATTAAATAGCTAACTACAAATGTACTAGGGTTACGTTAAGCTACTTCTTTTCTTTTTCCTTCACATTGTTACTTGAATGCAATTTTTACGTAAGCAACAGTAAATAAGATGCTCTTTAGAACAAAGCAATTTTTTACTCTTCTTTTCAGTTCGTTTCGTTTGTTCGCACTGTTTTGTTTCATTTTTTTTCTTTTCTGTTCTTTTCTGAATTTGGATGTTAATTAATAATTTGAAAAACACTTGAAATTACTGGATTTTTTTTCAGTTACTTTAATTTCTAGTTTTTGTAATCTCCGCTTTGTTTCTTTGAGATCAAGGGTACTGGATATCTTAATGTTTATCGAATCATTCAATTGCCAATCAATTTCCAATAAGTTAGCTTCACTTGTATAAACATTTCACTTACACAAATAACATTAAAGGTATAAAGATAATAACTCTTTCCATTTGAAAGCATAGCAAATATTTTTTTAATATGAAACTTTTTTAGTAAAAAGCACCGCCTTCTCATAAAAGAGTTGCAAAGAAAACAAATTAAACCAATGTCCTCAAAGAGAGAAAACAGTGTTAAAGATATTAATTTTTATTTAATCATGTAGCAGAACCATTTCGGATAGTTCTCTTCGAAATACAAAGAAAAACTAAAAAAAAAAAAAGGACCCAAAATATTTTTTCCTCTAAATTTCATCCTTTGTCTTCCCCCACTTGAATTCCCTTCATCGGTTTTTTTTTTTTTTTTTCTTTTCTCCAATCTTATTTCTAAAGACTTTAATAACAGGGCGAAAAAAATTCCAATTCTAGCTTTAACAAAAATCTTCAAAGAACCGATGCCATTAAAGTATAAAAGATTAACACACGATGCATGGTTCAAAAAACATGGAACTAGGAAAAAGTGACGAGCATTTCTTGAAACTGAAGCAAAGATGAATAATCATTAAAAAAAAAATTCTTAATCTCATATTCATTCTTTTATTTTCTTTCTTCTCCTTTTTTAAAGAAAAACATGCTAAACCTAGCATGAATATAGATTTAACCCAACACAGAAGCAGCGAAAAAATTCATTATTATTATTCTCGTCCTCATATGTCTCTCCTTTTTACCCGTCTCCTTGTTTATTTTCTCTTCAGAAATTTCGATCTCTCATTTATGAAGCTATGGATGGCAACACATCGAGTAGAAAGATAACAAAATTTGTTCGCCGTCGGAAGTAAAGCGTTGAGTATAGTGAAAATTTTAAAAAATTATTATTATTAATGTTGCATACTAAATAAAATTTAATTAATAAATGTTTTCTAAAGGATTATGATTCTGGTATTTTGAAGGATTAAAACGTTCTATAAAAAATTGATAAACTGAAAACAACTATAGCGTATCTTCCGTTAAAAATGGCTAGAATAAAGTTTTTTAGAAAGTTAACCTGGAAGAAGGTTTTGATTATAATTGTTTACCTAGAGCAGTAAAATAAATATGGCTCGAAAGTCTATGCCAATATTGAGATATAATATGGCTGTTTCTGATACTCTCCAATAAAGTTTTTAAAAAACCTTTACTATGTTTACCGCTAGCGCTTGAATTTCTGTTAATATGCTTTTATTTCGATGAAATTTATAATAATTGTTATTGATATATGTTGCACCATTAGACTTATTGGAAACCGTATATTCTTGAAACTTCTTATTAGTGCGATAGTAATATATAACTAAGGGTAGAGTACACTTTTAACTTTAAGAAAATCGAATTACTTATTTTTCATGTGATAGCAGATTGATGTTTTGGAAAAATGGAGCAAAAAAAACACCTATTAGAACAGGATTTACAGCCGAAAAACCAAAGAAAAACATGTAGTTACAGGAAAAAAAATCAACTCTAAAGCGGTTTTTCTTGAAACAACAAATTTAATTATTGCAAACACACTCATTTTAAAAATATTTGCCTGACAGTTTTAAAATTTCGTAAATTTGATCGTTTTTCTAATAAAAACATACGGAACCTAAAGTTATTGAACTACTTTAAAAGAATTTTTTTTAGAAAACTTTAGTACCTTTTTATAACTTAAAAAATGGTGTTAAGTAAAAATTTAAATTTAAATTCAAACTTTAAAATTAGATTGAAGTTGAAGTTTAGTTCATTGTGAGAAGTATTGAGTTTGTTCGAACTATACGACTTGCATAAACATGCGGACAAAATACCGTTTACATTTAACAATAAGGTTTTTAAAGAAAATTTTGATAATTAAAATACTATAATAGCTATTTAAATGAATGTCACTTACTGTTCAAATTGTTATGCAATGTTTGTGAAAGAATTGTGGCATTACATTAAATTTGATAGAATTATAGCTTTAAAATAGAGTCAAATCGCTAGCTTAAAAAATTGTCGCAATCTTGTAGCACCTCCCTTTATGTGGTTGTTGCACAAACACATTATTTTGATATCAACCCTTGAATGTGCTATAAAATGCGATTTAGGTCTTTTTTTTTAACGTCTTGGCAGCGGTGTAAACAGAACGCAAGTTTGGTTAGTGTGGTGCATTTCTAGGATGCATTAACACAATAACCAAGTACTTCCTGTAATTTTGACTAATTTTTCTATAGGAATATGCAGGAGTTCAGAAAATAATTTTAGATTAATACGTATGAAATATTCCTGTACAGTGCGGCTCATAAGAAGTCATTAATTTGCATGAATTTTGAGAAATCAATATTTTCAAACAAAAATATTTCTATTAAATAAAATGATGATATTTGAAAACAGTTTATGAAATATTTATATTTACTACACAAGAAAAGGATATAAAGTAATTCCATATAATGCGGTCTACCGAAAGTCATTGATTAACATGCATTTTAGGGTTGTTAATACATTTTCTAGAAAGTTGTGAAGACTGATGTTATTCGAAAACATGCTTATAATGAACGACGGTTTAAAGATTTACTTATAACCCTATTGACTCTTTTTACAAAATATTGTTTAAAAGAGAGAGAGAGCGATTGTACAATATTCTAGCAGTAAAATAATTTTTATTTGTATATATGAAAATTACGCTCAATGAATTTTTGTTTATAGAACAGGCTTGATAATTCGGCGGTTTGTTAGTCCAGCACGTTTGGTAATCCGTCGCCCTCGGGAAAAACGTATTCCGATTTCATTATACCCTCACGATGCCATCGCAATAAAAAAATGGCATCGTAAGTGATGATGTCCTAGTGATTAAATGTTTACAAGAGTGAGCTTTTGATAAAATTTGTAGATCAAAGAAATAGAAAACAATTAATTATTATCTTTCAACTATTGAATTATTGATTGACTATAAGAATAACAATTAATTATTAGTCTTATAGTCAATCCTATGTCTTATTTTTTACAGGGAAAAAATGCCCATTAAATCTGCAAATGTTCTATACTCTCGATAATCCGGAATTTTTTGATAATCCGACGGCTGTCTTGTCCCCTATATATGTCGAATTATGAAGATTGTACTGTACTTAAATAATAATTTTCATATCCTAATTTCAACATTACGTTCTCGGCAGTTAACATAACCAGTTGCTGCTTAATTAATAAGGCGGAAAAAAGGGTATTTTTCAGCAGAAGAGCAAGGCTAGAAACTTCCAGAATTATTGTCAATTGCGAGGAAAGGGCTGCATAGTCTGTGAACAGCACATGAGCACATGAACTATCTATCCTCCTTGTTGAAGCAACCACGCGAAAATAAAATCCCCAAGTGGATATCGCTTCCAACTCAAGACATTGTCTAATTTAATTAGCTTATTTTTTCACTGTTTATTGTCATTCTTTACTCCCAAGTTCAGCCAGTCAGAAAGATTTTTTTAAACTTAAAAAAACTCATTAACTTTCAAAGGAAGTATTAGGATCAGAAATCGCGGGCTAAATTATCTGTCTAAACTAACTGCTCTTATTGTAATTAATTTAAAGTCCTATTTTCGGGAGTTAATCAAGCTGCGTTAAATTGAAAAACTTTTGAGAACCACCGCGAAACTTAAAGCAGTTTAATAAAAACTTCAAGAATTCTTTCTTTCTTTTCTTAACTTGGCTCTTGAGTTTTTGTAATGAAGATTTTTTGATTTTTTTTTTCATATTTTTGTTTGACTTTGTTTATTTTTTAGGGTTGGAAAAGAAAAAGGAAAACACTTTAGTAAATTAGGAAGTGTGAGGAATTAAAAATGGTTTGCGTAGCGGTTTTGACTCAAAGTATGCTTTTCTAAAAAAAATTAAAAATATACTCATATGTTACTGCATTAGAAAATCCGTCAACGTTCAATATAATCTCAAATTTTCAACAACTATGAGTCTCATAATTACAGTTACATGGACGCATGTGTGTGCGTTTGCACACAGGTGTCCAAAATTAAAGCTACAGACACAAAATCTGTGATAACTAAAGAAAATTTCAATTTATTATAACAAATCTTAGCATTGAGATACATTCATTGGAGAAAGCGTCTAGCAGCATAATAGTATCAAAAAATGTAAATTTTTAGATGATATACAGGTTGTATCAAAAAGGGTCCAATCATGATCCATCATTACGAAAAAAAAAAGAAAAGGAGAAATCCTATTTATACGAAGTGTGGTGTATAAGCCATGCACTGATATATAAGCCTCAGTACTAACCTTCATGCTTTTAATAAGGGCAACAAGAAAAGCTTGCATCAATGAGTCGCATATTTTTCTAAAAGCGAGGCTTTTAACATGTGTGGGGTCCTGGAAGGGGCATGAACGCCGAGAAATATCCTTCCTAAATCATCCCAAACATGTTCCATGGCAATGGTGGCCAACCATTTACCTACCATGCGCCATTTTTTTCTTAGAGAAGTTTAGATGTGCCATACAACTCAAGCAACTTTTTACTTCCTTATGCTCACGGGTACAGTGGGAAAAATTTGAACAGATAGGTTTTAGTATAGGGAAGGAAAAATAGTAACGTTTGAACATAAGATTGAAATTGCTGCACTTTTTTTTTCTCTAAAGACGAGCACTTTATCACCAAGCGTTCGCCACTACCGACGCCAGGATTATTGGCAATTTTATTATGGGGTCACCCAGTGGATGGCCAACTTCACTCCTTATGAAGGGACGGATTAGTAATACTCAAGCCCTAGCCGGGAACCAAACCCGAACCTAATGTCTGATATAACGGTTTTTTACCCGCTGAAACATCTGGGCTACTGAGCAAGAGAACTCTAGAGTTAACTTTTCGAATATTTAGTAGGAGATCATAGATTATTCTATTTGTGACAGTGTATTGTGGAAAGTACAAAATGCTTCCTTTTGACACATCCATAATTCATAAGAAATAAAATATTTGAGGGCACGAAATTGGTATTTCGAAAGTCTTTAATCTATAATACTAATAATAAGTAAGCACAAGGATGAGATTCGCCACAGGAAGGAAATCATCCAGTACGCCAAGTTTGGAACATATGCCAAGTGGCCAAATCGTGGCATGCGCCACGATTTGGCGATCCACGATTTGACGATTTGGCCATCCCTGTTCTACAGAATCGAGATCCTGAGATTTCGCAGGCCAGTTCATGCAGAGAATATTCTCTGATTCAGAAGATCGTCAGGAATTTGAAATCTGTAGGTCATACATCATCGTTCATAAAAAGGAAGTCTGGGCGAGAATTTTCGTGCAAACAGTATCGAGGAGTGTTGCAGAGTGGGGCCCTTTACATTCGACGTACTGTATCATGTGTCCCTTTGAGTGCAAGCCACACGACAGCCTGTTTCTCGTGAAGCTGAACACGCCATTCTTGGACACACCAAGAAGTAATTGGCGGCGTTTCTCCACCGGAAGAGGACGAGGAGCACTGTATCGTATTATTACTCCAATGCTAGGGAAATTGAGAAATTTGGTGGCAGAGGAATCCCTGTCTCGGGTGACATCCTGTTGGACAGTCGTGCACCACTGCAATACTTTTGTTTGGCTTGTGTCACCAGACAGTGCACCAGGTCCAGAGTGAGTAGTTCATACAAGGGTAATCTTCATTTCATTGCAATACATCTTTATATATTGTTAATTGAAACACAAGCATATCATGCATAGTTTTTCAAAATGTAAAGGTTATTTTGGCCTTAAGGGTATCAAACATCTATTCCCGTTACATCTGTGAAAAACCGTCCGAGAACTCAGGCTGTAAGATCGACCCCCTTGCGAATGGTCAGAACCCTGAACCTGCACACTTCAACCATCTCCCATTCTGTCTCAGTGTCTGATCCTTTCTACTACTGGTCGGCAATGCTGCTCGTGAATCAGGGTGGATAAGGAAAAATTGAAAAGGATTCACGAATTAAAGAGATACAGTTTAACGATTTTCTAAAGGAACAAAATTTGTGTTTATTCCTTACGATGGATTATTACTAAAGTATCATGCATGGGGCTAAAGCCGTGAAAACGGTTCCTATTTTGCCGTCATCAGAGATAATCTGCATGCGTTTCAGTAAATAATGGGCTTCATGGAAGAATTGCCACACATGCGGAGGAAATAAAATGCGAAATAACTAGAATTTCGTACAAATTACGCGTATTTTGAAATCGGCAGTAATGTTGTAAACTTAAATTGCAACAATTAATTATTACTACGGAAACTGTCATATTTAAACTAGAATATAAAAAAAATTACTTACTTACTTTAAACGGGCACAAATGAAATGCACAGAGTGTAATTTTTATTGTTGCAAATAAAGCTTATTTTGCTGCCAGAAGACTGCTTTATGAAGTGCAGATTGTAAATTTGATCACCTGGAGACGCTCATGCGCACTTGCGTTAAATCCCTAGCAATAGCGCAGGGGCATAGAGATAGTGTCCTTTGTAGTGATTTGGCAATCGAATCATTTCTAAAATTGATTACTACTGCTCGAACAGAATCAATAATTAATTAATCAAATAGTGAATATTCGCGATTTCCAATATTAGAAAGAGTATTTGCGATTTCTATCCGAATAGTATTCGTGGTTTCAGCACTCGGATACTATTCGAGATTTTATTATTCGAACGGTAATGACGATTTCGGTATTCGAATCTTGGAGGAACGAATAGTGAATGCAGAGTAGGCATCCGCTAGTTCATCTATGGGGAGGAAATGAAGTAACTGTACGCGTAGTCTCGGGGGGAGCGACCCGATATATCTGTCATGCCATCCTACGGCTCTTTAACTCCGAGCCACGCCGCCCAAGGCTATGCGTAGGGTTACTTCATTTTCTTCAGATAGAAGAACTAGTGGAGGCAGGAAAAACTGTTTGCAGTTGTAGCTTCACTTTTCCTCCCTCATGCCTGCTCCATATTGTTCTCTCCTCCAAGATTTGAATAGTATTCGATATTTCGAAAGTCATGTGCAATTTGAATGCTATGTGCTGAGCGTTCGAATGGATTTTTCAAAATCGATTATCTGGCATTTAACAATCGACTAATTCGAATTGTTTCATTCATTCTTGCTCATCACTAGTCTCTGATGTCGAACTTTTGGAGAACATTTTTGGATACCCCGATACTTTTGGAACTCCTTGGATGTCGATGTCGATTCGTGGTCACTGCGATTCGTCTCTGCTTACGAAAACACTGCGAGCTCTAAGCGCATTCACTTACGAATATTATTCTTCCGTTCGCCTGTCATCTCCGGTAAAAAGCTGAAACAGTATATTATGCCATGTGTTCAAGAGAAGGAATTGATTTTTTTATGGTCTTCTTTCATTCACTCTCCCGAAAAACTTCTTTTTCAATCACAGCCTTAAAAAAAAAAAAAAAAAAAAAAAAAAAAGAGTGCTCCTCTGACGAACTTCCCCCTAAATTATCTTCATTAGCGACTGCTCATTTTAATTAATTTAAATTCCATTTCGGAACTTCTGTCTCTAATTTGAATGTGGAGTGAGCGATGAATCTGTGGCCTGTCCTAAGGGAAGTTTCAGATGTGCCGTGGAAGAAAAAATTATTTGGGAGGAATAAAAAAAAAAAAAAAAACTGAGAGATGTGCTTTTCTGTACTTTAATGGCATTCTGCTATTTGGCAGTTTTTGATTTTTTACATTTCGGAGGGATTTTTTTTTCTTTTCAATTAACCACGGGGAAGATGACTTTTTTTTTTAAATTATTACATAAGTGCGAATGTATGGGCTAATATAAAAAAGTGTTAAAAAGGCTTCGTTCACTTGCCCTATTTGAGATTACAAAATGGCTTTATTAAATATCTTATCGATTGCCATTTTAGGAGCTCTCTCTAATGTGTTTTAAATTGCTGTTTTCGTTCACCGTGTGTTTCAATTTAACTTAATAGAAAAAAGGCGATCACTGAATACTTGTTAGGAGGGTTCTGCTTCTATTCTAACTCTGCTTCTATGTTATTACGATAGACTCGTAATAAATGTTAGACTCGTATCAGACTAGTAATAAATGTTATACGGAATTAATAAATATAAAACGGATATTCAGGGGTATAAGACTATCTTCGAGATTGCAGTCAGAAACCCCAAGAAAAAATTCTCAAACAAACAAATAATAGTAATAATATATGTTTAGTGGTGCCATTCATGCCTGTGACAGTGACATCATCATAGTATAGACCAGAGTTTCAGAGGATGATTGATTATGTGTTGTTTTGACTGTGAAAGTAAAATAAAATGAAATTTTCAGAGTTGGCAAAAAATAATGTATTTAATACATTTTACAATTATTAACAAAGAAAATATCACTTATGAAAAAAATGTCTCGGTTAGGAAAATAAAAAACCCTGAAAGATTAATTAGTAAGTCTTCTTTTCAGTAGATAGCACTATGTTATTAAGCTTATTTCGCTTCTTCATTCAAATAGACTGTGGCTCATTTAATCTGACGAGCTCACAGACGAGCTCTCACAGCTGGCTGTGCTTCCTCGAGTTTTCTCTTTGAGTTTGATAGGGCAGGGTAGAAACACGTTCGTGAATACTATTTCCGTATAGGTCTCTTTATAACCTGAATAACCAAGTTACCCTACTCTCGGAGTTTTGTCGGGTAACTGTCCATTTGGTGAATACGGGCGTAGATGGCGCTGTAACCGCTCTCATCATGTTTTGCACAGCTACTCTACTATTCCTAGACAACATGTTTACAACAAATCCTAGACCAGACGTATAGATGTCCTAGTAAGGATCATCTCTTATATTTGATGTGTTGTAATCTTCTTAACCAGTTCACTTACTATCTCATAGAATAGTGTTCAGAAACTACTTCGTATAAAAAGTTGAAAATTGGTATACGGATACGGGGGGGGAAATGATTTCAAAAATAAAATCTAACATATTAGGCAATATTTTCGAGTTTTTAATCGATGTCATTTTATAAATTAATCTTTTTCGTATTGGATCGCCAAATTTCAAGGCTGTAAACGGCGCGGTTTCTATATGAACTGGTCCAGTGAGTTTAGGGAGCGAGCCTTCATTGGCTTTCTCAGTAATACCTGTGGCCGTTCTCTAGGTAAATTTAGGGGGGAGTAAGTACCTTGTATAATCGTCTACACTGAAATGAATAGAAACATTCACGGTTAAGTGACAAGGTTCCATGTTCTTTTTTAGATAATTAATCACACGCTTGTATCACCTTTTCTTCTTACAATGTTGCATTGAATATTAAAGTCAATCACCGTTCTCTATAGTATCAACTCAATAAATCAAGCTCGTTGCATTAAATCAAAGAATAAACGCCTGCGAATAGAACAATACGAAACATTTTCGTTTTTCACAACGCGTTTCTGTACGGCTTTTCGATGACTGTCGAAGAAAGAATACATAATTTTTAATCGCGCTTTTCTTTAAGTTTCTGGCGAGGCGTTGTTATGTGACTCCCAATTGCGTGTGCAATTGTCACAAACCGGAGTAATTAATCCCGGCATCGATATTCTGCAGCACTATTATAGTAATATATATCCTCTGTAAAGATCGGGCATGTGTTCTTGTCAATGCAAATGACGTGATGAGGAAATCTAATTCACTCCGCAATTTTCACTTCTTCATATGCATTGTTTCCGCGGAGTTAACATCACAATTCTTATTTTTGTTTTCCATCACTGGTGTGATAAACTTTCGTGATAAACTTTGGGCACATTTCGAATAATAGAAAATTGAAATTCGTCTTTTTTATTCTGTTTTTCAATAAGCGATAATTACGACGCAGAAATTGCGTTTTATTTATTATCAATTAATATTATTATTATTTTTTATCGTTTTTCTTCCTGGCAAACAAGTTAATTTTCGGAAACTTTTTTTAATACTGTTGTATGAAAGTTATTTCAAACATAGTAACACACATGTTCTGAGAGTGTTTATTTAAAATTTAATTGTGTGAATTCTTTAAATTGAATTGTTCATTTTAAAACATTATGAAAGCTGTCCTGATTACATTTTATGAGATCGAAATTACACTGTAATTTATTTTTCGTGTAGTTGGTATTCTAAGGTTAGTCAAAACAAACAAGAGAAAAATCAAACATTTACTCCTTTCTTTTCTTTGTTTAATTATTAATATAAGATAATTTCGACAAAAAAATATTGATTAATATATGTTGAAATAACATACACTCATAATGTCTTTCTTTCTTTTACTTTATTTTTTGGCAACAAGACTAATTTAAAATCAAGTCGCTCTACTCCCATAATTAACATTTGAAGCCCTTGAAAAACTTCAGCTAAACGAAAATCATTCTATCACATCGCCTTGCATATATATCCATGACAACCCGTTAATAACAACTTATCACAGAATTAATTAGGGGGGCGAATTTTGTGAATTAGGCTCCACCTCTTTGAGACGTCATGAACCAAATAACTACTTCACCATGCCCATGATTTTCCAGCTTTTCACTTTTCGAGATGGTATTTCAGAGTCCGGAGATTATAAAAGTACACCTGTTTCTTGCAGCGTTTTTTCTCGGGCATCTGAAAGCTATAAAAATAACATTAATCCATTTAAACAAGTTGGTGCATCTAAGCGGGAAGAATGATGTTTAGAGTTACTTTTTTTTTTTTTCATTTCCGCAACTTAATAAAAAAAATATTAAAAAAAATAAGTAAGGGGAGAGAATAAAATCAAAAATTTTATTCCCAAATCCATCATTTAAAAAATAAATAAATAAAATAAAAATTCTGTAAGATTTTTATCCCGTAAGCCTAACATGAGTTTCATGCTGATAAAGGAAGTGAAAATTGTTTTATCGCTTGTAGTAAAGTAGATTTAGAGAATATTTATTTTAAAATCCATTCAGTCTATGTCATAGAAATATTCAAGATAATTAAAAATTAATTGAATTTTCTTTCGTCATCTTCTTGGAGTTTCAATGGAAAGAAAAAAAATGAGTGTTTGAAAGATATGGTAATTATGTGATATTGTTTAGACACTGGAGAACAATTCATTAATTTAAAAAAGAGTTTGCCAATTTTATCATGTTTCCAGTTGATAGATGTACTTTGAATACTGATGCACGAGAACGCTTTTGGGGTTCGTCTGTGAATTATACCGAAGTTTTGCTTATTTATAAAAAGCTTTTATCAAAATCACGTGCAACCATAGAAAAATGAACGCTGTATCTGTAATCTTCCATTGATTTCTCACACCTCTATACGTTAATTCAATTTTTTAAAAATGCAAACTTCTTAATAGAAACTATCAAGCATTGTTTAATATTCAACATTTCATTGGTTAGTACTCCCGATATTTACATCTTACGGCAAACACCTTAAGAGATGTGAGAGTATTTGAGGATTTAGATTTTTAGATTTTAGATTACGCCACTGAAATGCTAATGAGAAATACTAGGCTATTGCGTAATCTGCTGCAGGAAGACAAACGTTACAGGCTCCATTGGAAAAATTGCGCCAAATATCCGAAATGTCGCCATGCTTGGCGAGTTTTTGTCGAAATAACGCCAAATTTGGCGCCAAAAATATGTGTCCCATAAGTGAGGTCAACTAAGCCCTAGCACCAATATTTCTCGAGATTTCTAGCAAACAATTTGCTAACCAATCAGGAGACCAAAACTCCGTATCTCCAGTTCTAGTTAACGATTTTGATGCAACAAGATGTAAATTTTAATTACTTGACGCGTAGCATACGAATTTTAAACGATTTTTAACCGTTAAAGGGCAGAAAGACCCAGAAATTCGTAACAATATTTATCTTAATGCTTTTGAATAATAGCATTCAAGATTAAATTAATTAATTAATTTTGTTCGTTGAGCATAATTTTAATTCACCCTATTTCTCACACACGCACACACACACGCACACATATATATTATTTGCATAAGAGCTGAACAAATTGCTTAAAAGAGACGCACGTGGCTAGCAAACCGCGCTATGACCACCTTTAGAGTACCATTTAAGATATTTTTCAATACAATATTTTGATATGAAATTATATTTTAACGGCAGACTTCCAAAAACTGTAAGAAAGGAATCTCAAATGGCAGAAATGATCAAAATATGTGTTATGAACAGAATTGTTGAATGGCTTGTGTAGCAACACGATTAAATAGCATCATTTAAACAAATAAGAATAAAATATAAAGAATAAACAAAGGTGCTTTTAAAAATTTAAGAGTTTCAGACTTTCTTTTCTATTTATTATGAATTGAAAATCCAGTAATTTAGAAATCATGAAACTTATCAACAGATCAAGTAAACAAGCAGTTTACATCAGACTTTCAAATAATTCCTACTCAGTACTAAGTAAGTACTTTTATACGGAAAAAAATGTTTTGTTAAATTGAACAAAATTTTGTTGATTCATCAAAAATTTGTTTGGCTCTATTTTAACTGAATAATTTTGTTTTTTTAACAAAATTTTTGTTAAATTAATAAATATTTCTTTAAAAAAATCAACAAAAATTTTAATAAGAATTAACAAGATTAACAAGAATTAACAAGAATTTTGTTGATTCAAAAAATATTTTTTTGAAATAGAGCCAACCAAAATTTTTTGGAATCAACACAACATTTTTTTAAGTGTACTCAACACACAAATACACAATTTTGCTACATATATATTCATTCAGTCAATTTTTTTATGAGATTTTGTTTTCACTATTTTTTCCATCTGGTAGTCTCGGAGTTCAAAATGTTTTGTATTCCTTCTGAACTGAAAATGAATGCCGAAAAAAATATCCATTTTCTTCATAAAAGTAAAAATTTATAATTATCTCAAATCTCAAAAATAAATTAGAGGCTCAACTTCTTTCATTTTAACTCCGCTTATTTGATACAACGCCAGAATCTCAATTATCGTTTCATCATTTTTTTTTCACTACCTGGGTTATAATTTTAATCTTCATACATTATTAAAGCATGTTACTCAGCGCATTTTCTCAAGCATATGGGAGCGATAAAAATTAGCATTACTTTATGTAGCAGTATATTATTAACATCGTCAGTATTAAGATAATACTAATCCAATTAATTCTGTAAATTCATTTAAGGGAAGTAAATTTTAAAGCTTCTTATTTTCAAATTTCTAATTAATTTCTAAATTATAAAGCGAAGACAAATAATTAATATTTTATATATCTAAGGACATGAACGGGCAGAAAAATACATCTGGTTGAAACCTGTCATGAATAGAACTTAATAAAAAAGCGTAGATCTTTTATATAATAACTATATCAACACAGGTTTAGAGAACATTAATAATTTCAAAGGGAATAGTTGATTAATTAGTCATACAAGATATTCAATTTAACGAAGAATTATATTCGCTCATGTCTGTTACATATGCATAAAGCATGATTTTACAATGAGAACAGAGTATGTGTACATGTAATACTTCATTAAATATTTGACATGTTATGTCCCAATTTAAAATTTCAGTCGCTCTTATAAATTACAGATTAAACGTTTTATAAATAACATTGTATAGGCAGTATGATAAAAAGAAAAATTTCTTTGAATTACACAGTATAAATTTCGATTAGTGTGTAGTTTTTTTCTTTAATAAATTCTGAAATTTGATTAGTGCGGCTTAGACTAGTACAGATTCGAGAGATTCATTCAATGCACTGATCACAGGTACTGATATTTGTATTTAATTTTATAATTTTACACGTTTATTTTGAAACATTTTTTAAGCAAATGAATTTCCTAATATATACAAAAATTTACTTTCAATACAATCTCAAAAATTATTTCTTCATTCACAGAAATTTTACTGTCAGCAGTGCTGCCGGAATATTTCCGTTATTTGAGGCATATCCTTTTCTTTTTTTCTCCTGTCAATTGAAGATACTTCTTCAGATACAACAAAGTTCTTTCCTCTTCTTTAGACTTCGGGAAGAAGCAATAACAGAAATATTATGTTTCCATAAAGTATCCATAAAGTACTGAAATTATTTGTTGAAAAATGAGGATTAAACTAGTGTATAGACGAGTTTTTCTGAAAGTGCTTAGAAACCACAAATTTCAAAAAGCATTTTTAATCTTGTCTCTTACGTGCAGATAGATGCCCGTGCATGGGAGTGTCTTGTGGAAAGCGTTGAAGCTGGCTGATATACTTGGCAAATTAGAACAGTAATGTAGCTAACTTCATTCGAAGGTTTGCTGCAAAAAGATGCTAGATGCAGCTGTTCAATACTGCTGCGAGCTAAATAATTGTTGGAGATTTAACATAAGTTAAGGAGACAGGCAGTTATCTCTTGAGTAGCGCGAGAACTACACACGTTTGGTTTCAATCGAAGATTTTTTTTTCCTTATGCAAGGATAGCACATGTAACTCCTAACTCGCGTAGAATGAGCTATCCCTTTCTAGCAAACACTACATTTGTTAAACGGTTAGTAGAGATGGCAGCGATACCGAAGCAGCATTACTGACGTATTTATTTGTTCTGCAGCTCAGGATTATTGTCAAGTTGGCTGTTGAGACAGAAGATCTATTCGTCAGGGAAAAAAGGAAAAAAAAACAGTACTAATTCTGGCAGGACCGGCCGCGTTTTCCCAAACCCTCAAGACTTCACGCACTTGGCGAAAACAGGAGCGCGCCAACGATTTGGCGGAAGAGAGGAGTTACGCGAGCTTGTAGTCGCTATAAGGTTGCAGTGCTAGTAAGATCGCCTCAAGAATTTATGTAATAACAGGCGCGCTTTTCTGATGTGTTTAAAAAATGTAATTAGTTTAATATATTGGTAGAATATGAAAAGTATATAATATGATTGTATATATAAAACATTTATTTATAGATAAAATTTAACTTATCGGCTCCGCAATTTTATCCTAGGCACTTTAAAATTGTTTATCGCATGTTCTTTTTGGCGCCATCTACTTTCTTTTGAGCGTAATTATCAGAATAGGTTTATTGATCTATTGCATTTAATAAACATGTCTCCGATATATTTAAAGAATGTAATTTGTTAAATAATAAATGGTAGAGTAAGAAATGTATATAATTATACATTCTGTATTATGTACATTTGTGTTTTTATCTGTAAAGCCATTCATTTACAGATAAAAACACAACTTAAATGCTTAAAACTTTTCTATAAGCACTTCAAAAAAATGCCTAATATTTTTAATTTCGTGCTACCGACGTTTTTTTTTTTAATTTTTTTTTTTAAACGGATTTAGTAATAATAGATTTCTTAATTTTCTGTTGTAAGTTTAATTTCTAGCTTCATATTGAAACATATAGTTATTTTTTCCTTATTATTCAAAACTGAGAACATGCAAAATAAGTCAATATTTCGTTATCAAGCGTAATGAATTCACCAAGAAATTTTTTTAACTAATCTTCAATAATAAACTATCATTTTTATATATTGAGAAATTTTACTGTGATGATTTCACTTTTTATCTATTTGGTTGCCGCACAGCCAGCTGTCGTCAAAAAAGGGGTCTCTAGATCTGTGGCACGCGATGAACGTTTCGATCGTCCGCCCTCTTGCTGGTAGTTAAGTCGAGCGATGGCAACGGCTGCCCTTTTTTCAGCATTGGGAAAGGGTTGCGCCTCAAAGGGTTAACCCCAAAAATGCTCGAATGTGCAGCGAACACTTCGAAGAAAGCCATTATATTGATGACTTACAAAACAGACTTTTAGGTCTGCCTATAAGAAAAATATTAAAAGATTCCTACAGTTAATTTACCTTCTTTTAAATTGGAAGAAAAAACAAATCCTAGATCGGAAAGGCAAAAAAAAGAGGAAAGTTTCGGAAGATGCTTTCAGTAGACTAAGTATAATTTAAGTCCTAAGAAAATACGATCAGAAGATACAATAAATGATGATGATGAAGTAAACTTGAATGAAAGTTCAACGAAAGACAGTTGTAAAAACTGTGATGCACTGGAAGAAGAAATCAGCAGTTTAAAAATTGAGTTAGAGTGTGCAAGAAGGAAATTAACAATATTAAAAAATAAAAATCGTCGTTCATTTAAAATCATGGCACAGAAATTAAAAAGAACCCTTCTGTATAAAAAAAAATAAAACATCTGAAATTGGAAAATTAAAAAGGAAAGTATGCATCCTGGATAAAGAGAACAGAAAATTAAAGAATCTAAACGAACAATCTTTTTACTTTATTAAAATATTATAGAAAGTACTTATATAATTGTTTTGCACCTTAAAAAATTAGTTAATAAAGTAAAACAATAAAATTAACTATTTACATTAAATCTTTTTAAAAATATCAGCTTTAAGCATTATTAGAATCGACTTTACAGACGAAAAGAAAAAATTAGTTTTTGTGTTTTTATCGGCGATCTTCAATTGGTCTTTCATTTCAAAAAAAAAATTATCATCTTCAACACTTTTAATAAGACGGTGAAAAGTTTCTAGTCCTATTACAGCATCCGGAAAACTAAGAATTTCTGCAATCTCTTATTCAGTTTAGCTCATTTCTTAATTTTCTGTAACCTCATGAATTTCATCTTTTTCAGTCCTAAAAATTGATTTTTCAAACAGTAATAAGAAAGGGAAAAAAATTAAAAACAAAACAAAACAAAAAACGAAAGTCACGTGTAAACACGCTCTGAATGTAAACTTAGAAGTGGAAAAAGACTTTTTAAGCAGGAAAGTGTTTGGAACGAAACTTTTTAAACGGGTTATTTTCACATTGTAAGAATAGGAAAAAATAGGGAACCGCAAATAAGAACTTTTTAGGCGGGAATTTTTTAAATGGGTTTTACTGTATATTTTTTAACATTTAAAATTTAAACACACACACACACACATATATAAAGAAAGTTGGTGCATAATGTTTTATTTTGAATGATTCTTTTCTTTCTTTTTTAGAAAACAATCCTATATTCATTACTTTATCTCAAAACAGAAAATCTGATTTCTACTTGAATATATTTTTGAGAGCCTATGTATATTATATATTACTAATAGAAAGGGATTCACAGAAGCAATTGTTTTAATTTTTCCTAAAAATATATCACACTAAATCTAAAATGTCATAGATAACATTTTAAGTGAGAAAAATCTAATAATCTCCACAACTTCTCCCCTGTCTTCACATCTCGCAGGAAATTGACCCAGCCCTTGTGATTCTATAGCCCTGATGAGAGGGTGGCTTTCGCAATGCACATCTCTCTTCCGCCAAACCGTTGGCTCCCTCCTGTTTTCGCCAAGTGCGTGAAGTCTTGAGGGTTTGGGAAAACGCGGACCGGCCAGAGAGGCGTGCGGGGCCCCAGGCGAACAGACAGAGCGGGGATTCTTTACTATCATGTCTTACATAAGTTACTACTAGCACTGCTAGTACATGTTAGCTTTATTTCTCGGCTTTTTTGGGGATATATCGGAAGCACATCTATCCTACTCTGTCTAATGTGATACCCCCCCCCCCAAAAAAAAATAGTCAGTCGTAGGACTGCTCATCAGAAGTGAAAACTTCTTGTCAAGTTTCTCAAATTTATATTACTGCATTTAAACAGGTTTTCACACATTCTGTTGTATTTTTATTAAGAAAACATGAACATTTATGAATGTTTATTCACATTTTTATACATTTGAAATTCTTTGTAAAAAAATTTAAACGATTTTTTAAGGCTGTAAGGGTGTCGCATATTTATTTATGATATTCTCACAATTTCACATATTTTTGTAACGTTTGTACACATTTTAGCGCAATTCTCTCTGGGTTAGCATTGGAAATTTTTGATTTTTTAATTTAGTTACATTTCGAATTTCGCGCTCGATTTGTGTGCACATTTAAAATTTAAAAAGAGAGAGGGAGTGCGCGCACAGGCCGCAACGTGGCACAGTTGGTATATGCGTACGGTATACATCACCGATACGCATTTTTTTCCACGTGTTGGATTTTGTTCGATTTAATCAATAATTATGTATGTGAATTTATTAATTATGCTGTAATGTACGGCAATTTTTTTTTGTAATGAATGATACATTTATAATTCAAACTCAAATGCACTGTAGAACACTTATAATTCAAATGATGTACAGTATATAATTATTAACACTCTCCTCATTATAATATTAACTTTATTGCACAATAACTATACATAGCTATCCAAATTAAGTACAGTTTAAAAAAAAATCGAAAGTTATAGCACCTACCCAGCTAAAAAGAGTCTGCACTTTTTTTGTAAAAACATATAGATTGTACACAATTGGTACATAAAAAGTGGATATTTTTGAACATTTTGAAAGTATACACTTGTTGTGCAAATTATATGCAGATTTTATGCATACTAATATAAAAATTTAGGCAGTTTGAAACGATTTTCAGAAAAATATCAAAATTAATCAAAAGATTTTTAAAATCCGACGCCTATAGCTTAAATTAAGTGATCATTTATCATGTCACCAAATTTCATTTCTTTCGCTTTAGTCGTTATTACGTGATGTGCGAACAAAAATTTACGTAGTTTGAAATAATTTTCGAAAAAACTCAAAATCTAATGAATTTTTAAAAAATTCGACGCCTATAGTTTAAATTGAGTGACCACCTATCATGTCAACAAATTTTATTTCATTCGCTTCTGTCAGTTTTACGTGATGTGCGAATAAAAAAAGAGTCAATGACTAAACGACAGACAGACATTTTTTTTTAATACGGTCATGCTGGGGTCCCAAATGCTTAAAACAGATAGAAATCGAAATTATTTTAATACCAAGTAATGCACAGGCAAAGTCTAATTTTATTTATTTAGATGCATAAAAGTTCCCATTTCGAAATTGAAACAACAATCACTTCAAACATTTCATTCCGAGTCGAGCCCGTCCGGTGGTTAGAACGCCCGCCTTTCACGCCTTGGATCTACAGTTCGGTTACCAGTCTCGGAAGCTAGAACGACGCAGTTTAAAACTAACTCGAAGTTCTTACGTATGGTAACAGATGGCAGCACTAAAATTCAATGACGTCACAATCCACTTTTTCTCCATATGTATCGGAGCGTGACAGTCACGCAAACTCAGTGCTTTCTCTTCAGCCCAAAAGTGCCCAAGGTACCTAAAGAAGTTTTCCCTTCAAAAAGGCCCATGCGCGTTGCCTTTTTAAGCGCGGGGCCATAGGCGATAATCACAGCAGTTTTGGTGTAAGAGTACTACAGTGTTTTCAAAATACTTTCTTACGAAAATTTATTGTATTAAGTCTGGGGAATCTTTTTTTTTTCCAGTGACAGCGCTGAAATTACATTAGATCGGTTCATTAGATCAAATTTCATTAGAAGAATATATTGCGGTGCAAATTTAAAATGACTATAAAAAATAAATAGCATTTTCCCATTAAAACGTTGTTTACATTTTCAATCGATAATGGAATGTTGAAATCATGGGAACAATGAATATTTGAATACTAAATTCAGTAAGAATCAGTTCATCCGAAATCCAAACCTTAAGCGTCTGCTTCTGGATTTTTGTTTTGATTGATAGGTGCAATATTCTTGACTTAAACATAACGCTGTTAAGTTCATTGAATTAGCGAGCTTAATAAGCCCAGTGCTTTGGCTTAAATTTCAATAAGACTGATCGAAGAAAATATGTAAACGAAAATACAAAGAAACTGACCTGGAATCGGCAATGAGAAAAAGATACGAAGCAAAAAAAATACATGGTGCATATGAATATTTGTTGTTGTTATTTAAAGTTGGCGCCTACTGACAACAGTAGAATAATTCAGCCATTTGTAATTGGGTGAATGGCAGCACTGTAAAAATAAAAAGAAAATTGAAAGAAAAAAAAAATTCTTTATATACCAACCCACTTTCATGAGCGACCAAAGATGTCAGTTATGATCAAAGAGCACTTAAACAGCTAATAACTGATGTCTGGTCTGAATACACATAGCAATAATATAAGAACGTCACGAAAATATTCTGCATTGTTAGCCCACATCTGTTTGCCACTGTTAAAAGTGCAGGGAGATGGGAAAAGGGGGTGGTGGGACTTCAGCTAAAACGATGCAAATGACTTTCTCTCATTGTCTTAAATGGATGTTTGATTTTGGTTTCATTTTCTTACAGCAGGTGATGCCAAAGTTAAGTGCCCGAATCTCAAAAAGAATAAAAAGAGGAAACCATTTTTTTTCCCCCATCTTATGCTCTTCTGTCTTACAACTCCGATGCATCAGAAATAACCAGGTTCGACGATTCCAAAACTGGAAGATGAACCTTCGAAACGTGTAGTTCTTCCAGAGGGTAATAATAACCGGTGCTTGCTGATGAAGGACCATCTGGGGTCGAGGGCCAGGATTTTTGTTGTGGGCGTGTCACAGTCCACCGAGGCCCAAATCAGCGGTTTGACCTTGCTCACCTCGCCTCTGATTAGAGTTTGATAGCACTGGTAAAAACGTCATTGGAAATACCGATGATGAATAACAAAATTTACAATAAACTGCAATGCAACTGCAAAATTGCAATGGCAATGGACTGTGAGGAATGAAAGACATTTATGATTCTAATGGCTCAGATTATCAAAATTGTGTTTTACAAAAGCAACCTCGAAATTTGTAGTTCTACAGAGTCAGAAGAACGTGTAGGGGGCTTAAGTCCCCACCCACATTGCTTAAGAGTTGCACTTTATTGTACATTTTGTTGAAAGGGACTTCGTACCTTTCAAATAGCAAAAAACTGTAAAAAGTTTTTTTTTTCAGTTTTTTGCTTAAAATGTAGTGAAACTGAATCAAATTTTGAAACTCTCTGATCAATGAAAATACGTAAATAAAAGGCTTTTAAATATTTTAGCTACACTGGTGATACTATTATACCACACTTTAAAACTATGCTTTCACAGTTTTCATTTTTTTCTCAGAATTATTGAATTTAAAGTAGTAAAAGACATATTCATTACGGAACTTGAATTTTTGTGTGTGTGTACTCAACAAGATTTTCTTAATAGAATTATGTTTGGATTTTGCTGTATATCTTGAGGAGATAAAATATTGAAATGAAAAAAGTATCATCACTGTTTTTATTTCCTACATTTTTGTACGAATGTAAACTTTATTAATTTATTTACTTTCAAAAACAAATTGATTGATAGTAAAATCCTTCCGTAAAGCTACTAAACATAATATAGCGAAAATTTTTGATAACAAAAAAAAAAAGAGAGAAGAAATTTTAAAATCTATTTTTTAAAAATATTTATTCGATTTTTAAAATTTTCTTCTAGATTTATTTGTTTTTTTAAGTTCAAAAAATATTTTGTTTCATAATTATCTTTATGCATATACTCAAGAGTTTAAGTATAAATACTTTTTTAAAGAAAGGTCAAAAGATGTCAAAAGTCTAGTAATGCTACATAGATATTCATTCAGACAAACTTGTCTAGTAATTGAATCAAAAAGCTTTTTTTTTTTTTGTTGTTAACCTTCCTCATCCCAAAAATATCCTCTATATGTTAATCAAATTTTCATCTCATTAACATTTTCGGCACTGAAAGGGCTTAAGAATGTTTTATTAGAAGGGAGTCCGCTGCCAATTAAAACTTTGTAAACGGAGCTAAAAATCTTTAAATGTGTTCAAAGCTCTTCTAAAATACTTACGCACGAGGCTAAAAGGGCAGATTCAGCCTTCTTTATACTATGAAAGAAAATATCGCCAACAACAGATAATTGCGCTCAAAAGTGTCGCTGTCAGCAGATAATCGCCATGGGAATCGACAGCACTTACCCCTACCTGGATTTTCGTGAGCTTTTTCCCCCTTGCTTTTTTGTTCTTTCCAATGTGATAACCATTCGAAGAAATCTTTGCCTTCCCTGAAAAATATTCTGCCGATGCCCATGATAGTCACACTGACTTATATTAATAAAATAAGACGGCTCTCACATGATTACATATACAAGAAATCTTTTTAAAAAACTACTTAACATTTATTTTCATAACTATTTACAGTAAAAACCGCCCAGTCATGGGCTTCATCACAAAAAGTGCGATATGGTCTACTTTTCTTTTCTTTTTAACTACAGTGTTACAACTCAGTTCAAAGAAGGTAACATAGAAATGTAACTAAAATAAAAGTGTAAATGAAAGTAAAATTTTTGTAACTGAATATATTGTAACTGAATAACTGAATCAAATTATTTAATATGTAGAAGCTGTCTTCAGTTCTTAAGCAGATTTAACAACAGGGGGGGGGGGTTTATGATTTAAGTAAATGGCCACGGATATGCATATGAAATTGATCTGGTCCCCAAAGAAAAGTTTGGTCATTGTTTTTGAAATGATCCCTTCAAGCATTTTAAACCAGAGTTCAAAATTGAAAGGGGAAAATTGAGACCTGTCCCCAGTAAAAACTTCATACGCCATGATAGTAGGTAATTTGAATAATATAATAAGTAGATTTCGATAATATTAAATGTAATTAAGATGAAACGGGGTCTAAATATTTTTCAATCTAAAGTCGAAATATATTTCACCATAGATTGAAATTTTTCTTTAACTTAATTTATTTTTAACTTAATTTTTTTAACTTAATTATTTGTTTTAACTTAAATTCAATTTAGTTATCAAAAGATTGCGGTGAAAAAATTGAACTCCTGTGAGCGAACATTTACATCTCAGCTGTTTAAAGTGTTAAAAAGTCTAAAATTCAGTCTTTACTTAATTTTAAAATAGTTTTATTCCTATGCGGAGAAGGGTATTTCAACTCTATACAGTAAGAGTTTAAATACTTTGTATGAGAAAAATAAAAACCGTACCCATAAGTATGTAAATGAAGAAAAATGATCATTGCATAAAAATTTCTTTTTGAACTCGACCGACACAAAAGTAATGACGTCATCGTATCGATTAAATACGAATTAGCTTACCAGAACGTAAAAAAAAAAAAAAAAAAAAGAATGTTGAAAAAGCAAAAGGATTAAAAGTTCCATCTTATCGATTAAGGAAACACTTCAAAAATTCTCACTAAGCTGCAAAAACTTTCTTTCTCTCTCTCTCTTTTTTTTGTTTTTGGTTCATCCTTCTTTGGAGAACAAAAAATAAACTCGGTTAGAATTCCGGATTAAAATGCCCCTTTTACTACGCTGTTAGAGATTAAAATATTGGCGAAAATCTTTATGTTGAGTGGTTCGATTATGCGCCTCTTTTTTTTGTTATTTATTTATTTATTTTTATTTCCATCCTTCTTTCAGTGGCTTTTTCCACGCTTTCCTTTTTAGCTGCTGCATCAGACGATAGATTTAAAGCGAGCTTTTGTTCCCGGCCAATGAGGTGAGATTAAATACTTCCGTATCATTAAGCGAACCAGAGTTTTAGGCGAGAAAAATCCGACAAAAGCGAAAGAAGATAGAATTTTCTTCCTCCCGCAGATTGTGGTCTCTGAATGGATTTATTTGCGCATCATAAACGCCCCTTACTTTCTGCACAATAAATTTAGCGTTATTTGGCGAGTATTTGTCACACGCTATTAAACAGTAGTATTTATTTACTTTTAAACTCTATGTTTTTATTTATGTTTTTCTTAATTTTGTTAAGTATGAGTGATTTTTCTAAATATCAACTGAATGATTTTTTTTTTGGTATGCATAATTTAAACTTTTTTGTATAAGTAATACTTTTAATTTTTACTCGAAAGTTGAAAAGCAGAATCATCAAGCATTCCAAAATTCACGATTGTCTATATATATATATAGTGGTTATAATTAAACTTCCCCTATAAACAGTGTTCCACACAGTGTTTTTAAACGGATTGTAACTAAATTTAGTATACAGAGTATATTGCGAACGAGGTGCGTACAAAGAATTTTGAGGTAGGAAAAAAAAAAGCCAAATAATTCTACTAGTACGCCAAAGTTGGTAACAGTCGGCTCACCCGTTTCAGCTTCAAAATGTTGTTTGAAGAGAAAGTTTGTTTAATTCTAAGCACCCTTCATATTACATGCTAAAATTCAACACTTCGTGAGAAATAGTTAACACCGAAAGGAACAACGTTACAAAACAATGAAAGTAAATGCCGCTGACCAGTCTCGGTAAGTGTTACTTACCATCATCAGTGCGAGAATGAAACGGCAGAAAGATTAGCTCCGGCTTATTTGCAAGGACAGGAAAGGCAATAGCTACAATACATGCTTCTTTCCTATAGGCTGGCTGTCGCTTTTTCTATTCCTGTATATAAACGAGAGTGAATCTCTTCATTCTTTCAACTAATAGTGGTAAGTCATACTTACCGAAATTGGTGTGTGGCATTAACTTGCCATGATGTGGCCATGGGTGTTTTCTAACGTTCTTTTTTTTGTGCTAACTTTCTCTGTGCATGCTAAAATCCCCCCTTGCCCTATGCTTCAGGCGCCCATGTTAAAGATGCTTTGATAAATTAACTTTTATTAGCTACTGCCCCAATATAGTGTCCTCTTTTTTCAATAACCTCTATTTCAGGAAATGAAAGCTAGACAAGGTCTAATGCATATGTTGCCAACATATTAAAACAAACAAGTAAATAAATAAGATATTTAAAAAGAGTAATAATCAATAATAAAAAAGTAATAGACTTAATTTGTTTAATCCTAGTTCTCGATCCTTTTTTTTAAACAATAATGTTGGATTTTTGCGCTAAGTGGCTATCTCTGTCTACATTTATATAGCCCTAACCACTGCTCAAAACAAGTCGCGACAACCACGGCAAATGCTGTAAGATAAGTTCAAAAATCCAGAATAATCAACAGTTCTTGGGGGAAGTTTAGCTGCGAGTGTTTAAAACTCTATTACATGTTTCTTTCTATGTCAGATGTATTTTAAGGTTACATATGAAATTACAGAAAGCTTGCAAGAAAAGTGTTTTCTTTTTCTTTTTGTTTTTTTCAATGCAGTATTAATTCATATTTTAAGACAAAACAAAAAAAAACCACTTATAAATAAATAAAACTACAAATGCAATTGACCGTAACAGTCGAACGCATTTATAACAAGCCCTGATTTAACGAAAACTTGCATTTAACGCAAGGAAATTGGATATACTTGCTCGGTACAATGCTAAGTCTATGGGAATACAGCCCGCTTTTAACGAGTAAAGCTCCGGTTATACCGAGGAATGCTGGTTTGATTTTTAAATTCTCTATTGACTTCCACCTCCCCAGCTAAGCTAATCCTTGAAAAAAAATTCTTTAACATTCCGAAGTCAATAAAACCGACGACTATAATGACAAATATGAAGAATCTCAACTTGAACCGCCCACGAAATACTCAATGGCTTTTGAGAGCGCAGGAAAACTTCAAACTGAAGCCAAGAGTGCAAGTGACGTTGTTTTCTGACCAAGAGTTGTTCTCCGACGAACAACAACAAAGGAAAGAGACAGTACCACAGATCAAGCAAATTGAGCAACTACTTTTGTACTGTACAGAAATCAGAGCTTCGAACCAGAACTGGAACGAAAACAAGAAGTGAACCGAAACAAAAAAATCTCGGTTTATTTCGGTTCGATATATCTTCAGTCATTTTGTTGAAGGAACCAACTTATTAATATTTTCTAATTGAACGTTGACTTATAATTATCATCATTACATGTATAGTCTGTTTTCGTTTCTCAGAGTCTTCTTCACATTTTCGCATGCGTCAGGTCTGATTCGATTTTAGGGGCGAGCGGAAGTATAGCTACGCTCTTTTATGTTTAAAACTCGGTTTACACTTAAACTAGCAATAAGTAGAGGGGCGTAGCCAGAATTTTTTCATGGCGGGGGGTTACGACGATTACAACTCATATATATGTATACGTGTGTGTGATAATGTAGTGAAGAATATACATTTTGTATGGCAAAAATTTCTCATGGGGGGGGGGCGTCCCTCCTTGGCTACGCCCCTGAAGAATAGTTTCTAAAATTCCGAATTTAAGTAAAACAAAATGGAAAACATCATAAAAAAATCATCGGGCCAAAATTGAGATTCAAAAAGTGCCCATCTCAACCTATCACCCCTACCGCGAGTAGAATAGTCTGAAAAAACACTCAAAATACTGGTGTTAAACGATAAAGTAAATAAAAAACTTTGTAAAAAACACACATAAGAAGTAAAAGGAAAGAGGATACGCGTTTCTTTCAAAAATTGTTTTGAACTTCTTCAGTCCAGAAGGGCTTGGACTGAAGAAGTTCAAAACAATTTTTGAACGAAACGCGTATCCTCTTTCCTTTTACTTCTTATGTGTGTTTTTTACAAAGTTTTTTATTTACTTTAGAATAGTCTTGTTTGCAGTCCCTCTGCTTTAGCAAAGCGGACAGTACATTGCTTCTCGATTTCCTGTTTTGATGCTCACTTGTACTTTTTTTAATCAGTTTTGCACGAAAATACTTGTAAGACAGATTTAATACAGCTGAATGTACTCGAAGAATATACATAAAATAAAATTATTCATTCGGAACTGAACCGAAAACCGTTATTTTTAGCGGAACGAAAGTCGGACGGGAAAAAAAATTACGGTTCAAAGCCCTGACAGAAATAAAAATTAAATAAAGTAAGCAGCACAGTAAGTAATAGTTTTTGCTGACAGCTTATGAACGCTCACAGCATATTTTGTTGCCAACTTCAAAATCTTATTTCCAGTTCTGGTCTCCACCTTCCACCGACACCATCATAGATGCGATCCGTAGCACCGTTTTTACATCCTTGACGTCAACAAGAAGATTAAATGATGCTTTGATAAATTACCTTTTATCAGTCCCCCTCACAACAGTATAATTTTCATCTGTTTGCGACGCAATCATATTTTCTCGCTTTCTTCAGGAAATGAAAGCTGGACGAGTTCTGTTGCACATGTTGCCAACACATTGCAGAAAAAGAAAATAGAGAATGCATTGTAATTTTCTTTTTGATCCTTCTAATGACCTTGAATGAATTCGTTGTAGGGAGGGGGATACAGCTTCGATATAGCTCGGGAGTCATAACAACTCCCCAATAAAACAGACTACGAGCCGCTGCGAATTTCATTTAAGTGTGAATTATTCGGTCGTTTAGCACTGCTTATTGTTCCGGTCGCCATTGTTTCCGAAGCCTGCACTTAACGGTCCAATGACACGTGACCACAAAAGGTTTTTATGAAACTGCCATGTGTGTCTTCTAACAATTCTTTCCGAGTATTAGTGATTAAATTTGTTATTTTCGACTTAACTGACAGTATATAAATTTCCGGCGGCATTTTAGATTTCTTTTTAAAGACCTTTAAATAATAATAAATTGTGTAATAAAATAAGATTAAATATTATCAATTAACTGGAAGATTAGAAAGCGAAATATTTATAACTGCGAGAACATTATTAATAGATCATTGTTTTAATGGACAATGTTCACATAACCTTTTACAACGACTGAGGCAAAAAACTTTTGAGGCACGTGGCCACAAAAGTTTTTTTTTATGAAACTGCCATGTGTGACTTCTAACAATTATGCATGCTTAATTTGCTATTTTTGTTTTAATTGAATGTAAGTAAAAAAGTGACAATATGTTAGATTTTTAAAGACATTAAGATACATTTTAAAAGATTGCACAGTAATAAAACAAACATTATATAAATGGAAATTAATTTCGTAGATTAGTCTTGCCTCCCCAGCCCAGCGTGTCGATTGATGACTGCAGTGGATTCTTGATTTACATGAGGAATGCTTTCCAAGATCCTTCGCGTAAATGAAAATTTCGCGTTGTGAGATATTGTATATACTATATACGACTATTTGAAACACATACACAATTGTTTGAGGTGCTTATAAACACCCCTTTAACTGTTTTAAGCCATTCCCTAACTATTTATTACCATTTTTCACACCAAGTAAGGAATAAGTACAGAATTAAAAAAAGCAGTCTTATTCAACTTTATAACACACAGTATTTATTGTAAGTACACAAAATTTATGATCAGTAGGAGAGAAAGGAATATAAAGTACAGTACTGTACGTACTGTATGTATTAATGATAATAAAGTGCAACACTTTAATAATAATACTGCACTGTGCAGTAATAAGCATTATTGCTCTGTACTGTAATAGTTACTAAAAATGGGCGCCCATAAGGGAGGCAAGGTAGGGCACTTGCCCCCTTAGAGTTTTAGAAAATTGTCTTTTAATGTAAATAAAATTGCATCAGAAAGCAAAATCTGAACAAAAATTGTTACAAATTCGAAATTTGACCACCTCTATTTTTTTTTAAGTTTGACCCCCCCTCCCTTAGAAAAATTTCAATGGCACCCACATTACTAAGTATGTCACACCATTGTAATAAAAATTATAACTGTACTGTATTGCATCGAATAATATTGCACACCATGTCATGGGGGGGGGGGATATCGGGATACCGAAATTTTTGGATTAGTGATCACAAAATTAATGCCGTGCAGAAATTCCGTCTATTTATTCACATGTAAATTTATATCCCCCCCCCCGAAATATTTTCCTGGCTACGCGCCTGCACCATGCTTATTATTGTTTGTTGAAAAATCTCGTGCTGCAGACGAGGGGTTCCCGTTAACTTTCTCATATGTTACTTATGTAGAAAATCTCTCGTAATATCCTGTTCACGTAAGCCAAATCGCGTTGTAGTGCGAGTCCACTGTATTTGCATGAATATAAAAGCCAGGGGGAAGAACGAATCTGAATGCAATCTTCAACATCTACCTTGAACAATGTCGTTGGTGCTTTCAGAGACCTTGGACCATAAAAATCTTGAGGTCTCCTCCACGCAAAATTTATCTTCTATATTTTTTTACGAATCTGAATTGTCATTAGGGAAACATGGATTTTTGTCTAAAATTCTTTGTATGTTCATAAGTCTCTCAGAAAGTTGTAGTACAGAATTTCGTTTTTTGTGTATAGGACAGACTTTTCTCTTGGATCCTAATTATCGGTATTCACTAATTATCAGTATAATTTTCAAATTTTTAACCATTTAACGCGCGGTGTCCTAGTCACGAAGAATAAATTCGATTTCTTTAAAAATAGGTGAGGGTGACATAGTTACACAAGTATCCTTTACTTTTTTAGCACATCATTTCCCGTAAAAATTGTCGATTATTTGTAAAATTGTCAGGACTATTTTTAACAGCACCGGCATCTGCTGAAAACTGGAGAATGTGCCGGAAATACATTGATACAGAAGAACAACTGGTTGCACTGCCCAATGCTGAGAAAAGGGCAGCCGTTGCCTTTGATTGATTTAACTACCAGCAAGATGGCGGTATATCGAATCGTTCATCGCGTGTCACAGATCAAAACTATTTTTTGGCGTACAGCTGGCTGTGTGGCCGCACAGTCAGCTGTGTCAAAAAATGCCATCTTGCTGGTAGTTAAATCAAGTTATGGCAACGGCGGCCCTTTTTTCGGCATTGGAAAATGGATGCGCTTCAAAGGGTTAAAGAATAGAGTAATTTTAAATGATTGGTTTTAAGAGTTTTTTCTTTTCATTTTCTACCCCAGGGCGCCTAAATGGTCTGAATCCATAGATAGGATACTGAGCCTAATGGATAATCCAGTCTTGGCCTCTGGAAACTGTTTGATATATACACTGCTGGCCATCGTAAATGCAACACCCTGAAGGAAGCATGCAAATAATATGAAATTTACAACATGCATTAGCTGAGGTGAGATATGCAAATGATTAGAATTTCAGCGCAGACGCACATCAAGCGCGTCTGTGGCGCCACCTCAAAGCGCTATTTAAGGCTTGGAGATTTCGACGGTTTCAAGTACAGCAATTGTGTTTTTCTTGCTTTTTTTTCAAAAAAACGATAAATTATGCCTCGTAGGAAACAACGATCATCTTTTGATCAAGTATCCGAGTTTGACAGAGGAAGGATAGTGGCATACCGAGATTGTGGGTTATCTTTCAGGGAAATCGGTCGTCGTATTGGACGAAACCAAACAACTGTGATGCGGATATGTGATCGTTGGGTGCAGGAGGGTACGACGGACAGACGTGATCGACCGCATCGACCTCAGTGCACCACGTCACGTGATGACAGGCAGATTGTACGCATGGCAGTGACGGACCGCTCAGTCACATCACGAACCATATCACAGCAGATTCAGTCTGTAACGCATCATCCAGTGTCTGCGCGTACCATTCGACGTCGTTTACAGCAGAATGGTCTGTCCGCAAGACGTCCGTTGCTTTGTCTACCTCTGACGCGGAACCACAGACGTCTCCGCCGCCAATGGTGCGATGAAAGAAGGATGTGGACGACAGAATGGAATGAAATTCTCTTTACTGACGAGTCACGCTTCTGTATGCAACACCACGACGGTCGGATTCGAGTCTGGAGACACCGTGGAGAGAGGATGCTGAACAGCTGCATTATGCACCGTCACACTGGTCCTGCACCGGGTATTATGGTATGGGGCGGTATCGGATATCTCTCTCGCACTCCTCTAGTACGCATTGCCGGTACTTTAACCAGCCAGCGCTACATCTCCGAGGTGTTGGAGCCAGTTGTCCTTTCTTACCTTCAGGGCTTGCCAACAGCCATATTTCAGCAGGATAATGCACGGCCACACGTGGCACGCATTGTCCAAGGGTTCTTCGTCAATCACCAGATTGAATTGCTTCCCTGGCCGGCGCGCTCTCCGGATCTTTCGCCGATAGAAAACATGTGGTCCATGGTTGCTCAACGACTGACCCAGAGTTCATCCCCAGCTGTCACACCAGATCAACTTTGGCAACGTGTGGAAGCTGCTTGGTCTGCTGTACCCCAAGAACACATTCAAAGTCTCTTTGAATCAATGCCGAGGCGTGTGGCAGCTGTGATCTCCAACAACGGCGGCTACTCTGGGTACTGATTTTGGCAGGAACCACGCTTCATAGAATGCTGTAAATTTAATCATTTGTTACTTGGTCAACATGTTATCTACACAATAAATTTTGTTGTGATATCTCTTGTTTTTCTTGGTGTTGCAATTTGGGTGGCCAGCAGTGTATTTACGCGTGTGCATCTATGATAACTCGTAATCGATCCCTAAAGATTTATTGTACATGTACTTGGCAGGTTTCAGAAATCGAGCATCAAATTTATATCTCTTTAGATCAGTCGTTATGTACACTAATTATTATCACTAAAGTCATGTCACTGGAAATGGTAGACGGGCGAAGTGTGAAGGTCCCGGGTTCGGGTCCCATCGCGCGTCCGTCGACCTAACCGTTCGGAGTTTTCCGTGGTTTTCTCCGAAACTTAGCGTAAATACGGGTTAGGACCCCTTAGAAAGACCCCCACGGAGGGCACCCCACCCATCGGCCTAGAGCCCTCGAGTAGCTAATCGGCCGTAATCCCACAAACAAACAAACAAGATTTGAAAGAAAAATGTTTCTAGACGTAAAGCACCACCAGGAAACCTCGCCAATTTTTTACACTATTTTGCAAACGTTGGAGGAGAAAAAAGTGATTGAAATCGAACTCTGCAAATGGTCCGAAATAGCTAAAAAAGTTTTTGAGCTCGGACAAAATTATATAACTTGTTATTCCCGATAAAAACATCAAATTAAACTTAAAAGCAGCGCAAATTAGAGCATAAATGTTGTCTTAGCACAGCTGCAAACTACTCCGAAATATAATTGACCTTTTTTTTTTAAACAATAATTTTGAGCTTAGAATATACCAAAACGTGTGAACTTGGCGGGAGAGCAGGTTACCATTTTGAAAAAATACTTAACAAATATATTGTTTAAAAAAAGTGGTTAGTTATAATCTTTAGTATTTGGCAGCTATGTCTAAGTCAGTTTTGGCAGTAAGTTTCTCTTCCATAGTAAACAAGGCGTATTTGTTAGTTTTCAAAAATTTTGTATTACAACATAAACCATTTCAAAAATATTGACCTTCTGAAACTGATTTTAAACTGTCTTCATGTACGAGAAGCATTTTTTATTGACAGGGTCATTTTGCGTATTGTTGCAACACCTCCTTGATATACAATGCCTGAGAACAGAAGCTTTTACGTCATCACTAGGTCCACTAAAATGACGTCATCATAGATTTATTTTCACAAAGTAAAACTATTCAAAGTTTGTGGTGAATGAACTCCCGCATAAAACATTTCAATGATTTAAGATAGAAAATTTAATTTTACGACAAATAGGAAATTTTAACTATCACTAATTATATGATATGATACAGAAATAGATCATAATAAATATTTTTTATCAAAAATGTATTTTAATTTTTATTTTCACTTTAAGATATTTTCTAAAATTTGTATCATTCACCATAAATTTTAAATAGTTTTACTTTCTGAAAGTAAGACTGTGATGACGTCACCTTAGGAGAACTAGTGATGACGTAAAAGCTTCTGTTCTCAGGCCTTCTATAACTAGGAAGTGTTGGTTGTTGAGCATTTCTGTGGTATTGCAAAAAAAAAAAAGACTTAAATTAAAAATGTATGGTTTAAAAGATACAGACAGCAAACAGTTTTCGGAAATTCGTTGCTACTCAGATTCTTCAAAGATGGCCAGATCCAGCAAAGTGGCTAAAATAACAACGCTCCTTTTAATGCATGATTTTGATATGACGTTTTGAAATAACTGACGCTTTCGCACGGACACGCTTTTGCAAACCTTGTAATTTAGGATAATTATTTCTTTTTAAATTTTATTTATTTTGAAAATCTGAGTGCGCCTGATCAAGCTCTGGAAAATTTCTCCACACTCTTACATTAAACAGGATACAGGAGAAGAAAACGCCAAAAAAAGTGACAATTTTCTTGCGTCTTTAAGTTAATACCAGATTAGAACTAATAGCATATCAAGGATAAAAAAGTGTTTGTAAAGGATATAAAAAAGTAGTTTATTATTTATCTGTATTTTTACTAAATGATGGAAGAAACAAACAAGAAAGGAAATAAAATGTGTAAAAACAGATGGTAAACATAAACATCTGTCAGCAGTGGACGCTTGAGTGGGTCAAACATAAAAATATCCAATCTATTAAATTTTATGTGATTCGAGGAAACAATCTAGATACACTATAATCCTTATTTATGACATCTGTCATAATGGTAGACATATTCCATTAGAAGGAAAGAATTAAATTGCAATATCGAAAAAGTTTATAGGGCTCGTCCGATACATAATTACAAATTGGACGGGGAAAAAAACGAGGACATCATTAAATTTCTTCATATTCGTAGATAATATGAAGCTGAAAAAAAAATTATAGCCGTCAGAGAAATCTGTCGGCAGATTGCACTAAGTAGGAAGAATAAAATGTTGTTGGTAGTTTTATTTACTATTTAACCCTTTGGGGCGCAACGCTTTCCCAATGCTGAAAAAAGGGCAGCCGTTGCCATCGCTCGACTTAACTACCAGCAAGATGGCGGACGATCGAAACGTTCATCGCGTGCCACAGATCTAGAGAGCCTTTTTTTTTACTCAGCTGGCTGTGCCCGGCACAGCGATGTGGCACGCGATGAACGTTTCGATCGTCCGCCATCTTGCTGGTAGTTAAGTCGAGCGATGGCAACGGCTGCCTTTTTTTCAGCATTGAGCAATCTATCCAGCTCTTCTCGCATTCTTCCTTTTTCAGCAGATGTCAGTGCTGTTAAAAATAATCGTGACAATTTTTTTAAGGGGAAATGACGTACTAAAAAGTAAAGGATTCTCTTGGAGCTTTGTAACGCTCAACTATTTTTATAGAAATCAAATCTATTCCTCGTGACTGGCAACAGTCAAAACGTCAGAGTTTGGTGTTCCCAGAGCGAGAACACTGCGCGTTAAAGGGTTAAATTGTTTCTTGAAGAAAAATTCTATAGTAAATGTATAACGTTATGTAAAGACAGAATAAATTAGTATACTTTTTATATGTAAATTAATTCCTCAAAATGTAATAAAAATCAATGCACAGTTGTTGTTTATTTCATTAATATGTAGAGTTCTTTTAAAAATCATACATTTACGAACACAGTCAATTACACTTTTATGAATACAGTTTTATTTATGTAAATGACAATAAAATGAAAGTTGTACAGACTTCAAAGTCTAAAAATGGGAAAAAAAGTCAAGAAATAAGTCTGAAAAATCCATTTGTGGGTTATATACAGTTTGTTGATTCTTGAAAAACTGCAAAATAAGCATTCAGAGCATTTTGCTAATTTTAAATTAATTTCACTGCATTCTAATTATAATATAATGCGCAATAAAATTGAATAGTTTTCAGTCATAAAATTCGTTTAGTTACCGAATAATAACCAGGAAAATGTAACATTTTGGTTATAATATAACATTGTGCAATTTCGTGTGACTATTCGTGAAAGAGCAAGCTCATCACGTCATGTAAAATCACTAAGATCGTGAACACTAAGCTCTTAGAAGTAGATATTTGTAGCACATCGGAAAACTTTTTTTTGTTTTGGGGGGGCACAATAAAATATATAGATCATAAGTAAATTTTTGCTTTTTCGGACATATTATACTCAACGATATTTTTCGGCATGTATTGACACATTTTTCTTTATTAACGAAGTCGTTAGAATATTTTTCATATCAAATGAAGTAGATCCATTATCGGAAATATCATTCATGAGCACTCCTCTCATTTACACAAATAAGAGAAAGGAAAAGTGCCTTGTTGGATAGTAATCCAGTCGAAAAATATGGGCTTTACTTGATACAAAATCCAATATAGCGCGGATGAATTTTCTTGGATACTGGAAGCTTCAAAGGAAAATAAACAATTTATCCTCATACCCAACAGCAATCGATCATATTTTCGATGGCGGAGATTACGACACTATAACATTTGTAGAATCCCATAATAATAATAATAATAAGTTGTTTAGTTTAACTGAAAATGAGTTGCAAAAAAAGTAAGAGAATAACAAACTAAGGCACTAGTTATTACTAAGGCAAAACTACAATGGTAATGGTACACAGAAATACTAATAAATTCCACCTGCTGGCTATTGGCGCAACCCGCTCTGGGAACACCAAACTCTGACGTTTTGACTGTTGCCAGTCACGAAGAATAGATTTGATTTCTATAAAAATTGTTGCGGGTGACATAGCTCCACGAGAATCCTTTACTTTTTAGCACGTCATTTCCCGTCAAAAAATGGTCACGATTATTTTTAACAGCACTGACATCTGCTGAAAAATGGAAGAATGCGAGAACAGCTCGATAGATGGCCTAATGCTGAAAAGAGGGCAGCCGTTGCCATCGCCCGACTTAACTACCAGCAAGATGGCGGACGATCGAAACGTTCATCGCGTGCCACAGATCTAGAGACCCTTTCTTGACGCCGCACAGCCAGATGCGTCAAAAAAGGGCCGAATTGGAATGGGTTAGAAATAAGTGAAAAATTCCGGTAACATTTGCGGAAGCGATAAATACGAGAGCAGATCTCCCATTTCAGTCAGTTTCGAGCCTTCGCTTACAGAGAACACGTTAGAGGCATAGAGTTGTGGCTCGTTGCACTGCGTTATTGTAAGTGACGCTCTCTCGGTTGTTTTGAGAATCCTATTTATGAAGGATGTGTGTGCATTAATTAGTGTTGTATTCTGTGGAGCAGTTGAAAGTTCTGATTCGTATTCCACTGAGGTTTTAGACTCAGGAATGATTCTATTGAATGTCAGTTGCAGCATTTGTGAAATTCGCCCTGATCGACTAGCTGTATAAATAGAGTTATTGCCTCTGAATTCATGTGAATTGCGCATTGGAGATTGTTCGCAGAATTTCTAGAATCAATATTAGTTTCTGTTTTGTCCTGTCAACTAGACTAAAGACTGGAATTTTTCATTCAAACTGGACTTTTAAACTTATGAACTCAACAAATAACCAGAGTTTCTGCATCAGTATCGTATGAAGCAACTTATAACGAGTAAGTTGCTTAGTGCTTAGTTTAAATGAAGCACAATACTGAAAAAATTAATGTGTTTCAAGAAAAGTTCTTTTTTTTAAGTAAAGTAATAATATATCATAAAATAAATAAAAACTTTGTGAAAAAAACACATATAAAATGTTACTTATGTGTGTTTTTTCACAAAGTTTTTATTTATTTTATCATTTAATACCAGTATTTTGAGTGCTTTTTACGTAATAATACATCACATTTCTTGTCGATTGGTTGAGCGGATAGTCTACTATTGGTTTAGGTATCGGATATTTATTTTTTTATAACCACCCTGTAAATTTAAGGATGACTTTAGATCATAAATTAAGTTCATTAATATTCTTTACATTTTTATTTTTCTAATTTGAACTGAGGACAGGACCGTCAAATAATAACTGAATAATTTATTACGAGATTTTGCGATACAGTGATGACATTCAACTAAATTATTTTTAATCACAGTACTTCATATTGTAACAAAACTTTAAAGCTGTTTCCCCCCAATAATGTGTGTTGCTGGAAAGAGAGATATACAGGCATTCTTGCAAATGAAATGCGTATGTGACCCGCTGACTTTGGCGGACCGAAATAAAGTTTTTGAAAGTAGTGGAATTTTGGTTGTATCTCATTTAGTCAGGAAGTTACGAGGAAAATCCAGAAATATGATGTCACGTCCTATATGACGTCACGTCCGGATTGGAAATCTATAAATGAGACTCTCTCTCGCTGTCGAGTTCCATGGGACGGACTGCGGGTATAGAGATTAGAGCTATACGTTTGATACTGCCATTTGATTAGTGTCATTACTGCAGTATTTAACGATCAACTGTGGCATGTGATAAAAATGCTGTATTTTTTGTCAAATATAGTGCTTCGATTCGTCGAAGAATGTACTGTTTTCATTTTTCTAGTTTGTTGGACTATTTTGACAGACACCCACTGTGTAATTTTCATAGCAATAGTTAAGTAAGTCTCAACGAAGTTATTACTTGAGTATTTCGGCTTTCAACAGTGAACAAGATGATTTTATAAGCAAAAATCTTTTTGATCTACATTATATTCTTACTGTTATGTAATACTTTGCTTCCTTTATCATAATCCACAGACAAAACATTTTTCTTCCATGATTCGAAACCATTTTTCATAATCTGCATCTAAATATTCTCTCATTAGCAACATTTTGGCCGCTAACTAAACAAATTCATCATCCCAATTATAGTCGCGAGCTTTCCTCTTATTTAAATAAATAAACCATCAAACAAAAATCTTGTCAAGTACTATATTCAGCGCGAAAAATGTAGTCCGTACTCGATTCTAAATCTAATAATTATGGATGAATGTGTCTCCGAAACTTGAAGCATCGAAGTGAGATAAACAATTTATTCTCATATATCTCATAGCGATCTGTCATGGTTCCAATGGAGGAGATAACAATGTGAAGCATCCAATAATAAAGAAGCTGCCGAGTTTAACTGAAACAGAATAACGAAGTACGTAGCAACTAATGACGATCATTATTAGGTTAGCAAAGTTTGTTGAGTGTCAATATTAGATGAAGAAACGTTTTTGTGCTTTATGTATCATTAATTAGCATGTAATATTTAATTGTTCGGTGTGTTTTGTTGCTGAAGAAAAATGTAGTGAGAAAACTTATCCCATCTGTAAATAGTCTTTATTCAATTGTTAAACATAAAATTTGTTGGGCCGACAAATGCAGGTTGTCCATAATTAAGCTAGAAATGTGCGAGCAGTCTGTAGCAAAAACTATGCAGCGGAATTGCATGAAAATGGGGTAATGGCATACTGAAATGATGGGAATTTTATCGAGGAAAAAAAAAGCAACGAGTTTCACAAGCCACCTCAAGGTGGCGTATCATAGCTTTATTGAGAACATATAAATAATCTATAAAAGTTTAAACACATGCTCGATATGATGTCCACTATTGTCTCCTACCATCTGGAAGCGTAAAAAATCACATGTTCGACTGTTGAATGTTTGTTTGTTACTGGCAACGCTACACTAGGGCAATCTGCCAAGGATGGGGGACTTTCTAAGGGACTCTAACGCGTATTCATGTTACATCTGGAGAAAACCTACCAAAACTCCAGACCATTAGATCGACAGCCGCGCGATGGGACCCGAACCCGGGACCTTCACACTTCGGCCGTCTACCATTTTCAGTTGCGTATAACCACTGCCAGCTGTTGAAAGCAGCACGAACTGGGGAATGTCACTTTAAGGTCGGAGAGAGATGTGATGGCCGCAAAGGATAAAAGTCGGGGAATCTGGGAAGCCAAGCTGTAGGAAATTGCTAGCTGATGATTCTGTTGTCACCGAATGGGGGCGATGTGTGGAGGAGCGCATTCGAACATGCGATTTTATGCTTCCAAATGGTAGCAGACAATGGTGGACATCCTATCGAGCATGTTTTGTAAACTTTTGTGGATTATTTATATGTTCTCAATAAAGCTACGATACGCCACCTAGGTGTGGTTTTTGAAACTCATTTTTTTTTTTTTTTCTCCATAAAATTCCCATCATTTCAGTATGCCATTACCCCATTTTCATGTTATTCCGTTGCATAGATTTTGCTACAGACAGCTCGCAAATTTCAAATTTAATTATGGATACTCTGTATGCAGGCAAGGCCGCCGACAGGTTTTTTCGGACCCCAGGCGAGTATTTAAGATGGGCCTCTCCCCCCTTCAAAAAAATCTTCCATTTTTAATCCAGAACAGTTTTTGAAACACTTTGGAATGAGTGCACTTTAAATTTACCGTAGTGCATACATACAAAACCGTGTGCATGATAAAACTCCATCAAAAATTGTAAGTATTTTATCAGAATTATTTTAAAGTAATGTGCATATGATTCTGAAATTATTTCTAAATGTACACAGACTATCACTTGATACAATTAAATCTAGGACTTTTTTAACTCTTGAGTACTCTCTATTTGAAAAGTAAAGCAGAGTTATAATATTCTTAGCCAAACGAATAACGCAGAAAGGAAAACGTTAGCTAACACCAACGTCAGTTACCAATTTCGGCAAGTATGACTTACCAACATCAGTGCAAGGATATACACTGCGGCTTTTTTATTAAAGTTCTAAGAATGCAGCTGCGTGAGCCAAAAAAGGTTTTGGGAAACACAAATATTTTATTTTCTCGTGGGATCTGTGTGCTAAAAATTCGTAACATACTTCCTTCAGGGCCGGGCCCCGGGCAATTGCCCCCCTTGTCCCTTCCCCCACCCCCTATATGCGGACCTGATATAGGTATGAAAACTATTACGTGAAGTGAGTGGAGTTTACAACAGTTTTGACCCTTTTTTCGGTGGCCGTTTCAAAAGTAGTGAACTAGGTGGCGCTAGTGCGGCGTGATGAAAAGAGAAGTAAGCAGATTGTGTATTTTTTTTTTTTTTTTTCAGTGATAGTCTCTTCGGATTTTTATTAATACGAGTTCATTTGCAAAATGAGGACACCGAATGAGTAGTTTAGAAATACCTCCGCCCTTAGAGCTTCAACGATCAATTTAGATACTTAAGGGAAAGTAAGGAATGGAGGGAGGGAGGGGGGGAAGACGCATGTGCAAAATGTTGAATGTTGAAATGTTAAAATACTGAGCTAAGTAACGAAAAACACTTAAAAAGAAACTGGTGTTAAAAGATGAGATAAATAAAACTTTGTATAATAACACGCATAAAAAGATACTTATCAAAGGATTGTTTCGGTTGAAAAAGTTTTCAGCGTTCTTTAGCAGTTGAAGAAGCTGCAAAAGAATGCGTAAAATATTTTCGGTTGAAACGATCGTACATTTAGATAAGTACCTTTTCATGTGTGTTATTACATAAAGTTTTATTTATCTTACTAAACTGAATGTTGGTATCTCTCGAAAACTGTTTTTATTAATAGGAGTTAGAAATAGATAGTGTCATTGGGGAAGATCAACGATGAGCCATTTTCATGACAATGCTCGACCGCACAGTGCCCATGTCGTAACGGTGCACGAGCTCCTTGAAAGAAATCCCTTGCATCCGTCATCTTTATAGAAGAAGTCAGAGGTCAATATCAATAATTTTTTCTGAACATTTCAGGATGACTTTATGAATATCAGATTCATATGGGCTATGCAGATACTTATAGAAAAGTTTTTTGAGCGAAAAAGGACAGTACTTAACAAACATCTCTTTCTCTCTCTCTCTCTTTTTTTTTTTTCTTCTCCATTTATAGATTTTACTAATTTCTAGCATCTTCCATTAACGGCCAGAAATTTTCCAACAAGTTTTATTCGAGCGTATATGTATATATATATATATATATATATTTTTTTTTTTGGGCAAAACAATGTTCTATTTAACTAAAGTGGATAGGTATATCTTTTCACGTTCCCTCTCCGTAAAACCGAGGCAAGAGAGAAAGGGAAAAAAAAAAAAAAAAAAAAAAAAAAAAAAACAGGTGGCAAACAGAAGCAATCGTACGGGGAAAATAAGGTGTTTGCTAAAGATTATCAGGTGACGAAAAGGGCGTGAAAAATACACGCGAACCGGCATTTATCTCCCGGTTCCAGGGCGTGGTATCCCTAGTGATGCCGTGCCGCCATACCGCCATGTGTGTCCTCACTCATGTGGTGAAAAACATGTCTTACGTGTAGTACCGAAACCGCAACGCCACCTATACGAAAACTTCAATGCATAGTGCAGAACTAAATTATTGGAAACTAGACGGCAAAACCCATAGTGGAGGCAATTGAAACGGCTGATAGAAAAAATATTTCCTAAAAATATGCCTACACTCAATACATTTAATCTTAGTTTACTTAAAGTATATAACTCCATGCTGTATTTCTTTTTCATCACAGTTACCAAGGTAATATTGTTGCCACCCAAGTTGTTAAATTGATTCGAAGTTCAAGACTTCATGCAGACGATAATCTGAATAATTTCCCAAAGTTTTTTCGAACGAATTGCTTTATTGTGATAGGACAATTTTCCGAAGTTAAAAATCGGTAAATTGATGGATTTTCCGAGTTTTAAAGTAGCGCCTTCTCTCCCCGCCTCTCTATATTTTTTAACTTATTTGAGCAAAATTTGCAGATTGGTTCTAAGGTGCGAATCTTATCAGAGTTGACGATTTTTTTTTACGACAGCTGACTGTGCCCGCGCACAGCCAGCTGTCGTCAGTCTCTAGATCTGCGGCACGCGATGAACGTTTCGATCGTCCGCCATCTTGCTGGTAGTTAAGTCGAGCGATGGCTACGGCTGCCCTTTTTTCAGCATTGGGCAATCTATCCAACTGTTCTCGCATTCTTCCATTTTTCAGCAGATGTCACTGCTGTTAAAAATCTTCGTGATAATTTTTTTTTACGGGAAATGACGTGCTAAAGAGTAAAGGTTTCTCGTGGAGCTATGTCACCCGCAACTGTTTTTATAGAAATCAGATTTATTCTTCGTGACTGGCAACGTTCAAAACGTCAGAGAGTTTGGTGCTCCCAGAGCGGGAACACTGCGCCTTAAACGGTTAATGGTAGTGAAAGTTTAATTTGATGTGGCACAGCTGGAGAATTGTGACAGAGTCCGTAAATCAATGGGTCTCACTCAGGGGCGTAGCCAAAGGGGGGGGGGCGTAGGGGGTCATACCCCCCCATGAGGAATTTCTTGCCATACAAAATGTATATTCTTCACTCCCTTATCACACACATGTATGCATATATATGAGTTGCAGTAGCCGTAACCCCCCCCCCATGAAAAATTTCTGGCTACGCCCCTGGTCTCACTGATTAGCATAACTGTGTATTAGGACATCTAATCTTTCTACTTACATGAAGCATTGACGGATTAATGCAGTTTTGTGGGTGAGGGCGGCTAGTTGAAATTTATGTCCATTTTATGGAAGTAAAATAGAATCTCTAACATTTTCCATGTAATTCCTTTTTTCTGTGGGGAAAAGATCGCCCCTTTCTTTTATCCATCAGTGATACAAAGTAAACGGAAGTATATTAAACAAAGTATTTCTTTCATATCCTTCAAAACATTTGATCTCGTACCCCATTTATTATAGAAACGTAAACTTCATTTATTATAGAAACATGTTGTTTGAATGCAGTTAGACCCGTCTATAACACGGTAGAAACGTTTCGTGTTATATGAATCCGTGTTATATTAGTTACTTACATTATACAAACACATGAGCATTATGAACAGAGTTAACAGGCAATACAGAAACATTTGTCTCATTCATTTATCGTGTTGTACGAGCCTTTTTAAAAGTCTGTTTTAAAGTGTGTGTGTGTGGGGGGGGGGGGGGTTGTCTACTGTAATATATATTTTTCTTCGCTGTGAAAAGCATTTAACTCATGGTGTAGAACTAAAATATCGTAGATACCCGAGATTTTTGAAAAATCAAACAAAAATACTGCGAAAATCTTTTAAATATTTTGTACAGAAACCTTGGACAGCCAAAGGAATAATAATAAAAAAAACCTGCTTATTTATCTCATAAAATTCTTTAGTTAATTAAAGTAATAAATACACGTAAAATAAATCGTGATACCCAATACCAAGTCAAAAGTTCGCTATATTCATTAGCAATATAGCAGTACAGTATTTCACTCAATCAGCCCGATATTAAAAAAAAAAAAAAAAAATTGAATTGAATTCTCCACATTTTATTAGAGAATATATCTCATTGTTGGCACACTATTCCGAGCAAATATTGTTTCCTTACAATTATTTTAATAAATTTAGGGAAAAAAATCTACATAAACGCCAAAATGTAAAATAAACTTTTAGAAAGTTAGCTATAGCTTTAAAGGAAACAGCATCATAAAGACTACTTGCGTAATCCTTTCGTAGTTCTTAAAATTTAAATATCAAGTATATACTTAGCAACTTCACTCAGAATCACAAGTGCTTATTTGTTCTTTTTAAACAATGGCGTATCCAGAAGAGGGGCTAAAAATCTACACCCCACTCAAAAAAGGAAAAAAGATATTCTTTACTAATAACAATTTTTTTTTCAAACATTTTAAGACAAATGAGCTTTTTTCTTTCTTTGAAAAAATATAAATAAATAAATGAATTCCCCCCCCTCCCCCAAAAAAAAAGTATTGCTCTTGGGTGACTTTTTTAAAAATATTTTCTTTAGGTCAAACAAACATTTTTTAAAATATTAACCCTTCCCCAAAAATATTTCTAGACCACCACTGTTTTTAAACATTTCCTTTTCAGTTTGAATCTTTCAATCAGCTGATTAATCGATAGTCTAACATTTCACTGAACACCAAAAATTAAAAAAATAATTAAAAAATATTGTCATAAATTAATTATTGTTTACTTCGCCGAGTTTACAGAATGACAAATGCCTCTGCTCTCCACAGAAAGAGCGCGTTTTCAGCTTCTGTGGGAATACAAATTATGAACACGGTCGGCATCGAACGCCATTTATCACAAAACCGGTGAGGAGGTGAGAAGTCTGCAATCGGTAAAGTATGCGAATGCTCTTGATTAATAAGTTCCATGAAGAAATTGAGTTGAACGTGTTACGATATTTGCTGAAGCATTTCATTCATCGCTTTCCCCTTCGTTAAAAACTTGCAAAACGCAGATCCCTGACTCACTCTGTAACCACTCCGGGCAACTCATCCAAGATATAAAACTTTTACCCCCATTACTTAAAAAAGATTAAAAAGTTAAGTACGAAAGAAGCAATAATATCTACACACAGTTTGTACAATCTGCTTGAAAATTTTCATAATTATGTATAAAACTATAGAAAACAATCTGCGCTGTTTTAAAAATTTGAAAATCCATCTGTTCCCTGATTTTAAAGCGATTTTTTGCTCTTTTCAGCTCCATTTATTCCCGAGAGTAAAAGTAGTTAATGATTTGCGTGACAAAAAGCTATTTCAAGTGAGAATGACGTCACATTTGAAGTCACGGTCATCAAGCTTTGAAGGGAAGTCAGTTCGTTTAAAAGTTTTTCAGATAACATAGTTTAATTTTTTTTCATTAAAATAATCGTCTGCTTGAAGCATTGATATAAGAGGGGCTACAAAAACGAAATCTTTCGAATGCGAAAAGTTTCCGCGCGTTTCCAGAAGGCCAAGAAATTCGATTTGGGTATATATTAAAATTTGAATATGAAGTTATTTATTTTTAGGTGGACGACGATCAAATATATTGCGCGTACATTTGCTTTCGTCAAATGTTTTTTCTAGCACCCGTTGTAATTGCCCCCACTACGGGCTTTGTCTTCAAATATAGATAGATTCTCTTAAAAATAAATATGTCACGTATTAGTTAAATAAAGGTGGATTTTGATTCAGTCGTTTTGAAAAGAATGTCAGATAGTTTTAAATGTATTGAAATAGTTAAGGCTTGTGGACAACTACTGTTTTACATGCACAAGCACTATCTAAACCTCCGTGGAAATAAATTTGCAATGTACAGTCGCACCCACTCAATGGAACAGGCAGTCTGCCACGATAATACTCTAATAATTCTAATAAGAGGGATATTCCATTATCCGAGATCACATTCATTGTCTACTACGGTTTGGTACATTGAACATTAATTACATTTAGCGGGATATTCTTTTAACCGATGAGTGCTCGACTGTACCAGACCGTATAGTCAATGCAATCCCAGATGATGGAATGTCCCGTTATTAGAAGAATTTGTAGTGGCAAATTGTCTAATCCATTAAGCAGGCTCGAGTATACCAGACCGTAGTCAATGCAATCCCAGATGATGGAATGTCCCGTTATTAGAATAATTTATAGTGGCAAATTGTCTAATCCATTAAACAGGCTCGACTGTACGAGACCGTACTAAATAGTCAATGCAATCCCAGATGATGGAATGTCCCGTTTATTAGAATAATTTACAGTAGCAAATTGTCTATTCCATCAAGCAGGCTCGACTGTACTCTCAATTATTTCAGTAAAAAAGAGTTACTATATGTCTTTCAGCAGATAATTGTGCAAGTTGAAGAAATCTTTTCATTTTTGTTAAATATATTGAATTTCAAAAGTGTTTTTGACTCTTTATATTCGCGATTACATAAATTTTCAAAAATTTAACGTAAACCTGTTCTTAAAAGACAATGCACAGAATGATAAGATTCCTATGTAGTCAATTGTCTAGTAAACAACATACACTAATTTCCTTAGTTAAAATAATTAAAAATGTACTATTGTGAAGGACGAAAAACATCCCTGGTGTTAAACGTTAACATGGAGCTACTGAGATCGCAAAATGGCAGTCGCCCAACAGCCTTACGTTTCATTCATCGTGCAAAGTCATGAAAATACTGATTTTTACATAAAACTTTGTTCTTTCAAGAAATTATGCAACTTTTGAACAGCTTTTTAATGGTGTTGTTCGAAGAAACGAAATTTTTACACACTACTAAACTTTACGAGCAATAGAAAATAAATTAACTGCGCCAGGGACGCGAAAAATTTCAGAATGATTCTTCATAAGTTACACTCATCATCAACAATGGCACGACAGCCCCATAAGTTACACTACACACCGCATTAAATGAAACTACAGTTTCCCATATGAAACTTCCTGAAAAAAAAAAAATTCTTCAACATGTAGTTGCACAGCAAAAATATTTGAAGAGTGACGCATTCATAGATGAAGTAGTAGCTTAAGACAAATACAGTGAGACAAATATAGGGTCTCGGTTACTGAGTTGCCTATCTTTATGTAATATAATTAACCGCTTTTTAGAGAACAGAGATTTTAGGCTTAGAACAGAGGAAAAATTCTCATTAAAGTATATAAGTTATTAGTTATTAAAGTATATTAGTTAGTTACTATTTTGAAAAAAACATTTGAAAAAAAGCCTTATTCATTTTTTCGTGTTTAAAATAATAAACTGTTTTCCAAAAACTGGTTAATTATTATTACGGAAATCTGGTGGGGAGGGGGTGAATTAAAATAAACCGAAAAGCCAATATAACAATTTACTCGACAAATCGAAGAGCTAATATCTCACAAAGAATGCAGAATTCAATAAAAAATGCAAAAGCAAATCATTTACCATCGCAGCAATAACTATTCAAATCGAAATGTCAATCGTAAAGCTCTGCTCTCTATATCATCGGTCTGTTTCAACTCACTTGACTGAGCGATAGACTCCCTTTTGTAGATTTCCAAACAGGACGTGGCGTCATATAGGACATGCGTGACATCACATTTCTCGATTTTTCACTTAACTTCTTCCCGTAACAGAGATACAGCCAAAATTCCAATACTTCGTTTGGCAACAGGATCAAGAGGTCACATACTCATTTCACCTGCAAGTATGACTGTACAACTCTCTTTCCAGCAACACAGACAATGCGGGAAAACAAAATTACAATTTTGTAATAATTCCGTAAAACAATATTCCATAAAGGTTGGCAATTCTGTTTTTAATAAACAGAGTGACCTAATGACTTGTCACCTACCCCTTTTTATGATTCTTTATATTCCTTAAATTTTAAATCCAGAGAACATTCATTAATGTCTCCCAAAAAGTAAACTTCGAAAGAAACGACTCTTAATATTCAAATTTAAGACTGTTTGAACATTGTAAAAAAATTTTGTTTTTGTTTTCAGATGTCATCAACGAAAGCTATTAGTGAGTTTAAAAGAGGGCAGATTGTGTTTATGTGACGAAACAGTGTAAAAATATCTGACATTTCAAATCAATTTAAAATATCAAATGGAAGCGAAAAAATGATAAAAGCATATTTAACTAAATGGGGCACAAAAGCTTCCACATCAAGGGGGCATAGTGAGAAGAAAATGACCAAATTTGATGAAAAAATGTTGAAGCGAATTGTGAACAAAAACGAGGAAAGGAGACGATTGGGAACTGTACAAATGACGAAAGAATTAAATTTTAACTCAGAAACAAAGATCTCTCACAGACCAATGAGAAGAAAACTGAAATGTCTTAGAGAAGAAAACTGAAATGTCTTAACATGAAAATCTTTTTTGTCAGCTGCAAAAAGGAAAAATCGTTATGCTTGGGGTGAAAGAATACAAAATCTGGGACTTAGAGATGCAGAAAAAACTTCTAGGGACCGATGAGAGCCGTTAGGTTTTATTTGATCATCTGAAATCATCACAAATTTTAATTACAAACTTTTTCATGGCAAATAAGCTGTGTCTAAGCATGGAATTCATACTTGTTGCTTTGTAACGCAATGGTGGGAGAAAAATCTTTTTTTTCCCCTCTAAATTCAAGTTGTTAAATTTAAGTTAATCAAACTATTGGTGTATGTTATGTACATTTCATTTATATACATTGAAAATATAGAATTATTTTTAAATGTTATCAAAATAATCTTTACACCAAATAGTCTAGATATCAATGTGACCGAAAATCTTTGGGATGAATTGAATGAGTATTTAAGATGTTTAAATACTAAAAATCAAAGAACTAGATGTGTCGCTTCATGAAGCATGTTCTGAAATCACTTTAGAAACATGCCAGAAGCTTTTTGCATCTATGCATCTATTCTACGACGAGTAAAGGCTGTATAGAAGGCAAAAGGTGGAAGTACCAAATTTTAAATGAAGTGACAAATCATTTGGCTACTATGTTTATTAGTGAATTTGTTGACGAAGCTTTATTCATTTTTTCGTGTGTTCAAAATCGTTGGTTTGTTTTTGGAGCGGTTCATCAGTCCTGTGATGTCTGCCTCTGCATGTAACGAAGATGACATCTGAAAAGTAAGATTAAAAAATTTTAAGATAACTCACATAATTTATAAAAAACAAAATAATGTTTAATATTTCACAATGTTTTAACTAGTACAAAATATAAAATTAAATGTTTATTTGAAAAAAATGTATCGTATTTTAAAATTCATTTCAATTTGGCATTCATGCATAATATAAAGTACCAGGTTACCGAGTCATGCTCAGAATCTAAAGGCTCCTTAAGTGTAAAATAATGAATACGTAAATGCCTTGGCACGAATCAATAATCTTTATGGTTGCCAAAGATTTTCATTGCTGTCGGATCACCCATACATTATCAGGTAAGCTTTGGTCGGCATTCAATGTTACAATGGCATATACTTTGTTTTGAAGAGGGATGCTAAATATTCGATGGTCGGTGCCATCAGAGTTGAGCAAAAAGTAGTTTAACGTAAGGTGCTTCCTTTCCTTCTGTAGCAGATCAGCGAGGGTATCAGCGAAGATCTTGGGCGATGCATTCACTAACAGCGTCTTCATTACTTCAGAAATATATCTGTCCATATTGAGGGCGTTCAAATTCAGCATCAAGAATTTGAGTTGCTTGAACTGTCAGATGAATGAGTTTATAAAAAAAATTCATAAAGTCTGTTATACACTGTTCTCAACGTAGCACTACACACCAAAATCGTTAATAGTTTCACTCGTCATATACTGTGAACAAAGCCATTGTAAACTATGCTTTCAAATTTCGAATTCTTTGAAATGTGGGTGACATCGAACAAACAACCACACCCATTCATTAGGAAATTCGGAATGTCCTACATCAATCTTACAGTCCCCAAAATGGTTTCGGTTAATTTTTGTTTTTACTCTTCAGAAAAATGCAAAGCTCCAGGGTGAATGCAATCCATGTTAAAAAGTTTTAAACTATGAAAATAAGTACCCACATTTGTGGCAGCTTTGTAGATACTTAGACTGTTTACCCGAAGTATTTGTCAACGTCTAGCTGTTCCATGTCGTTCTCCTTCCAAATACTAATCATCTGTTTAATCTGCTTGTGTTTGAACTGCACGTTCACACATTTGGGCTAAGTGCTGCTGTCGGTGATCATATGTTTCCACAGCTCGTTTTTGAGCTACACTTTCATGCATTTACGTCTTTATAATACATCTATTATGATAATTCTTTACGATTGAAATTGTAAATTTCTCTATAGTGCTTCAATTCAAACATAAAATACTTATTTTTTTCTAATTCAAAGAAAATACATCATGCATAAACAAATTCTACAAACGTAAATTCAATCTTATAGATACATAAATATAGATGCCATAAAAGTATAATCTTACATAAATATGCTTTAAACATAATTTTATTTTATAAACTCACGCTTAAGAAAATAAAAAGTGTAACACAATTTAAATTATTAGTACAAAAGGACACTTCGAAAACAGAATAGATCAAAAATATTCTTTTATAATAACCCTAACAACTACTTAAACGGGTACAATAATAGAACAAACGAATGGACTAAAGAAAATGGACTTCTAACCTCGAATAAATCAAAAATAATCGCTCCTATATAGTTACGCTGATCCCTGACTCTGTCACAATTCCAGTTCAACCACTCAAAATAAAACTTTTACCATCCAAACAGATTAAAAACGTATTGTCTAATAACTTAAAATTTACACGGTTCGTTTTTGCGATCAGCCTGAAAATTATCATAATTATGTAAAAAAATAAGAAAAAAAATAAGCAAAAGAGGAAAGAAAAAAAATAAAGAAAAAATCTGATAATCCACCCGTTCCCTAATTTTTAAGTGTTTTTTTTTTTGTATTTTTAGCTCTATTTCATTTAAGAGAATAAAAAAAGCTAATCATTTGAGTGTCAGAATTATCTATTGCAAGTGACATTGACGTTACATTGAAGTCACGGTTATCAGGCTTTGGAGGAAAAATTACGATTCCAATTCGCTTAAGATAGCTTTTCTAAATTACTATTCAGTTTCACTTTTTTTTTCAAAAATAAAACGGTTTTCTATGCATTAAGCCTGGATATAGGAGAGGATGTTGATACCAAACGAAATGTTTCGAATACGAAATGTTTCTGCAGATTATACAATTCGAATTTCGATGTATAATAAAAATTGAATATGAAGTTATTTGATTTTAAGTGGGTAAATATTAAATATTCTGAGTGTAGACATTCTATCGCCCGCTGTAATTGTCTAAACAAAGGGCTTTATCCTTTAGTTTAATGATAGTACACAACACAAAACAACACAGTCTTATCCACGTCTAAATAAGAATTGAAAATTTATTGGAAAAAATCTTAGTAACCAGATTTCAGCCTCCCAATTTACTGCTTCCACATATGGACAATTCCCAGCCTGCGGCCGGATGGGGCCCGCCATGGCTTTTGGACCAGCCCTCAGAACAAGTCAAAACCCTGTGTAAAACCTATATAAAACATTCAAACTTCCATATAAATCCGAATTATACGACCCGCGATTTCGCTAACATCCTGAAGTCAGGCCCAGGAGGCCACTATCGTAAAGTTCTGCCCGCAACTTTTAAAAGGTTGTCCGTACGATGATAAAATAAATGAGTTGAAATCATCAACTGCAGTGAATGAAAACTAAACTGATGGCTGATCATCTGCAAAATTAATTTGAATATCGGCTGCGAGCCCAATTTAGGAATCGATCGTATCATTTTTTCATCGGAGTTTCGAACATCGTTTCATTATAAACGGTTGACCCATTAAAAAAAAAAAAAAATCGTCAGGGTAACTACATTTAAATATTTATCGTCGACTTGGCGGAATAAGGCAGTTAAAATAGAATTCAACCTAGTGCCGTTATTTAAAAAAAAATGGAATTTTCATGTTACGTCACAGGATCTTTTTTCATACTGTGAATGACTGAAAAGGGTGTCATTCTCATTTAAATTATTCGGCTAAGCTGAAACTTTTATGCACTTTTGAAATTCGCATCATATGGATCAATAAAATACATGAAAATAATTTATTGTTTTAGTATATACGCGAAAATACATTTAGCTTTACGTTAGTTACAAAAGGATAATTGTAATAAATTCAGGCAATTTTTCACATAAGATTTACGAGTAGTTTTGTATTAATAAATGAATTAAGAATAATTAAATTATTGACGTATATTACATCAAGGTGCTTGCGGGGATGGCAACGAAGACTCTTTTCGCTTTTTCTTTCGCTGGTTGCCAGGACGATATTTTGAAATAAAAATAACTTTTTAATTCTAAACAAATTTATGTAGCTGAATGGTGTAATATATCTAGTTACTAAAATATTTATTTGTCTGTGTACTGAACATCAAGTTCCATTTATTTTGTTTCTTTGCGAAATTAATTTTTACTATTATATATCGATGGCGTGTACTTTTTAATCCGCCCCAAACTTATTTGAGCGTTCCTTTTAGGAAGATTGCATCAATTGTGTTTTTCAAACGCTCAATAGATGGCGCTACCGTGCAAAAATTTTTAAATTTTAAATTTTGAGCGTTTTAGACTTTTTTCAATCAATTGACCTCGCTCACTCGTTTCAGGGGCCCAAAAAAACCCCAGGTACGAAATTTAAAAAGAATCCTTAGAGCAGTTTTCGAGATCGTTCGGACATACACACCCACACACACACAAACATTCCTCGTTTAATATAAGAGCGGATGTATTAAAAAAGGTAATTAAAGTAAAATATACGGACAATGGGATTTCATTAATTAGTTTTTGGAGAGAAATACTTTAATTTAAAGCATATCGATATATTTACAAAATTTCTAAATGAATGCGCGTTACACAAAATTAAAATAATCATACAAACTTTTTAAGTTAGTTTAAACATAGTAATAAATAGTACTTTGAAAAAATTCCACCACAAATCAAATAAATTCAAAAGCGATAAAGGTGCATAATTTTATGCCGTATTTTGTAACAAAGCTTTTTTCATATATATATATACTAGCTGAAGTACCCGTCCTCGACGGGTTAGTGAATGAAAATTTCCAAAAAGCAAGAACTTTCGTCAGCATTGTAGGAGTACACAGAATGGATGTAGTATGTTGCCAAAGTAAAGAAAGCGAGGTTATAAATTTCATGTATTGTTAAAATATTACAGGTTAGAGAGTAACTAAGTAATATCATTTCATTCGCTTTAGTCGTAATTATGGGATGCGCGAACGAATATTTACGCATATTGAAATAATTTTCGCAAAATCTTAAAATTTAATCAACATTTTTGAAAAATTTGAAGCCTAGAATTTAAGTTGAGGGACAACCTATCCTGTCACCCAAATTCGTTTCATTCCCTGCAGTCTTTATTTCGTGATGCTGGAACAAATTTTCAGCATTTTAAAACGATTTTCGAAAAATCTCAAAATGTAAGCAAAATATTTTTAAAATTCTCTCTCTCTCTCAACGCCTATAAATTAAGATTAGCAACTACCTATCATATCACTCAATTTCGTATCATTCGTATTAGTCGTTATTACGTGATTTTTGAAGAAATATAAACGTATTTTGAGAGAATTTTCACAAAATCTCAAAATCTAATAAAAATGTTTAAAAAATTGGACTCCTATAGTTTATGTTGAGCAACCATCTATCATGTCATTCGCTTTAGTCGTTATTACGTAATACGGGAACAAAGATTCACTCAGTTTTAAACGATTTTCACAAAATCTCGAAATCTGATGGATTTTTTTTAATTAGATGCTTATAGTTTAAGGTGAGTGACCACCTATCATTTCACCATATATCATTTTTTCACCTTTGCAGTTATTACGTGATGTGCGAACACAAATTTACGCAGTTTGAAATGATTTTCGCAAAATTTCAAAATCTAATCAAGATTTTTTTTTAATTCGACGCCTATGTTTTAAGTTGAGTGACCACCTATCATGTCACTCAATTTCATATCATTCGCTTCAGTCGTTTTTACGTGATGCTTGAACACAAATTTACGCAGTTTGAAAGGATTTTCGCAAAATCTCAAAATCCAATCAGAATTTTTTAAAAATTGGACGCTTATGTTTTAAGTTGAGTGACCACATATCATGACACCCAATTTCATATCATTCGCTTCAGTCGTTTTTGCGTGATACTTGAACACAAATTTACGCAGTTTGAAACGATTTTCGCAAAATCTCAAAATCCAATCAAGATTTGTTTAAAATTGGACGCTTATGTTTTAAGTTGAGTGACCACCTATCATGACACCCTATTTCATATCATTCGCTTCAGTCGTTTTTGCGTGATGCTTGAACACAAATTTACGCAGTTTGAAACGATTTTCGCAAAATCTCAAAATCCAATCAAGATTTTTTTAAAGTTCGACGCCTATGTTTTAAGTTGAGTGACCACCTATCATGACACCCAATTTCATATCATTCGCTTCAGTCGTTTTTGCGTGATGCTTGAACACAAATTTACGCAGTTTGAAACGATTTTCGCAAAATCTGAAAATCCAATCAAGATTTTTTAAAAATTCGACGCCTATGTTTTAAGTTGAGTGACCACCTATCATGACACCCAATTTCATATCATTCGCTTCAGTCGTTTTTGCGTGATGCTTGAACACAAATTTACGCAGTTTGAAACGATTTTCGCAAAATCTCAAAATCCAATCAAGATTTTTTAAAAATTGGACGCCTATGTTTTAAGTTGAGTGACCACCTATCATGACACCCAATTTCATATCATTCGCTTCAGTCGTTTATACGTGATGCTTGAACACAAATTTACGCAGTTTGAAAGGATTTTCGCAAAATCTCAAAATCCAATCAAGATTTTTTAAAAATTGGACGCCTATGTTTTAAGTTGAGTGACCACCTATCATGACACCCAATTTCATATCATTCGCTTCAGTCGTTTTTGCGTGATGCTTGAACACAAATTTACGCAGTTTGAAACGATTTTCGCAAAATCTGAAAATCTAATCAAGATTTTTTAAAAATTCGACGCCTATGTTTTAAGTTGAGTGACCACCTATCATGACACCAAATTTCATATCATTCGCTTCAGTCGTTTTTACGTGATGCTTAAACAAAAAAAGCGTCACGGACAGAATGACAGAATGACAGACAGACAAACTTTTTTTTGAGGGTCGCATCGGATTCCCGGGTGCTTGAAACGGATAGAAATCGCAAGATTTTTGAATTCCAAGAAATGTACAGACAAAAGTCTAATTTTATTTTGAGATTTTGCGAAAATCCTTTCAAACTGCGTAAATTTGTGTTCAAGCATCACGTAAAAACGACTGAAGCGAATGATATGAAATTGGGTGTCATGATAGGCGGTCACTCAACTTAAAACATAGGCGTCCAATTTTTAAAAAATCCTGATTGGATTTTGAGATTTTGCGAAAATTCTTTCAAACTGCGTAAATTTGTGTTCAAGCATCACGTAAAAACGACTGAAGCGAATGATATGAAATTGAGTGACATGATAGGTGGTCACTCAACTTAAAACATAGGCGTCGAACTTAAAAAAAATCTTGATTGGATTTTGAGATTTTGCGAAAATCCTTTCAAACTGCATAGTTGGTAGTTGCTAATCTTAATTTATAGGCGTTGAATTTTAAAAATATTTTGCTTACATTTTGAGATTTTTCGAAAATCGTTTTAAAATGCTGAAAATTTGTTCCAGCATCACGAAATAAAGACTGCAGGGAATGAAACAAATTTGGGTGACAGGATAGGTTGTCACTCAACTGAAATTCTAGGCTTCAAATTTTTCAAAAATGTTGATTAAATTTTGAGATTTTTCCGAAAATTATTTCAATATGCGTAAATATTCGTTCGCGCATCATATAATTACGACTAAAGCGAATGAAATGATATTACTTAGTTACTCTCTAACCTGTAATATTTTAACAATACATGAAAATTGTAACTTCGCTTTCTTTACTTTGGCAACATACTACATCCATTCTGTGTACTCCTACAATGCTGACAAAAGTTCTTGCTTTTTGGAAATTTTCATTCACTAACCCGTCGAGGACGGGTACTTCAGCTAGTATATATATAATGTAAAATAGCTTAATAAATATATATGTGTGTGTGTGTGCAGGGGTGGCGCCAGCGGGGGGATCGGGGGGGGGCATGCACCCCCCGTCGGGGATCACCGGCCCCCTGTCGGGGAGTGTCGTCGGGGATTTTTTTAGAGAATTTGTTGGTTTAGAAAAACGAAGGAAGTTTTGCAACCAGATAAAAAATTCCATTCAAAGTGTCTGACCCGACCGTAGAGGTTCTGTTCACTTCCATTCTCATTCTGCTTGGAATTATACGATATTCATATACTGAATATTAATTATCTGCAGCTCGGAGTATGTTTCTCGGGATTCGAAGGAACCAGCGAACAAGATCCACATTTCTAGGGTAAGCAGAGTTGCCCGATCTGCTGACAATTGCCTTCGTAACGACCTTTTTCACTACGACTTTGGTGAAAATCACTGCGCTTTCCTGTTAACCAAGAAGAGATAATTAATGACCATCTCATCATAATAATTTTTAAGATACGAAACCAAAGTAGGAAATTTATCTCTTACTCGAATACTTTTTTGAGAGGCTGTGCAAGTACTGAAACGTAAAATTTGGGTGGGGGGTTATTGTTTGGCCCCCCTGTCGGGGAAGATGGCCCTCCCGTCGGGGAAAGTCTGATGCCATCACTGTGTGTGTGTATATATATGTATGTGCATATATATATATATATATATATATATAGTAAAAGGCTTAACTTACGAATCAACGTAGCATCCACTTGGCAAATACAAAATTCTAAATATCCATGTAATGATATATGAGCAAAACAATAAACTTAAAATCTTATGCAAAAACAGGAATGAGCAGACACATCCAGCAGATAGAAATCCAATCAATGGTAAATCAGAAAAAGAAGACGTAATTGGATGGAGTAAAACAATGGGTAGCAAGCATCGGCTAAACTCATCAGGCCCCACAAACCGAATACTTGCTACCAAGATAAAAAAACAAAATAACAGGATTTCAATGCAGTTACTTAGCACAAAGAAAGCTAAATATGTAACTACAGGGGCATAACATCCTGTAACTATGTCATAACATCCTGTAATGAAGTAAAAAGTAATCATAAAGACATACCCAGAAAAAAAAGTAATTATGAAGAAAATATGGAGATGAAGAGACCGAAAGCATTAAGCCTGAAAACATGGCTCAACCATGTAGCTGTTGCCAATTGAAGAGGAAAAAATATACGTTGCCAGAAAGAATTGGAGAAAAGTTGAACAATAAGTAAAATGTAAGAGTTAGTAGAATAATAATAATAATAATAATAATAATAAAATAAAGAAATAATGTAGAGTAAATAAAAAGAAATATTGGCATGATATATATAAGGGTTATGATATTTTAAAGGAATACATCTAACTAGTTAGCTCACTATTCGCATTATATGCCTAGAGATATTTCAGAGATTATATTAATGAATAGAAGAGCATTTATATTTAGATGATAACAGTGACCATTAGTTCATTTGTACTTTTTTTTTTTTTTAATAATTTTATAAGCAAGCCAGCTACCAAACCCCAACCTCTCCAACCAAGAATTCCCAGAAAGGACACGTGTTAATAGAAATGCTAATTGCAACTAGGAAATAGAATTGAATTTAGAAATTTTCTAGGGTAATTGTATCTTAAAGCAATATGATATAGTGAAGATGTATTATCAGACTTATAATTACTTGTACAAAGAGACAGTATTCTATATAGATGATTAGCTATGATATTTCTAAATACAGATATATGCATGCATGAGGTAAAATCTGTGAAACTAATTACATTGAAAGGAAAATCATATATATATATATATACATATATATATGTGTGTGTGTGTGTGTGTGGCCATCTTGCTGGTAGTTAAATCGAGCGATGGCAACGGCTGCCCTTTTTTCAGTATTGGGCAATCTATCCAGCTGTTCTGGCATTCTTCCATTTTTCAGCAGATGTCAGTGCTGTTAAAAATAATCGTCAGATTTTTTAACGGGTAATGACGTTCTAAAAAGTAAAGGATTCTCTTGGAGCTATGTCACCCGCAATTATTTTTATAGAAATCAAATCTATTCTTCGTGACTGGCAACAGTCAAACTGTCAGAGTTTGGTGTTTCCAGAGCGGGAACACTGCGCGTTAAATGGTTAAAAGGCTGGGAACATCTGTCCTAGAGTTAACGCCCTATAATACAGCTTTAGCAACTCATTTTAAGAGCCCTTTATCTGGCAGCCAAAGCGTTAATACTCATTATAAGACTCAGCTTCAGGTGACCACAACAAGCGGCATATGGCGGACCACCCCCGCACGCAGAGTCGCCTGAATGCCGATTAGCCACTGGTCACTCCCCTAGAAATCCAGCCGACCGGAAGGCCGGCGTGCCTGTTCCGTGGTGTGGAATGAGCAAGATTATCAGAGACCCTGTTTTAAAGGGCGCCGGAATATTTCGCTCTGTAATTATTGTCTGGATGCTACGCTGTATTGTGGTGTGGTGTGTGATCTTGATATGGATGAATGCTCATGATTTTTAACTTATAATTCATTGAATTTTTTCTTATATGCTTGTACAAATAATTTCTAGAAATGTCTGTGAATTGTCAAAACTCTTTTTATTTTAAATGGAGTAGCCTTGAAAATTGCGAAAACAGTTCTAATCGACTAACTAAATTAATTGATATTTTAATATGAAATTATAACTATTATTTATCATTGACTTGTTTTCAAACTATGGATGGACGCGAGACAAAAAACAGGTGTCTCGCAAAAAAGCTGTAAATCTCTAGTCTCGTCTCGCAAAAAGTCGTCTTGCGTCCATCTCTAGTTTCAATTGACAGCATTTTTTTTTTTTTATTACTAGGTGAAAAGAATGCTATACAACCAAGGGCGGCTCCAGAATGAATTCTCGGAGGGGGCCATTGAACTTTTTACACAGGTCTGTAAATTGTTCAAAATGGAAATTGAACGTGTGAACGTACATGTGAATTTAAAGTTGTTAAACAAAATTTCGGAGGGGGCTATGACCCCCTTAGCCCCCTCACTCAAGCAGCCCTTGTATACAACTCTGTCTCGTCACGCAAAATGCCGTCTCGCATCCATCCCTATTTCAAACATTGACAAAGCGTTTATGCACAGGGCCGGCTGAAAACAAAATGCTGTGTGTACAATTAGTTTAGTGGCCCGCTTAGAATAAAAATTGGTACAGAAAAACCTCCAAAAATGGTATGAGTGCTCTATAACTAAAGCTTGTCGGTACTGCCTGAAGTTAGCGTTTGAACTTCTCTTGTTGGATATTAAACCCTGTGTGATGGTGATTGTCACTCAATATCAACAACTGTTCAGTTCTGTCAAAACAACGGAACATACGTTTTGGAGCCAGTCTCTTTACTATATACTTTCAAACAAAGCAACATTTTAATTGTTGAACCAAAGTTAGTAACATATTCAAATGGATATTTGCATTCAAAATTACATAAAAATTTTAATTTTTTACTCTATTATTATTATCTAGTTTATTTTCTCATTTCGGCGCCCCTCTCAAAATCGCATGAGTGCATGCGCACATGTCCACATGCCTTAGCCCTTTAATTGCATAGCGATGAATATTTACATCGTATTTTTAAAACATCTTCAGAGAGGGATTAGAGTATGATCCCAATTTCTTATGTCGAACTTACATATAAAATATAATTTTTGATATTAAATGCTTCATGTTGTCAATAATAAAAGTATTAGATATTTCTTTCAAATTGCGTGTTGTCCGAAAGATTAGTCAGTTATTCACAAAACTGACATAGGAAATTTCGCTTACACTCGTGAATATCACATGATCAGCAGCGAACGCGCTTAAAATTCATACAATCAAGGGTTAAGATGGCCCTATTGATGCGTATGGTTTGTCGTTATGGCTGATGAAAACATATTCAGGTAGTGACAAACATTGAATTTACTTTTGTTGTTTTTTGCTAAAAATTCCTACTGAGAATAATGACCATACAATTTATCAGCCTTTTACAAACACCAATAAAAAGGGAATCCCACACATAACAGTCCAGAAAAAAAAGTGCAGTAATTATAAAACGTTTTATCTGATGAAAATCTAATCAGTTAATACAAGTAAGTTTCAGTTTTTCCCCAATTTTTTTTTTTCTACATCAAGAAAATTCTGTTAAGTGACTGTATCTTTACAATTATAAATAAGATATTGACAATATGTAATATGTAGTGCATGATTTAATTAAATATTGATATGTAAAAAAAAGTATACTTGATTTACATTGAGAAGCTCATAGTACGATATAGTACAATGAGTTTCTCATTGTAAATCAAATATTTTTAAATTTTTTACAGGTATTTTTAAAGGAAGGAATCAGTGAAGTAGTTAAAAATTCGTATCAATAAATATTTTTCATAATGCTTAGTTTTAAAGTTTTATTTTAAGATGAATTTGATTATTAATAATAAAGACTGCTAATGTCATTCCCAATTAACGCCTTAAAAATTATTACCGTATATGTTGTGTAATGAGTTAGCAACTTTAACATATCTGCATTCAGATGCATCTCAATGTACTAAACATAAAAAAAATCAGGCCGATTGTGGAATAAATTGCCTTGTGACAGGGAGAATGTTAATATTTGAACATAAGGCGCCCTAAGAATAAACTGTATAAGAATGAATTCAAAAATATTAATTCAATTCCAATACTTTCTGTTAATGTGGAAGGCATGAAACATTTATAGGCTAACACAAAGAAACTCAGCATCTAACTGAGAAGAACATTCAACTCTGCTGGTATCAAATGATATAAACTTTTACAAATTTTTAGATCTCTCCTCTTTTCAGAAGAAATAGCAGGACAGTGCATCGATCCTTGTCTAAATACAAAGATCATCATATATATAAATAAGAAATAAAACGCAACCTAATACATAAATCGTATCCAACATATCATCATAGAGAAAGAAAAAAAAGAAGCATAAAACCACAAATTTTGACTTATTTCACAAACAGCACTCATGAAAATTCAATAACATCTTTACAACTGTATCCTAACATCAAAGGAGGAAAAAAAATACACAAAAATACATTCCGCCCCTACACCCTTCAGTTCGAACGGACAATATTCCCTTCGGCCATCGTCTCCCGCGAGAGATTGACCATTGGTCCTAATCTAATATTTCCCGGTTTCGGAGTTACTGGACATTGGAGCGAGAGGAGTGCGCGGGCGTATGGTGGGGGGGGGGGGAGATGTCCGGCTTGTCAAATATCTAATAAATCACGGAATCCACTTTGGAGGGAATTCAATTGACAAAAGTGTGCCCGTCACGTGTTTATTCGATCATGCGTGTGTATGTTGTTGTGAGCGTTGGGAATCGGCGATTTGGGATTTGAATCGCGTGTGCTGTCCGTTTTTGGGACAAGTTCTCCAGCTGATGCGACCGGACGTTCGCGGGATTATTGCGTTTCACGCCCGGTGGATTGTTGTGTCAGCATTGGTGGGGGTGAGGATGAGTGGTGTGTTTTGTTTGGAAAGAGGGTAATGAAGGGTCAATTGCTTCGAGTACTCTTCCAGCTGTGCGTTTAGTGAGAGTTTGTTTTTGGTGAAACTGAAATTGAAGAGCTTGTTGCAAAACGAAGGTAGCCACAAGTATTTAATTTTGAGAAAAACTGTAAAAAAAAGTTCGGATTCAGCAGAAACAAGCGAGACTGGAGCTTCATTCTTTTGGTTCCAAAACTAATTTCTAAAATAACACATTTACAAATTCATGAATTCATAAAAGTGTTATTTATAAATTTAAAATATATTTTTACTTTTCATCTTCTAAAATTTTTTTTCACTGTCATTATTATTAAACAATAAGTTAATATTTATTGTCAATAACAATTATTATTGACAATTCTGTCAATATTTCTTGACAAAAAAATTAATTATGATAGTTACATTGCCGGATAGTAGTTTTTTGGAACTTTAAGGCTAACAGTTTTATGGTAACCGGCCCCCATAAGAAATTATCTAAATTTCTAAAGCTTAGCTATTTCGACATAACTATAACAATAAAAAAATAGCTTCAAAGCACATTTTGAAATTATGGTAAAAAGCAATTTTAACCAGTTTAGGCAAGCACATATTTTTAATGATTAAAAAAAAATCTAAGCAAGTATTATTACAAAAATTCAATATTTATGAGAAAAAAAGATGGCGCCATCTGTTTGACATCTGACGCCATCATAGGTCGGCTGTAAATTTTAGCCCCTGCAACCTTCCAGATTCGACCTTTGTCGTTCTCTTCGTTTGAATATGGATTTGCTGTAGTCTAACAAAATTATCGAACTCCGGGAGGGAAAGCGTTTGACGAACAATCTAGCCGTCTATGGGCCTGATTCAAACGAAACGCGAACAATCCTCTCCGAAGCGAACGTTTTCCTTCACAGAGTTCGATCCATCTGCCAGAGAACAGGAAATGTTTTTTCAAATGAAGCAGTCGACAACGATCGAATTTGAAAGATTGCGGTGGCGTAAATTTATCGCTGAAGTATGATGACGTCGATAACTAGATGGCGCCATCTTTTTTTTCTCATAAACATTGAAATTGTAGTGATACTTGTTTAAATTGTTTTTAATCATTATAAATATATGCTTGGCTAAACTGGTTAAAATTGCTTTTTATCATTCGATAAACCTGCTTATAACAATAATTTCTTTGGTCCCGAGGAAATCCCTACTTATTTAAAGTATTTTGAGCCTGTCTACATCGATATTCACTTCTTACAAGCACCTGTCTGTAACGATAGTTCTAACTCATACAAAGAGATTTTTATAAATACATATTAGGGATATGGATGCGAGACGATTTTTTGGGAGACGAAACAGCGATTTACAACTTTTTTTTGCGACCCTAATATGTATAGCCTTTTTTTTTTAAAGTAAGCCTTTTCAGTCATAAAGTGCCTTCCTTGTACCTCTTCGATTTTGGTGTGCTAAAGCCTTTAATCTGTGGTGTGGCTTAAAACATTGGGATTTGTAGAAAAGTTTTTATTTTTATTTTTTTTAATGCTATATAGAAATAGAAATAAACTGTTGTACCTTTTATACATATTTTCGTGTATATTGTTACAAAAATTGTATATAAAATTTCCACACCTTATTGAATCGTAAAAGAAAGTGCAGTATAGTAAATTCAAAATCATAAGAAAGAAATTAATATGTTGCATATATGTGTTGAGCTTCACTTTATGCAATAAATTAATCACCCCAATTTCTTCAAAGTAATTTAAAAAGTTGTACACATTTGTGACTGAAATGTTATTTCTGCTCGGAGAATATACTCTATTTTTATTATTAGAAAACCCCTTTACTGCTTAAATAATGTGGACAAAAGCTCAACCTGTCTACAACGAAAAACTGTAGTTTATTTAGGCCCCTAGAACATCGTTATAAGCAGATTTCACTGTATTTGTATTACAATTCATTTACCGTTTAAAAGATTTTTAATTTAAATTACTCAGAAAAACAAGCGTTTCTTTTTTTTTACGAATGAGTGATAAGAAAAACAAAATCGCGTAAACTTTTCTTATATTTGTTTTTTAATTTTTCTATCAGTGCTTATTACTATTCAATGCGTGTAATTTTGATTACAAAAATTTTGAAGTCAAGTATATACATGTTTGTATTAATGTTCCAAAATTATAAAAATCTAACTCAGATTTTTTTTCTTTTCTTTGATGTGATTTTCTTTTTTTTATTATTAAATTCATTATTTTTTCATAATATTAAAACTCATACATTATCAAATAACGTATGATAAAAGCAATTTTAACCACTTTAGTCAAGCATATATTTTTCATAATTAGTACGAAAAAAATCTAGCGCCACTTCAATTTTGTAAATTCTGTTTCTGAAAAAAGGAATATTTCACGTTGTGATAAAAAGATGGAACCATCTGACTTACCTTTACTTTGCTTATGCGCAGGCTAGCCGAACTCGTTTCAGCTCAATGTTTTCTTGTGAATCAATGTGAACTAATAAAAAGGTTCGCGAATACTAAGAATTTTTAAGAAAACTTTTGATTACTACAGTTCCATTATATTTCCTTGGAATTTAAGATAACAAGGAATCCAGTTGCCAAGCCATTCTCAAGCTACGAAAGTACACCACCATCTTTTTCTGGAGAAATGTACCAATTAGACAAAACGATCGCACGAGAGTGCTCGCGGTGTCACGTGATAAAAAAAAAACGATCGACTTGTTTCGTTCGAATAGGAAACTTTGCTTTCATTCGAAGTTTTCTCCGCTCGCGGGGGAAAGCGTTTGAATTCGATTTCGTTTGAATTTGGGCCTATAGCGAACATACATACGTACACACAAACAGGCATTTACATACTCTTATCAGCATATAGCGCTGCTATAAAGAGAGATTTCTTTTAATTGCAAATATCGCACTATCGCAGTTATTTTCGGTAATCTTATTCCTTAATTCGTGCGGGCATTACAGTTCTATGCGGGGCCCCTTTCTCTTTTGGTTCCTTAGGCTTCCGCCTACTGAGCCTAATGGAAGATCCGCCTCTGAAAGTTAAATAATTAAGTTTTCTCGTGCAAAATGCACTAAACATTTAATTCCTAAAGCTCGTTTTCTTATGTTCTTCTACAGACAAAACTATTCGCTAAATATGTGACAATTTAGAGAACTCCATTAAGTAATGACCTCAACTGGCAAAAGTTTACCGCACCTAAAATGTGTTTATTGGATTCCACACGTATGTGGTTCTACTGAAAATTAGATATTTCAAATATGGAACTTGGAAAGCGCTTTATATCCTATCCCAGAAACTTTTATATTTAAAACATCGCTATATGCATTAGCGTTGCGCCGCCGAAAAATTTTAAGGGTCACGGATTCAATTCAAAAGAGATGTTCCTCTTTAATTTCGTAACTAATGTTTGAAATCAACAGACTAAAACAAAATTTTGAAAGGGGTAGAACATGAATTCCCCATCACAACGCTACGCCTATATGGCATCATTGTCTCCGACATTGTTTCCGATAGTACGCAACGGAATTCCTAAAATAAAAAAAGACGAATGGATGTTTACGGTGAAAATTCCGTATCTTGAATTGATCCACCAAGTTCATTTACTCAAAGAGAGTTAATTTGGTGATTCATTTGATCTCAACAAATTCTAATCTCTCAGACATCCTTTTCTTATTTAATGAAACTTGTTAATATGTTACGTCTCTTCGAGTAGGAATAGTATAATTAATTCTTCAGTGAGAATTCGTACACAAAGGATTCACAAAAGGAATGCTGTCTGCGCGTGAGAAAATTACTGCTACAGGAAAAAAAGCAACATGGCAGAAACATGAAATATAGCGCCATTTTTTCCACTGCTTATGAAAGTACGCAGAAATAGATCAAAGTTATGAATTGCCAGACTCTTTTCTTTATCGGACGTGTAATTGATGTTGTTTGATTACCCCGAGGAGGGGAGAAAAAAAAAATCAAAAAAAGAATATAGAAAAATTTGCGGAAGTAACATGGCCGAGGTCGGTAGAAATGAAATAAATAGTTGATTTACTAAGAAAAAATAAAAGAAAAAGAAACCAGCATATTTTGGAAATTAGATATGAAATACTGATATAAATTAATCAAATTTTATTTAGTGCTGTCATAAACATAAATTTGTTCATTTGGAAAGAGAGAAACGATAATTATGTACCGCCGAGGATGAAGTCATAAATCGACTAAAATGATATCTGTAACTTTTTTTTTTTAACTTGAGGAATGTAAAATATAAAGTTACAGGTAATTAGACAGTTGTTTTGAAAGCGTCATAGTAAGCCATAACTTTATGGTTACTGTTATTATAATAAACTTTATATCGTGAACTGCAGGTTACTTATTCTCATTGTTTCAGACAAATTTTGTAACATAATTTAATGAATTTTTCTTTAATTACTGATTTCTCATAGTGCAAGCCCTCATTATACCATACAAGCACGCGGAAATAGTCCTAAATAATAGTTTTATGGACGTGGACAGATATTGCCGAATGTTGTAAAAATATTATTTTAAAAATATTGACAAACTTACTAAATTTTATGAACGTAATATTCTCCTAAACGATATCGACGGATATCGCTGAATCTGTACAAGCGTAGATCATTTCTACAATAAACGCTAACAGTTACCAATGCTCATAATATATACTTTCAAACAGACAGCATCGTTTAGAAAATAGTTAAATTAAAACACACAAATTTCAGGATGATATTTCTGGTTGATAAGTTTATAAGCTAATGGAAGAAGCTCCTTTTAAATGTTTTTAAAAGGAATAATTTTAATTTAGAACTGTCACTGTCGGCAGATGTTGTAAATTCGATTCGAGACGACATTCAGAGACTAAACGCAATTCAGAGATTCAGATAAACGACATTCATAGACTTTCAAAATATTGCCAGGTATTGGTAAGACGTTCGACAAAATGCTGCCTATGAAAGGAATGACGACAAAATGCTGCCTATGAAAGGAATGAGAAAGTTGTACTTATTCATTTTCATCGAAATGCAACTTTACCTACATTACCATACTGTTGGTATGCTGGGTTTCACAGGTAGGCATTGGCTGATCCAGAGAGTGGTCAAAGGGGCACACGCCCCCCTCTCTCCTCTAGACGAACTAAGTTACACAGTCTAGACGAACTAAGCTTTCCCTTATAGAAGTCATTAAATTGTTTCAGTTACAGACAATCATGCTATAACATTCAAAGAAAATCATATACCCCGGGCTTCGCAGCTGGGCTAGATGATACGCCCAGTGGCGGATTTCCCAATAGGCGCATGAGACGCGCGCCTCGGGCCTCACAAATCTAAGGGGCCACAAAATTCGGTTCTCAAAAAGCAAATATATATATAGGTAGATCTAAATTCCTGTTCAAAAGACAGGATCTTTGTTCATAGTTACACGACTGCTGATAGAGTGATAGAGTAGAAAATGCTCTTGAATAATCCTTTGGTGTCCTTCCTTTCCCTCTTCACAGCATTGGACTTAAAAAGTATTAGCTATTAAAATATTAATTTAGAATATGATCCAATACTTGTGAAGAGGGAAAGGAAGACTCGTTCAAGAACATTTTCTACTCTAGGAGCAGTCCTGGAATAAAGTAAAAGTAATTAGTGCTTTAATTCCTTATTTCACTGTAAAAAATCCAGAAACGTGCATTGGAAATAATGGCAAAAATTAGACTTGCAAATACCACACAGAAAGTAAACATTTTGATCTGAAAAATTTACTATTTATTTCAACCCGTCCCTTAACCGAATATTTCTCTTACGATTCACTCAAAAAGTACGCAATTCACTTAAAATGACCAGAACTGTAAATAATTCCAGGAGTATTCCTTGAAAATAATAGGCAGCTGCGGTGCCCTTAATTTCAAGGAAAGTTACATGACAATACCAAGAACTTAATTGAAAAATATACAATTCAGTGAAGCCTCCCATAGTTATTCAGTAAAGCTTTTCATGTAACGTCCCATGGAATTCTAGGGCAACTGTCCTCAACTGTCCATTATTTCCAAGGAAAGTTCCTAGATTTTTTTTCAGTGTTGTTTCAATTTGTTCACTATATTTCGTCTCAAAAAATGCTGGCGCAGAGAGTCCCTATGCCTATTTCCTACCCGGAATGAATCATACCAGCGATTGCGGCGCAGTCGCTAGTATTGCAGCAGAGCATTCGAATAGAATATACCTGATTTAAACCCCTTGCCTTTGACGGCCGAACTCAGTTCGGGCAATTATAAGTTGTTCTCAAATATTCCACAGGCAAGGGGCTAAAGACTTTTCCCCTACAACCAAAAAGTGTATAGACTGATAAAAATATTGCGCAAATTTTTAGAGAGAACAACCTGAACTGTTTGATTCTACAGCTTCTGATTAAAAAATTTGTCAAAAATTAAATATTTTAAGTTTCTCAACCGTTCTTCATTTAAATGATTTAGGAAAGGATACTCTGTATTCAGCGAAATTTTCAAATATACCTAGAATATATACTTTTTTATATGTCATGATGTAAAGAAGCTGAAAAGAATGTTATCTTTTTCGAAAAAACACTGAAAATTAAAAATTTAAGCTGGAGATAACCGATTTTACATTTTTTGAATCAAAAAAACTTTCCGAGGATGTAATGATAAAAAATTGCCAACCAATAACTAAGCAGAAACGAGTTGATATGTGTGAGATAATACAATTTTTGTGAAAAGATATGTTTGATAGTTAAAAAAAAATATTGAAAAATTAAAAACAGCAGTACTCAGTGTCACCGGAATTACATATGCGTGTAAATTTTCTGCTCGATCGGATGATAGGAAGTAGGTTAAAATTTATGAACAAATTTTGAGCTGGAATGACATACACAGTTAATTAAAAACTTGAAAAAATAAATGTTGACTATTCTGTTCTAGTATTTTTAATTTTTTAAATTCTATTTAAAACGTAGAATGATATACATTTTTATATATTTATATAATTCACCCCTAATTACTCATTACTAATAGTCCTGAACATATTGCTAATTTCTGAATAAACACAATAATTAGACTAAAAGAGAAAGTTTACTTTCACTTTTAAACCGCTTACAGTTTTGCAGCTTCAAGTGGGAAATTTATGAATATATTTAAATATTTATAAATGTGTTTTTGCAGGAATAGTAAATTTTTGGTTCATTTTATCCGAGTAAAAAATTCTTTTAAACTTTGTGATGTGAAAGTCATGTTTCTGATCAAGTTTCTCCTGTTCTGACCCCCAAAAGTCCTTGTTAAGTACACAAAGTTTTCATGATTTAAGCAAACCATAAACCATACAAATGTTGCAAATAATTCTCGTATATTTCACAGAAATGGGGACAACTACGCCATCTGTTAGCCCACATCTAAATAAATAATTAAACATCACAGAGAAAGCCGAAAGAACGGGGAAAGAGCGGGTTGCACAGTTAAATAGACGGCAAAAATGCATCCCCGCGGAAATCGCGGGTTGCGCAAATTTTGCTTCTTCTACGTTACCCGTAGAAATCGCGTGATGCGCAGCGATAGGGTTAAAAATCTCAAAACTAGAAAAATGTGAGTTATACCACTTGGGTTTTAAGGAGCTCATTTTAAAGTAAATAAAAATATGCGTAGTAATTTTGCTAATGAGCTCATAACAAGGAAATAAAATGTACAGGAGAGAAAGAAGGATGCCTATATTAACCTCGGAACACTGAACCTCCTGAATAATTTTCGTTTTTCTCTCAGTGCCTTATTTTCAGCAATTCTCCCCTCAAAAAGGGAAAATTCTCATGAGTTAGCATCGCTGATACATTAATAGAAAGACAGAAATAAAAAGACTGGTAGGGGCGCTTGCGGATTTCTACCGTATGAAAAAAAATTCTTGTTTAAATTTCTGGTTGCTAAAATTTCTGTTTTGTTTTAATTTATAAATATGCTAACTAATATGCTAACTACCCGATAAATATGCCAACTAATATGCTAACTACTTATAAATATGCTAACTACCCGATGCTCGTCCTTACGAACCTTTCTTTTTATGAACATGCGATTGGCTCCGAATACACGGTTGATTTCAATAGACGGTTTTAGGACTCGAATTTAAGAACTTTCGATTTTAGGAAGTATTTTAACGGTCCTTACGAGTTTGAACAGCACTTCTAGATATAGAAAGCCTTCGAACCGAAGCTTTGACGTCATCACTCGATCTTCTTAAATGACAGCATCATAGTTTTATTTTCACGAAGTAATACTATTTTAAATTTGCTGTGAATTTTCTCAAGCAAAAACATTTTAATGATTTAACACAGAAAACTTAATTTTACGAGAAAAGGCAATTTTAGCCATCACTAATTATATTAATTAAAATATGTATATATTAATTATATTTGTAGAATAATATGATATAGAAAGAGATCACAATGAATTATTTTGTATCAGAAATGTATTTTATTTTTCATCTTTAACTTCAGATGTTTGCTAATATTTATAGCATCCACCAGAAATTTTAAATAGTTTTAGTTTTTGAAAATAAAACTGCGATGACGTTAAGACGTCGTGGGGGCATCAAAGCCTCAGTTTTTATTCTTTCTGTATCTAGAAATTGTTTTTTCGTACAACGATCGTCAACTGTACAGGATACGTTAGAAAAATATAAGTGTCAGTAAGGAATAAGTTGCGCACATCACAGGCCACTAAATTGCGTTCTATTGGTCCAAGTAAGATAAAATATAAGCTACAGATAATTCAAATGATTTTTTTTAAGTACCAAATTTATAGACTTTGGTACTTTAGATTGATTTTCGTATTTTGGATTTGATTTAGACACAATCATAGGTGGTGCTATGACACAAATGGTATTGAAAATCTGAAACATCATTTTCTGTACAGCGCATGCCTAATAACATTTTTCTTAGTATAAAAAGAAGGCGAATTCTGTACGAGCATTACTTACGTTTTTGAACATCATGCTTACGTTGCAAGAAAAAGCTTTTCTAATGAATTGTTCCAATGGGACCAGGACTCCGTTATAGCGGCAAAAGAATTCTGTCTCGTCGTATGAAGAAGGTACGAAAAAGTCCAATGTCTCCTATGTATAAGATGCTAGAGAAATTTGAAACAGCTGGACAACTCAGAATTTTCCATCCGAAAAATGATTTAAAAAAAAAAAAAAAAAAAAAAAAAAAAAAAAACAGAGCACCGCAGAAGCAGAAGTACTTATTAGTATAGCCGAGTGGAGGATAGACTGCAAGTCCCGCACAAGGAGATTTTAGCTCATTCTGGAAAATTAAGATTTTTTTTTTTTCTTTTTTTCTTTTTTCTTTTCTTTTTTTTTTTTTTTTTTACTTTAGGAGATGAATCCCTATAAGGTTGGGGGAGGGAATAAGCTCTCTATAGAAAGATTCTAAAAGCCTACCCAATTACTGCTGTAAACGAAAGTACTGCTGTAAATGAAATGGTAAAAGTACTCCGAAACACTTTCTATCCTCGTACATTTCCCAAAAATCAGAAAGTACGAAAATTAAGTATTTTAAAGTAGACCATATCTATATTTTTTTCTTTACTGTTTTTTTTTTGCATATTTATATAAAAGGCTGATTAAAGGTCAAGAAAAACAGTTTCCTTCAAACTTTTTTTTTTTTAACATAAAATTAAAAATTGGAGAAATGACGAATTTTTTCACAGTTGAAAGCTTCAGAAGATTCTGTACAACCCTAAAGTTAATCAATTTTTAAATTAAAAATTAATTAATTAAATAAATAATTTTTTTTCGCCTCAATGAGAAATTTAAGCCCGATTGATCCAGCAGTGTCTGAAACATATTTGTGCTAATTTTAAATCGATTGATAGAATGTATCAATCGTCTTAAGAAAATTAAATTAATTAGCTTCTGTAAATTTTTTTGGGTGTACCATCCAAATCATTCTTTTTCTAATACAATGTGTAGTTCAGCTAGAGTATTCATTTTTGATTTGTTCTTAACATCAGTTAACCAAAGTGTCTTTTAAAGTAGACACTAGTATTTTTGTTTTAGTTAAGAAAAAATTAAGTTTTTATTTTTATTTTAAATGCATGTTTATTTTATCTATTAATGCATCAAATCAAAAAGCACTATTTATTATAAAATTTAAATTTTAATCTTAGTTACATAAAAAATCCTAATGTTTGAATAAATCAACCTGAAAACTTATGAAAACTTATTTAAAAATAGTTGCTCAAATTTCAGCTGGGTTGCTGCGTTTCCGTAAAATCTAAGGTCGCTGAGTTCTCTAAGTACTACTACTAAAGGTGACGATGTTGAGGGGAGAATTATGTGACTGTAGATCTTGAGATGGCGCTGATTAGATGGGCACCATTTCTATTTTTAAAATCGTTTCCTCCTCTTTATAAAAGAATTCGAAACAAGCAATCTGCAAGAGACATTTGAAATGAAGGCTAATGAAAAAACGAGAGAGGTTATGGATTGCTATAACAGGCGTTTCAACAAATCTTAACTCAGATAGATTCAACCTTTAAAATGAGATGCTTGTTGGTTTTTGAGAGCCTAGATGAAAATAATCTTTCCCCGTCATTCATTAAATCTTCCTTGCTTGCTGAAAATAAAAATGCCACACATATAATCAAGTTTAAATATCTCTGCAACATATGAACAACATTTTCATTCTTCAGATAATCAAAATCACTCATACCTGACTCTTATATACTTAGATCCTAGTGATCCGAACTATTTTTAAACACTTTGCAACTAAACATATTTCTTTCATATAATTGTAGGGAATGGCATCAACACCTCTTAGATATAAAAAGCCTAAAAACTTTAGGCTTTGACAACATCGCAAGGCCTTCGGTAATAACGACATCATAATTTTACTGTCACAGACTAAAACTATTAAAAATTTGAATCGAATTTACTCACGCATAAAAGACGATTTGAGATAGGAAATTTAATTTTATGGCAAATGACAGTTTTTAACCCTCACAAAATATATAACACTAGCCGCCTCATACCTTACTGTTCTTTATACTCAGTGCAGTGTTGGCTCAATTTATGGACTCATTTCAATGAAAATCACGTTTCTTTGTTTTAACAGTATTTGTCTTTAAATTTATTTAGGTTAGGGTTGCTACACATTTTGGGTGTCATCATAAAAGCGATGTTGAAACAGCAAATGACTAAAATGCGCTTTAGCCCAATGCATGGTGACATTCTTTAGACAGGCGATTAATGCATCGAGTAGCTGTGAAAGAGTCCGAAAGATCTTGCATCTTTGTGTATTCATTATTGTTATTTTGTAATCTAGCTACTGCGTGACACGTGCTTGCTCCATTTGACGTCATTGAATTGTAAATTTGGATTTTTGCACATGCGTTATTGTTATTGCTCTAATGTTTACATCTAGCTCATGCCATTCGCAGTGTGGAAGTATCGTCGATTTTGGTACCGCGTACGTTAGCGTATTATGTAAGTAGATAATAAGGAGAAAGATTATAATAAAATGTTTTGTAACAAAAGGTTATTCTAATCTTAAGCTTAAGCTATGTTTAAATATTTGTAGCATTCACCAGAAATTTTAAATAGTTTTAGTTTGTGATAATAAAACTGTGATGACGTTGGTTGCGTAGCCCAAGGGATGACCGTGGAAGCTTCAGTTGATAGGTCTTTTGCGTGTAAGAACTGTTGACAGTCTCCAACCTCTACGGAATATAATTAACCACTTTCCCTGAACAGTAAAATTTGTATTAGAATATAGCGAAATTTCAACATTCCAAAGACAGTCTGACATTGGATTTGCGGGCAATTTTGAAAAAAAATGTTTGAAAAATTTGCTGTTTTGAAAAGTGGTTAATTATATTCCGTAGAGGTTGGAGACTCTGTGTTGATAATGTTCGTTTACTTATATACACTGCTGGCCACCCAAATTGCAACACCAAGAAAAACAAGAGATATCACAACAAAATTTATTGTGTAGATAACATGTTGACCAAGTAACAAATGATTAAATTTACAGCATTCTATGAAGCGTGGTTCCTGCCAAAATCAGTACCCAGAGTAGCCGCCGTTGTTGGAGATCACAGCTGCCACACGCCTCGGCATTGATTCAAAGAGACTTTGAATGTGTTCTTGGGGTACAGCAGACCAAGCAGCTTCCACACGTTGCCAAAGTTGATCTGGTGTGACAGCTGGGGATGAACTCTGGGTCAGTCGTTGAGCAACCATGGACCACATGTTTTCTATCGGCGAAAGATCCGGAGAGCGCGCCGGCCAGGGAAGCAATTCAATCTGGTGATTGACGAAGAACCCTTGGACAATGCGTGCCACGTGTGGCCGTGCATTATCCTGCTGAAATATGGCTGTTGGCAAGCCCTGAAGGTAAGAAAGGACAACTGGCTCCAACACCTCGGAGATGTAGCGCTGGCTGGTTAAAGTACCGGCAATGCGTACTAGAGGAGTGCGAGAGAGATATCCGATACCGCCCCATACCATAATACCCGGTGCAGGACCAGTGTGACGGTGCATAATGCAGCTGTTCAGCATCCTCTCTCCACGGTGTCTCCAGACTCGAATCCGACCGTCGTGGTGTTGCATACAGAAGCGTGACTCGTCAGTAAAGAGAATTTCATTCCATTCTGTCGTCCACATCCTTCTTTCATCGCACCATTGGCGGCGGAGACGTCTGTGGTTCCGCGTCAGAGGTAGACAAAGCAACGGACGTCTTGCGGACAGACCATTCTGCTGTAAACGACGTCGAATGGTACGCGCAGACACTGGATGATGCGTTACAGACTGAATCTGCTGTGATATGGTTCGTGATGTGACTGAGCGGTCCGTCACTGCCATGCGTACAATCTGCCTGTCATCACGTGACGTGGTGCACTGAGGTCGATGCGGTCGATCACGTCTGTCCGTCGTACCCTCCTGCACCCAACGATCACATATCCGCATCACAGTTGTTTGGTTTCGTCCAATACGACGACCGATTTCCCTGAAAGATAACCCACAATCTCGGTATGCCACTATCCTTCCTCTGTCAAACTCGGATACTTGATCAAAAGATGATCGTTGTTTCCTACGAGGCATAATTTATCGTTTTTTTGAAAAAAAAGCAAGAAAAACACAATTGCTGTACTTGAAACCGTCGAAATCTCCAAGCCTTAAATAGCGCTTTGAGGTGGCGCCACAGGCGCGCTTGATGTGCGTCTGCGCTGAAATTCTAATCATTTGCATATCTCACCTCAGCTAATGCATGTTGTAAATTTCATATTATTTGCATGCTTCCTTCAGGGTGTTGCATTTACGATGGCCAGCAGTGTATAAATAATTTCCCCATATGAAACTGAGCTTCTCCTTTCTGCGAGTAGCTGTTGTCAGGTGCCACATTTAAATCGTTGCTATACTATACGTTCAACTGTTCTGGAGTTTACGCTCAATATTTTGTAATAGAAAAAGCGTAATTAGAATTATACATTTTCTGCATGATTATTCTTTTAATTTGGACTGTTTTTTAAAGTTCAGAAGCCATGTTTCTGTATCTCACAAATATGTTTGAAAGTAGAAAAAAACGATATTTCACCATTCGATTATCACTGAAAATAATGCGGGAGTATTTATTACCGTTTTCCTAATCCATCCTTCTTTTTTAAGAGTGTTGTACGATGTTTATTGTCTTTGCTTGTACAGTACGCGTGCATACAATCACAATAAAAAGAAAATTCATCGGGAATACACCCCCTCCACTCACACACACACTGTGTTTTTTAATTGTTAATTTTATTATTATTTTTATATACAGCTTTTATAATTCTTTTCGTACTTCAGTTGTAGCTTGTCATTCTTTTTTTACCGATTCCAAAAAAGGAGAAGGTACTATGTTCAACCCGTATATTTATTTATTTATTCTATGTATATACAACAATCATTTTTTACCACGTGGAAGCGATTTGAATAGTTCTTTTTTTTTTATTCGAAAGTGGATCGCTTAGGCGTCATTCCATTGTAATTTCATCACGTTCTGATGATATCATTTTGAAAATAGGGGGAAAAAAAAAAAAAACATACTTTGAACCATCGCCTAAACGGTTCCTAGTAGCGGCGGCTAGTTGTAGTTTTGTTCAATTTCGGTAAATGAAATAGATTTGTATTCGGTAATAATTAAAAATTCTAAAAAAAAAAAAACATTTTTTAAAATAAGGTTTTTTTCTCTATTTTCTCTGTCTTTCGAGTCGGGATGCAAGTTTGGGATAAGCATTTCAGAAGGTTGGCTACTTTTGGCGATTTATTTCCAAATTTAGCACAAAAAATGAATTTTCAAAACTAAACCCAACTTGACGATATTTTCCATATTTGGCGAGAAATTGCCAAACTCTTCTGTTTAACAATGAGATTAATTTTTTGTTGTGGTGAAATAATTTGGTTACAGGTTTGATATTTGCCACCACGGTGACTTGAAATATTTCTCGGTGCTAAATACGTAAATTTGCAAAGGATTATGTGCAATAATAAACGGAGAACTGTTTTAATGACAACGATACGAGTATGGTATGCGTAAATCGCCAAAGAGTCAGCAGAGAATAAAAAGTCGTCATTGGTGGCAAATATCCAAGTTATTCTATAATTTGAAGTATGTTTTCTAAAAAGAAATAAATAATCAAACTAATAAATAAAAATATTTGTGACACATTCTTGTTTCTGCGAAGATGAGAGATGAGAGACCGCACTTTATTTATATTTATTGATATTTAAAGAGTTTAAACTTAAATAAAATAGGAGACTTAAATTTAGGCATTATTTTCGTGTTCCACTTTCCATAAAAGCTAGATGCTGGCCATCGCTCAATCAAAATAATGGACCAAAATGCAAAAACGTGAAAATATTGTACTAGAAAGTACATTTGTACGTATAAAACCATCAAATAAATAAAACTTGTAAGAAAAGTAAATCACCATTAAACTCTTCTCTAAATGTATAAATCACAGATACAGAGAGGAAATTTTTGTTAGTTTGCAAATAACGTGTTTTTATTTAATTATATTTATTTATAATTTATTACTATCCACTTTACGACCCCAAGGCGATATTTTCTTACTCCACTAGGGTCGCGACCTGTAGTTTTATACCACTGCTCTAAATCGCCAAACATGTAAAGGAAATTTCTAAAATGCGATATTCATTTATTGTTCCACCAGCAGAAAGAAAAATTGCTTTAAAATACTGAAATAAACAATATAAAAACGAATTTTCGATGGATCAAATGATTAGGCTATAATAAATTTCTACATTATATTCGCATCAGAATATTTCAGATAAAGGCGGAAATATAGGATGGCTACTTATGAACTTCTGCGATCCTACATTCCAAAATAAGTAAAACTTCCATCTCCGCGCTCCAGTTATTTACGACCGTCATTTCCCCTCGTTTTCCAAAAACCAAAATCTCCAGTAGTTATATATTTGTCTTTTCTCTATATCGTCCATTGATAGGGCCTTTTAAAATAAAGAAGACTCCACCTTATCTAATCGCGTATATTTCACTCCAGGGTTTATTGGGTAGCTTTTGTAGAACGCTTATCTCTGGTAAATAATGTTCCTGATACATGGAAACGCTGGCTGGATTATTAATCACTCCTACAGCATACGTAGTACCATGACGATAGTTTATGGAAAGAATGGGATTATAAGATATGTTTCGCAGTGCTGATGGCTTTATTAAAAAATTAGTGTGTCGTGTATGTTTGATACACTATTTGTATCCTAAAGCCCCGTAATGGAGGCCGGTTGGTGTTTTCGAAAATTTTCCAGCGGAAGGAATTAGTCCAAGAATTCAACGATAAGGGCCAGATGATTGATTTGGGAATTAAACAGTAAAAAGGTAACACTGAAAGCGTATTAGCCTCCTATCGGTGATTGAGTTCCCCCGTTTGAATGCTAGATAAGAGTTTGCATTCTTGTAATAAAGGAATGTAGCTTGTTTATTCGACAGTAATTTATGCATGCATGATAAACCGAAGTGGATGAAATTAAAAAGTAGTTATGGTGAAATAATATTTTAAAAGGTATTTTTTTGGCGGTGCATTACAGCAGCAAATTTTCAATTTGAAGCTACTATACCTTTGAAGTATCCTTAATTCTAACTTAAGCTTCCTCAGTTTCCACCAGATGTAAGTAATACTGGAAGATTCTCAGATTTCAGTCGTGGATACAGCTTGAACTATAGGACAGCCGTGAAATAAATCTACAGTATTTATGTAAACATATGACACACGTCTCACGCCATGGTGAATAAAGCAACACCATGGACCAATGGATAAGCCGATAAGCCACTGAGCATGATATACGGCTGAAGGGTGAAAGTTCCGCTTTCGGGCCCGGTAGCGCGGCTGCCGTTCTAAAGGTCTGGAGTTTGGGTTGGTTTTCTACAGATGTAACGTGAATAAGCATTAGAACCCCTTAGAAAGTCCTCTGACAAAGGCATCCCCTATTCTAGACATATAGTCCATGCGTAGCTTGCCATAAAAACACGAACAAACAAACAGATCACGGTGAATGAGTAAAGGAAGGGCGAACTCTGGCACTAATATTATTCGATAATCTTTAAAATCGCTAATCTTGTGAAATTGGAGATGGACAATATTTATATTTCAGTGGTAATATTCTATCAAAGAAGGCTGTCCTTCAGGGCTGTGATAAGAGACGAATCAGGCGATATCTGGTGTTGGTGCTCTCTCTTCATTGTTTCTTCCAACCTTAACTGTATTCTTTTTTAATTATGATTCATAATTTTTTTTAATATGAGGTTTAATCATGAAGAGAGAATTTCACCGGAATTTACTCGAATTCTGAGCAATTGACAATGCCGAATTTGCAGGTAGGTCAGGGAATGGAGCAACACTTCTTAGACAAAGAAAGCCTAACAACCACAATGTCACCAAGCTTTGACGTCATCATTAGGCCTAAGCATAAAATTTTTATTTTCACAAAATAAAAGTACTTTAAGTTTCTCCTGCATTAACTCACGTATAAAAACATTTTAATGATTTAAGATAGAAAATTTCTGACAAACGACAACTTACAACAAATGGCAGTTTTTAACCATAACTAAATAGATAATATGATAAGGAAATAGGTCATAATAATTTTGTATGAAAAAAGTATATTTTAATTTAATATATTTTCTAATACTTATAGCATTCACCATTCATTAAATAGTTTTACTTTGTGAAAGTAAAACTTTTTACTTTGTGAAAGTAAAACTTTGATGGCTTCATTTACGTAGACCTAGTGATGAAGTCAAAGCTTCATTTGTTAGGCTTTCTATATGTAGGAGATGTTGATTTGTGTCGCTGTAAGTTCTGAAGCAGAAGTAGTACGTCTTACAGGATAAATACTGAAGAGCTTTTCGTTGATGTATTTTTTGGCTGCACTCTCTTAATATGGCGACCAGATGGTATGGTGATTTAAGTACCGTATTACGGTTTCGGGTTCAACTCCCGGCGGTCGTTGTTCGATCGGTTCGATCTTCGGCTGGACTGGGCTGTCATTGTGTCCGTCCCTTCATAGGGGGTGACGTTGGTCAACATCTCCTACATATAGACAGCGTAACAACTCAAGCTTTGACGTCGTCACTAAGCCTACGGAAGTGACGTCATCACAGTTTTAATTTCACAAAGTAAAACTATTTAAAATTTCTGGTGAATGCTACAAATATTAGAAAATATCTTAAGCATTAGAATTAAAATACCTTTATCATATAAAATTATTCATTATGATCTTTTTCCTTAGCATATTATCTAATTAGACATGGTTAAACACTGTCATTTGTCGTAAAGTTATTTTTTTATCTCAAATTATTAAAATATTGCTATTAATGGGTAAAATCACCAGAAAATTTTAATAGTTTTATTTTGTGACATTAAAACTTTTAGATGTAGGCTTAGTGATGACGTCAAAGCCTGGTGACGTAGGCGTTGCAAGGCTTCCTATATCTAGGAGGTGTTGTACTAGGTATCCAATAATAAAGTGACCAACAACTCCGGCCTTAGTAGTGACAAATGCCTCCGATGCAGAGACCAACACCTCCTAGATAATGGAAGCCTAACAACTCCTACGTCACCAAGCTTTGACGTCATCGTTTGGCCTACACTTAAAAGTTTTATTTTGACAAAATAAAACTATACAAAGTTTCTGGTGAATTTACTCATGAATAACAATATTTTAATAATTTGAGATAAAAAATATAATTTTATGAAAAATGGCAGTTTTTAACCGTGACGAATTAGATAATATGATAAGGAAATAGATCGAAATGAATAATTTTGTATGAGACAGGTATTTTAATTTTAATTCTTTATTTAAGATATTTTCTAATATTTGTAGCATCCACCAGAAATTTTAAATAGTTTTACTTTGTGAAACTAAAACTGTGATGACGTCATTACTTGAAGGCCGAACGATGACATCAAAGTTTCAGTTGTTAGGCTTTCTATATGTAGGAGGTGTTGCAGAGACCCGCCATTCGAGAGAAAGAAAAAAAAAATACTACTAAAAAAAATGTTATCTTAGTAACCGATGGAACTTTCTGAAGTTCGAAGAATATGTATTTTTCACATCGTTCTCTATTCCCGAAATTCTAAAATAAAATCTAAAAACATTGTGCAAACAAGTTTTCATCTGAAAACCCTCCGTCCTTTTCAATATGCATTTTTGGGAGCAATGCTAACACACTTGAAATAAAGCGTCTCCAACACGGGCAGTCTAACCGGATTCGAATTTGCCCAGATATGCAGAAAAGAAATTACCTGTTTCAAAAATTTGACGAACTATCCGTTCCAGGATTTTTGGCGTTTTTCCGGCAATTCTCAATTTGTAAGCTTTACTTATCTTTCGAATTGAGAGTAGCTTGTTAAATAAACTGGCTTCGGATTCAGAAAATGCAGATTTAAACGTTGCTCATGAATGAAAACTCATTATCATGAGAGGAATATTCGAATAAAGTTCCTTTGTATGGAATGAGCTCTAAAACTTCATCGCATGCAAAAAAAGCGTATGCTTTTCATTTGATTGTTTATGCTTTCAGTCAAACATTTCCAACTAATCCCAACTCGAAAATCTAACCATTTTTATTCTGCACCTGGGCTAGAGTATCGACCTGTATGTATCTGTACTCTTAACCCTTTAACGCGCAGTGATCCCGCTCTGGGAACACCCAACTCTACGTTTTGACTGTTGCCAGTCACGAAGAATGCATTTGATTTCTATAAAAATAGTTGCGGGTGACATAGCTCCAAGAGAATCCTTTACTTTTTAGCACATCATTTCCCGTCAAAAATTGGTCACGATTCTTTTTAACAGCACTGACATCTGCTTGAAAATGGAAGAATGCGAGAACAGCTGGATAGATTGCCCAATGCTGGAAAAAGGGCAGCCGTTGCCCTTTTTTCAGCATTGGGAAAGGGTTGCACCTCAAAGGGTTAAATAGCGGTCCCTGACCGTTGGGGAGCGAGAAAATCTGGCATAGAGCAAGTGATAATACTTGGTTTAAAAAATCGTAAAATACATGATTTCAGAATATCAGATTATTTATTCTTATTTTTATTCCAAAACATATTTTTTCCCTTTAAAATGTTCATTCAAACTTTACCGTAACATTATTTTGTAGAAAAGGCGACTCAATGCTTAGTGTTGAAGATTAAAAGGGGGAACGGGGGGTAATGTCATCTTAAGTTATGTTAGGGGCCCGATGTTTAAAGGTTGGGAACCGCTTCTCTAAACTAGAAAACTAATATTAAGATTTATGGATAGTAATTCTCCTCATCGCAACGGCTACACAATCTATAAATATATTTTTTTTATTTAAATCAAAAATTTTAAACAACTAAATGATAGTTTCAAAAAACTTCATAGGTAAAAGAAGAGAACATTCCCGAAAGATTCTCCTCTCCCCCTCTTCGAATTAACTCCGGTAGCTCGATTTTAAAGTAGCGTCTCTTATCTAACTTCCAAAGTCCCTAAACAGCCTAACCACCTGCGGAGTACACTTAATTTTATTACAGGAACCTTATTAGGGGACATCATCGTGTCTGCGATTCTGCGACGAGATTAGGATATTTTAGGACTCCCAGGAAAAAAAAAATAGCAGTACACCAAGTTCGCTTTTATGATGTACTTAAATAGAAAGCCATCTTTTTAGCAGCTTGATAACGTTGGAGTTTCACCTGACGACGGTGTATTTTATTGCAACCCTCCTTCCCCCACCCCCTTTCTGCCTGGGGAGATGATCATAACGATTTTAGGTGGGGGAATGGAGGAAAAAAAGGTAAATGCTCGTGTAAGAATTGCACAGGTACACAACGTTAGATAAGTTGCGTTTTTATTTGAGTTTAAATGGGGAATAGGGGTGTAAATTGTGAGCAGTCGGAGCCTCAGGGTGGATTTTTCAGGCTCAGGGAGACATTTGCTAGGCGGCCTAGTGTCTGGGTAATGAATTTATCTCCCCCGGATTCGTCTGCGAGTAACAGATATGGCCCATTTAGTAGGTACCATTTGGGCCGCGAAAAATGTGGGAAGGGCTAGCGGCAACAGCTTTACAGCTCAGAACTGATGCAGATGCTTACACCGCCTGCACAGGCTCAAAAAAACAAATTAGAAGATAACTGAAATGCATTTTCAAAAACTTTTATAATGGGTGATTAGAGACGCTTCATAACTCATAACAGTCTGAATATGAGACCCACAGCAGACGTAGTTATATGGAAGAGAGCTATAAGGAAAAAGCAGACGGATATAGATTTAACTGAGGTAAACGCTTCTCTCATAGAATAATCGTAAAGGGAAATGGTTTAATTGAGATGGTTAAGGTAAAGGGTTTCAGATAGTCCAGCCTCCTCGGATTGGCTAATGTTGGACCTTGCTTCAGCTAACTGATAAACTGAAATGGAACACCATCCACATCGGAATCCATTTTCAAAACGAAAACTTTGAAAAGTATGAAGCTTGCATTTTATTTTTAGAGTATGTGGTGTAGCATAGGCATAATTTATTATGGGGAAGAGGAAGCAATCCCCCCCCCAAACAAAAAAATCAAGAAAATTCAGATGTAACCTATTTTAAATGATATTTTCTATACTAGAAAATATTTTGCCCCCTTTAATGAAATTATATGTTGCCCCCCCTCCCCAGTGTTACATTTCAGTTTATGCCAATGCTGTGTAGATCAGATGCACAGCGGGACGGATAATTTTGGAGGGGACCACACTGAATTTAAGAGCAGAACACGGATATATCTTTTGAGCTTCCAAACTGTTGAAAATCATAAGATTCTCAAAGTTGAGGGTTTGGTTTAAATATGCACGAACGCCCCTCCTTACTCAAATTATGAAAGGTATTCATACAAGCGTCCATGCCAGATTTCCAACTTTAGCATAAAGATCTGTAAGATTTTTCAATTGAAAAAAAGCAAAAAAAAAAAGTTTTTTCTCAGCTTAAAAATAAAATGGAAAATTGTGGGAATTCTACGGGCGCTCATAAGGCATACTGAGTTTTTCAAGGGACACAGAACACGCTTCAGCGACCCCTGGCTGCGGGTAGGGGGCAAGTGCTCCCCACCCCTCGACCTAGGACTATGCTGTAAAATATATATCTTTGATATCTGTTAAACATATCATTAAAAAGAAATTAGTAATTTATAGACTAAATGCAAAATAAACTTTTCTCTTATAGCTAACACCATTCACTCAATTTCAGCTCAATGTTCCATGTTTGATTCAAGGTATGCAGTTTACTCCGAGTATGAAATTATTTCATAATGATGCTATTGTAATTATTAAATCATGACCAATCTAATTCTATAACATACTTCCACTTATTTTTAAAAGTTCTTGTCATTCATTTGGATTTATCTGGCAGTTTCGCTTTCATACGATTCGTAATATTTATGACAGTTTTCTGATGTTATAAGGCTGTTTTTTTTTTATATAAGTTCTGATTTGTACAGAAATTATAACACTTGCAATGCGTATTTTTATAAAAACTATGGAAGGGTCCAAAACAAATCTATTTTGTTACGAATTTCTGAAAATGTAAAATTTTGGTTTCACATATTTAGGAATGATTAAACGAACTTCAAATAGCACTGATGAAATTCAATGAATCAAATTTACTTTCAAAGGAATATACATAGAAATTTTCAAACGAAAAAGTTCTGCGTGATCCAATTTAGTAAAATATGAAGAAGCATTTCAAAGGAAGTTAATTCTGCTTATTTTACTTTTTGTTTCATACTCTTGCAGAAATTTTAGATAAGTACTAGCTTGGAATTCGTAAAACATTTACATTTCTCTAAATGTCCCAAGTTGGACATCTCTATGCGTTAGACAATTTTCTAAAAATCGGAATCTTTCCATAACATTTCCACATGCCTTCATACAAATGTCTGTGCACCTGTGAGAGTGAAATATTTTTTAAGGGAATCACAAATAGCTAACGCTTGAAAATTTCATTTTACAATTGAGTTTGAATCTTACAGTAGCATCTTATAAAACAACTAAAAGTTACATTTAGCATCAACCACAACAAGTTTACCTCGCAACGACAACAATATTCATTTGTTGCAAATGTTTCTGACTTTTTTTTTTCAGAAACTTTTATTATCATTCAAATGTTAAGTGGATAATGCAATAAACATCAAGATTCTCTTGCCATAAGGACAGATGATTCCCTGTTGTTAATGACCCTTTGTCAATGGTACAATTTCAAAGCCCCTTCGGTGAGCATGGTACCAGTAATCCCATTAAACACAGCTTATGAGGAACATAAACTATTCTTATATGTCAAGAGAAATTTCAGGATCAACAGGCAATTGGCAATTTTTAATTTGCTTAACTTGTCTTTTGACATCGTGGAACTTCGGAGGTTTGGTACCCCTAAAAGTCGTTTTATCTCCGCGAGAAGATAAAAATGCCGATACTCCCCAAAAGGAAGCAACTGGAAATGGAGTGGTGGAAGATAATGCCGGATTTACTACTGCAACCAGAGGCAGTTATTACTTTTTAACGTTCTTTTAAAATAACTCCACGGCCTTTTAAAATGTATCCTGCGTTTGTGAGATGACCGTGGACTTATCTTAAGAATTTAGTGCGTTTTTCGTGGTACTAGAGAAGCAAGATATCAGATGCAGAGGAGAGTGCAAGTATTTTCCTTGTTTTTATAACCGAAGGTGAAATAAATTCTTTGCAAGACTTGAAGTCTCATCTCTCATGAGAACTCTTTCCAAAAATACCGTGAACTGATAATAAATTTGTTCAACAACGAGCGATTTCTGATTGATCCGAAACTTAACATAAATCATTTTAAAGGTTTTTATCATCCATATGTAGGAATTTTGCCAGACGAGGCAACACTTTGTAGCTGGTTTACGTGATGAGACAGGTTTATTTTTCGGTTCGCTTTAATCCCTACACTAAAGTACCTTATTCATATGGCATTCCTTTTACCTAAGTTCCCGATCTTTGAACTCAAAAAATTTAAAAATGTCTTAGGACATATAGAAATTTTTGGTGAAAATCTCAAAACCTTTTCAAAATTTTAAATAAATCATCACTTACAATTAAACTTGATTAACTGCTAATCATGCTACCAAATTTTATTACTTTATTTGATTTATTTATTCATTTTTGGGTCTATTATTTCTATACCTATTTATAATATTAGTTATTAAAACCTTTTACAGACCATATTCAGATCCAAGCATATTTTAAATTAGTTTTTTGCATGTTTTGTCTTTTATGCGTAAGGTAAAGGATACTAGTCGTTTAAATGGGGAAATCTATTGTATACAATTTTCACTGTTTTCCCATCTGGGAGAATGGGTCATTTCTGGCTATTTTTACATTGGTTTCAAAAACGGAATATAGTGGTGGGTAGTTTAAATAAAATGTGAAATATTGAGAATTAATGAAAGATTTATTTTAAATTTAAGTAAAGACATGAATTAAGTTATAAGTGGGGGGAGGGATTATCAAGATAGCTGTATAAATTTATGAAAATGGCTATTGTTATCATCTTTTGTCCAGTTTCTCCCTATTGATCGAAATTCAACTTCTATTTCAAAAAATCAAGTCATATTTTAACTAAATCTGCTAATTTTTTCACGTCAGTATTGATAAAATTTAATTTTTGAATAAATCTTTAATTTGATGGGCGATTCAATTGGGAACATTGACCTGTAAAAGGTTAATGCTATGATGCATTGAATTACACAATAAAAAAATTATTATTTTAAGAGTGAGCTCAAAATCAATCAGATAAAAGAAAACAAAAATAGAAAAGGCCCATGTACGGGGCTTACGCTTGGAAGAATCTTTGAAACTCTGTGTAGTTGAGAGGAAAATTACTATGGTGACGGATTTAGGGGCAAAAGGAAGGGAATATCGCCTGAGCCACACTGGGGCCGTCAAGGGTCACAACCTTTGAAGTTCTGCCTAAGCATCAAATTTCGGACTTTCACTTTTTGTCTGCTTTTCTGGGCTGATGGGCTGTCAGAGATAATTATGTGCATAAACTGAGATAAGCTTATCTTACTTTACAGCGTTAAAATTTTTGTGAGACGATGAATGATAACTCCAAAGACTTCGGCTCAAATTATTTGCACTTTGAAAGATTTGAAGCAGGTTGGCCTCAGACATCTGATAGTTTAACTGGAATGTTGCAAGATTATTCTTATTTAAAGAAAAAAAACGAACTTTAATTTACGAACAGTTTAAAAATGAATCAGTTGTATCAGAAATTTGAAAAACAAAGATAAAAATCTTCAGTAGGATCTCGATATAAGGTCAACCGCATGTAAGGTCACCCCGTATATAAAGTCAGTTTTTCGAAAAATAATTTATCTTTCTGGTTCAGTATCTTCAATTAGTTCAACTCAAATGAAAAATTATAACTTGATAAACTGAAAATTGTGTACGTGTTAATTTTACAAAGAATTATGCAATGTTTTTCTAATGCTTATTTATTGACAAATGCGTAAGTATCGGTTAAAAGGTCAGCATGCTTATAAGGTCACTTCCGTGAAGTCCCCAAGGTAGATCTTATACCGAAGTCTGACTATATAAATTATTTACTATGCATTTTTACAATTACAGTAAAATCTTGTTACAAATAACTTCACTTTTGCGAACATTTCAGCTTAACGAATGAAACCTTTCTGTTAAATGAAAATCTTTTATATATATTCAGTAATAATAGAATTTCAATTTAACGAATTTTTCAGAATTGTGAATTTGATCTTCGGTCCCTTTAAGTTCGTTATACCGCAATTATAGAGTTACAAAACTGAGACTATTCTCAAACCACCAGGAAAAAAAATTAAATAAACTGACAAATTTTACTACATCACATTTATCTTTGAGTCTATTATTTTCATACTTAACCTAATAATTTAACTGAAACTTTCCTTTTAATAACCTTTAATAATAAAATCTGTTAGTGCCACGTTATCCTACTGCAGGTCTCTTCCATGATTCTACAATTTAAACGTTTTTACACGCTAGAGGTCAAAAGGTATTTGCATGTAAGAGCTTCAGCTTTCACAGGCTCAAAGAACCACCCAAAAAGTTCTCAGATGCAAATGCGATTCAATGAACTTTTCTAATTTTACGGAAACTTATTTAATTTTATTCCGGCACATCTTAACCCCTTCTTTACCGCTAAAACTTCGTATTGTTTCGACCTTAAAACCCGCAGCAATCCATCATCATTCCTCAAAGGGCTCAGCTGTTATGTGCTGCAGATCAATCTTGCTTGACCGTCGAATGAAAATAAATGTATATCCTTTCGATTCCACGGCACGTCGAGATGCCGCTCATCGACCTGGTGTGAAGAGAATAAAAAAGTGTATATATATATGTATTATACAGGAGGTAGAGCACGCCCTAATCCTTAAACCATCATGTGAAAGCCTCAAAGGCGATGATTGGCTTAGGTATTGTTTGCAAGGGAAATAATGTTCTGCAGTGTTCAATCATCGGGAAATTGTGATGGTGGTGCGATTTGATGAGACGCGAATAACGGGTAGTGCGGTTTAAAAAAAATTATTTATAAGTGATGCATCGATCGCGCTCCGAATTACATTATTCCGATAAGGTTTCGCGAACTTTTTAGAACCATGTTTTAGTGGAAGCCTAAATGAATTATGTTGCTGCTGTTGTATTTACTTACTCTCTGGCCACCTAGGAGCGATGTCAGATCCTCCATATACGACGTGTCGTTGGGCGAAAGGGAGCGGCTTTCATTTTTCCGGGGTCCCCTAATTTTGAACCAATTCCAGATGAGAGACCTTGCACCTGAAATAAGCATCCCCAGAGGTATCGTCTGAACATGGAGGGCACGGAAGCCACGATGGATTTTACGTGCACCAGCTCCCTTTAGCGTGCACCGCTCCAGATCAGCCCAGCCGAGAGAGGAGTTCATCCTCCCAAGCACAGGCCAAGCCGGTGCCGCTTGGACAGGGCTTGCCGTGTTCACTTTCCGAGTTCATGCGGGAACGGAGTTTAGTGACTGGGTCAGTCGCGAAAGAATAAATTATACCTTACGTGGACGGGCTAACAAACTTGGACTGAGCTCGTTTTATGCCTTGTGCACTCATTTCTTCAATGTTAAGTGTGTTTAGAAAAGTTAGTGCTAGCATGAAAAAAAAAAAAAAAAAAGAAAATGCATTTAATATACGTGTATTTAAGACATTAGAGAAATAAGCCCTTATAAAATGCTTCCGTTATAGCTTTTGATTTTTTCCCTTCTTTTTCATGCGTTATTGAAAAAAATTATTCTCCGATAATTTGTGTAACATACAGTATGTTTCAAAAATATATGTACGAATAGCGTTGCCAGGCGTCCGGATAAAGCCGGACATAGTTAGGCTTTTTGATTGCGTGTCCGGCCAAACTGAACGGTGTCCGGCTTTTATTAGGCTTTTTACTGGTGACTTTGGCTGATTAGTAATAAAGTACTTGAACTGATTTGGCATTCGATGTTATTTATATTTCATTAGAATTTAACAAGATTCATGGTAATAATAAAAAAAGCTTGATTTTACATACAATTTTTTTGTTGTACCTATTAATACTAAGACAAAATCCTCAATATTGTAGACTGTCCGGCTTTTTTACCCAAATGTCCGTCTAAACTGGCTGGTCTGCCCGGCTATTTGGTTTGGCGACCTGGAAACCCTATATATACGAAGCTTTATCTAGGAGATATTTATTCTAAGTTATGATTTAGTTTATTATTGGGTTAACTGTGAAAGTATACGTTCAAACCTAACTAATTCGGCCAAGCAGCCTATTTGAAAATCTTTGTCAGGTATTTTTTTCTAGGTTTTCTATCGAGGCACCTAGCCTCAGAACTTAGATTCACTTTGAAGAGAAAGTTGTTTTCTACTATCTTTTATCTTCTTTAAAGTAACTCTTAAAATAAGTAAAATTATCAAAGATCTTTCTTACTACCATAATTTCCTTATCACAATACTCTTACTAAACTCGATGACGTTATTGCCCACATCAGGGCTGAGGCCTGCTTTGTTCACTCACACCTTATCAGCTATGGGTTGAGGGGTTACAGAAGCATGTGTCCCGACCAGATGGTCAGTCTGAAGAGCAACCGCTTCTGCTTAGTTTCACATGTAAGCTTGTTTCTCATTTTTTCAACTTACCATGGCTGCCTGCGATCGAGGCAGCAGGGATGAAGACATAGTCCATATTGACTAGCCCGAGGACCAAACCTTTAGTACGTGGCATTGAAGAGCAATACGCTGCCTTAACGCCACTGGGTTTTACTGTTGACAAAATTACGACAATTTGCCAAGTTTAAATATGAATCTATGGAAATAGAAAATAGCAAGCATTTTGAAAGCTTCACTAGTTAATCCTATTTTAAACAACTTGGATAAATGGAAAAAGAAATGTAATACAACAGGTTTTGCATTTCATTTATAGCTCACCATTTGTAAATAACCTTTAGTGAAATAAACATTCGTTCTAGCGTAGAATTAATTTTTTTACGCTGGGCCATACCTAGAATGGGATAAACAGGAGCAGACACCAAAGTTTTCTTTTTCTTTCTTTTTTTTTCGAACAGAAAAAATTACAACATATAGTTTGAAAGTGAATCTTACTAGAATGCAAAAACACTCAAAAATGTGTGTGTTGTTTGTAAATGCATTATGCTCGTGTTATCTTTTTATTAGCAGCTGGAAACAATTTACTTTTATTTAAATAGCGTCTGCATCCGATACTGCTCTTTTAACAAGTAAAACCACTTTTATAAATCCATTGCATTTGCATTAAAGTATTAAACAGGTTTTTATTTCTATTCAACTTTCAGCAGTTTCAATATCAATCAGCTATATTAGATTTAAGCATTCTCTTTCAAATCTTGCAAATGTTACTATAGACCTTTACGATAATGATACTTGCAAGATTTCAGCAAAGAAACAACAGTTATCTTTACCAAACTTTAATACATGTGTTCTATTTTATATGGAGCACCAAGATCTCTTTTATCGTAAGCGAAAATTTTTGTGTCCCAAACAATGCCCAGCATTGTCTTGACCTGGGCCCATCCATCATCATCTTTCAGGAACATTAGATGTGGCCTGCCTTGTACCCACCTCGTTGCCATCCGCAGGAAATAAATGTTTTCCTTTCTATTCCACGGCACGCGTTGTCATATCCAGTGACAGCTTGCAAACACCGAATAGATGCAGTCTCGTGAGTCTCAAGGATTTCGCCGGAAAGGAATAATAGCTTTTATAGCGACGATTGTGTTACGTACAGTAAGATGTTCTTTTTTCCCCCCCTGTTGTTTTGTGTGTTAACATATGGGGCAAAGTTGATACGATGGATGAATAGTGTTTAAGAAGGAATTCGCAACTTTAAGAATATCTAGCATGCTTGAGCCATTATTTTTAACGAACTCGAAATGAAATACATCGGAATATCGTAATTGTAATATTAACTGAATAACTGTATTGTCAATTATTCTTAGTATCGAAACACATATGTAGCTGCAGGAAGCGCCTCTGGTTGGAAAACTACAAGTCACAGCGAGAGTAGAATTATCGGGATGCGACATAGATGTGTGGGTTTGAATTCCCTAAATTTCAACTAATCTACTGAAAAATCCATTTCGTAATAGTTTGCGCATTGCGCTGCTTTTCCACAAAGTTTAGTCTACGGACTAAGAGAAAGATCGATAATCATCTCAGTGGACTGCAAGCCTAAGGCCTATACTCCACATTGCTGAAAATGCGGCAAAAACAAAAGACTGGAACAGAAAATCGACGAACTTCCGTTTTTTTTTCCTGTTTCTGCCCAAAAGAATCACACCAGAAAACGGAGTTGAAAATGTGTGACTTTTACTGTTTCTGCCCAAATAAGCTATAAGTCAGTCTCATCGCAAATCAATCTGGCTTTCACGAGCATGCATATGTTACAACTAAAAGAAAGAACAAGACAGAAACCATGGCGAAATGCTATCCATAATCTCCCTGATTGCCTCAGAAGCAGTGCTGTGGCTGCTTTTCGTCTGACCTCTATGCATGACTGTCTATATGCCCATCTCCATCGATTTCGAATAGTGGATAGCCCTGCTTGCCCTGCCCCCTCTGTCGTAGCGATGAATGGAATACCTCCTCATCTGTTCAGTCCTTAAGAAGATCGGCATCTTTTGCCGATATTGGGAAGCCAGAGAACTGTTGTATAATTTAATTTCTTGAGTTTTTGCTTTCCTGTATTTTTGCTTCTGTGTTTTCGTTCCTTTGTGTTTTTGATCTTTGTATGGTGTTAGGATAATGTCTGTATCACCTGCTGCATGGGAAATAAAAAAAAAAAACTGCTTCTGCCCGCGTTTTCCGTCGTGTTCGAGGCAATGAGAATTCCTCTAGGTCCAGCAGAAAACAAGATGGCGTCGGGATTCGATGCTGAAGGGTATGTCTCAGAGGTTGGAATGTATTCTTTTTGTGTTCTAAAATCTTTATGCAATCAAAAAATAGTTAAATAAATAAATAAAAAGTGGAAAAGGAAGTTTTCTTTGGACAAACGTTTACGTATTCGAAATAGAACTCTTCATCTGCAGTTTGAAGACCTTTAACAGGTCCGGCACGAGGGACGTGCGGAGCCCCAGACGGAGTGCCTCTTTTCTATCATATGTCTTATGTATGATACTTCTAGCACTGCTAGTACATATTAGCGTTATTTCTAGGCTTTTTTCGGGATATATCGCAACCATCTACCAAGCTCGGTCTAATGCGATAGCAAAAAGAATCTTCCAGGAGCGGGACCTCCTTAAGCGTGGAGCCTTAGGCGATCGCCTACATTCGCAACCCCCTTGGGTCGGCCCTGCCTTTAATTATTGTTGTGAATCTCATTTTCTTTTTACCTATGAAAATCTTTTAAACTCAGAATCAATGTTTACCTTTTTTTTTTTTTTTTTTCATTTATTCTAATCAACAACACAGATTAATAAGTGCAAGCTCATTACAGAAGATTATTTTCGTTATCCATGTATTTTCTCTCGCTTCTCTTTCAACTATCAGATATAAGAAACAACAAATGATTTGAAATGAAGCCGAGACATGGCCCTGCATAGCGGTATCTGTTGTGGCCTTTGTCAATATGGAGTCCAGCTGATGCGGATTCCGGACAGAAACGGTATCCATTAAACAATTCTGCTTCGCGGGTAAATTCTGCTTTGCGAGAAAATTCTGCTTTTTGTCCATATGAAGTGCCGGCTTAACTGAAATCATATAAAAGATAGCGCCATTAGAAGGTTGACTCAGAAAATCCTGAAGCTGACTCAACTCGACTCGGCGGCCTGTAGAAATCTGAGCTTTGAGTGGGTAGTTTTTGCCAGCTGATGACTAGGGATGGACGCGAGAGGACTTCTTTGCGAGACGAGATAGCCATTTACAGCTTTTTTGCGAGACGAGACACACATTTTTAACATTACGATATAGGGATTTTTGCGAGACGAGACAAAGCTTTTAGGCTATTTTGCGAGACTCCAATTTTTCGTCTCGCGCCCATCCCTACACAGTAAAAAAATTCGGAAACGTTACATACTTATAGCGGAAAGGTTTCCGAAAGTATAGCGTAACCTACCGATGCTCTACTCGAACTCACGATTTCGGAAACATAACCCATATTTCGGGGTAAAGTATTTACGGGGGAGAGGAAATCTTTATTTGGGACTTCGCGCGCATGCGCAAAGTGCCAAGAGACGGATAAGAGTGAACGCGTTTTCCCTAATAGCACACAAAAGAGTTGCTGTGACGTCACAGAGGGTCACAATTGTCACAGGACTGTCACATTGTAACTTCTTGCACAGCCCGATTATGACCAACAGGCCCGGGCATTGATGAATTTGGGGGTCCCCATCTATAAAATTTGTTTTCTTTTTCATATTTTGACATATAAAAGAATATTTCAGAACAACATTTGAAACTGGGGGCCCTAGGCAAAGTCCCGATTTGCCCATGCGATAATAAGGGTCTGGTAACTTATGAGTGATGTAACTTCACTGTGTGGTCACTGTGAAGTTTATTTGTGACCAGTCACCAGGTGACGTCGCCGGATGAATACTTAAATAAAACGGATGAATACTTAAATAAAACAGCACATTATCTCCTGAAAATAATTTATGTGGAAGAAAAAAGATTTAAGATTTTTAATTTATATATTTATTAATTATGGTATTTTCTCTCCATTTACAAAATACTTCAAAAAAATTTTAAGTTTCCAAAACAAGCCGTACCACAACAGCAGTCAGTTTACTTTTAAAGCAAAGTCTGGCAAGAGAATCACAGCGTCGCGGTAACGTGCTGTCTTATGAGCCCGTCTGTCTTGCGTTCGATTCTGATCGCTGCTCCTGCGCGCTCCTTCCGTTAGTTTGGTGCTACCATCTAGTTGATGTTACTTGAAATGCTTCATCTAGTGCATGTTACTTTTTCTGAAAAACTCAGAAAGGTTACTAGTTAATTCGGAAACCTTTCCGATTTACACGGAAAGGTTACTCAATATTTTACCAAAATATACAGAAACGTTACCCATCTTTTCCAGAAACCTTACCTAAAATGCAGGAAAATAGGTAAATATGTTTCCGACATATGCAGAAACGTTTCTAAATACTTTACCCGCATGGTTCGGAAACGTTTCCGCAATTTTAAACTACAAGAGCTGCCCCATTTTTTGGGGTAACGTTTCCGAATTTTTTTTTTACCGTGAAGCTAGTAAAATTTGTTATAACATTTCCTCAAATACATGTCCCAAATTGCGTATTCGCATGCCTAACTTGTTCCCCAAATGTTCGCGGATTTTCCTGAAGCTCCCTGTTCGATCATTTCTATTATTGGTTTTGGTTTCCAATCTTGAGTAAGTAACTGGCTCCTAGAGTTCTTTAGAACTGTCCAACTTTACTCTTTCTCTCTTGACAGGAAATATACACCTTTTTCCAGTGCTGGGAATGGAATACGATCTTTCTCTCATCAATTCATTTTATTACAATTAGCAATTATCTAAGGGGTATTTTTTGCATAAAATTAATTAACTTTTAAGTGTAGCAGCATTTGGCTAATTTTAACTAAACTTTATCTAATATTTGGCTAAAATCGCTTCTACTTCATATGGCAATCCTGCTCAACTGATTATTTGTGAAAATCGAGTTAGCCAGTTTATTCTCACACTACATTTCAGTAAAAGTTGACTTACATTAGTCTTTCATCCTTTGAATGGATCATTAAAAAGAGGAACAAGTTTTCTTGGTTAACCAAACACGGGATCTCCGCGTCAAAGGGACAGTCTGACATTGGCAAATGCTTTTCAAATCCAGCGACCATGGCTGAGAAGACGTGACTAGGTATCTATGACTAAGATTCTTGGGTGTCGTGTTACTGATCTTAGGTCTCAGTAATCTACAATAACTTGCTGGACTCATAGTGCAAGAAATAAAATTCAAAAGTTATTTTTACAATAAATTCCTTTTATGAATGTAAATGACAATTATGTTTTTCATACATTTTACAATGACTGTACTTAATATTGCTACCTTTGGCCTTTATGACAGCTGAAATTCTTCGTATCGTCGAACTGATATGTTTCTCTATATCAATTTAATTTTATAGTAATTTTTAAACGAGGGAACATAATTGTAGTTGAAGTGAGTCCAACAATTTAGCCGACACTGTATTTAGTTATATTTTATAAATGCCAGAGCTTATATCTTGTTCACCATCCAGATAATTGCGAAAACTTCACATTCATAATCAGTTGGTCAAGCGTAGAAGAATTAAATGACCGCTTGGAGCGGCGGCTGTAATTAGGGTCTCGTGAAATAGAAAAAAGATCAGTGGCGTGATGAGAATTTCTTCAAGGGGCAGGAGGATTCTCCTTTATTTTACTTTATCCTAACAGAGGACTGTTAAAAAATTAGCCCTTTAAAAAACGAAACGGACTATTCTCACCCTGTCAGTGTGTGTGGGGGGGAGGGGAGAAGTTACTCTGACCGTTAAGTGTTAGAAATGAATTCTCACTTTTTACGGAATGTGTTACGGAATGTCAGTTTTGCGGAATGTTTTAAATTACAGCCACTGTTGAATCTCATTACAAAGAAGTCCAATTGTAATAAATATTTCAGACTAAAATAATTAAACGTTTGTATAATAACACACATTAAAGGTACTTATCAATCTGTACACGTGTTTTAATCGAAAAATTTTCGATCTTCTTCAGTGGCAGTAGAGGTTGATACATAGACTGGGACAGGTGACTGAAAAAAAAGTGAACAGAAATCAAAATCGAAGAGAGAGTTTTCTGTTTACTTTTTTTCATTCACCAGTCTCAGTCTATGAATGGACTTCTACTACTACTAAAAGAGATCGAAAATTTTATCGAACGAATTAGTCGAATGGTTTAATAAGTACGCTTTTATGCTTGTTATTTTACAAAGTTTTAATAATTTTTCTCTTTTAAACACCAGTTTCTTTTGAGTGTCTTTTGTCATTTTAGAGTAAGGAATTAAAAATAATCTGTAAAATAATAATAATCATTTAGCACAAATTCAGTGATCCTGAAATTTCACTTGAACGATATTTTGTAGATATAAGGCTTGACATTTTAGACTGACAATCTGGACTCAGTATTAGTGGCTCCGAGTTACCACACAGGTAAACCCCGAAAAAACACCAGATGTTCCCACGAAAAAAAAAAATAACACTTCAGTCATTTTCTTTCCGTTCTTTTTTACCTTCTTTCCAAATCAAAACGCATTTGCATGGTTCAATGGCTCATCTGGCTCTCTCTCTACCGGAATGGTTCGAGTTACTTCTTCTCTCTGCTAGCTCCAACAAGAACTTTAGCATCCTCCAGAGAAAAAGAAAAGAAAGAGAGTAAGTACATCCCTTTATCAACCTCAGATATCTCGACGAGATTAAAATACGAAAAGCACTCCGGGAACATTCGGGAGCAGAGCTAGCTCCCTCTTGGAGAAGAAAACGGAACAGAGATGAGAGAGAAGTCCGGACAGGGTGCATAATACGGTCTTCTTTACAACAAGGGCGACCGGCGGTGGACCATTGAATAATTGATAAGAATAATGATTCCGCCCTTCCGTGTAAAAGTTGCCGGGGCGGTGGGGGGGGGGGGCTTGCCAGGTCCATATCTAATCTAAACTGGGATTCCATTTCCTTGAAGGAAGGATGGAGGAAGTGGAGTGATGCTGCTGGGGAGATGTTCGGCGAAGATTTCTGCGGTTAGGAATGACAATGGCCAAAAGGTGTGGGTAAGTAGGTACACCGCCACGGTAGAAAATTGGATTTCGGTTTTGTGTGCACCATTCACTGGGAATCAAAGGATCGATCTGAAGTGGTGATAGAGGGAAGGGGAGCGATTTTCGTAGAGGTGCCAGGTGTGGGCCTCTGGATTTAAGAGAAATGTAAATCGTGCCTAACGTGGATTATATAGCACTTTCGAACAATTTTACTTTCGGGGAAAAAAGTCTGTTTTGACCAAAATACCCGATTTTAAAGGTGCCAGCGCCACCTGAAGATGTTATCCGATTAAAAAAAAAATAAAAAATAAAAAATTGCACAGTTATTAACCAACCCAAATAAACAACTTTTTCTGCACTCGGCTGATATAAATTTCTAAAATTCTCAAAAATTGTGTTTTGGGGGGGAAATGTCTATTTTGGCCCAAATTCCCGATTTTAAAAGTTCCGGCACCACCTGAATATCTTATCCGATTTCAAAAAAAAAAAAAAAGTTACACTGTTTTTAAACAACTCAAGAGACAACTTTTCCGCACTAGGCTTTCATCGATTTCGAAAATCGGTTTAAAAGTGCATTTTCAGACCGCCCTAGAGTTATAACCAGCTGTGTGCTACGTACTTTGCACGCAGACATCTAGACGTTAGGACGAGGGAGTCTCCGCTACCTCAAGCTTACCTTGCGGAATATATTCCTATACACTATGGTTAATTTTAGGCAGCTTTAGTTGGTATGCGCAGATCGGCAATACGGTGATGTAAAGAGTTAAGGTATTATTTTATACTCGAGCATCACTGGTTGTATATTTGTAGGTCGCAACTGAAATGAGAAATCCTAAATTTCCTTCACTTCAGAGTTATAAAAGCAATTTTCTTATTTTCTTCAAGGAAAAACCCATCGGGATATTTAGTTACCTCTATCTGAACAATGGCTTCAAAGCAACAGCTGTTTCTCATAAAGCAAGTTTTAAAATGCCTCTTATTTAACTTAAGGCCTTAGCTCCCCTTCTCAGACAAAAGACAAATGCTCTCCAAAGCCACCTACCTCTGTCTATAAATTTTCAAAGTTACTCATCATGTAAAGCGGAATATCATACTCATACATACACATCAGCCTTCATCGTCTGATATATATGCTTCTGCACAACTCATCTTGTCTTTTTCCCACAGCAAAAGCGGCGTTTTTAATTTTTACCTTTTATCATAAAGTTTCAGTCATTCATTATTCCCCTGCCTAATAACAGATGCCGGTAGGGGAGTGGGAGAAGCGAGGGGTAAGCAAATGAAGCAAAAATTCTACGGGGGGACATAAACGTAGCCCATTCTCGCCATCTTACCCCCATTTTTTTATACCCCCTCTCCCTTTAATTTTGTGAATCATACCTCCTAAGGGGGTCGGGGGAGAGTTTATTGTTTTTTTTTTTCTTTCTTTCTTTTCCCTTTTAACTTCTTTTATTGTGTAACTTATGGAAAAAAGTCTAAGATTACTTTCTGACTTTAAAATTAAAGAAAAAAAAAGTGGGGGTGAAAGAAAAATTTGTAAGAAAAATACAAGAGAAAAATAAATTTAAACATAAACAAAAAAATTGGAAAAACTATGAATCCCTTGGCTACCATTGACATTTCATATCAGTTTGGGGGTTGGAAATTAAAAAAAAAAGAAAGGTAGGAAGTAAAAAGTAAAAGCATTCAGGTAAAACTCAATTTTGTTGCTAGAGGGTGCGTTTTGAAAAGACACCAGTAGGGGGAAAAAAGTATTTTTTTCAATTTTTGTTTCATCAAATTCTTTAGGGAAATAAACTCTAAGAAAAATTTGCAGTGAAAATGAATGATTCAGACCATGCGATATTGCGGAATGCATGCATCTAAAATTAAGAAATATTGACTTGTGAGCCTAAGCATAAATTTCGATATAGATTAAAGAATTGGACAGGAATATTTTTCATATTTTATTGGTAAAACTTTGAGATATACAAATGGTAAGTAAAAAAAAACAGTTGTTTTTTATCGATTAGTTGGAGATTAATAAACTATTTTTAATGTAATTCCAGGGGCGTAGCCAAGGGGGGGGGTTAGGGGGGTCATAACCCTCCCCATGAGGAATGTTTTGCTATACAAAATGTATATTCTTCACTACATTATCACACACACGTATACATATATATGAGTTCTAGTAGTCGTAACCCCCCCCCCCTCCATGAAAAATTTCTGGCTACGCCCCTGGGTGTAACGGAAAATAATGTGCTTCTTTTAAATAAAATTCAAACAAATAAATTTTCAACATGTACTGAATTACAAACAAGCTATGCCTTAGAATAGTACTCGTATTTGTTAAATTTCAAAGCGAGAATTTTATGAATAATATATTTTTTCTTTCAAGAAAAATGCCCAGGTTCCCCCTTTTTTCACGTCTGCCCTCCTTGGAGAATTATATTCGAAATTCTGATATCTTTGAAATGTTCAATTTTTAGGTATTCGTGAGTGTTGTATTACAGCAAGAATTTTTATGGATATTATATCTTTGCTTTGAGATCAAGCAGGATATATGAAACGAATGTTTTGGCCCCTATCCCCACCCCCATAAGTTACGAATTATGAAAAATGCTCTCCAATCCACCATCTACGCTAACAAACTCACATGCATGCCAAGTTTCGTATTATTAGCTTCATAAGTTTTAGTTAGGCAAAATACTGACGTACGAAAAAATGACATTGCTTTACCGTGCACCTAATATTTAAGATGCAAAGATGTTTCAGTAAGCTTACTTGTTGCGAGATCTAGCCTTTCTACCTGTCTGGATGGTGGAGCTCTGGATGGCAATTGAAGAAGTCTGAATCTTACCATCCGAAGCAGATCTCCCAGCAGGTTCTTAACCCTTTAACGAGCAGTGTTCCCGCTCTGGCAACACCAAACTCTGACGTTTTGACTGTTGCCAGTCACGAAGAATAGATTTGATTTCTATAAAAATAGTTGCCGGTGACATATCTCCACGAGAATCCTTTACTTTTTAGCACGTCACTTCCTGTCAAAAAATGGTCACGATTATTTTTAACAGCACTGACATCTGCTGAAAAATGGAAGAATGCGAGAACAGCTGGATAGATTGCCCAATGCTGAAAAAAGGGCAGCCATTGCCATCGCTCGAATTAACTACCAGCAAGATGGCAGACGATCGAAACGTTCATCGCGTGACACAGATCCAGAGACTCTTTTTTCTTTTTACGCAACTGGCTGTGCCGCACATCCAGCTGCGTCAAAAAGGGTCTCTAGATCTGTGGCATGCGATGAACGTTTCGATCGTCCGCCATCTTGCTGGTAGTTAAGTCGAGCGATGGCAACGGCTGCCCTTTTTTCAGCATTGGGAAAGGGTTGCGCCCCAAAGGGTTAAAAAATCTTTCTTATTTGTGTTATTTTATAAAGTTTTAGTTAATTTTACCTTTTATCAGTTTTTTTTTTTTCTGTGGAGCGTTCCTGTTACTTGTTACTACTACAGTTAACTTTGGTTAAGTATGCATTAAATGTTATCTATAAAAGTATCTAAAGGGTTTTCCAAAAGGTATGATACAATTTTAAGTGGTCAGAATGGCAGCACTGCGTACTCTTTTTTGACATTTCTTGTGTCATTTGTGTTTAGTATCCTTTGCCATTTAATCATGGAAAGATACACGCTTGAACAACGTTTCAAAATTATTAAACTGTTTCATCAAAATCAGTGCTCATATGTGCATATTGAGAGAAATTTGAGGAGAATTCAGGGACCACATAATTCAGTTCTTGTGATTTAACACTTTGTGAATATTTTCTTTGGGGATATGTTAAGCCACAAGATTATGCTGATAATCCAATAACAGTTGAGGAATTAAAAACGAACATTGAACGTGTTATTCATGAAAGAACACCCAATTTATGTGAAAGAGTGATGGAAAATTGAGTTGACAGAATCCAGTATGTTTAGATAAGTCGTGGTGCTCACATGAACGATATTATTTTCATACTTAATGGCATAATGTAAGCTTTCAAAAAAAATTTTTAAAATGTGTCTCTGAAAAATTTATGTTTTTTTTAATTTTAAAATTATTTCACTATTAATGGAAAACCCTTTATTACACTGATTTCATTCTAAATTTTGATAATGTGTCTCATTGTCGTCACAGTGAGCCATTTTTTTTAATTTCATTCCGAGTACATTTATTTAGACAGGGGGAGAGGGAGAAGTGAATTCCATTTGAATACTAAAATAAGTTTGTTGTTTTCAAAAAAAGTTACATAATTTAAGTTTGAGGAGTAGTTGCATATACGAGGGTTCTCCCGAAATCAAGTTCCCCCATGGTGAATTCAAAAGAATGAAACATTATTAGCTGGAAAACGTCATTGCAAAAGATACAAGCAATATTTCAACTAATTCTCAAGATAAGAACAACCTGAAGCGTAGCATTTGTCGTACCATGGGATAAGTTTTTGTGGACCAGTGTCATAGAACTCCGCCGCACGAGAAAAGAGTCAGAGTGTCACAGTTGCAGGCAATCTTCGTCAGTGGAAAAAGTCATGTCCGGACAGGAATTTCTCCAAGTGCAAGTTACTGCACGCTTAAATCTATTGATTAAAACTAACACTCATTTATTGATTAAATTCCTTATCGGCCGATTTAAATCCTTTTACGCCAAAAAATACTCATTCAAGACAATAATTTGTGAATGCCACAATTCGCCTCAGCACTCTCCATCCGCTATATTCTATTTAACTCATTTTCCGCAAAAATCTTGTCTATTGGAGAATTCTGACTTCTCCCCCACGACCCATATCCTATTACTATCACGTGACCAACGCTCTTAACGGATAACGGTTCACAGTAAAAAACGCGGGCATAGTTGTGTGTGTATTCATTCGCTGGTGATAGTTTTATGTTATATCAGAATACCAAATGCATCTTTTTCATATTCAGAGTTGTGAAATAAATTCAGCCTAGATATGGAGGAGATGCTTTAGGTAAAGATTTCGCTTTAAGGCTGTGCTTCGAAAAAAGAGAACTCTGTTTTTAGTCTTGGTACACAAATTGAAATAAACTAATAACACCATGGTCTCCAAAAAATTCCAGATGGTTCTTCATAAGCTGTTTTACACACTGCGATAAGAGAAAAAGCTGTGGCTTTTGTGAAATTTTCAGAAAAAATTCTTAAACGTGGATCTGAGCTGCAAGATTTTTCGAACAGTGACACGCTTTGCGAAAATTTCCGATTTTTTAAGAATTTTTTCTAAAAGTTTTGAAACTGATACAGATTGACCTGTCTTCGCAGTATGTAATACAGCTTATAAAGAGACAGTTTCAAAATTTTGAAGTGCCTGGTATAATTAGTTTATTTGTAATTATGTACCAAAATCACATGATTTTTTCGAATAACACCGTTAATGACATAGTTTCTTACGATTGGATTATAAAAAGCTGTTGTAAAACAAATGAAGTTAGGATATCTCCACCCAAAGTGAGTAAGTAGTATTTTACCTTTTTCATGTCAATAAATTGGGTTGCTGCTTTCATTAAATCTCACAGCTGGTTTAACCATGATTGCATTTCTGTATTCTGACTGTACTGTGAATTCCTTTTATAACGAGAGACTATAGGGAAATTATATTCTATTTATTAAAAAAATTCTTTTTTATAGTGTATTAAGATATATGTAATGTATTTGAGTTTATTTAAAATTTATTTTCTCGGGCTTATAATCATAGATTACAGCTCTAATAATAAAAAATGAAGAAAACGAATCATTCAATATATTAATCAAAAACAGCAAATTTTAATAAAACACAATTTTTCTAGCTTAAAATAAGAATTGAGTACAGATATGTTAATTAAAAAAGGGCTGATTTTGCAAAAACGCTCATTCTATAGCTTAAATAATAATCATAATTGAGTACAGTTATATTAATCAAAAACGGACAGACACTCCTGATTTTTGATTATTATTTAGCCTAAATGGAGCTGTTAGCTGTTGTATAATGCTCAAAAATTGAGATTTTTTCGCTCCTTTGATTTTTTGTCGATGATTTGAGCAAATTTTACTCAATCGGGAGAATGTCTGTTTGGAAGTCAAAAATTGAGTAAAAATATACTCTGTTTGATTATTATTTTACTCAATAGATTTAAGCGTGTGGAAGTAAGATCGGTAACGTAAGGAAAACGTACAGTGTTACAGTGCAAAACAACTGTGACACTGTGGCTCCTTTCTCGCCCTTTAGCGAATATTTCACATTACCCTTTTGCAGTGATTTCGAAGATTGCTTCTTCTTATTAGACAGATTCGCTTAGTCAGATAGCACCCCCTTATCCTTGCAGACTTGAGCGATAGTACGGAAGTTTAACCCTTTGCGGTCATGCTAAATTTATAAATAAGTGTCGCGCTGGTCGATTCAGGTTTAGGCTCATCAAGGTCTGACAGTCGACACTGTAAAAGGTTTTTACGATTATTAATGTCATTCTCCAATGTTTGTTAGATAGTCCAACTACGGCTGAGCCCATTCCGTCAACCGAAATATTCAACACATTGGACAGGTTATTAATGCTCACACTTAATTAACATGCGTTTTTGAACTATTTACATGTTTTTATTTCAAAATCAAGTCAGACCATTAAAGACAAAAACTCGTAGTTTCCAGTGACACAGATACTAATTCATCTACATTTATTGAGGTTTTAAGGTTCATTTTTTTAATTGGTTAATTTGATTTCCTTGATTGAAAATCTATCAGTAAAAGTAAATATTTCAATGAAAGAAAATGAAATGAAGATAGAGTATTCTTTTTTATTTAAATAAAATTATAATAAATCAATGATACTAATTAAGGATGAAAAAAGTTCAATGTGCATTTATTTATATGAATAGGTGAACATAAATTATTTGATAAAATATTCTGGTTGTCAGTGTTAATAAAAAAAAGTTAATCATCGTTTCTGTGATGTAGGAAAAGTGTTCAGAATCAGAGGAAAAGTTTACAGAAGTTGGGAGGGTATTTTAAAAGTAGAATTCATATCTTTCTACATAACTGATGCAATTGATTATCTTAGAAGAGAGAAATGTGTTATAAATTACACAAGCAGCTCAGTTATCTAATAACTGATTAGGGGCTTTTTTTAAAAGTGTATCGTGTGGTGTTGTGGGATTAAGGCCAATTATATACACGAGGGATCTAGGCCAGTGGGTGTGCGCCCTTCGTGGGGGTCTTTCTAGGGGGTTCTAACCCGTATTTAAGTTTCGGAGAAAACCACTGAAAACTCAGAACGGTTAAGTCGGCAGATGCAACCTGGTTTCGAGCAAGGTACCTTCCGTCTCCCAGTTCAGTGTGCAATGCACTATGCCACTGGTGGGGCTTTTTTTAACAAGGAGAGTTGAAGATAGTGGACAGTCAGTAATGTAGTGAGCCCAGGAGGACGGTTTGGATTACGCTCAGATAGAAAAGGGCGATTTACCAAATTTATTTAAATTTTGATTGAAGGGGTCAGGATTAGTGAAGAAGATGATTTGTTCAATGAACAATAACATTGTATAAGCAAGGCCGGTCCTGCCATGCGTGCAAGGTCTGCACTGCACACAGGCAGCTGAAAAAAGGCGCGACCAAAATCTACTCACTGTTCTTGTTCCTTCTACTATGTAATACTTTGTACTGCAGTACTGAATCATTATTTCAGTTATTTTTCTTATTAATTCATAATTATTTCCCCCTATATATCACATGCATCATAATAAGAAAAAGCTTACAAATGCAAGATTATGAAGGAAAAGCAATGCAGTAGAACCTCGATCCATCGTTTTTCAAGGGGTGCGTAGAAAAAAACGATGCATGCGGGAAAACGACGAATGCGGGTTAAAGTCAAAATATGAAGAAAACAATATTTATGAATGCACACAATGTATTCATACTAAAAATAGTAATTTGTTACCAAACTGTAAAAGAAACAAATTGGAGTTGAAGAAAATTAAGTGATATTTATTTTTAAAAAATCAGTAACTTTACACTGGGTTTTTCCTTAATTTTTTTCATTAAACGAAAATTTTAAAGATTTACAATAGTTTTCTTGCCTTTTCTGTGTTTTCATGTTTGTATATAAAAGTTCACACAATTTAAAATACGGTAATTGCGTTCGATAAAAGTGTCACTTGTGTAGGTTGTCTCATCGGCAGGAATATTATTCTCCGCTTCTTCGCCATTATTTTTATATTTTGCATCATCAGACATTTCTTCCATTCTTAAGACACGTCGCTACGTCTATATTAAAGGAAATATAATCTCTATATTTCACACCACATGCTCTGCTTCATGTAACAACACTTTATCTGCAACACCTTCATCAACCCAAGAAATCATACCAGAAAATAAATAAGCTTGTATGCCGTATGGAACCATCTGAATTTCGATTTCATTTCTGTCAGGAGAAATATTTTACAACGATGAACGCGGGAAAAGGATTTTTTGACGAACGATAAATGCGGGTTTCGTTAACGTTATTTAAATACAGCTTGTGCAGGGACCATAGAAATAAAACGATCAATGCGGGAAAACGATGATTGCGGGAACGATAGATCGGGGTTCCACTGTACAAACAATTTTAACATTTACTCATTAGTTTTAATGATTTGTGAATAGAAATTATTCGATTTTTTCATCCATCCAAAAATTGTGGGATGGTGTGGTACGATTGGATATGCTCTCGTTTGAAATGTGAACATGGTCCTTTGCATGTGTAGAGGATAGCTTGAGAGTAATAAGACATCCTCGGATTAGTTTCGTACCCTCCACCTCTTCTGGAATCCAGGAGAGGTGATGCGTATTCCATTACAAGAAATAGGGCTTGTTGGAGGCGTATACACTTATTCCATCGACATCCCAAACGATTTCTTTGAAATTTAAGACTTGCAAACTATTTTATTCAGGGCTTCTATTCATATAACATGGTGGATTCTGCGTCCTTACAAATAGCGCCTCTTAACCCTTTGACGTGAAGTGGTTGCGTCGTGAAACCACCTTATTTCAGCGCTTTCACTGCTAGTTGTAAAATAACATGGTTAAATGGTCCCAACGCTGAAAAAGTGCAGCCGTTGCAGCACAGCTAGATGTGTCAGAAAACTTTTTTAGCTCCATGGCACCAGACGGGTGATTAAATCGACTGTCATATTGTTGGTAATTAAATGGGTCGATGGCAGCGACTGCACGCTTTCAGCGTTGGGCAGTCTATCCAGTTGGTCTTCTGTATTGATGTGAAAATGCTTGCGCTTCAAAGGGTTAAAGTTTTAAAGTTTGAACATCAAACGTCTTCTGATTTTAAACTCTTTTCGTGAAAAGCTTTTGTACTGCCATCTAAATGTATTAGTTGAAACACAATAGTAAAGAATTGTACCCCTCCCCAGCAGGTTTGTGTCCCTTTTGGTTACTAATGTACCAGGGAGTGAAGCTCCCTCTACGACATCGCAAACATCTCAAAAGTGGAGTCTTTAGAACCCCTAATGCATAACGAGCAGTTGTCTTCATTTGAACACCTCATCAGCTCCCGTTTTCCTAAAACATTAACTTACAGGTAAGAGATACATCGAACGTACATTTTCTTCCGTTTGCAAGTCAACTCCCCCCTCGCTCCCGTGAAGCACGGGGATCAATTACTTCAGCTCACTTCCACGATGTTATAACTCGGTTCCCTTGAAATTCCCAAATCCCTCCTTAATTTAAGGCATTCTCGGAGAGCGTTTATATTGCAGTGGCGTTCCTTTGCATGTGGGGCGGAAAGGAGGGAGAGCGACAAAAGGGGTTGGCCGACCCCGGGATGTTTGAGAGTAATAAGACATCCCCGGTGTGCCTTCCGAGCATTCCGGCAAGCATGCGAGGAACGTGCGCCACTTTATGCACAAATGCATCTCTGGGATTCGAAAAGAACTGATGTCGGAGAGGGGGTGGATTCTTGTGCACTTCAAGGCGGCTAATTTTGTGCAGAAGTTTTGATGGTTCGAAAAGTTCGTTTCCGGTTATATTTTTCATTACTTCTCCCGCTTTATTCGAGGTTAAGCGGCTTAAAAGTCTTGAGACAGCTCCAAGAAGTTGAAATTCCATACTTTTTTTTAATATTCTATAAGAGGTGCTTTGCTTATCAACCCCTCAACTCTCATAATCCCAGAGCACTTAAAGCCGTATGTTCCTGAAGTTATGCATCCGAAATTTACCATCATGCTACGATGTATGGTAGGTTTCTGTTCTTTTAAAAATTCTGTTTCCCCAGTGTACCACTGGGTTATATTTCAGGTAACTTGGACTTTCATTAACTACAAAGGCCTTGAAAAGGTTAGAAAACACAAAGTTTCAAAATTTGATAACTTTAAGTACCTCGGTATTCTATAATGCTCTGAACAATGAATAGCCAAGAAGTACAAGGAAGAATTAATAAATTATCAATAAGAATAGCTATAGAAGATCAATAGATACTTCAGCTTATAGATGAAAAACAAATAGCCTTATTCACCAAACATTTAACGCGCGTGCTAGCACGTCAACACGGGCTACATACATCAAAGGTTTGTTGAAAAATTGTATTCACCAGGCCAAACACAAGGATTAGCACCAGACCCGAGCCTGATCTAGCACGCGAAATCTGATACGCAGGATTCGGAGGATTAACATCCAAAATATGTGTTAACGCATGCTCAGTGAAGTTCAGCCATGATCTCAGTAAAGCCATATCTCCCATTTCTATTTACTGTACAATGACTTTGAAGATCTGGAAAATTTGGAAATTTTAGAATACCTCGGAAAGACATTTTTGCACCATTAACATATATGCTCGTTGTGTTTGCAAACAAGCATTAAAAATTTAAAACTTTATAGCGAACATTTCAACTTTAACTTTGCGAATAGCAGAATAATATTCTCTGACAATATATGCCTAAAAAAGGTGTTTAGAGTGTAAAATTTAATTTTGATTCATGGTTTCTATGGAACGAAAAATATTTTTAAGTAGAGCAAGGTCGAAAATATAACTAATAAATATTTTATATTTCTTAATTAAGTGAACATAATGATGCAAAAATGTACAAAGAAAGACCTCTGCGAATACATCGGTATACCTATACCTTTCGCATTAACATGCATTTTTCAATCAATATTTCATTTCCGGTCAATGCATACGCTCCTTCTTCCTGAGCAATTTCCTGATAAATCCCGAGCAGCTCATAAGGGGAAGTGCACGTGAGTCCGCATAACTAAGTACTATTGCTCGAAAAAAGTACTGTAATTTATAATTTGAGTATAACGAAGACAATTTTACTTTCATTGACTTGTCTGTGCTCACGTTCTCGATGAAAAGATTGTTGTTCGTTATACATTTATTTTGTGAAGCTGTTTTATTCCAATTTGTTAAGCAGTGAAATCCAACATTAGCTACGCATTATTTGCCTAAAATGCTTATAACTCTTGACAGTATAATTTATAGTTTGTTTTAACTAATTAAGAGTACATTGTAAACAGAAAAAGAAAATGTAAACCCAAACTAATTCTTTGTATTTAACTGATGTATCGGCTGAATCAAAATAATAATACTAAGTCCTTTTTTCCCCTTTAGTATTTACTGCGACATGGCTGCTTCACTTTCTGTATTTAAAAAGAAAAACAAAATGTGGAAAGTTTTATATGCGTATGTTTCTCTGTGCAGGAGTGAATCCATTTTACCTCTAAATACTTCAAGGTAAAAATTAGAAAAGACCAAACAAATATGATTTCATATTTTATTTACTTATTTATTCTTCCAATAGCAGCACCGACAAAGAAGAAGAATCGCTCTCACAAAACGCCAAGCGCCTCTTATTTTGGGGGTTCCGTTTAAAATATTTCTCTGATGATGCGTAAAAACATTATTGAGTAAAATATTTTCTCTGAGATTCGCGCGTAAAAATCCTTGCTATTTTGGATTTGTTGCGATTTCATGGACTTGCAAGTTTTAGAACATTAATTGGTGGAATGAATTTGTAAATGTTGATGCAAATTTTTTTCATGGAAAGAAAGAGAAACTCAGTATATATCTCCTTACAAACTATACTAACACGAATTTGACTATTTTTTAGACTTTCCAACAAGGCGGAAAATTTAAAAAAATAGTGGAATTTTCAAATATTAAAAAATAGTCGAACAACAATTGACGACTGCGGACTTTTTCGGTTTCGAAATGTTTGGGAACTACTTTTAGAAAACTGCAAACGGAACTTCGATAAGTTTTACGACCTAGTGATGGACGCGAGACGAAAAATAGGCGTCTCGCTTCTCGCAAAACAGCCGAAAAGCTTTGTCTCGTCTCGCAAAATCCCTATATCGTAATGTTAAAAATGTTTGTCTCGTCTCTCAAAAAAGCTGTAAATCTCTGTCTCGTCTAGCGTCCATCCCTATAACGACCGGTGCGCTTGTCAGGATTTACCATACCTTTTTTTCTTTTTCTTTTTCTTTTATTTTTTTAGGGTGAATAGTTTTATTAATTTTCTTCGCCAAACTCTATGATTTTCCAAATCAATTTACTGCAGCAGCTACAGCTTGAATTAAAAAGAAAAAAAAATCTCTCATCTGAATACCAGGTGTCGATGGCTTTTTATGGGAGTTAGTTCCCACGTTCAGACGCGATACCACCACGTGCTCGAGCGGTAGCCTAGCACATGCTGCTGGCACCTCTGAGGGGGGTCCGACTTAAAACCGCCTTTTTTCAGACGTAACCAACTGTCTGGTGGCAACAAAAGAAGGATTATAACACCTCGGCTCGCTCTTTGATCTGCGGATAGGAGTGAGATTTGGTAGGCGGTGATTCATGGGTTTTAAGCTGCTCTTATTTCAGTCCTCTCTCTCTCTTTTAAACCAGTGTGACTTTATTCTGATACATATTCAGAAAAAGTCACATATGTGTATTCATGTGTTGTGTAGCACTAGAAAATAATTCCACTCCAATGTGTGAAAAGTACAGGATATTGAAATCTGTAGTCCGACTCAGTTGTGTTTTGTGTGTGTGTTAGGGGGTAGGGGTGGAAGAAATCGGTAAACTTCGACACAATCTCTTGCTAGTGGACAATTTTTGTGGAAACTGTATTCTCAAACATGAGACTTTAATAAGTTTTCAATCACGTGTGTTTGAAAATCTTGATTTTTTTTTTTCAATTATTAAGCGTCTGTGTATATAGAAATTTGTATTTGATATTCAAAATCAGGACAGTCAAAAGTTCCAAAGAACTTCGACAAATTTCTGTGTTTTCGAGCAATTGCGACTTTCAATTTCATATGCGCATTGAGCAATTTTTTTCGAGACTTTCATGCAACATGAATATTTCAAAGATATAGACGCATTTTAGTATCTGAATATGTAAATTAAGACACTTATCTACTATTGTATCATTGCGCATGTAAATCTCTGTTGGGTATTACACATGTAAATTAAAAACGGCTAAATGTTAATAAAATTTGTATAAAATTTATCAGGATATATCACCGTCTGACAGCGTTGGTACATTTGACAATTTTACTGGAAGTTCCTGAAAAAATGAGTATTTTAAAGTAAGTATTTCAACACACATTTGATTCTAATTGCAAAACTTATCCTTGCTTTTATTACTTGTTTATATTGAATTTAGAGAAATCTATATTTGGTATTCAAATATAGAAATTAAATTATTGCGTGTAAAATTTTATAAAATTTCGAACAGGCCTGCGTGCTGGATCAATATCATTTTGTTGTCCAGAACACTTTAAAATTTGAGCAGAGCACTTTCAAAACCGTACAGAATATCTTTAATCACGATAAAATAACAAATACCTTTCTTCTCTCATCTGCATTCAACAATGTACTCTACACTCAAACAAAAAATGATTACAGCACAGTGTGGGTAAACGTAGCGCCAACACGTTGAGATGCAAACTGTACTAATATGCTATACAATATCCTTCGTGATTGGCTTATCAACATCATTACGTCATTTTTGTGAGTGGATTAACAGCACACAGTGCTGTATTATTTTACAGCAATATGTGTGGTAAAATTACAGGTGCTTCTTACTGTACAAGTTTCTCAATAAACATTTCAGCTTCGTTCTCACCCGACTTTACGGTTAGACCACTTCCCAGTATATTTCCAAATATATTTTCCAATTTTAAAACTGAATTTTAAAAGAAAAAATTATACAGTACAATCTTTCACTACAACGATATCCTCTATAACGATAATTCAATCTCTATTACAATAATTTTTACAGTCCTGGCTTAGTTTCCTTTAGATTAATGTGTGTGTAAAGCAGTTTTCTCACTCTACAACAATGATAAAATTATCCCTTCCATCGCAATAAATCTCCCTCTAACGAGATTTTTTTTCTTTTTCCAAAATCCAAATGATGCATTATACACTAACAAAGTCTAGATAAAATGTGTCTGACCGCTGGATGGTGTTCTCAGGTTACACACTCTGTCAAAAAATTTAATCAGTTTCCGTTTCGCATTCCTGATATAACTTTCGTATACCGTCATAAATAAGACGAGCCTTTTACTCGCAAAAATAGATTTACTGACTGCACATCATTGAAATACATACAATACTTACAGAGTTGGAATGAAAAAAAGTATAGATGGCGGGCTCGGGCGAAGTCAGGCCTTACAGGCCTACCACCAGAGGAAACATTGCCTCTGTACTTGTCACTCGCTGAAGCAGATCTCTTTTCTCTTGGCTCTGGGTTGGAATCTCAAGTGGATTTCGATCACGTGGTATGCTTGTAGTAAGTGTCCGAAAGTTATGAGATTCCTCATGACTCTATAATGTTGACCAATGTTTTGTAAATGAACTTGATATGCATTAGCATTCAGAATAATCATTTCTGAATACTGATTGCGAAGAACCAAGCCGTTCCTATGAAATATATTTATTTTAAAACAGCAATAAATAAATAAATAAATAAATGTGCTTCTCGAAACTAGAATCGCCTAACTAGAATCAAGCTTCCTCGTTTCTTGATGCAAGAGTGGATACTGGAATACAGCTCCAAATCTTCATTAGCATATTGAATGCTATGATTCGTAATTACACCCTTTTACAGTTCATTAGCAACGTTACTTTTACAGAAAGAACGAATTAGTAACGATGGCAAATTGTTATTCTATAAATGCAATGTTTGATACAACTTTTCACTTCTTCTATGAATAATGAAAATTCAGTGACTCAGGTTTGAGCAGTAATATTATCCCTGCCTCTCACAATGATGGACAATGAGCATTAGCTCACCCTGCCCATATCTGACACAGACCATACTTTCATAGACCATACTTACATGTGAACAAGATTTCAAATTTTCGTAGTCATTGTTACATGTTCACAGCTGTTATAACACGGGCGAAATCCAAAATACTTTCAAACTTTCTGAAAAAAGGCTAAAAATAATTAACTTCTCCTTGTGCGAAGAACAGGCACCATCAGGCAATGTTTCAATATGCACTAGTGTTCAAAATTAAATTAAAAAACACGTTTTTCGTAAAAACTGAACCTGCCACAAGTAAAATAAGTGAGATTTATAATTTATAAATAATTATTGTAAAATGCAAAGCTACGCTGGTTACCAACTTCGTGGCCAAATAATGTTCAGCGTTGGTGTATAAGTACAAGGCGCAATCTACACTTGGATATTTTTTATTTGTGACCTTAATCTTACACAACGTTGTACTAGACTCATTTATTTTAACGATGGCATAAATGATCACACTTAATGCCAATTAATTTTCTCTTGGTGGATTCTCTTTGCCCAATTTGTACGAGTATTCCAAATAATGCATCCCCCCCCCCCCAATATGATCTATGGACTTTTAAAAAAAATAGCATTCCAACATATGACGTCATATTTCCCCCCTCTGCAATATAGCCTGCTTACCACCTGGAAGGCTCTATTACCTACTCTACATCATAAAACAAGCGAAACGATAAGAAGAGAGGAGAGGAGGTGCGTGTGTGGAGCCCAGGGAACATAGAATAGAAGGCTCATTGCACTTCACTTCACCCAACTAAACCTTTCGATTCCAGCCGACTTTTCATTTGAGAGTAGGGGGGTGCTCTCTCAGAGACCAGAACAAAACAACTGAGAGGTAAAGAATAAGGTAAAGAAAAGCCGGGATTAAAAGCGCCTCCGACTCCTCTAAACTCAGCTCTCGCTCTCTCTTTCCCGCAAAGAAAAGAGAGGGACGGTGAAATAATTGTTCCCGTTCGGGATCTGGCAATCGGAAATCAAAGTCGTCTGTCCATTGTGGTAAGTGAAAGAAACTAATCTCGGTTAGGGAAAAAGTTGTTCTTTGCCGCCATTGTTGAGACGTGATATTTTCACATAGATGTTAGTTTCTCCCCTTTTCTTGTTCACGAAATCAAAAAGTTCAGGCCATGAACCGAGAAGTCAAGTGGAATGGAAATACGGACGGAGGAGTTGGGGGGGGGGGGGTTGATCTTTTCATAAGTTGAGAAAACTATAGGGTTTGAATAGTTCAACTGGAAACGATCCCAGGCTTAATTTCTGAAGCACAATTTTCGACTTTTGTCACAAACGATGCTTTTCGGCAAAGAAGAATGCTTTGAATTAGTTAAAAACTACCAGGGCCGGATTTGCCCCGGGGCCTCCACAAGAGTGGGGCCCCCACAAGAGACATACTTTATGATGTGCAAAATAATTTTAAAAAAAAATAAAGTTATTGAAAATGTTGCTTGAAAAATAACGTCACGACCTGCATCTCCAAAGAAGTCAGATGCAAATCATCTGCTTCTTAAAACACATTTCGCATACTCATGATCGGTTGCGAGCCATATTGACGTTCAACACCAGATAAGAAGTAGACATTATTGTTTGTGTAAATAAAATCTACTTCCACGGGAATCGAACCCTGGACCTCTAGGCTACGGCGAACTCATTTTGCCACACCGGTCGTCGAAATAATTGTTAACTTGTCTGAGAAATAATTAGGGGACCCCACTCCTTTATTTTGCCCCAGGGCCTCCACACTTCTAAATCCTGCACTGAAAACTACAATTGTAATATTTCGTCAAAGGATGATGGGAAAGGTATCGTATTACGTTGTTATTGCTGAGTATAAAGCTCTTCAAGTTATATGTGTATATGTGGTATACATGTATACAGAGATGAGTTCGGGCTCATTTTTTGAAGCCCGAGCCCGAGGACGTTTAATCCGAGCCCGCCCGAGCCCGAGCAATATTATTAAAGTTGGAGTCCGAGCCCGCCCGAGCCCGAAATTTCAGCTTAAGAAAAATAAAATTAACTACTTCATTAATAGGATAGAATAAATTTTGGAGCTTCACACACCTTCTAGTCCCCCGTGCCGCTATATTTTTAAATAAGTACGTCTATTTATTCCATGAATCACTTTTTAAAATCTGTTTCAAGGAGTATGTTCAACAAAGGAGATATTTTTCACGAGCCCGAGCCCGCCCGATCCCGAGTCAGGCCCGGGCTCGGGCTTTCGGGCTCGGGCTGAGCCCGTCTCATCTCTAATGTATACATATACAATATATAACAAAGTTAGGGAAAAGGGTATAGAATTTTATGATATCGATTAAAAATTTTCCTCCCAATGGTGTCGGGACAATGAGGCTTGCTGGCACCAATGACCCAAAGAACTATTCCGGCAGTGGCTTAGCCCCCGGTAGGATCTCCCAAGTCAGACAGGTTTGAGGGTAGGTGCCTGACGAAAAGGAACACTCACTCTTCTGGTCCTCCAAGTTGGGGGGTTATCTAGTAGGACTTAGCTCCCCTTTCGAAACAAAAAATTAACTTGTTACGAAAACAGACACAGGAAGAGTGGAAGAGACAATTTTACAAAGGATAAAAGGCAAACCTTAACCATAGAATAAGTACAATAAAGAATGATTACTGTTGTTAAGAAAAGTGCAGAGAGATAAATTCATATCTAGTCTTCAATAAATCAGCACAAGATGTTGAAGAATATGAGACAAGGAGAATGCCATAAAACAATTTAAATACGATCCATATGAGATCCAAATGGTGTTTTTCCAAGGATGTTGTATTTCAATTACATTGTTTAGAGCATATACATACACGCTTAAATCTATTGAGTAAAATAATAATCAAACGGAGTATATTTTTACTCAATTTTTGACTTCAAACAGCCATTCTCCCGATTGAGTAAAATTTGCTCAATTCATCGACAAAAATCAATGGAGCGAAAAATTCTCAATTTTTGAGCATTATACAACAGCTCCATTTAGGCTAAATAACAATCAAAAATGAGGAGTGTCTGTCCGTTTTTGATTAATATAACTGTACTCAATTATGATTATTATTTAAGCTATAGAATGAGCGTTTTTGCAAAATCAGCCCTTTTTTAATTAACATATCTGTACTCAATTAAGATTATTACTTTAGGCCAGAAAAAGGGTGTTTTATTAGAATTTGCTGTTTTTGATTAATATATTGAATGATTCGTTTTCTTCATTTTTTATTATCAGAGCTGTAATCTATGATTCTAAGCCCGAGAAAATAAATTTTAAATCAAGGCAAATACATTACATATATCTTAATACACGATAAAAAAGTATTTTTTTAATAAATAGAATATAATTTCACTATAGTCTCTCGTTATAAAACGAATTCCCAGTACAGTCAGAATACAGAAATGCAATCATGGTTAAACCAGCTGTGAGATTTAATGAAAGCAGCAACCCAATTTATTGACATGAAAAAGGTAAAATACTACTTACTCACTTTGGGTGGAGATATCCTAACTTCATTTGTTTTACAACAGCTTTTTATAATCCAATCGTAAGAAACTATGTCATTAAAGCGAAATCTTAACCTAAAGCATCTCCTCCATATCTAGGCTGAATTTATTTCACAACTCTGAATATGAAAAAGATGCATTTGGCATTCGGATATAACATAAAACTATCACCAGCGAATACACACACAACTATGCCCGCGTTTTTTACTATGAACCGTTATCCGTTAAGAGCGTTGGCCACGTGATAGTAATAGGATATGGGTCGCGGGGGAGAAGTCAGAATTCTCCAATAGACAAGATTTTTGCGGAAAATGAGTTAAATAGAATATAGCGGATGGGGAGTGCTGGGGCGAATTGAGGCATTCCAAATTATTGTCTTGAATGAGTATTTTTTGGCGTAAAAGGAGTTAAATCGGCCGATAAGAAATTTAATCAATAAATGAGTGTTAATTTTAATCAATAGATTTAAGCGTGTATGGTACTGAAGTAATGGGTACTAAACGATGTAAAAAGATGAGATTTAAAATAGGTAATAAACATCTGATTCACCTATTATTTGCAGATGACTAAATTGTAATGTCTCAAAATAAGGAATACCTGAATAATTTCACTGATGGGGTATTAAAGGCTTATGACCAACGTGGCCTGAGAATTAACCACCGGAAAACAGGCCATATGAGAACACGAAGAGATATTTTCATAGATGGATATAAAATCAGGACCGTACAGAATTTCAAATATCTGGGGTCAATACTGGGAAAAGATGGTTCATCGGGAATGGAAATCAAAAAGAAAATATCTGACTCTAGGAAAATAATAGGCATACTAAACTCAGTACTATGGAAAAAAAATATTTTAGAAAAAGCAAAAAGAACCATCTTTGACATCCTGATCGAAAGTGTTTCACTGTATGGACTAAAAACTTGCGGACAATCGAAATGTGCAAATGAAGGAAGAAAAAAAAAAACTGTTATCTACAGTAACAGACCTTTTGACAACGGTCGGCTAAAAATTCAAGGCTAGAAAAGAGGACCAATGTTGAAGTAAGAACAAGAGTGGGTTCTAAGAGAAACATCCTTGCGAAAACTGACAAGAAGAACTACAATGGTTCGGACATGTCCATCCAATGGATGGAGGGGGAAATACCACGGTTTGTACTGAACTGGAAACCTGAAGGGAAAAACATGCGGTGAAGACCAAAAAATCTGTAGAAAGACAAGCTTATATACGAGACACGACGGAAAATGGAATAGATGAGGAAAATGCTCAGGAACTAGAAAGATAGAGACATTTTGGACTAGAAATCATCTCTTTGCCACGCATGCGTACTTTTTGGCAGCCTATCTATTAAAACATTCTACTGATGTGCACGTATTCTCCTCCCCCCCCCCCCCCCCCGAATTTATCTAATGGCCTGCATCAAAATGGGCAATAATAAAACATAGATTCGAATGAAAAAACGTGTTACGTAAAACAAAAATTCTGTTAAATTTCGTTTAAAAATAAAATAATAAGAGATTTGTGCTACTTAAATCATGGATTCAGATTGTAAAATAAAGTTTTTCTAGTTCGATTAAACAGTAACATCATTACTTGGGGCTCAGAATTGCAAAAATGAGTTCGATTCTGTTCCAAATTTTATGTCACGGACGGCATTTAAATTAGCCCCGAAAACTTGTTTCGCGTCAAAAACTGTAAAATGCAAAATTACGTCAACTTTCGTTAAAAAAATGATAGAAAATTTGGGTAATTTATTTTTCTTTTTCCCTTCGCTTTACTTAAGGTAATTACACTAATAGCATATATAATACCCTGAAAAATCTACCACTCCTTTAATAAATAAACTGCAAAACCTAATACAAGCGTACAGAAAGAAAAAATCAGCAATTTATCATTTTCACAATGCACGGTAATTAGAGCTAAACACTTTCTTAGATCATTAAAATAATAATAATGAATGAAGAAAGAAGTATACACACAACCGCTCTCCCTTTCTCATTCAGAATTTTTCGTCTTTTTTTTTTTTTTTTAATTCATAGACATTGTTCTGAAGTAACTGAAACGTGCCTGAAGAACTTTCCAAAAGAAAAGAAACGTAACTACTGTAACGTCTTATATTATCAAGCTGAGTTTATTTGCCTTCAAGTATTTTAAGTTTCATAGTAACGAAAACACTCTCTGAATTAGGTAACTGGTGTCTGAGTGGGGGGAAAAAAACGCTTTTTTTTTTCGCTTCAATTTCCTTTCCTTTGCATATTTTTTAATTAATTACCTCCTTTAGTAGCTTCATTCCCAGCTTTGTTCATTTTGTACATTCCATTCCTGACTGGAAATAAAAGCTATCCGCGGGACGCCCTTTTTTTTCTTTCTTCTTCTTTGTTCTTTCTTTTGTGATGCCACACACGCTACAGAAATTTGTATTCACTACCCCCCTTTTTTCCGTTTTCTTATTTGCATAACGTTCTCGTTATGTCAGATATAAAAGAAACAACAGGGTGAAATAACTCTGCTACATGCAATGTGCGTAAAGGAATTACCTCCACGTACTAGAGTTAATGAAAATTTTCAAATTGTATTTATAGTTGCTCGGTTGGCAACAGAAAAAAACTAAGTTCCTAATTACGGAAATAATAATAATAAAAAAAATAGCGACGATGGGGAAATGGAGGGATTTTATGCGAAAGCGCAGCAATATTCTAACTTTAATTATGAAAGAAGTCGAATAATAACTAGTTACCAAACAAAGGAATAAAAATCTTCAAAATAAAAATGGCTAACGATGTATGTTCTTAATCAAGCCGTTTATTGCAATAAAAGTTATTCATTAATTCTTCATGGTGGGTAATTTAGAAATATGTTCCAGATAAAAATTAACAAATAACTGATTCGGCTATTAGATTAAAGCACATTGTAGCTGGTTAATGATTACTTTCGAGTAATGTAATTATCAAAACATACTGATGTGACTAAGCTATGTTAAAAAGACACTAAATGATAATAAAAATGTATGAAATAAAAATGAAAGTTGTTTTATTGATAAAAATTATGCCAAAAACTATCAGTTTATAAAAAACAGTTTTTGTTTAATTTCTTATTATTGTCGTCAGAGCGAGACAAACAAAACTATAGCATATTGAATTTTTTTATATGCAAGCTTATTAAAAATGTTGTATTCAGCAGAATTATTAATCAGAATAGGAAGTAAACAGAAAAATTAAATAAATATAAAAAATGTAAGTTAAAGGAATATCTGAAAAATGAATAAATGATTTGAAGATAATTAGTTATTAAATAATTGAATATATGAAATGATATGAAGTAATTAGTTTTAATAAAAAAAGTAATCCAAATAACTATAAAAATGATGTTTGATTCGCAAGTGGTTCGTTTATTCTATTCTTTTCATTAAGTATATATTATCTGACAACGGTTATGAACGTACACGACTTTCTTGCATCTACAAGGAAACACCGTATATGAAATTTTCAAGAGATAGTTTATAAAAAGCGTGTAAATCAAAATTTAATTTAATACCTCTAAGGGACAAATATAATAATAAAACCTCATATCTATGACGTTCATCTTATTTATTTGATTAAACTGATTTTTATAATTAAATTTAATAAAACTGGTGTTATATTTAAATAATCATTTGGTGCTTTTATATACTATCACTCACACAACGTACAACAAAGATTAGAAATTAGCAAAAAATCTTATTATTTTTAATAGTTTAATCATCTGATTGATGCTTATGTTGAATCGATAGTTACTTACGTACTACATCGTTAACCACTTTAACCAAGAATTTTCATTTTCCAATTGGTGCAATTAGGCTACAATAACGCTAAATAGGTACTCAATTCTTTTATGCTGGGGTGGATAATTTTATTTCATTTCACTAGATGGCCGTTTATTGTTAAATACATAATCATTTTTAATATCGCCAGCTGTAAATATTTGCCAGAATGATTAAAGGTCAATCTGCTGCTGTCGACGGTACAGTACGCAAAATGCACTGAATAAATTCGTTTTTGTACAAGGCATTTTTATCTTTTGATTACAAATATATTTTATCAATACAACAATGATATAATGTTGAAAAAATAGTTATTTTAATGCGTTAAATTTTTTTATGAAGAATTGATGATCAAATTCACTTCAGTTTAAACCATTAGTACCCAGCCAGTTTTATCACCTCTTCCAATTCATGTTGATGCCAGCCGTGATAAAACAATTTCTAACATTAGTGAGGTATGAAGAATGCACTCCTTTTGCTAAGAATATGAATAAAACAGTAAAAGATTAATAATTTACTTTGGCTAAGCCTTTTTTGGCTGTCATATTTATTATTAACGAAAATTAAAATTGAAAAATAAATTAGTGCTTATGTATTTTTGCGACTGACAGCAACAATGGCAAAATTTGAGCGTCTTCGAAAAAGGACGTGGGTCGTTAGTTGGTTAAAAACAATGAGAAATTCGAGAGATTGAAGGTGATTTATTATTCAGTCATTAATTTAAAAAAAAAAAATGGTTTTTCAAAGAGCACAAAATTAAGTTTTACATGATAAAAAGTTTCAGTCTCTTGATTATGGTAGCGGGTATACTGCTGTTGAACCTGTGATGCTAATAGGATAACAATTAAATTTTATTGATAATAATACATTTTTCAATGACCTAAACGTGGAAGACGAAAAGTTTGATATTATTTTTATTTTATTTTATTGTTCTAAATCCAGTAATGATGTGCCATGATGGTTTTACTAACTGACATATGTCCGCAGACCTGTGATTCAAAAACAAATTAACAAATCAATAGTTTTTTAAAAGGCTCATCAAGCATTCACAACTGTTAAGGTTCAAATCACTGGCCATTATACTATGGAGGCACACAGCGGGCTGCCAGCATTATCCCCTATGAAGGGAGGGACAAATTAAAACCCAAGCAGGAAATCGAACCCGGACCCACAGTGTGATAGAATGGTTCGTTAGCCACTACACTACTACCTGGGCGTCTTAAAGCATCATTGTTGTTCACAAGTACATCAAAACTGCAAACTATCATCTTTAAAACGAGGTATCATGGTTGTTTCTAATGAAATTTTGAACTCCTGAGAACGAATTTGCTTTCATCTGATTTTTGCTCATTTGCGTAGATGCCTGAGAAAGATTAAATCTGTGTTCTACAAAATCTGTTGTGAGTTCAGATAAATTTAACAATATAAAATATAGATTTCGATAAAAGCGACTACATTTTAAATAAAATGCTAATTTCAAACTTTTAGGACGAGAAATTGCTTAGGATTTGGTGTATTTTAGCTAATGTGTCCCGTTTTGAGCGGGACCGTCCCGCTTTCTCATAACGTGTCCCGTTGAGCGTAAGCACTGCCGAAATATCTCGTTTTTAAAAAGAGAGTCACTTTAAAAAAAAAAAAAAAGCCGGGAATGATCTTAATTTTAGTTTCGAATTACAAATCTTTTATAATCCTTCTTAAAACAGAAAGGGTCTTTTAGAACTTTATTCTTATTTTAAGATCAACATGCTTTTTTTTACTTCAATATGCATACTTTTTTAACCGAAAAATTAGTAAATGTCCGTTTTGAAATAAATAAAGAAATAAATGATCACATTAATTTTAGTAACCAAAAGATTTATATCTGTGTACTGCAGTGAAAACTAGAAACTAATGAAAGAAACTTTTTTATGACTCAGCCCTTTAAACCGCGTGAGCATCTTGGAAATGGGCAAATAATGTAAAGTTGTTTTCACTATAAAATTCTCATGAAGCTTTAAAATTAGAATAAATAAATAAATAAAATAAATAAATAAATTTTTGATATGAAGATTTATAATTATTAAAAATTAAGTTCTTAAATTACTTGCAAGCTTTAATAACAAAATATATTTTGTGATAACTGAGTTATGATAAATAATTAAAATTATAGATGCATCGCAGTGAAAACTGGAATGAAGTGATTTACGTCACAAACACTTAGAGTGTAAATCTTCGAAGCGCAAGCATTTTCACGGCGATATAGATGAACAACTGGGTATATGGCCCAACGCTGAAAAAGTGCAACCATTATCGCCCGATTTAACTACCAACAGCATGGCGGTCGATCGAATCTTCAATCGTAGGCAGCTGTGCCAAAAAGGTTCAAAAGCTCTGTGGCACGCGATTGGCGATTCGACCGATTAGGGACTGTTGCAGTAAGTGAAAGCGTTCGAATTGTGTGGTTTCACAGCTTGACCACAGCGCGTTGAAGGGCTAAAGAATTTATGCGTTTCGTTCACTCTCAAAAATTATTTCTTCAATTCACGGAAATTTTACTACCAGAATATCTCGTTACATGACGATAGCCGTTTCTTTTTTTCTCCTGTCAACTTCTTCAGAGACAAAAGTTTTTTCCCCTTCTTCAGATTTTCGATTATTCGTTGAAAAAATAAGAAATAAATTATTATATAAAGACGCTCTCTCAAAAACCATTTCTTCTATTCACGGAAGTTTTTCTAGCAGTAGTTCTGCCGGAATATCTCCGTTATTTGACGAATTTCAGTTTCTTTCTTTTTTTTTTTCTTCTGTAAATTGAAGAAACTTCTTCAGACTCAGAGAGTTTTTTTCCTCTTCTTCAGATTTCGGGAAGAAGAATTCATGGAAACATTACTTTTCCATAGAAGTACGGATATTATTCGCTAAAAAATGAGTGATAAATTAATGCATAACGGCGAGTTTTTCTGAGAGTCCTGTTAGGGCATACTCTGAAGCCGAAGGGTTTGGGCTTACTGAGTACAGATATGACATAACGTTATAGGTAAATGGAGAGTCTAGAAGCACAACGAACACTTCATTATTGAACGTATGTGTGCATAAAAAAAGTATAAACCTTTGTTTTACTCCCGAACGAAACTAATTACTTGGTAACCTTTTATTAGCTTTATTTTTCATATCACTTTCTTTAGATGACACGTAACGAGACTGTTATGCAAAGAAAAGAAACGAGAAATGATCCTTTTGTATCGTGTATTGAAAAAAAAAATGCAATAATGATTTGAAATAAAACCTAGCGAACGAGAGTTAAGAACTAAGTAAAAATTCATCTCCAAAAAACGAAACAGAAATGAAAAAAGAAAAAAAACTAACTTTCTTTTTTAATAAGAAAGAGAGCTAATAGACAATTAATTAACAATAGCAAAAAGCATAACTTCAACATAATAAAGCGTCTTTTTTTTATTTAAAAAATAAGCCTCTTATATTCAAAGAGAAACTGCCTGTCGAAAATTGTACAAACACAGACGAAGTACCCTCAAATAAAAAAACCGCGTTTTTTTGAACGAAACAATACACATCACTGTAGTAATTTTTTTTAGATGGTTGTTAAAGGGTTTCTTCTATTCGGGATGGAGGGGGGTGGCGTGAAATCAAAAGAAAGGGAGAGATGCTTCCATGATAACAACTTTTAAAGCCCGAGGACTTGAAAAGCTACGCTGCATGGCTTATAAATACAGTTTTTTTTTTTTTCCCTTGGAAGTTCAACTATGTCTAAAGATGATGTAAAAAACTTTTGTTGTTGTTGCTATATTGCATTTTAAAAGCTTTAATATTAAAACTGAGAGTGAAATGAGATTTGAAATTTTTTGCAAGATGCTGTTCAATGTTCACCTTATATTTTTACTTTCCAAACATGTGCCATGTAAGAAGGAAAGTATTGTAATCAGGAAAAAAATTGACTTCAAGATTTGGGTGTATTTACACGTTTTGAGGTCTTCTAAATTCATTTATACTGTTTTTACGAGATGCATGTATGTATGCGTGTGTGCGTATGTGCGTTTGTGTGTATGTGACTGAACACGACAGCTCCTAAACGGGGCATTCGATTGAGCTCAAATTCGGTATATATGTTATAAACCACCGTCGCAAGACCGGCATTGATTTTGGTCTGTATAAGACTTATAGTTTTTCTACAAATCTACGACAAAGATTTCTTTTGCATTATGGCCTATGGGGGAAAATTCTTGAAAGTGCGCTAGGGTTTAGATGGTACATTCTATTTAGCTCAAATTGGGTATACATGTTATAAACCATCGTCTCAAGACCGGTATTGATTTTGATGTGTGTAGGACTTATAATGTTTTACAGGTCTACGACAAAGATTTCTATCACATTATGGCCTTAGGGGGGGGGGGAATTCTTGAAAGAGCATTAGCGTTTAAACGGCGCATTCGATTGAGCTCAAACTGGGTATATATGTTTGAATTATTCATAGATTATAATTTATTTAAATGCTTGGTAATGATCTTAATCGTAAGCGTTCGGAAAGTCGAGGTGGAGCCACTCCAGATTTTTGTAATAAGGTTGTATGATTTCAGATTGTTTACTTCAAAAGTTTATACTTAACATTTGCCGTTAATAATAAGTACAATTAAGTATGTGTAATTACGATATTTCATGCCTGTGTGTGTGTGATTCATGGAGTTACATATTGAGTATGGCTCAATACTCTTTAACCCCTTAATTGACATTTCAAAAAATCCTCTCTTACTCTCTCTCCCCCCCCCTCCCAAAAAAAAAGGAGCGAATCTCAAATCGAATTAATTGCGTATTACACGATTGAGTGTATTTTTATTACTATCAACAAATTGACGAGGAAATTATTCGAGAAAGAGTATATAGAAACGGCCGGAACAGCTAAAGCATCAATTGTGAAATGTATATTATTAATACGCCCGGGCACTTAGGGAGTTTAAACATATTTTCCTCTGCCTCGCATATATAAATGTTTTCATTCTACAGTATGCCCACTAAAGGTATAGTAAAGTTTCCAAATTGTTTTAACTGCTTAACGGTGTAGTTCGAAAAAAATCTTGTGATTTTGGTACATAAATGCAAATAAACTAATTATGTAATGCACTTCAAAATATTTAGAATGTCTCTTTACAAGCTGTATTATGCACAGTAATAAACGATAAACCTGTATGAATAGCGAAACTTTCAGAAAAAAATTCTTTAAAATCGAAAATTTAGCAGGATATGCCACTTTCCGAAACTTTTTTGCCGTGCAATTCCATGTTGAAGAATTTTTTCCGAAAGTTTTATAAAAGGCACCGTTGTTCCATTTATCGCGGTGTGCAATACAGCTTAGAAAGAATCATCCTGAATTCCTTCGAACCCCTGGTGCAATTAGCTTATTCTGATTTGTGTACTTAGACTGTATGGGAGATTTTCTTTTTTCGAACTACACCCTTAAATTGTTGATTCTGAACAGCTTTGTAATTGACTTTTTTCCCGTATTTCGTATCGTTTTTGAGATAGGAGCCGTAACTCCAAATTTAGCTGCCAGGTGGCGCTGTAAGCGGTTGTCTTGTATAGCGCATGGCAACTTTACTATACCTAGACTCGACTTTTATGAGTATAGCAGCAACCGTTCCGAAGTTAAGAGGGTGGCAAGGGACTTTCCTGGGTACACTGTATGTTTAGCATACATTTTGTGCTTTGCATACTGTTTCCTAAAAGCTGTATTACTAAGTTTACCATTGACAAAAAACGTAATCTAAAACTGACTGACATTTTAGAGTGTGACACATAGACGAAGAGCAGATATTTAGTACTACTTGCTACACTAATATTCTGTGGATTAAAGTTTATTCATAGTACTCTTCTCTTTTTATTAAACTTCTTAATACTCTGTATAGCACGTAGGTTTCGAAAGTTCAGTGGCTACACATACTTGAATATAGGATCAAAAAATACTCTTAAAATGTAGTAAGATAAATAATATAGTAAAAATATAATAAGATAAAATAATCCAAAATGCACACATATTGTTATTCAGAGGAATAATCAAAGAATTAAAAAGCACTGAAAAAGGATTCTCTGAGCTTACATAGATCTTAATTCGAAAATTATTTATTGTACTTCATTACATTTAGAATGGAAAAATAACTTATATCATAGATGGCGACTTTTACGCTTTTTTTTTTCTTTTTTGTAGATTATCCACCACAATTTTCAAAGTTTTTTTAGATTAAAATTATTTAAACCTGTAACAATCGTAAAATGACGTCAAAGCAACGTCTTCCTTTTCAGTTAAAAATCCATCCAACTAACTCCATGGCGCGGGCTCGCGATTTTCATTTATCCAGTAATTCGCCTATTGTTGGTATTCTAAAGTATTTAGTGAAAGATGTTTGCAAGAAAATATTGTAAGATGATTTTGTAATGGTTGTGAATAATAAAATGATGTTTACAGCTATAAGTGGCGCCCAACGTGCGGCATGGTACAGATAAGTGAGTGACGGTTTATTTTGTTTACTTTAAATTTAGAAAATATGGCTTACTTAGGTAAAGCGCGAAAAGAAGACTTAATCCTTCTTGCCCAAGAAATTGGCGAGGAAGAGGTTAATGCAGATTTAAAGGTTATAGATCTTAAAAACTTAATTATGAAGTCTAAGAACTATGAGGAAGAGTTTGTAAAAGATGTCCTATCAAATATAATTGAAGTTCGGAAATCAAAAGAACAAGAAATAATTAATGACAAGAATCTCGAAATAGAAAGGCTTAGGTCCCAACTCGAAGCTCATAGGTTAGGCTTACCAACCGAAATTAATAGAGCTAGTGTAGAAATGAATCAGTCTATCTTGGAAGTACAAAAACTTTTACCAGTTTTCTGTCCAAAGGAAGATGATATGGGTTTATTTTTGAATTTGTTTGAAAGGCAGTTAAACTTCTTTAATGTGCCTGATTCTAAATGGGTTGCTTATTTGATCGGTGTGCTACCAGCCGATATCGCCAAACTTATTGCTAGGGAGCCAAATGAGAAGACTCAGAATTATAAATACGTTAAAAACTTGTTGTTACAAAGGTTTAAGCTTACGGCAGATAAATTCAGACAGTTATTCTGTCAGCATAACAAATCGCCTGACGATACTTGGCGAGATTTCTATTTTGAATTAAGGACATACTTTGAAGGTCGTATTTCAGAACTGGGTATCAGTGATTTCGAAAGCCTTAAAGACTTAATAATTGCCGACCAAATAAAAAGAAAAACCCCATCAGAAATGAGAGATCATTTTATGGATGAATGGGTAGACTGGAATTCTCCTAGTGAATTAGCTGAAAAGCTTGATGCTTATGTAAATATTCGAAATAATTTAGGAAAAGACTCTGTCTATTTTAGAAAGAAATTTAGTGGATATAAAACTAGTTCCCCAAAACGAGACTACCAGTCTAAATGGTCTGAAAGAACACAAATAAAATCTGTCTCAGATGATAGAAATCCTTTAACATGTTACGGTTGTGGTAACCCTGGATTCATAAAGGCAAAATGTCCAAATTGTTCTAAAAATAGAGAAGAACAAACTAGATTTAATTCTGTACATATGTACACTTGTTTTGGTTCACCCCCTCCAACTGTTTTGTTAGACATATCCATTTTTGAAGCAACTGGAGCTGTTTGCGCGGATACTGGTGCTAGCCGTTCTATTGGTGGAGAATCCGTATATAAATTTCTGATGGAAAGAGGCCAAATATTCACGGATCTAGAACTTTCTATGCAGTTTGCTGATGGTCATCGAACTACATCTAGAGTGTTGAGTGCTGACGTGCCAATTACGATTCAAAATCGAACATTTATTACGAATCTTATTTTCTTGCCCCATGCTAAGGGAAATCGCACTCTGTTGGGTGTAGACTTTTTACAAAAATCTGGTATTGTGTTAGATATCAAGAGCGGGTTTTGGCAGAGAAAGAAAATATTATGAAAGTGTACCATGATTCGCCAACAGCAGGTCATTACGGTGCTGAAGGAACTTATGATAGAATTTCCAAAAGATACTATTGGACCGGAATGCGTTCATATATTGCAAACTATGTAAAGAACTGTGCTGAATGCAACAGGTACAAGCCGTCAAATCAAAAACCATCGGGATTGTTGCAAACTCCTGTTTATTCTCAAAGGTTTGAAGTCCTATCTATTGATCTTTTTGGTCCCTTACCAGAAAGTAAAAGTGGCAAAAAGTGGATATTTATTGTTGAAGATTGTGTAACTAGATGGGTAGAATTGTTTGCCTTAAAGCAAGCCACTGCAAAGGAGTGTGCAACGACGTTGTTAGAAGAAGTTATTTTGAGATATGGTCTCCCAAGACGTCTAATTAGTGATAACGGAACCCAATTTGTCAGTGGTGTAATGCAACAACTCTGTTTCCTCTTGGATATAAAACAAAGCTTGATTCCTGTCTATCATCCTCAAGCTAACCCTGTAGAGAGGAAAAATCGGGATCTGAAACCGAGATTTGTTCTCCTTGTGGGTAATGAACATGACTCTTGGGAAGAAAAGCTTCAAACAATTCGCTTTGCAATGAACACTGCCAAATGTGATACCACCGGACAAAGTGCAGCATATTTACAATTCGGCAGAGAACTACGGACAGTCGATGACGTACAGCATGACATACGTGCAGTTATTTATAACGACAATTTTGTGCCAGAAATTACACCGTATTTGAAGAGATTTGCTAATATTTCTAAGGAAATTAAGGAAAGAGTGGAAATAAAACAAGACCAAAGGAAGAAATATGCTGATCGTAAAAGGCAGCAAGGACCTAACTTCATACCGGGAGATAAAGTATGGGTAACCTCACATCCTGTGAGTAAAGCCTCCAATCACAAAACTGCAAAGTTCATGCCTAAGCGTGATGGACCATATGTGATATTGACTCAAAGATCGCCTACTACATTTGAAATTGCAAGCCTGGATAATCCACATGAACCGCTTGCAACATATCATTCATCAGCATTAAAATTGTGTCATAACTCGGACGCTACACCAGTGGCTCCGATAAGAAAACGAGGTAGACCACCAAAAAAGCCTCCTGGTTCTTTGTCGGGACGTCGGCAGAACCAGAGGGGGAGGATGTAACAATCGTAAAATGACGTCAAAGCAACGTCATCCTTTTCAGTTAAAAATCCATCCAACTAACTCCATGGCGCGGGCTCGCGATTTTCATTTATCCAGTAATTCGCCTATTGTTGGTATTCTAAAGTTTTTAGTGAAAGATGTTTGCAAGAAAATATTGTAAGATGATTTTGTAATGGTTGTGAATAATAAAATGATGTTTACAGCTATAAACCTTAATTTAGAAATGCGGTTTAATAGAGGATAATCGTCCGATAAAATCATAAAAGTTGGCAGCTATGCACAAAAATAAGATAATCTGGTTTCCATATTGTATTCTTTTTATATTAATGATAGATAACGTAAGAAATTGTCAAAAAAAAAAAAATTAATAGGAACATTTATAAATTTTCTATTCATGAAAACCACAAAACTACAAAACCTTCTGAAATAAAAGCTAATATAATTTTATAAATGGAGGGATTGTGGATCTGGCGTAGAAGGTTAAAAAAATGTACGCATTAGAAATTTTGAAGCAAAGTAAAAGAATAAATATGCGAATAGTCTCTCAAAACGTTTTTATGCTGAAAGATAAAAAGTATCAAGCCATAAATAAATTTATACAGTGAAACCTTGTTAGTAAGTCACCTGGATAAGACGTCACTCTGCATATTGCATGATTTTTCAGACGTCCCGACCTTTTTAATAAGCCTTTTCACATATTGTATTCCGCTTGTTTTTTCAACCCCTCCATCTAAGACGTCACTTCTAAGAGTGTAATGCACAAACGCGATCAAATTTCTTGGTCAAGATTATCTATCCAAAACGCTTAATTTTTGTTGAGTAGGACTTGCATTTTTCCTCACAAACATTTTTGTCAACAAAAACAACAAATGTCAGGAATTCATCCAGGACTATTCTTAGTTGCTACTTCCGTACAATGGCAGATTAAATAGGACAGATTGTGCAATTAAATTATAAGTACTACCTACCGTCTTTACTTATAATTTCCTTAATTTAATTAATTCATTAATCCTTAATTAATTAATTCAAATTCCTATTCTACTAATTTATATAAACTATATTGTAAGTTAATTATAGGCAGACTTATATAAACATTTGTAATTTCGTTTTGCATTTAATATAAACTCCGTTTAAGAAGTCATCCCGCTTTAAATTTTTATGTGGCCCGAAAGTGTTGTACTAACGACATTTGACTGCGTATATATATATATATATTTCAACATGTTGAACTCGGGATATCTCTTTGGTTCGGATTTATATTTTTGGGTAGTTTACATATAATTATTATGGGTTATATATAATTACATTCTGATTTATGAAGTATACTTATTTTTTTATCAATATGAAACTAAAATTGCATAATTTAAATACACTAAAATGTTAATGCACTTCCATAAATATAGCCTAGTTTTGTAGCTTTTTCTCATACTCACTGCAATAGTCCATGTACTACTCATCTACGTATTGTGTAATACATAGGAGCAACTCTGCCTGGAGCATAATCGCAAAGTACCCCGTGATTACAAGTGTTTTGACATATTATATCGCATGATATAGCTTTATCGGTTCCTTTGCCTATTTAGCCAATCCTGAGTTTCAGCATATTCTATGGTATGTTACAAGTTTATCACTTTCCTGAGCATGCATTTGAAACGTACTAGAAATACGGAATTCACATGCAAAATTGAAATTTATTTCATTCCCCAAACTTTATCTAATATCAAAGAAAACTCAGTAGCCGCAAGTATAGCTAATTTGCGTCATAAATTTCGGACATCACTGATGCACTGATTTACATCTCATAAGCGCATATAATTATCATTTCCGCTCCACGCTACGCAATCCTTGCAATGGCTTCTCACTGATCAACTCTGTTTCCCTATCTTAATGAATAATAGACAAGTAGCGTTATAACGTACCTCTCACTCTGCTTATATATAGGAATTGCCTACTACGTGCGGATGGGAAGCTAGCTCGGAGTGAATGACCAGTGGCCAATAATACTAACTGTGGGGCTTAATGAACGGGGCAATCTGTTAGAAAGCTTCTTTTTGGAATGAGAGAATGATGGTGAGAAACCCATTTTGAAATTGCAAAAGAAAGGCTATGCTCTTTTCTCTGGCCTTATCGACTGGGTTGTATGTACATTCACTATGTAGAAAATCTTAGTCTTTCTGTAAATTCAGACTTATATATATATATATATATATATATATATATATATATATATATATAATCATTTTTTCATCATATATATATATATATATCTAAAATATAAAATTCTCCTGTCACAGTGTTAGTCACCTAACTCCTCCGAAACCACTCGACCGATTTTAATGAAATTTTCTATGTATATTCGTTAGGTCATAGAATAGGTTTTTAACTATGTCTCATACCCCTAAGTCATAAGGGCGGTCCACCCCAAAATGTTTAGCCCCCGAGTGCTATTCATTTCAATCAGGATTTCTGTGTAGACATTAACGTGTCGAATCACTTTTCTAATGTGTTTGCCAGATAATGTGGAGAGGGGGGGGGGGGAGTTAATAAAATGTTGAAAGTCGCACAAGGTTTGCAATTTTTGATAATGGATCGCTAAATGGGGTGCCAAAACGTGACAATTTATTATAAATATATTTCGCGTATAGTTAGAAAACGCCTGGCGTATATTGTAAAAGAGTTATTAGGCGATTTTAATATAGATTTCTATTCAAGAAGTGCTCTGTGGAACAAGAAAGGAAAACACGGTACACTCGTGGATTATGATGCCCATTCCTAACAGCATTTAAAATGTCTTTGCGGTATAGTTTGAATATGCCTACAGGAAGAATATGCCTGGCGAAGATTGTAAAACAGTTTCAGTAGGCGATTTTAAGATAGATTTCGATTCCAAAGATGTGATTTAGGTACAAGAAAGAGTTGATTCCTATTTTAACGCCCCCACTCTCGCCAACCTAAAAAATCCCCGTACTTTGGTGAGCTTTGCAGTGATGGGTCTCTGGGAGTTATGCACAAGTTTCAACGGTACTTACGTATTATCCCGGCAGTCTGCCAAGACAAGCAATTTTTACCAAGATAAATGCCGGGAACTTGAAATTGTTGATGGTTTGGAATACGATTGGCAACGTATTTAAAATCTACGAAAAAGTAGTTTGGCGGAAGTGACCTCCGGGATAATACGTAAGTACCGTTTCAACGCACCCAAAAGAACTAGGTGATAACTAAAGTAAACAAACTAGCGATAAACGCGCCAGTTAAGGAATTTGAAGACATTTAATTATTAAAACTACATTAATTGGTAATCCAAAATAAATGAAAATGTAACGGCATGCTGTACTTACGTGTTGTTCCAAATCGCCATTTTAATTCTAAATTACGATTTCTACATAAATGCAAAAAATCGTCATGGTAACTGCATATGTTTAATCATCGCCTCCTTGGCGAGAGTCGAGGCGTTAAAGTAGGAAACAATATATAAAACGGTGAAGTATAGTTGTGATATACTTGGCGAAGATTGTAAAATAGTTTTAGTAGACGATTTTAAGATAGATTTCGATTCCAAAGATGGGTTTAATAAAATAAGGAAGAAAAATACAGCACAGTCATGAATAATGATAACACTTTCCAACTTAATGGAATAAGGACGAAAAATAGGGACGACGCATAAATTATGATACGATTTTAATATATAGCACTATAGTGCGTATTTAAAATCGGGAAGTGTTTCAGATTTTCATCCTTTTTTTTGAGGGGGGGGGGGCAAAATTTTTTATGGAATGACTATCAATAAGTCTCAAGGCCAAACTATGTCTGTTTGTGGATTAGATTTGAGCACGCCATGTTTTTCACACGGACAGTTATACGTGGCATGCTCTCGAGTGGGCAAACCATACAGTGGGCATCCAGTTTGTTTGTGTTATCTAAAGATGGGATAACAAAAAATATTGTATACTCTATTGCGTTAAGGGATTGATATTATTTTTTAGTAAAATTATTGTAATTAGCGATATATATAAATTTAAAGAATAAATTAAAATGAATTAAAAATATATGTTTGGTATTGTGTTATTTTTATATTCCAGCATCGTTCACAGCGCTCCATGCCTCTTCCACTCATGTACCGCATCCTCACAAACTTACAATAAGTTAGTCATTTCTTTCTACTAAAATAATTCTAGGAATAATTTATATGGCAAAACAACGTTTGCCGGGTCAGCTAGTATATATATAAAATCATTTTTTCTTTCATTATTAGATTAATTTTCTGATATAAACAAATTCATTATTTGTACTTTGTTAAATCATTATAGTTGTAAATACGTGTTATATTTAATTGCTATACCATCTATTTTATTCAATAATTTTAAATTCATCATTATACATTTAAATTTAATTAATATACCTGGATACTAATAATGTTAAATAATATTACCCTAATGTTTTTGGCAGCACCTTTATATTCTTCTTTCCTCTGTTACACTTTTATTTTGAGGCAACACCGGTTTTTACTTACCAGAATTTTCCATTTTTGGAACACTTTATGCTTACCTTCCATGCTTGTTACCAATCCAGAATGGTAGGTCGATTTACCAGTGCTTTTCTAGTATTTTGATTTCTTATTGCTTTCCTATTTTTTTTTTTCTTTAATAGTAGGATTGTGTGTATTTTAACAGTAGGATCGAGAAGTGTGGAGTAAATATCTCTTTTGATATGCCACACAACCGAAATCTTACTATTTTGTTTGTCTTTAATTATAATTTTCTGGGTATGGCTCCTAAGGATGGTCCCAGAGGTTATAATTTTCATTCCATTCATTCTTTTATCCTTTTGTTTGGCTCAGTTCCTTTCCTTTTTCCCCCCCCTTGGAGTCTGTCACACTTGCACTAAATTCATTGTGTTCTACTTTTGGATTATATATACAAATATATATACACATATACATTGCTTTTGAAAAAGTAGTCCTAATTTAAGAGTAACGGATAGGTTTGGACAGTCCCACTGACTTCAATGTAGTAATTTGCCTTACATATTTTTGTCCGACTTACAACTATGATTTTGACACTGCTGTTACGTTTTTATAAAAAAAAATATCAAAGTTTCAGATGATGCAATCTTAAAATGTGTCAAAAATGCATAGTATATAATATTTCAATAATATGCGAAATTTCGATCACTAAATGGCAGTTGTGAATCTAAAAATATGTTATTGAAGTATTAAATATTATATATTTTTTATACATTTAAGATTGTGATGTCTGAAATTTCGAACTTACAATATATGGATGTCCATCCAATAACCAACAATCAATCATATCTTCAGTAAAATAATTTTAAACAAAAATAGCAAGAAAAATCAAATACTTGAATACAGAAAAAAAAATGGAATCAATGGTCATAGCGTATTCGCAAAATCCATGTGAAAGAAAATAAGCCTAAAAAACTTTGAAAAGGCTATAGAAATTTGCATACACTAATTCACTCATCAAGCGCCACCATTTAGATGCATGCAAATAAAAAAGAAACAAAAAGTAGCAATATTTCGGTGGGTTGCTTAGCAAAAAGAGCCAAGATATTGAACCCAGTGGCACGACCAGTGTTTTTTGATAGGATAGTGCTATCCATCCATGTTTGTTACACTCTCATGTTCATAACGGCTAACAAAATGTTCCTTGGTCAATATATATTGTTACTTTGGACTAAACATTGGTTAAATCGAATAGGCATAACCGATTATTCTCTTCAATAATATTATTTGTTCATAACATAAGCATTTTAAAGTGCGTTGCAGGATTTGTTTATTTATTCATTTATATATTTTGAAATGATTTATTTATTCATTTATTTATTTTGAAATGAACTAAAAAACCCATGCCTCAAACTGTAGGGATTTTCACACTGGGATTGCCAAATTAACACTTAAATGCAAAAAGTTTCAAATTCGATACCGGACTTTTAAAACATTTTCACTGCTCGATTAGAGGACCAGCCAAATTTCTCATGTCAATTTCACGTATAAAAAATAGTTTTTAATAATAAATGATTCATGTCACGAATAATAAAAACGTCACATATTTCTTTCAAACTGCGTGTTATACGAAAAATTAATTAGTTTTTCACAAACTGAGATAGGAAACTCACCTTACGCTCGTTTCTATTGCGTGATCTGCAGAGAATGTGTTTAAAATCAGTCATTTAAGGATTAAAATCTTGTTAATTCTATGGATTTAGCTTCGATTTAAGTTACATAATTGAAGAATTTACAAAATAGCGTAAACCAAATTAAATCTACTGTGCGTGCATTTTGCTTGAATGTACATTTCAAGTTTTAAAAATTGTGAAGATTTTGATTCATTATCTGCTGTTCGCGTGCCTTAATTAGCGGATTCTAAAATATCATCCGCTCCATATGTTACACGATATAGTGCCTCTGGACCGTTATTATGACCCCTCGGAAACAGAAATTTATATGCAAATTTTTAGCAGCCCGTTTAATTGCTTTCCGCTGTTCCTTATTTCTTGATTAGCTGATGTCTGAGGCCCTCTAATGAAGCCATGGGATATGCAGAATGCGATGATACACGAACCGTCTCACTAAAACAGCTGGGTTAAGATTGCTGGCCTAAACATATATCAAGCGTTACCCGTAATTGGGGGAAAAGGTTGTTGGGGGGGGGGGTAAGGAAGGTGGAATTCGGGATTTCGGTGAGGAGTTTCTAAAAATGCCGCAGATATTTGCGCGGCGGACTTTAAATAATGGGAAATTTTACCTCTTAAATGCACCACATACCTGTGAAAGTAAAGAGTATTCACTAATGCTATGTAAAGAACGCCGTGCAAATAAAATGACCGAAGGGATTTGGACTCAGTAGCAGCATAACGATACTGTAAAGTTGCGAATAAAATCCTGCTGTAGAAGTGTATAGCTACAACGGACGCATTAAATGTGTCGATTTAATTTCTAAATTGTAAAATAGTTATTGAATGTCAGTTCAGAACCTTTCAATGAGTGGATTTTATTGTTAAATTGTAAAAGATTTTGTGGGAGCCGAAGTAATTAAATTGATCAGAAAAAGTATTAGTAAACGATTGAATTTAGGTTGGAGACCTAAGTTGGAGTACTGGCGGCGTCGTGTCAGGCTCACCAACTGTCCGAAGCATATGCTTCCGAACACCAGAGCCCATGATTGCGAAGAAGTATAGTTGAGCAGCGCAGGCCTTGACTCAGCGTGGGTTGTTGCACCGATGATTTATTATTATTATTATTATTATTATTATTATTACTATTATTACTATTTTATTTTATTTACTAGAGCAAAAAGACGTTGGAGAACCACGAATGAAATCTTGATGCAGCATTATACAGCTAGAACAGTTCAGACGCAGTTCAGAAGTGCATGAATTGGTGGCGGATACTCGATCGCTGCACAATCTACACTTCGTATTTGAAGGCCGAGTATAAGCGAGCACCTCTTGTCCGGCTGGTAAACGCCTGAAGCATGAACACAGGTCCTGGCCTGGGGACCTATCATGATATTATCCCTACTAGCAATTTTAGTCGGTCTACCACCGGCCACGTAGCCAGCCGATGATGGTCCGAGCAAAATTGCTAGTAGGGATTGGAGTGTATCAGTGGCGAATAGTTCTTACTCACAGATGCTCAAACTCTTCCCATAAATAGTAGGGACCCTGAATTTGCACTACCACCATTAGTTACGTGCAAAGGAAGTGACAATTTTTATACCTTTTCTGAGAGTATCGGCAGTGGAAGCGATCAACCAATCAAAGCAGACTGTTTCTTCCCTTCTCTTGTCCGAGGGCATGAAGGTCCAAGGGGTGAGGGACATCGATCAAGGAAGGGGTGAGTTTTTCGGCAGCCACTGGATTTGGATCCCCGAATTTGCGAGGGAAGTAGGGGAGGGGCTTTTGTGGGAGTGCTTATCACTCCATAGTACAAACTTTAAAACCCATACGCTGTTTTGTACTCTAACCTATCGGAAATGGTTTCTTACGAGTGTTTACCTGTCAGGAAAAAATAAGGGAATTTCCGATAGTGAATCCGAAATCGGAATGATTTTAATAGCTTCGTGGTGGCACACAATGATACTCTTTCGGAATGCGACGTCATGAGTGGGGAAAAATTGATCTATCCGCTGTTCAATACATTCCGTTAACATCGTGGTAGAGCCCCTTGGATCGATACCAGCTCTTGACACACAGGCTTCCTCTCACTTGTGTCCCGAACGCGCGAACATACATTCTTTTTGGCTTCAGCAACAAGTGGCGCCAGTAGTAACCCACTTTCTCAGGCTCATTCAAAGTCCTTCACAGACGACAACAAAGCTCACATTAGGTGGCACTCGACATAAAGTTTTCTAAGACCGTTTTTAACATTTTTTGGGGGGTGGGGTGGTGGGTTAATGCAATAGAAATGCAATGACAGACAATCTGCTCAATGGGTTTTCACTCAACTGCTGCAAGAGGAACGTCACGTCCAAATGGTCTAGAGCAGGGGTTCCCAATTTTCTTCACCGCGGCACCCTTCTCAGTCACCCCTCCACGGCAGATTAGCTTTACAGCAGTATGAAAATGAAGTTTAGAATGAAACAGTTAGGATGTACTTTTCATTATTTCTTTTGTGCTTATAGGGCTAACTATCAAGAAAGTATTCTTTTGGGAAAGAGATATAGAATTTTGCCCCACCCCTATCTCAGGGAATTGTAAAAGGGAGACGATTGGACACTGAACTCTTTCGAACTTGACTGAAATATATCTGTTTTCACCCACTGGTCATCGGCTTGGCCAACTTTTTTGTGGGATACCTGTTCGGAGAAACGTTTTGATAATACTCCACCAAACGTTAAGACTTTTCTTGATTATCACAACGGCACCCCTGGCAAACGCTCGCGGCACCCCAGGGTGCCGCGGCACACAGTTTGGGAACCTCTGCTGTAGAAGCTGGAGCGTGGATATTAAAAAAAAGAAAAATAAACGAAATTCCCAATATTGGACATGTGTTGCAAAAAATATTGAATATCTCAGACGTTATATACTGAAAGTATTTTCACTAGAATTCCAATTCTTATCAAATAGTTTGAGATGCCTTTAAAACATTTAAATTTTGAAGAAAATTAAATGACTTGTTTCACGCCAATTTGTTATTAGTTTTCTATAATGATAATGATAAAGTATTTCTTCGCATAATGTTTTAAATATTTTACCTTTGCAAATACCAAAGAAGTTCGCCAAATTAAAAACCACTCTCAGCAGTAACTTTAAAGTTGAACCAGTATATAAAAGCACGTATACACAATCGCTCTTCCTATCCTTCCCCACATCATATTAATTTCTTTGAAAAGTTTTCGAAAAACAACTTTGAAATTCGTCTGAAAGAGAAAGGGGAGAGATATATTCACCACTTCATCTTTTAGATGAATAGGAAGAGAAAAGAGTTGTGGATGAAAAAATATAAAATAAAATAAAAAAAACCGGCTAGGAACATTCGGAAAGCAGCAAAAGAAAGTTTTGGAAATTCTATTTGTACAATCCAAACAAGTTTACCTATTTTGCCATTTTGTTGTTTTTGATTATGTAACAAGAAAGAAAGAGCACGAGAAAAAGAGAAAGAGAGAGAAAGTGAGAAAATGGCACACAAAATATTTGACTGGGAGAAATATATTTCTGAAAATATGCAAGGATGGAAAAAAAAGAAAAGGGAGAATGAAATACCACAAAAGAACGCCATGCTCAGTCTGGGATAAGGCTTTGAAAATGGAATAAATGTGTAATAAAAGATTTATTTTTTTTTCACGCTGTAGTCTGATTTATAGTCCTCATATTTCCTTTTCTATTTTTAAATCATGCATTTCGGGTTCTTTCTACTTGCGGTGTTACATTTTCTTTTTCTTTAAAATTATAAAATATGGCGTGATTCCTTTAAAAATTACTCTTGTAAAAAATGTAGGTTACTAAGTCATTAAATTTTTAAAGCATCTGAATAATTAGTTTGTATTGAAATAAAATGTAATTCATGTAAATGTATGCAAATTTTTTACAATATATAAAAAAGAATTTAATATTATAAAATATGATGTAATTACTTTAAAAAATACCCTAGTAAAATATTCATTAACTAATTCATTAAATTTTAATGAATTAGTTACCTACTTTTTTTACTAGGGAGTGGCTGTGCCGGCACAGGCAGCTGTCGTCAAAAAAGGGTCTCTAGATCTGTGGCACGCGATGAACGTTTCGATCGTCCGCCATCTTGCTGGTAGTTAAGTCGAGCGATGGCAACGGCTTCCCCTTTTTTCAGCATTGGCAATCTGTCCAGCTGTTCTCGCATTCTTCCATTTTTACGCAGATGTCAGTGCTGTTAAAAATAATCGTGACAATTTTTTTTACGGGAAATGACGTGCTAAAAAGTAAAGGATTCTCGTGGAGCTATGTCACCCGCAACTATTTTTATAGAAATCAAATCTATTCTTCGAAGACAGGCAGCAGTCAAAATGTCTGAGTTTGGTGTTCCCACAGCAGGAACACTGCGCGTTAAAGAGTTGAAAAGGAGCTGCACGTGAGTCAGCTTTATTAGAAGGGTTTAAAAGACCCGTGTTGATTTTCATGAAAATATAAAAATAATAATAAAATTGAAAATAGTTTATTAAAATCGTATGCTACACACAACATGCACTTCCAGTTTGAAAATAAATCGAAGGGGGACCTGCTTATCCTCTGTCACACCAAGGGCGGCTCCAGCGAGGGGGCCATAGGGGCCATAGCCCCCTCCGAACTTTTTGTTTTTGAACTTTAGATTCGTATACTTTACGATTCCTCTCGTTAAATTGGCATTTTAAACAATTTATAGACTATCTAAAAAGTTCAACGGCCCCCTCCGAAAATTCAGCCTGGAGCCGCCCTTGTGTCACACACACACACATCATTGCTGCTCTAAGAAAGTATCGTATATCCCGGCGTATAACACGCTCTGGCGTACGCATCCATAAATTTAGGATATGTCAAGAAATTTATTTTATATTTTATGCTATGCATTTTATATTCGGTGTATAACACGCACACGAAAAAAGCAGTAACTTTTTGAAGTTGAAAGTGCGTGTTATACGCCTAGATATACGGTAAATCATAGAGACGTAAAAAAAAAATTCTCGTGCGGAGTCTCGTGCTCTGTCTCGTCTCACAAAAATTTTATTTTATCGCTTCTAGAGATGGAGGCGAGACGAAAGAGAAAACTCCGGTCTCGTATCGTAAACCATTCGTAAAATCCCTATATTGTAATGATAAAAACGACAGTCTCGTCTAGCAGAAAAAGCTGTAAATCAGTCTCGCGTCGTCTCCCAGCCATCCCCACAAGTACAATGTGTTACTTTACATAAAATGTAATATTTCCAAACTCTTCAAAAAGTATTGGGTGTATCGGAAAGTAATGTCCTTTGTTTACATAAAATTCAAACAAATAAATAAACAAATTTTGAATTACAAACAAATTTGTTCAATTATTTACGTATTTTTTAAATTTTAAAGTGAGAATTTTGCAAATAATATTTTTTTTTCAAGAAAAATGGAGCCCCCCCCCCTCCCTCCTTTTTACGTCTACCCTCCTTGGAGGACTAATTCGAAATATCCTGCATTCTATTTTCCGGTTTTCGTCAGCATTGTGTATTACAGCAAGAATTTTATGAATATCTTTTTTCTATTTCGAGATTACGTAGGATATGTGAAAAAAGTTTTGGTACGCTATCCCCCATGAGTTACGAGTTTTGGAAAATCCTTTTAATATCTAGCACCTAATCCTTCCTACAGGTACTCCTACAGTTCCTCTCGGAAACTCAAGCTTACAATTTTGTAAATGTTATGTCTTAAGCAAGAAGTTTCATTAGAAAATGAAGATACTCTCCCAAACTTTAATTATTCCAGCAATCCAGGAGAGCTCGCATGAAACTCATTAAGCAAAGGGGCATAACTTCATATGCACACTTGAGATCATTCTGAGAATAAAATCTCGAAATAAAAACTTCACAGCTTCAACTTCGCACTTTTTTTTCTAGTTGTTGCTATTGTTGATTTTTTTTGTCACGTTTGGCGAGATAATTCCGGGCTTTTTTTTATCTTTAGAGCACAGCAAAGTTAAGAAATATTAGAGTTACAGTTTTTGAGAATGGAATTTGATTAAAAAGTAAAATGATGATTATTCTGTTAAAGATGTTTTTTTTTTCTCCTGTTACTGTAAAAAGGTGGAAAATAAGAATATAATTTTATACCTGTACAAACAATCAAAAAAGTACAACAGAAGTTTTTTGAGGGATAAAATAAAAAGCACTGATCTATTTTTGCGCAGTACCGGGCCACGCGAGATACACTGCTGGCCATCGTAAATGCAACACCCTGAAGGAAGCATGCAAATAATATGAAATTTACAACATGCATTAGCTGAGGTGAGATATGCAAATGATTAGAATTTCAGCGCAGACGCACATCAAGCGCGCCTGTGGCGCCACCTCAAAGCGCTATTTAAGGCTTGGAGATTTCGACGGTTTCAAGTACAGCAATTGTGTTTTTCTTGCTTTTTTTTTCAAAAAAACGATAAATTATGCCTCGTAGGAAACAACGATCATCTTTTGATCAAGTATCCGAGTTTGACAGAGGAAGGATAGTGGCATACCGAGATTGTGGGTTATCTTTCAGGGAAATCGGTCGTCGTATTGGACGAAACCAAACAACTGTGATGCGGATATGTGATCGTTGGGTGCAGGAGGGTACGACGGACAGACGTGATCGACCGCATCGACCTCAGTGCACCACGTCACGTGATGACAGGCAGATTGTACGCATGGCAGTGACGGACCGCTCAGTCACATCACGAACCATATCACAGCAGATTCAGTCTGTAACGCATCATCCAGTGTCTGCGCGTACCATTCGACGTCGTTTACAGCAGAATGGTCTGTCCGCAAGACGTCCGTTGCTTTGTCTACCTCTGACGCGGAACCACAGACGTCTCCGCCGCCAATGGTGCGATGAAAGAAGGATGTGGACGACAGAATGGAATGGAATTCTCTTTACTGACGAGTCACGCTTCTGTATACAACACCACGACGGTCGGATTCGAGTCTGGAGACACCGTGGAGAGAGGATGCTGAACAGCTGCATTATGCACCGTCACACTGGTCCCGCACCGGGTATTATGGTATGGGGCGGTATCGGATATCTCTCTCGCACTCCTCTAGTACGCATTGCCGGTACTTTAACCAGCCAGCGCTACATCTCCGAGGTGTTGGAGCCAGTTGTCCTTTCTTACCTTCAGGGCTTGCCAACAGCCATATTTCAGCAGGATAATGCACGGCCACACGTGGCACGCATTGTCCAAGGGTTCTTCGTCAATCACCAGATTGAATTGCTTCCCTGGCCGGCGCGCTCTCCGGATCTTTCGCCGATAGAAAACATGTGGTCCATGGTTGCTCAACGACTGACCCAGAGTTCATCCCCAGCTGTCACACCAGATCAACTTTGGCAACGTGTGGAAGCTGCTTGGTCTGCTGTACCCCAAGAACACATTCAAAGTCTCTTTGAATCAATGCCGAGGCGTGTGGCAGCTGTGATCTCCAACAACGGCGGCTACTCTGGGTACTGATTTTGGCAGGAACCACGCTTCATAGAATGCTGTAAATTTAATCATTTGTTACTTGGTCAACATGTTATCTACACAATAAATTTTGTTGTGATATCTCTTGTTTTTCTTGGTGTTGCAATTTGGGTGGCCAGCAGTGTAGTAAGTTTCCTCTACGGGGCCAAAACCTTGCTTTTCAAGACGTCACAGCAGACATGCTTTCTCGAGCGCTACAGTCCATAGGATCAGTATAGAAACCGGAGTTGAAATTGTTTTTTTTTAATTATAGTAATTGGATATAAATAAATGTAGTTAGCAGAATGACTGAAATGTGACTTACCCTTTGAGGGGCAACCCTTTCCCAATGCCGAAAAAAGGGCATCTTCCGCCATCTTGCTGGTAGTTAAGTCGAGCGATGGCAATGGTTGCCCTTTTTGTCAGCATTGGGCAATCTGTCCAGCTGTTCTGGCATTCTTCCATTTTTCAGCAGATGTCAGTGCTGTTAAAAAGAATCCTGACGATTTTTTTTACGGGAGATGACGTGCTAAAATGTAAAGGATTCTTTGGAGCTATGTCACCCGCAACTATTTTTATAGAAATCAAATCTATTCTTCGTGACTGGCAACAGTCAAAACGTCAGAGTTTGGTGTTCTCAGAGCGGGAGCACTGCGCGTTCAAGGGTTAATGTAATAATATTATATTCGCAAAACGTAAACAAGCATTTTTTTTCTGAATAAGAATTTTTTGGAAGTTTTGAAGAATACAATTTTTCTTTTAAAATGCTAATATTCTTAAATTAATTATATTATTATTATTCTAATTAATAAAGGCTTTAAGCATCACAAAAACAGTAAACTATAAAAGTACAAGAGACACTGTTTGATTGAAGGAACAATTTTATTGAACATAGATAAATACTTCAATTAGTAAATGACAAATCAATAATGATAATTTTTAAATATCAATTACATCAATAAATTAAATTATTTATTTATAGTTATTTAATGTATAATTATACAAAATATAAACTTTGTTTTTAATTTTATGTAAAAGGAAATGGAGTGTAATATTTTCAAAATGATAAAGTAAAATTTAGCTGGCAAATAATAAATATACATTCAGGATAAGGGCGTATCAATGAAATTATCATAAGGCCCATGTGAATCAAAATAACAAAATAAAACCTCACATAACAATTTTGAGTATTTTTCTAATTACGAATTAAAGTTTTAATTCAATCACTATGTTTAAAAATTCCGAAATTTAAAGGTTCCAATCCCGGCTTAGGCATGGATGCAAACTAGTCCGTCCAGTCATAGGAGGTAACGCTGGCCGCCTCCAAATGCCTAATCGGCAAGAGCCCGCGTGTAACTCGCATAACTCAAAAACTATTAACCGCAGAATGTTGAATTATTATATTAAGGACTCTCGTAACATCTAGTTGCACACCTTTTTGACTGGAATCGACCGGGTAGTTACTAAGAGGGTCGTCGAAAAGACTTTCAAGAGATTGAAGTAAATGACCATCTTCAATACATTTAAAGTCTATGAACAGTCATTGTTCGAGCCATACCCAAACTATTACGAGCTATCGCAAAGATTGAAGAACTTCTGAACAGTTTTTCCATATTTGTCACCAAAAATAAGTTTTTAAGCCTGTATCCAACTGGACGATTTCACTTATATTTGAAGAGAAATCGCCAAACCTTAATATTGTTCAAGTAACATGTCCGAATTTCAAATTAAATAAGTTTGAAATAAAGGCATCGAAAATTCTTATAATTAAATAGAAGTGCACAAGGAAGTCATGTGGTATCCACGACATTTTTCTTTTCCTGAAAGAAAGAGCAGTTTTACGGGTACATCGTGACAGTACCAGTATATTTTGGAAAAATGGCTAGAAAATTCGGGAACAACTTATAAAATCGCAGTAATTAAAGAACATTATTTCTTCCGTCTAAGTAAGAACACACTTATTTTAATTTGGCTACTAGTTTTGACGTACTAATTAAGTTTTAAGGTAAACATTAAAGTAATCTTTTAGAAAGCATTTTCCCTTTGAATTAAAATGCACTAATATTTCAAAATCGGCTGCACTTTAGGAGAAACTCGTAAAAATATGCAAAAGCTGTTTTTAATTTTACAATCTTTTCAAATTTCTCGAGTAATGTAAGTTTATATTAGGTCTCCATAAGTATTGGCTTTCATTAAAAAAATATACTATGACAATATGCTAAAAGTTGAACTACAGTAAAATAAAAAGCTAATTGAAGGTTACAAATTACACGCAATTGTTTGAGTGCAGACTTTTTTTAAAGAAAATCTCTATTTACTTTGCTCCAAGAACTAAAAACTTCTTATTGTTTGGAAACTTTTAATGGCAAATTAAAACCTTTATTTTTTTAACGTGAAAATTCCTGCAACTGCCACAAATACCTTTTTTATTTTAAAATTATGATCATGCTTTTGTTCTTGGATAATTGCCCAAAAGTTTACCGCCAGAAAGAATAGTTGGAGAATTCTTTCGCCAAAGTGAAACAATGCCATCTTAAAAAACAATGCCTTACATAAACAATGCAAATCTATTTTAAAGTCAGTAATTACTTAAAAGTAAACCGATCCTTTAAAAAAAAAAGTTTTCACAAAATAAGGCGTTTGAAGGAATGAAGACAAATTAAAAAAAAAAAAAAAAAAAAAAAAAAAAAAAACTTTTTTTTGTTGCTTTATGAGGTACTAACTCGTGTTCTGAGTATAATACAGGTTTTAAAACAGATTGTTCTGTTTAAAAAGAAATATATTTTTACATAGACATCAATGAGTTTGTTTTTTAGTTTGACAACACAATTATGAATTCATGCGTAGCCATTGTGCGTTATTTGCGATCACAAAACATAAGTGAATAATAAAATTATATTACTGTAAAATTATATTACTGTTGAATTATAAGGATGATTTACAAGCTGCATCACTCCTGTATTACTAGAAAGTATCCCGTCTTGAAGGGCTTAAATTCCATTGGCAGGAAAATTATGAAATGCTTATACCAATTTAGACATTTTACTACTGGACCATTATTTTAAATGTGTAAAAAAGTATTAAACTTTTGTTATTTGCTGTTTGAAATGTTTCAAAAATTCTCGAGCTTGCATGTGCTAACTGTTTATAATCTTTATTCATTGTTTGGTGAATAGTATAAGTGTCTTAAAATGCGAACAAAATCTTAAAATGTTGGCTGCTGATAGATGAAAGCCATTAATTAGAGACCAATTCGAAAGCTAGAAATGGCTTATTTATTTTATTTTATTTATTTATTTGTGAATATTTGTAATGGTCATTTACGACAAACTCCTATAAATAGCCTTTTGTGTGTGTGTGTGTGTGTGTGTGTTTGATCAATTACGGTACGCGTTTATAAATAGTCGGATTTGTACTATTATGTACTTACTATTTTTCTATTAACAAGAAGTATTAGTGTCTCATAATTTCCCACGAGAAAAGTATATTTTATTATAACATCTCAAACTGGTGCCGACATTTTTTCAAACTCAGGAATTCTGATCAAAACATCACTAGAACTTCTGTTAGAAAACATGGCACAATATTGTTAATTATTCTAAAAATGACAGACAAAAAAAATTCTTTATAATTAATTTAATTTAGAATATGAGTACACAGGTACGTTGAGCCTACACTGCAAAAAATAATCGTAAAAATACAGAACTATTCTGTCATTTTTCAACAGAAAAAAAATGTTAACAGAATTTAACTATGCTTTCCACGTAAATTTGCTATATTTTATGTTATAAAACAGATATTTCAGAATTTCGTTGTTTAACGACATTTATCTGTAGCTGTGGCAGCGAGCGAACCAACCAACCAAACCAAACATCCATTTACGTACGAAGTGAACCTTGCTTTAACCAGCGTAAAGAATTGTCGGTTATTTTTAAAGGTAATTTTTTAAAATTATTACTTATATTTTCTGAAATCTTTTTGCTAAGAAATGTTGCTTTTCCAAAAAACTCATGCTTTAAAACACAACGACATTCTATCCGTATATAGTAGTGTATTTTAAAGCCGTTAAGCCTAATGTTTACAAACTATTTCTCGTATAAAACAATTAGTAAAGCCTGAATAAATTTAATTTTCTCGGTTTGTAATCATCACTCTCATTTTATTGAAGTATTTTACAGAAACAGTGAAATAGATATTAAACTTATGAGGTTCAATAGGCATCGTATCGGTGTAATGAAATTATGTGTGCAGATTTACGATTGCAGCGTTAAAATACTTTGTGATTATATTCAATTCATGTTACTCTAGTTATATTTTTTTATGTATATCTGTAAAAAGAAACAGAAAAACACAAATTTTCAATTTTAAAATTAAAGTACTGATACGATTTCAGATTCATACCCCGCCGGGAAATTAGCTCATAAATTGTCAGGCAAGTTTAGTTTTTCTTGTATGTGTGACCTGAAAAAGTAGAGCTTTAAGTTTGGAATAAATAATTTTACCCACTTTATATTTTCTGTCTGTAGAATGTTTTTTGGCATTCATCACAGAATAATAATAACAAAAAAAGCTGTAACGAGTTTTGCTTTTATTATAAGTTTAGTACTTTTATTTAACACAAATTCCAAAGGGCCATATTAATCATTTGTAATTTTGTGACGAGGCAGCAATACAAACCCAATTATCATATGCATTGAACCCTGCAATTAGTGTACTGATATTAAGAGATGTATTACCTATGTAATTAAAGTTGAAATTTTGAAGAAAAAAAAAACCATTTAAGTTTTCCAGTTTTTTTTTTTTTTTTTTTTAATCCACCTGGGATTTTTCGGGTTGAACAAAATCCTAATAATCCTGTCAGTCGATAAAGTGTTTTTTTAAAAACTCATTTCACCCTTGAAGCTGTCACCATAGTTTTGGGCTTTTTCTATGCAGAATTTAATACGGAACTGTATTTGATTTAATAAATGAACATTATTTATGCTAGGAGCATTGCTGCCAACATGTAACGTTTAATGTAAGAAATTGATTACATTGTAAGATATAAATTTAATCGGCATTATTGAAAAATTTTTAGCAAGAAGTGTTTTTATTCAACAAAATTCTTAAAACAAAAATTTTTAAACTTTGCTACCTCAGTCACTAATGTTCAGCTAAATTATGCTTGTAAATTTATTAAATTGAGAACAGTATGAGATAAAGATATGATTGATTTTTTTTTTGCTTATACAGCAGAAACTCCATTTTCTTTCTAACTTGTCATAGATACCACCATTTATTAATAGCTTAAATGTGTAAATTTGACTAATGTTTTTTTTATAAATGTATACTTTTGATACACAGAAATCTAAGTAATAATAAAAGTGAATTTCTGTTTGTAGGTTTAGACCGTAAACAAATCCACAAAAATGGACCAATCGGCCTGAAATTTTGCACAGATGTGTAAAATAATATAGAATAAATGATAGTCCACTTTAAAACTTTGAAAGTCCACCCGTTCCCAGAGTTTAAGAGATTTTTTTATGATTTCCACACAGAAAGCTTTCCGTAATTGTAACCCCCATAGTGAAAAACGTGTGAAATAAGCATCGCGTTTGTCATGTGTGGCAATTTTGCCGAATAAAATGTTTTAAATTATTAAATAAGTAAAAATAAAAGAATAATAATGATCTTTTTTGTTAGTTTATTTGGCTTTATTTTGTGATGAACTCGCGTTGTTCATGAATAAAATTAAAGGTATGTGGTGCTTTTATTTATTTAAATGTTTATTCCTTGCTTTACGGTTCAGCGGTGTATAGTTGAGAATATTTATGGTCTTATGTTTTCATAAGTATGTAAGGTTTTTAGTATGTTGTTATTTTTTTGTGAATTGGGATGAAAAAAAAAATTTAAAGGTTTTAAGAGGGATGGTTAATTTTATTTGTTATATGGGTTTGCTCATGATTTACAGAACTCCCGTACAATTTTTAGGTTTAATATGAATAAATATGTAAGGATTTTTGGATGTTTGTGATCAGATTTGATTCTATTCTGATTAATAGTGTAAATGTTGTGCGTTTTGAAGGTATTAAATTGCAAAAATCACGTGGGGGAGGAAGTAGTCGGTTTATTATAGTGGATTTCTGATATTTTTAAAGAGTGTTTTTAACATTTTATGAAAATATTTGCAGTATATTTTTTTGAAATCATGTGCACCATTCAGGTTAAATATGATTGAATATATGTATTTTTGAGTTGTTTGTGGGGAGTTGTATGTATGTGTGTGTAGGGGGCGGGGGAAGGCAGTCGGTTTATTTGAATGTTTTTCTATTAATTTAAATCTGTTATTTTAATGTTTTAAGGGAAATTTTGATGTATAATTATGTGCAGAAACATATTTTAGCATTTTGAATATTTTGAAGTTTATGGTTTATTCATTTTTTAACGTGCCTAGAGCTAGTGCTTTGTTTATGTACATTTTGTTTATAATTGCATTTGAAATATGTCTACTAATGTTTTAATGTGTTTAGATAAGTATATTGTAGTTTTGGGTTTATTTTTTTCCTTATGTGTCTACGTATGTTTGTTTTGTTTGGCGCGAAAAACAAGTCACCAAGGTTAGACGTTAGCAACAAAAAAAAAGTCGCCAACCCAACCGACACCCGCTTACGGTATTATTCCCAACTTTTTAGTTTGGCGAAAAATAAAATGGCTGATATGCCATTGAGAAAGTGAGTTCTAGTGGTCTGCACAGTTTTAGGCTTGGTGCAATATACCTACTGAGAGCTTAAGGGTGTATGTTGAAGAAAAAAAAACTCTGCTTTTAGTCTTGGTACACAAATTGAATAAACTAATAGCACCGTGGTCTCCAAAAAAATCCAGATGGTTCTTCATAAGCTGCTTTACACACTGCAATAAGCGAAAAAGCTGTGGGTTTTGTGAAATTTTCAGAAAAAATTCTTAAACATAGATTTGAGCTGCAAGATTTTTCAAAGAGTGTATTTTGAGAAAATTTCCATTTTTACAAGCTGTACTAAATATTGAAATAAATGATAAATCTGTACCAGTTTCAAAACTTTTAGAAAAAAAGCTTAAAGAGACATTTTCAAAATGTTGAAGTGCCTGGCATAATTAGTTTATTTGTATTTATGTACCAAAATCGCATGATTTTTTCCAATAACTCCGTTACGGAAATAGCATTTTTGAAAACAAGTGTATAGGTTTTAGTAGAATATAATTGATTTAAGTTGGGGGAATTCCACCAAATTTCAGAGAATTGAAATCATCGCATTTAGTACATCAGAGTTAATGATGAATAAAACACGTTATGGTTTATAATTTTAAAAAATGCTGCTACTTTTCAAATAAATTCCTGCTTTACTTTTCGGTGATCGAACCATATAAGTGACAGATATTTCTCATTTTGATTGCTGTTAAGTCTATGCTTTGAATGATTCCCTGAAAAAAATCTTGCAAAATGGTGTATGTTGGCACTTCGGCAAGCCTTAGATTTGAAATTGGATATTATTTGAGACTGGTATATATAACACTGGTTGCATGTCCCCACTTGCTAGCGGGGCTACCCCGCTAATATCATTCATATACATTTTCATCTCACATTTGAACACTCTTAAAGAACAACAATCTGTCTTATGACAAATTTAGGTATTTTAATTATTTATGACTTTCTTTTACAGATGTTGATATAAATTTATTTCCATTAATCAGCTTATAAAAATCATAACTGATTTTCATACTATGAAAAAAGATTTCTCCATAACTTGCTTTGATTTTTCAGTAAAATTGGTATTTATAATTAACTGTATTGTAAGGATAAACATTTAATCTTTAGTTGATTTTTATTGTGTTCTGTAAGATTTTTGATAATGGAATGTTGGTAGGTATGTGTAGGAGGAAGAAAGAACATAATTTTGATTGTTGTAATGCTTTGCTTCTTTCCAATAATGCAGCGTCAACTGTAATTGATGCAGGACGTCTCCACACTGGTGCATTTGGTAGGCCAAATACTGAACAGATATTTGGCCGAATTCTACTATATATTCAGCTGAATAATTTCAGAACGAAGAGAAAAAGGTATTTTTAGCAGATTTTTAAATCCATTTACAAATAATATTGCTTAGTTATACTTCAATATCTTAATTTCATATTATAAAATATCCTGTGAAAATAATCTAATATGTTTAATAATGGAGGATTTTTTCTGATCCTCAATTAGAAACATAATTTTGAAAAACTGCTATGTTTTGTAAAACTCAAAGCATAATGTGATTAAGCATAGTTACCAGATTAATTACATTTATCATAGCATATTTATTAAATTATTAATATTGCAAAATATAATTATGCTGCTATTACTGTTTAACTTTGTAAAAGGTATTTTTTCATGACCAAGATTTTTTAGTTTTACATATAATATACTGTTGTGTGTTTTACCTATGAATAATATAAAATGAATTTTAATTAATCTTTATTTAGTATTTCATTGCAAATTTGAAAAGTTATATTTTATTTACAATTAAAATGACAATTAAGGAAAGTATTGATTATGTGTGCATTTTATGCTGAAAGCTTTATATTAGCTTATATGTAGAATGATCCAAAACTTCAGGGACTGTGGGTATTCCCGATGACGAAAGCAAGTACCTAAAGTTAAATTGCTTGGAATGGATTCTCCCAACCCTACCTGTCCAAGTTGATTTATCCCATGTCGTGTGGACGAACAGTGCTCACAGCTGCTACCTTCCAAAGTCAGTTGTCTTAGCTTGGTGACATAAAAATGGCTTTTCTTGAACAGTGCTGTATCATTAAATTCTGTCAGCAGTTAGGTAAAACACCAATAGAGACTTTGGAAATGCTAAGAAATGTGTATGATGAATCTACCATGACGAGATCCAAGGTTATGAATGGCATCCGCATTTTAAAGAGGGCCGAGAATCCTTGGACAATGTTGGCCGACATTCGACTTCATCGAACACAGAAAATGTTTTATTGGTGTCTGAATGTGTTTGAAAAGATCATCGCCAAACAGTGCTGTTTTTCCATTTTGTTCTGTTCATAACGATTTTGACCAGAATAAGCGGAGACTAACTTGCTTAATACTAAACAAGGGGGGAGGGGGGCATAACTTTTTCAATCCTGTAATCCATCCTATCCTTTAAAAGCATTCATTAACAAAATCAGGGTACTTTTGAAAGTGAACTAAAAGTGGAAATTTCGTCTTGACTTTAGACGATTTCATTTTCTATTCTCAACGAAATATGACAGGTTAAAAAGCTACAGCTCTTAACCTGTCATATTTCGTTGACAGGTTAAGTCAACTGACAGTGTGACTTAACCTGAGTAAGTGACAAGTTTTTCCAACTGAATGGAATGTACATTATTTCCATAAATGTGATTAATTGTGCTTATTTTACTTAACTAGTTCTAGACTTATAAATGTGATCCATTATGTTGGATTTACTTAATAAACATTCAGTACTTATATAAAAAATTCCATTTTCTAGTTTTGTATTTCTCTATTTGTTTTATTGTTCAGACATCAGAACTTTGGATATAGTGAACGAACCCCCAGAAAAAGCGAGATAACAGCTCTTCGCCATAAATCTCCAAAATCTCGCCCTCCCTGCGGGGGTGACTTCAAATCAAATCAAATTAATGAACAAAATTTGCTGGTCTCCAGAGGCTCACTAACACCAGAGACATAACCATATGGTCGGGAACTTATAGTGTCATAGAGTATAAAAATGAAATCTTTTTTTTTATTTAAGAGTTTGCTGAGCAGGACAGTTCCAATGTCTGTGTGTTACCCATAAGTTTTTACACGTTACAAGTTTTATAAAATTAATAATTAAATATAAAATGTTGCAGATAGTTATATTTATTGTGTATATGTTCGTTTTATAAAAGGATGTAAAGCAAGGTAATATTGATACCTGATTTTTCAATCCTGAGTTATGAAAAAGGAGTTAAAAAAAGCAGTGACAGATGTCATGCACATAACGGTGGAATCGTCCAGCAAAATTTATCAAATATATTTAAAAATGTATCTGATTTTACTTTTTCTTTTTTTCAGAAATGTATGAATTTACTTGCAGAGAGAAGTCCTGTGTATGTATATTGCCATATTATTGTTTGGAAAAGATAATTTGTAATGTATATACTACTTTTCTAAAATAAAATACTTTATGGCATATATAATTTGTTGAAAACTTTTACTAAGAAAAAATTTATTTATTTATTATTATTTTTTTTAACTTTTCGAGCATGTACCATGTTAGGAAAGTATTGTAATCATGAAAAAATTTGACTTTAGAGATCTTAATGTATTTACACGTTTTGAGCTCTTCTGAATTCACTTATACTATTTTTAGAAGATGTATCTGTGCATGTGTGTGTGTGAGTGAACGCGATAGCTCCTAAATGATGCATTCGATTGAGTTCAAATTTGGTATGCATATTATAGACCATTGCCACATGAACGTTCTTGATTTTGGTGTGTATAGGACTTATAAATTTTTTACAGGGCTACAAAAAAAAATTACGTTATGGCCTATAGATAGAAATTCTTCAAAGTGTGCTAGTGACTGAATGATGCTTTCAATTGAGTGCTAATTGGTTATGTATGTTATAGGTAACGATCACATGACCTGCATAGATTTTGGTGTGCATAGAGCTGATAATTTGTTCATGGGCAGTGATCCATCTAGGATTTTTTTCAGATGAGTAAAAATACACCTTAACCTTTTTAGAAGAAGTATTTTCTTTTCCAAACAAGTAATTAAAACAACAAACAGTTATGCTAAATTTTCAAATACATAATTAAATTGCATTTGACACATAAATAATAGCTGATTATACATCTAGGTACATAAATGTCAGTTCAACAAAAACTAATACAAAAATTAGATTTTTAAAATTTAAAATCAGCAAATCATAATTATTTATCAAAATATACCTAATTTTATATGGAAAAGCAATGAGTAAAAACACGCATTCCGAAATTCTTAAGGCGTATTCTGAATTTCTAAGGTGTGAATACACATCTAGAGGTGTTATCGCATTCAATGTTCACGGGGTTGCAAAAAAAAAAAAAAAATTCTCATACATAACGGCCTACAAATGGAAATCATTTATAGTGCGCTAGCGCCTAAATAGTGCATTTTAATAAAACTTCATAGGTCACAGTCACACAACCTGTATAGATTTTGATGTGGGTAGAGCACATGTTTTGTACAGTGCTACAAAATATTTATGTACTTTATGGCGCAAATTCTTGAAAGTGTAGTAGCATCTAAAGAGTACTCAATTAGGTATGCATATTATAGGTCACTGTTTTGCACACTGTACAGATTTTAGTATGCGGAGTGCTTGCAGTTTTTTTTTTTTTTTACAGGGCTACAAAAAATTATACATTGCGGCCTATACACTCAAATTATTTGAAGTACAGTAGTGTCTGAACACTACATTTAATTGAGCTGATTAAATTTATTTGAATGCTTGATAAAGATCAAGAGTTTGGAAAGTACGTGGAGTTATTCCAGTCTTTTTCTAAGTATAAAATGAACTGCCGAAAGTCAGCTAATAATATTTTTTTCCACCTTCTCTGAAAACTATCTCAAACAAATAAAAGGTTCTATAAAGAACCTTATATTTTGTTTAAGATTCATAGAGGGGGGGGGGTTGAAAAATCCAATGTACAATTTTAGTATGACAAATTGCAGGGAACCAAAATCAGTTGGTAATTTATGATTTTTTTATGAGTTTATGATAGTAAAAATTACTTTTTCATATTTTAAGATTTTCTTTTGTAAAAAAAGCAGTCATAAGTTAAACCCTTATTTTAAAACTCATTAAAATTAATAAAATTCAATTTATTAATAGGAATATTGCATATTAATTCGGAAACCTTTGTGAAATAAACAGAGAGGTTACTGAATATTTTCCCCAAAATATGCTGAAACATTACGCATCTATTCACCTTTAATCTAGAAACCTTTGCAAAAAAAGTGGGAAAATATTTAAATATTTTTCCAAAATATGTAGAAACATTTATAAATACCTTGCCTGCCTAGTGCAGAAATGTTCCTGCAATTTAAACTACAAGAGCTACCACATATTTTAAGGCAACACTTACAATTTTTTTTTATTTTTTTTTTTTTTTTTTTAAATAGTGTAGCTGATAATTTTAGTTAACTAATTTTGTGACTTTTAAGTCTAAATGGTTTGGATTTTTCCGAGAATACCATAGCATTCAAACACTACAATAGCATTCAAAATCAGATTATTTTTTAATGCACCATTTAATGCTCTATTTGTTTTATATTTATGCATTTTCATTTATTTTCAAGAGTTTGTCTAGAAGTGACTTTCATTTAATGGTTCAATTTAACAACTTATGGCAACAATGCATTCTTGTAACTGTAGCGTTTAAAATAGAATCTGAAATGAGTTATTTTTAATTTAAGTGAACAATAGTAAAAGTATTGTGTGTAGTTTTCATTAATACAGCAAAACTTGGATAACTCGAACATGATCAATTCAAAATTTCAACTTTGAATTATTCAAGTTTGACTATATAAATAAGAATTATTATTATTATTTTATTTTATTTTTTATTTTTTGCAAGAAGATCGCTTTTGACTTTTCTAAAATGTGTAGATCAAAAATTAACCCTAGCAGAGAAAATGCTCTCTGATGTTGGATAATTCCTCATTTGTTTTTCACTATTATGATACCTATGCTTAAATTTTTATCCCGCAATTTAGTGCTAACTATTTATAAAGCAATTATTTAGTTGCCAGATTCTAACCAAAGAAGAAAAAAACAGTAAATTAATAAAATAGGTGTGAACTAAAGGAAAATAAAAGGTGAAATTTTCAGCATTTGTTTTCTCCCCCCATATTTTTCTCTTGATCTGCTGCTGAGTTCAACAATGTTTCATTATACTGGAAATCAAATACTTTGTGTATTTCTAAAATGATAGGAAAAGTGTAAAATGCTCTCATTTTCTTTCCCCTTTTTATCTAAGGAGACAGACTGCAGGTTGTCAAGCTCTGCTATAGATAATTTTTTGCTTTAGAGCTCTAATGGCATGATTATAAATGATATGTAAAAATTTTCATTACAAGTACACTCATCCTCCTATCTTTTCATGGGAAAAAAGTACTTATTTCTCTTGTTGAAGTAAGTGGGGCACATGATGCGGCTGCTGTGCTAAAGGGAGTGCCAAGATCAGTTATCGCTCCTTGGGAGGGGCACCCTAGTTAAGGTTTGCCCCAGGTGTCGTAAACAGTAGTTGCGGCTCCGGTAAGTACTCGTGTTCTTGAAACTGCTCTCAATTATTACTCGCACAGAATGTTTAATTCAGACCTTTAATTTTTTAATTTACTGTTGAACTGAAGAGTTATTTGTGTCTATTAAGATTATTTTAAAGTATGAGTATACTTATATCTCTAGGTACAGATTTTGAACACAAAAAGTTCAGATTCAGTGATTAAAAAAAAAGAAAAATAAATTTTGCGAGTTTTCCCCTGTACTCCGCTTTAACCCGGGATTTTCTATTTTCACATGTAAACGGGCCCTTACTGCGCAATCGAGGGGAAAGATAGCCGGTTTACGATTCCGCAAATACTCCAGAGGAAAAGTCGTAGATAGATAATAGTTAAGTGAATTTGGCCGGCGTCGTAACTGTGCGCACTGAATATATATGTTTACTTATACGATTTTATTTACAGCAATCTGGCAACGGCAAAACAAAATTGTTTTGATTTCGATCTTACATGCTGCTTCAGCGGTGATGATTAATTGTCGGCTAAAACGAAATGCCGACCAAGAAATATTACTAAACTTTCAAAGATGGTTATGTGAAGGATTTTAAGTTTGTGCTAAAGTCAAAGTTCGGTGATAAGCATGCATTTTGCTCGGTGTGTGGGTGTGATTTCTCGATATCGCACGGAGGTAAAAGCGACATAGTTGTGCACACGAAGATAGCTAAGCACCTTTAAAGTGCAAAAGCTATTGATGCATCGCCTTCAATAAGATCTATTTGTACCACCGACAACGATTTAATTGGAATAAAGGCAGAATGTTTGTTTTACAACGTTTCTGGTTGAACAAGATTTCAAAATAAAATGTCGATATTGCATGGTTATTTAAAAAAAAATCTTCTATTTTTTTAACTGTCTGAATTGGCAGCTATGATGTTACATTCTGGCAATATTTTTCTGCCAGTTTTTCTGTTAATTTACAGAAATAGTATTTTTAGTTATTTCTTATATTACTATTATATTTCTCCAAATGTTTAAATATTTTTGGTACTTGCGATTTATCCCGGCGGTTTGCCGAGATAAATGCCGGGCATATGAAATTATTAATGGTTTTGAATATATTGCCAATAGTTTGGCAACTCATTTAACAGAGAATAGCTTGTCAGGAATGACCTCCAGGATAATACGTCAGTACCATATTTTTATACACATATTTAAAATTTTTAATGCATTTACAAAAATATAATAGTAATAATAAAATAAGTATAATACCAGACTACTTACTGGTATTATATTTATTTCATGTATTACAAATTATATTGTTGTAAATTTATTAAATTTTTTAGTATATGTATAAAAAAAATTAAACATTTGGAGAAATATAATAGTAATATATGAAATAACTAAAAATACTATTTCTGTAAATTAACAGAAAAACTGCAGCAAAATGTTGCCAGAATGTAACATCTTTCTGTCTACAGGAAGTTCCTGTATACAGAAGAATTACTGGCAGCAAAAAGTTGCCAGAAAATTTCTGTATACAGGAATTTTCTGTATACAGAAGAATTACTGGCAGCAAAAAGTTGCCAGAAAATTTCTGTATACAGAAATTTTCTGTCGACAGTAATAAATGTTATTCAACAGAATGATTCTGTAACCCCTACAGATAGTTTCTGTATACAGAAATCAACTGTAAAACGCCGCTTGGAAACGACTTATATGTATACGGAAAATTTCTGTAGGGAACAGAATTTTTTTGTCATATAACATACAGCTCCTGGCAACAGAAAATTTCTGCCTACAGAATATTTCTGGCAACTTTTTGCTGCCAGACTTTTTCTGTTGATTTACAGGAATATTTTTTGCAGTGTATGTCTTGTAAAATTTCGTCTACATTTCAGTCACTTCTGGCTAATGCCGAATTTTTAATTTCACTCACACTAGGGAAAAATGAGCAATATAAAAATAATATTGAATTCTGACGAACATTAAATTGCTACAGTAAATTCTATTTTCTTCTATATTAAATCATTAAAGATAAATAATGCCAAACGTAACGATTATGAAACACGTAAAATGCAACAGTCTTTTTTGCGTCAAATTTGGAGATCTATGGCCATAAAACTTAGCAAAATTTGGCGGGTAACCTCAAAAAATCTGTACATCATTATTAAAGTAAATTGGCAAGACCCTGCAACAGAACTTTAAATGCTTTTTACATCTTTCAAATGAAGAGTAAGCTGTTATAAAAATGCTTAACTAGTTAAAGCTGTTATAAGTGCCATATTGCGCTTGAAATGGTTTAGTATCTTTCAACTGCCATGTACAAAAGGAACAAATATAGACTTGTAAATTTTTTATATCCTGTAATCTTAATCCCTGTTATTAATCCTTATTTCTATGGTTCGTAAAGAAAATAAATATTTTACCCATTTTAAGGTCCTGGATAAAGTAAAATGGAGTAATCATTCCTCTTTCTAGGGAATTAAAATGGCACAAATTGAAACTGTACTTTGACAGTGACATGATCTATGAGCCATAGTTCAATAACCTCGGAAAATCGACCTCAGACTTTTTGACAGTAACTTCACTTTTTCCGCTTAACTACTGTATAAGTTTATGGAATAAAAAAATACGGAAAATTGTAGAAAGGGGAGTTTTCAGGTTTTCGATGGTGATAAGATTTTACTCTGTAAATTTTAAAATGTGAAAAATTTAGAGCCGATTTATCTAACGGTGTGGATTTGTCTATAACGGAGTATATATAACGGTGGGGATTTGTATATGTGACATAAACAAACCAACGTAATTTTGTTTTTTGTTATTATTATTACTTTTTTATTGGTTCGAAGGTGTTCTTAGTAGCGAATTATTTGGCTCTTTTGTAGAAACTAGAATATTGAAATAAAAAATCACAAAGGCTAGAGCTGCATATTTCATATCAAATAATGTAAATAAGCGGACACCCACTTAAAAAAGAAAAAGAATATGTATGAGCAGTAGCCAAATTTCCTATTTTAGTTTGCCTACAACTAATTAGTTCTTGGAAGAACACAAAATTAGAAAGAAAAATGAGAAGTTATTGAATTAAATATGACATGATTCATTTTCACGGTAAAAAATAGTTTATATAAAAAACTGGCATAGGAAATATGAACTTAAGCTTGAATACTTTTATGAGAGGGTGAAAGTAAATTTAAACAGCAGTCTGCAGTAATTTAATGTTTTATTTAAAACGACAGACATTAGATCTCTGATGAATTTTGAAAAGACTCTAAAAACTGAAAAATTATTGAATAAGTATGAAATAAATTAACAATGATTAGAAAACAAGATAAATTCCGAACCTCACTTATTTTTAGTTAATGTATTCTCATGAGGGTGAAATCGGTCCCCTTTTAGTACTTACCTGCAATGTGAAGTAGGATTTTTCTAAGGTTAATTACATTTATTAGAACCTCTATAAGGTGTCCTTGCTGAATTTTGGTATCTTCGCTTTATACGTTCAATTAAATTACTCTTTCCAGAGATTTACTTCTATTTCTTTAATGCTGTCATTTCTCACAATGAAAATTTATTTCTAAAACATGTTCTTGTCTTACAATGTTTTTAGTGTTCTCATAGTCACTTGTTGGATTGAGCGTGCCCCTAGAATTTTCTGTTTAATTTTTACAATACTAATTTTCTGAATCAAGCTCTATTGTTTTAAACAATCCCAATTTCGAGCGCAAATCCCTAAATAGCTACGCCTGAAATCTCATCTCGATCGGTTGAACGAAACTGCGGCCACACAACTATATAGCAGTGAAGTTTTTTATGGCCACCCTGTATGTTCAAACGTACATACCTATACCAACGTGAGAAACAAAATTTTTCGACTGATCAAAATGTCAAATCCAGGTAAATTAAAACAACATGAAAAATTATTCACAAAATTAAAGACAGATAAAAACAGATTTAGAATTTATTTATTACCTTTACAGTAATGACACAAAAAACTGAGCTTGCATGTCTCTGACAAATTTATCATAATTAGGTGTATACCCTTACAAAGATAGTAATGGGCCAATGTGATCCAATGTGTGTATTACTCCCTGCTTGTAACTAGGTTTTATCAATGTGCATCACTGCTTAACAATTTTTGAAATAATTATAAGAATAATAATTGCCCGCAGAGGTCTGGACGCTAAACTCCGTTCCCATGAGAACATGGCAAGTGAAGCAGCATCTGGCTTGGCCAGTGCTTGGGAGGTTCAACTTCCTCTCGGCTCGACTGCTGTGGGACCGTGTACACTAATGTTAGCTGGTGCACTCAAAATCCGTCTTGGATCCAGTATCCTCCAAGTTGTTAAATGCTACCTGTGGGGATGCCGATTTCAGGGATTTGTTCCTCCTATGGAATTGGTTCAAAATTAAGGGACCCCGGGCAACTTCCTCTCACTGGGGCTTAATAAAAATGGAACCCCCCCCCTCCCTCTGCCCATCGCCACCCAATCTGGGGTATCTGGCACCTAATGCAATTGTCAGAGTATAAGCAACAAGAACAACAGAACAATAATTATATTCTGTACGTGATGGAATACGAAGAACTTGATTTGTAAATATTGCTTGAGGATGGCCACCTATAAGCGATGATTGAAAATTTGAATTAGAAAGGGGTGAGCAATTAGACTTAACCCTTTAGTGCACAGTTATGCAAATGCGCAAACCTGCATATCCTTACCTACCCCCTTTCAAAAAGTATTCGAGTACAAGTCAATTTTCCTATGTCAGTTCCATTATAAAGTGTTCATGAAAAGTAGATAATGTTGTACATAATAACAACTTGTAATATTTATTATAACCTGCATTATTTTTCCAAAAATTCATCAATTACTCACAAAATTACCGTGTTTTACTCGCGTAATAGTCGCACCCCCTTATTGAAGCAGAAAAAATAGCTTTAGAGTTACAATATTATGTAGCAGATTTTCGCCGGATAATAGTCGCACCTAGACTTTTACCATGAAAAATTGTCAAAAAAAAAAAATAAATAAATAAATAAAATAAATTGCGACAATTACGTGAGTAAACACGGTAATGTAGGAAATTTCTCTCATACTCGAGTACTTTTTTTTGAGTGGGTGCGCTAAATATTGGCGTTTGTGGAAGAATGGACGCATTAAAGGGCTAATGTTATATCATTTATAAATGTTCTGCCTTTAACCCATTTGTGCCTGGATATTTTTGCGACTTTCTTCGATTTTTACAGATAACAGAAATAATAGATAAATTTCTGATGTCAACTTCTTGAACAAGGAATGATTTATTTTAAAATCACTTTGCATAAAAATCGAAATATCAACATCCTACTTGGTCATGTTAAAATATTGTGCGGAGTTGAGGCTCAATACTCATGAATAAAGGCTAGGAAAAATAAATAACGTTTTCAACTAATAGCGAAAATGCCGTCCCAAAAAAGGGACGCTAGGCATAAATGGGTTAAAAAAAGAAAGAAAAATCCTGATTTGGTGGAAGAAGAAGAGTAGTGGTCTTTTGCTCTTTTCCCATCACGAGTGCGCGTGCGATGAACATTAAATTTTATCGAATTTTCTGTTTATTCCATCGTAGCTGGCATGTACTTAAAAAAAAAAAATACCAATAAAAATCGTGAACTGAGCTCTAAATTTTCAGATAAATCTTTCCGTCTCCATTACTCAAGTGCTAAGATAAAATGAATCGTCATTTCTTTCCAAAGAAAAGTAAAGAAAATACAAAAAAAAAGCATACCTACTCACAGATATTGCTGGGGAAATCATCACAAAAAGCAGCACTTTCATCAGTTAGTCATCCACTGGCAAATTACGCTGGCCGCGTCTGTCCCCCCCCCCCTTCCCGCTCTAGAAAAGGAAAAACTTTTTTTTTTTTTTATAACATTGTCGGCGAAGTAAAATACATTTTATTATCTTCCATTAATTACGGCGCTAAACACAGGGCTCAGCCAAAGAAAAGTTTCTCATTCTTTAATTGCTTCGCTCACTTAATAACAACAAGTCCTGCGTACCAAAAAAAAAAAAAAAAAAAAAAAAAAATGAGTTATTATCTTATGACAGCAAAAGTGATCTCCCCGTAACCTCCTGTGTGTGAAAAGTTATCCCTCGGTCTGTAGACACCTGTTAGACAGAGAGAGAGAGAGAGAGGGATTATAAGAACTTAGAGATTGTAGTCACGTGTGCGCCAGGTCGAGAGAAGTGAAGAAAAGAAATTCAACTCATGATAGGGCCTGGATGCCGAAATTATTTGCAGGCATGAGTTATTGTATGAGACATTCGGAGAGTGGTGTGGAGAGTTTTACTGCTGTTCCCAACCCGTAACAGGGTTATTAAATTGGCTCCGGCACGATGAGTGAAGAATCTTAATTAAATAGTAATTTCAAGCGCAATAACTCAGTGAACAAAGTATGAGAAGAGGATTTCATGAAGTTATGGTTGAAATGAGGATCGCATGAAATGCGCATAGTGGTATCTTAGCTCCATAGTGCTATTAACATTTTGAGGCGCAACCCTTTCCCAATGCCGAAAAAAGGGCAGCCGTTGCCATCCCTCGACTTAAGTACCAGCAAGATGGCGGACGATCAAAACGTTCATCGCGTGTCACAGATTTAGAGACCCTTATTTGACGACAGCTGGCTGTGCGGCACAGCCATCTGCGTCAAAAAAGGGTCTCTAAATCTTTGGCACGCGATGAACGTTTTGATCGTCCGCCATCTTGCTGGTAGTTAAGTCGAGCGATGGCAACGGCTGCCCTTTTTGTCAGCATTGGGCAATCTATCCAGCTGTTCTCGCATTCTTCCATTTTTCAGCGGATGTCAGTGCTGTTAAAAATAATCGTGACAATTTTTTTTTACGGCTAATGACGCGCTAAAAAGTAAAGGATTCTCTCGTGGAGCTATGTCAACCGCAACTATTTTTATAGAAATCCAATCTATTCTTCGTGACTGGCAACAGCCAAAACGTTAGAGTTTGGTGTTCCCAGAGCGGGAACACTGCGCGTTAAAGGTTAATGCCAGGCAAGTAAAGTATGTGGACAATTTTCAATTCCACTTTTCAAACGTCGAAATTCTGTAATTAGTTCAGTAAAAGAACAGAACTAATAGGGTGGACGGACAGCATATAAAACTCATCGATAGATGGATTATGATACACTTCCCAAAATAATTATGCTTGAAAGAGAAATGAGGTCCACGTTTGGATCATGATGCACTTTCAAAAATAACGAAACAAGGAAGACAAATAGGGCAAACTCATGGACAATGATACGCTTTCCAACAAACTGGAGCAAGACAGACAAATAGCGCTAATGTATGGATTATGTGCTTTCAAGCATAATGAAGCCAAGATATGGATTATAATGCACTTTCCAACATAATGAAAAAAGAAAGTGAAAATTACGGCTGACACATGTATTACGATACACTTTCCAACGTAGTGAAACAAGAAACACAAATAGGGACGATGCATGGATTATGATACAGTTTTAGAGCATATTTAAAATGTGACAGTGATTCAGATTTTTAAAATAACTGTTAAAAAGATACACTTTTTATTAAGATACATGTTTTATTTTATCGAATTTGACATTTTATTTAGATAAGTAAGCAAATAGAAGATTTTCATAAGTAAGATTAATATGTACAGCTGCGGGAAAAAAAAAGTCCCACTTGTACTTTTTTCGGCCGTCGTTCGTCGTACAGCAAAGTTACAGATACCAATCGTTTACGATTGACGTACACTTTAATTTGCTATGCATAAAAATTGCATAAGGGGCCATCTACATATTTAAATTCGCACGAACTTTTTTTTTCTCAATAGCAACCCCTATATTTCACTTCATATTTCAAAATTTTAGCTCATTTTAACCCCGGACACAAATTTTCAATAAATTTGGACTGAAAATGAGTGAGTTATGAGCACCCAAAATCCCCCTTCCCCTATGTTAAAATATTTTTTCATACTTCAATTCATATCTCATATAAAATTGATAGCAAGAAGCTGATTTTTATTCGTACTATTAGAACTAAACAACCCAAACATAATTTAATGTTTTTATGATTTTTAATAAATTATTAATATGAATTATGAATTCTTAAATTAATATTCAAAAAAATTATGAATAGTGACCTAGCCAAATTTCGATGGAAATAGATGCAGAAAGTAATATTACATGGCTGTGCAAAATTTCAAATTTTTACGTTCAGTAGTTTAATTTATATTAAATAAAATGTGTTATTTTCATGAGTTAAGGGACCATATATAAATTTATTAAGTAAAAATGTTTTGAAAATTGCATGAAATAAACGTAAATTAGATTTATTTTTTGCAATAACACAGTAAAAGATACCAGTATTAAAAAATATCAAATTTTGAAGCAAATAAATTAGAGGTTTTTACAGTTTGATGGTGATTCTATAAAGCGTGTATTGTTGCGTCCGCTGCCATATTCCCCCAAATAAAATGTTTTCCAGCTATAGAATTAGATGCAGTAGACGTATGTCTTCTAATACAACGTCCTATTTCTGAAAAACTGACATTCTCAACTTTCCAGGCATGAATGTGACCTTTTTTAATATCGGAAACATTAGGTCTTTGGACTTCCCCATACTTTATCAAACATTCAAAATCACGTTTTTCTGTCTAAATTTTCATTTAACTATAAATTAAAATACCGCCAAAAGTCTTCAGAATATTGCACATTGCAGACGATAGTATTAAATGAAGAAAGTGAAATAACAAACACAGTAATAATATTGTCGGGAAAAAAGTAATTGCGTTTTTTACATGAAATTCAAACAAATAAATTTTCTATCAGGAAATCATTCTTCAAGTTCGACCATAGCTGAATAATATTCATGCTTATAGTCAGAAGAGCAGAGAGCAGCCTCTAACTCCTGCCAACATTTCACCTGTCAAAAACCATCAACAGAAATACTCAATAACAATTTCAAAATTACGAAGATTTTCAAAATCGTGAGCAGTCATTTTGCATTTTCCCCTTAAATCATGTGTACGAACCAAGGAAGTTATGAACTCACGGGTCATTTGGACCACAGACTAAATATTCTAATTTCTACCCTTGATATTCTCAGTACAAAAAACTTTAAGAGATATGGAAACAATATTTCCTTGAAAATAATATTAATTTCTTTTAATTCTCGCGAGCGAAATTAGTGAAAGGCGAAAAGTTCGGAACCTACAAATAGCGCTTTTCAATTTGCAGAAAGTCCCTTAAGAACGCGCAAAAATGAATTCGCAATATCTCCGGAAATTATCGTAGAAAATTGGTGAAAATTTATATTTAGGGTAATTTGAAGGTTTTCTTTCGTTTAAGAAAGTCAAAATACGTGGTTGCCATTGAGAAAAACGAAGTTGGTACAGAATTAAATGTGAAGACGACCCCTTATGCAAATTATAGTAATAGTAAATTAAATTATGCGTTATTTGCAAACGAATGGTATATATAACTTTGCTGTACGACGAACGACGGCGAAATAAAGAGCAAGTGGGACTTTTTTTTCCGCAGCTGTACAAGTGCAAAAGCAATGCAGAACAAAAAAGATCATTTTCTTAAAATGAATCCGAACACAATCTAAAATATTAATTCTAATAACCTCGAAATTATCTGTTCCGACCCATATTTAAGGTTTAGAGTTTACTCTTTTTCCATGTAAAATTTTTGAGACTATGTACATTTTTATTCTTCTCTAAATTTTGAAAATGCAACACATTAGCTCTTTTTTTTTTTACTGTCAAACCATTGTTGGCATCTTTCCACTAATGAGTACTAGTATAAGATCTATTTAATTACTTTCCCTTTAAATTTGCATTTAAAAACAGAAACACCTATTAATGAGTCTAAAATATTTATATGAATTTACCTATAAATTTTTCAGCGACTGATCAGCGAGATTGTAGTCTCATATGACCACTTTATACGAAATATAAAATTGATTGAACCTTAAAACATTAAGGTGTAGAATTATTGCAGGGCAGCTTAGGAATGGTGTGGACAATTATAGCTCTTTTATAGGGTATTAATTTGGTCATAGTGTCATAACTAAAAAATCTTAATTCAATTAAATATGAAAATTTCGGGACAGTGAGAGATTTAATGCAAAAGTAATAATATGTAAGGACTAACTGCTGAACTTCTTATTTAAGCATATAAATTTACATTTGCATCATATGCACTTTTAATAAGCATACACAGACTTTTTTATTTTTATTTGACAACTTGCAATGTTATTCTCAGGGATTTATATTGCTCAGAAATCAAATTATGTGATTTGCATAGAACGAAAAGAATCAAAACCGTTACCTAACGGCAATTGCTTTGAATAGCTGGAAGTAACTGTTTAATGACGTTTTGGGTAAAATAAAGGTATGAAAAATCTCTCATTCTTTTATTAAAACATTTCATATATTTTTACATTAACACAGTGAAGCACGATTAGTAGAAATTCTGGGAAACTTTTCCAATGAATTTCCAAGCAAATATTTATTAATACTTTCTGTAGATAAATAAGCAAAAGATATAGTAAAACTAAGATTTAGTCATAAAATTGCGATAACTATTTTTGTCGTATTCTTTGGTGCTAATAATAAATGAAAAAAATATAAATAAATAACTATGTGAATAATATAAGTAAGCAAATACGAGGTGTGATGATTTTTCTCAATGATTTAACTTTATTTTCGTTCATATAAATTAGAAATCTCGACTGAAAAGAAGAAGAGAAAAGAATAAAATGCCTTTAAAGAAAATCTGAAACACTTTTATGTGTTAAATACGAAGATGCTTTACATTAAGAGCGTATCATAATACATGCGACTTCGCTATTTTTCTGCCTTATTCCATTAACTTGGAAAGTGCATCATTATTCATGAGTGTGCCGTGTTTGTCTTTCTTGTTCCATAAAACACATCTTCAGAATTGAAATATACATTAAAATCGCCTACTAAAACTGCTTAACAATTTTCGTCAGGCATATACTAACTATACTTCGCTTTCATAAATGCTGTTTGGAAAGTGTATCATAGTCCAAAAATGTGCCGTATTTGTCTTTCTTCTTCCATGAAACACTTCTTCAGCGTTGAAATCTATACTAAAATTGTTTACTAAAACTGTTTTACAATCTTTGTCATTATATTCTAACTACTACACTTCTTTTAATAAACTCTAGCGTTTGTCAGTTTCTCGCCAAATATGGAAGATTTCGTGAAGCAAGGTTCAGTTTTGGGGACTTATTTTTTGGGGGCCAAACTTGCGATAAACCATCAAAAATTACAATCATGGCGAGTTTTAACATTTTATTCCTCGGGGCTCGCATCGTGGATGATTATCATCATCAGCAAACAATTCAGCATGTGGAGTGGCCAGCTGGATCACCGGACCTGAATCCTATCGAGCACATTTGGAATGTTATAGGAAGACGGATAGCTGCTCTCAATCCTTGTCCTGCTACCCTTGCCGCACTTGCAACTGCCTTGCAAGAGCAATGGCTCGCCCTTCCAACAGAATTCATCGCATAGTTAACAGCATCACACTTCGCTGTTGGTGCTGTATTACTTCTGGGGGAAGCGGAGTGCATATTCCATGTCGAAGGTACTTTTCCTATACCAAACTGGCACATCCAATTTGTTGATTTCATATATATGCTAATTTCTATAATACCACAGGCGTCTGGTAATTTCTTTTCATGGTTTTTTATTGCTTACTATCTGTTATACGCTGTGGGTGAGTTTCATTAAATTCTATTTTTGAGTAATCGTCATTTTTGTGATTTTTCCTTAATTATTGATAACCAGTGTAGTAGGACATTTTAGGACAATTTTTCAAAAGTTCGGAATTTTAGCAATTTAAGGACCCGTACAAACCCCGAATTGAAAAATGCACCGAAAACATCAACAAATGAGGTCCACAAAAATTTGTCGACAGAAAAACACGGAGTGAACGAAATAGCAATCTAGAGCTAAAAAAAGGGGGGGGGATTTCTTAAAATTAAATCTTTTTCAACCTAATAATAAAACACATACGTATAAAAATGTAACATTTTTATCTTTGAAACATAGATCTTACGAATCTAACCTTGCACGAAAACACTCCGGGACAACATATGCACTAACTTCAGATAATTTACCATTCATTATGGAAAACCCTTCAACTCTAGTCTTGTTTCATCTTTGAGGGTATATTATTTAGAAAAATATTCATAATTCGCTTTATGTATTCAAATCGATACTCATCCAGCTAATCAGAAACCCACTCCTAAAAAGATGACAGACACTCGAATTCATTGTTAGGGAAAGGCACTTCACAAAATGTTCAGAATATCCAGGAACATTTATTGAACAAAGGAAACTTTCATCGGGATGTATTATGAGCCAAGTTAATGAAATGTGTAGGCTTTGGAGGTACCATGGCGACATTCTGCTAATTAGAGGATGAACTAAGTATAGCAGTTGTGGGAGCGTGTAAAAGGATATTTGAATGAATTTTTACACAAACGAGGATTTGCTTTACGAGATGACAGGATAAATAATTCATGTTAGTATAGTGACACACAGTAACATTTGAAGGAAAATATTTTGATTTTCAATAACGGGTGAAGAATCGTGAAAGACATTAAGAGAAATCATTTTTTTTTAAAGTGAGTATTGCGATAAATTAGCAACGATATATTTTTATGAAGGCACAAGAAAAATGTACTATTTAGTATGAATTGTTGAGCCTAGACTGTAGATATTTTTGAGCATAGTGATGCATATTATTAATGTGTAATAGAATAAAAAAAGTGTTTTCTTTTTTAATTCAACAAAATCAAATTGCTGTTTTAACCAAATACTGCTATTAAATTCAACAGAATATCATTGATGCTATTTTAATAAAATACTCTTGTCTGTGTTTTAACAAATTAAACTAAATTTTCGACTTCGGAGAAATATTTTTTGGTACAACAAAATTATTCGGTTAAGATACCTCCAACAAACTTTTGTTGAATCAATAAAAATTTGGAGAATTCAACGAAACATAGTAAATTCTTCTTCGAATACTTGATATTTTTCCTTCTGCTAACGATACATTTTCTTAAAAATACTTGAAAAAAATTGCAATTATTTACTGATTTTAAGGATTGAATAATTTCTTTTGCATTTGTACTGTGTAAGTACGAAAAAGTGCCAAAGTTTACTACCTTCAAGATTTTATTCGTACGCTTGTATTTATTTATTTATTTTCGTTTTCTCTTTTTAATGTTTATTCTTGTAAAATCGTTTATTTTATATTTTACATTTATTTTTAAGTTACAGTTATTGAAAAGCAATAGTAAGTGCGCACTATCAAGAAGCATCGAGCCTCCTACACAGTAAAAAATTCAGAAACGTCACTCAAATACAGCGGAAAGGTTTCCGAAAGTATAGCGTAACCTTCGGAAACATAACCCATATTTCGGGGTAAAGTATTTACGGGCGAAAGGAAATCTTTATTTGGGACTTCGCGCGCATGCGCCAAGTGAAAAAGAGACAGAGGGATAACAGTGAACGCGTCTTCCCTAATAGCACAGATGGTCACAAAAGAGTCGCTGTGACGTCACAGATGGTCACAATTGTCACAGGACTGTCACATTGTAACTTCTTGCACAGCCCGATTATGACCAACAGGGGCCCCGGGCATTGATGAATTTGGGGGTCCCCATCTATAAAATTTGTTTTCTTTTTCATAATATTTTGACATATAAAAGAATATTTCAGAACAACATTTGAAACTGGGGGCCCTGGGCAAAGTCCTGATTTGACCATGCGATAATAAGGGTCTCGTAACTTGTGAGTGATGTAATTTTACTGTGAAGTTTATTTGTGACCAGTCACCAGGTGACGTCGCCGGATGAATACTTAAATAAAACGGATGAATACTTAAATAAAACAGCACATTATCTCCTGAAAATAATTTATGTGGAAGGAAAATGATTTAAGATTTTTAATTTATATTTATTAATTATGGTATTTTCTCTCCATTTACAAAATACTTCAAAAAAAATTTTTAAGTTTCCAAAACAAGCCGTACCACAAATAACTTTTGCAGCAGTCAGTTTACTTATAAAGCAAATTCGGCAAGAAAACCGCAGCGCCGTGGTACCGTGCTTTCTTCCGAATGCGTAGGTCTAGCGTTCGATTCTGGTCGTCCTCACCGCTCCTTCCGACAGAGTTTGGTACTGCCATCTAGGTTAAGATACTCGAAACGCTTCATCGAGTGCATGTTACTCTTTTCTGAAAAACTCGGAAAGGTTACTCGTGAATTCGGAAACCTTTCCGAAATACACGGAGAGGTTACTCAATATTTTACCAAAATATACAGAAACGTTACCCATCTTTTCCAGAAACCTTACCTAAAATGCAGGAAAATAGGTAAATATGTTTCCGACATATGCAGAAACGTTTCTAAATACTTTACCCGCATTGTTCGGAAACGTTTCCGCAATTTTAAACTACAAGAGCTGCCCCATTTTTTGGGGTAACGTTTCCGAATTTTTTTTTACCGTGTATATAAGCTGGCAATCTAATGCAAGGTGGGCAAAAACATTCAGCAAAAGACGCTCTAATGTAGCAGATATTCAGCATACACCCCAGATTTAAGTCCTTGTGACCTTGAGTTGACTACCAAGAGGAAGAAACTACACGGTAAAAAAAAATTCGGAAACGTTACCCCAAAAAATGGGGCAGCTCTTGTAGTTTAAAATTGCGGAAACGTTTCTTAACCATGCGAGTAAAGTATTTAGAAACGTTTCTGCATATGTCGGAAACATATTTACCTATTTTCCTGCATTTTAGGTAAGGTTTCTGGAAAAGATGGCTAACGTTTCTGTATATTTTGGTAAAATATTGAGTAACCTTTCCGTGTAAATCGGAAAGGTTTCCGAATTAACTAGTAACCTTTCTGAGTTTTTCAGAAAAAGTAACATGCACTAGATGAAGCGTTTCAAGTAACATCAACTAGATGGCAGCACCAAACTATCGGAAGGAGCGCGCAGGAGCAGCGATCAGAATCGAACGCAAGACAGACGGGCCCATAAGACAGCACGTTACCGCGACGCTGTGATTCTCTTGCCAGACTTTGCTTTAAAAGTAAACTGACTGCTGTTGTGGTACGGCTTGTTTTGGAAACTTAAAATTTTTTTGAAGTATTTTGTAAATGGAGAGAAAATACCATAATTAATAAATATATAAATTAAAAATCTTAAATCTTTTTTCTTCCACATAAATTATTTTCAGGAAATAATGTGCTGTTTTATTTAAGTATTCATCCGTTTTATTTAAGTATTCATCCGGCGACGTCACCTGGTGACTGGTCACAAATAAACTTCACAGTGACCACACAGTGAAGTTACATCACTCACAAGTTACCAGACCCTTATTATCGCATGGGCAAATCGGGACTTTGCCTAGGGCCCCAGTTTCAAATGTTGTTCTGAAATATTCTTTTATATGTCAAAATATGAAAAAGAAAACAAATTTTATAGATGGGGACCCCAAATTCATCAATGCCCGGGGCCTGTTGGTCATAATCGGGCTGTGCAAGAAGTTACAATGTGACAGTCCTGTGACAATTGTGACCCTCTGTGACGTCACAGCAACTCTTTTGTGACCATCTGTGCTATTAGGGAAGGCGCGTTCACTCTTATCCCTCTGTCTCTTGGCACTTGGCGGATGCGCGCGAAGTCCCAAATAAAGATTTCCTTTCCCCCATAAATACTTTACCCCGAAATGTGGGTTATGTTTCCGAAATCGTGAGTTCGAGTAGAGCATCGGTAGGTTACGCTATACTTTCGGAAACCTTTCCGCTATAAGTATGTAACGTTTCTGAATTTTTTTACTGTGTACTTCGTGGCATTCGCTTCAGAACTATTCCAGAGGTACTTCTCGAGTGGCAGTAGGCCGCTCGCTCCATTGCAATTGTCAATACGCAACAGGCTGTGACAAAGATATATCCACTAACTTTCGCATCGCTGTCAACAGGAAAAACAGTTAAACTTAGTAGCATGAAAGTTGATATTAATTGAAAATAAACAGTTTTCAGTATTAAAGTTCTGACTCCCGTATAGGATATCACCAAAGGTATACAGGGTGTCACCAAAGGTCGTTGCCAAACTTAACATTCTTGTCTGTCCTACTCTGACATACAAGATTTACACAGGAACTTGTGTCCAGAAATGCAAAATTCGGTCACTAGAGGGCTATGTTCGCAGGCTTATCGAGCGTGATTATTTCAGCCTAGGACGTAGCCGGAGATGGATGAATCGGTTTACTAACTCAGAATTGGCGGATATGCATTACGTGGAGGGTGCCGCGGATGGGAAATCATAATAAGTAAGTCATTTAATGGAAGTCACACATCTTTTGACATCTTTCGACATCTTTTCTCCCTTCTCTCTGCGCCAGCAAACATTGCGCTCAAGGTACATCCGCGCTGCTACTCGTCCATTCCCATGCGAACTATGTACTGAAAATTGTTCGTCGAATTTCCAGAACCAATAAAATTTATGCTTAGTCCTGTCAACCGGACTACATTCTAGAACTTTTCATGCGCACTGGACTTTTAAGCTACGAACCCAAAAATTAAGTAGAGTTTTTTGCAACAATAAATGTAATATTTTAAGGGATGTTAAAAAATAATGGGACTTCTTTTCTAGCACTTCGCGTTTCAAATTTGGTCTCAAATCGTTACTTTGACTTTAAGCTGGCTTTAAGAACGAGATTCACGAGATTTTGAACGCACCTTTTCTTAGCCCCTCCCAAGCCTCATCTTCGGTGCAAGGCTGAGTCCGAACTCATTTTTGCTTTGTAATCAGCGAATTGAATCGCCATGATTTTTCTTGGGTGATCGCGTACTAATGACGCAAACTTCTGCCGAGAGGATTCGGCATTCGAATTTCTGCACGACTGCTGTTAACTTACATGTTATTTAGCCCCGGGTAGCATCAGTTTTGCATTTAAATATGTTTGGTGTTTGAATAATTAATAAACTAAGTTTTAATATAAACTAAGTCTAATCAATAGTCAGATTTAATGAAGACATGTTATATATATTATTATTATTAAAGATATCAATGCATAAAAATGTCATTAGAGGCTCCACTTTGCTACGAAATTGCAATTTCACTTTCAAAAACATACATCTTAGACGAGTTAATGAAAGACCCTGTATATTCAAGCACAGTTCAAGTCAACGAACTGATTATGTAAACATAAATGCAAACAAATAAAGTTCTTTCATAAACTACGCAATCGCTTTTTATGTTTTACTAGATTCTCATTAAAATACTTTAGAGCCGGAACAATTCTTGCATGAAGTCATTTAAGTTCCTTCCTCCTTCTCTTTTTAGTAATAAAAATCGAAATTTTCAATATTATAATGACCGCTCGAAATCTCGTCTACGTTGGCAGAATTTCCAGTCTTGATTCCACCCTGCAATACGAATATTAAATGAACCATACTTTCAGAATATTATCTTTAAAATCTTTTATCAGAGGTTATTGTTTATTAATGGGATGATTTGAAGTACCTAATAATGTTTATGGCATTTTCAACTAACGAACACAAACAATAGCATCAGGATGCAATCTGGAACAGGTGATGGTTAGGGAGGGGGAAAAAACTTCTGAATTTATTAAGCAAGTGCACGACTAAGGTAAATATTACATAAAACCCTCTGGCGATTTTCATGTCTAATTGAAGGTAAGGATTTTAAAACGTGATTGATAACTACTGATAAATAGAAAAATAATAATAATTTATAGATGGTACTGTAAACAATAGTTTCTCATTATGTTAAACCCTTATTCAATTACCCTTTAGAGTTGAAGGTCCGTTTCTATAAATATTTTTTTATAGCATTGAAAGGAAGGTTAAATAAAAATACGCACGCTTTACAATTTCAAGGAATATTTTTCTTTTACTTCGCAAGTATTATAAACTATTTATATTATAATATAAAGCAGATTTTTAACGAAAGGTATTGAACTCTGCGATTGAAACTGGTGAAAAATTACCAGCTTGTGTCAACTGATAAGAGGTCACGAATACATTACGAAATTATCATTACTATAAAATGCATGCTTAGCGGGAAGTAAGAAGCTCAATACAATCTTGGCAACTAATGGGGAATATAAAAGGCGAACTAATTATATAGTCATGGTCTGTAATCAATCACTGCTCAATGAATTGACATCGGTCAGTCCTTCTTTTGAGTTCAAAAATTTGTTTTTTGAGAAATCTTTCCATCTTTCGAGCATTCATATCTTTAATACGCTGCAATATAGAATATCATCTATCCGTTAGAGTTTCATCTATTAAAATCCTTTATTTTAAAGTCAACTTTTAACTATATTCCTGTCACAACTGTCTGAGAGTCAAAACCCATACATGGTTTTCAGTCTTCTGCTCATCTGCTTTTTGTCTTTTTAACGTTTAAGAATTCGATTTGTCTTTTGTGCTCTAATTGCCGTTGAAAAGATTGCAAATAAATTTACGTATGCTTTTTGTTACTGAAAATGTTGTTCATATCACAAGTGCTTTTCTTTTACGAATTCACACAAAAGAACTCCTTTAAGGCCACTGGACAGATAACATCTAGAATTCATTAGCTCCATATTAACCCAAGGGGGAAATTTTCAGTTATTCCTATAGAATAATTACTATAGGTTGCACTTTCAATTGTTTTAATAGAATAATTACCGTAGGTTGATCAACCGACAATCGTCTATGTCGAAATCTTTTCATTTTTTATAGATATTGAATTTCAGAAGCATTTGTGATTGCCTGAGTTTTCAAAATTTTAGTTGAAATTCAACATTGTTTCATAAACAAATGACTGCAGAACCAACAGTAATCTTTTTGCAGAATCCTTTTCACAACATTAAACATAAGAAAGATGCATCAGGATTCACCACAGTGAATAATTTATCGATGTTACCATACCTCTTAAATTCATTTGTTGCAGCATAAGTTGTTAAACATAAACAGCCCTCTTGTAACACAAGCATGCATCGAAATGGAAGCACAACGCAAAACGCAGATTTCTTTTCCCGCGGATCGCGTAATTGGTACAAACTGAGGCGCTGCAGTATTAATTAACAAACTGCATCGTACTTATCTTCCGGCATACAATACCCCTTTATTAAGTTGAAGTGCGTTTTCAAGAATGATGCCTCCTTCTCCCTGTGTTTCACCATTATCACCGGAACTTGTGTATCCTGGAGCGGACGACTAATAAAAGATTTTCGAGTGCGTCGGAACTGCTTATTTTTTTGTCGTAAGATTCTAATTAGATGATCGGATATTTATTTGTGATGTAAGTGGATATCGGATATTCTGCTACGATGGAATATCGGATTAAATGTAATCTGAAGTGGGGTGTGTGCTGATCGAAAAATGCTTGAAATCTTCACATTGAAGCTGTTCCTTTTCAAAGAGGATTATCATTAAAGGATTTTTGAACAGCTTTAAAAACAAGACATTGATGAATGATGCTTCTTTATTAAATGAACTGCGCACTTATACTAACAGCGAACTTACTTTTTCTCGTGCACTTCTTGTAAAAAATTCATATGTGCAAAAATGGCCATAAAAGATGGTGCGAACCGATATCCGTTTAGGGAAGTATGGTAAAATTTCGTATGTTTAAAAATTTTTTCAGCATGCTCCGCAACTCTTATAAGATTACTGTTTGGATTCTTTGGTTGGGAAAAAGCTGTTCAAACGTTTGACCCTTTGAGGCGCAACCCTTTCCCAATGCTGAAAAAAGGGCAGCCGTTGCCATCGCTCGACTCAACTACCAGCAAGATGGCGGACGATCGAAACGTTCATCGCGTGCTACAGATCTAGAGACCCTTTTTGACGACAGCTGGCTGTGACGCGCACAGCCGGTTATTGTGTAACTGATAAATAATAGGATGTGTTAACTTTCGGGGTATGGGGGAGTGGTATGGTGTTATTATTAATTAATTATGATTGATAATTAATATATTAATAAAATATTGATCTATTAATTATCATGCGTCATTCATATCAATTGATCCCTTGTTCATTCGGGAACCCTCACTCAAAAAATTTTGAGAACTACATTTAAAATGAAGTGTTTTGAAGCCTTCTGGGGCAGCAATTGCAGCTGCAAAAAATGTTGTATGTGTCAAACTTCATTCAAGTGCTAACACTATAGCACTTTTTTTATTTTATTTCTTTTTTCTGTTTTGGGGCCAGCCCTCAGCAGGGTGGGCCCGCTGAGGATGGGGGCCCACCCGTCTGCAGACAGTCGGACACCCTGGCCAGTCCGGGCCTGGTCATAAGCTCTCTATCGGTCGGCCTTTGCATTTCCGGACACAAGTTACTGTGCAAATCTTGTTTATTATAGTATGAAAGACCGCCATGTTAAGTTTGGCAACGACCTTCAGATGACATACTGTATATACAAGTGTCGGAACTTTAATACTGGTAACCATTTATTTTCAACCGATGCAAAAGAGATACCTGCTACCAAATTTTACAGTCCTTCAACATAGTTATCATCGCAGAGTACAACCCGTTGTCAAGGATGTGAAAGTCGGTTGTCACCTTTGGCACAGCCTGTTGTATTAATAGGTAGGCGCAATGCAGCGGCCTACTGCTTCTCTGGAAGAATCTCTGGAACAGTTCTGAATTTTTTTAATGCAATTTCTCTAATGCCAAAAATTCGGAACATTGCCCCTTTTCCAAGGACTGCATGTCCTGGGCAGCGGAGCCATTGCTAAGACTTTTTTTTGGGAGGGGGAGATGTCGATAAACTGCCAAGTCAAATATCGGTTTTTGCCAACTTATTAGTTTTTTTAATCAACTATACACCGAATAGCCATTTCATTATGACCATCTATTCAATAATGCGTTGCGCCTCCTTTGGTCTACAAAACAGCTGCAAGTCACCTGGGTATGGATGCCACGAGTCCTTGATAGATTCTGGAGATAGGTTGTGCCAAATATTTCAGCAGCGGCCACACAAAGTCGAGATTTTGGAACCTGGGGGTGTTTGAGCTCTGAATTGCCGGAGAGAGGGGAGCAGCAGCAGTTCTCCTGGAAGACAGCGTACCATGACACCACCATTCACGTAATGAAGGAGAAACCGGGATTCATCCAACTAGGCAATTCTCTTTTGCATATCCGTGGTCCAGTCTCGGTATTCCCGTGTCCACTGCAGGCGCAGTTGACAATGACACTTGGTAAGAAGAGGCACGCGAGTGGGACGTCTTCTCCGCAGTCCCATATCCAACGGTATCCGCTGAATTGTGTGTTCCGAAGCACTTATACTTGGGCTTGGATTGTATTGGGCTGTCAGCTGAGCCACTGTCCGATTTTGATGTGCTAGTCGGGCCTTTCTTTGATGATGTGTGCACGCCCAACATCTTGGCGTCTATTGCTGGTTTCACCGTCATCAAAATTTTATAAATACTAACAATGGCAGATCGTGAACAACCAATCAGTCGTGCAGTTTCAGAGATACTCGTTCCGAGTCTTCGGGCCATTACAATCTGCCCTTTATCAAATTCGCTTACACTGATAAAAATGATTACGGCCAACGTGTGGGTAAACGTAATGGCAACACATTTTTAGGTAGGGGTTACGTTTATCCACACGTTGTGCTGTAGTCTGTGCCAATATGCTATACAATGTTCTTCGTGATTGGCTTATCAACGTCATTGTATTTACAACATACAGTGCTGTATCATTTTACAGCACAACGTGTGGGCAAACGTAACGCCAACACTCTGTGATGTAGACTGTGCCAGTTGCCATAAAATCATTGCCATTGTTTATTCGTGATTGGCTTATCAATGTTATTACGTCATTTTTAGTTGATTTACAACACACAGTGCTGTATTATTTTACAGCAATATGTGTGGTAAAATTACTGGTATTCTTACAGTGCTGATCAACAACTGGTATTCCAACAACTGGTAAAATTACTGGTATTCTTACAGTGCCTTTCCCATCACTCACGAACGTTAAGTGCAAGAATGATTCCTTACCGTTCCCACTTAATTACATGCTCTCCATGTCATCCAGACGAGTTCATTGAAAAATATGTGGGTGGTCATAATGTAATGCTCTTCGATGTATAACCAACTTCTTACTTTTGAAAACTGAGTTTGTCTAATTTTTCCAAGTGTAACAGAAATAGAAAGCAAATTAGAGATTTCATTAATTTCTTTTTTTATTTTAATTTGCAAACTAGGTATCCAAATTTTCCGAGTTTAACAGAATTGGCGAGTGTTAGGGGAGAGGTTCCCCCCATTTCCCCCTAGCAAAGCCCCTGTTGGGCAGTATAATCCGTAGTTCACAGAAACATTTACAATATACAAACATCCCTAGATCACAAAAACATATACAATACACATCCAAAAAAACCTTGTCAACTTCAATGAACTCGTGTCCAGTAAAATTGTTTCATTTTTATGTATTTTTAATGTATAAGCTGCGTATGTGTGTGCAGTAGTGTAGCCAGGATTTTATTTCGGGGGGGGGGGAGATATGCATTAAATAGTAAGCTAAGTGAAAGAGGGGGCCAGTTGAGGGGGCTTCATCCCCCTCAGCTCCTTCTGGATACGCCCCTGTGTATGTGTATGTGTGTGTGTGCGTGTTTTAACGTATAAGCTACATTTGAGAAGGTGTGACGTAAAATTCGTTGTACTAAGCTACCAGTTTTTATTGAAATATGTCCACATTTCCTGTTAATTAAGCGTGTGCCATCTTTTTTAAATTTAGAAAAGTTGCATTGAAAGCAATTGGGACTTTCTCTAATATTAGGGGTGTCTAATACTAGGCATATTTGCGTGTGACAATATTTCGACTGAAGGAAATTCCACAAATTACCTAGCACCTTCTTCGATGAATTTTGACCCCCATCGTCCTCCTATGTCACACTTAGTTAAAAGACCTGATGCTACCCACTCTTCGTAACGTAACAGCTTTAATTGTCAATACTGTTAAAGCCTTACTCAACTCAGAAAATACATCGATAGTTTAAGTCTCCGTTCCTGAAATAAGGACATGCAGAGGTCAGTACTGTATCTCTGGCAATTTCGAAGAACATCAGCGGTAGTCGACGTTTTATCTTAGTGGATTTGTTTTGATTATTAAGATGCCGCGCCGGCAGGAATTATTCTGGAGTTTTTGATTTATGTTTTTTATGGTGTTTGGTGTTTACATCTACTACAAAAATGTAAATGTTTTCATTAAATCACAAGTGGCGTAAAATTTGGAAATGCACTTCCAAACGATGCATTCCATTTCAATACGACTGTCGGACAACAGCGTGTTGGCCACCTTCTCTACCTTCCTTTCACGTTTAGTTAAAGATGTCACATTTAGTTAATTCCCTCTCTTCGTTTTCAAGCGTTACAAAATGTACGGAAGCCTGCTAACTAAAACTACTGAAGCTAATGCAGTGGCGGATTAATGCAAGTTTGTAGGGGGGGGGCGGTTAGTTTACCGGTGAGGGTGGTTAGTTAGAAGATTGACATATACATCCATTTTATGGAAGTAAAATAGGATCTTTTACATTAATTTCTTTTTCCTCGGGGGGGGGCGGTCGCCCCCTCCACCCCCTTTAATTCATCCGCCTTTGAGATAATGATATGAAATTTGGTATCTGTGTGCGGGAGTACGGGACCAAAATGTTCGTGTCATTTGTCCCAATTTAACTAACAGGGAAAAGATATGTCTCTAAAATTCTTGCTAATGGAATTCTACAGTAAATTTAATTCATTTTTAAATTAAATTCTAACATTCAAGAATTAAATCCTACTATAAATTTAATTGATTGAACTAATTGAATCCTAACCTGATGTTATCTTATGACGTCCCAGTTGTTCGTTAGATGTATTGAAAGTCTCTATTTCCTTGATAAATCTTACTGAAAATCCCACAAAATGAATTGGTATGTAGGTAAACAGTTTTATTTTTTTACTTTCTTCTGAATAAATTGTAAAATAAATTTCTTCTGTGAGTTAAAGAGTTAACAAGCACATTGTTTCCACAAGCAGAAGCATAGAATCATGTTGCGGTCATTTAGTTAAGTAAGTATTTAAATTTTTTCAAGCATGATTCCAAAGCGTGCAAATAAATAAAATTAAGCTCTGCATGTATTGAGCATCCACGAATTTTCTTAGAGAATTTTCTTTGGAATTAGTACTAAGATTCGTAGTATTGTTTTTCTGCTTCCTCATCCTTTGCAATTTAAAAAATCTTATTAGTGAAACGAAGAAACAAAAGTTGTAATCTAAATAAAATTATTAAGCATTCAATTATGGATTCTCTCAATGTGGAAATCTTGAATATTCATGGAAAAGTTATTGTTGGAGCTTTCAAGAAGAGTAAAAATGCATTTAGTCGTGTTACGTTCCGTGTATGTACGTTATTCCGTATGTACGTTACGTGTTACATAGTTTAGTTCTGTAAGGTCATTTACCAATTAAATTTAAATAACTAAATGTAGTTTTTTTTGAGGGGGGGAAGGGGAGCGTGGTAATGTAGTAAGGTAGTATTACGTTCCTTCGAATAGGCCCCATGTAAAAAAAAAGAATGCTTTTGAATGTTAAAAATGAAATGAATGTAAAAAAAAAAAGTTTTTGAACATCGTTGTAAGCTTTAATTATTACTCTGTCAGAAAACTAACTGGATCAGGTCAACATTTCTTAGAAAAAGAAAGTCTAACAACTACTACGTCACCAAGCTCTGACGTCATCAATAGGCCTACATTTAAAAGTTTTATTTTCACAAAAAACTTTTAAAAATTTCTGGTGAATTTACCCATGAATAGCAATATTTTAATAATTTAAGATAAAAAATATAATTTTACGACAAATGACAGTTTTTAACCATGACTAATTAGATAATGTGATAAGGAAATAGGTCATAATGAATAATTTTGTATGAGAAAGGTATTTTAATTTTAATGTTTAATTTAAGATGTTTACTAATATTTGTATCACCAGAAATATTAAATAGTTTAATTTTGTGAAAATAAAACTGGGATGACGTCATTTTCGTAGGCCTAATGTTGACAACAAAGCTTGAGTTGTTAGGCTTTTCATATGCAGAAGGTGTTGATTAGGTGCCTTTCATGATGATTTCTTTCGTGGCAGCCATAAACGTGACGCCATCAATCAAAAATTGTTTGAGATGGATAAATTCTCTCGAGAAATATTTTTTTCTGGTGAGCCATGAAAGATTTTAAATATTTAAGGTGAAGATACCGCACAAGTTGTTTGTTTTTACACATAATTTATTAATTGTTCAGGCCAATTATATTAGATCACAATATACTGCGTCTTTAAATATTTCGTGCAGCAAAATGAATATCAATTGCTACGAAATTTATATATAGATTACTGTGCTACGCATTGTACCACGTACCCTATTTCAAATAGTGTATGTACCATTTACAATTTTAATTAGAAGGTTCAATTAAAAGGATTCCGATACATTAGTCTGTACTGGCAGTCTATTAAAAGCATTTTTCAGAGACATTTATCTATTCCAAACAATGCAAAAATAGATGTATATTATTACAAAATAAGGCTCTCCATCTAAGATAGCGGACTTAGAATGTATAAGGTCGGTTGGGGGGGGGGCAATTGTGGAAACAAGTAACATTTGCCATATGCTGAGTGATCCTGAATTTGATAATTGCGGACATTAGCTAAATATTTTGGGAAATAATCCTTTTCCATGCATTTTTATCTTGAAGTGTATTAAGAATACATTGAATTGATTGCCTTGTCTTTCATTCATAGCATTAACATGATTTTTATTAAAAAATATGCAGGTACTTTTATTCTACCTCCATTTTTTACCCATGGTGGGGAAAAAGGGAGGTATCAATACTTATCTGAATAAATTGACACCGTCGAAAAGCATTTCGATAATAATAAATAATATATCTATATTCTCAATCTATTTAAGTGCAATGTATGTAATATCCGTCAATAATTCTATTAACATAAATTTTAGAGCTTGATTTTAGAAAATTTTTAAAAAATGCATGATTTCTCCAACATATTCCCCCACCTGACCCTATAGTTCTTCTGTAGGAGAATTCAAAATAATCCCAATATATTACGGTCTACATCAATCTAGAGGCATTAATCCAATTCAAACACAGTACAATAAGTGCATAGATGGTTATAACAGCCTACTAGTCATAAAAGAATGGAAATACCATTTAGTTGTTTTACAGGGTCTTTGAAAGCTATATCAACAGTGATACAGCTATTTTTGAGGTTATTTTTAAAATCTCTTAACGCGCTGGCAAATTTGATGGAAAAAAAAAAAGATAGAAAAAAAAACGAGTTGTTGGAAAATCTTTCATATTCGATATGCTTCGAATGATTTATAGGTCTAAGTTATGAAAACGTGTCAAAGATAAATACACATTTTATCTTTAAAGCATCAGTTTCCTTTGAGTGCTTTTTACTTTGACGAAGATGTTATAGAAATACTAGAAAACCCGGGAATTTATACTTATGAAATTAATGTGATTTTTGCAGAAATAAGTAAAAAAGAAAGTTATATAGGAATGACAAAACGAGAAATTAGGAAAAGGAAGGATGGAATAAAGATCTAAAATTCAACAAACTACGTTTAGCTCTAGCCCAGAGAGCTTAAACAGAAATATACTTTGACAGCATTAAGAGTATCGCAAACTGTAAGAACAAGACATATGCCCTTTATCGTGAATCCTTAGACATTTTTTCAACAGATGGCGCGCGCCATGGTCTGACCTACAGAACTCTTGATGACGTATGGAGCTCCTTGCTCGTTTGGCACTGAAGAGCAAAGTGTGGGTTCCGTTTAGGTTACCTACATTATAGCTAATTAATTCTTTCCTATGTCTAAATTTTTCTTTTTCTGTTAATTCGTTTTGTCTCCCTTAATATACACACTAGAGAAATAAAAAATTGTTTCATCACTGGGTAACAATAATAAAGATAAAATGCTCTCAAAGCTCAAGTGAAAAAAAAAGCTTAAATTAGTACCTAGGGAATTTCTGGTTAATGTATTCTTCTAGCAAACTATTTCTCAAAGATTTAAATAACTAAACATAACATCATTTGCCTGGTTGTATGTGCACAAATTTCCAGCCCTCTATGCTTAATGGATACATGCTCTGGATTTTTCGAGCGTTTGTCGACACATGGATAATTAATGCGAATCTGGCGCAAACATTTAGTGTATTTGTACAAGAGAAATAGACTCTTATGAATGAATATTTTCTGGTTTGTTAGAAAAATAACTGAATTGGGTTTTGATTATGTGTTTCATGATTGAGCTTTACAGTTTTTGGGCCAGATTATTGTTTATTCTTCTTATAAGGTGCCTATAAAGTATCGAGTGCAATCAAACAATCAAATATAAGCACGATTGTTGTTGATTCTTCTTATAAGGAGTTTGAATAGTCACGAGATATTTAAAACAATAAAATATGAAGGGTTCACGTGAAGAACGATGAGAGTCCACTTTTCGTCAATGTTGAGGTTTTTGCTGCATTCTGTTGTTCATTAATGGCACTATTAATATCCGAACCCATAAGGGGAAAGAACGATGAGAATAAACTGAAAAAAATAGCCCAAAGATACAGTTTACATGGGGAAGAAAGATGAGAATACACTGAAAAAATAGCACAAAGATACAATTTACTGGGGAAGAACGATGAAAGTCCCGTGCGCCTTTCGATTTTAGGAAAATCAGCTGGATTGGACTCTCCTCGTTCTTCCCGTGGACCCTTCATATATAAGCAAGTTTATTATTGAATTTAAAGTATCGAGTGTGTGTGTAATCAAACAATCAAACGCATTATAAGCACGATTATTGTGGATTCTTCCTTTAAGGAGTTTAGGTAGTATAGAGACAGTTAAAAAGATAAAAAATATTTTATAAGCAAGTCTATTGTTGAGTTTATAAAGTATCGAGAGCAATAAAACAATTTGAATCAATCAGTTAAGCATATTTTATAAAAACTCATAGAAACTTAGAAATTTATCACTCTTTTGCAGTCCACTGTATGCCAATTAGTGTGTTATTTAATTTAAGTGCACTTCTCTTAAAGCACTGATTAAAACAACAGCTGCTCACTATAAATGCTTGAATTACGTAATCTCGGGAACCCTCGTTGAGATAAAAATGTGCACGCTCCAGCATCTGGTCCAAAGCCCATATCTGGTTTGGGTCCTGGCTTTCATTTTTGTACCAAGATGAATTTTAATGAGGGACCGGAATAGGATTGCTCACTTTCTCAAAACATGGACCGCCCAGTGCAGAATGTTGACCTTTCAAACAAGGTCAGACCTACCTACAGAAACCTACCTAAAAACAGACATACCTACATTGTTTATATGAGCTGATATATTAATAAATAATCGTTTTATAATTTTAGAATAATATGTATTTTTATGTATTCTTCTTAAAATTGATAAAAAAAATATATTGACGTTTATAAATGCAGTTAAAAGTAACAGGCAGGTCTTCAAGCTTCAAATGAAACAGCAGATAATCTGTGAATTAGTGATAAACAAGCATATTACATAATTTAGTGATTGGCGCAGTAGATCCAGAGCTCCTAAACTCTAATTTCAGTATATGCATGTGATTATAATGCTTTAGAATCTCGTATTTTGTTCTAAGGGAAATTATCTTACAAAAAAAAATTGTTTAATTTTTTTAAAGTTTTGCGGCAAAATATTGGTTACAATATAAATTGATCTCTCTAATTCATACTATTATGGTATAAATATCAAAGGTACTGTACTACGACTTAGCTGCGACTATTCTGAAATTATACTGTCCATTCATTAGTTACTACGCCCTGAGCCTTAAATCTTTCTAATTTTCTAATCCTTCATGTACTTGGAGAAATAGCAGTTTAAAAAATTTACCTCCTGTAAATTTTTTAGCTTTTTTTTTCTCGAGCTCAAGTAGTTTGTCTGAGTTGAGACTTAAAATGTTGAACGAATCTTTTTGTTTTACTTTAAAATTACATAATATGATACATGAATGAATAATGATAAGCTATGCAGGGAAAAAAGACTTATTTAACTTTTCGGCCTAATTTCGTAAAAAAATTTAATGTCTTATAACAGGTACGCGAAATATTTGTATAGTTTAATTTGAAAATGTTATTGAGTTTGACATTTTTCCATGACGTCAAGGTGCCATTTTTATACAGTCTAGGGGGTCATTCGTTCTAATCATTTCTTAACGTAACTGCTAAATTAAGGGAAATTTTAGTTTGAATAATGATTCTGTCTGAAGAAAGTTACTAGCTCACAAATGACTAAACAATGGAAGGATCTAGCATTAATAACCATTTCTCTAATAGATAGCGTGTCCCAAAAATTACATATTGAAAAATATCAACTTCTAAATGTTTAATTGATTTGCCAGTTTTAAAATAAGATAATTTCGACTAATTAACCAAAAAGAAAGGCGACTGATTTCACACCAATTTCAAATAATTTGTGGTAAGTAATTATTAATATGTGTTCTTTGACATAAGTTTGTGGAGATGCTCAAATATCAGAGCGATGTCAATTGTTATTAGCTAATGTCATTTATTTAGGATATATAAACTTGCACAATTCTTTGGAGAATGTTATATATTAATAAGAAAAATGAAAACAAAGCAGCGGGTTCCGTTAAGAAACTATGTTGTAGCTAATTAACTCTTTTTCAAATCAGAAGTTTTTCCATTATTTCTAAATCTTTTTCTTTCTCTAAAAATACATGAAGAAAAAGTAATTTAATTTTCACAGCAGAATAATACATAGGAAAAAAAAAACAATTCCCACGAGACTAGCACGCGAAAAAAATATAATTTAAATTAGTACTTCGGGAATTTCGTTGATGTATTCTCTCCTTAAACTGCTGCTCAGAGATTTAAATAACTAAACATAACAACATTTGCCTGGATGCATGTATAACAAGTGCTTGGCCCTCTATGCTAATGATACGCGCTCTGGGTTCTAGGAGCGTTTGTCGGCACTTGGATAATTAATAACGGATCTGGTGCAGGGCAATTAGTGTATTTGCACAAGAGCAGCCTGCCTCATGAATGGATGTTTGCCGGTTTATTAGAAAATAATTGAATAGAGACTGGATAGAGTGCTTGTGAGAGGGATTAGAGCGTCGAATTTTAGAGACTATTGGGAGGGGTTTTTTTTTTTTTTTTTTTGCTTTTTTTTCTACGGTTAGATTAGAGCATAGTGATTTTATAAGACTGTAAAATGTAACTTAAAAGAAAAAATACGAATGAAGTGTGAGAGCTATGAGGCGCAAACCTTTTCCAATGCTGAAAAAAGGGCAGCCGTTGCCATCGCTCGACTTAACTACCAGCAACAGCCAGCTGTCGTCAAAAAAGGTCTCTAGATCTGTCGCACGCGATGAACGTTTCGATCGTCCGCCATCTTGCTGGTAGTTAAGTCGAGCGATGGCAACGGCTGCCCTTTTTTCAGCATTGGGCCATCTATCCAGCTGATCTCACATTCTTCCATTTTTCAGCAGATATCATTGCTGTTAAAAATAATCGTGACAATTTTTTGGCGGGAAATGACGTGCTAAAAAGTAAAGCGGGTGACGTGGAGCTATGTCACCCGCAACTATTTTTATAGAAATCAAATCTATTCTTCGTGACAGGCAACAGTCAAAAAGTCAGAGTTTGGTGTTCCCAGAGTGGGAACACTGCGCGTTAAAGGGCTGAAGAAAGATCTAAATAGATTCTATAATAGCCATACTTTTGGCGAGCTAAGCAGTTGTGATACATATTTCATATGCAAAATTTCAAAAGTATGATTATTAAAATATTTATTTTTTTTTTGCCAAAATTTAGCAGTTCTTTTATTAATGTGTATTATTTAGAGGAAGTCGTCTTAGGAAAAGGCGCAGGGATCGGATTTTGTAGCGTGTAGAGCTGTGATAGTGTGCTGCGGCATACATCCTTTGGTTGCAGTGTGATAAGTCAAACAGGTGAAACAATTAATGAATGCTGCGCATTGTCATGGCCAGATTCCGAATAGAGAGCTAAATATTGATGCAACCTCCCTATTTCCAAGTCATTCAGTTTTCATTTAAAAAAATTATAGAATAGAGAAAACGTTGCTCAAATAAATTAAATAAGCTAATGAAAAATAACAATTTTTTTGAAAAAATTGAAAATTTATTTAAAAAATATGTAAGTAGATAGTTATTCAAAATGCCTGAATGCTTATAAAGATAATTCTATAAGCAGCTTATTTATATGCATACTGAAACTCAAAATGTTCCTTAGGTTTCATTATTTATTTTATTTTATTAAATTGCTGAGTCTATTATATTATTATCAAATAATATTATTTATTTATTTAGAGGTTAGGAAGGGAGTCTGTACATAAGATAGACAAACCAAAGACACATATCTTTTTACATTTTGCCGGAAAACATGTTACATTGATAAAATACATCTTATTATAAACTCGTAGTAAATGTTTACCATATAAGATATGGCTTCAAAACTATATATTTGAATACGCTTTTCAGCTTCATTCCTTTCCTGAATAGCACAGTATAGTTGCAAATAAGCAAACATTGTTTAATGCTTTTATATTTGCATAAGGCGCGGAAACTTTTAGAAATATGTTTATAAATTGTCACGAGCTGGTATTTACTCACTAACTCCTAACAGGATGCAAAACAAATTTCCCGTGTTGTTTCATATGTATGTATGAGTGCAAATGCAGTAGAAAATATGAGTTATAGTACGCAAATGATGTTAACATATCTCCTTGTACATAAGCAGAAAATAAAACAGTTTTACTTTCTTTAACATAATAGATCTATCGATCCATGTACATCATAAATGTAAATGCCCTCAAAAATGAGGCAGACATAATGCTTCTATTTTTATTTATGCATCTACATTACTGCAAATAGCATTTGTTTTTACTGTAACAAGATCTTCAAAAATGATTCTTCGTGCAGTGTGACTAAAGGTAAACAATAATCAAAATAGTTGCGTATGATAGAAAAACAAAACAACATCTCTGTTTGGATGCATTGAATTATGTTGTTTGAAAGTAACAACATTTTGGCATTCAACAAGTGGAAAAATAATATAAAATGTTGCCCTTTAAAATAAAGCTTCCAGTGGAGTAGGTGAGATATCTTAAATTTTAAAATAAACTCTGATATATACTGGTTAATTTTTTTTAAAAGGGGGGGGATATCCTTTTCATCTCGCTACCAACATTGATGATTTCTGATGCTGTTTTGTAGATGTCTTCCATTGCCAATTTCTGTGTCAGATCTCGTTCCTTTTATAAATTTTCAATTGCGAACTCAATTTTAATACAGATCAATATAATATTAAAAATGTTTATAAAGATTTTGCTCAAAGACGGACAAAAGGATATGAAATAAGTTTTGAGAAATTTTTCAAGCTCAAACACTTATTGCAGCACACAAATCTATTTATCGATCATTGGCGGAGATGCTTTGAAAACTAATTATTATTATTTATTATTACTTAATATAAAATAATAATTTTTTAAAGCTTGAAGGGCTTAACTACTCGAAGTCATAAGAAGTATTGACGCAACAAGCTTTTTAAAATTATATATTATTTTACATTGAAAAAGTAAAATTTAACGATTTTAAGTGCCTCCGCCGATGATTTATAAATGGATTTACGTATTGCAATAAGTTTTTATGCTAGAAAATTTTCTCAAAAATTATTTTAAGCATTTTAGTAAGCCTTACGTTTAAAAACTTTTTTTTTATCTTATAGTTATCTGATTCTTTTTAGTCTGAATATTTTTTTTTCTTAATACTTCTGTGAACGCTTTGCAAGATTCGCTTGCATTGTGTTATACTGTTTCTTTCATGTTTACATTTTTTGTCCTCATGTTATATTCACAAAGACTGCGAGAAAAGCAATAAAAAGTGTGTGTGATGATATATACGCACAGTGCCGCAATCGGAGATCACGCCACTCGAGATAAACCTTAATTTTGGCGTCATATCCTCACGCCACCCGGGGTGCGTGCCCCATTTGCCTCACACCTAATTTTATTTCTAATATGCTGTTCAAAGCCTGGGACTTGAGTAAAATAAATCCCCAGGGATGAATTCCTTGCAGAAGCATCGAACTTTTGCCTTCAGAGTCTGTTCTCAAAAGTCCATCCGACTTTTGCTGAGCAAACAACCCGACAATAGCTATACGTAACAAAGGAGCAACTAAAAAAAAATCGTCTGCGTTTATAAGCATACTGCCCAAGATGTTGCTCACTGAACATTGGGAAATTGTTAAAGTGTGCAGGTGCAGGGTTCTGGAATCTCGCGAGACTTTCTAAGGGTAGTAAGACGAGTTCTACCTAAGGTTCTATTTTAAGGCGAGTAAGGATTTGAAGGTCTGGAGTTTTAGGCGGTGGCTACGGATGTAAAGTGAATACGCGTTAGAACTCTTTAAAAAGTCCGCCTCCCAAGGTATTTCCCCCTTTATGCAGATAACCGGCGTGTAGCTCAGGTATGGGAAGCCTTTGGAAAGTTGCGGACCAAACTTGTTGGTCCGCACCGATGTTGGCTAAGCTGCGGGCCGTATAATTGGGATTTAAATGGATTTTCAATGGTTTGTATGGGTTCTGATATGTTCAGCGGGCCGGATCAAAAGTCTTGACGGACCATATCCGTACCGTGGTCCGGAGGTTGCCCATTAGGGTGGAGCGAAAAACCCTTTTTCTCGAAATTCACATCGCCTGAGTCATTAAATGGTGCGAAACTGAAAAGAACAAATTGTCTCCAAATTTCAGCTCAAAATAGTGCCATCTTCAGGTTCCACACCTCAAGCGAATATATTCCCAGTGTCTTTTTTAGTCTTTTATGAATTTCTATTGAAATAATTAGGATTAATTAATTAATTGAATAATTAATACTCCGATACATATGTTCTATCAAGAACAGCGGCTAGTTCGGGCATTGGGTCTGTCTTGGAGATTCAGAAATCCCATCGTCAGTCGTTTTCCGATATTTGGCTTCCTGACTAACGAAATCGTCATCATTTTCTGAGGTATATTCTATTTCTGAATCAGATCCTAAGTCGACGTTTGCTTCTAAATCTGCGATTTCCAGCATTGACATGTGACAATAACGTATTAATAAAGCAATTTAATAATGAAAACATAACTAATTATTCAATTAAATAATTAAACATTATTATTTTAATGAAAATAACCTAGAAATACATTCGCTTGAGTTGTGGAACCTGAAGATGACAACATTTTGAGCTTAAATGTGGAAACAATTTGTTCTTATAAGTTTTGCACCATTTAATGACTCAGGCTGTGTGAATTTTGAAATAAAGTTTTTTTCGCTCCACCCTATTGCTCATATGTGACGTAGCTTAACAAAAAACCTAACTGACCCGTTGCCACGCGGTTCGTGAAGAAATTTTTAAACCCGGGAATATAGCAGGTAGTCCCAAAACGTCGATCTGGTTAAATATCCTGAACGTACTCAGCGAGACTGACTCCCGTATCAGCTCAATCGGACCACAGGAAGCGGACTGAAATTCGCAAACAAATTTTGAACTGGAACGACATACACTGACCAAATTAAAAAGAAGCTAAGAAACTTCAAAGAAGGAAACGGATGCTGGGACATTTGCATTATTAAGTATTGTCACTGTATGACTAACAACATGACTGCGTTTATTGTCTTTCAGCAAAATGTTTAAATTCATTATTTGATTTGTACCTTAAAACTTTATTTACATTTGTTTCATGGAATGGCAACAGAGAAATCATATGTAATTTTTTTTTTTAAATAGCAAAGTAAATGGTAGCTGGAATTATTTTTACTGTCGATGTTTAATCTAATGCATTTGTTCTTCTGAGAGATAATTCAAAATCTTTATGCTACAAAAATCTTAAATAATAGAAATGTTCTAGTATCTTTAATTAATCTTTTCTTGCGTTACTGCTTTATTTAAACTTCTTTACAAGTGATTATTAGCGCCAATGGAAAATGTAATTATTTTTTCAAAAAGCGTATCATGTATTGTTAATACAAGATGGAAATAAAAAATATTTTAGTTAAATAAGCATTTATGACATTGCTAGTAAAATGGAGAACAAAAGGCTTGCATTTCTGTCCAGATATTCCATTTAAATTCCTGGGAGATAGGAGAACACAAAAGAAAATAATTATTCATATTCGATTATATTTGCTTCACATTCGCCGATGTTTATTCAAAAGCAGTCACAATTCTCGCTCTGTTCCAGTATTTATTATTCTTGAGTGTTATACACCATTTGGTTGCCAATCGCTGATTGATAAACTCATCAAGAATAACTGAATTGGGCTGGAAGTTCCTATTGTTTGCAACAAACAGTTGAATCAATGTTTGTGGACACATGTCGTTTGTAGGGTGATTACGCAGAGACAAAAGCTCATTCAGTTTATTCTCATTCGTCAGTTGACTTGTTTTAAATGCTGTCAGCCTTTGTGTATTTAGACTTGCGTTAAGATAATGCATACGTCTTTCAGTTTCAATTTTAAGTTCAGAGTTCATGACTTAGGTTGTTTACTATCTGTTTTCTTTCAGTTCATTGGACTCAGCGAGACTTGACAGAAGAAAAATATGTAAGGTCTGCTCGTTTTTTTCACTTTATAGTTAGTTCAGCCTGTGGCGCCCTTAACCCTTTAACGCGCAGTGATCCCGCTCTGGGAACACCCAACTCTGACGTTTTGACTGTCGCCAGTCACGAAGACTAGATTTGATTTCTATAAAAATAGTTGCGGGTGACACAGCTCCACGAGACTCCTTTACTTTTTAGCACGTCCTTTCCCGTAAAAAAATGGTCACGATTATTTTTAACAGCACAGACATCGCTGAAAAACGGAAGAATGCGAGAACAGCCGGATAGATTGCCCAATGCTGAAAAAAGGGCAGCCGTTGCCATCACTCGACTTAACTACCAGCAAGATGGCGAAACGTTCATCGCGTGCCACAGATCTAGAGACCCTTTTTTGACGCAGCTGGCTGTACCCGGCACAGCCAGCTGTCGTCAAAAAAGGGTCTCCAGATCTGTGGCACGCGATGAACGTTTCGATCGTCCGCCATCTTGCTGGTCGTTAAGTCGAGCGATGGGAACGGCTGCCCTTTTTTCAGCATTGGGAAAGGGTTGCGCCTCAAAGAGTTAAAGGCGTTTCTGTTACTGCAGTCCTAGGTCTAGACAAGGTTGACTTGGCCTTCCATCCAATCTTGATTACATGAGGATCGAGCTGTCTTAAAGAACTCAATACTGGCTGAGCATCTAGCCAGCACTTTTGCTTCTGAAATCCAGGCCCCATTTATGATAAGGATGCAGGCCTTGCCTCTGTTGTGCCACTAAATTTAGTTTAATGGTGCACTCAAGGGAGTAGGCATGGACGTAAGATAGAAAATGAGACCAGTCTCGTCTCGCAAAACAGCTGCACAGCTTTATCTCGACTAGCAAAATCCTTACGTAGTAATGATAAAAATCAGTCTGGTCTCGCAAAACAGATGCAAAAGCTTTGTCTCGTCTCGCAATATCCTTATATAGTAATGATAAAAAGTCAAGCTGTAAATATCTGTCTACTGTCATCTCACATTCGTTCCTACAAGGAAGGTTACGGAATTTACCACACTCGAGCAAATGTTGAAATGTTCATTCCCACCATCGAGAAAACACAGCTGAAGGAAATTCTTTTTGTGTGTGTGTGTCCTGCGTTAGTTCTCAACTGCTTCAGACGCTGGATTCTTACGAATCATGATGCCATCGCATTCCCAGAAGACGTAGAGTGAGGTGGCGTAACAACATACGCAAGCTCTGAGTCGCTTATCATTTGCACTACAGCAATGGGATTTGCATCAAAAGCTTCCTTTTTAATGCTACTTCATGTATATTATTGTTATTTTCCAATGGGCGGGCACTTGCTCATCAGCATTTTGCCACGACGAAGTCCCGAATAACTGGCCATTTTATTATGGGAGCGCTCAGTCGTCTGTCAATGTTATCCCCTATGAAGGGACGGACTAGTTAACATTCTGTTACGGAATTACTCTGCTACTCCTGGGGTTCGTCGTTCTAAAGTCCAGTTGGTGTAAAAAGTTCAAGTAAAAAGTCACTTGTCAGGATGGAACACAAACTTTATTGCTTCTAGAACTTCGTAGAACAATCAGCCGTACACAATTCACAAGCACAGTCTAGCAGTAACGTGCTTTTAACAATCCGCTTAGGTCAGAAGCTCTCACAAATGCTGTATTTCTCACACAAAATAAGTCACTTTCACAGGCAAGAATTCAGTGGAAATATTCAAGGGATATCGTACACAATCCCTTAAGACACAGCAATGAAGAATTTACACACAGCACTTTAAAAACAGCTTCGTAAAGCAAGCTAAAACACAGCTTCTATAGCACTATCAATTCACAAAGCGTACTCAGAGCTCTTCACACATTGAGCGTTCAACTCGCACTGAACTGTCGGGGCAACGCGCGCTTCTATAAATAGCCGACGCAGAAGGTACAAGAAGTTTCCAGAAAGGTCTATTTCGCGAAGATTCCACTAAAGGCGAGAATTTCGATTACGTCATAGAAGAGAAATGTTAGGTTATTATGCGTTTTTAATGCAGGAAAAACAACTTTCAGGCCCCATTGGGAAAATCGCGCCAAATGACCAAAAGTCGCCAAGCTTGGCGACTTTGGCGAAATATCGCCAATTTGGCGCCAAAAATAAGTCCCAAAAGTGAAGAGATCTAAGCTCTAGGACCAATATTTCTCGAGTTTTTTAGAACCTCCATTGAAAAACAATGGAAAACCGAAACCTCCATATCTCCGGTTCTAATTGGCCGATTTTGATGCAACAAAAAGCAAAATTTATGTATTTGAAGCGTAGAATACGAATTTTAAACCATTTTAAGGCCCAGAGCAGCGGGTTGCCCCGAAAATTCGTAACAATACATTATACTTCCCTGAACTGATTTCGCTTTGTGACATGTACTTTTCTTTAAGTCGTGCCATTGATCTTCTAAGTAAGAGCTCGCAAGGATTTTTAAAAACATTGAAGGTAAGTGCTCTAGTAGTGGACCATGTGCCAGTATTCGAAGGCTGAAACTTTGGTACTTAGTTGATCTCTTATCTCAATGGATAGTAGAAATTTCTTGTTTTTTAACTTAAAATTTCAAATGGCCCACTACTGGATAACTTATCTTATTAAAAAAAAGTAAATCAATATATCTATTATTTAATTTTATTTCTACCTCTTTTACATTTTAAGTGTACTTTCCAGCCATATTTTTATTTTATTTAAATCTACTACTGTTTATAAAACAAGGGGCGATGTGCACTTGCCCTCTGTTTTTGTTTGTATGGGGGCAAGTGCATACACCAAAGATGCACTTGCACCACCAAGTAAATTTTATATCTAAAATCGCGTTGCTGCACGTATGTTTATCAGTGAAACATTTTTTAGGGATAATTCGATCCTTAAATACTGACAACAACCTTGTAGTAAGTTTAAATGGAAAATATCTAATAATAAGATAAGCATCGTCCGATTCTCTGAAAATGGGGACATCAGTGAGATAACAGACAAAGATATTATGACATTTTACCAGAATCTCATATGAGCACACAGAGGAGAAGTTGTTTTTAACATACGATTATCATCCAACATCCGACAAAAAAAAAAAAAATGTATAAGGAAGTGTACATAGTGTAAATATTAAATATAAGTGGTTTCATAGCAATTACTTAATTTTTGTTCACATATTTTTAAGGGAAATATAAGTTTTTATAAATGTTAAAAATAATAATTAAGGAGAACATTTATCAAAAACATTCATTAACACCAGGCGCGTAGCCAGGAATATTTTTCGGGGGGGGGGGGATATGAGCCTTGAAAATTTTTCGGGGGGGATATGAACTTATATGTGTATAAATAGACGGAATATCATCACTAATCCAAAAATTTCGGGGGGATATATCCCGATATCCCCCCCCCCTGGCTACGTCCCTGATTAACACCACCTGGATGCATTGCATACTTTATTAAAATTAATTTAGCATAGATCAATAAATTTTACAGTGATAGAATATGTATGTGATCATTCTGAATTTTCCAAAATCTCATCTAGCACCAGTATATACAAAAAGTCCGAAATTAAACGACCCTATTTTAACGTTGTCTACATACTAAACTATTGTTGAGAAAGTTATGAAATTTTGTGTAGGACATAATGGAGTTTTTTTTTTTTTTTTGGTTTTTTTTTTTTTTTTTTTTTTTTTGTTAGAAGAGAATGAGACCTTTAGCCAGGGTTGGGCTGTAGTTTAATGGAGGTATTAGAATTTGTTTGAGATAATAATAATAAAAAAAGTTAAAATGTTCGCCACCAGATTTTTTTTTATGAATTACACATTTAGCATACATTTATGATAGTTTACGAATATTATTACAACAGAGCATGTTCAACATGGCGGCCATCATTGTCAGCTACCATCTGGAATCGTAAGAGAGCATGTTAAACAGCTGACCGCAGTGTGTTCGGAGAAATGTTAAGGACATGTTGTGAAGTGCTGTCTTTAAGGACAGGCAAAGTTCTTGGATTATCGCGACTTACCAAATGTTTCAAACATCCCCATACTCAAGAGTCGCATGGATTGAGGTCTGGGGATTGGGGAAATCTTCGAACGCCCCCTGCTGGAAAATATTTCAACAAATTTTTTTATTCGCTCAAGTTACCATATCTTCATTATGTCCTACACAAAATTTCATAACTTTCTCAACAATAGTTTCTTCCGGGTCTCCGAGAAAAATTTTATAAGGCGGGGCGAAAATCTTCCCAGCCCCTTTCGAAAGGCACAAAGTTTCGAAAAAAACAGGAGGGGCGGGAGTTGTTTTTTTTATTATTTTTTATTTTTTTAATGATTTTCACATAAAATGCTAAAAGGAAAGAGAGTGAGAGGGTAGTTTTTCTGATATGTAGTGGTACTTTTAATTCATGTTCGAAGGTTGAAAAAATACGAATATTTAAATGGTAGAATTAACATTTCTGTCATATGTAAATCATTCTAGAATTATGTATTCAAAATTTATTAGTCTATTAAAAAAAAGATTTTAATTGCAGATCTATAAATGAAATTCGTAACACATTCTGAAAAATTCACTGACGCACTTGAGCTGAACACGGGGCCTACTTTAGCTGGCACGGACCCAGGGGCGGCGCCCCGCCTGACCCCCCCCCCTCCTCTCGTAGAGCCTGGTTTCGTCTGCAGACAATTTTAAAATAGGGTCGGTCCGATGTGGCCTAGTCCGGAGCCCCCGGGAAGGGAGGGGAGAGTAGACAATTACAAGGCGAGCCTGGGTACTGAACGCGTGGAGGTGTTGTGACGTCACAAGAGAGGATGGACTTTTCTCCGTTAAAAGAATTAGAATCATACGGAAAAGTAGAAGAAACTAAGACGTTATGTGCTTTTTTTGGATACTAATGGTAAGTCAGCAATCTCTATTCTTAATACGACATACTTGATAATAGTTATTAAGCTATAGAGTACATAAAAATATAAAATTGCCGTATTTTGCGTCAGTTTTATTGATTTCTGTTCTTTTATTCTAGCAATCACTATGCTTCCGTTTGCTGCGTCCCAGGCTGTAAGTAAAGCTAATTACAAAAGAGGAGAAAATGTAAAAGTTTTCACTTTTCCCAAAAACGAAGAAAAGCGGGCCGAATGGACTAAAAATATTCCAAGAAAAAATACGTATGTTTGTATTGAGCATTTTCGAGATGAAGATCTTTTAAAAGACGATACTATTTTAAAATCAGATGGGGCACTTTTAACTGTAAAAAGAAAACATTATAAATTAGAACCGAATTCTATCCCGTGCATTTTTTCGAGCTTACGAGCCTATATATCCGATATTACCAAAAAACAAGAAAGAACTGATCCTACTAAAAGAAGAGAAAACGTTTAGGAAAAAGATATTGAGGAAACCGAAAAAAATACTGCAAAGGAAAATATAAATTCTTTTGAAATTAAGAAATGTATCAAGAGTTTCATGGCAATTCTATGTTAAGAAATTTTCACCATTAATTATAAATTAAACGCAGATCCCCTTCCACTGCACATACCAAGTAGCTTAAGGTTCAATGCGGATCTCATGGTTGATTTATTTATTTAAAAAAAAAAAAAAAAAAAAAAAAAAAAAAGAGAGAGAGAGAGAGAGAGAGAGAGAGAAATCTATTTGCTGGATACTTAGAAAAACAAAAATATAGAAGGTATTTATTAAAGAAATATTTCCAACTAAACGGTTTACCGGAATTTGTTGAAAGTTCTGAAATTAAATATGAACACAGATTTGGAAATTAACTCAAAAAAGAAAATGTATTACTGCAATGCTAACAACAATAACAAAAAAGTATATGTATTACTGCAATATATTTTACATGAAAACCCCTGAGAGCATTTAGGCAGTTTTACATATTCAAGAGTTATACTCACTAATTTTTAAAAATATTTAATTATGTATATTTCAAATGTCTCAATATGATATTTGAAAGTCTTATCTAGAAAAAACTAAAGCAAACACTTGTAGTGCTTTCATGAAAAACGTTATAGTATTTGTAAGGTTTGGGTAATAAAAGCTTTTACTTTTTATTTTCTTGTTTTTTGTGCTTTAATTGCTTCTAATAAAATTTGACATTAGGAGTCTGTATAACATAATTATATATAGTATGTATTGTACAAGTTTTTAAAATATTAATTGTGGAAATTTCTGATTATATTCCTCGTGCTACTAGTGTTTATTGACATTATTGATCAGATTTCTTCCATAGAATTCAATACAAACTCTTTGAAATCCCATCCTCTCTTGTGACGTCACAAAATGGCTTAAGATGACTAGTTATGAATCTGGATATTTTTAACATCAATTCTTTCAAAAAGCTTATTAAAACGAAGCAAAACTAAATAATGTATTTCAGTTTTTAAGTAAAATTAATAAAAATTATTATTTTTATTTAAAAATATATTTACTTTTACTTACTTAAAAATATGACTTTATGCTTATACAACGTATAAATTTAATCCATATACATATTATTTTAGATAAATGATAACATTGAGTAACCATTATATTATTTAGAATGTATTTGCTAGCCCGAAATGCAAAACATACTGCATACAATGCTGAAACAGCTTTAAGTTCAGAACCAATTTATTTCATTAATTTCTGATAAAAAATATTGTTGATTCACTATTATTTAAGAACAAAGTGTTGTAAAACGAAAATGCTATTTCAATGCGTCATAAAAAATTAAGCTACTCGTATTTATTGGCATTATTAATTCTATTTCTTCCATTGAACTCAATGCAAACTGTTCCAAATCCCATCCTTTCTTGTGACGTCACGAAAACCAGTACCCAGACCCCCTCTTGCTTTCTCCTCTCTTTTCAGTCGCGGCGACCCCGCCTAGTCACTAAACTCCGCTCCCGTAAGAACACGGAAAGTGAAAAAGCAGCACCCGGCTTGACCAGTGCTTGGGAGGGTGAACTCCTCCCGCGGCTCGACTGCTGTGGGACCGTGTACGCTAATGGGAGCTGGTGCACGTAAAATCCGTCCTGTCTCCAATGTCCTCCATGTTTAACGCTACCTCTGGAGGGTCTCGATTTCAGAGAGTTTTGTCCCACAACTGGAATTGGTTCAAAATTAGGGGACCCCAAGCTAAGTCGGGCTTCCTCCCACCGGGGCTCATTAAAATGGAAGCCACCCCTTCCGCCCATCGCCTTCCTATTTGTAGGATATGGCACCGCTCAGCGCTTGCCAGAAGGCATTAGCAACAACAAAATAGAGTCGTTTGATTTCGGACGCCCTGTATCCACCCATTTATATTAATATTACTCTGACAACTGACCACGGAATTTAAAATATGGGAAACGTGTAAAAAAAAAAAAAAGGGAAAAATTTCCGTATGCATCTATATGCACCGATCACCAAATGTTAAATATTAAAATGGTACCCGCACGTGACGGATTATGTATTTCATTTTGATTCGGAACAGTCTCTTCAATTACAAGTAGAGATATTCCTTTTACGGAAGCCCACACATTTAGGTTTTTAGAAGAGTTTATGGCTAGCAACATTTGAAGAGTTCCCAACTATTGAACGAAATATTATTTTAAAGAAGAATCATTTAAAACACTAAAAGCATCTTCATCCTACCTATAGATTTAGTAATTGACTAACTTTTTGACGCATTTGAAACTCTAAGTAAGACTCGTGTGCGAAGCATTTACCTAAATAGAGCCGTCATCATTTTTTTTTTTTTCAAAACTCGTAAATACAAGTTTTGAAAGTGCTAGGGAAAATTTTATGCACTACGCAACAGGGCTTGAAATAAGATTTTGAAGACTGCAGAAAAAAATGCTGAGAGTTTTTATAAGCTGGCAACAAAAAGCCTCTAGCGCACGGCAAAATCTTAAATTTTAGTAATAACGGGAAATTACAGTTGCAATTTTCTTTCTTGAATTAAAAAGAATATTAAAGATCTTTAAAAATGAAAGAGATTGAATTAATAATGCAAATAAAAGGACAAACAATAAAAAAAAATATATTTTTTTCTTTTCTTTTAAATAGTCTGCCGAGTCATGTGTAATCTTAAAAAACGTCAGAGACAGAAAGAAACACTAATAAAGTTTTCAATAATGACAGCTAAACTTGCCTCAAGAATTGCTAATTCTCGTGGCTGGGCTAATCTCACGTCGTTTGCCGTGGTTGCCGCGACTTATTTCGAGTTTTTCTACGCAACATACATACTTAATATAAAACTCATCACGATTTGTGGATTTCCAAATAGGCTATAGGTTTCAGCTTACGTCGACAAATTTTTGAAGATTGTAGAATAAGCGGCCCTTTCGTTCAGCCTTTGAGAGTCAAATTTGTAAATCCGTCTCGGGTTACGACATACTAGGTAACTGGGGGCCGTGGTAGCCCAGTAGTTAAGGCTTTGGACTCGTAACCGGAACGTTGTGGGTTCGATACCGGCGTAATACTAAAGACAACCGTGTACGTGCAGGACCACCGGTGTACCTGCACATTAAATCCGTGGTTCCGAAAGTCCTCTCGGTGGTCGCTAGCAGTTTCCGAGGAGGACCAATATTCAGAAGTCCTGATGAGGTTCTAAATTGTAGCGGCAAATTCCGGGAAGGACGTACATGTAACTCTAAGCGACACATTCAGTGAAGCGAGCTGTCCTTGCTTTGCGGACGATCGAAATGTTCATCGCGTGCCACAGATCTAGAGACCCCCTTTTGACGACAGCTGGCTGTGCGCGGCACAGCCAGCTGCGTCAAAAAAAGGGTCTCTAGATCTGTGGCACGCGATGAACGTTTCGATCGTCCGCCATCTTGCTGGTCGTTAAGTGGAGCGATGGCAACGGCTGCCCTTTTTTTTCAGGATTGGGCAATCTATCTAGTTGTTCTCGCATTCTTCCATTTTTCAGCAGATGCCAGTGCTGTTAAAAATAATCGTGACCATTTTTTTACGGGAAATGACGTGCTAAAAAGTAAAGGATTCTCTTCGAGCTATGTCACCCGCAACTATTTTCATAGGAATCCAATCTGTTCTTCGTGACTGGCAACAGTCAATCCGTCAGAGTTGGGTGTTCCCAGAGCGGGAACACTGCGCGTTAAAGGGTTAAGGCCCAACTCCTGTTGTAAGCCAGAAGGCCTCCTTCTCGGTGGTTACGGCACAAATGATTCGGGTTACTTTGTCACCTGCTATCTTGAAATCTATATGACATTACTTCTTTAGTTTCACGGAGTGACATTGTTTCGATATAAATAAGATCACGTGCACAAAGCGTTTATCATTTATAACATAATTTGTTGCATATCAGTAAACGCCAATTTGCCTATAACAGTAAAATCCTAATTCTGTTGCAGGTTTCAGCACTTTCAGTTGCAGATTGAATACACTCCTTGAAGAACAAATTCGTTGATTGCGAAAATTCTTTGTGATATGCGGGCATTACAAAGCCAAAGAGTCATTCTGTACGAGCCAATATCATGTCATGTAGACAAACGCTGTTCTGGACACTGACTTACTTTTGAATGTGCGGTTGAAAATGCAATCATGAAATAAGAGATAAAAGTATTTATAAAAGCTACGAATTAAAATATTAGTACAAATATAAAAGTAATTATACCTTTAGAATAAAAAATTAAATTATAAGTGATTTATCTCAAGCAAGATGTATCAATGCATGATAAATACGACAAATTATGTGTTTACACATTTAGTTCTTCATTTGTTATTTGTGAAATATTCCGTCTATAATATTATTAATGTATTTATTTAATACGCATCTGTTAAGTAAACTTATTATTTTATTTTGTTCTTTATATGTTAACGGCCATATGCGTTTTGTGATTTTATTTAGATGTATTAATGTAACACAGTTATCATAAGTCTATTATTTAAATAGTAACATGCTATTGTATCATTATATTTGCAATATTTATATCTTGTGTTATAGTTAAAATCATGATGGAATAAACATATCAAATAAACTATTACCTTAATAAAAATGTATGTGTTCCATTCACTCAACCTCGTTTGATATTTGACGAATAATGTTATATTTTAAATATTCCCGTTCATGAAATTCTGAGTAGAATATGAGTACAAAACTTGTTTCTTCTGGAATTTTAAAACAAACAAAACCGGAGAATGCACACATAAAGAAAAGCAGGTGAAAAATATTTATGTGCTTTAAATTTTTTTCCGCGTTATTTACACTAGATTCTGTTTTAATATCGAGTTAAGTTTCATGTTGCAGCCATGTTTATTTTTATGTTACGAGGAGTGGGATTACGGAAAATTATTGTTTTTAACATGAAATGAAGCTTCCTTTTTTCTTAGAATTCTGGATTTTAATGAATAAGAAAATAATAATAATTATTCTATTTACAAGCTTAAAAAAAAAGAATTTAGAAGAAAGTAAGGCGTTATTTCACAAGTAGCATGTATACAAACAGTTTAATTTTGTATTTTCTACCCACTTTATGGTGCATTACAGTATATCTTTAAAATATAGAAAAGCATAAAGTACAGTTCTCAGTAAAAATAAGAAAGGCTTAACGCATTTTATGCACCGGGTGACCCAAAAGTCAGAACAAACTTTAAAAATTCATTAAAAAAGAGCAAATAATTATAGAAAATTGCGGTTTGCACAAATAGGTTTAGGGTATGATGGGATTTTTTTTTAATGACAAGAAAGTTTGTAGTTCCAAATGTTACCGGTAGGTGTCACTGACAGGCACAATGGGAACCAAATTTCCAATGAAAAAAAATCTGTCATGTGCTTCCTATGCTAATGCTTCCTATGCAAACTGCAATTTTGTGACATGATTTGTTCTTTTTTAATGAATTTTTTAACTTTTCACTAGCTTTTGATGCATCCTGGACTCACCAAAGTTTAAAAATTCATTAAAAAAGAACAAATAATGATAAAAAATTGCAGTTTGCATAGAAAGCATTACAGAGATTTCGGATTTTTTTAAATTGGAAATTTGGTTCCCATTGTGCATGTCAGCGCCACCTACCGGTAACATTTGGAACTACAAACTTTCTTGTCATTAAAAAAAAATCCCACCATACCCTAAACCTATTTGTGCAAACCGCAATTTTCTATCATTATTTGCTCTTCTTTAATGAATTTTTAAAGTTTGTCCTGACTTTGGAATCACCCGGTATATAAACGTAATTACTAGATGAAGAACAAGTTAGGATTAATTGGTATTAGAAAGCACCACAAATGCTGAATTTATTTAGAAAACAGAAAATAGGGTATTCCTTAATTATAGACAATATTCGTTCTATTGGTTATATTTAAGGTTGAGAAACACAGTTACAAATGTTAGTATTTATTCGTGTTTTCCATACCGTTCATTCCCTCAAATGTCCGTTTTCCATCGAAATTGCTAAGTTTTACATTATCTCTGGGGACAGTTCACACTACGCTTGCTCTATAATTGCTGTAAGGTCCTTCGTCGAAAAATATTGGCGTTCACTTTTATGTATTTTTCTTGCTAGATGTCCCCAATATGTTTTCCATTGGATCTAAATCCGGACTAAGCGACGGCCAGTCCATGACGTTCGAGCGATTCATCCACGTGTTCGCCGAGTTAGGCATATGAATACCGGATCTTGTCTTGCTGAAATACACAGCTTGCACCACCAAAAAAAACATGCTGCAGTGGAATAAAGTGGTTCTTTAAAATTTGCCGATAGTGCTGGGAGCTCTTTTCTTGCTGCAAACTATCGAAAATGTATGTCCATCAAAACCAAATCAACCCCAACTCATTACTGATTATCCACCTTACTGTCTACTTTCAGAACTTCTTGGTTCGTTTCTTAACCCTTTAACACGCGCAGTGTTCCCGCTCTGGGAACACCGAACTCTGACGTTTTGACTGTTGCCAGTCACGAAGAATAGATTTGATTTCTATAAAAATAGTTGCGGGTGACATAGCTCCACGAGAATTCTTTACTTTTTGGCACGCCATTTCCCGTAAAAAAAATGGTCACGATTATTTTTAACAGCACTAACATCTGCTGAGAAATGTAAGAATGCGAGAACAGCTGGATAGATGGCCCAATGCTGAAAAAAGGGCAGCCGTTGCCATCGCTCGACCTAACTACCAGCAAAATGGCGGACGATCGAAACGTTCATCACGTGCCACAGATCTAGAGACCCTTCTTTGACGCAGCTGGCTGTGCGCGCACAGCGAGCTGTCTTCAAAAAATGGGTCTCTAGATCTGTGGCACGTGATGAACGTTTCGATCGTCCGCCATCTTGCTGGTAGTTAAGTCGAGCGATGGCGTCGGCTGCCCTTTCTTCAGCATTGGGAAAGGGTTGCGCCTCAAAGGGTTAAATCATATCAGGAAGATTTGAATCCATCTGGTAAATCCAAACTCCGCAATTTTCTCGTTACTAAATACTTTTGACAGTCATTTATCGTCATTCTATAAAATATTATTTTTTTGCACAGTTTAAATGCACAGGTTTGTGATATACTATTAATCCCTTACATTTGACGACTACGTTGCATCATGCACGTGCTTTGTCCTAGTAACGAATAACAAGCATGTTTCGTCATTCAAACTAGGACAAAATTAAACATACACATTCTTGTTCATGGCAAGATTTGTGACAGTTGTAATGGGACGTTTCTTCCAGCCAGGATCGCGAATTTAGCCACTTTGTGGCTAGATCTCGGCATGAGACATGGACATGACATCTGGACAATCAAATAAATCGGTACACAAGCAGTTAAGCATGTTCTCTGTAAAATCTTGTTCATTCTTTAAGTTTTTTTTTTTTTTTTTAGATTCCAGGATTCTTCTGTGAATAATATGTTTTGACAGTCCAAATTTTGGTGCAATTTTTTTTTTCTAGATGCCATGCTTGGAAAATATTGTCTTCGCGCATGGATGTAATTCTTTTTCCATCAATCTGGGCCTACTAAATCATTCTTACATATTATGCAAAACTCTGAAAACACTGCTTAAAGGTCTCTTTACAATGTTGGACAGGATATCTCTTTCGAATGTTTAAGTTTTAAATCCAAAGTTTTTTTTTGGAATCTCTTTACTAGCATTTTGTCAAATTAAAAAAAATATATATATATGTATTTCTCAGTCGAAAATAAGCCCAAAAAAGATTCCAAACCAATAAAAGTCAAAACAGCAGACGATAAATACCGTCAAGAAATGTAAATAAATGATACTCTGCTGAAAAAATAATTTACTAATTTCTGTAAGTAAAGTCAGACATATCAGTTCAAGTTCAATTGTCTAAATAGTGTAGGAACGCTGAGAAAAAGTTTTAAAAATTTTCAAGTATCAGATAAATTTCCATATTTTTAGAGTAGTTTAGATGTTTTGTCTGCCTATCTGTGAAAATTTCATATTCATTCATCTGACGGTGTCAGAGACACTTCAAAATTGCAACAAATTGAGTGAGCCGGTGACTAATAGGTTTGGTTCCTCCTTGCCGCTAATTGCCTGTGAGTATGGTCTTAGGTTCGATTCGCCTTAACCTTTGAATGTCCGAAAGTTCTGCTGTAAAATGGTACTTAGAAATAAAATAAACTTGTAATTAGGAACAACTGAGATGAAGGCCTAGAGACCTGTAGATCTCCATATACTTTCTTTCTCAAATCTCAAATGTAACAAATTGCTAAAAATTGTAGGATAGGTGCATTTTTAGATGTTTAAAGCAACTAATATTTTCTGTTATATCATTTTACATCTGTAAAAGAGACATCATTTCGATTAATCTTATTCACACACTAGTCACTACAGTCTTGCAAGTTTAAACAATAGGAATTGCATACCCACATTTTTAAAAATCTTATCGACAAGTCACTTTTTGAAGACTTATTGATTATAGGAATCGACCGCTTAATAAAATCAGTTTAGTTCTCTTTTATTGCAAAACTTTTCGACGGCTATCTGCATAACCCTTTCGCGGGCGGTGGCTAGACGTTCTAGCCACCTACTTATGGTGTACATCACAAATTTCAGAAGCATTAGGCAATTTTCCTATTTACCAGATAATAATGACATTTGTACAAAATGATATTAGGAGGTAAAGTGTCATGCATATTTATAAAAATGTTATAGATATTTTACAGAAAAATCACCCATGCTTCATTAAATTGACATCAGAAATTTAACTATTACTCCAGGCATCAGCATAAACGGGAAAATGCAATAAAAGTTCTTGCGCCGGAAAGAGTTAAAAGAGGAGGGGGTTTAAGGGGGCTCTAACGCGTATTCACGTTGCGTCTGAAGAAAACCGTCCAAAAATCCAGATCATTAAATCGACGGTCTAGAGTTCTGAGCGGTTTTAGCTCGGAGCGAATGTAAGTTTAACCTAAACGGGCTGCTTGGCTGGGCCTACAGCTGAAAATCAACGAAATGTAAGCTGAAATCATTGAAAACGACTTAAATAAGTAGATTAAACTGTAAAAAGAACCAAAATTGTTGTCTTTTCTACCTCTCTCGAAATACGAGGAGTACAAAAGATGCTTGTTCTCAAAGTCTGAACAATGCTTGCCTTGCAGGCATATATATTATTTTCTCTTCATTTAATATTTTTACTTCGAGTTACGCAGCAAGTATACCAGGGTTTCCCTAAAATACTGACTTAGGCATTAATTCTTGAAATAGAGATGAAAATATGAAATATACAAAGATGTATACAATAAATTACAAAGATATGTAAAAAAGGTATCGATTAAAATGCTCCGTAGATAAAATCCAAAATAAATACAGAATTTAAATTTTTATACCGCCTGAGTAGAAAAAAATCTCTAATGATAAGATATGTAAAAAAGGTAAATGGTATCGATTAAAATGCTCCGTAGATAAAATCCAAAATAAATACAGAATTTAAATTTTTATACCGCCTGAGTAGAAAAAAATCTCTAATCAGTAAAATATGCCCCATACCTTAATTAAGTGGTGTACAAGATTAAAGTATTTTGTCATAAAGAGGCTCAGAGATGTGTTTAGGCAGAGTTAGTAAGGGTCTTTACAATACCAATAATAACAAAAGTATTAAGTATTTCTGAAATCATTGTTTTTATTCGTAACTTGTGTACAGCCCCTAAAATGCGATATTCCGATTTTCTTTTTTTTTTCCCTTTTAGAGTGATTAAAAAGTGGTTTAAGCCAACATATGTTTCTTTTATATGTCTTAGCATTTCTGTGAGTAATGCTGAAATATTTTACATCCTCTAATTAATGCATGCGGCATATTTTCTAATCGGAAATTTTTGTAGCGGTATAAAAATTTCAATGTTGCATTTATTTAAATTTAATCTTTGGAAATTTTTAATGATTAGCATAAAATTTCGTACTTTATTTTACATGACTTCATATTTTATTTTAGATGTCAATCATCAATATTTAAAGAATAAAAGCCTATGTCAGTGCTATTAAGGTACCCTGTATCTGTGAAAAAAGTGAGAAATTTGTTTACTTGTATAACAAATTTCTCACTTAAATTCTAAAGCATTAATCTCCCATCATCTCACTTTCTCATTGTATATGTATGTTTTGTTTATTTGTATATAAGTACGCAAAATACAAAAAAGAACTTAATTCGCATACTGTAAAATTATATTTAATGTCCTGATATGAAACTATGAAAACTCAATATATTACGTTTTAAATACTAATGCACAACTTTAAAAATACTCACAACAAAGAAACAGATTTTGAAAAAAAACGAGATTTTCCTTCTCAATCATTTTCTTTTTAAAACATCCATATTATAGCTAAAATAAATAACATGATGTACTAACAATACGCCGTAACAATAAAATTTCCCATTTTTATCTAATATCTCAATGTGAAATACATTCTAAAGCATTAATCTCCCATCATCGAATGTTTATGATGCTTAAGAGCAAATGCGTATCAACATTTCTTTTCGGAAATTTCAAAGCAAACAAAAGGATCTGAAAATATGCTTTGATTTCGGAGAACTGCACAATTCTATATATACGTCGATTTCAATGTTTTATGAAAGAGCTATGAAAAAAGTGAAGGAAAAATATTAGTGTATTTTCAAGCATATACATTTATATTCAAGGTATTTGTTCAAGATTCTTTTGTAATATCGAGTTGGGTTTCATGTTATTTTTATGTTACAAGGAATGAAATTACGTAAAATGCTTATTTTTAAAGCAAAGCCATTCCTCTTTGTTGCATAGAGTCTTAAGAATTCATATAATCAATGAAATTTTTTTATATTTTATTCCTTTCTTACCTACACGTAATTATCCATGCTTCATGTTATGCTAAGAAGTGGATACTTTTATGTTTACAATTCCTCAATAGGAATTTCAACTGTGTTTTTAAAAATGTTAAATAATAATTTAGTATAAGAAATTTTAACTTTATGTTAGATTTATAACTAAAATAAATGAATGATTGATACCGGTGATATCCAGGTGGTTAACTCTTTAACGTGCAGTGTTCCCGCTCTGGGAACATCAAACTCTGACGTTTTGACTGTTGCCAGTCACGAAGAATTAGTACATATACGAAACATTAGTATGTTAAAGACGTGAAAAAATGATATAATACTAAAAAATAAATCATATATGTTTGAAATTAATAACAATATAATTTAAATTAATAAATGATATATAAATTTTCTGTATTTGTTACTGCTGTTTTATCTGTATTTGTGACATTTTGAACTTATGTATTAATCTGACATTTATCATGAACGCTTTTGTAGACAGCATAATTTTCAGAGCTATTGAAATCTGTTTAATGGAGAAAATAGAAACTTATTAGAATAAAATAATAAAAAATTATAAGTCAGATTTTACTTTTCCTTTCATTAAGCTTTAAATAAGCTTTGCATCTCCATTTAAAGATGCCATGTTAATACATATTAATACTATTATTCTTGGTCGGGTAGAAATAGTAATTTGATAGTGAGACCAATGATTTTTACTTTATTTCGGTTAACGAAACTTGGAAAATAGTTGAATCAGAATATAGAATATTAAAATGTTTTGCAGGAATTCATAAGAATACGTAAGCTATTTATACATTAATCTAAAAAGTCTGACTTTAGGCAAATTAATATTTATGATAGTAATTTATTTGAAATTTAAATTTGAAACACTAAAATTAACGTGCATGGTATAGCATTTGAAAAAAATTATATAAAGTCTGAATATTTCTTCTCAAGATTCTTTAATTTTTAATGAAATAAATACACATGGTGATAAAAACAATACACTAACGCTTCTTTTGCATGTATGAAACTGAATTTAATAAAAAAAGTTATGTTTTCAGGTATATAATTACACAGGTTTTATTACTGTCAACAAAAAACATTATTATCTTTGAGAACGAAAAAGAAGTGCTTAAATATTCCCGTTAAATAATTCATGCATGTAAAAACTGTCAAAACTTATGTTTATTTTCTGGCAGATAGTTTGCGTTTTAATTACCGGAGAGGGAAATAATTATGAAGGAATAATTACAATCTATCATAGAGATATAAATATGAAAAACTACAATACTTATTTATCTTTTTCTAAAAAAATAAACGAAGTAATGTTTTTTTTTCTTTTAAAGAAAATTCCTTCTCGAAACATTTTTGTGGGATTGAACTCAATAGAAATCAACGATTATGCCAGTATTTTACTGAATATGACAGTTTAATTCTCTCAGACGAAAATTTCGTTTGCATGTCCCATTTTAATTACAAAACACCTGATGAACAAAAATGAAACATGCCTTTAAGATGGCACTGTGAGTCGTAATCATTAAGTTTATATTGTGCGCATGCACAGTTGGATTAGTGGTAGGTTGGATCATGATTCGTCTCAATGCCTGGCTAGAGGGCGCTTATGTAGCTAATCATTGAAAGGGGGGTCGATTATTTTCTTTTGAGAGGCTGACGCTATTTCTCCCGTCTGCTGCTAGTGCTTGATCGTCTATGTTCAAGATCGTGGCTTTAGTGTTGGGGAAGAAAAATAATAACGTACGAATATGAGATTGAAATTGTTGTTCTGAGGAAGAGAATTCTAAAATTGATTTTTCGGATATATTAGGAGGACAGAGATTGTTTTGTTATTGGTGACAGTGAATTTTGAATTTTATAAATTGTCCATGTAGTAAAATATTATTGCATCCAGGAAAGATGCAGCACCCCTTGTATCTCTTGTGATTGTCAATAGATAGCAGTCACACGCGCAGTACAGGTATGCTCTGAGATTTCCTCAGCTAGTATATGGCAGGAACCCCCTTCCATGCTTTAGCTTTAACAATACACTCCTAATTTTGAGATAAGCGCATGATTTCACTATCCAAACTTTTAAACAAGTTATGCTTAAATGCATTTTTCTTACGCTAATTACTGAATCCATGTGTGACTTCCAAGTCAAAACTAAAGGTAGCACCTGCATAGAGTTACTGTGTATATGGTTACGCCATTTTTCGTTGCAAAGACAGGCAGGCAACTGTGATGTGATACGTCTGTACCGTACAAAATGAGATACATGCTACTCTAGCGTTCCGGTATACACGCCGCAGTTTCTTTTGTACGGGACGCCGCAAATAGTAAAATTTTAATTTCTCTCCGTGTCTCATTTTTTATATTACTGAATTTATGTTACTGTAGTATATTTGCTGGATTTGATAAAGTGGTATTATTCGTTTCACACAAACTGGCCAAGTCGGGCGTATTATTGATCGTTTATTGTAACTGTTGTAATTTTGAATTTTAACGTTCTGGCTGGAATGAAATATTGTTTTTAAAAACCGGACAGATAGATAATTTGTTTACAGATTTTGTTAGAAACAACACATAAAAAAATAATAAATAAAACAATCTTAAAACCAATAAAACCATGTAAACACTATTTTACTCTTTTTTCCCCTCTCAAATGTTACGTTGTTGATGAAACAACAATTAAAATTCAATTAAAAATTTAAGAATTTAATTTTAGCAGTTAACTAAATAGGCAGACTAATATTGATTTAAACCTGCTAGTACGTCTCTTTATACTAATTTAGTTTCTTATTGTTATTAAATAGGTAATTATAGTGCAGATATAAACATTTTTTCGGGTATTTTTTTATTCATTATTTCATTCCGTTCTTAAGACAGTCGCGGCATTACTCCCGCACAAGAGCGGCGTCTTACCTGCTATGCAATGTTTTAGATTTTTTTAAAAATTAATTCTTGTGTTATATATATATATATATATATATATATATATATATTTGTCGCAGTACACATGTTCTATATTCTACTGTAAATATTACAAAATGATTTATTTTACTGTATGTGCGGCCTGGGATTTTTTTTACACAAATTCAAAAAAATATGTGGCATAAGTCCCGGAATTACATTTAAACAAAAGGAATAAATATGGACATTGAACATATACCTCCTTCTTTTTTTTTTGAAGCCGGTACTAACCATAATGATAATCAAAATTTATTAATCCTATGTACTTGACTAATTTCTGTTTTACTTCTAAAATAATTAAGATATCAGGAAGTATTGATTGCGAATCACAAAAATAGTTTTAAACAGACACACTCACACACACACGAAAAAAAAAAAAAACCAAATCAAATATTAACCAAAGAAAACAAGGACCATATGTCGATAAAAATATTGAAATATGCATGAAAAAATCCAAACATTGGACATGTAGTCCATTTTTATGTTGATATACTTTTTTGGAAAGAAAAATAATACAGCAAAAGAATAACGTAATAAAAGAATTGGTGTTTTTTTTCCTGTTTCTTTTTTATTTATTTTGGAAGGATTTTCCCGTGGTGCCGTAGCCCCAAGGCAGACAAACACAGTGATGTATTCTCTGTAATATGGATTAGGACATTTGTATACTTTTTATTCAGAGAAATATGAAAAATGTTAACATTTCAAAGAATTGTTGGGCACACAAATTGTTCGGAATAAAACATTTTTTCTCCAGATCTGTACAAAAGAAATATTTACATATATTTTTACTTCGTTGTAAGAAGTAAAAGGGAAATATTATAATCGCGAAAATTTCGGTATTAAGTTTTTGACCACTCCTACATTTACATCGGCAAGTTTCTTCGGGACATCTCAGCTTACATATGTATTTATATACGTACTTATACATGGTGAGTACACTTTGACCGACCATTTGAATCCATCGACCGTGAATCCATTTTGAAATTTTCGAAGAGGTATAACTGGAGGTTAGACTTGTGTCAAAAAAGAATTGGCACAATCATTGGAAGTAACTTAACAAGAAATATCAACTTCGTATTTAAAATACAACACCTAATACAATACACATTTTAAAAGTGGTTTTACTTCGTACATGCTAACCATAACCATTTTCTATGCCACTTTCTGTTACACTCTTTGAAGCTCCGTTTATGGAAGTGTTATGTACTTAGTTAGTGATCCCTGAAAGATTCAACTGACGATATTTTGATAATGCGGCATCAGTCGCTTCAGGTAAAGCTGAACATTTTAACTTCTCGAGTTTCAATGAATTTCATTGTTATTTTCAAACCAAAAGAACATTATTTAACTTTTATCAATTCATAGATTGTAATCTAAAGATTTCATCGCTACTAAATAGACCCTAACACAGTTGGTGTACAGCAGTATTCACCAAATTCCTTGACTGTGAGAGACAAGTAACCTAAATGACCGATTTAACTCTCATGGCCTTACTCGCCAAGCACTTGACGCGCGAATTAATTCATACACCCGTGTTAAAATCATGCAAGATATCTTAACCCTTTAACGCGCAGTGTTCCCGCTCTGGGAACACCAAATTCTGACGTTTTGACTGTTGCCAGTCACGAGAATCCTTTACGTTTCAGCACGTCATTTCTCGTAAAAAAAATTGTCACGATTATTTTTAACAGCACTGACATCTGCTGAAAAATGGAAGAATGCGAGAACAGCTAGATAGATTGCCCAATGCTGAAAAAAGGGCAGCTGTTTCCATCGCTCGACTTGCCTACCAGCAAGATGGTGGACGATCGGAACGTTCATCGCGTGCCACAGATCTAGAGACCCTTTTTTGAAGCAGCTGACTGTGCCGCACAGCCAGCTGCTTCAAAAAAGGGCTCTCTAGATCTGTGGCACGCGATGAACGTCTCGATCTTGCTGGTAATTAAGTCGAGCGATTGCAACGGCTGCCCTTTTTTCAGAATTGGGAAAGGGTTGCGCCTCTAAGGGTTAACAATGACTTTCACAAGCGTGTTTGAATTAAACCGCTTGTCAAGTGTTTGGTGAGTAAGGCCGATAGAGATAACGTGAAAAATCTATTGGTCAGATCTCATGCTAACCCTTCCATTTGCCATGTTTAATACTATTTTCCATGTTTAATACTAACTTTTGAAGTAACTCGCTCTACTGTGTTAACTCGCGGATTTAGCATTTCATTAATATTAGGTTGTAACGAAAGTTTCCCGCCCTGCGCAAACAGTTTGCGTTGGCGTGTTTGCTCATGTCTTTCCACACTCTTTTTGGGATCTGGAAAAAAAAAAAAGATTTACTTTAGAACACTGTGCAGTGAAATCTGTAAAAAATATATCGTTATCATTAAGTACAAGGTGTCTCAAATGAAACTAACCGGGTTAAAAACATCCAATTCAGTTGCAAAAAGTCAGCTATAGAACGTCAACGAATTATGTGTACAGCTTTAGGTATTACTGTTGTATCATATGACACTGTAAAGGTTTGGTACCTAAAGTTCAAAAACAAGGACTATGACGTAAAAGTTTAATCGCTGGGTGCCGCATGAGCTGCGTCCAGTAAATTTGGCGGAAAACTTTCGTTACAACCTGATACATCCATGTGTGGTCAGAGCGTCATTTTTAACTTTGAATAGTTCGGAAATTATTTCGCTCAGAGGAAGAGATATGTCTTAAATTTTTTTACAGTTATAAGTGTCAATTCCCCAGTAATAGTTGTTAAAGGTGGAACCCTATTTCTTTGAATAACTTTTCTATTTGAAAGCTTATTTCTATGACATTATGTTTAAGAGATAATCGTTGTAACATCTATTTCGAATCGCTCGGTATAGCTTATAATCTTCCTCAATAAACGGCCCTATCGAATCCAAAAAAGAATTCTTCATATCGTATCAGTAGTTCCTCTTTCCTTAACAGCTTCATATAAACAAACTTTGTTTCTTTCTTTTACTAGTACTAGATGTATAGAAATACCTAGACGCTGACCAGCTTTTATGTTTATATATATATATTTCTCCGAAAGTATGATAAAACATCAAGGAATAATTTTATAAAAGAATATATACAGTTTTTATGTTGTCCAAGCATTTCTTTCGCCGATATGATATCTTGTAGTACTGCCTTACTCGATCAGGAAAACACCAGAGTTGTATTTTGTATACAACCCATGTTCGTAAACTTTTATTTTGATTTTTAAAAAAATCTTAAAGTTTGACAGGTGTCTCTTTTTTTTCCAGTGCACGAAGTGTCTAGAACAAAGCCTTTAATAAGAAATGCTCAAAGAATAAATATTTAAATTTACGTACAAATCATGTCACAGTAACAATCCTACTGTATACTCTACAATCTAAAACATCCAGGGACGTTCCTTGGAAATAATGGGAAAATTTAAACTCACAAATACGATACAGGAACTAAACATTTCCTTCAGAAAACTTCCTGTTTACTTTAGCCTGTTTTTCTTTAACTATTTCTCTCGAAATTCGCTTAAAAATACACGATTTACTTAAAAATGGTCCCCACTGTATAAAAAGAAAAAAAATCTAGGAACGTTTCTTTGAAATAATGGACAGCTGAAGTGCCCTAGAATTTCTAGGAACGTTACATGGAAATATCTGGAACTTCACTGAACAATACAATTCTGTGGCACTTTTATGAGTTGTTCAGGAAAGCTCCGTGTTTTCATGCAACGTTTCTGTAGTGTAGATGAAGAGTGAATTATGCAAGTTTCCGATGCAGTACTCTAATTTTATTTCGTACGCTGAGTGAAGATATATAAATATGTGAAGTCCGCAAAAAATCATGGGTGTAGTGACCACAAAAATCTAGAGACTACTTTTATTTTAACGACTACGTAATATTTTTGAACTGCTATTTTGAAAACTTAAATTATGTTTCACAAATATTGCAATTTTGTCAAATTTGTCTTGTTTTTGAAGACTTCAGTTAATGTTATGTTATTGCTGTCTTGAAAACTTAATTTATATTTCTTAAGTTTTGCGTTGTAGTAATTCACTAGTGACTTAAAAAACTGTAAAATTATTATATTTACATAGTTTTGCATAAGTAGAAAACAACCCTGCAATAATCAAAGTTCTTTATTAATGTTTTATTTATACACTGTCTACCAATAAGTATTTGGACACCTGTGATAGAAAAGAAAAACTATATTCAAAATCAATAGTTGGCAGTAGAGGTGGGGAAAACCGTTATTTTCAAAGAACAGTTGTTCACCGTTCCCGATCTTTTTTAAAGAACAGTTCTTTTTCCTGTTCTTTTGAGAACAGGTTCTTGGATTTATGGTAGCTTTATTATGACTATTTTATTGAATTTAAAAATGAAAATATACGTCTTTTTTAACATGTATTATACTTTAGTACAATTGTAAAACCCGCTGTGGTCTGGGCACTAAACTCCGTTCCCATAAGAACACGAAAAGTGAAGCAGCATCCGGCTTGGCCAGTGCTTGGGAGGGTCAACTTCCTCTCGGCTCGACTGTTGTGGGACCGTGTACCCTAATGGGAGCTGGTGCACGTAAAATCCGACGTGGCTTCAATGTCCTCCAAATTGTTAAACTACACCTCTGGGGGTGCCGATTTCAGGGGGTGGGACCCTCCTCTGGAATTGGTTCAAAATTAGGGGACCCCGAGCTGAGTCGGAGTTCCTCCCACTGGGGCTCATTAAAATGGAAGCCGCCTCTTCCGCCCATTGCCTGCCTATTTGAGGGATCTGGCACCGCCCCGTGGGTTGCCAGAGGGCATTAGCAACAACAACAACAATTGTAAAATGTTTAAAAAAAACTTTGCAACCAACATTTTGGCTCTCTTCAATCAAGTATATTAACAGTAATTTTTTGTAAAAATATTTTAAATATATTAACGTTCTATAATATACTGTTAAATATGCACATCTTTTTAAAATCAAAATTTTTTCCGATGCTTTTTATTTACTTTTGTTATCCTTACTCAAGCACGTATGTAAAAATAAATGGAAAAACTGAAATTCTAGAGAGAATTATTTGGGCCAGGCTTAATTTTCGATTACTTACCTGAGTAATACAATATTGCTTACATTAGTAAACAATATTTGATTCTGAAAGCTCCTAAAATGACATAATATACATAACTGTTTGATTAGACTTGTCAGTATTTTAATTAAATATAATGAAACACTATAGAAGAGCTAAAGAACTAGTATACTTCTTCTGTGTCGCTTTCATTAATTTAAAATCCGTATTTAGTAAAAGACAATACTACAAAATCTTCATTTTTTAAACATTAATTTACTTGAACTGAATATAAATTTAAGTACAGTAATGGCTGATTCAATATAAACAATATAGATATATGATAGTATATACTTCATACACACACACACACACAGCATGATAAACAATATTAGATTCACTTAAAAAATATAAATTACAAATTTTTGTTCATTTTTGACTGGATTAATTTATTTAGATAATTGTTATCATTATTTACAAGACATAAAAATGATCCAACCACAGAAGTGTTTATTCAACGATTCGATGAACAATATTCCAAGATGAAAATAAACACTCAAAAAACTGGTGTTATAAGATAAAATAAATAGAAACTTTGTGAAAAAAACACACATAAAAGGTTACTTCAAGGCGTTAAACGATCGTTTCGACCGAAAATTCGTTCGGTCTTCTTCAGACAAACCCTTCCGTCAAACAGAGCAGAGGGAACTGAAAAAGATAAACAATCAAGCATGTTGCCACAAGGAAACAAGAAAAGGCGGAAAAAAACCAGGGAGAGGGGAAAAAAGAGAGTGGGGAAGGGATACAAAGAAAAGAAAAAAAGGACAAACAAAAAATATAAAAAATATAAAGCCTTAAAGTAACCTTTTATGTGTGTTTTTTTCACAAAGTTTTTATTTATTTTAATATTCCAAGATGCTAATGCAATAGCTAAATCTAAACTAAGAGAAAAATCATTTCCAACGAAACACCAGTTTTGTTTTTTTTGTTCTGCTTCAGCACTACTACAGCAGACCTCTAAAGCTGACAATCTGCGATGAATCCCCCCCCCTTTCCTAGTCTTATTCCCAGTCCACACCATAAATTTCATGATAAAGCGAACGGAAGATGCAATTTTCAATACCCCCACTTTGGAATACATTCGGGAAATCTTCGACCCTATAGTCAAAGTCGTAACTTTTGGAGGAGCGGAAGGGGGGTTGTAGGACCGCTGGAGAAGGAGTATCCCCTCCAATGCCGTACCCAGGGGTCTGGTCGCCCACACCCCCGAAATTTAAACTTTTGTTATCAAACTAATAAAGTGAGTGAGTCTTTGTGATTCACTCACTTTATTAGTTTGTAACAAACTTTATTAGTAACAAACTAATAAAGTGACTAGTCTTTGTGAAAAATTCAACCTTTCTTTCGTTTGGTCCCCCTCTGAAATTTTTGTCCGGATAAATTTTTTTCTGGATACGGCTCTGACCCCTTGTACCCGAGGAGGTGAATCAGGAAGTCTGCTCCCCCCCCCCAATTTGAAATGTTTTTAACAAAATAATAATGATGAAATCGTTTTATGAAAAATTCACCCTTTTCCGCCATTCGGTCCGCCTCTTTACCTTAAAAAAATTTTATTGTTCTAGGTCTAGCTCCAAAAGGTTATAGCTCCGGCTCGAATAATAATAATAATAATAATAATAATAATCAAAACATTCATTCTCTGGCTGCGACTACAAATAAAAATATATGTCTCGGGCTCCAGCTTAAAAGATATGGCTTTGGTTCCAACGACAAACATTTTTAGCTCTAAAGTTTAGTCTCTAACTCAAAATATTAAATAAATCCATCTCAAGTTAAAAAAAAATCATTGTGTAGCCTTCAGGTTAAAAATATACGGCATGGACCTGCCCGTTTCCAATGGGGGAGCCCACAAAAGAGTCGATACACTCTTAGAGCTTAAAAAGAAAAAAAGAGTAAAGTTTCAGCTTAAAAAGTACATGCTCCAGCTTAAAAATTAAAGACTCTGTTTAAAAATCTGTAAGTATCAGGCTCCAGATTAAAAATAATACGCGTGTATAAATATGTCGATTGAAGCAATCGACTACGATTTAAGCAATCGACTACGATTTAAGAAAATGAATATGACTTTGGCATATAAAATTACATGGCTCCGAAAATCCAGATTCCGATTCGGCTTCCGACCAGGGCCATACCTAAAAAATAATTTCGGAGTAGGGGAGCATGGTATATCGGTATAAAATTTTCAGGATATATTCCCCACACCCAATTTCTGTCTAATTTAGCAAGATTAAATTTTTTTTTATTATTGCGCAAACATTTCGTTCATTTATACATCACTGCATTTCATACCCCTCACCATGGGCGCCTGTAGAATATTTCCCAGGAGGAGGGCAAAGGCTACTTCAACGTATGGTTACCATGTTGGAAAGAGCAAAAACGCAAGGAATAACACTGCATACAAAAATCCAGAGGGGCATTGCCCCCCTTGCCCTATCCTGCCGGCGCCCATGCCCCTCACCATCCCCACACAGAAAAAAATTTCTGGCTACGTCCCTGTATAAATACACCATGTATATATAATGCAATAGTGGCGTCCGAACTCATAGGACCCCCCCCCCGTCTAAGTACGGCCTTGCTTCTGACTCCAAGTCTACAACTTTGACCCTAGCTCAGAACTTAATTAAAGCAAAAGAACAGGGAACAGATCAATAAAAGAGCACCTTTCACCGTTCACCAAAGAACACTTCTTTTAACCTGTTCAGCAAAAGAACGCTTTTTACTCCGTTCCCGAAAAAACACCTTAGCTCTCCGTTCCCCGAAAGAACACCTTAGCTCTCCATTCCCCGAAAGAACACCAGTTCAGGAAAAGAACGCTGAACTAGGTGTTCCAGCTCACTGATCGCTGAACTCCTTCTCCAGCCGTGATCAAAGAACTTGTTCTTTTTCAGCCAATAGGAGAAGGCTGCTCCGAACAGGTTCTTTTTCAGCCAATAAGAGATGGCTGAGAGCGTATTAAGCGAAGGCGCGTTTTATATGGAGATAGTGTAATGCTTATATTATTGTTTGACGTTGATAAAATATTTTATTTCGATTTGTTTGTGTTTCATGCTATCATTTTCTTTAATATTAAATTTTTTACTTTGATTGAAATTGAGTAGTTTGGCTGGAATAATAAAAATTGACGAATTGTTTTCCTGTGAGTGCATTTCGTATTGAACATATAAGAAAGGTTCTTAACCCGTGTCCACTCTAAAATTATGGTAGGTTGGGTTAAAAGTTCTATCCCCCCCCCCAGATAATCATCTTCGTTATCATTATTTCTAAAATAACTAAGATTCCACAATTAGAATTTGATAAAGCTAAAATTGTGAACTTCTGTCCCCACTAACAGATACGTAGCCAATGTAGGGGAGGGGTCTGGCCCCCCAGAATTTAAATTTTTCTTAGCAAAAAAGTATTAATCATGCCTTTCAATGAGAAATTTTACCTTTAAGGCATTTTCCAAAATTTCTCTTTTCAACGCGCTTGCCTGCCATAAAATTTTGAAGCGTCGGACCTTAATGAACTGAGAACATGTTTTTGCCGTGATCACTTAACAGGGTGTTCCCGTTTTTTCTTGAGAACAGGGTGTTCATTCTTTCCCCATCTCTAGTTGGTAGAGCCTCCACGAGAGGCAATTACAGCGTGAACCCTCCGGGGCATACTTTCCACAAGTCTTTGTATTACAGCTAGTGGTATTGTCTTCCACTCGGCTTGGAGTAGACATAGAAGTTCCTTCACCGATTTTGGACGGGTAGTGCACCCCTTAATTCGGCGATCCAACTCGTCCCAGAGGTTCTCGATAAGGTTCTGGGCAGGCCAGTCCATTCGATGAACTCTATTGGCACCATACCAAGCCTTGGTTAATCTCGAAACATGACAACTGGCATTGTCGTCCTGAAAGTAACAAGGGTCCAACCCGTAAAACTGCCACAACGTAGGAAGCACATTGTCATCCAAAATAGTACAGTAGGCATCGGCATTGAGCTTAACATGAATGGAGACCAAGGGTCCCAGTCCACATACTAGGAGAAACACCCCCAGACCATAATTCCACCTCCGCCGAACTTGACTGTTGGCACAATGCATTCTGGCAGGAGACGTTCTCCAGGCAGACGCCAGACCCAGAAGCTGCCATCCGAACGGTAAAGGGTGAACCTTGATTCCTCGCTCCAAAGAACTCGTTTCCACTGATCTGCGGTCCAATTTCGATGTGCTTTGCACCACATTAACCGAGCAGCGCGGTTGGACTTTGTGATCAATGGCTTATGGGCAGCAGCACAACCCTGAAAACCAAGCAGATGTGCTTCCTTACGGGTGGTATTCATTGAAACAATACTCCCGGATGCCTGTTGAAACTCCTCGCGGATGAGGGTCATCGATTGGGTGCGGTTCTTCCGAATTTCTCTGGACAGCACTCGTCGGTCTCTACCTCCCAGTTTCGTTGGTCTGCCGACTCGGGGCACATTTCGACAGTCACAGCTCACCTTCCACTTGTTAATCACATAGGCCACTGTCGATTTTGGGTACTTCAGATCGCTAGATATGTCCCTTAAGGATCGGCCACAGTTGTATACCCGGTAATTATACCTTTCTCGAAATCAGAGAGCTCCGAACTGCGCGGCATCTTGCATGCGACTAATGCCGATGCCAGTGGCGCCGACTACGTGGGTGCTCCGGAGCTCAAGCACCCACTGAAAAAATTCTGTGGGTGCGGAGCACCCACAGAAATTTTAGTGCCAAGTCATACTTTGAAGTTCGCAGAAAGTGCTAGGAAAAGACGTTTATGTGGGTGCTTCGGGCTTATAAAAAATTACGTTGGATGCTGAGCACCAGCAATCGTCTGATAATCCCAACACAGTGATGTACACTCAAGGAGGGTCCCCCCTCACACCCCAATTATGCCATTATGTAATAGGAATATTTGTAAAGCATACTGAACTTTTTGCATTATTTCAGTAGTAAAGTGCTTTATTTGCGTATTAGTTGTGTGATGTTTTAAAAGTTTAAAAGAAAATCTTTAATGAGGCCAAATGTATGTGGGTGCTTCGGCATGGACGTCCATATGAGTACTTTAAGACATAGAAGGAGGGGGGAGGGGTTATTTCTTGCATTTGTAAGGTCATCGGCAATCGCGCTTTCAAACATTTTAGTACTGAAATAGTGAAAAAAAGGTTAGCTAATATAAAAATGTTCACTATACCGACGGCTAGAGGGAGGGACCCGAGCCCCCACCTACTTCTCTATATGAGCAACCATGTCCTTTATAATTCAGATGCGCATGAGGAACTTCGATGAGACAAACACTGGCGTAACTATAGGGCAGTAGAACGGGCAAAAGCCACGGTCCCCCGGCCGGAGGGGGAGCCTTTCCCAAATAGAAAGCTAAAAAAAGTGAACTGCAACATGTTGGTTGAGATTCTGTACAATGAGGAAGGACCCTATCCAATGAATTCATTACGGGCCCTAACGGTATAGTCACGCCACTGATGACGACGAGTGCTTTGCAAAAGCATAATTCGAAAGTAAAATTTTAGTGAGGGACGGTTTTTTTTTTTTTTTTTTTTTTTTTTTTTATGTAGTATGTCAGATCTCAAGCACCCACAGAAAAGTTTTCGTGGGTGCTAAATACTTGCATGTATTTAAAGGAAGTGCTTAATTTGCATGGGAGCTCAGCTCCACTACTTCTTTTTTCTCGGTGAAATTTTACACTAAATTTAAAATTTTAATTACCATCGTAATTGTTTCTGTTGATATTAATTTTATTAAATTGCAAACTAATACAGAGGTAACAGAAATTCACTTAATAATACTTTAAATTAGGTAATTAATTTTGTAAATTGCAAATTAAAAAAATTAGGGCTCTTGCCCTTTTTTTGGATAGAAATTAAACCCTGTTTAAAGGCAACTGAATGACAGCTACTTTCAGATTATCGCTGTAGTTCGGAAAAAAAAAACCCATGAAATTTTGGTACACAAATAAAAAAAATTAATTATGTCAAGTATTTCAAATTTTTAGGATGTATGTTTTAGAAACTGCACTATACACTGAAATAAACAATAAACCTGTATCATTTACGAAACTTTTAGAAAAAATTCTTAAAAATCGAAAATTTTAAAGAACGTGTTATTCTTTATTTCGGTATGCAGTGCAGCTTATAAAGAATCATCCTAAATTTTTCGAATCCTTGGTGCGATAGTTTACTTTAATTTGTGTACCAAGACCGTTATGCAGATTTTGTTTCTTCGGCATACACCCTTATGTGCCTCGAAACTGGAGTAATTATAATAAAATTCCAATAAGTAGTAACTTAGCACATACTCTAAAATATTAAAAGTGCATGAAAAAAAAAGGGAATCCAAACAGGTAATATTTTTGCCTACTTAGAATAATAATAATAATAATAATAGTTTCTCATATGAGTACTAATTTAGAGGTGTATGGAGGGATCATCTTAACTTTCAGACATTTTAGCACGAAAATAATACTTAGAAGTTCAGTATGCTGTAAAAATGTTTACTATACCGATGACTAGGCGAGCTCAAATCTCAATCCCCCACTGCCACGTGCCTTCCTCTCTGGTGCCAATGGAAACAATATCTTTCTAAAATTCAAAGCTTTTCTACAATGTGATGTGCGACTCCCTATAGCCCCACAGGCAATGCCTTTGCCCACTGCAGCCGAAGTCCTAAGTGCCCCCCTCCTTTCTGACCCGCAGACCTCATCCCAGAATCCTCGTCCTACATGGGAAAATGTATGAATACAATGAGACTGTTAGCCCAAGAGTACCGGAAAACGGAGAATTTGAGATAAAGCCGCTGGCTACAATCAGAAGAAAGATCACGCGGGAAAGATAACACAGGAGTTAGGTGAAAGACTCATTCCCATTATGGAAATGTTTTGAGATAGTTCTAATAATATTACTGCAGGATTCCGAAGTGAGTAGGTTTAATTGTTTTTATTGTAAATAGAGAACATCAAGGTCTGTGTGTTTACAAGCATCTAATATACAACACTTTGTATGTCTCTGGAACAAAAGAAGATGCTCATTCATCAAAAAGTGTCGGCGCTTTGTTGCTAATTGAATGAGACTGAGGCGAGGCTTCTAAAGCCCGGGTTTCCTGCTCGCGTCGACCTCAAGCGCTCCAATTTGTCAACCGCGAAAAAACGCCCGGGGTCTTTCGTGCGTCCACCAGATCCGGACGTCCCCAGCGACGCTCAACGCTGGAAGGAAAACACCTAAACGCGTTCTTTGGACGCGAGAGGCACCCGCTAAGGTCATTAATCACTCTGCTCGCTGGACGCTGGACGTTAGCAGGAAACCTCGGCTTAAGGTAAAAAGGTTTGTGTCACTTTCTTCTAAAGTCTCAATTTCCTTTTCTTATTTTTGAATGATTTTAGTGCTTAGTTATTTATTGAAAAGGATGGAAGAGACTGTGGTCCACACTAACATTTCGAGATGCCTTCCGTTTCATTTTCTGCGAATATTTTGTTCAATTTTTGTTCTTGTTTGACAAAGCGGAATTAGGTACTATTTGCTTTGATCTAGCCCAGTGCTGTTTTAAAAAACAAAAAAAGATGCTCTTTCATCAAAAAGTGTCGGCGCTTTGGTGTTAATTGAATGAGACAGAGGCGAGGCTTCTAAAGCCCGGGTTTCCTGCTCGCGTCGACGGCAAGCGCTCCAATTTGTCAACCGCGAAAAAGCGCCTTCCCGGGCGGATTCCATAAAGTTGGAAAGTGTATCGTTATTCATGAGTGCCCTATTTTTCTTCCTTGTTCCATAAAAACCCATCTTCGGAATCAAAATCTATCTTAAAATCACCTACTAAAACTATTTTACAATCTTAGCCAAGTACATTCTAACTATACTTCCCCTTTAAAATAAACTGTCGCGTTTTGGCACCAAACTTAGCGATCCTTTATCAAAAATTACAAACCTTGTGCGACTTTCACCATTTTATTAACGCCCCCCCCCTACGGACTTTCAGGGCAACCCACAGAAATTTTGTAAAATCGGCGCCTCTGGCCGATGCTGTTTTCTACACGATATATACCGTCGGAGGCCATGACGTACCTCAGGACCGCAGATATCGTCATTTGCATAGGTGTCCAAATACTTATTGGTAGACAGTGTATGTCGGTCCCTTGAAAGACGTATAAGCGGTGCTTTGCTGTACTATAAAGATAATTCTCTGAGAAAATGTTTTATAATTTAAGCGCGTAGCAAGATTGTGTGTGATTAAGTCTTGCTTCATATTCAAATAGATTCAAAGAAAAAGAAAAAAAGAAGAACAAAAGAAAACAATTAAGTCCCTTACGAGTAAAAAAAAAAAAAATGAACATTGCCTGTCAAAAAACGCAACACCTTCTCAATATATTTCAAAACTATATATCATTTCCATAACGACAGAAAAAGAAGGGTGAATAGAGAAAACATATTCCGGGCGACAGATGATTGTCTTCATTCGCTTTGCTGTTGTGAAAGGGAGCGTTTAAATTTTTCGCATGGAAATTTCTCAGTTTTTGACAGCATCAACAATCGATTTTTCCCTTTGTCGACAGTCCGTGTTCTTTTTTTTATTCTTTTCCCCTTTTCTGAAAAAAAAAGAAGAAGAAATGGAACTGTTATTTGCGACATATTATCATGTGCTACTTTCTTGCATCACAGAGTTACGTATATTTTCAGTTATTCGAACGTGGATAACTGGAGATAAGTGCAGTTTGGCAGTGATTGATAACCTGTATCAATCATTGTCGGAGCCGAAACTGCACTCACGTTGTGTCTCTGTGCATGAATGCATGCACGCATGCTGACAAACCAGCTCTAGAACATTATAGAACTTTGCATATGTTTATAGTGTAAGGGATTTTTTAAAATTCTAATTAGTGCTGCGGTTTTAATTCCAAATGGAAAAATAGAAAAAAAACCGAGTGTGGCTTCGTTGTGGAATCGGCCGTGTGTTTTACGTGAATACGTGTGCGTAACGATCAATACAGTTTTGAGCTTCATCGGGTTCAGGAAAGAAATCAAGTCAAGAGAGTTATAACTTTATTAATGGTAGGTTTGTGATACGAAAAGTACGAAAGAAATGGCAGGTATTACCTAGCGTTGTTGGAGAAGTTTCGGTGTAAGACAAATTAAACTCGCTGAGAATGAAGTCGGGCAACGAGCGGTCCTACGAGACAATGACATTAATATCGCCGACCATCCTCATTGGTGCAGAGAGATCTGGCTCGTATTCGAACTGCCCAATGTGTCTTCATAATCGGCGATCGTACATGATCGATGTCTATAAATTCCGGCATTGGTATAGAAGCAAGATGTATTGTCGCCGTAGTTTATCCGCTCAGACGCCTTCATTCTTTTATGTTCCCGGCACCACTTCACTCTCTCATATGGTGTTTCACGGATATAACTGGATTGTTCTTCAGAAACCCCTTCTAACCATAAACGTTCTTTGCATTTCGATTTGGATTTTCGAAGAGTATAAGCCGATATTGCATTATTTATTTTATTTTATTTCTCTTTAACACTATATGACTATAGCTATTTCACGCTAATGTTTTATGTACGCAATTGGCAGATCTTGACGAGATCTGACGATTGAAACGCAAACGAACGTTTTAGCTTCTCCGAGTCAAAATTTATACTAATCCGACATTATGGAACGCAGCGAAACAACCTCAAAATGGGCAGCGCTTCCCTTTCCGCCGCAAGCGATGCATCACAGCCCTCAGTCAACTTAACGAATTCTTTGATCCTTTACCTATCGAGTGGTGAAATTAAATGTACATGTGTAGATGATAGATGTACAGCAGCAATATCAAACTGTATCCCCTTTCCCCGATTTTGTTATCATCACTTTTCTGAATTGCCTCCTAGTATGGAAGCAAATTTAAAGACGTATTCACGACAAAAAAGCAAATCTTTATACATAAGATTAACTATGATAAAAACAAATGGTGCAGCTTCCAAATTTGTCAGTACGGGTAGATAAAATATTTCACGGTGCTTAATACGCCAATCTGCAAAGGATGATGCATACGAAAATGAAAAGAAATGTTTTAATGGTAACCTTAATGGAAAATGATTATCGATAGTGCGCATGCGTAAATTGCCAAAGAAAAAAAAAAAGGCGCCATGGTTAGAGCTGCTTTAATCCAGGGTGAATCATAACCTGCAAGATTTGTTTCCCATTCAGTATCAATCCACGCTATTTGTGCATGTGTACTATCGTGATGATAAATTTTAATATACTGCGAAAGGGAGGTTGTGCTGCACCAAATTGTTCCAATCATTCAAGAAAAGGTTTCAGAATGTTTAGGTTTCCATTACCGAAAGAAAGAGAACATAAATGAATAATAGAATAGAAATTAGCAGATCTATTTATTGCTTCTTAGTTTTTTTCTGTGTGATCCGTCAGTATCATTTCGCTGGGAAACAAACACTGCGAGAGTGTACCAGCTCGGGCTATAGTATCCGTAGCCATAGTGCTAAATATCCAAGATTTTCCACATATAAATCTTTTGAAATATTATTCTAGTACCTGTAAGATTGCTTTGTGGTGAGATTGTGAATCTACCTCAAAATTGAACCTCGAAATTCTGTTTATTACTAATTCAGTCCATTGCGATAAATAAATATTGCTAATTTTTATTTCAAAAGGATGGAATAATTAAATTTAATATTTCTTCACGCAGATAGCCCTCCTGTAGCTTTAATTTAAACACTTGCCAACCAACCAACGTTTACCAAGATGCTCGCTTATCATTCTAAACACCTAATTCAAGCATTAAAATCATGCAAAAAAGCTGCTGCTAAGAACAAATTAGAAAACCAATTATTTTATATTATAAACACACAGAATACGGCAATAAAGTCTGTTCGTGTGTGTCAGGTGGTACAAATGATCCAGCTTTCTGCAACAGCAACATGAACGACCTACACAAATACAGGAAAGCGAACAACTGAAAGAAATCAAAAGAATAGAGAAAAAGAAAGTTGCCATTTTGAAGAAATAAAAAATGTCATAATACGAGAGTTAAGAAAAGTTGGGGAGCAGACAAAGAATGAGTACAGAATGAAATTATGAAAGAAAAGGAAAAAGAAACGCATACACTGCAAAAAATATTCCTGTAAATCAACAGAAAAAGTCTGGCAGCAAAAAGTTGCCAGAAATATTCTGTAGGCAGAAATTTTCTGTTGCCAGGAGCTGTATGTTATATGACAAAAAAATTCTGTTCCCTACAGAAATTTTCCGTATACATATAAAAGTCGTTCCCAAGCGGCGTTTTACAGTTGATTTCTGTATACAGAAACTATCTGTAGGGGTTACAGAATCATTCTGTTGAATGACATTTATTACTGTCGACAGAAAATTTCTGTATACAGAAATTTTCTGGCAACTTTTTGCTGCCAGTAATTCTTCTGTATACAGAAAATTCCTGTATACAGAAATTTTCTGGCAACTTTTTGCTGCCAGTAATTCTTCTGTATACAGGAACTTCCTGTAGACAGAAAGATGTTACATTCTGGCAACATTTTGCTGCAGTTTTTCTGTTAATTTACAGAAATAGTATTTTTAGTTATTTCATATATTACTATTATATTTCTCCAAATGTTTACTTTTTTTTATACATATACTAAAAAAATTTAATAAATTTACAACAATATAATTTGTAATACATGAAATAAATATAATACGAGTAAGTAGTCTGGTATTATACTTATTATATTATTACTATTATATTTTTGTAAATGCATTAAAAATTTTAAATATGTGTATAAAAATATGGTACTGACGTATTATCCTGGAGGTCATTCCTGACAAACTATGTCAAATGAGTTGCCAAACTATTGGCAATATATTCAAAACCATTAATAATTTCATATGCCCGGCATTTCTCTCGGCAAACCGCCGGGATAATATGCAAGTACCAAAAATATTTAAACATTTGGAGAAATATAATAGTAATATAGGAAATAACTAAAATACTATTTCTGTAAATTAACAGAAAAACTGGCAGAAAAATATTGCCAGAATGTAACATCATAGCTGCCAATTCAGACAGTTAAAAAAATAGAAGATTTTTTTTTTAAATTACCATGCAATATCGACATTTTATTTTGAAATCTTGTTCAACCAGAAAAGTTGTAAAACAAACATTCTGCCTTTATTCCAATTAAATCGTTGTCGGTGGTAAAAATAGATCTTATTGAAGGAGATGCATCAATAGCTTTTGCACTTTTAAGGTGCTAAGCTATCTTCGTGTGCACAACTATGTCGCTTTTACCTCCGTGCGATATCGAGAAATCACACCCACACACCGAGCAAAATGCATGCTTATCACCGAGCTTCGACTTTAGCACGAACTTAAAATCCTTCACATAACCATCTTTGAAAGTTCAGTAATATTTCTTGGTCGGCATTTCGTTTTAGCCGATAATTAATCATCACCGCTGAAGCAGCATGTAAGATCGAAATCAAAACAATTTCGTTATGCCGTTGCCAGATTGCTGTAAATAAAATCGTATAAGTAAACATGCATATTCAGTGCGCGCAGTTACGACGCCGGCCAAATTCACTTAACTATTATCTATCTATGACTTTTCCTCTGGAGTATTTGCGGAATCGTAAACCGGCTATCTTTCCCCTCGATTGCGCAGTAAAGGCCCGTTTACATGTGAAAATAGAAAATCCTGGGTTAAAGCGGAGTACAGGGGAAAACTCGCAATGCATCATGGGAAAGCGGGGTTGACTCTGCATTAACCCTCCTTTCGACCAGGAATCTTTCTACCCCGCATTTTCCCCCCTAAGTAGGGGAAGCGGGATAGAAAGCAGTGTAAGTACCGGGATTTACTCCGCATTTTTGCACATGTAAACGGGCCCAAAGTCAACTGTCCTCTAATGTTAGTCCGTAATTAGGAATTATTCAGAAAAATTCGAAAAAAATGGGAGAAACTTGTTTTCGGCCGTAAAATCGGAAAATGACTAAAAAACCGCAAAACTCCCGGGTAAACCGGGATGATTGGCAGCTATGTAACATCTTTCTGTAAAACTAGCCATTTTATCAATAATTGTTTTTGTGTTCAAAATCTGTACCTACAGATATAAGTATACTCATACTTTAAAATAATCTTAATAGACACAAATAACTCTTCAGTTCAACAGTAAATTAAAAAATTAAAGGTCTGAATTAAACATTCTGTGCGAGTAATAATTGAGAGCTGTTTCAAGAACATGAGTACTTACCGGAGCCGCAACTACTGTTTACGACACCTGGGGCAAACCTTAACTAGGGTGCCCCTCCCAAGGAGCGATAACTGATCTTGGCACTCCCTTTAGCACAGCACCCGCATCATGTGCCCCACTTACTTCAACAAGAGAAATAAGTATTTTTTTCTCATGAAAAGATAGGAGGATGAGTGTACTTGTAATGAAAATTTTTACATATCATTTATAATCATGCCACTAGAGCTCTAAAGCAAAAAATTATCTATAGCAGAGCTTGACAACCTGCAGCCTGTCTCCTTAGATAAAAAGGGGAAAGAAAATGAGAGCATTTTACACTTTTCCTATTATTTTAGAAATACACAAAGTATTTGATTTCCAGTATAATGAAACATTGTTGAACTCAGCAGCAGATCAAGAGAAAAATATGGGGGGAGAAAACAAATGCTGAAAATTTCACCTTTTATTTTCCTTCAGTTCACACCTATTTTATTTATTTACTGTTTTTTTCTTCTTTGGTTAGAATCTGGCAACTAAATAATTGCTTTATAAATAGTTAGCACTAAATTGCGGGATAAAAATTTAAGCATATGTATCATAATAGTGAAAAACAAATGAGAAATTATCCAACATCAGAGAGCATTTTCTCTGCTAGGGTTAATTTTTGACCTACACATTTTAGAAAAGTCAAAAGCGATCTTCTTGCAAAAATAAATAAATAAATAAATAAATAAATAAATAGTCAAACTTGAATAATTCAAAGTTGAAATTTTGAATTGATCATGTTCGAGTTATCCAAGTTTTGCTGTATTAATGAAAACTACACTCAATACTTTTACTCTTGTTCACTTAAATTAAAAATAACTCATTTCAGATTCTATTTTAAACACTACAGTTACAAGAATGCATTGTTGCCATAAGTTGAACCATTAAATGAAAGTCACTTCTAGAAAAACTCTTGAAAATAAATGAAAATGCATAAATATAAAACAAATAAAGCATTAAATGGTGCATTAAAAAATAATCTGATTTTGAATGCTATTGTAGCTATTTTGCATTTTTTTTTTTTCCCCAAATGTGTAGCAACAGAGCTTTAAAAATTATCTGGAAGCACACATACGCTTTACTCCTAGCAGAGGTAGTGACACCTGGTATTCTCTGAAAAATCCAAACCATTTAGACTTAAAAGTCACAAAATTAGTTAACTAAAATTATCAGCTACACTATTAAAAAAAAAAAAAAAAAGAATCGGAAGTGTTGCCTTAAAATATGGGGTAGCTCTTGTAGTTTAAATTGCAGGAACATTTCTGCACTAGGCAGGCAAGGTATCTATAAATGTTTCTGCATATTTTGGAAAAATATTTAAATATTTTCCCACTTTTTTTGCAAAGGTTTCTAGATTAAAGGTGAATAGATATGTAATGTTTCAGCATATTTTGGGGAAAATATTCAGTAACCTCTCTGTTTATTTCACAAAGGTTTCTGAATTAATATGCAATATTCCTATTAATAAATTGAATTTTATTAATTTTAATGAGTTTTAAAATAAGGGTTTAACTTATGACTGCTTTTTTTACAAAAGAAAATCTTAAAATATGAAAAAGTAATTTTTACTATCATAAAGTCATAAAAAAATCATAAATTACCAACTGATTTTGGTTCCCTGTAATTTGTCATACTAAAATTGTACATTGGATTTTTCACCCCCCCCCCCCTCTATGAATCTTAAACAAAATATAAGGTTCTTTATAGAACTTTTTATTTGTTTGAGATAGTTTTCAGAGAGGGCGGAAAAAAATATTATTAGCTGACTTTCGGCAGTCCATTTTATACTTAGAAAAAGACTGGAATAACTCCACGGACTTTCCAAACTCTTGATCTTTATCAAGCATTCAAATAAATTTAATCAGCTCAATTAAATGTAGTGTTCAGACACTACTGTACTTCAAATAATTTGAGTGTATAGGCCGCAATGTATAATTTTTTGTAGCCCTGTAAAAAAAAAAAAAAAAATGCAAGCACTCAGTATACTAAAATCTGTACGGTGTGCAAAACAGTGACCTATAATATGCATACCTAATTGAGTACTCTTTAGATGCTACTACACTTTCAAGAATTTGCGCCATAAAGTACAAGAATATTTTGTAGCACTGTACAAAACATGTGCTCTACCCACATCAAAATCTATACAGGTTGTGTGACTGTGACCTACGAACTTTTATTAAAATGCACTATTTAGGCGCTAGCGCACTATAAATGATTTCCATTTGTATGCCGTTATGTATGAGAATTTTTTTTTTGCAACCCCGTGAACATTGAATGCGATAACACCTCTAGATGTGTATATTTCACACCTTATAAATTCAGAATACACCTTAAGAATTTCGGAATGCGTGTTTTTACTCATTGCTTTTCCATATAAGATTAGGTATATTTTGATAAATAATTATGATTTGCTGATTTTAAAATTTAAAAATCTAATTTTTGTATTAGTTTTTGTTGAACTGACATTTATGTACCTAGATGTATAATCAGCTATTATTTATGTGTCAAATGCAATTTAATTATGTATTTGAAAATTTAGCATAATTGTTTGTTGTTTTAATTACTTGTTTGGAAAAGAAAATACTTCTTCTAAAAAGGTTAAGGAGTATTTTTACTCATCTGAAAAAAATCCTAGATGGATCACTGCCCATGAACAAATTATCAGCTCTATGCACACCAAAATCTATGCAGGTCATGTGATTGTTACCTATAACATACATAACCAATTAGCACTCAATTGAATGCATCATTCAGTCACTAGCACACTTTGAAGAATTTCTATCTATAGGCCATAACGTAAATTTTTTTGTAGCCCTGTAAAAAATTTATAAGTCCTATACACACCAAAATCAAGAACGTTCATGTGGCAATGGTCTATAATATGCATACCAAATTTGAACTCAATCGAATGCACCATTTAGGAGCTATCGTGTTCACTCATACACACACATCTTCTAAAAATAGTATAAGTGAATTCAGAAGAGCTCAAAACGTGTAAATACATCAAGATCTCTAAAGTCAAATTTTTTCATGATTACAATACTTTCCTAACATGGTACATGCTCGAAAAGTTAAAAAAAATAATAATAAATAAATAAATTTTTTCTTAGTAAAAGTTTTCAACAAATTATATATGCCATAAAGTATTTTATTTTAGAAAAGTAGTATATACATTACAAATTATCTTTTCCAAACAATAATATGGCAATACAGATACACAAGGACTTCTCTCTGCAAGTAAATTGATACATTTCTGAAAAAAAGAAAAAAGTAAAATCAGATACATTTTTAAATATATTTGATAAATTTTGCTGGACGATTCCACCGTTATGTGTGTGACATCTGTCACTGCTTTTTTTAACTCATTTTTCATAACTCAGCATTGAAAAATCAAGTATCAATATTATCTTGCTTTACGTCCTTTTATAAAATGAACATATACACAATAAATATAATTATCTGCAACATTTTATATTTAATTATTAATTTTATAAAACTTGTAACGTGTGAAAACTTATGGGTAACACACAGACATTGGAACTGTCCTGCTCAGAAAACTCCTAAATAAAAAAAAAAGATTTCATTTTTATACTCTATGACACTATAAGTTCCCGACCATATGGTTATGTCTCTGGTTTTAGTGAGCCTCTGGAGACCAGCAAATTTTGTTCATTAATTTGATTTGATTTGAAGTCACCCCCGCAGGGAGGGCGAGATTTTGGAGATTTATGGCGAAGAGCTGTTATCTCGCTTGTTCTGGGGGTTCGTTCACTATATCCAAAGTTCTGATGTCTGAACAATAAAACAAATAGAGAAATACAAAACTAGAAAATGGAATTTTTTATATAAGTACTGAATGTTTATTAAGTAAATCAAACATAATGGATCACATTTATAAGTCTAGAACTAGTTAAGTAAAATAAGCACAATTAATCACATTTATGGAAATAATGTACATTCCATTCAGTTGGAAAAACTTGTCACTTACTCAGGTTAAGTCACACTGTCAGTTGACTTAACCTGTCAACGAAATATGACAGGTTAAGAGCTGTAGCTTTTAACCTGTCATATTTCGTTGAGGATGGAAAATGAAATCATCTAAAGTCAAGACGAAATTTCAACTTTTAGTTCACTTTCAAAAGTACCCTGATTTTGTTAATGAATGCTTTTAAAGGATAGGATGGATTACAGGAATGAAAAAGTTATGCCCCCCTCCCCCCTTGTTTAGTATTAAGTAAGTTAGTCTCCGCTTATTCTGGTCAAAATCGTTATGAACAGAACAAAATGGAAAAACAGTACTGTTTGGCGACGATCTTTTCAAACACATTCAGACACCAATAAAACATTTTCTGTGTTCCATGAAGTCGAATGTCGGCCAACATTGTCCAAGGATTCTCGGCCCTCTTTAAAATGCGGATGGCATTCATAACCTTGGATCTCGTCATGGTAGATTCATCATACACATTTCTTAGCATTTCCAAAGTCTCATTGGTGTTTTACCTAACTGCTGACAGAATTTAATGATACAGCACTGTTCAAGAAAAGCCATTTTTATGTCACCAAGCTAAGACAACTGACTTTGGAAGGTAGCAGCTGTGAGCACTGTTCCTCCACACGACATGGGATAAATCAACTTGGACAAGTAGGGTTGGGAGAATCCATTCCAAGCAATTTAACTTTAGGTACTTGCTTTCGTCATCAGGAATACCCACAGTCCCTGAAGTTTTGGATCATTCTACATATAAGCTAATATAAAGCTTTCAGCATAATTGCACACATAATCAATACTTTCCTTAATTGTCATTTTAATTGTAAATAAAATATAACTTTTCAAATTTGCAATGAAATACTAAATAAAGATGAATTAAAATTCATTTTATATTATTCATAGGTAAAACACACAACAGTATATTATATGTAAAACTAAAAAATCTTGGTCATGAAAAAATACCTTTTACAAAGTTAAACAGAAATAGCAGCATACTTATATTTTGCAATATTAATAATTTAATAAATATGCTATGATAAATGTAATTAATCTGGTAACTATGCTTAATCGCATTATGCTTTGAGTTTTACAAAACATGGCAGTTTTTCAAAATTATGTTTCTAATTGAGGATCAGAAAAAATCCTCCATTATTAAACATATTAGATTATTTTTCACTCCGCTTAAAATTTAGTGACTTAGGATATTTTATAATATGAAATTTTGAAGTATAACTAAGCAATATTATTTGTAAATGGATTTAAAAATCTGCTAAAAATACCTTTTTCTCTTCGTTCTGAAATTATTCAGCTGAATATATAGTAGAATTCGGCCAAATATCTGTTCAGTATTCGGCCTACCAAATGCACCAGTGTGGAGACGTCCTGCATCAATTACAGTTGACGCTGCATTATTGGAAAGAAGCTTTATCTGACTGAGCCATCAAATCACAGGACACTTCCCCCTATGCATGTTAAAACGCAGGTATAAAAATCACTTGCAGACAGTAGGCCACAAAAAATTTAAAGGTATTGCACAAGAGCAAATCAAGCAATGATATCATAAACGATCACTTTTTTACACTTGGGGCTGTTATTTTGGTATTTATAACAATTTCTGGGATTATATTTGTTTCTTAAAAGAAAATAATTCCTTAAGATGATTTTTCAAGAATTTCCAGTTAATCACAAGAAAAAACAAATTATTAAGTGACTAAAGCATTACAACAATCCAAATTATGTTCTTTCTTCCTCCTACACATACCTACCAACATTCCATTATCAAAAATCTTACAGAACACAATAAAAATCAACTAAAGATTAAATGTTTATCCTTACAATACAGTTAATTATAAATACCAATTTTACTAAAAAACCAAAGCAAGTTATGGAGAAATCTTTTTTCATAGTATGAAAATCAGTTATGATTTTTATAAGCTGATTAATGGAAATAAATTTATATCAAATCTGTAAAAGAAAGTCATAAATAATTAACATACCTAAATTTGTCATAAGATAGATTGTTATTCTTTAAGAGTGTTCAAATGTGAGATGAAAATGTATATGAATATGATATTAGCGGGGTACCCCCGCTAGCAAGTGGGGACATGCAACCAGTGTTATATATACCAGTCTCAAATAATATCCAATTTCAAATCTAAGGCTTGCCGAAGTGCCAACATACACCATTTTAAAAGATTTTTTTCAGGGAATCATTCAAAGCATAGACTTAACAGCAATCAAAATGAGAAATATCTGTCACATGGTTCGATCACCGAAAAGTAAAGCAGGAATTTATTTGAAAAGTAGCAGCATTTTTTAAAATTATAAACCATAACGTGTTTTATTCATCATTAACTCTGATGTACTAAATGCGATGATTTCAATTCTCTGAAATTTGGTGGAATTCCCCCAACTTAAATCAATTACTCAATTTGGCAAGAATTCTAAAGATAGATCGCTTGAAATCCCTTAACTGCATTATTTCTGCTCAGATAATTAAAATTTAACGCTGTATTCTACTAAAACCTATACACTTGTTTTCAAAAATGCTATTTCCGTAACGGAGTTATTGGAAAAAATCATGCGATTTTGGTACATAAATACAAATAAACTAATTATGCCAGGCACTTCAACATTTTGAAAATGTCTCTTTAAGCTTTTTTTCTAAAAGTTTTGAAACTGATACAGATTTATCATTTATTTCAATATTTAGTACAGCTTGTAAAAATGGAAATTTTCTCAAAATACACTCTTTGAAAAATCTTGCAGCTCAAATCTATGTTTAAGAATTTTTTCTGAAAATTTCACAAAACCCACAGCTTTTTCGCTTACTGCAGTGTGTAAAGCAGCTTATGAAGAACCATCTGGATTTTTTTGGAGACCACGGTGCTATTAGTTTATTCAATTTGTGTACCAAGACTAAAAGCAGAGTTTTTTTTTCTTCAACATACACCCTTAAGCTCTCAGTAGGTATATTGCACCAAGCCTAAAACTGTGCAGACCACTAGAACTCACTTTCTCAATGGCGTATCAGCCATTTTATTTTTCGCCAAACTAAAAAGTTGGGAATAATACCGTAAGCGGGTGTCGGTTGGGTTAGCGACTTTTTTTTGTCGCTAACGTTTAACCTTGGTGACTTGTTTTTCGCGCCAAACAAAACATAAACATACGTAGACACATAAGGAAAAAAATAAACCCAAAACTACAATACACTTATCTAAACACATTAAAACATTAGTAGACATATTTCAAATGCAATTATAAACAAAATGTACATAAACAAAGCACTAGCTCTAGGCACGTTAAAAAATAAATAAACCATAACCTTCAAAATATTCAAAATGCTAAAATATGTTTCTGCACATAATTATACAGCAAAATTTCCCTTAAAACATTAAAATAACAGATTTAAATTAATAGAAAAACATTCAAATAAACCGACTGCCTTCCCCCGCCCCCTACACACACATACATACAACTCCCCACAAACAACTCAAAAATACATATATTCAATCATATTTAACCTGAATGGTGCACATGATTTCAAAAAAAATATACTGCAAATATTTTCATAAAATGTTAAAAACACTCTTTAAAAATATCAGAAAACCACTATAATAAACCGACTACTTCCTCCCCCACGTGATTTTTGCAATTTAATACCTTCAAAACGCACGACATTTACACTATTAATCAGAATAGAATCAAATCTGATCACAAACAACTCAAAAATCCTTACATATTTATTCATATTAAACCTAAAAATTGTACGGGAAATCTGTAAATCATGAGCAAACCCATATAACAAATAAAATTAACCATCCCTCTTAAAACCTTTAAAAATTTTTTTTTCATCCCAATTCACAAAAAAATAACAACATACTAAAAACCTTACATAGTTATGAAAACATAAGACCATAAATATTCTCAACTATACACCGCTGAACCGTAAAGCAAGAAATAAACATTTAAATAAATAAAAGCACCACATACCTTTAATTTTATTCATGAACAACGCGAGTTCATCACAAAATAAAGCCATCACAAGCATTCAAATAAGCATATAACAACTATACTTCAACACACGCTATATACATATTCTTCACAACTTGCAACAAACATTTTCAAATTTTTGTCGAAATTCACTTGATAAAGAAATAAGAAACAACTCAGCGTATAAAGGAACCGATTTCATTACAGCTCTACACAAATTATCTACATTTATTATAAAACCAAGCAAACATTCCACTTTTCAAAAATAACCATTATAAAATACAGAACTTCAGCAGACGACACGACTTCCATTCCCGGCGAATTCAAGTTCAGTTATTTTGCCAGTTAAACTCCTTGAAATTTGTTCAACCAATCACATAATTCCTTCAAACAGCATGGTTTCTCATGACATCATAAAACAACAGAACTCTGCCGGAAGGGTTGCCGAATAGCTAATCTCGATTGGCAACGCTGCCAGGATTGTTTAGTTACATATAGTAAGCTTTGGCGACGCATCTCCCTTGGCGATGGGCACCTGCTTACGGTATTATCCCCAAAAAGTTTTACATATTAGCCTCAGAAATCTTCAATCCTTATTATTTTGCATACAAAACATTTCATTCCTGCTCCGATTTCCCATGCACATTATAATTAAAAGCATGCAGGCATATTATAATTTAAAAAATAACCATACAAAAATAAACTAACAAAAAAGATCATTATTATTCTTACTTATTTAAGAATTTAAAACATTTTATTCGGCAAAATTGCCACACATGACAAACGCGATGCTTATTTCACACGTTTTTCACTATGGGGGTTACAATTACGGAAAGCTTTCTGTGTGGAAATCATAACAAAAATCTCTTAAACTCTGGGAACGGGTGGACTTTCAAAGTTTTAAAGTGGACTATCATTTATTCTATATCATTTTACACATCTGTGCAAAATTTCAGGCCGATTGGTCCATTTTTGTGCATTTGTTTACGGTCTAAACCTATAAACAGAAATTCATTTTTATTATTACTTAGATTTCTGTGTATCAAAAGTATACATTTATAAATAAACATTAGTCAAATTTACACATTTAAGCTATTAATAAATGGTGGTATCTATGACAAGTTAGAAAGAAAATGGAGTTTCTGCTGTATAAGCAAAAAAAATCAATCATATCTTTATCTCATACTGTTCTCAATTTAATAAATTTACAAGCATAATTTAGCTGAACAGTAGTGACTGAGGTAGCAAAGTTTAAAAATTTTTGTTTTAAGAATTTTGTTGAATAAAAACACTTCTTGCTAAAAATTTTTCAATAATGCCGATTAAATTTATATCTTACAATGTAATCAATTTCTTACATTAAACGTTACATGTTGGCAGCCAGTAGTGGATCCAGGGGAGGGGCTAGGGGGCTTCAGCCCCTCCCAAAAGCCTAATACATTGGTTTCGACTAAAATTTTGATTTATAGTACATTTTAATTGGGTGAAATAAGCTTTTTAAAAAATTTAGCCCCTCCCAAAAAAAATTTCTGGATCCGCCACTGTTGGCAGCAATGCTCCTAGCATAAATAATGTTCATTTATTAAATCAAATACAGTTCCGTATTAAATTCTGCATAGAAAAAGCCCAAAACTATGGTGACAGCTTCAAGAGTGAAATGAGTTTTTAAAAAAACACTTTATCGACTGACAGGATTATTAGGATTTTGTTCAACCCGAAAAATCCCAGGTGGATTAAAAAAAAAAAAAAAAAAAAAAAACCAACTGGAAAACTTAAATGTTTTTTTTTTTCAAAATTTCAACTTTAATTACATAGGTAATACATCTCTTAATATCAGTACACTAATTGCAGGGTTCAATGCATATGATAATTGGGTTTGTATTGCTGCCTCGTCACAAAATTACAAATGATTAATATGGCCCTTTGGAATTTGTGTTAAATAAAAGTACTAAACTTATAATAAAAGCAAAACTCGTTACAGCTTTTTATTGTTATTATTATTCTGTGATGAATGCCAAAAAGCATTCTACAGACAGAAAATATAAAGTGGGTAAAATTATTTATGTCAAACTTAAAGCTCTACTTTTTCAGGTTTTTAAAGAAAAACTAAACTTGCCTGACAATTTATGAGCTAATTTCCCGGCGGCGTATGAATCTGAAATCGTATCAGTACTTTAATTTTAAAATTGAAAATTTGTGTTTTTCTGTTTGTTTTTTACAGATATACATAAAAAAATATAACTAGAGTAACATGAATTGAATATAATCACAAAGTATTTTAACGCTGTAATCGTAAATCTGCACACATAATTTCATTACACCGATACGATGCCTCTTGAACCTCATAAGTTTAATATCTATTTCACTGTTTCTGTAAAATACTTCAATAAAATGAGAGTGATGATTAGGAACCGAGAAAATTAAATTTATTCAGGCTTTACTAATTGTTTTATACGAGAAATAGTTTGTAAACATTAGGCTTAACGGCTTTAAAATACACTACTATATACGGATAGAATGTCGTTATGTTTTAAAGCATGAGTTTTTTGGAAAAGCAACATTTCTTAGCAAAAAGATTTCAGAAAATATAAGTAATAATTTTAAAAAATTACCTTTAAAAATAACCGACAATTCTTTACGCTGGTTAAAGCAAGGTTCACTTCGTACGTAAATGGATGTTTGGTTTTGGTTGGTTGGTTCGCTGCCACAGCTACAGATAAATGTCGTTAAACAACGAAATTCTGAAATATCTGTTTTATAACATAAAATATAACAAATTTACGTGGAAAGCATAGTTAAATTCTGTTAACATTTTTTTTCTGTTGAAAAATGACAGAATAGTTCTGTATTTTTACGATTATTTTTTGCAGTGTAGCTGGTTAAAATGTAAGAGAAAAATGAAAGTATAAAAGAAAAAAATAAGAATATTTAAAATAATAATAAAGGAAAAACAAGATCTTGTATATGTATCGTGCGTTTTTATAACATTAATATTAGATGTACCGGAAATTTCTTCTTTTTTTTTTCGTACAGTTTTGTATTCAGTATTTTGCCAAGCCAAAACTACAGAAGCTAATAATACGAAACTTCGGACGTGTTTGGATTATTTAGCATAGGTTCTAGATTGGAGAGCATTTTCCAAAATTCGTTATTTATGGGGGATTGAGGTCAAAACTTTCACATATAATGCGTCATCTCAAAGCAGAAAAGAGATATCCATAAAATTCTTGCTGTAAAATGCAATACTCACGAATACCTAAAAATCGATTTCAGAACAGGATTATAATCCTTCAAAGACGGTGGACTTGTAAAAAAGGTGAAGGTGACCATTTTTCTTCAATGAAAGAAAAATATTATCTATAAAATTATTGCTTTAAAATGTAACAAATATGAGTTCTATGCTTAGGCACAGGTTGTTTTGAATTTCAATACTTGTTGAAAATTTATTTGCTTGAATTTTTTGTAAAAAAGGACATTAGTTTCAAATAAGCCTAGTAATATTTAATATAACACAGAAGATGACCTTATTTCTGTATCATGCTTTTTTATGACAATAATATTTTTATTAATTAACTATAGTTAAACCTTTCAAACGCTCTGCTTTGGATTGTTCATAGAAGCCCTCCTAGACCCATTCTCTAACTCCTCGTGCAGCCATCTGTTATTATTCAAAAGATGGCATCTTGACTGAATAGTCGGGAAACTTCAGCCGGAGTTCCTGCTCCTGAAATTAAATGTTATTTGGAAACGCAGCATTTTCCTAACTGTCCATATTCTGCCTGCATTACCGAATTCCACACGTGCTAATTCTCTTGCGGTGTTGCCTTTCTCCCATTGTAGTCTTAATGACGGATTTAGTTTGAGCTCCGAGCACATTACATCGCAATATAACGTTATAGTCTGCCTCGTTTCGAGTAACTGAAACGGTAGTGCAAAACACAATAATTACGTACTTAGCACTCGTATTCCCTAAGATCGACTATACTACGCGAATAGATAAACTTGTAAGTCCGATTTTAAATTAAATCAATTAAAATGTATACGAATCAATTTTCCTGCACTTTAAAATTTAACCCTTTGAGGCGCAACCCTTTCCCAATGCTGAAAGAGGGCGGCCGTTGCCATCGCTCGACTTAACTACCAGCAAGATGGCGGACGATCGAAACTTTCATCCCGTTCCACAGATCTAGAGACCTTTTTTAACGCAGCTGGCTGCGCCGGCACAGCCAGCTGCGTCAAAAAATATCTCTAGATCTGTGGCACGGGAAGAACGTTTCGATCGTCCGCCATCTTGCTGGTAGTTAATTCGAGTGATGGCAACGGCTGCCCTTTTTTTCAGCATTGGGCAATCTATCCAGCTGTTCTCGCATTCTTCCATTTTTCAGCAGATATCAGTGCTGTTAAAAATAGTCTTGATAATTTTTTTACGGGAAATGACGTGCTAAAAAGTAAAGGATTCACTTGTAGCTAGCTATGTCACCCACAACTATTCTTATAGAAATCAAATCTATTCTTCGTGACTGGCAACAGTCAAAACGTCAGAGTTGGGTGTTCCCAGATCGGGAACACTGCGCGTTAAATGGTCAATATTATACGTCAGTAAGTATACAGGCTGTCCCAAAAAGATAGAAACAGGCTTTATTTCTTTATCTATTAGAGATAAGTGGACAGTGTAAACTGAAAAAAATATTAAGATCGGAATTTAGACTCCGTTAAGCGTAGATAAACAATTCCCAGTTAGTAAAATGTGCCCCGTACACTGGGGCATACAGAATTTGAGAATTATACCTTAAAAAGTGTCAGAGATATGAAGATAAATATAACTCTGACATAAACCACTTTTCCGCTGCTCTAGAAGGGAAAAAAAATCATGTCGGAGGATTGCCTTTCAGGGGTAGTACGGAAATTATTACGAAAGAAAATCTTTTTTTTTTTTTTTCCATTTTTCCACACTAGCAATAAACGTTAACATTCAAAATCATGTATAGTCCCAATCATCTTTCGCCGCCTTTCTGCGGCGTTGTATAATGAAAGGCTGAAATTTGGTACATTACCTCATGAGTGCATGGGGCACATTTACTACTTGGGAATGCTTTTTGTACGGGGGGTCGTATACAAATTTAAAAAGTGTCACTTTTTGTAAATGAACGAGAGGAACTTTCTTAACGGGGTCTTATTTCCAATTTTTTTTTTTTTTGAACATTTTTCTAACTTACACTGCTCTCTAAAAAATAAACAATCTGGAGTGCCTCCACTCGACTTTCCGAACACTTACGATTAAGATCATTACCAAGTATTTAAATAAATTTTAATCGATGAATAATTCAAATATATATACCAAATTGAAGCTCAATCGAATGTACCGTTTAAACGCTAGCGCACTTTCAAGAATTTCTCCCCATAGGCCATAATGTAAAAGAAATCTTTGTCGTAGCCCTGTAGAAAAACTATAAGTCCTATACACACCAAAATCAATACCGGTCTTGCGACGGTGGTTTATAGCATATATACCCAATTTCAGCTCAATCGCATGCCCCGTTCAGGAGCTATCGTGTTCACTCACCTACACAAACACACACACACACACACACACACACACACACATACATACATACATCTCGTAAAAATAGCATAAATGAATTCAGAAGACCTCAAAACGTGTAAATACACCAAAATCTCGAATTCGAATTTTTTCATGATTACAATACTTTCCTTACATGGTACATGTTAGGAAAGTAATAATTAAAGCCCGTTACCACATTTTTGGGACACTTGTATACGTTCTTATTAATGTCGATCAATTGAAGAAGGGGTAGCCAAACCGTGCGCATGCGCCAAAGTTGGCACATTAGAGGATTTCAAGTGGTACATTGGATTCTTTTTTCTACTTACTGTTTTAACCCTTTATGTCCCAAATTAATTTGTTTTACGGGGAAAAAAAGTTTGAAACTTTTGTGTAGCATGAGAAACATTTCATATTAAGTAATACTTTTATGTATTACAAACACGTTATATTAAATTAAATTTAAAAATTCAGGAAATTAAGACCTTCCTTGGCGTTTATTGCAGATTTATGTGCTTTATGCAATTTTAACAATGGGACTTTAAAGACCCGTCCCGTCATAAAGGGTTAAGACGCAGGAAGATTTTTCATGACCGGAAATATGTTATTCCGTACAATTTATGATGTCACGTTGAAACGAAGCATGTGCTCAATTCAAAATGCATTATCATAAAAAACATGAAATCATGTCTAAACCCCTACCAAATATCGAACAAGAAAAAAAATTCTAGAGTTTTCTTCATCAGAACAACAATTTCTATCTCATGTTCACATGCTATTACTTTTACGCCCATAAACTAAACCTTATTTACGTTCACATTTTCCAACTTTAACAGTAAATATAAGGAAGTAAAACAGGTGCTTGGCTCATCTGAACACAACTGTGTAAAAACTTGGCACACGGCATGCAAAAGTTCGGCCATCTCTCAATTGAGTGGTACTACAATGTAAGTACACAAGAGACATAAAACAGAAATGTGCACAGTAAAGTTTAATTTTAGTGCAGTTTTATTTTTCGATTGTAGAATGGATTTTAATATTATAATACGACGTAGATTAAACAATTACAGTAAAAACTCCTTTAACCCTTAAACGCGCAGTGTTTCCGCTCTGGGAACACTAAACTCTGACGTTTTGACAGTTGCCAGTCACGAAGAATAGATTTGATTTCTATCAAAATAGCTGCGGGTGACATAGCTCCACCAGAATCCTTTACTTTTTAGCACGTCATTTCCCGTATAGAAATTGTCCCGATTATTTTTAACAGCACTGACATCTGCTGAAAAGGGAAGAATGCGAGAACAACTGGATAGATTGCCCAATGCTGAAAAAAGGGCAGCCGTTGCCATCGTTCAACTTAACTACCAGCAAGATGGCGGACGATCGAAACGTTCATTGCGTGCCACAGATCTAGAGATCCATTTTTGACCATTTTGGCCGCACAGCCACTTGTCGTCAAAAAAGGGTCTCTAGATCTGTGGCACGCGATGAACGTTTCGATCGTCCGCCATATTGCTGGTAGTTAAGTTGAACGATGGCAACGGCTGCCCTTTTTTCATCATTGGGAAAGGGTTGCGCCTCAAAGGGTTAACCAAAAAGTTTATTCACGAAATCAAAGAGATACACAAACATAGGAAATAAATCATTTGGTACAGGTCATTTGTCAACATAGTCCGTGAGAGATCCGAACTGTAGAGAGGATGCTTCAATACATTCCATCCGAAGCGCTGTAGGCAATCACGCGGCATCTAAAAGCCATCTGGTGGCATTTGATTGCTGTGATTGTCTGTTGTAGTTAGACATGAGATTTCATTCGCTTGGGGAATATGTGTATCAGTGAAAACTCTTGTTAAATTTCTTTTTGTACCACTTATGGTCCTCTGCCCAAGACAAGCTCGATTTTGTCGGACATTCTTATCTGTTTATTCCAGTTTTATCTACATTTAGATCAAACTACCTTTGTGTAATAAAAATAACTTTATCAAATAACTTCAACAAAGTTATCAAATAAATTTAGCTTTCATACTGTTAAAATTACAAATTATACCACCATAAAAGAAGTAGAAATCCTATAAAATCTTGCAACTTGCCAAAATTTCAGAGCATCCTCCGAAATATGAATCTTTCGGAACTTTTAACTTTTGATCACTTCGAAGATCCAAAAGTTCTGCGCAAAACTTTTCTGTACCAACTCATCTATCGTAACTGAAAAGATAACATCTTCGCCGAATACCGGGAAATGTCCTAACGGAGTTTTCTGCACGTTAAATTAAATGTTATTTGGAAACGCTGCAGCTCTTTTCCATAATGTTCATAATCTGTCCCGCATTACCGAATCTCAGAAACACCAATTCCCTGCGGTATTGCGTTACTCCCAAGCGTAATCCAGGAATGAGGAAATAATTCTGTGGGATTCAGTCTGGCTAGCACATTACATCCTAATATAACATTATAGTCAGACTCACATTCAGTAATTTGAATGGCAGTGCAAAGTACGGTGATTATATATACGGCAAATAAAGTACTTACTTTTAGTACTGTATTTAACGTCAACTAACGTACTTATTTTTATGTAATTTTTAGAACGAAAGCCTAATTCCTAGTCACTGTTTCAGTAGTACACTGAAAATAATATTTTGTTGATAATACAAAATTTTGATTGGCTCTTCTTCACAGAAAATTTTTGTTGGATCAACACAATTTTTGTTAATTCAAGGACATATTTTGTGTTTATTGAACAAAAAGTTTGTTAAAACCGACAAAATTATTTGGTTGAAATAGCGTCAACTAAATTTCAATTAAATCAACAAAATTTTGTGAAATTTAACAAAGCATGTTTTTCCGTGTAAACAACTGATATCATCCATAAACAAAGATTATCAAGAAACTTTTAAAGATAAATGATATTCTACAAGTTATTTTCAGCTACTTGATATTTTATTTAAATTTATATATAGGTATTTTAAAAAATATTATTCACAAATTCTACAGAGAAAATTTCACTAATATTCAAAGATATTTTTGTGTGAAAGAGATCAAAAATAAATAGCGACACAGTATTGAAAGCTGTATGTAAACGTGCATAAAATTCATGTATACATTAAATAAAAATATTTTAAAATCATTTGTATCACATGTGATACACGCGGACTAGAGAAGGTACAATATTGGGTATCGCGGGTAGTAAGTGGTTAAATTTATACAAAGGTGTTATGATCGACGAAATTAATTTTCGTTCAACGAACAGTAAGTAATACATAAGATGCATGGACATGAAGGAAAAGCAAAATCTATTCTAAGTTCCGTTATCTGTGATTGATTGCTACGCCATCTTAAATTGTATGGTGGTTAGCGCACCATTCTCCATGGACCGGCATTCTATTTCGGGTTTATTGAAATGTTTCCAAATTATCATATTAGTTCACTTGCAAGAACCTATCGAATTTTCCATGAGTTCGGTGACGATGTCATCCTTTGAAAACAATATTACAATTTTGTAACAGTTACTCCACAAACAACTGTTATAATTCAAAAGATGACATCTTCACCGAACTCATAGAAAATTCAATAGTGTTACGAATTTTCGGGGCAACCCGCTGCTCTGGGGCTTAGAATGGTTTAAAATTCGTATTCTACGCTTCAAATAGATAAATTTTGCTTTTTGTTGCATCAAAATCGACCAATTAGAACCGGAGATACGGAGGTTTCGCTTTCCCATATGTTTTTCTATGGGCTTCTAGAAATCTCGAGAAATATTAGTCCTAGAGCTTAGATCTCTTCACTTTTGAGGACTTATTTTTGGCGCCAAATTTGGCGATATTTCGCCAAAAGTCGCCAAGCTTGGCGACTTTTTGGTCATTTGGCGCGATTTTCCCAATGGGGCCTGGAAGTTGTTTTTCCTGCATTAAAACGCATAATAACCTAACATTTCTCTTCTATGACATAATCAAAATTCACGCTTTATGTAGAACCCTCGAGAAATTGACTTTTCTGGAAACCTCTTGTACCTCCTGCGCCGGCTATTTGTAGAAGAGCGCGTCGCCCCGAGAGTCAGTTGCGAGTTGAACATTCAATGTGTGAAGGAGCTCCGAGTACGCTTGTTTTGTGTGAACTGATAGTGCTATAGAAGCTGTGTTTTAGCTTGCTTTGTGAAGCTGTTTTTAAAGTGCTGTGTGTAAATTCTTCATTGCTGTGTCTTAAGGGATAGTGTACTATATCCCTTGAATATTTCCACGGAATTTTTGCCTGTAAAAGTGACTTATTTTGTGTGAGAAATACAGCATTTGTGAGAGCTTCTGATCCAAGCGGATTGTTAAAAGCACGTTACTGCTAGAATGTGCTTGTGAATTGTGGTCTCATGACCAGCAAGAGAACACTAAGATCATGAAAGAGGGAAACTAGGAGGTGGCCATCTCGCGGGGCGGAGGTTGCCAGATAGTCAAGAGCCCCACCTAAAAGTCTTGCAGATTTCATCAGTGAATGGCGGCAGTAATGGACTCTTCGTACTGGGATATGTTAATGGTTCCCCATGCCACATGGTGATTGATACTGGAGCGAACGTAACCATCTTAAGGACGGATCTGGCCAAGAAATTAAATTTAAAGATTATCTGGACTCCGCCCTCGCTGACCCTCCAGACTGTGACAGGTGACAAGATCGAAGTGGGCGGAAAAGCGCAAGTAGAAATCACGTTTGGGAATGCCAGATACGACCATGTGGTATATGTCGCCAATATTAAAGACTCTTTTATTCTCGGACTGGACTTTTTAAAATCACACAAATTTAATTTGGACTTTAAGAATAATGAGATTCGTTCAGATTCAGAAGAAATAGCTGCGTTCGATATTAGAAATGAAACTGTTTTGCCTGTTCAGCAAATAATAGCCCAGACTGATATCACTCTACCTCCCAGAACTGATTCAATAATTTCTGGAACAGTGAAAGAAAGCAATAAATTCCGTTTTGGGTTAATCGAACACCCAAGCAATAGTGATTCCATCAGAGGAGTACTTGTGGGAGCAACACTTGTGGACTTGTCGAGAACAGAAATTCCAGTTAGAGTAGTAAATGTGACGGACAAGTCGAAGGTGATAAAGAAAAATGAAGTGTTGGCGACATGCACTCCTGTTACCTGCATTAATAAGAACATCAACCAAACGACAGCTAAATCTTCCGAGTGCCTGACGAAGGAATTATTACAAGACGTGGAGTTAACGGCAGAACAGAGAAGCGCTGCAGAGAAAGTAATAGCTGAATTTGAAGACCTCTTCTCTCGTACTTCCGGTGACTTTGGCCGTACGAGGTTAACGCAACATAGAATAGACACAAGCAGCCATTCTCCCATCAAGCAACATCCTAGGCGGCTGCCGTTTGCTAAGCAAGAAGAGGTGAGCAGACTTTTAGAGGAGATGCAGCGGGATGACGTCATCGAGCCATCGACTAGTCCCTGGGCCTCGCCAATTGTTTTGGTCCGAAAGAAGGATGGTTCCACCCGGTTCTGTGTTGACTACAGACGTCTGAATGACATTACCAAGAAAGACAGCTACCCTCTTCCCAGGATAGACGACACTTTGGACACTTTATCGGGAAACGAATGGTTTTCCACTCTGGATCTGAAAAGTGGTTACTGGCAAGTGGAAATTCATCCCGACGACCGTGAAAAGACTGCGTTCACCACGGGACAAGGATTATGGCAGTTCAAAGTTATGCCTTTTGGACTCTGCAACGCACCTGCTACATTCGAGCGACTAATGGAGACAGTGTTGAGAGGACTTTCCTACGAAGCATGTCTCGTTTATTTAGACGATATCATCATCGTCGGAAGGACTTTCGAAGAGCATCTCGAGAACATTCGAAAGGTACTGCAGAAATTAAAAGAGGCGAACTTGAAACTAAGTCCATCGAAGTGCAATTTGTTTCATCGGGAAGTACGTTACCTCGGGCACATAATATCCGCCCACGGAGTCCGAACCGATCCCGAAAAGACGTCCGCAGTCCAGAACTGGAGTCGTCCCGAGAATATCCACGACTCAAGAAGTTTTCTCGGTCTGTGTACTTACTATCGAAAATTCGTGAAGGGCTTTTCTCAAATTGCAAGACCTCTTCACAAATTGACCGAGACTGGACAGAAATTTCTATGGACTGAGGAATGTGAGGACGCATTCAACGAACTGAAGACGGCTTTAACATCGTCGCCGATCCTGTCGTATCCTCACCCTGACAAGCCATTTATCCTGGACACAGACGCGAGTAAGGAGAGTGTCGGAGCAGTTTTGTCCCAGGAGAGAGATGGCCAAGAACACGTCATTGCTTACTGGAGCAAATGCCTTTCAAAGGCAGAACGTAACTATTGTGTTACGAGAAAGGAACTCCTTGCTATCATTAAGGCCGTGGAGCACTTCCATCATTACCTGTACGGCCGAAAGTTCCTGCTCCGAACGGACCATGCCTCTTTAACCTGGCTTCTAAATTTCAAGAATCCAGAGGGCCAAATAGCCAGGTGGATACAGCGATTACAAGAATATGACATCGAGATACGTCATCGGAAAGGGTCATCTCATGGAAATGCAGATGCTTTGTCGAGAAGGCCCTGCATAGACAGCTGTCGCTATTGCTCCAGGGCAGAGAAAAATTACCATCTGAAACATCCCGTTGTCCACCAAGTTACATCATCGGCACCATCTCAAGATCCCTGGAGTGACGAAAATGTTCGGGCGGACCAATTAGCAGACAGCGACATCAAACCTATTGTGGAATTTATGGAAAAATCCAGCGCTAAGCCCAGTTGGCAAGAAATATCATCTTACAGTGTGGCAACAAAACAGTACTGGGCTTTATGGGATTCGCTTCGCCTGAGGAATGGAGTCCTGTATCGTAAATGGGAGTCGGACGACGGCAAGATGCTCCGATGGCAGTTAGTACTCCCTCGCTCGAGGATTCCGAAGGTTCTAGAAGAGCTGCATAATGGCTTAACTGGAGGCCATTTTGGCGTGATGAAGACCCTGCAGAAAGTTCGCGAGCGCTTCTACTGGGTTAGGGCTCGAGGCGACGTCGAAAAGTGGTGTCAAGCTTGTGACGCCTGTGCCGCCCGTAAAGGCCCGAAGAAACGAAGCCGTGGAAGACTACATCGTTATAATGTAGGAGCGCCTTTTGAGAGGATTGCGCTCGACATCCTGGGACCTCTTCCGCGAACTTCGGATGGCAACAAATACATCCTAGTTGTCATTGACTACTTCTCTAAATGGCCCGAAGCGTTTCCTATTCCCGATCAAGAAGCTACGACCGTAGCAGAGGTACTGGTGCAAGAATGGATTTCCAGATATGGAACCCCTCTGCAACTTCATTCCGACCAAGGAACGAACTTTACCTCTGCAGTCTTTAAAGGACTATGCCAACTTCTCGGAATGGACAAAACCCAGACTACGCCTTTACACCCACAGTCCGACGGCATGGTGGAGAGGTTCAATCGTACAATTTTGAACAACCTCTCGCTCCTGGTATCTAGGAATCAAGAGGACTGGGACAAGAAACTCCCCCTGTTCCTGCTGGCCTATAGGAGTGCCGTCCATGAGACTACCGGCTTCACACCTTCCCAGATGCTGTTCTGCAGAGATCTTCGTCTTCCCGCCGATCTAGTGTTCGGCCGCCCTCCAGATGCGCCTTCATCGCCAGAGGAGTACGTGGAAAACCGTCGGGCACGATTTGAAGATGTACATCATTTTGCTCGGGAGCGGATCAACCTGAACACGGAAAAGATGAAGACTCGCTACGACACGAAGGCTACGGGACACGAGTTCAACGCAGGTGACAAAGTTTGGCTATGGAATCCTACTCGACGGAAAGGCCTGTCTCCCAAGCTGCAATCGCCGTGGGACTGTCCTTACACAGTCCTAAACCGGCTGAATGACGTCATCGTACGGATTCGTAAGTCACCAAACTCGAAGCCAAGAGTTGTACATTACGATCGGCTAGCCATCTACCGCGGTTGTAATTAGTTCAGACCATGGTCACTATGGCGTAATTCCTCTTTCCTTTCAACTCTCATTCCTTTCCTGTCTTTCTCTTCTCTTCCTCTTTCTTCAACTCTCTTTCTCTCACTACTTACGCCATGTTTAGTGTACATATTTGTAATATATTGGATTTTATTAATGTGTATTTGTTATTACATTGATTACTTATTACAGTGTAATTGTTTATTATGATGATTATTAATGTGTATTTGCTTATTGTGCTATTGATTACTTGCTTGAATTATGTTGTTAAGATCTTGTTAAGTGTTATACAGTGTAGGTACCTGTGTGACCTCCTAACTAGGGATTGTACTGCCCGGGACGTGCAGTCCTTGGGAAGGGGGCAATGTTACAAATTTTCGGGGCAACCCGCTGCTCTGGGGCTTAGAATGGTTTAAAATTCGTATACTACGCTTCAAATAGATAAATTTTGCTTTTTGTTGCATCAAAATCGACCAATTAGAACCGGAGATACGGAGGTTTCGCTTTCCCATATGTTTTTCTATGGGCTTCTAGAAATCTCGAGAAATATTAGTCCTAGAGCTTAGATCTCTTCACTTTTGAGGACTTATTTTTGGCGCCAAATTTGGCGATATTTCGCCAAAAGTCGCCAAGCTTGGCGACTTTTTGGTCATTTGGCGCGATTTTCCCAATGGGGCCTGGAAGTTGTTTTTCCTGCATTAAAACGCATAATAACCTAACATTTCTCTTCTATGACGTAATCAAAATTCACGCTTTATGTAGAACCCTCGAGAAATTGACTTTTCTGGAAACCTCTTGTACCTCCTGCGCCGGCTATTTATAGAAGAGCGCGTCGCCCCGAGAGTCAGTTGCGAGTTGAACATTCAATGTGTGAAGGAGCTCCGAGTACGCTTGTTTTGTGTGAACTGATAGTGCTATAGAAGCTGTGTTTTAGCTTGCTTTGTGAAGCTGTTTTTAAAGTGCTGTGTGTAAATTCTTCATTGCTGTGTCTTAAGGGATAGTGTACTATATCCCTTGAATATTTCCACGGAATTTTTGCCTGTAAAAGTGACTTATTTTGTGTGAGAAATACAGCATTTGTGAGAGCTTCTGATCCAAGCGGATTGTTAAAAGCACGTTACTGCTAGAATGTGCTTGTGAATTGTGTGCAGCTGATTGTTCTACGAAGTTCTAGAAGAAATAAAGTTTGTGTTCCATCCTGACAAGTGACTTTTTACTTGAACTTTTTACACCACTTGACTTTAGAACGACGAACCCCAGGAGTAGCAGAGTAATTCCGCAACAATAGGTTCCTGCAAGTGAACTCACATGGTTATTTGGAAGCATACCTTTTATAAGCTGTTTATAATCTGTCTCACTGAATTATAATAATTGTGTTTGCGAAGTTACTGTTACAAAATTGTAATGTTGTTTTCCCGCATTAATGTGCGTTGCGGAAAAGAAAGTTGTGCAGGCATTATTGCTAGTGATATGAGTTCGTGACCCTGGCGAAAAACTTGACGACCATTTTGGCTACATGGTTATTGAGCCGCCCGTCCTTTCACAGATGGCAACTTTACCACCTACAGAGTATCCCATAGTAAAATAGCCAACATTTTCGGCGTTTGCAGTGGGCCGTGCCTTGGTTCTCTGTTAGGAAGTGCAATGGATACGTCTTAAAATGGTGAGTAAAATAAAATAAATGTAATATAAGATCAGTTTGGGTCTTGGCTATGGTGGTTGACAGGAGACATGCGACCACAGAGGGCTAAAAATGACATTGGAGAGACAGTAAAAGCAACTGAACGCAAAAACAAGGACAGTACAGCGTTTGGACTAAACAGGCAAGAGTTAAGATGTCCAACTTTCCATTGCTTGGATTTTCAAAGCCTGTCTTCATAACGTTACAAAATTCTGGGCATTAAACAGTCTAACAAGCTCGAAAAGTAGAAATAACAATCTATTCGACGAAACGAAACACTATCATTCACAATCAATACAGCATTTTAACGCATGCCACAGTGGATCATTAAGATATCACAGCAATAGCACTATTTAAACGGCAAAATCAATCGTATCACTTTGCTCTCAATAACCGCAGTCTATCACAGACTAACTCCACAGTGAGAGTGACTCCTTTACTTAAAGATTTCCAAACAGACGTGACGTCACATAGGATGCGACATCATTTTTCTAGATTTTTCCAGTAACTTCTTTCCTAATTGAGACACAACCGAAATTACACAAGTTTCGAAACCTTCCTTTTTGTCATCAAAGTGCCGCCAAGTCACAAAAATGGTCGCCAAGCATCACATGCTTTAAATAATGCTGTACAACTGTCTTGTCCGCAACACGTAATAATGCGGGAAAACAACATTACAATTTTGTAACAGTACCTCCACAAACACTTGTTATAATTCAAAATATGACATCTTCACCAAACTCATAGAAAATACGATATGTTCCTGCAAGTGACGCATATGTTAATATTGGAAACATACCTTTTATAAACTGTCCATAATCTGCCACACTGAATTTCATACGCGTTAATTTTGTGCGATATTCTCTTACTCTTATCATAATTTAAGCAGAAAGGAGAGAATTATTCAAACTGATTGAGTCTGAGATCTGAACGCAATGCATTCGTAATAACATCATAATCGTCTTGTTCGCACTGTGTAACCGAAACAGCGTTACGAAATACAGTAATGCGACCGTTAAAAATTCCCATTTCTAAAATAAGGGCATGTTATCTTTTAAAATAATTCCGTTAAATATGCACATGAATTAACTCTCGTGCATCCTAAATTTAATGGGATTATTAGCACTTATCGATGTAAATTAAAGTGAAAATCTCAGTGCCGGATCGATTATGGATGACTTTCCATCAAGTATGTCTTTCCTTTTGTACCGTACAAAAAATAAATTATAAGCAAAAGCAACATTTTTTAATAATTTGATATCTTATACTTTTTGATATACGATTTTTTGTACTTTCTGTTGGGTCATCTATATGTTTATTTTCGACTTACTTTCAAAAAATAACATTATTTTTTAAAAATTATTTAATCGCTTTTTTAACTTAGTCCTCAATAATGAAAAATAATTGCACTACGATAAAAACTGAGCGTGTGAAGGATCACTACAAAAATTAAACGTTGGAACAAACTGAATGGAAAATTGTACAGCATTTTAATATAAAATTTTCTTTCTCAAAATCACTGCTTTGGAACTCAGCAATCCAACTTTTGTAAAATGAATTTGTATCGTGTACCATCATAAAATTGTGATCCCCTGCATCCCGCAGTTTAACTTTAAGAAGTCTCGTACCCTCTTAACCCTTTACTGCGCGGCGTCCTTGCTGTGAGGACACAACTCTGACATTTTGGCTGTTTTGATTCACGAAGAATAAACTTGATTTCAATTAAATACTATGTCTAAAATGTTTTTTAGCTTTATGTCATACACTGGGCGATTCGATCGACCGCCATCTTGCTGGTAGTTGAATCAAGCGATGGCAACGGCTGCACTTTTCGACCTTGAGAAATGCTTGCGTTTCAAAGGATTAAAAGTCGATGACACTTACTACAGTTTTGAAAATGGCTGCTCTTAAGGCTGTTCTTCTGGGAACTCTACGCAACTTTTGAACAGATTTTTAAAGACTTGCAACTATGCTAGGGACTCGAAAAAATTTTAAATGTCTCTTTGCAAGTTGTACTGTGAACTATTATAAAAGACGAACCTATAGGAGTAACAAAATACTCAGGGAAAAATGCAAGCATATCGAATTTTGTAGTATTTCTTAAAACGCGTAATACTTCACCCTATTTTCGAAGGCAAATTTTGTGGTTATGAATTTTTACTAAACGCTGCATGAGACATTGACTGTTAATATTATTTTACAATGCATTTTGTGAAGAACCATTATTAATTTTTTCGAGTGTTTAACATCATTAGTTTTTTTTAAGATGTTTGAAAATTTTGTTACGTCTACAACTTTTCAAAAGGAACGCCCTTAAGAAGTCAGTGTTTCTTTCTATTTCTTTTCTTTCTTTTTTTAAATGGTAAATATCAGTGTTGAACCTTACTTTGACTAAAAACTTGCTGGACCTCTACAAGAACCGTCTCATAGAGGGAAGACCCCCATCAAAATCGTGTTGTGGGCCCCACCAGTGGCCGAGCTCTCAGCTGGGAGACGGAAGGTGCCTGATTCAAAGGAATTTTCCTTGATTTTCTCCGAAACTCATCATAAATACTTGTTAGGATTCCTTAGAACGACCCACATGGAGGGCACTCCCTCTCGGCCTATCACCCTAGTGTAGATAATCGGCCGTAATCCAGCAAACAAACAACAAATAAATCGTGTCGTAGGCGTAAGAATAAATAATTGAAATTTGCAATTTATAACTTTATGGCTTAATTACTGATCATTGAGGAATAAGGAATCGTAATACAAAAAAATAATAATTAACAGTACCCTTTTTTTTTATTGTTCTAACCTGGAGAGATAGGCTTTCCGCCTGAAATACTTAATTAAAAAATATTTCATTAAATATTTATAATCTCACATGATAACTTTATTTTATTTATATTTCAAACGGTCATAAAAATCAAAAAATAATGTAGAATTTTAGTAAATAAAAAAGGAACAATGATATCAAAAACTTTTTAATTTTTTATTTGAATTTAAGCAGCTTTTTAACGCTATTTTAATTGAACAATTTTGTCAACTCAAAAACGTTGATTGATTCAACTAAAAAGCTGCTAATAAAACAGAATATTTTATTGATTCAATTGAACTATTTAGTTAATATAGTTGTACCTAATTTTTTCGAAAATCGATCAAACCCACAAGTTATTTAACCAGTTGAAAGCCCTTAACAGCAATTTCATAAACCAGTTTTATCCTTACAAGCGCCATAACATGATAATTCAAAAGGCAAAATCGTGAAGCCAGCTCTTTCTTAAAGTATCATTAATGGCATGTGATTTTAAACATCCGGAAACCAGCTTTCCTGGGACTTCACAATCTGCCAGCAGTACACAGCATTTCACAGGGATAATTCTCTGTGGTATTGCTTTACTTCATTGCAGTTTAATCTCGAAATGAGGGAATAATTCAAATGGTCTTAAGTATGAGCCTGAAGCATATTACATCGTAATGCATATAACATTGTGGAAAACAGCATTAAGCTATGAGTAACTAAAATGATTTGTCTCTATATAAATTTATGAGTAGCTCCTTGGATTTTCTAAATAAAACCATGAATAATGAGTACGTTGTCTGTGTTTGAAAATTTCAGGACCGAATGGAGTGAATTATGGAAATAAATGTTAATCTTGAAATTTTGAACATTTCGTAGAGAATTTCCATTAAGTATACAATGATAATTATTAAGCCATATAGGAAAGAAAGAAATTTCCAGCAAGATATGTGAAAAAAGAAGAAGAGGGCTGTCTACCCTCCTTAGAGGACGAATTTCAAGACGTCCTGAAATTAATTTTCAGGTATTCGTGGGTGTGGTTATTTTACAGCAAGAATTTTATAGACATCTCTGTTTCTTTCGAGATAAAGAAAGATATGTGAAAAGAACGTTTTGGTCCCCCATCCCCGATAGTTTAAGAATTTTGGATCCCAAATCCAGTCTAATCTAGTACTTATGTTAAAAAACTCACATGCATGTCAAATCGTATTATTAGTTTCACTAGCTTTGGCTAGGTGAAATATTGATATACAAAAAAATAACAACATTTATACTAAAGATGCAACGGATCCGGCAAACATACTGTATCCGGCCAATATGCCGAATAATTGGCAGTTGCCGGATATTAAAAATATCCGGCAGTACATCCGGCCTAAAATTATATACAGAGAAATAACATAAATAACATAATAAATGAATAAATTCTATAAACTGCAATAAAAAAAATACGAAAAAACAAGGTTTTGTGAAAATATTTTGTTTTCAATACTATTTAGAATGTATTTTTATCATGCATAGAAAATGAGGGAGGGGGGAGCACTTCTATATATATTTTTTAAGATAGGAGTAAATTATTACTGGAAGGAATTATTGTACAAAAACACTGTTTTTCAATCTGTCAGAATTCAGTTACCTTTTTTTCCACCATCAATTGACCCTGCTTATGAGAATAGTGTACTAGCTGTAGTACTGCAAGCTGGTAAGAAAATGTCACCCCCCCTAATTTTTATAAAGTAAGGAAATTTGTTCCATTTATTTTCCTAGTCGAATGGAGATAGATGTCTTTCTTTCAAGAACTGATCTTTTAAGATATTTATCTAACTCTTGAGGGAGAACATCCATGACACTGTTATTTGTATGACTTTAATTGCAGTAAAACTGGTACTAAATTCATTGAAACAATCCCAAAAGAATTTTTCATTTTTGAATTAAATGATTTCAAACTAATGAAAAAATTTAAGAAAAAAAGTAATAGCTCAATGATTTAAGAAAACTATTGAAAATGAAATAAAAAAGAAGAAAACATACTGCTGCCGGATAACCGGCTATCCGGATGAAATTTTGGCCGGATATTCGGTATCCGGTATCCTGCCAAATTGATATCCGTTGCATCACTAATTTATATCCGAGTTCCCAATATTTTTTCAAGTTAGGAGATTGTGTTCGAAAGTATTTAGTATTTCATAACTGATGTGTTTAACATTATTTATCTTCTCTGAACATTTTTTTTTACTTTTCTGTCGGCAAAAAGAAAAATATAAATAAAGTTTTTCCATTGCCTGAAGAATTGATTACCATTAGCATTTAAAAACAAGTGCTATCAATTCTAGATGCTATCATTTTAAATTTATTACATTGTATTCCCAGGTGAATTTAGAACAATAATTGTTTTTTGCAAAAGCGTTCAACTTACGGCATGCTTCAGAGATAATTGGATCATACATTCGTCTGTCTAGAAACGTAGCTTTGACCTTTGCTAAACGTGAGAGCAATGATCCATTCTTGCAACTAATGCAAAATCTGCTCGGCATGGGCACACTTGCTTTAGTGTTGTCATTATTCTTACAGTATGTGTTTGTTGTATGCTGGGTTGGTTGTATTTGAAAAATTATGAAAAGAATAAAGAACTAAAAAGATTTTTTTTTTTCAAATAAATATGCATTGTACACAAGCGTGAATAAGCAAATGCTAAAACAGAAGAAGTATTAAAGAATGTAAATGAAGTTTTTGTACGTTGTAAACTCATAGTTAATGCATAATCCATTAACGGCCGTATTCACCAAACATTTGACACGTGGATTAATCCTGAAACGCGTGTTATAGACTTAAGTAAGATATCTTACCGTACCGATGACTGTAACACGATAGTTTGGTTTAATCCACGTGTCAAGCGGAAACATGAAAAGAACGCTAAAGAACGTTTCGGCCCTTTACCCCCGTTCGGATGTGAATTCTATAAAACCATGAAAATGACTTTTTGGTATTTGTGTAAAGTTACATTTTAAAGCAAGAATTTAGGCTATCTCTTCTTCCTTTGATATATAAAGGGAATTGTGAAAATTGGCCCCTTACACCCGTTTGGGTGCGAATTATAAAACACCCTGAAAATGACGATAGACATTCGTGTTCGCTACATTTTAAAGCAAGAATTTTATGGCTATCTCTATTTTCCTTTGAGATATGATGGCAAATTCGAAAATAACGTGTTGGCCCCTTATCTCCGTTTTGATGCGCATTCTAAAGAACCTTGAAAATAAATTTTAAACATGTGTGTTCAGTATATTTTTAAGCCGACCGAGTTGTACGGTGGGTAAAGCACCGTACTCCGGTTTCGGGTTCAACTCCCGGCGACCGGGGTTCGATCCCCGACTGGGCGTGGTTGTCTATGTGTCCGTCCCTACATAGGAGGCTTGTGGCCAGTACCTGCCCATTAGAAAAAAAAAGTATATTTTTAAAGAAGAATTTTACGGCTATCTCTTTTTTTCCTCTGATATATGAAGGTAAATGTGAAGAGAACGTTTTGGACCCTTACACCCGTTTGGATACGAATTGTAAAAAACCCTGAAACGATGCTTAGGTATATTGTGTTAGTTGCATCTTAAAGCATGGATTTATGGCTGTTTCTTTTTTCCCTTTGAGATATGAAGGTAAATGTGAAAAGAACTCTGAAGAACGTTTTGGCCCCTTACATTCATTTGGGTGCGAATTCTAAAAAATCATGAAAATGACTTTTAGGTATCTGGATTAGTTACATTTTAAAGCAAGATTTTTACGGCTATCTCTCTTCCCCCCTGAGATATGAAGAAGAACGTGAAAAGAACGTTTTGGGCCGCCACTCCTGTCTGGGTAGGAAATTTTAACAATCACTTCTTAAATGACGCCTTGGGCACAAAAGCTATAAGCTCCTAAAATTTCATGTCTGTATCTCCAGTAGATTTGGCTGGGCGATGATCGTCAGTCAGTCAGTCAGGACATCTTCCTTTATATATAGAGATTGACAAAAACTGAACAAGGAGCATATGTTTTTTGGTATTTTACTTTCCTAATCTATAATCTTTGTATAAACCACATACTTATATTTTTTAAGTATACATTTTACAACCTACAGATAAAATTTTAATGGCAACATGCAAGACGAAATATTAAAACTGTTAAATATTTGAATTGTTAAATATTAAAATTATTAAAATTTTCGGGTTGTTAAATTTTCTTTTGACACTGAATCAACAATAGTTATTAGAGGAAAGGTGTAGCTTCTATCTTATATATAATTGAAGAAATATTATGTATTAAGAATATTATGAATATAACTATATGTAAATATTCTGAAATAAGAATATTTTGAATATAACTATATGTAAATATTCTAAAATAAGATTCTGATATGAAAAAAAATTGAGACAATACTTTCCATTTACGAGTAGAGGAGATAAATTATAAATTTGCATAGATAGATGCATTAACTATAAACGCTTTTACACTGAGAATTGTGTAAACTGTAAATTAGATATATTTTTATATTTAAATGTAAATTCAATAATATAAACAAAGCTCGTTTTGCGGGTATTGTAGAATATTTACTAAAATACATTTAGAAGTTTATTTTGCCGGTTCACTACTTTAGAACAAATGGATTCTTCTAAATGAGATTTTGTTTCCGAGTAAACAAGCAAAATGTTATTTATGTACTCTTTATTCCAGTGAACGTAGTACCACTGTAACGCAGTTTTCCCTTCCATAATTTTTAAAAAACATGTTTTATTTGTTTATAAAGAATCATTGAATTATCTTGTTAAGCTATCCATTGTTTGCAAATGATATGATTTTATATTTTTTTTCTATTTATAACGTTATTACAAAATAAGAAATTCGTTGAATGTTTACAGATTTAACTATATTGCATTGGATAATTTTTAGTTACTTCTAATTTCCACTTTTTCAAAGTACGCCTTCTCAATTGAGTATTCGAGCATAAGCATAATTTCCTAGTTTGACTTTGAGATAATTAATTAATTTTTGAGAAACGCACAACTCGACAGAAATATAAAAAATTGTAATTATAGATACCCTAATTCATATTTTATGATATTTTTTTTACTATGCAAACCAACGTCGAAAGTTGACTTTTACTCGAATACTATTTTGAGAGGGTGTACCTTTTAATATCAAATAATTTTAATATTTATAAGACTATATAGTTTATAAAATTATAAAATTATTAATTATTTAATTATAATTGTATAACGAGAAGGAATTGGAAAATGGGGATAAAAATGGGAAATTGTTGATTAAACGGGGCTCGTACGGTTCCTTGATTTGCTGAAATTCCGAACTTTTGCAAAATTGCCATAAAACGTCCTACTATTTGAGGTACTCGAGAGAAGTTTTTGCGTATTTTATAAAATACAGGACCACTTTTAAAATATCAGACCGCTTAACGACATTTCTAAAGTTCGTAATTTTAGCAAATCCAGTATCCCCACAAACCCTGTTAAAGTTATTTTTACATTGCACTAGCTATAGTAGCCATTTGTCATCAATCAATGGGAATCCTTTAAGAACATTGTGCATTAAAGTGTTTTGAAATCGACATGCGTTTTGCATGATTTACATTTTTTGTTTGTTATAATGCGTACAGTCTCTATTTATTATAGCTACTACACCCAGCTTGATTAAGTGTTGTAGTCGGAAAAAAAAAAATTTAAAAATCAAGCGATTTACAAACAGAGGTTAAAATATTCGAAATATGTACGATACTTGAAAATCTCAAGAATGACACTCCACAATCTATGCTATGCACAACAAACAGTAATCTCTATCAGTGATGACAAATTTGAGAAAAAGTTTCGTTCACTCCAGATTTTTCTGTCCATTTATTTTTTTGGACCGATTTGATTTAGTTGCATTTTTCAATAGGGTTGCCAAATACCGGGAGTGGAGGAGGGGGGAGAATAAAATGTTGAAATTCGCCAAGGTTTGCAATTTTTAATGATGTATCGTCAAGTTTGATGCCAAAAAATAAGTCCTTAAAACTGAAACTAGCTTAGAGACATGTTTGACGAGAACTGGCAAACGCTACAGTTTATTACAAAGGAAAAGTATAGTTAGAATATCCCTGACAAAGATTGTTAAACAGTTTGAATAGGCGATTTTAATATAGATTTCAATTCCAAAGAAATGTTTTATCGAACAAGGAAGCAAACGCTGCACGCTCATGAATACTGATGCACATTCCATACAGTATTTATAAAAGTGGGGTATAGTTAGAATATATTTGGTGAAGATTGTAAAACAGTTTTAATAGGATTTCGATTTGAAAGATGTGTTTTATGGAACAAGGAAGAAAAATATGGCACACTCATGAATAACGATATAATTTCCAAATTACTCTAATAAGGAAGAAACAGAGAGACGACTCATGGATTATGGTAAGCTTTTAATGAATAACAGTTTAGTGCGTATTTAAAATATAAAAGTATTTGAGACTTTTACTTTTCCAACATGCAACGTGTAAGAAAAGTATTGTGATCAAATTTGATACTGAAGCTCAAATTTGATATATGTAGTATAGACCACCGTCACAAGATCGGTAGTGATTTTGGCGTGTATAAGACTCTTTTTCTACAGGACTACAGAAAAGATTTCTTTTACATTATGGCCTATGGAAAATTCTTGAAAGTGCGCAAGCGTCCAAACGGTTCATTCGACTGAGAGCTAATTGGGGTGTATATTTCAGGTCAATATATTACACAACCTACATAGATATTGGTGCGTGCTCATAGTTTATTCACAGGGTTGCAAGAAATAATTCTTATGCGTTACGGTTCATGAAAGCAAACCATTTAAATTAAGTTAGTGTTTAAACGGTGCATTCGATTGAACTCAAATTAGGTATGCATATTACAGGTCACTGTCTTACAATCTGTATAAATTTTAGTGTGGGTGCGTGTTACCGTTTCCCTACAGAGCGACGAAAAATAATTCTTTTACATTAGACGCAACTGTAGGCCAGTTAATTGAAGTGCACTAGCGTCAGTTATTTGAAGTGCACTAGCGTCTGAACACTGCATTCGAATTAGATGAATATTTATTTAAGCTCTTGGTGAAGATCAAGTGTTCGGAAAATCGAGTGAAGTCACTCCAGATTTTTTTTTTCTTTTTTCTCCGTAAGAAGAAATGATCGAATAAGAAAAGATTCAATTGTTTTTCAGAGAGCTATTTTCAGAACGAAAAATCCCGTTCCGATGCCACCCGCTTTTGCATTAATTCCACACACACACATATACGTGAACAGAATCCATGATTGAGTCAAGAATCAGTTAACTCCTCCGAGTTAGTGGAAACGTTTAGAATATTGCTTTCGAATGGTCCTATAGAGCTGGAATAGCTGGTGTAGAGCTAGAATTGTCTTTGTGAAAATATGCTGCTCGTTATGAAGGATAGAGTTCGAATCAAATGTTATCAGGGAGAGTGGAAGGGACTTGCTGAATAATGACACGATCTGAGAATGGTAATAGCTATTATCTAAGAACACAGTTTTTACTTGGTTTTGTTAGGTACAGAGAAAAAATGCATTTTATCAGCATTGTCGGCGAGGCCGTAGCCAGGGGAGGGGATCATTGGACGGGGGGGGGTTAAACCCTCCCCCCCCCCAAATTTTAGTCAATGGATTAGTGATGGCTGACGAAGACCGAAAGTTTTCTGGCTGAAACTATCGTCCTATCCCATAAGTATCATTTTTTTTTTGTATTTTTTACAAGAAGTTTTTATTCATTTTACTAATGCATTAGTAGTTTTTAATTTGCGTTGACTCTGGAAATCAATTAAAGGCGAAAAATTTAGCACTACATACCTTCCTCCCCAAAAAAGAAGAAGAAAAAAAGGAAGAAAGAATTAAAAATATTTTTTTAAACTGAGAGAATTCTCTTATTAGTTCCTAAATTGTAAGGAACGAATGCATTGTGATGTTTAAGGAGCTCACTACGAGAGTTTTCGCCAAATGTACTTTTTCGCAACATTTTGCGATTTGCTCTTAATTTAGCGACTTTTTATTGTATTTGGGGAATGGACGCTGAATCTAACAACGATTGATTTTTGTGTGGAATCTGACGTGAAATCTAGGGAATTTTCATTGCATTTTAGGCTTTGACGATTAGTTAAGAAAATTATCGTTGCATTTTGAGATTTTTTTGCTGAATTTAGGAGGTTTTCACGCCATTTTCGGATTTGTCTCTAAATTTATTGACTTTTCATTGCATTTAGGGCTAATGCAATGCGTTCTAAAAGAAAACAAAAATAACAATTTTGGGGAAAATTGGGATTTTTTCAAGAAATTTGGCGACTTTTTCAAAAGAATATCCATTAAAAGTCAATTTTCAGAAAAAAGTCAAACAATTTTGAAAGCATCCCACGCTGTTTATTAATTTAAGCTGTTTTAAAATTATAATTAAACAGCCTAAAATGCTTTAAAATTTTTGGATTTATTTTTAGGATTAAATTGACGTACGTATAAAGTTGATCATTTTTACAAATCAAAGGAAATCCTTTTTTCTTCTGCTTCTTTTAAAAAATTCTTATAGAAGCATTGCTCATGCACATTTGCCTTTAAACATAACATAAATTTCATGATGAGAGAGATTATAGCTTTAGAAAAATTTTGTTCTAATATTTAAAATATACGAATACGAGATGTTGTCTGAAGAATGTGGATTTTATGTTTTGTATGTGATGCAAATACTTCGAAATATCAATAAATAGATTTCTCAATTGACTTGATATAAGTCTTTCACATACAATAAAATTATAGCGATGAGATGTTTTGAGAAGCAAGAATATTTCGTAATAAAGTTACCGTTTTAGATAAAATAGATGTCGAAACATATGAGACTTAACACTTTATTTAAGATAGTATTTTTTAAAATTCATTTAAATGTTTAAATGAGACTTTACACTTAATTAAAGATAGTATTTTTTAAAGTTCATTTAAATGTTTAAATGAGACTTTACACTTAATTTAAGATAGTATTTTTTAAAATTCATTTAAATGTTTAAATATATAAAAATTTAAAAAAGCCGCCAAAGGGTATATTAAAATAAAGGTTTTTCTTCACCTTAAATAAATAAATAAATAAATAAATTCTCATAGTGTTATTTCCTAGAAATGCAAAAGTAAACTTGGGAACGAAACAGAATCTCGAAATATTTCAAATAAGTATTTTGAATATTTATTTGAGCATGTAAATGCATTTCATGCTCTCCCTTTATGTTCCTCGTAGGCCATTGAAGTAGCAGTACTTAGAGTTGTTCTTTTCTTAGAAATCAAATTCAATTTTTCCGCTTCTGTTTGTTTTGAAATACCTCGACTGAGGAATAGTCATGCATACTTGTTCAAAAGCAGGATGAAAATTTCTGGATTTAAGAGATTAATAATTTAAAATAACTCTGCGTAAGCATATACAGGGAGATTCTGAACTCTCGTAAGAAACATGTGAGGGGTGGTAGAAGGAATCAAGACGGTTCAGGAATACGCTGTAATGACGGGGCCGGAAAAGACCTGTTCATTCGCCTGTTAATCATCACTTTTATAATATACTAGCTGAAGTACCCGTCCTTCGCACGGGAATAAATCGAAGTGAGGAAAATCGAAATTTCATTATTTTATATTATTCCAGAAACTTTAAATAATTAATTCATCTAACAAAATAACATTGCGTTGCAACAAGCTTTTACTTTTAAAACAATTTAAAAAGTTATTTGACTCGTTATATCGCTTGCATGCAAGAAAAGAGACAAATCTAAAAAATGATAAAATTTTAAGGTGAGAAAATTCAGAGATGGAAAAAAAGGCTATCAGGTCGTTCGTTCCCCGTCAAATAAAACAAAAAAAAAGGGGGGGAAACTCCACCACACCATTCAGATTTTTCTCAAATTTTTTATAGATGATTTATGGGCTAAGATAACCTCAAAACCCAATTTTGAAAGTTCTGTGATAGATAAATACTGAGAAAATAATACATTATTATAATTTTAAAATTTCCGCATAAAATTCGCCATCTTTTTTTCTTATTTCCTTGAATAACGCCTTGTCTATAAAATTTAATGAAGTGTAAATTTGTTTACGGGGGCAACTTTTCAACCTGATTCTAAAAATCTAATTAAAATTTGAATATCTTCTATAGATTTTACATAAACACTGCATTTGCTAAGAAACATCATGAATATTTTTCGACATGTTTGATCGGAAACACATGTTTTAACGTTTTATATGTAGTTAAGATGGTGCACCAACTACATTCCAAAAAATTTCATCTGGTCTTTTGTCTTTTATCTCAGGAGCTGAGAAAAAAAAATTAAATTTTCATGTGACTTATACAATATACATCCTGCTAATATTATAAATCTGAAAAATTGCATGTTTCTGGATGAAATTTGGATTGAAGATAGTTTATACTCCCAGGATTAATACATAGGCTACATTTAATGCATATAGCGTAAGTAGCTCTTTTACAGAGACACTCAAAAAATTCTGATACATTATGTTCTATGGACGTCTTTCAAACTTTTGAATAGGTTTAAGAGATTTTACCACCAATAGAAATCTACACTATCTATGAGTAGCATAGGCTACAATTCATACAGCATAACTAGTACTTATATGGAGACACTCAAAAGAACTCTAATATTCTCTGTAGGCATCTCTATAACTACTGAAACGATTCTAAAACTTCTTTTCGGGCCTCATCATGGCACAGTGGTTATGTCATTTGAAATGGTCCAGACGGGGAAGTGTGAAGGTCCCGGGTTCGTTTCCCATCGCGCGTCCGTCGACCTAACCGTTCGGAGTTCTCCGTGGTTTTCTCCGAAACTTAGCGTAAATACTGGTTAGGATCCCTTAAAAAGACCCCCAAGGAGGGCACCCCACCCATAGGCCTAGATCCCTCGTGCAGATAATTGGCCTTAATCCCACAACAACAACAACAACAACATAAATCTTTTTTTCACTGATAGAAAACTATACTATCCCTGTATAATATAGGCTACCTTTTATGCATATATGATAAGTAGTTCTTTTGCAGGAAGATTCATAAGTATTACAAGCACCGTACTACGGTTTTGGGTTCTACTCCCGACGGTGGAAGTTCGATCCCCGGGATATTTATATCGAATAATTATAAGAAAGGTATCAAAAACACTTACCTTAAAACAAAAAAGATAAGCATCTTAGCATAACCTATTCCATTCAATAATACCCGGCATAATAATATCTAACAAAACTCTTCATTCGCTCAAACCACTTTGCATTTTATTTTTCCATACGATAACCAACTTAACTGCAGACGATTTTATTCACCCATCCTAATATCTAGTAGATGTGTCTTACTGAAAATTCAGATTCCGAAAATTACGTAATAGAAAACTATAATATGTAACAGCGCACTATTTTTCATCCAGATATTAATTAGCAGACGATTTTAAATTCCATGTTTCGGCTGAGCTAATGGATATGTGTTCGTAAAACTCCTTTTTCTGAATTTACCGTGTTTATTCACATAAATTTTTATATCCATGGTTCACGAACGCAAAATAAGTAAATAAATAAAAGGGTCCTTTCTAGTCAATCTGAATCTGACGTCACAGTCTTTTAATGACAAATTTTTGGGAGCAATTTCAAACACGTGACATCAAAATGACGTCGATCAAATTTGGGATTTGAATTCATAGAAACATCTTATGTTCTTAACGGTTTATTTTTATTTTAGGAAAAAAGTCTGTGTAATCCAACTAATCGGAAAAACAAAAAAATAGTCACAGTTATTTCGTTCGTGATGTGTTTTTTGACATCAAAGTGACGTAGATTTCGCTTGTAAATCTCACCGTGTTTGCTACACTGACAGGTATCCGAAAGCTTTCTGCGTGGAAAACATAAAAAATCTCTTAAATTCCAGGAACGGGTGGACTTTCAAAGCTTTAAAGTGGACTATCATTTATTCTGTATTGTTTTACACATCTGTGCAAAATTTCCAGCTGATAAGTCCACTTTTGTGGATTTGTATTCTGTCTAAACAAACAAACCCACAAACAGAATTTCATTTTTATTTATAAGGATTTGATAATCAATCCACAAATCAAGGTATAATCCGTATTTTAATGATACCTGTTAAGAAACAGCTTCTTAGCACCCGTCCGAGCTCTTGTTATCACACTTTTTGATCCACCTACACGAGGTTATCTGTCTTCGGGGTGGATGCTTTGGTCGGGGGAATTTTAACGTACCTACGTGTCATCAGTATCAATTATTCATTTACCTATGTATCTGACATAAATTACTATTTCTTTCAATAAATTATCATTTAACATTTTTAAAAACATAGTTTAAATTCCCACAGAAAATTGTATGCATAGAAATATTCACGTCTTAGCATAACATGAAGCATGAATAATTACGCGAAGAAAAAGAAATAAAATTCAAATAATTTCATCGATTACATGAATTCTTAAATCTCTATGCAACAAAAAGGAATACCTTTGCTTTAAAAAATAATCATTTTACGTAATCTCATTCCTTGTAACATAAAAATAACATGAAACCCAACTCGATATTACAAAAGAATCTTGAAAAAATATCCTGAATATATATCTATGTATGCTTGAAAATACTCTAATATTTTTCCTTTACTTCTTTCATGGCTCTTGTATAAAGCATTGGAATCGACGTATATATAGAATTGTGCAGTTCTCCGAAATCAAAGCTTATTTTCAGATGCTTTTGTTTGTTTTGAATTCCCCCCGTAGAAGAAATGTTTATACGCATTTGCTCTTAAGCATCATAAACATTTCATGATGGGAGATCACTGCTTTAGAATGTATTTTACAATAATATATTAGATAAAATTGGGGCATTTTATAATACACGGGGTATTGTTATTATATCATGTTATTTTAGATATAATATTAATGATTTAAAAAGAAACATTGAGATGGAAAAACTCTTCTTTTCAGAAAATGATTTCTTTGTCTGAAGTATTTTAATGATATATATTAATATTTCAAATATAGTGAAGCATTTTAAGTATAGTTTCTTATGAGTACATTAAATATAATTTTACATTATGCGAATTAAGTGTTTTTTGTTTTCGCATTTTGTATGATTCGTACATATATACATATATAAATTCGTACATATATAATGATATAAATCTCTCTCTTTTTTCATATATACATACTAGTTAGTTTTTTTACATATACACTAGGGGCAAAGGCCCCTAGACTCGCTACGCTCGCTTCTCGTATAGCATTCGACCCCTAATAAGGCTTATTCGTAAGGCATAATTTCAACAAACAAAACCCAGAGGATGGATCAGATTGAATGTTACCGAGCTGGCATAATTTCAACAAACAAAACCCAGAGGATGGATCAGATTGAATGTTACCGAGCTACACATTGCTTGGTTTTGCATGTTGCTTGGAGCATAAAAATTTAAACTTCGCACTATTTTTAATTGTGTGAAACCCATGGAACACCTTGCGTATTAGCCAATTATTGGCGAATTTTCATAATTTGGCGACTTGCGTATATGCATAGTTAATATTTAACTGTAAGAAAACAATGCTTCGTATGTTTTCTTTGATAAAAACTACCGAACAGCTAGGATAGCTTGCCACTAATGGTGACGTTTCATTATTTGGCGATTTCCACATGCTCACAACCTATAATTACTGCTCATTTAAGGTTCCCGGAAAACCGTTATCCATATATAACATAATCCTTTACAGATTGACGTATTTAGCACCACGAATTATATCATCTCGCCGCGCTGGCAAATATCCAAAGTGTACTACAATTGCTATAATGGCAGAGTTAACGCCACCAAATATTTCTACTGGTATCCAATACTACAGCTGGACCGGACCTGCTTTAAAATAATTTGCATTTTAATTATTTTTTTCATTTTCAAGATATTGGATTCTAACATTTTTGAATTCGCTGTTTAGATTCATCCTGCTTGGAAAGATACCATTTTGTCAGATCGTACCCAATGCCAAGATGACGCTTTTAAAATCAGTTACAATTAGTTATTCTGTTTTGGAAAAACAAATAATCGCTAATTCTAAACTCCTGTTGTCTAAAAGAACTTACTATTTGAAAATTGTCAACTTTGTGTAACACACTTTGAGTTATTTATTTCATATACTTTTTAATTTGGCGTAAAAAGGGTGTCTTTCTATTTCATATTTGTCAATTTCATACGATTCTACATACTTGGAATTGCTTTGTTGCAAAGGAATGAATGATTTTATGCCAAATCTGGCAACCATTATGTTTTATTTTTTTCAGTTTTTTATTAATATCTTCTAAAATAATTCGATTTTCGAAATTTAAGTCAGCTTATCAGGTTCCTCGGAATTTTCCAAATCCGTGGACATGTTTCTCGAAATTCAAATCCCCACGGTTTAGGAGAAGATAGCCAAACAAGCTATTGACAGCGCCAGCAGCGGCGACAGCGGCCTTTACTTTTTTTTAGAATAGAGAGATACTATAAATAATACTAGGTCAGAGTTTTGGGGACAGGGTTTCCCCAAAATACTGACCTCTGCTTTTATTCCTTAAGTATTGATATATTGATGATAGATATATACCATAAATTACGAAGTTACGAAAGAGATTAAGATACACCAATCAAGATACAGAATTTTATGTTAACGATAAAATTTTCTGGAAATAAAATCTAAACAAATGCAAAATTTAATACAATGCGGCGAATATTTGTATACGGCCCTCATACAAAAAAAAAAAAAAATCTAGTTATTAGAATGTGCATCATTCATTAATTAAGCGATGTGCATAGTTTTAGATTTTCAGTATAAAAAGGCTCAGAGTTATGAAAGTTGATTTGAACCACTCTTCAGTGGCTCTAGAAGAGAAAGAAACCACATTGGAAAGTTGCATGTGGTGTTAGTACGAAAAGACTTGTCTACAAAGAATTGCATCCATGCGCGAAGATACAATCATTGTAATCATGGCATCTAGAGAAATTATTTCATTGCGAAAAATTGCAACTAAATTTGGAGTGTCAAAAAATACTGTTCGCAGAAGAATCTAAAGGAATAATTGTCAAGAAAACGATGAAGAAACCATCCTTATAAGTATATCACAGAACTGTACATTGAAACTGGGTAAAGAAAATTATGTGTTATCGAATAGTTATAAATGGCTGTCAAAAATATTTAGTGACGAGAAAATGTGGAACTTGGATGAAACAGATGGATGTAAAGTTACTGGTTTAATTTAAGAAGCGAACCAATAAGTTTTGTCAGTGGACAGAAAGGTGGAAGATCAATGACTTGCTGTGGATTTGGATTTAAAATACAAATATTTTTGGCAGTTTGCATCAAGAAAATGAACTCCCAGGACTATCAGAAAATCGTAAGGACCATTTTATTACACTACATGTGTTTCTGGGAGGACCAAGCTATGAATTTCAGCAAGAGAAGGCCCCTGTTCACGTGCCTAGCTCGACAAGCACGTCGAATAATATGAAGAACATCAGTGTTACGGACTGGCCATCGCCTAGTCGGAACTTTAATCCAGTGGAGAACATAAGGGAATATCTAGCACGAAAAGTATATGAAAAGGAACGGCAATATTTTTTATTATAGAACTGTAGCAACTATACTGCAAGCGTGGTACGAACGGTCCCGTAGAATAAAGCAAAATAATTTTGATGGAAATGATGTATTTGAGATGATTAAAGGAGATGAAAACACGATTAAATACTAATATTTCTAGCTTTGTTCCTCAACCTTAAATGTAATCCATAAAACAAATATTGTCTATAATTATGGAACAGACAATTTACTGTTTTCTAAATAAATGCAGCATTTGCGTTGTTTTCTGATACGAATTAATCCTAACTTTTGATTTGCAATTTTTATAATGATACACATATTAAGAAAAAAAATAATTCTTACTTTTTTCGGGAATTCTCCATCTAAGGTCCACCTCCTTAGGCAGATAGACCACGAATAGCTTTGCCATAATACACAATACAATAAAATTATATAACAACTTTGCAAAGTAACATTATAAAAGTTACTTGAACGGCCATACAGCTGTTTCAATCGATTTTTTTTTTTCAGTTCTCTGTTCCAGGTTTCCAGTCTGTGAATGGTTGCCACTGACGAAGATCGAATTTTTTGCTTTCGAAACAACTGCATGGCTGTTCAAGTAACTTCTAGGGTGTTATTTTGCAAAGTTTTTATCATTTTATGTTTTAAACACCAATTATTTTGAGTTTTTTTTTCTTTTGTTACACAATACAATACTTTTACTGTGGATTGCATTTTATGTATACACTACTGGCCAAAAGTATTGCAAGAGAAATCTAACCATCGTTTCAAGAATAAAGCTAGAAAAAGTAGACAGGAAATTTGCCAGATTTAATATTTTTGCGAATTTATGTAGTATAATTGGAAATAATACATCTGAAAATTACCAAAAATGAAAATGAGAGCTTCAGGAACCAATAATTTAAGTTGGCAACATGAAACACCGAAGGAAGTGTTGTAAAACATTGTGGATTCCATATCTAAAAGAGTGGCTGTTTGATCAAAGTCAAGGCTGCTCAGCAACATAATAAATGATCTTAGTTCAATTGCATTTATCTATTATCCTCTTTTTGCGGAGTAACTTGTAATTAATTAATTATTTAATTTTATTCCGGCGAGCCAAAATGGATTATGATTTCTATAATAATAAAAATGAAATTCTGTTTGTTTGTTTGTTTGTTTGTTTGTTTGTGGATTTGATTCGTATACAAATCCACAAAAATGGACCTATCGGCCTGAAATTTAGCACAGATATGTAAAATGATATAGAATAAATCAGAGTCCACTTTAAAACTTTGAAAGTCCACCCGTTCCCGGAATTTAAGAGATTTTTTATGCTCTCACACAAAAAGCTTTCCGTAATTGTAACCCCTGTAGTGAAAAAAGTGTAAAATAAGGATCGTGGTTGCCATGTGTGGCGACTTTGCCGAATAAAATGTTTTAAATTCTCAAAGTAAAAATAAAAGAATAATAATGATTTTTTTTTTGTTAGTTTATATTCGTAAGGTTATTTTTTTTTAATTATAATATCGTGTGCATGGGAAATCAGAGCAGGAATGTAATGCTTTACACGCAAAACAATAAGAATTGAAGATTTCCGAGGCTAATGTGTAAATTTTTTTAGTTAGGCGAAAAAATAAAATGGCTGAAATATGGATTTTGAGTAAGTGAGTTCTAGCGGTTGGCACAGTTTTCGGCTTTGCGCAATTTATTGAGAGCTTAAGGAAATAGATTTTTGAAAACAAGTGCAAAGGTTTTATTAGAATACAGCGTTAAATTTTAATGATCCGTGAAGAAATAATGCAGTTATTAAGGGATTTCAAGCGATCTAACTTCAGAATTCTCGCCAATTGAGTACATTGATTTAAGTTGGGGGAATTCCGCCAAATATCAGAAAATTGAAATCTTCTCATTTAGTACATCGGAGTAACGATGAATAAAACACATTATAGTTGATAATTTAAAAAAAAATCGGCTGTATTTAGGAATTCCAATTTTCAAATAAATGCGTGCTACTCTTTGGCGGTCGAACCATTTCCGATATTGATTCCTGCTAAGTCAATGCTTCGAATGATTACCTGAAAAAACTCTTGCAAAATGGCGTATGTTGGCACTTTGGCGAGGCTTAGATTTGAAACTGGATTTTATTTGAGACTGGTATATATAATAACACTGGTGCAGATAAAAATGAATGTTGGTATGTGTTTATGAGGTTGAAAAACTCCAGCACCGTTGAGCACCGTTGCACGATGAAATTTGGTTCACCTAAGTCTTTTATGATGGAGAAGGTTTTTATGCTATTCCTTAAAAGCCACTTGGTGCCGCAGCACAACGTTGAATTCTATTCCGTTTAGCCGTTTGCTATGCGAAAATCGTCCAACCGATTTCGATGAAATTTGGTACACGCGAATATTAGAACACGGAGAATATTTTTCACTATCCATTTTGCTGTAACTTGCCGCTAAATGGCGCTGCAAAGCATCAACTTCTATACCGTTCGACCGATCGGCATAAAATTTTTTATACTTACACATTTGAGCACGAAGAATATATTCCAACTGCGTTCCTTTTGATGTTACTCACCACTAGATGACACTGCAGTGCATTATTATTTTAACTCGCCACTAGATGACGCTGCAGCAGGCCAAATTCTTGACCATTCAAACGGTCGCTATGAAAATCAGTATACATAGCTATTTGAACAATGAGAATATTTTGGCGTTATACATTTTGCTATAACTCGCCACTTGACGGCGCTGTAGCAAATCGCTACTTTAATTAACTACTAGATGGCCCTGCAGTGTATCACTTCTTGACTATGCAAATGATCGTTATGAAAATTGGTATGCATAGATAGTTGAACACGGTCGCTATGAAAATCAGTATACATAGCTATTTGAACAATGAGAATATTTTGGCGTTATCCATTTTGCTATAACTCGCCACTTGACGGCGCTGTAGCAAATCATTACTTTATTGAACCACTAGATGGCCCTGCAGTGTATCACTTCTTGACTGTGCAAATAATCGCTATGAAAATAGGTATACATAGATATTTGAACACGGGGAAGAGTTTGGCGCTATCCATTTTTCTATAACTTACCACTAGATGTCGCGTCAACACATGAACTTCAGGACTGTCCAGCCGATAGTCATGAAAATTCGTATACATCGATATCTGAATGCGAAAAATATTTTCGACGTATCCGTTTTGCTAAAACTCGCCACTAGATTGCGGTACGCCGCATGGCCTTCTGCACCGTACAAACGATTGCCTTGCAATTCGGAATGCATGATTATTGGACACAATATAACGCGATATTCACTTTGCTATATCTGTTTATTACAATGAATAGTAATCACCACAAATCGTAATATCAAAAAGTCCATTCATTCCCGTGCGAAGAACGGGTACTTCAGCTAGTAACCTATATATTTTTTATGCTACTCTTTCAATAAATTAAATAATTATTTTTGTTCTTTAACTTAATGCTATCTTGCCTTTGAAGTAGTTAATTTAACATGTTGACATTAAAAAATATCAATTATATTGATTTTTAATTTTGATGGGGGAAAGGGGGCTTAATCTTGAAAAGGATTAGATTTCTGAAACTTGCAATACTTTTGGCCAGTAGTGTATGTCTATATTTTTGGAAATGTGTAATGCACTAATATGGGAGAAAATATAAAATTAAATTATTTTATATACATGTTAGATGTGAAATAAAGCCTTATTTATTAAAATCCCGAAATATAAGTAACAAAGCTTCAGTTTATGATAAAAACAATCATTTCCCGTAATCTGAGTTCTGGTAACATAAAAATAAACATAGAGGCAACATTAAACTTAACTCGATATAAAATAGAATCTTGTGCAAACATAACAACAACAAAAAAAAAAGCATACAAATGTTTTTCATACGCGTTCTTTGCATTCTTCTCGTAAGGCATTGGAAACAATGTAAACATTCATGTGCAAAGAAGTATGCATTTTCCGGTTTTGTTTGTTTTAAAAATCCTGAAGAAACAAGCCTTGTATTCATATTCTATTCAAAATTTCATGATGGGAGATTAATGCTTTAGAATACATTTGAGCGGAAATATTTAAAATGTAACATTATTTGTATAATATCAAAGGAGGTAGAATGTGAATGAAACATACATTTTTGTTAAAGCAATAGTTTATTGTGTGTGACTATTATGATTTTAACTATACCATTAAATATAAGATTAATAAATAATGCAAATATAATGATATAAAATTAAAATACGAGTTACGGACCATTATCTACGCTAGAGATCTAGGCAGGAGGTGGGATTACTCTCCGTGGGGAATTTTCTAAGGGGTTCTAACCCGTATTTACGCTAAGTTTCGGAGAAAACCACGGAAAACTCCGAACCGTTAGGTCGGCAGACGCGACCGGGTTTTGAACCTGGCGCCTTCCGTCTGCCAGTTCAAAGCGCTAGAGTTATGCCGCTGGTGGGGCTAAGCGATTCAATAGCGTGTTACTATTTAAATAATAAACTTATGATAACTATGTTACATTAATGCATCTAAATAAAATCGCAAAACGCATGTAGCCGTAAACATATAAATAAATAAAATAAAAGAATAAGTTTACTTAACTATTAAATTTATAAACACCGTTACAGACGTAAAACTTCACAAATAATAGATGAAAAATAAATGTGTAAACACATAGTCTTATTTATCATGCATTGAAACATCTTGCGTGCAGGAATTCACCAATTTAAATTTTTATTCTAGATTTATAAATATTTTAATATTTATTTCCTTATAAATATTTTGATCTTTTATTTTACGACTGTTTCGTCAACCGCACATACAAAAATATAAGTCAATGGCTAGAAGATATTTTGTCTACATTCATAGCTGCCAACATTTCGGAGCATTATTAACCACTTTTTTTTAAACAATCAATTTTTTAGATATTTTTTCAAAAGAGTAACCCTCCCTCCAGCAAACTCGGGAGTTTTGCTATTGAGGAGAGAGGGACACAGTGGGATGATAAATATTTTTCTATAGTTCAAAAGCTCAAAAATTAGGGAAAAACGGCCATGATTCAGTTAACCACTATTGCAACACTGTAGAAACTAGTCACTGTCGCAATTGATTTTGTAGTGAAGTTGCAGGAATTTTTGTTCCTACTATCACTGTAGGAAAAATCAGACAAGTTTTACTTTTTTTGGATTTGAGCAGTAAATTATTATCCAATAATCAATACCTTTTCTTTACTTTAAACTTAAAATTTCTTAATGCATTTAATTATCTTTATTCTACTGATAAACTTTGTACAACTTTTGAGTTTGTATTTGACCCTTTAACGCGCAGTGTTCCCGCTCTGGGAACACCAAACTCTGACGTTTTGACTGTTGCCAGTCAGGAAGAATAGATTTGATTTCTATAAAAATAGTTGCGGGTGACAGCTCCACGAGAATCCTTTACGCTTTAGCACGTCATTTCTCGTAAAAAAAATTGTCACGATTATTTTTAACAGCGCTGACATCTGCTGAAAAATGGAAGAATGCGAGAACAGCTGGATAGATTGCCCAATGCTGACAAAAGGGCAGCCGTTGCCATCGCTCGACTTAACTACCAGCAAGATGGCGGACGATCGAAACGTTCATCGCGTGCCACAGTTCTAGAGACACTTTTTTGACGTCTGTGGCACGCGATGAACGTTTCGAGCGTCCGCCATCTTGCTGATAGTTAAGTCGAGCGATGGCAACGGCTGCCCTTTTTTCAGCATTGGGAAAGGGTTGCGCCTCAAAGGGTATCAAAAGTGTGCCGCCTGAACTTAGAGCTGTTTCAGCGGCTGTGCATTTTGGACTAGCCCTCGAAGATTTGTGCTCCTGTATGGGGATCCGCATAGCCAAAATTGTTCAGAAGCACCACTGTATTTAAACATTGTACAAAGTTATTACAGGATTTGTCAGGCGATACAACAGCAAGACAACATTAAGAAATATTAATATAGCCCTATTTATCTTTCGATATTTTTCTTGTAGCACATTCTGTCCCAAAGAAGAAGGATAGAAACCATAAGAACGTAAACAATGTTCACAAAATAGATCAATCACTAGTATACAAATGAATCACAATGTTAAGTAGAAGAGAAACAACCACTACTGGCTCATCGATTTCTCATGATTAACACTCGGTGTTAGATAAGTCCGGAAACGTAAATACAATGAATCTTCATGATTTCCTCTATTAATCTGGGGAGCTACGTTTAGTCCTTCATATCCAAAGGAAAAAATTGAGATAGCAATATACTTGATTTTTCTATTTTTATAACTACACTCATGTCCATAAATTAAGGATAATGAAGTTCAGGCAAAGAAAGAGAAAGAAGCAAAACAAATTTGACTTATTTGTAAAGTCTATTTATTAAACAAAAAGTAAAGAGCAAAAAAGATGCTATATGTTTGACATAATTAATAAAAATTGCAAGTTTTACTCTCTTGACCAAATTTAAAAAAAGAACCTATTTACAAAAAACAGTATAACATGGTTAGTAGGATGGTTAATACGGAGTATGTCTCCCGGACGATGCAATACAGGCCTGACAACGCCTAGACATGCTGAGTATCAAATGATCAATCTGATCTTGTGGAATATTACACCACTTATCAAGCAATGCACTCCGAAGTTCCGGTAGACAGGTGGGAGGGGCTTGACGGGCTGCAATTCGTCGGCCAAGCATATCCCACACATGCTCTATTGGATTCAAGTCCGGTGAGTATGCTGGCCAATGCATGCGGGTGATATCCTCCGATTGAAGGCATTCGTCTACAATGTTTGCACGGTGAGGACGGGCGTTGTCATCCATAAACACAAATTCAGCACCCATGGCGCCCCGAAACAAACGTACATGTTATTCCAGAATGACATCCCGGTAGATGTGGCCTGTCATCGTTACACTCTGAACATGCAGGTCAGTTCTGAAACCAAGAATAATTCCTCCTCAAACGAGCCATCCTGCACCACCTCAACGGTGTCTTTCGATGGTGTTTCTCTTGGTGGTAACGGGTACCTGGCGCTCTCCAGATGAATGTCCGGCGAGAATCAGACTCCAAACTAAACCTGGACTCGTCGGAAAACATCACACAAGACCACTGTTGCGGTGTCCACAATGCATGCTCTCTACTCCAGGTTAATCGCAGGCGACAGTGAGTTGCGGTAAGTGGAACACATCTGACAGGCCTACGAGCATATAGACCAATGTGCCCTAAGCGTCTGTACACGGTCTGCCTTGAAACTGTCGTACCGGTAGCTGAAGAGAGCTGACGAGACAGGTCTGATGCTGTACTCCGTATGTTTCTTTTGGCAGTAACTGCCAAATAGCGGTCCTCATTCGGCGTTGTAACTCGGGGGCGACCTGTGCTGTAACGTCTACTCACATTACCATCATCTTGGAATCGTTGCCAAAGCCTGGAGATGACACTCTGGGCGATTCCAAGTTCCTCGGATACTTCCAGCTGGGTACGTCCACATTCCAGTCGTCCGATAATTCTGCCACGTAAAACATCATCCAAATGCCTCTTTTGTGCTATAACTATGCGGTTTTTGCACTGAAAGGCTTTCACAGCGCTTGTGAACAATTTTACTTCTTTGCCACCATTCCTTATATACCCCTCTCTTACACTCTCGTCATTGTGACGTACCATCCACGCCATCTGGTTGTTTCCTGTAATTTGCATATTCTTCTTCAAGATGTGTGTGATCATTCCACAGGTGAAATTTTTATTTTAGAGATCAATTTCTGTGTGATTCTGAATTATCCTTAATTTATGGACATGAGTGTATTTACTGTTATGCAACTCACAAGAATAATAAATCTGACGATAGTAAATGCCATAACCTATTCCTTATGTGTCGTGTTCTAATGACAAGTAAATGCTAACTGCATGAGCTCTACAAGATAACATTTGAGAAAAGAGTATAAGGTAATGTTTAAGGTGTATATCGAAGAAATAAAATCTGCCACATAATTTTTGACCACAAGTTAAAAAGCTAATTGCAGCAGGGACTCGAAAAAATTCAGAATGATTCTTTGTAAGCTACAGTACACACTGGAATGAAATAAGGATATTAGAGACTTTCTCAATAAGTCGAATGAAACTTTCAGACAAAACTCTTAAATATGGAATAGAGTAGCAAAATTTTTAAAACTTTGACATATGCGGCAAAAGTTTCGATTTTTAAGAATTTTTTCTAAAAATTTCGTAGCTGGTTTATCATTGTTACACTGTATACTGCAGCATGTGAAGAAACATCTTAAAACTTTTCAAACCCTTGATATAATTAATATAATTAGCTTTTTTTTTTTTTTTTTTTTTTTTTTTGCTTTTGCTTTTATGTGCCAAAATCCCGAGATTTTTACGAATACACTGTTAAGGGTGTTCCATTTGAAAATCAATCCTCGTCACAGAACTAGAACAGCTTTAACCCTTTGAGGCGCAACTCTTTCCCAATGCTGAAAAAAGGGCAGCCGTTGCCATCGCTCGACTTAACTACGAGCAAGATGACGGACGATCGAAACGTTCATCGCGTGCCACAGATCTAGAGACCCTTTTTTGACGACAGCTGACTGTGCGGCAAAGCCAGCTGTCGTCAAAAAAAGGTCTCTAGATCTGTGGCACGCGATGAACGTTTCGATCGTCCGCCATCTTGCTGGTAGTTAAGTCGATCCATGGCAACGACTGCCTTTTTTTCAGCATTGGGCAATCTGTCCAGCCGTTCTCGCATTCTTCCATTTTTCAGCAGATGTCAGTGCTGTTAAAAATAATCGTGGCCATTTTTTTACGGGAAATGACGTGCTAAAAAGTAAAGCATTCTCGTGGAACTATGTCACCCGCAACTATTTTTATAGAAATCAAATCTATTCTTCGTGACTGGCAACTGTCAAAACGTCAGACTTTGGTGTTCCCAGAGCGGGAATACTGCGCGTTAGAGGGTTAAAAACAAAAGAATAATGTTAAACTACCGGAAAAATTAATCCCCATGCAAAAACCCTCAACTGGTTAAAAATTTGTGACGCAGCATTTTACTTTATAGATCTATGAATTTTAAATACGGGTCTTAAAAGTAATGATATCAAATTTTGAGTGACGCCCTGCTGAGAATTTTAAAGATTTGTTTTTAAATTCCATTACAGTTACTTTCGTTTTATTTTCTAAAGAAGATGTACGCATTTAAGCAATGCTTTTAATTATGAAATACACTGTCAAATATCACACTTTCACTGAGTCTGTATAATGTATTCAAATGAATTTATTTCAATAATTTAATTTATCTTCTGCGGCACGCTATCCAAAAGGGCAAGCAAAATTTTCATATACATTGCACTTAGTTTGGTTACTATGACACTAACTAAATATTTACGTAAATTTTACTTGCCCTTTTGGATAGCGTGACGCAAAAGATAAATTAAATTATTGAAATAAATTCATTTGAATACATTATACAGACTCAGTGAAAGTGTGATATATTTGACAGTGTATTTCATAATTAAAAGCATTGCTTAAATGCGTACATCTTCTTTAGAAAATAAAACGAAAGTAACTGTAATGGAATTTAAAAACAAATCTTTAAAATTCTCAGCAGGGCGTCACTCAAAATTTGATATCATTACTTTTAAGACCCGTATTTAAAATTCATAGATCTATAAAGTAAAATGCTGCGTCACAAATTTTTAACCAGTTGAGGGTTTTTGCATGGGGATATCATTACTTTTTAAGGGTATGGTCAGAAGATAATAAATTAGTTTCAAGGGCGAATTTCGGAAGTTTGCTTGACACTAAGTTATGTAAATAAATATACAAACCTGTTTTCATGCAGTATCAGAGTATTTGATTAAAAAAGTCACAGCAAGTTCTTTTGTAACATGTAACAGAAAATTGACATATTTTTGTTAGAATTTTATAATAAGAGACATAATACTGATTATAATCAATAATTTTTTGAGTAATTTTCTATTTATAATTTGGGTCGAGTACAGATTAGTATCCCTGCCACCACCTTTGATTTTATTTCATAAATTTAGCATTCAGTTTAATGCTAAACGTAAGTTAACTTTTTTACTATAATTATATAACTATTGGGCCCCATCAGTGGCCGAGCGCATAGCGCTCTGAACTGGGAGACGGAAGGTGCCTGGTTCGAAACCAGGTTGCGTCCGCCGACCTAATCGTTCGGAGTTTCCGTGGTTTCCTCCATAACAGCGTAAATACGGGTTAGGACCCCTTAGAAAGACCCCCACGGAGGGCACCCCACGTCTCGGCTTAGAGCCTACGTGTAGCTATAATCGGCCGTAATTCTAGAATAACAACAACAATATATAACTATTCGTTCTATTGTTTTAATGCATTGTGATTCATTAATTTGCATTCAGTTTAACGATCACCGTAAGTTAAGTTTCGTTAAAATTATTAATTTAATAATCTCGTTCTTAATTAATGATAATCTAGTTACTCGTTCTATTATTTTAATGCAATGTAATCTATTAATGCAATGTTTGCTTTCAGTTTAAAGCTATCTCTAAGTTAAATTTTTAACTATATTATGATATACTAAGTATTTTATTAATGACTATAATCATTAATAAAATAGAAAATTACTCAAAAAATTATTGTTTATAATTGGTTTTATGTCGCTTTTTAGAAAACTACATACTATGTTTGTTTGTTTTTTTATCAGTTGATAATTTCATTTTTTTAGAGAACGTTTAGATGAACTACCAGTTTAAGAATAAGGGTCTTGCGCGGTTGACTTTCTCAGTGCTTCTGAAGCGTATTTACGTTACATCGTGAGAAAAAACGTCCAAAACTCCGAATTTTTAGATTATCAGCCATCCGGTAGACCAGAACCCTGGACATTTATACTTCAGTTATCTACCATCTTCGGTATCTTATCAACTCGGCTCGGGTGGGCACAACATCTTGTTTTAGATGCCATCTCCGGCCTTCAAATGTCTAATACAAAATATAGTGCATGTATAAATTTAGATTAATTAATCAAATTTCTATCTGAAAAGTATTGAACAAAATTTTAAATCTGGTATTTAAAGGAATACAAAATAAAAGTGAGAAAAACCTAAGATTTGGAAAAAATATTGGTTTTAAAATTATAATTCAATAATTTCAATAAATTTTATATATACATGAAGAGTAAAAGAATTATTATTAAAACTAGTTAGTATGTAAAACTACTATTTATTTTCCTTTGAATACTAAATAATTATTATTAATTAATTATGTGAGCTTTCTGAAGAGAAAAAAAAATTCATTGAAATATTAATTACATATTGAATTTTCCAAATAGAATTAATAATATTAGAAAAATAAAGACTTAATTTAATTAGAAATAGCTATCAAAATACTAGGGAAACGAAATACTTAAAGAAAAAGTTAGGAAGGAGTTTTACCAAAAAATACTTAAATTAATTATTTTTTTAATTCAAAGTCTTAACTATTTTTAATTATTAATTATAGCAAAATAAATTACAGAAAAAATAAGTAAAGTATATAATAATCTGTTATTTTTTAAAATGAAGTAAAAGAAAAACGACAGTAACACAAAGCTCATCTCGCAAAAGTGCGACGTCGAGGACAGAACTCAAGTCATTTGCTCAGGAAGAGGGAGCGAAAGGTACCAGCTGTCTAGGACCAAACTGGTTTACGATATAAGGTAACTTGTCAAATCTTGTCACGGATCTACAGCACTGTATTCCTACTCCCTGCCTTGTTTACCGCCTTTAAAACGAGATCATTTTCCGTATTTCCTTACGCGGGTTAAATAGTTCCCTCTTTGAACTGGATTAAATAAAAAAAACGAGTTTTCCTAGCTTAACCGGCGACGTCACTCATCGAATTTGGCACCGATTAAAATCATATATTAATTGTAAAAAATTCGTTAGAGCGGATTCCGAGATCCAGATGAGACACTTTTGAAAATAGAAAAGTTAGCTGTATATATAAGTGCCGCGAAATTTTACGGTGTGTTGGTTGGAGCTGGCTGCGTCACTAGTAGAACTGTCGTTCTACATGATAAATGCCTAGGGCAGTCACGGGCGCCGACTTGTAAAAATTATTGGGGGGGGCTCGTATCCTTACGGAGGTGGACGGGGGGACACAAAATCCTTCTCTCCGTCAGTATAATTAAGGGGTTCAGAAATTTTAGAATTGAGATTTCAAAATGTGCTTTTTTAACATAACACTTTCATGAAAATAAAAGGAATTCCATTTAATAAATTTTTCAAAAATTTTTTGAACTCATTTTTAAAATTAAGTATTTGAACTCAAGATCTCGAATCAGTCTTCAGTACACATATGGAGAAAGCAAATCTCCCTTCTGAAAGAACAACTGAATTTTAATTAAGTTAATAACAGCAAAACAAGTAAAATCTTTTTCGAAATGTATTTAATGATAATTTCATAGGAAAGAAAATGCATGCAGTCAAATGTGTAAAACTGTTCTGCAAAACATTACTCCAGCTAATATTTCAAAATACCCTAGAAGTACAAACGAGACGAAATACTAAAATCTGGATTATTTTATTTACTTGCAAACATTCATCAGAGATAATTTTTACTAATATAAAATAGTATTTTTTATTTTACTACATGATGAAATACCCATAAATTGAATCGACTTTAATTAAATGTCGCACTACTTTAAGACAGAAAAACTGATCACATTTAAATTACATTTTTGACAACTTTTTACAGATTACATTTAAAATTATTTAAAAAAACATAAACAAAGAAGTAATAAATACCTCCTTTCCATGTATTAAAACAAATCAAACAAATATACAAACCATCATACAAAGTTACAAGTCCTCTCTTCGACACATACATTTTAAACGGATTTCCGTGATTTGAATTGTAAAAACAAATAAATAAATAAAATATACTTTTAAATTCATTCTCATAGTATTTTCACAGCAGGAAAAAAATTAATTTTTCAATAATATCATCCTTGTTAACATTTAAAAATGATTTAACAAAGAAATCCAAGTGCGAGAATATATCAAAATTCAGAGTCTACACTATTTTAGGTCTTCATAAACATTTTAATACTGAAAACTTTCATTTTACATTAAACTAAGAATACTCATATAATCTTTCAATAACATTAAAAATGAAAAGAAATGTTGAAATGTGGTGTTATGGCCAACTATCTGCGCGAGGGATCTAGGCCGGGGGGGGGGGGGCTTCGTGTGGAACTTGGCATAGAAAACTCGACATATAAAATCTGCATTGCACTTTAAATCACACTTCTTTTTGGAAAACCGTTCCAGATTACCTTAACAATTATGAAAACAAATTAAACCAGCACATAAGCAATTGGCAAATCAGAGACGCTCCTGGCAAAATGGACACATAGTAATCATTTTATAAACTAAAACCATAATGAATTATGCTATTTGAAACATATTTTGATGATATTTGTGCAACAATATATGAAAATTTATTTTTATTCAGTACGGAGAAAAGTTGTATAAAATATAATCGTGCTTTAAATTTAAAAGTGGAATAACACAGAAACAGATATACAATGCCAAAATTATCACTCTGAATTATTGTAGATATTTACAGACAATTTTTAAGAATACTCAATAATATGAAAAATGGAAACAAAATGAATGAAATCTAATTCGAAATCATAGTCTACGCCATATTATTTTTAAAACATATATAAAAACTCCACTGCACTCTAAATCACCCTTCTATTTGGAAAATTGTTCCAGATTACCTTAACAATTATCAAAACAAATTAAACTAGCACACTAGCAATTGGTAAGTCAGAGACGCTTTGGCTAAATGGATACATAGTATTCATTTTATAAACTAAAACCATAACGCATTATGTTATTTGAAATTTATTCTGATGATATTTGTGCAACAATATACGAAAATTAATTTTTATTCAGAACGGAAAAAAGTTGTATAAAATATGATTGTGATGACTGGGGTACGAAGGGTATTTTGTTTATAAGCCTTCTTATGATTACCATAGCCCGTTCGTGTAAACATAGTGCTAAAAGTTCTCCTTATTGAATTTGCAAAATATACATCCATCTAATGCAAGGTATCACTGAAATGTGCACATAAAAATTCAAGCTAAATAGTCAGCTTCAAACTTTCTAGCACATATTCATTCAAATTTCAATTAAGAAGTGTACAATGCCAAAAAGTGTTTCTTGTGTACGAAGTCAATAATGAATCAGAATTATTTTCTCAGAGTTACATATACATATACTGTATAAATATTAACACTAAAATAGCTTTAATAATGTTTGATTATATTTTTTTCCTTCTAAATTTTAACGCAGGCCTCTAAAATGGTAGGAGCCCACAGGTGAAAGCCTACTCAGCCTAATGGGTAATCCGGCCCTGTTTAGGTATAGTCCCTCTTTCCCCATGAAGCCCCCTCCTTCCTCCTCTATAATTTTTATGGTTTTGTAGCAGTTACGCTAGTTTGATATTCCATAAATAATAATTTACAAACATAGGTGCTTCATAGAGTGCTTTTACAGAAGAGGGAGGCTATTTGCAAGTGTGGGGTGGAGGTGGGGGTCGAATACGAGTATATGTATCACACGCCCAATTCACACATTTTTCTAAAACCATTTTTTGATTTTGATCGTTTTCTTTCATTGTGGGTTCGAGGCAACTACCCCATTCACCCTTACGTTAATCATGCTCGCTGTGACTCCCCTTTCCTTTGCCCTCTATGTATGGATGAATATGGATGAATGCACATATTTACAAAACGGCTGCATATTTTTCTGCCAAGGAACAACGACTGAGCACATAGTCAGAATATTGTGTGCATACTTTAGTGTTGTTATAAAATAAAGTAAATTAGTCAGAGACTAATGGTTTTCTAAAGAGGAATTCTCTTTCAGCAACACAATATGATATGTATGCACATGATCAAGGCCTCTCTGAATTTTGGGCCTTGTCCAAGCTCGGCTTGGGCCCTCGTTTTTTTTCTTCCTTCTTTCTTGGCGAGATGGTTAATCTAGGCCCATGACCACTGTGACCCCCCTCTGGAACCGCCACTGGCACCATATGCAGCCAAGAGTAGCAAAATAATGAACCGAAATTCGCCTAAAACAACGAGTCTTCTTAAAGATTTCATGGTTTTCAAATGTTCGTTTCTAAATTTTCGTATTTATGTGTAAACTAACAAAAATTTTTGAAAATCGTAGGGGGGCTGGGAGACAGCTAAGTAGTGCTCAGCCCGCGTAGCCCTCCCCCCCCCCCACCTCTGATTACGCCCTTGATGGGGGATAGAGTTTTATATGTAAAGAGAGAAGATAAGAGCAAGCAATTATAAAATATAATCCAGAAGTTGTGCTGCTCGAAGATTTTTATGAAATCATTTTTTATTTAGCTCTTAACTGTAGCTAAATCAGAAACGTTAAGCGTTCGATATTAGTAAAGTTTTGATAAAGCGTATAAAGAAATGAATACTGTCTATATCCGAAACTGTATTAAACATCAATTTTTCATCTATCTCACAAGGTTCTTCATGATTTAAAATCTTCAAACTTAAATTTGACTATCAATTTTCTGCCTTGAATTGTTTTTAAGTCACATTTAAACGGTTTATTTTCAGCATCGAAACTTAATACTGCTGGGAAATGGGAATGTCACAATCGTTTGCAGTTTTGCACAATGGGAAAATCTCCCTTATGGTCAGACGTCTACAGAAGAGTCTGTATCTCACAATAGAACAAAAGTGAAAGCTTTTGCTGTACTGATTTAAAAAAGAAAGATTACATTACATGAGAACGACCCTCCTAAAAAAAACGCAGTCCTCTCCCTACTAGAAAGCAATTCCATCATCAATTGTGTCACGGTGTAAAATCTGAAGGGTTCTTGTGGGGGAAAACACCCGTTCTTTTGCCTAGCTATCTGATGGTCATTTGTTTGTGCTTGCGCTCTTGATAAAGAAGGTTGACATCCGTGCCTTACGGCATTACAGGCGCCCAACGTAATTCCTAAATCCCTGTGAAAGAAAAAGCGGAGTGGGAGACAGAAGAAGCTAGCGATACATTCTCTATTTTTAGGATTCTTAAGTTTAACCGATTTGGAGGAAGAAATATGATTTGACACAAAAAAGTTGGAGTGAAGTTTTTGAAGGAGCTCAGCCCCCTGAATAAAAATATTGGGGGGGGCTGAAGCCCCTTCAAGCCCCATGAAGTCGGCGCCTATGGGCAGTACTACAAAACTTCGTGTGTTTCGCATTTTCTCCTGTGTGTTCCGTAACTCCCTAGAGGTTCATTGTTTGTTACAGTTCACAGTACAACTTGTAAAGAGACATTCTAAATTTTTTCGAGTCTCTAGCACAGTTAAATTCTATAAAAACCTGCTCAGAAGTTGAATGATTTCCTAAAAACCGAAAATTTCGTCGAATTTTCTTTCCCCTTTTTCTTCGACCTTCTACGACTGGCTCTTCCCGAGGTTAAAACAGAACTCCTGTGCGGGTGGTCCATTTTTGATCCAGGCACAACTGACTTATCTCGCCCTTCCAAGTCTTCGTCTGGCTGATTGACTGCTGTTTCAGGTCGGCCCATGGACTGTTAGGAATTTACATTTTTAAAAATATTCTTCGGGATTTACCCCATTTCTTTTTTTCTTCTAAAGAGAGCGAGAGAGTCTTCTTAAGGAAATAACTTTGATTTTTGTCTAGTTGTAATAGAATTAGTAAATTTTAGAGTAACATTAAACAGCTGTTATACATACAGTAGTGTTTATAAAGTCTCTATACATTTTTTTTTTCTTAAACGGGCTTTATTCTGAAATTAAAGTTATTGAACACAGAACATAATATAACACTAAATTAGTACAATTCAATGTGGCCCCTCTGAGTATGTAAGAACTGTTGCGACTGTTCCACTGCACTTCGGAACACCCTCTTCAAAGCTTTAGGCTTCGCAATCAGCAGACGTAACTCCCCCTAGACTTTTTCCTATAGGCTTTCGTCAAATCTAAAGTGTACTGAGTGAATATTCGCACCATTAAACAACTGAAACAGCGAATTATGGCTGCAGCAGCTCAAAACACAACATAGCAGAACACTAAATTAGTACGATTCAATGTGGCCCCTCTGAGTGTCTACGCTAGAGATGAGTTCGGGCTCATTTTTTGAAGCCCGAGCCCTCCCGAGCCCGAAGACTTTTAATCCGAGCCCGAGCAATATTATTAAAGTTGGAGCCCGAGCCCGCCCGAGCCCGAAATTTCAGATAAAGACAAATAAAATTAACTACTTCATTAATAAGATACAATAAATTTGAGCTTCACATACCTTCTAGTCCCCCGTGTCGCTATTTTTTAAAATAAGTACGTCTATTTATCCCATGAATCCCTTTTTAAAATCTGTTTCAAGGATAATGTTCAACAAAGGAGAAATTTTTCACGAGCCCGAGCCCGAACGCAATCGTGAATTACAGAGCCCGAGCCTGAGTCGGGCCCAGGCTCGGGCTCGGGCTGAGCCCGTCTCATCTCTAGTCTACGCACAATTGCGACTGTTCCACTGCACTCCGGGAGCACCATCTTTAAAGCTCCGGTCTTCACGATTAGCAGACTTAACTGCCCTAGACTTTTTCCTATAGGATTTCGTCAAATCCAAAGTGTACTGAGTGAAGATTCACAGCATTGAACAACTGAAACAGCGAAGTATGGCTGCATCAGCTCAAATTGCTCCAAGAACCTTATAGAAAATGTTCCGGAATGTAGAGGAACGCGCGGTTGCAATTATGCCAAAACATTCAGGGGGTCCACATGAGTTGTACGAATTTCGTGCTCTTTTATGTTGCATTTTCGTGTAAATAACTTATATTTCAGAATAAAGCCCGTTTAAGAAAAAATATGTTGAGAGTTTATAAACAACCTGTATTTTATGCAGATTGACTGAGACAAGCAAAAGAGAATTTTCAAATCCTAAATACTACGCCCTTCCCACTAGATTTTTCAACTCAAATTTACAATTATTAACCATTTAGAATGTATACAACTGTACAAACAACTTAACTAAAGTACTTTCATTTGTAATAAAAGGGTTCTAAGAAAACCAATGGGCTTGTACTTTTAATGGGAGTTTCCTGTTAATCCAATGTGAATTTAATACTTCTAATTAAATTATTAGATACAATTTTTGCTGTAGTGCAACACTCTATATAATCACATTTTTGTTTAATTTCTGGGGTAGAAAACACTTGATTCTCCTACACAATTTGTAATAAGTTAAAAACATTACGCCACACATAAATATTTTGTATATTTTTAAGAACTGTAGCGCCTCATCTAAGAGCATGTCTCTTCTATCAATAAATCTCTTTCGATCTTTCTCTTGTAACTCATTCTGTCACAAGAAAAGGAGCAAAAAGCACAGGGACATAAACAATGTTCACAACGCAGATCAGTCACCAGTATACAAATAAATCACAATGTTAACTGAAGGGAAAACAACCACTTCTGGCTCATCGATTTCTCATGATTAACGCTCGGCGTTTGATAAATCAGGAAACGTAAATACAATGAATCTTTATGATTCCCTCTATAAATCTCGGTAGCTACGTTTAGTCCTTAATATTCAGAGGAGGAAACAGATGTTGCAAACATATTTGATTTTTCGCTTCCGTATTTATCTGCTGTATACGGAGATATATTATTCGAAGCATAATCAATCTGGTGATATTAAATGCAATTAGTTACTCGTTAAATATAATTACGAAATCATAGAGAAATGCGAGTTGTTGGAATTGTAAGGAAACGTTTAAAAACAATTAATAAGTAGTATTAATAGCATTAAAGGGGATATAGTACATAAAAGAGTAACGTAATGCTATTGAAATAAAATGAAATGATAATACAATGCTTAGAAACAGTTCTTTTAAGGTAAAGGCCTACCTTCGAGACACTTTTTTAGTAGTAATAAAAAAAGTAGAATCAAAGTAGAATTTTAAAGTAGAATTTTAATGAAAATCCATGTTTATAGTTAAAATGAGGTATAAAACTAAAACTTTAAATAGGGTAAGTTGCCCTAAAATGATCCCTTTAAGGTTAAAATTTGTTTTAAATAACATAAATGTTTAAATAAAATGTTGTGAATCTTTATGATTTCCTCTATAAATCTCGGTAGCTACGTTTAGTCCTTAATATTCAGAGGAGGAAACAGATGTTGCAAACATATTTGTTTTTTCGATTTCTTAATAATATCGCTCTTGTGGGCTCGAATTAAAAGTCCTCGAACTCGGGCTTTAAAAAATAAACTTTTGACCTATAGTTATCATATTTTACACTATATTTTGCATCACAAACACCTTCTAATAATATTTTAAAAGCACACTGAGTAGTTAAATAATAGAATTTTGAAAAAGTGACCAAAGGATCTTTTTGCCCTCAACCCAACGGCAAAATGATCCTCCATTTGAAAATAATTTTAAACTACACTAAAAAATTACACACACACGCACACATACACATGTATAAATTGGCGTTTAAATGAGGTTATTTTTAAGATTATGAGAACTCGTCTTGAGTATGATGTGGGATTACGGCCAATTATAGTTACTCGTGGGCTCTAGGCCGGAGGGTGGGGGTAGACGGGCTCGGGCAATGAAATTCACGATTGTATTCGAGCTCGGGTGGACTTGATTATCATGTCTTTAATTTATACAAACGGCGCAATTTATGATATTCTATCAATGAAATAATTGACTTCTATTTATCTATTAGCTGAAATTTCAGGCTCGGTCTCCGACTTAATAATATCGCTCTTGTGGGCTCGAATTAAAAGTCCTCGAATTCGGGCTTTAAAAAATAAGCCTGAACTCATCTCTAGCGGCGTGCCCTCCGTGGGTGTCTTTCTAAGGGGTTCTAACCCGTAACTACGCTAAGTTTCGGAGGAAACCACCGAAAACTACAAACGGTTAGGTCGGCGGACGAGACCTGGTTTTGAACCAGGCATCTTCCGTCTCCCAGTTCAGAGTGCTATGCGCTCGGCCACCAGTGGGGCTCCTGAGTATGAGCTTGCCGTTGTGGTACACTTTTAAAAAATTTTACTACAAGACTGAAACAATAGATTTTATCAAAATCGAATAGGTTTATGTTGCTGATATGGCACATTCACGATACATTTAGTAATCAATATACGATTGATACATTATTTGCTTTTTGTTTCTTCTCCACAACCTTCTCATGAACCTTTCCAAACCCAATTTGCTCTTTTGAGGTAAAATGCAATGTTTAAACAGTTTTTAAAGCAATCAAGACAGCGGTCAAGTCGGCTGATCGCATTTCAGGGGTTGTCCAGAAGGTATGAAAGAACATATATTTTCTCACTTCGGTGATAAACGTTCACATTCGAATTCATGTATACCCTACTAGCAATTTTTTTCGGGTTACCATCGTCCACGTAACGGACCGATGATGTCCCGACTAAAATTGCTAGTAAGGTAGCCCCTAATCATCTTTGTTAAGAGATATATTTTAGACATTTATCTCTTAGGCATGGTAAAAGGCTGAAATTTTGTGCATCACCTCATTGGTGTATGCGGCATATTTTCCTAACTGGAAGTTTTTTTTGTAGGGGGGTAGTATACAATATTTAAAAATGTAACGTTTTGAATTTAATGAGAGGGATTTTTTCTTACCTTATTTTAAAAAAAATTTTCAATTTACGCTGCCCACTTATATCTAATAGATAAAGAACTAAAGCAGGTTAACACCTTTTTGGGACACCCTGTATAGCGGTATTTTCCGCATGCTAAATATTAAGTTACAATTTTAGAAGTAAGTAAATAGCGATGAAATTTGCATTCCCAGTTCCACCAATTATCAGAACTTTAAAACAAATGCACTTTTCCCCGTATTCAGAGTTTTTATTCATGAATTTCAAAAAGTATGTACTTGTTTCAATAAGCAGTTCACTTTGTTGACTGTTTTAAGGATTAGAATAAAAAAAACTACAAAAATAATACGTTAGAATAAAACAATAAAAAAATGTTGTAGGTATTTACTTCACTTTAGAAGTAGTTATCGATATAACTTCGTCAGTTCACTTCACAAGTATTAGCAAGGAAAAAAAAGGGTAATAATAATGTCGTATATTCACTAAAACTGAGAGCACTTTAATAATTTTCTAAACTATGTTATGCATTTTGAGCATTCTAATATAGTAGCTTTCTTTTTCGTTTTTGTAATAAATACCTGCTTTGAACTAAAAACGCGGCTTGCAAAAGGTTATTACAACTTCTTTTCTTACTTAAATTTTTCCTGCGAAATAGTTTTTCCTCAATTAAAAAGCTATTAAAATTTGTGGCTAGATCTTTTTTGTTGTTGTTGCTGTATTCGTTTCCGTTTTATATTCAATTCTACGTTTTGTTATCCGTAAGCCTTCAATAATTATTAGAGGGAACGGAAATATTTCGTTTGGAAAACATTTTAAGAACAATCATTTAACGCTAGAGCAGTTTTAATCGAAAAAGCATTTTTCTGTTTAAAGTTTAGTAATAAATATCGAGACTGAATATATGCATGTTAGCGAAATAACTCAATATTAATGAGAAAAGAAATAGTTTTCGGTTTGTTTTTGATCTCTTGAATATTTTGTTGGTTTTATTTCTCTATGATTCTTGATACGCACTTGAAAGATTTTGCTTTCATGTGTTTTAATAATAGTTTTCTTTTTAAATCTCAGTTAAGGCATTTCTGAATTAGCACTTTTCTAGTAACTAATGATAAGCTTCATTTTCAGACTACCCTCTGTATTTAGTTTCGTATAAATAAACATTCAATTATTTTTATTGAAGAGTACAGTTTTAATAATTAGAAAATTTAACGAAAGAAAAAAGACCAATTAAAAGACTAAAAAGTTGAACTTGAAAAAATCATTTATATTTGCCTTTTTTAATATTCCTAACCTTTTACAGACCGTATTGAGATCCAGGCATATTTTAAATTAGTTTTTTTTTCCTTACATATTTAGTCTTCTAATGCGTTAGTTAAAGGATATTAATCATTTAAATGGGTGGAATTTTTTTATTAGGTTGTAACGAAAGTTTCCCGCCACAGCAAATTTCGTCTGTGCAAACAGTTCGCGTTGTCGTGTTAGCTCATATTTTGTCAAGCGAGTTTTGTCATTTTAAGTAGGGGCGGCCCTAAGGAACTTGACGACCCCTGAAAATGTAAAAAGATGCCCTTTTATGCTCTAGATAAAGTTTTCTCAATTTTTATGCTCGAAATGGCGCCCTTTCGAAGATAGCGACCCGATGCGTTGCTTACCTTGCTTACCGTGTCGGGCCGCCCTAATCGAGAGCTAGCTAAGGAATACGTTAGTGCCATGCCCATCAGTCGTGCTATGCATCGCATAAACTTAACCATCAAGTTTAGTCGCTGGCTGAATGTGTTGATTCAAGTAGATTTGGCGGAAAACTTTCGTTACAACCTGATAATACAATTTTCACTGTGTTTCCAGTTGGGAGCATGGGTCATTTCTGAATATAATTTACATTACGAAAAAGACACTCGAAATATTGGTGTTAAACGATAAAATAAATAAAAACTTTTGCGAATAAACACACATAAAATGTTACTTATAACAAGATATGATCCTTTTAACTGAAAATTTACTGAAAAACAGTGGGGCTGAAAAAGTTTTCAGTTCCCACTGTTTTGTGAGACGAAGGGCTTTGACTGATGAAGACTGAATAAATTTTCAGTCGAAACGATAGTATATTGTTATAAGTATCTTTTTATGCGTTTCTTTTCATAAAGTTTTTATTTATTTTATAATTTACATTGTTTTCAAAAACGGAATATACTGATGGGTAATTTAAATAAGTGAAATATTAATAAATAATAAAAGATTTATTTTTAAATTTAAGTAAAATTTGAAGGGAGGGGGAGGATGTATCATAGCTCTGTAAAAATTTATGAAAATGGTTATTTTCATGATTTTTTGAAAGAATCACTTTTCAAATTTTGAAAAAAACCCTGAAATTTAAATATTTAAACCATTAACTAGGTTTTAGAATAAGTCCTGTTTTAAAACGGCTTATTTCTACTAAAATCTCCGCACAACAGCAAAATTGTTTTTGCGTAATTCCCTGAAAAATGTTTACGGCAACATGTCCGTTATATCTTTTCCAAGACTAGGTAAACATGCATGGAATTTTTCTAACAGGTGAGAATAAAGCAAACCTGCCCACGTTTTCTGTTATAGGAAGGCTCATTAGAGGAGCTGTGTGAATCCAGGCAGTGAGTGGCCTTAACAGTATTTATACACCTGTTGCATAAATTGTGACTCTATTGAAACTGTGGTCACGGAGGGGGTGTCATGGAACTGTATGAGGAAACCTGTGTGTGTACTTTCACACAGATTTGGGCATTTTTATGCAGATCTTTTCAGGGAAAGCACGCAGGCAGTTTCTCGTTCTGCGTGTAAACAAAGAATGTGAGCGGCATTTCCCCAATTATGGTCTTCTTTTACAACACGCTTATCTGTAAAGTATTTGTTCAGGTGCTGGAAAAATACAAGCATAGAAGCTGCCGAAAGAGTCTTTGCCATTTAGACTTTCCGCTTGAATTTCTAGGAAGTATTTTGTAATTTGTCTATACAGGGTGTCCCCAAAATGTGGTTATAACGTTTTAATTCTTTATCTAATAGAGATAAGTGAGCAGTGTAAATGGGAAAAATGTTCAAAATAAGGCAGGAAAAAAAGATTACGCTACGAAAAAGTGTCTCTCAATAATTATCAAAAGTTAAATTTTTAAAATTTGTATACGATCATCCGTAAAAAAAAAAAATCCCTGATTAGTAAAATGTGCTCCGTACACTATTCAGGTGACATACAAAATTTGAGAATTATATCCTAAATAATGTCAGAGGTATGAAGATAAATATAGGGTAATTCCGCACATTTTTTGGATTTGTATAAAAAAAAATCCCAGGGTGTACAGATGCGAAAAAAAGGAATGTCCCACTTGCTCTTTATTTCGCCGCCGTTCGTCATACAGGAAAGTTATATATACCATTCGTTTGCAAATAACGCATACTTTAATTTGCTATTAATTTAATTTGCATAAGGGGCCGTCTTCATATCTAATTCTGCATCAACTTTTTTCCACAATGGCAACACTGTATTTTGACTTTATTAAACGAAAGAAAACTTTCAAATTACCCTGAATACAAATTTTCACCAATTTTCTACGATAATGTCCGGAGATATTGCGAATTATTTTTTGCGTGTTTTAAGGGACTTTCTACAAATTGAAAAACGCTATTTGTAGGTTCCGAACTTTTCGCATTTCATTCATTTCGCTCAAGAGAGTTAAAAGAAATAAACATCATTTTCAAGGAAAATATTTTTTCCATCTCTCAAAGTATTTTGTAGTAAGAATATCAAGGGTGGAAATTTGAATATTTAAACAGTGGTTCAAATGACCCGTGAGTTCATAAGTTCTTTGGTTCGTACACATGATTTGAAGGAAAAATGCAAAACGTTTTTGAAAATCTTTCTAATTTTGAAATTGTTATTAAGTATTTCCCTTGATGGTTCTCTTAGACAGGTGAAATGTTGGCAGGAGTGAGGCTCTCTGCTCTTCTACTACAAGCATGAAAGTTACTCATGCTACGGTCAAACTTGAAGAATCGTTTCATGATTGAAAATTTATTTGTTTGAATTCCATGTAAAAAACGCAATTACTTTTTTGCTGACCCAATATTATCACTGTGTTTGTTATTTCACTTTCTTCATTTAATATTATCGTCTGCAAAGTGCAATATTCTTATAAGACTTTTGGCGGAATTTTAATTTATATTCAGATGAAAATTTAGACAGAAAAACGTGATTTTGAATGTTTTTTTTTTTTTTTTTTTTTTGAATGTTTGATAAAGTATGGGGAAGTCCAAAGACCCAATGTTTCCAATATTAAAGAAGGTCAAATTCATGCCTCGAATATTGAGGATGTTAGATTTTTCAGAAATAGGACGTTGTATTAGAAGACATACATCTACTGCATCTAATTCTATACATGGAAAACATTTCATTTGGTGGGATATGTTAGCGGACGCAACAATTGGCGCTTTATAGAATCACCATCAAAATGTAAAAACCTCTAATTTTTTTGCTTCAAAATTTGATATTTTTTAATACTGCTATCTTTTACTGTTTTGCACAAAAGAAATCTAATTTACGTTTATTTTATGCAATTTTCAAAAAATTGTCACTTAATAAATTTATATATGGTCCCTTAACTCAAGAAAATAACATATTTTATTTAATATAAATTAAACTACCGAACATAAAAATTTGAAATTTTGCACAGCTATGTAATATTACTTTCTGCACCTATTTCCATCGAAATTTGGCTATGTTTCTATTCATAATTTTTTTTAATATTAATTTAATAATTTATTATTAATATTTTATTTAAAATCATAATAACATTAAATTATGTTTGTGTCGTTTAGTTCTAATAGTACGAGTAAAAATCAGCTTCTTATTATCAATATTATATGAGATATGATTTAAAGTATGAAAAAATATTTTAACATATAGGGAGGGGAATTTTGGGTGCTCATAACTCACCCATTTTCCGTTCAAATTTATTGAAAATGGGTATCCGGGGTTAAAATGAGCTAAATTTTTGAAATATGAAGTGAAATATAGGGGTTGCTATTGGGGAAAAAAGTTGGTGTGAATTTTAATATGTAGATGGCCCCTTATGCAATTTTTATACATAGCAAATTAAAGTGTACATCAATCGAAAACGATTGGTATCTATCTGTAACTTTGCTGTAAGACGATCGACGGCCGAAAAAAGTACAAGTGGGACTTTTTTTCCGCAGCTGTACATTAGAGATGAGACGGGCTCAGCCCGAGCCCGAAAGCCCGAGCCCGAGCCCGGGCCCGACTCGGGCTCGGGCTCTGTAATTCACGATTGCGTTCGGGCTCGGGCGGGCTCGGGCTCGTGAAAAATTTCTCCTTTGTTGAACATACTCCTTGAAACAGATTTTAAAAAGTGATTCATGGGATAAATAGACGTACTTATTTCAAAAAATAGCGGCGCGAGGGACTAGAAGGTGTGTGAAGCTCCAAAATTTATTGTATCCTATTAATAAAGTAGTTAATTTTATTTGTCTTTAGCTGAAATTTCGGGCTCGGGCGGGCTCGGGCTCCAACTTTAATAATATTGCTCGGACTCGGGCGGGCTCGGGCTTCAAAAAATGAGCCCGAACTCATCTCTACTGTACATACAATAAAATAAATCATGCTGGGTTATTTAATGTAGAATACAAAACATGTATACTATTAAAACAAATATAAAAAAATAATTAATATTTTTTAACAATTTTTTTCCAAAAACATTGCACTGCGGGTGAGACGCCGCTCTTGTGCTGGAGTCATGTCGCGACAATCATAAGAACGAAATAATAATTAAAAAATACTCGGGAAAATATTCATATCTGTACTATGTAATAACAAAAAGATACTAAATGAGTGCAAAGAGACGTATTAATACGTTTAAATCAATATGAGTCTGGCAACTTAGTTCACTACTAAAATTGAATACTTACTTTTTTCTTATATTGAATTAATTATTGATTAATATCATAAGTCACACACATAATTCATATTAATAATTTAAAAAAAACATATAATTATAGTAAATTATGTTTGGGCAATTTAGTTCTAATAGTTTGGGGGGGGGGGGGAGTTAGATCTTAAGATCGATTTTAAATAAGATATAAGCCGAAATATGAAAAAATATTTTAACATAGGGGGAGAAAAATTTTCTAAGATCATAATTCATTCATTTTTAGTTCAAATGCATTGAAAATTGGTATCCGGGGTTAAAATGAGCTAGCTAGCTAAATTTTTGAAAAATGAAGTGAAATCTAGGAGTTGCTTCTGGAGGAAAAAAAAAAGTTATTGCGAATTTAAACATGGAAGTGGCCCCTTATGCAAATTTTATGTACAGCAAATCAAAGTGTACGTTAATCATAAACTAGCTATTAGTGCATGTAACTTTGCTGTAAGAGGAACGATAGCCGAATAAACTCCAAGTGGGCGGTTTTTTCCGCAGCTGTACATACATGTTAGTTTTAATTGAGGTCAGAAAATAAAGAAAATAAAAATTTTGAAAAAAAAAAGATAATACATATGTTTAACAAATTATGTTATTAATATCGTAAACCAAATTCATTTTGGAAGTAAACAAAAGTTGAATTGACGAGATTTAAAAATCACGTAATTCCAGGTTCGCGTAAGTCCAGATATTATTGTATACATTTTCAAATTTTTTTTTAATTCCGAAATTTCTTGCGTATATTAATTTCTATCTGAAAAAGTAAAGAAAATAAAATAAAAAAAGAGCTTTTCTTGAGTAGTTAAGTTGTAATACTAAGTGAATTGTTCGCTATAAAAATCAATATAAATATGTAACTCTGCAAAAAGCAAAGCTTTTCTTTTCAAATTAAACTTTTTCTTAATATAGATAATTTTCTTTAAACTCTAATTAAATATCGAGCATCATCATAAATAAAAAGTAATATAAATGAAAATGAAAAAAACGATAGAAATGATTAAAAAACGATTCAATTATCAAAGCTAATTAAATAACGCTAAAATTTGATATCGAAATTAAATAATTCGATATTGATCGAAACAAAATAAAAGTACGGCAGCCAGTGAAATCCTAATCAATTTATTTATTAATTTTTGTTTCAAAATCTGTCTATAAATGTTTGAAATATAATTTTTTTTCGCTAATGGGTTATGATATTTAAAATTTTATTTTTGAGTTCTCAAATTGATTTTCAGACTAAGTTTTTATATACTTGATGTAACAATATAAAGATTGTGGGAACGATATTGACATCCTCATAAAGGAGTCCTAATAGCTAAACCAACGAGTTCAGTTCCGCAGTGGACCATTCGGATGAGCTCGATTCCCATAAGAACATCGAAAATGTAACACCGCCGACCTTGGCCTGCTCTAGGTGATAACTCTTTCCGACTGGATTGCTATGGGACAATGTACGCTGAATGAAGCTGGTACATGCTGAATATCTTGTGGCTCCAATGTCCTCAGTGTTGAAACGATACTTCTGGGGGGTGCCCATCGAGGTGCTAGTCTCTCACGGGAAATGGGTCAAAATTAGGAGACCTCGAGTTAAATTGTACTTTCTCCCACTGGGACGCATTAAAGCAAAGCTTTTCTGCATTAAAATGGAAGCCGCTCATTTCCCCTTTGACCGTCGCACATAGAGGATCTGAGATTAGTGATGGGCAATCTAGTTCATTTTAGTGAACTAGTTCTGAACGAACTAGTTCACGCCATGAACTAGTTCTTCGAAATAGTTCATATGAACTATGGAGATTTAATAATGAACTATATGAACTACGTAGTTCGTAATGAACTATCTAGTTCAAAATGAACTATGTAGTTCAAAATGAACTAAGTAGTTCAAATGAACTATCTAGTCCAAAATGAACTATGTAGTTCAAAATGAACTAAGTAGTTCAAATGAACTATCTAGTTCAAAATGAACTAAGTAGTTCAAATGAACTATCTAGTTCAAAATTAACTATGTAGTTCAAAATGAACTAAGTAGTTCAATAAACTAAATAGTTCAATGAACTAGATAGTTCATTGTGAACTATGCATTTTGGGATGAACTATATAGTTCATATTGAACTATGTAGTTCGCTATGAACTATATAGTTCTTGGTGAACTATCTAGTTCATTACCGGAAATAGTACAGAACTATTTCCATTGGTCTCCGTACTGGAAATAGTTCAGATCAATTTCAGGTACGAAACCACGCGCGGAGCACGGCTGATGCATGGTTTCTCTGATTTGTCGGGATCGGGAGAGCTTTTTTTTTTTTGTATCGGAGTGTTTTTTGACGTAGCAGTGGCGTACCCAGAAATTCATTTTGAGGGTGCGTATTGTCATTACCATAAGGAGCACTGTAGTACTAGGAAAAATCTAAAGAATATGCTAGGGGAAGTCGGAGGTTATCGGTAGGCTATCGGTATTGTGAAAAATTTTGTAACAAACTGAAATCTTTCAAGTGAATTAAGTTCTGAGGTGTTTGATAACTTAAGATGACTCCCCCCCCCCCTCCACACACACAAAAGAAAAAAAAAACGGTTCAAATAATGTCCACTTAAGATGTAAAATATTGCAGTTTCAAAAATTTATTACTGTTACTTGAAACTGCTATTTAATGCACAGGCGTCGAGTTATAAGAGTCCATGGGGCTTGAGCCTCCTTAATAAATTGTGAGTTGGGGCTGAGCCCACCACAGTAGCGTACCCAGAGGGGGTGCAACATATGCACCCCCCAAGATTTATTCTCAAATTAGAAATGATGAATGATGAGAGATATTTGAAATGGTAAGAGAAAAGATGAATTTTTTCTTGCTCATCCCCTCCCCCCCCCCCATCAGGAAAGAGAATGCATGATTCTAGCTAAAGGGCTAAAGGAATGCCTGAAAAAAGAATAGAAAGTGTGTAATCACTCTAAAAATGTGCTTTTGTGTTTATGGGTCCAGTGCTCAGCATTTGTAGACGGAGGAGAAAGAAGAGGGGTGCATTCCTATAGAATATTTATGGAAGATGCCTCCTATAGTTATACGAACTATAGTTCATTTAGTTGAACTATTTAGTTCTTTAGTTCATTGTAGTGAACTAGTTCGTTCATGAACTACCCATCACTACTCGAGATTAATCGGAGGGCGTCAGAAAGAACAAACAGAAACAATTTTTCGCAGTCGAAAGATTTTGTTTTGTGTACACTGCCATTCAAATATCCAGCAGACGATTTATTTGTGAATAATAATAATAATAATAATAAACTGTAATCTGGAAAAACTATTTTAAACGTATTGGAATCCCCCAACTTTATGACGTAATTTTCACATGCAAATGATTCACTTTTTTGACTCTCGGAAAAGGAAATGAAATGGTGCTGAAAGTAGCGAAAAATCGCTTTAAAATGAGGGAACGGGGGCATTTTCAGATTTTTAAAGTAGAGCAGATTGTTTTCTATATTTTTGTACATAGTTGTGAAAAATTTCAAGCAGTTATTAGGCTTTTTGTCCTTGACTTTGTAATCTTTTTGCAGTAATGACGAAAAAAGTTTTATCTTGAAGTCAGGGATCAGTGCAACTATATACAGTGTTGCAGAATACGCTGCTAGTTTCCGGCGTTCGTCCTTCTAATGTCCAGTTGGTACAGAAAATTCTAGTAAAAAGTCCACTGGTCAGGATGGAACACAACTTTATTCTAGAACTTCGTGGAACAATCAGCTGTACAAAATTCACAAGCACAATCAAACAGTAATGTGCTTTTAACAGTCCGCTTAGATCTGTAGCTCTCACAAATGCTGTATTTCTCATACAAAATAAGACACTTTTACAGGCAAAAATTCAGTGAAAATATTCAAGGGATATCTTTCACAATCCCTTAAGACACAGCAATGAAGAATTTACACACAGCACTTTAAAAACAGCTTCTAAAAGCAAGCGAAAGTAATGCTTCTATAGCACTATCAATTCACAGAGCAAAGCAAGCGTACTCACTCAGAGCTCAACTCACACTGAGCTGGGGCTTCTGAAACACGCCTATATTTATACCCGACGCAGAAGCTACAAGAATCTTCGAGAAAGTCTATTTCTCGAGGATTCCACATAAAGCCGGAATTTTGATTACGTCATAGAAGAGAAATGTTAGGTTCTTATGCGTTTTTAATGCGGGAAAACCAACTTTCAGGCCCCATTGGGAGAATCGCGCCAAATGACCAAAATGTCGTCAAGCTTGGCGACAAAAATAAGTCCCCAAAAGTGAAGTTACCGAAGACCTAGGACCAAAATTTCTCGAGATTTCTAGAAACCCCATAGAAAAACAAAGGGCAAACCGAAACCTCCGTATCTCCGGTTCTAGTTGACTGATTTTGATGCAACAAAAAGCAAAATTTAACTATTTGAAACGTAGAATACGAATTTTGAACTATCTTAATTCCCAGAACAGCGGGTTGCCCCGAAAATTCGTAACAATAGTAGGATGATACGCTTTAAAGAATAACTTCTAAAAGAGCGCAATGTATTGGGAATATTTTGAGTGCTCCTGTAGAAAAACTATAAATGCTACATAGATCATTTTCAATAGGGTACATGGTACTGTAGATAAGAATAACATATAGAAATTTCGTAGAAATCAATGCATATTTAGGCGAGTTAGAGCACGGACGTACAGACGGACGGACAGACAGACAAACCGAAATCATAAATACTTTTCTACCTTCTTGGAAAGTGTTAAAAAAGCTAGATCTTCGGGGGAGAGAACGAAAACTTTCAAGGTAAAGGCGCAGGGCCCGTTGCATTAGCTACTTCTGCTATATTGCTAATCCGGCACTGGTACTAACTAATATGTAAAAGACCTATAATCTGTACAAGCCATAAATAGTAGAATTATAAAATTGGATGATCCAAAAGAAAAACATTGATTCGACAGCAGAAAACACGATAAAGAATGTACGTAAGTTGCCTTTTAGAGGTAAAGACTGAAATTATTCCCGATTATTAAAAAACAAAACAAACAACCACAGATATTTTAGCAGTACGCTTCATCTGAAGGAGACGTTTTGTCTAGTCACGCTTGTCACTTTCACACCTATAGTCACACACTAAGCAGCTAGTATATTAGCTTAAGTACTGCTAGTATACTAGCTTAAGTACTGAACGGTTGACAGCGTTATTTCAAAAATACGTGTTGCCTGAAGGAATCTTTCAGAATTAAAAATAAAAGATTAGTCGTTGTCTACTTATACTAGTCTATATTATATGTTTTTCAAAGAAGAACAATCATAAAATAAAGATATCTGTTTATTGGTAAGCATTCAGCTGCATGTGCATTTTTTAAATTATTTTTTAAAAGATAATATTTGAACTCTGTGCGTTTTCAAGTTATTAATTAAAGAGTTTTCTTGGATTTGGACAACTTGGAACGGAACGCAGCAAAATCAGTTACAATATGCGACAGTCGACAAAAACCGTTATTTAAAAAAAACAGCATATTTTAAACTGAGTAATCTCGGCAAGTTAAGAATAATTGATAAGCATGCAATTAAATGTAATCTGTGTAAAAACTTTGTTAGTTTACAATACTAGAATTTTTATAGATTCATTGTGTGTTATGCAGGCGCTCTAATAATGTTAGAAACTGCTATTTTAAGTTTAAAATAGATGCACTTGTTGACTATCACTACCAACGTGGTTAAGTCTTGTCATCCGTTTAATTTGATAGGGAAACCTATCCTTCAACCAATCAATGCAGAACATTTTAAGGTAAATTAATAATAATAATCTATTCCACATAATATCAACACATCTTTCATGATTTAACCAACACTGTCATATATCTTTGCACGAATATCTTTTAATTCAATCAACCGCTTATCATAAATCACTTTGGGCCGAAACTTAATTGCATTCCTACTGTTCATCATTGATTTATGCAAATACAGCTGATATCATTTACAGGCATTATGATATACACCTCAATAATTTCCACTTTAAGTAAATGGCGACATGTATTTATAAAGTCATTTATATTAGAGGAACTGTTAACTCCCTTTTGCTATTAGATCTTTTAAAATGTGTATCAGCTCTTCACTGTTTTGTGCAAGGGGATATCCAAAATTTATGAATGTAAACCTAGCATTAATATTTAGCTTAGGAGTTATAGCTGATTCCCAAATACGCGGAATTCAACTATGAATTTATTAACCCTTTGAGGCGCAACCCTTTCTCAATGCTGAAAAAAAGGCAGCTGTTGCCATCGCTCGACTTAACTACCAGCAGATGGCGGACGATCGAAACGTTCATTGCGTGCCATCTAGAGACCTTTTTTTGACGCAGCTGGCTGTGCGCGCGATCGTCCGCCATCTTGCTCGTAGTTAAGTCGAGCAATGGCAACGACTGCCCTTTTTTCAGCATTGGCCAATCTTTCCAACTGTTCTCGCATTCTTCCATTTTCCAGCAATGTCAGTACTGTTAAAAATAATCGTTACCATTTTTTAAGGGGAAATGACGGGCTAAAAAGTAAAGGATTCTCGTGGAGCTATGTCACCCGCTACTATTTTTATAGAAATAAAATCTATTCTTCAAAACGTCAGAGTTTGGTGTTCCCAGAGCGGGGACACTGCGCTTTAAAGGGTTAAGATATCGGATTGTAATTTCCAATAACAGGTATAAATTTAATCCTAAAATGCATGATTTTTTTAAATGATCTGAAAATAAAATTCTAGCTTCATGTAGGCTTACTCATGATAGGAAAAAAATATTTTTTTTATATTTCAGCATGTAGTTTCCCAGAAACCTCATGAGAAAAATTCAAATTCGGAAACTTAGAGTGTCCACCTATAGCTCTCACAAAACAGAAGAAAGTAATATAGCCTAATTCTACTTTATTTAGTCCTAATACTACTGTTTTTTAATAGTTTTGTATTTATTTTCATTTGGCAATAAAAATTAGAAGCAATTGAAATTCGCTCAAAAATTTGTTCCGCGAACTGGATGCAGAATTCATACTTGTTTGCCCCAAAAATAATTTTGCCATAGATTTTAAAAATCTAAACAAATCCCATAATGATTTTATATTTCTTTTAAATGCATGTTTTAGCCAAAAAAAAAAAAATTATTACGTAAAAATGAGAATGTAGTCATGTTGGCTACAGCATGCACTTTAGGGTTAATTTTTGTTATATGTAAGGAAATTAATGTAACGAATGTATGCTAAAAATATAATATAAGGTTTTATCCTAAGTTGTACCCATTTTTAGGAATCGCTTTTCCCTTCTCAAATCATTTTGAAATGCATTCCTTTTAATTTTTTTTCTTAAATTTAAAAAAATACTAATTATAAAGAAAAGCTATCCATGCTTTTGAATATATTCCAATCGATTCCAAGTTGAATATATACAATCCTTTAACAAAAAATGCATGAAAAGTTAAATGAAATTATTTATTTTCCGGAAGCAAATATACTTTTTCAATTTATTAGGGGGGGGAATGCAACGTTAAATGACCACATGACACATTTCTTTATATTATTATCAAAACAAATAAAAACTAAAGATTCTTGATACATTTGTGTCCCTCCTTCTTCAGAAAAACTGTACAACCCATTTATCCAATGAAAAGTTAAACTAAAATCTTATTTTTCTGGAAACAAATACAGTTTTTTAATCTAATTAGGGGGGGAGAATGCAACTTTAAATGGCCATATGACACATTTCTTGATATTATTATCAGAACAAATAAAAATTATACATTTGCCTCCTTCCTTCTTCAGAAAACCGCACAACCCTTTTATCCAATTTTAACCCCAAAATATTTTATTTTTTTTAAATCGCTTCTAACACCCTATCTTTTATATCTGGAAATAATATTATCATAAATCATTTTTCCTCACCATTTTTGCGGACACTTCTCCTTCCCGTCTCCAGACAGACAGTGACATAAAAATAAATAAATATAAGACGACAAAAATAATTTTCGAATACTTGAAAACGCTTAAAAGCAAAAGAAATGGGCATATCTCTCAACGCCTGAATGCACAAGGCTCTGGAGCATTTACTGGAGTTGCCATTTCAGTAATAATAATAAAAGCTTCAAACAACAATTTTAAATCATAGAGTTAAGAGAAAAAAAATGTCTGGGAGCCATTAAGACCTATTTTCAAAATCATTTCGAGTTAGTTTTTCTGGTTGTGAGATCTTAAGTCTTTCTTTTCTTTTTCTTTTTCGTTGTGTATAAACTTGGGTTTTTTTAAAGCTTGCCAGTTTTGTTTGGTGTAAAGTAGAGTTATTCCTCTTAAAAAAAAAATAAATAAAGTATTTATGGTAAAAGGTTTTTTCGGTGTTTGAGCAAACTTAGTGCAATAAAGAAAAATGTTATTTCGCGCTTAAGATATGATACTTTATTCTTTTATTGATAACGCAATGTGTTTTGGATTTCAGATAAATCGTTAAATTAAATTATGCGTCAGTGTGCATAATAAGATGTCATCTGATTGAATAAGACATAAGAACACATCAGCTAAGATAAAAGTTCTTTATGTGCGTTATTTCCTCACTTTGGTTTCATGGTAATTTAAAACCATTCAATAATCATGAGGCTTTCAATAATGGTTGATAGGTATTGAAAATTTTAATTACTTAACGTTAATGAAAGACTTAATAATCATTTTATGGTGATGAGATTCAATAGTTACTGGCTAATAATGATGCATCAAGCAATTACCTTAATGCGATTTATTAGTAATATTATATTATTGGAGTACACTCAACAAAATTTTGCAGTTCATGTCATTTGCTACTGTTTTGAATCTAATTGCATTTCTCAACAATCATATACATTTCCAACGATTGACATTTTAATTTACACCGAGTACTTTGATCTAAATGTTTGTTTGTTTGTTTATTTGTTTCGCTTGTTATTCCTAGATAATTTCATTCGCATGAAAATGAAGGTGACTGAGACCTAACAGTTAACTGTTGGTTTCAAAGAGTCATGCTTAAAAGTTTTATCTGGCCTTTGGACTAGCAAGTGTGATAACCAATCAGTTACTAGTTTGCCTTAGAGTTAAGAAGTGAAATAACATAAAGATGACATACTTTCTATTAGATATTTAACTCCGTGATAGAAACACAGGATCGGCTAATGAAAACTTTCATATTTTCTGGAATGTTAGATCGCATCAAGATGACTGAGAACTACATAACAGTGTTTACTTTCGAAGACTCTATTCATCAAACAACACACTCATCAACAATCGTCTTTTAAGGGTTGTAATTTTGAATCATGTAATTTTGGAAGAACGATTTCATCATTGCTGCAGCACTTTGAGACAAGCTATTTTCAAGTTTGAGTTTTATTTCTCGAGAATTTCAGTTCAGTCAAGATGTTCTTGGTGGGGAAATGTGTACTTAAATTCAATTTTTCTAGAGAATAACATTCATTATTTTATGGATATTTGTTGACAATTTCTAACCCGTGCGATTGATGGGCTCAGTAAGAGGTTAGGAATTGTGATAGTCCAAACTAACTTGAACGTTTTCCAATTCGCACTAGTCAAAAATTCGGATATAAAATAGAACAAGAATGATAAATCATGCCTAATGCATGTGTTATAAACCAGCTTCCAAGACAATCTTATCCTCGCCAGCACTAGCGCTTAACGAATAATTTGCCTGTGTTCACTTTCTCCTTCACAAAGGCAGCGCGACAGATTTCTTCTCTCTGTCCATCATTGCTTTCTTGCGTGTGTCATTCAATGCTCCGCTGCGGCCCAGTAGGCTCAATGAACATTTTAATTATTTGTTTATTTTTTGTTTAAACATTCATTTATTTATATCTTTTATTTTCAAAAACTAATTACTGTCTGACATATTTGAGCTTTTAAATTAGAGAGAGCTTTACTTTGCCACGCAACTAAATTAAGATAATTGTAAAACACTCTACAACACATGGATCACTTTGCTATGTGCTTCTGAATTGTTTTGATATAATCTACTGTCACTAAAATATACTGAAATGTTTTTAGTCTCCCTCTATATAGATCGACTTTACATGACTATGCACACAGATATATACCAAGTATCGCTACCGCTTGCGCAAACTACTATGTGAACACTGCTAACTCATGTACTAAGTCCACACACAATACTACGTTACTCACTAATTAAAACGAATCTCAATTACATCGCTATATGCTATCCAAAACGGTGTTTGCTCGCATCAGATAATATAATTAGTTTTAAAAGTTCTTGAAATATAATAAAAATTCTATGGTTGCTTTTCAAATGGTTATCTTATCTTTCATGAAAAATACTCATTTGATACTGATATATTTTGATAAATACTTTTCTAAAAACACACTGATTATTTATGCAACCTACACGCTTAAAAAAGGAATTAAATTTCTCTCTGAAGGAGCTGAAATGACTCCGAATGATTCAAAGCCGGAAAGTTCGTGTTGATTTTCAGTCCTGAAGAGCGAATTTTTTTTTAAGCGTATAGTTAACTAAAATTTACTGTCTTCAATACTTTTAGTTAACTGATCATTACTTGGTGCTTGAAAATTGCTTTTGGGACTTTTAATTCTCAACAGTTTGTACACACGATGGCAAATCTTACAATGCACATGTACGCATGTTCAGTATTCAAAAATTCAGAGGGAATTATGAGCCAGATAAAATAGCGAAACCTCACATTTAAATTAATGATTTTCTGCAATTTTCGACACACGACTTCATGACACACGACTGACACACGAAATATGACTGACAAGTCTTACGAGACAAACTAAACTCATTGCGCATTAAAATAAAAAAAGCACAACTTCCAGCAGTTAAGTGGCAGATCATCCTATATGTACGCATGCCTATATATTCATGTACATACGTTCTTATACATAAGGATCTTGTACATCCTATATGTACAATATTCTCAACTCAGCAGTTTGTACACACGATACATCGTCCCAGATTACGCATGTACGATTTCCAAATCCTCACGGATTTCTGTCTGGCAATAAAAAGAAAAAAGAAAACTGATATTTAAATTAATGATTTTCAGCAATTTTGAAGAGGATATAAAGTCATAAACGTGCACAAAATATGACTGTAAATTCTTGTGGGACCAATTTAATTCATAGTATATAAAAAATAAAGGGGAAAATAAATCAAAATCTTGAAATGTTTCTTGCGTGACTAACGAGATACGAGTTCGTTAAAGATGTTTACAAAATGCCGAACTTGAAAACGAAAAATGAGCAAAAATAAATTGCGATGTAAATCGTTTGGTTGATTTAAAAATAAATGATAACTATTTCTTAACGATGCGTAACAATAACATTTATAAAGGTTTCTACCAGTGTAGATGATAAAAGTAAAAATAACATCTGAGCGTATTAAGTATACGGCAAGCAGTTTTCCTGCCATATCCTTGACTAAAAATTCCTCATACTCTGAAAGCATGAAATTAATTTTCGATGCTAATTATTGAAAGAAAAGCTTTTTTTGTAGAATCAGTTTCTCCTTAGATATTTGTTTTTTTTACTTACGAAAATCACAAGCGTGAAATTGAATATCGTTTCTTTAACAAATAACAGCAGCGAATACCATCTGCTGTGTTTTACAATTTACCGAGTATTAATGCTAAACACCATTTGATGCTGCTACGGGAACGAAATTTATTTCGCTGTCAGGTTTTTAACTTCCTTGTGCGAGCAAAGGACATACTGTAATCGTGAAAAATTTCTGGTACTCAGTTTTTGGCAGAAAAGATCGATTTTGACAACTTTCTGCGTAAAGGTTCAGCGTACTTATACACTGAAAAAAGGTTCTGTTGATACAACAAAAATTTGGGCGGCGATATTTCAACCAAATAATTTCGTCGATTCAACAAAATTTTTGTTAATTAAACAAAATATTTTGTTAATTAAACAAAAAAGTATTTGGTTGAAATAGCGCAAACAAAATTTCTGTTGAATCAACAAAATGTTTTTTGTAATTCAACAAAACATTTTTTTTTTCTGTGTAAATATTGTAGGAATGAAATCCCTCGGCTAACACACCAACGCCACTTACTCTTGCAGACGGCAATTGCAAAGATTATCCAGGGCAATTTCTCTTATAGAACAGAGGCAGGCGGCTCCAAGACGTGTGTGAGAGCAGACGTGCTCTCTGCTGGATGATAATGTTTCTAAAAGCACTGTATTTAACCATGTCATTTTGTGAAATAAAATAGTAATCAAGACCATACTACCGTGATCCATGCCGGCATCCCCACAAAATTTGGGGCTCGGCCGGGATTTAATTCGAATTTTCAAAAAAAAAAAATGTTTTTGACGCCACTGCAGGGTGCCTTGAACGGAGGGCTTTTAAAGAAGCTCTAAATTATATTCCCGTTACACCTGCAGGAAACCGACCAAAACTCTATAGATAGTTAGATCGACAGGCGGGAGGTCGACCCGAACTCGAGACCTTCAGATTTCGGGCGTCTACCATGTTCAGAGTCTCATAAACTTGACCATGGGAGCTGGAAGTAGGAAATGTTTTAAGCTTACTAAATGTTGTAAGGCAACAAAAACTCTTCAGCTCACTGCAAAAACTTAACTTTTCGTAATAGCGGTAAAAATAATAGCTGTTGCAGTTTCCGCTCTTAACTTTAAAAAAAATTGAATCAACAACGCAATGAGAAGAACAAATAAATTATGCATAACTTTTCTTGTAAGCATTCTGAAATTTCATATGCCACCTTACAATACTCCCGAGATCTGAAGAAACTCTGAAGTAATAAATTTTTAAATATCCGTAGCTAAACTGACCGCAGGGATTGTCGATCATCGCGGTTAATTGGGATAATCTCTCGGCAATTGCCAAGCGTAGTGCGACTTATTTCGATCCCTGGTACATACAAAATATATATTTACTCAGAAACATCATGCAGATACTCGTCGAATGAACTGAAAGTCAAGTCTAAAAAATTCTTCAAAGAAAATTGAGAGGTAGTCAAAATCGATATTTTCATCAAAATCTGCACACCGAAATTTTTTGATATTCCTATACTTAACTTTATACAAGGAAGTAAAAAGTGGCCGTGCCTTGTAGTAGACAAAATTTTCAATTCATTTGACTGACTGTTGAAACATTAATGGTAGTTTTATTTTCAGTTAATCGTTCTGCTTACGTGGCGGGTTATGCTAACAGATCGCGGACCATGAAAAACGAATGAGCCATATGTTGGACTGTAAAAATAATGCCACTATGCATCTGTTGTGTCAGATGATTCAGTGTTTGCAAAAAGTACCAGAGTCGATACGGTTTTTTTAAGAGGAAAATCACTACTATCTCTTTAAAAGTCAGAAACCGTGAAGTGACTGACAGGTGTTGAAATAGGTGATTTTGTAGGCTTGTTTGAAACATTTTTCTATATTTTATTTCCCTTGCGGGTGTTGTACTTTTATTGGAAGTCTTTTTTTCTTTATTTCTGTCAAACGAATGGAATAAGAAAAAAGATGACCACTAGGAACAAGCTGTTTAACTGTCTAATGCATTGACGCATTGGTGCGTTTATATATTACTAGTCTCATTTTTAACCCTTTAACGCGCGGTGTCCTTGCCGTGAGGACATCAAACTCTGACGTTTAGACTGTTGCCAATCACGAAGAATAAATTTGATTTCTATAAAAATAGTTGCGGGTGACATAGCTCCACGAGAATCCTTTACTTTTTAGCACGTCATTTCCCGTAAAAAAATGGTCACGATTATTTTTAACAGCACTGACATCTGCAGAAAAATGGAAGAAAGCGAGAACAGCTGGATAGATTGCCCAATGCTGAAAAAAGGGCAGCCGTTGCCATCGCTCAACTTAACTACCAGCAAGATGGCGGACGATCGAAACGGTCATCGCGTGCCACAGATCTAGCGACCCTTTCTTGACCCTTTTTTTTTAGATCAAAAAAGGGTCTCTAGATCTGTGGCACGCGATGGCCGTTTCGATCGTCCGCCATCTTGCTGGTAGTTAAGTCGAGCGATGGCAACGGCTGCCCTTTTTTCAGCATTGGGAAAGGGTTGCGTCTCAAAGGGTTAAAATTAATTAAACTAGTTCATTAATTTCACAAGCAATGGCTTGAGGACGAATTAAACCTATGTCCCATCCAGAAAGACAAGGTTTTTCAGAAGACATAAAAATTTGTTGAGCAATTATCAATTGGCGGCACCGTTATTGAAGATTTTAGTCACGATTACGTTACAGAAAAAAATTATGAGCGGTAAATTAATACAATATTAAACGAACTTAATAATAACTTTACTTTTATCTCATACTTTTTAACACTTACAAACGAGGCTGAAAAGTATTTATGATTTCGGTTTGTCTATACGTCTGTCTGTCCTTGTGTGCTCTAACTCCCGTAAATGGGCATCGATTACTGCGAAATTTATCTACGTTATTACTACGCACTGTACCAGGTGCCCTATTGAAAAAGGTGCATGCAGCATATATAGTTCTTCTACAGGAACACTCAAAAGATTTCCAATTCATTACGCTCTATGGACAGTCATTCTTTAAAGCGGCTCTTTTAAATGATTCAAAATTCGGCTCTTTTAAATGAAACAAAATTGATATATGTTATTAAGGATTACAATATAAACTTCTCCATCGAAAATAGTGTTTGTGTTATCAATAGTTCTACATAAACACTTAAAAGAATTCCAATACATGACTATATCTATGGTAGCTGCGAGACATTCATCCATTTCAAGCACAATACAGTAAGAAAAAATATCAGTACACTCTACAGTTAAATGATAGAAACACTTGAAAGCTACTTTACAGGATCTCACAAAGTTGCACTTACATTGATAATACAACATTTTTTTTTTTCAGATTATCCCCGAAATCTCGCCAGATTTAAGGACAATGCATCGCCAAATTTGTCGCAAAAGTATTGACATGTTGGAAAGTGTTTTATAATTAATGCATTTGGTGTGATTGATTTTTCTTGTTTTAATTAGTAATACGACATAACTAGCTGAAGTACCTGATGCTGAAATGGAAAGGAGAGTGATTATTTAGAACTAAAACAAATACAAACATTTTTAACCCTTTAACGCGCAGTGTTCCCGCTCTGGGAATACCAAACACTGACGTTTTGACTGTTGCCAGTCACGAAGAATGGATTTGATTTCTATGAAAATAGTTGCAGGTGACATAGTTCCACGAGAATCCTTTACTTTTTAGCACGTCATTTCCCGTAAAAAAATTGCCATGATTATTTTTAACAGCACTGACATCTGTTGAAAAATGGAAGAAAGCGAGAACAGCTGGATAGATTGCCCAATGCTGAAAAAAATGGCACAGCCAGCTGTCGTCAAAAAAGGGTCTCTAGATCTGTGGCACGCGATGAACGTTTCGATCGTCCGCCATCTTGCTGGTAGCTAAGTCGAGCGATGGCAACGGCTGCCCCTTTTTTCAGCATTGGGAAAGGGTTGCACCTCAAAGGGTTAAACATGTATATCAATACTGTATTAATCTTCGCATCTGTGTCATCACTCAGCCGACGGCGTTTTCCTTGAAATTTCGAAAGGGAAGGCTTTGCTGCGAAAAAAGAAGTTGTTCAGACTTCTCAAGCTTGTGGAAAACTGCGGAAACGTTAGGGGATTCAGAACAAACTAAACAGACAGGCAGCTTCATTACTTGAGTAACTCAATGGCCAACGATTGGAGCTACATCTTTTCGGTACCAAGTGGAAAAGATTTTTACTCTCCGAATATGTACCATATAAGGAAGGTGTTGTAATCATGGAAAAATTCGACTTTGAAATTTTAGGTGTATTGACACGTTTTGAAGTCTTCTGAATTCATTGATGCTCTTTTTTACGAGATGCATAGGTATGTATGTGTATGCGCACGCGTGTGTGTATGTGAATGAACACGATAGCTCCTGAATGATGCATTCAATAGAGCTAAAATTTGCATATGTATTATAGACCACCGTCGCAAGACCAGTATTGATTTTAGTATGTATAGTACTTACAGGTTTTTTTTTTTTTTTTTTTTTACAGGCCTACGATAAAGAGCTGTTTTACATTATGGACAATGGAAGGAAATTCTTGAAAGTGCGCAAGCGTCTAAGCGGTGCATTCGATTGAAAATAGATTGGGCATATATATAAAAGTTTACGGTCACTTGATCTGCATAGATTTTTGGTGTGTGTAGAGTTGATAGTTTGTACATGGGATTAAAAAAAAATTCTTATACATTATGGCCTACGGACGCATATCATTTGAAATAAATTAGTGTCTAAATGATGCATTTGAAGAGGTTCAAATTCGGTATGGATATTATAGGCCACCGTCACACAACATGTATATATTTTGCTGGGCATAAGACTTATTGTTTGTTGTTTTTTACTTCCTTGTACGTAGTATAAGGAAGTAATGTGATCCCGAAAAATTTTGGGGCCCAAATTTCGACAAAAAAACCGATTTTGACTACCTCTAAATTTAATTTAAAGAATTTTTTCGATGCATCTCATCGTAGGCTATCATGCACGATCCTATTAACGCGTCTGCAACTCATTTTGACCAGTGGCGAGTCTACTGTGACCAGTTTTTCCATGCCGTCTGTACGTACGTACGTACGTACGTACGTACGTATGTATGTAACTCGCATATCTCAAAAACTATTGGTCGTAGAATGTTGAGATTTGATATTTAGGATTGTTCTATGATCTAGTTGTGCACCTCCCCTTTTGGTCGCGATCGAATGGATAGTTTATGTACAGGACCGCCCAAAAGATTCGAAATACATTACGCTCTATGGGCCGAAATGCATTAAACTCGCATATCTCAAAAACTATTAGGCATAGAATGTCGAAACTTCATATTTTGGATAGTTGTAACATCTAGTTGTGCACCTTCCCTTTTGGTTCCATTCGATTGGATAGTTTATCTACAGGACCGCCCAAAACATTCGAAATACATTACGCTCAATGGGCCGAAATTCATTAAACTCGCATATCTCAAAAACTATTAGGCATAGAATGTCGAAACTTCATATTTTGGATAGTTGTAACATCTAGTTGTGCACCTTCCCTTTTGGTTCCATTCGATTGGATAGTTTATCTACAGGACCGCCCAAAACATTCGAAATACATTACGCTCAATGGGCCGAAATTCATTAAACTCGCATATCTCAAAAACTATTAGACTTAGAATGTTGAAACTTTATATTTACGATTGTTGTAACATCTAGTTGTGCACCTCCCCTTTCGGTTCCATTCGACTGGATAGTTTATCTACAGAACCGCCTAAAAGATTCGAAATACATTACGCTCTATGGGCCGAAATTCGTCAAAGCATTTTTTAGAGGTATTGGGCTATTTCAAACGACTCAGAAGTGATATATGCTGTAAAGAGTTAGAAAATGAATTTCTCCATTAAAAAAAGTGTCTTTATCATTTACAGTTCTGCTACAGGAACACTCAAAAGATTTCCAATACATTACGGTCAATGGCAATTTTAGGGGATTCATCCATTTCAAGCACAATACCGTCCTACCACATAAGTAGTAATGGTCTGACCACGGTCACCTGCCTCCCTCAAGAACTATGCCAAAAGTCGCCAAGCTTGGCGACTTTTTTGTGTACGTGTGTGCATATTTAACTCTCAAATCTCAAAAACTATTATGAAATTTCATATATAAGATTGTTGTAACATCTAGTTGTGCATCTCGATTTTTGGTTAAAATCTACTGGAGAGTTTATTTACAGGACCACCGAAAAGAATTTCAGTACTTTAATGTCTATGGACATCTTCAATATAATACAATTGTAGACAGTCATTGTTTGGTACATGCCCAAAATCTCGCCGTCTGTCCTCGACCTTGGCGAGTTTTGCCGAAATGTCGCCAAATTTGGCGATAGTTAGTCATTTGGTCCATGCCCAAAGTATCGCCATTTGTCATCGTTCTTGGCGAGTTTTGGCGAAATATCGCCAAATTTGGTGATAATCTGTCATTGTTGGTCCATGCTTAAAATCTCGCCAAATGTCGTCGATATTGACGAGTTTCGCCGAAATATCGCCAAATTTGGCGCCAAAAATTATTTCGAATTTTGTATAACTCTAAAACTTTAACCCGTAGAATTTTGAACTTTTGTATTTAGAACTATATTATAATATCTAACGGTTTTCAATATCTTTTTTGACAGCAATCGACTGGGAATTTATTTACAGGGTGAGCCAAATGACTTTAACTTTAAATACATTAAGGTGTGTGGATGGATTCAATTCATTGAAAGTCTGTGGTCAATGACTACTTTGGCTATCTCCAAAATCTCGCAAACTATCTCAAGTTTGTCGGCTTTTGGTGAAATATCGCCAAATAAAGTGTCAGAAGGAAATCTTTCAAATTGAACTCAGCTTGGCGATAACGAAATATTTGGCTAGAAATCGCTAAACCTTACTATTATTGATATTTTATCTCTTTCAAACAAATAAGTTTAGAGGAAGTGCGTAAAAAACATTTTTGATTTAATAGACGTGCAAGGAAGTCATGTGTTGGACACATCAGATTTTTTTTGACAGTGAACAAATGAGTGTTCTTTTACATTATAGCCAACAAACGGAAATTCTTCAAGTGTCTATTGGGTTCATTCGATTAATCTCAAATTTGGTATGTATGTTATAGGTCACGGTCTCATGACCTGCACACATTTTGGTGTGTGTAGAGCTGATAGTTTGTTCACAGACTTGCAAAAAGTAATTCTTATGTATTACGGCCTAGGGACGCAAACCATTCATTTAAAGTGAGCTAGTGTATAAATGGTGCATTCGATTGACATACGCATATTATAGGTCACTGTCTTACATACTGTATAAATTTTAGCGAGTGTAAGCCCTACAGTTTTTACAGAGCTATATAAAAATATTCTTATACATTGTGCTTATACACTCAAAGGATTTGAAGTGCACTAATGCCTGAACACTAGATTCGATTGACAGGAATAAAATTTATTTAAGCGCTTTGTCAATATAAAGTGTTCGGAAAGTCGAGTGCAGTCAATCCATTTTTTTTCTGCAACAAAGTACTTGTGATTCCAAATTCCCTTAGGATGAAGCTACCTCTTTTTTTGCCGCAAACTCTTCAATTACAGAAAAAAGAATGAAAAACAGAGGAGGAAATTTTCCCAATTTCTAAAATACTTTTATTATTATTTTTTGTTTTGTTTTGTTATGGTTAAAAATTTTCTAGCCGTATCTTCAAACAATAGTGCCTCATTTACTACAAATGAAATTTTTCATCCATTTTTTTATGAATGAAATATGGTTTTCATCATTGATTTTCATCAATACAATATCATCAATTTTTTCATGAAAGTCAAAACATTAAAAAAGAAAAAAAGCTGCTGATCTCACATCGGATAATAAAAATAAAGAAAGAAAATTAGAATACTGAGATTTTATTTCGAGAAAACTAAAAATTGGAAATTAAGAAAGTCATTCCACTCGTAACGGAGTTTTTGTCTCAGAGGATGTTTAACTGTACTGAGTTTGAAAATGTAATTTAAATACGTGGCATCGTAATGATATCGGTTTCACTTGCGATTAGGAAACGATCAACTGAGAATAACGCCTTGAAATGATCAATCTAATATTTTTTTAATCTATGGTTCATTCAAAAAATAAAATTAAAAAACTATTTTTTTTCCTCTCTCTAAAAATTATTACATACAGCCAGAATAATTTTAAAGAGTATTCAGAACGAAATTGAGTAACAAAAGTGCGCTGTATTTTTTTTTTTATCATGATGTAATATTTGACGACAGAACCTAATGAAATTTTAAAATTTTGTCGTCAATCTGTTAACAACGAACAACTCAATCTTATACAGTTCACATTTTTACCCTGTGATAATCACATTTTAAGTAAATACGAAAATTCACCAGAAAGGAGTGAAAACATATAAATTTTCTGAATTGTTAAGCAATGAAGGTTTTTTTTAATACATTTTTATGCTTATTTATGAAAAATTTTGGGACTATCGGTATAACGTATAACAGTGAGGTCGCCACAAAGAAACAAACAGATTTTCCACATCACTTTGTAAGATTACTACAAATAATATGCAGCAATACAATTTTTGTGCTTCTTTAATATTTTTTCACCTAATTCGATCAACACGATAGAATAAAATAAAATAAATGTTAAAATGTATAATATATTGTTATTGTTTCAATAATTTGGAAACGCTACGATTAAATTATTGTTACAAATTTCTCAGCAAAATGTATATACATACATCACCTTTTTCACTTCCAAAATTTTATAACTGTTGAGTTCCGAGAACTTTAATTAAAAGACAATTCATTCACTAGATGGCAGGACTGCCTCGTCCAAGACATTAATTTATATCGATATTTTTTATATCGTATTGTAGTAAATTTTAATCGAGAGTTTGTTTTGTTGATAGTTTTTGTTCTTCAGTGTCGCAATTCTTATATGATTCGAGCGCGGCTTCAAAATCGACAAAAATCTAAATTGTAAATTATATTGATGCTTTCTGTCTTATCTTTGTCCAAATATAGTGCAAATTAGTAATAAAGCAAGATTTAAAGTGAGAAATCTGGAAGTTTATTATTCGAGTCAGAGTTTTTCTGTAGTTCACACAAGAACAGAAGTATTCAAAGTTGGTATTGTTCCAAATCTTATTACGTTTCCTGTCCATGCAAGTAAAGGTGAGTGAATTTTGTTATTACTACAAAAACTTACCGTCCTAACATATGGAGGCACCGGCGAGATAGATTTTTTGAATATTTGAAATGAATACTTGCATGGACTATTTATTCGATTTATATGCGTATATATGAAATCAAAGTGCATTCTGAATTCTCTTTTGTGCTATAAAAATCAGAAACTGCTATTTTAAGTTTTAATACTGTTTGAATTCTTGAAAAATTTACTGGATTGATTCGATAAAATTAAAATGGGTCCAAAAACGAAATCGTCAGTTCCGCTCATGTACCAGACGCAAGTGAAGGAAATCAAACGGTACGGTGATAGTGTGGAAAACGTAATCAATTCAGAAAATGTTCAGAAAATTCTAGCACTTAAGGGAAATATTTTGAAATGTCGTGAGAAACTAGAAGAATGTTATTATGAATTTTCTACTTTCGAAGAGTTTAATGAAGATAGAGAGTATCAAATTTTTGCTGATTCTAAAGATTTTGCCGATTCGGCATTAGAAAAAATCGAGTCAAAATTAAGTATAATTAATGATAAATCACAGTCTCCAGATAATGAGAAACCGAAAACTACTGTCGCTCCTTATACAAGTATAAATCTCCCTAAATATGATCTACCTTCATTCTCAGGAAACTTTGATGAATGGTTGAGTTTTAAATCGATATTTTTAAGTTCAATAGATTCAAATGAAGCCTTAACAGACATTCAAAAATTGCAGTATCTGCAAAACTCAGTAAGTTCGGATGCTTCAAGATTAATTAGAGGATTCGCTATAACGAACGAAAATTACAAACATGCATGGGATACGCTTTTGAATCGATTCGATAACAATAGGGAATTGGCATTTTCTCAGTGTAAAAAGATTTTCAGTTTAAGGAGTGTGAAATCGACCTCTGAATCCATCAGAGTTATGATAGATGTTTGTAATGAAGTTCTTAGAAATTTTAAAACCTTAGGATTAGAACAAAATCAACTAGTTGAAATACTGATAGTATATACGTTACAAAACAAATTAGAAGATTCTATTAAAGTTAAATGGGAGTTAACTCTAGAAGATAAGAACTTTCCTTCGTTAGATAATTTTCTTTCATTTTTGGAAAAACAAGCCCGAAGTCTACAGGGTGTCAGGAATGTTCAACCTAATGAGAAATTAGTTAAATTACCACATAAACCATACGTTCTAAAGACTGTTGTGAACCCAGTTAAAGATTCTTGTAAACTTTGCCTTGCTTCTCATTCATTACACAATTGTGAAAAATTCCTTAAAATGAGCGTAGACGATCGACGATGTTTTGTGAAGGACAATAAACTCTGTTATAACTGTCTACGTGGTAATCATAACGTATCTTCCTGCAAATTCAGTACAGTATGTCGCGTATGCAAAAAGAAACATCACACCTCCTTGCACACTGTTAGACCAACTTCGAGAGACACCCCTCCTGATGAATCCACTCAAAGTCGGCCCACTGGCCAAAGTACAGCTCAGCCGCCTTCTATGTCTCAAGAACAACAGTTTTGTTTGACTGGCCACATGCACAATTCAAATTCAATTTTGCTTTCTACAGCAATTGTCAACGTTAAAAACTATCAGGGACAATTCGTTGAATGTCGAGTCTTAATTGACGGGGGTTCCCAGGCATCTTTAATCACAGAGTCTTGCTGTAAAAATCTTGGTCTACCACTTTATGAATCAGAGAGTACAATTTTAGGGCTAGAGAACAAGGTTGCTGCTTTAGCTACTAAAAGAGTCGAACTTAATTTTACTCCCCACTTCAGTCAAGAAACATTCTCAATAAATGCACTCGTTGTAAATAAACTCACCTGCGATTTGCCGAACTTTCAAATCTCAAGTTTTGATTGGCCTCACCTTTCAGGACTTCAGTTAGCTGATCCTTTCTTTTATATCAGTCGTCCGGTGGACATTATTCTGGGAGCTGATATATTTTTTGAGTTAATTCAATATGGTAAAATTTCTGGTAATAGGAATCAACCTTCAGCTCTAAATTCCAAATTGGGTTGGCTGCTTTCAGGGCAAATTTGTGAAGCTGCTCCGAGTGCAAAGAATGTCATGAATCTAGTTAGTTTTCATACTCTTGTAGACTTGGATAACAGAATAACAAAGTTTTGGGAAGTCGAATCAGTTCCAGAAGTTAATTGTCTTTCAGTTGAAGACCAGGAATGTGAAAAATTCTACCAAGAGCACACGACAAGAAATTGTGATGGTAGGTATGTTGTCAAGCTACCCTTCAAGAAGGAAGGTGTTTTAGGAGACTCAAAAATTCAAGCTAAGAGAAGATTCTTTTCCTTAGAAAAACGCCTTCAGGATAATCAAGGACTCAAAAATCAATATGTAAAATTTATGCAAGAGTATGAAGAGTTGGGTCATATGAGAATTGTTTCAAATCCAGTAGCACAACTTCCATCCCAATGTTATTATATGCCACATTTTGGAGTTATTAGAGAGCAGTCTGAGACTACAAAGTTGAGAGTAGTATTCGACGCATCCGCGAAGACTACATCAGGGATTTCGTTAAATAATATTCTTCACACAGGCCCTAAGCTTCAAAAGGAGCTGTTTAACATTCTTCTAAAATTCAGATCGCACAGTATTGCCCTGACAAGTGATATAGAAAAGATGTTTAGGCAGATTCTGGTTGATGAAAAAGACGTGGATTACCAACGAATATTTTGGAGAGACAGCCCCGAGCAACCACTGCAAGAATTCCAACTTCTTACCGTGTCTTATGGAACTGCTTGTGCTCCATACTTATCGATTCGCACAATCCAGCAACTTGCTAGAGATGAATTCGAAAATTTTCCTGAAGCATCCAAAGTTGTTCTAGAAGATTTCTACGTCGACGATCTTTTAACTGGAACAAATTCAAGGGAAGAAGCCGAAAAATTAGTTACTCAAGTGATTGAACTCATGAAGAAAGGAGGTTTTCCAATTCGAAAATGGGCTTCAAATAGATCATCAGTATTAGAATCATTACCACCAGAAATGAGAAGTCCGTCAGGATCTCTACAAATCGAAGAAGATCAAGCAATTAAAATCTTAGGAATCATCTGGGATGCTAAAGAAGATACATTCCGAATCAAGATCAATTCACCTCCTGAAGTTAGACTCACGAAGAGACAACTTCTTTCCAATATTGCCAAGATTTACGATCCTCTTGGATTTCTGTCACCTACTACTATTCAGCTTAAAATCTTAATGCAGGACCTGTGGAAGGAAAGTATCTCGTGGGATGATCCAGTGACAGACATCATTGCTGAAAAATGGGCTCAATTCAGAAATCAGATGCACCATTTAGCTGAAATCGAGATTCCAAGATATCTGTCCGAAGAAGGTACCATCAAAACTATTCAACTAGTAGGATTTGCCGATTCATCTCAGCGCGCTTATGCAGCAGTCCTTTACTTAAGAACCCAGTTTGATTCAGGAAAAGTACATGTTGCAATTATCACGTCTAAGACAAGAGTAGCTCCAGTGAAAGTATTAACATTGCCAAGATTAGAGCTCATGGCAGCTCTTCTTCTTTCTCAACTCTACATCGTGGTTGTCGAATCACTAAGAAAGATTATACAAGTCAATGAGGTTTTTCTCTTTTCCGATTCACAAATCGTCTTAGATTGGTTGAAGTCATCACCAACTAGATGGAAAACGTTCGTGGCTAATCGAATCTCAAAAATTCAAGAACTGACTTCTGAAGCATCTTGGCATCATGTAAGGAGTCAAGAGAATCCAGCCGACTGTGCTTCACGCGGTATATCTGCTTTCAAGCTTAAAGTTCACAATCTGTGGTGGTCTGGACCGCATTGGTTAAGTCAGGACTGTTTGCAATTTCCCTCTACTAGTCTATTGCCTTCTCATGAAGAAGACGTAAAATTAGAAGAAAAGTCAGTAACAGTAGTTTCCAATATTGGAATCAAAAGCCAAAACGAATATCTATTAGACATCATCAAGAAATATTCGTCATTCTTACGCCTCATTCGGGTAATTGCTTGGTGCACGCGATTCATAAAGAATTTCAAAACCCCAAAACTTAATGGTGTACTTTCATCAGAAGAGATAGAAAATGCAACCAAGATTATTATTCGAGCAGTACAAAAGTCAGATTTTCATGAAGAAATCAAACATTTGAATAAGAGACTTCCTCTTCCTAAAAACAGCAAGCTCTTGCCTCTTAACATCTTTCTCGACACAGATGGAATCATTAGAGTAGGAGGGCGACTATCTCAGCATCAAACTTTAGAGGAAGATCAAAAGCATCCAATGCTCCTCCCAAAGAATAATTATTTGACTGACTCGATCATACGTCATTACCATCATAAATCATTTCACGGTGGCCCACAACTAGTACTTTCACTACTTCGACAAAAATATTGGTTTGTTGATGGACGCTCCACTGTACGTAAAGTAATTAGTAAATGTCTTCTATGCAAACGTTTAAAGGCTCGAACATGTCAGCAGTTAATGGGTGATTTACCAGAACATAGAATAACACCTACTCGACCTTTTTCGAAAACTGGGCTCGATTACGCAGGTCCTTTTCTGACGAAACCAAACGTACTCAGAAGTAAAATCAAACTTAAATCCTACGTTTGCGTATTTATTTGCATGTGTACCAAGGCAGTACATTTAGAAGCGGTTTCAGATTTATCAACACAAGCACTGCTAGCGGCTTTCAAAAGATTCATTGGTAGACGTGGTCTCCCATCAGATATTTTTTCTGATAATGGAAAAAACTTCAGAGGCCTCTCTAATCAACTGAAAGAATTGTTTAAATTACTTCAGTCTAACGATGTTCAGAATTTTTTTGCGAATCAACTAATAAAGTGGCATTTTATACCGCCGTATTCCCCTCATTTCGGTGGACTATGGGAAGCGTCCGTAAAACTGACTAAGAATCATCTCATCAAGGCTTGTAAATCGACTCTTTTGAATTTCGAAGAACTGAGCACGTTGCTCTGCCAAATAGAGGCTTGTATCAACTCAAGACCTCTCATACCTGTGTCTTCCGATCCTACAGATGTCCGTGCTCTCACCCCTGGACATTTTCTTATCGGTTCTCCGCTGCTTGAAATCCCTGAATCACCACCCCTTGCCACCTTAAACCTATCCACACGGTGGCAGCTAATTAACAAAATCAAACAGCAGTTTTGGTCAAGATGGTCCAGGGACTACCTTCCTAATTTACAACATCGACCAAACTGGTGTTCTCATAAGGATGATGTGAAAGTTGGTGATCTAGTCGTAATACACGATGCACAAGCCCCACCGTTACAGTGGAAATTGGGTCGAGTTACCCAAGTTTTTCCTGGTGCTGACAAGAAAATCAGAGTAATAAACATTCAGACTGAGAGTGGTGTTAAGACAAGACCCATAACAAAAGTAACGGTGCTTCTTCCGGGGGGGGGGGGGGGGGGAGGATGTTGAGTTCCGAGAACTTTAATTAAAAGACAATTCATTCACTAGATGGCAGGACTGCCTCGTCCAAGACATTAATTTATATCGATATTTTTTATATCGTATTGTAGTAAATTTTAATCGAGAGTTTGTTTTGTTGATAGTTTTTGTTCTTCAGTGTCGCAATTCTTATATGATTCGTAGCGCGGCTTCAAAATCGACAAAAATCTAAATTGTAAATTATATTGATGCTTTCTGTCTTATCTTTGTCCAAATATAGTGCAAATTAGTAATAAAGCAAGATTTAAAGTGAGAAATCTGGAAGTTTATTATTCGAGTCAGAGTTTTTCTGTAGTTCACACAAGAACAGAAGTATTCAAAGTTGGTATTGTTCCCAAATCTTATTACGTTTCCTGTCCATGCAAGTAAAGGTGAGTGAATTTTGTTATTACTACAAAAACTTACCGTCCTAACAATAACATTAAGTGAAATAAACAAGTAATGTTATAAACTTGATAAACAGGAGAAAACAAAAGCAATAAAAATTCACTTGTAACATTAGAAACATGAATTCGAGTTTGAAGCTTCAAATTAAAATAATAATAATAAAAGATTATTTAAAACTTAATCCTCATACTGAGATTAAGGTTTTAAATTTCTTATTTTTGATAAAGTATGTCATAGAAAAAAAATGTATCGATATAATAAACCACTTATGAGAAGATATATTTTTTCCCCTCTAAGATTTACTAAAAATATGCATTTTTCCCCCTCGACATTGTGTGGTATAAAAAAAAACGATACATATATTAGGTTGCAGAGCTCGAAATAAGTCACGGTAACCACGGCAAATGCCGTGAGATCCGCGCAAATATCCGCGATTATCTACAAATCTTGGGGCAAATTTAGCTGAGTTTATTTAAAACTTTATTACTTGAGTGTTTCCTTTGCAGATGTATTTTTTAGGGTTGCATATGAAATTACAGAATACTTAGAAGGAAAGTGGAGCACTCTTTTTTGCATCTCATTCCATTACTGATTCTTTTTCATTTAAGTTAACCCTTTCAGGCGCAACCCTTTCCCAATGCTGAAAAAAGGGCAGCCGCTACCATCCCTCGACTTAACTACCAGCAAGATGGCAGACGATCGAAACCGGCACAGCCAGCTGTCGTCAAAAAACGGGTCTTTAGATCTGTGGCACCCGATGAACGTTTCGATCGTCCGCCATCTTGTTGGTAGTTAAGTCGAGCGATGGCAACGGCTGCCCTTTTTTCAGCATTGGGCAATCTATCCAGCTGTTCTCGCATTCTTCTATTTTTCAGCAGATGTCAGTGCTGTTAAAAATAATCGAGACAATTTTTTTACGGGAAATGCCGTGCTAAAAAGTAAAGGATTCTCGTGGAGCGATGTCACCCGCAACTATTTTTATTGAAATCAAATCTATTCTTCGTGACTGGCAACAGTCAAAACGTCAGAGTTTGGTGTTCCCAGAGCGGGAACACTGCGCGTTAAAAGGTTAAGAGGGGATAACTGCAACTGCTGCTTCCGTTATAACTAAAATTTAAGATTTTGCCTTGATCTGTACAGTTTTTCTTTTTTCCTAACTTGCACAACATTATCAGCAGCAGTCTCCGTACTGAAGCGATAATTAACAAATGAGTTGATTAAAAAATTGCAACAACAGTGAAATGCATACTCAAGGGGTCACTACACATACATACGGCTGCCAAAGCCGGCACTACATGACTTTTCGCTCACATTTTAAACAATAGTATTATTCTCAGGACACGGGCCTTTCCCTGCCTATCTCTACAGTTTTAATCTATGTAAAGATGACCTCTGCACCTTCAGTGTAGCAAGAACTTCTGATCAGTATCTCTTCGAATGCCAAATATCTAAATTCCACCACTTGCGCAGGCCATCGCAAGGATGACAATTTTTACATCACTTAATTACTAAAGGTGGCACATTTTACTAATTGGGAATTTTCGAACGGGGGCTGTATAAAAATTTAAATTTTGCATTTACATTAAATTTACTTAAATTTTTAATTCTATAAGAGTCCATAATTATTTTGTGCAACCTTTTTATTTATTGTATATGTCTATGATCAATATTTAAGGAATAAAAGTCTATATCAGTGTTTTTGGGATGCCCTGTGTGTATATATATATATATATATATATATATAATATATAAGTAAAGATTATAAACGCACCCGCTGCTTGAATAAATGAGCGAGCCGTTAAAAGAACACGGGCTAGTAAATAAAATATGTGTGCGCGTTGTTTCTAAAGATTGAATTTTAAAATTTATTATATAAAAGGACCTGACTGATGCTAGCCGCCTTGTAAATGGCTAGAGTCTAAGCCTGTATATGTGTATTGTGTAATTTAAATTACCGGTTACCATTTTGAAGATGGTTATAGTGTTTGTAAATGTTCCAATAAAATTTGAAAATTAGCGTGGGAAAACTTTACTATATATATTATATATAATATATATATATATATACTATATATATATATCTATATATATATATATATATATCCTGAAACACATTTCTTAGGAAACCTATAAACCTATAATAATTTTGTTTTTAAATACTGAGCCGTATTAAGTTAATTGAAATCTAAAAGATATTGAAATATATAGTTAAGTTGAACATTGACTTACTAACTCAATCTGTAACCATTCCGGGATAACCACTTCAATATAAATATTTTACCGCAAGGCATAGCCAGATATTTTTCGTGGGGGAGGGGGAGCGGGTTATGACTACTGCAATTCGCATATACGTATACATGTGTGTGATAAGGGAGTGAGGAATATACATTTAGTATTACAAAAAATTCCTCATGGGAGGGGGGGGATTATGACCCCCCTATCTCCCCCATGGCTACGCCCCTGTTTTACCGCCATCACTCCAAGAAGATTAAAAACTTCAAAAAGATTAAAAAGTAGAAAAAGCGTAATAACATCTACACCGTTTAATATCCGCTTGAAATTTTTCATAATTGAATATAAAAATATAGAAAGCAATCTGTGCTACTTTAAACATCTGAAAATCTACACGTTCCCTCATTTTTAAACGATTTTTTGCTATTTTCAGCTCTATTTTATTTCCGAGATTATAAAAGTGAATCATTTGCGTGACAAAATGAGCTGTTGCAATCGATATGACGTCATATTCATCAGGGTCATCAGGCTTTGAAAGGAAAATGTGATTCCAATTCACTTAAAATAGTTTTTCCAGATTACATAGTTTAATTTTTTTTTTCACAAATAAATCGTCTGCATGGATATAAGAAAGGCTGTGTACACAAAACGAAATCTTTCGAATGTCAAAAGTTTCCGCGCGTTTCTAGAACAGCGTGAAATTCAATTTGAGAAAATGCAATAAAAATTGAATATGAACTTATTTATTTTAGGTGGACGAAGATTAAATATATTTAACGTAGACATATTTTCGTCAAATGTTTTTTCTATAGTAATTGTCTCCACAACGGGCTTTGACTTCTAGTATATTTATAAAGGTAAAGGAATTAAGCAATTATACTAGCTGAATACGCATTTTTCAAACCGGTGAAAACTGATATTATGTAACTGCTCTAGCTGGAAAATTAATTCTATCAACCCTGAATTTGAAAAACTCCGGAACTTTTTAGCCGATGACGTTACATTTGCATCACAGCAGTTAAACTGAGTTGATATAAAAATTAGGAAGCGAAATTTATCTCTTTCAAGTGATCTGAAAAAAATCTAACTTCACAATTATCTTAGAAGAGCTTGACGTTGTGCAGACTAAAGTAACAATCAACTATTTGGTATCAGCAAGGGTGGTAAATGGCGATAATGCTTCGACAAATTTATAATTTCTTTCGTCGCCATATTTATATTGAGTTATTACTTTTATTTCAAATAAATTTATACATGATAAAAAAGAGCGTTAATAATGCTGCACCCTTTTCAAAGAGATTTCCGTACCATATGCACTACATTAAAGAATAATAACCAAAAAGTAAAAAAGGAAAAAGATTAGTTTGTGTAATACACTTTTCATAAAGTTTCTGGTACAATTTTTATCCAGTTTCTCATTTTCTTGTTCGTTGAATTCAGAAGAAAAAAAAAAAATCTTTTAACATTATTACATGGCACACAGTAAATTTATTCCCGTGGCGGGCTTTAAAAATTCACTGTTAAAAGGAACTCGTGTAATTCGATAATGAAAAAAGTGCTTAGGAAGATTTTGTGTAATTTCGTTTTTTTTATCTTTCTTCTCTTTCATTTATAGTTTTTTTACATGTTCTGACTTTGGGTATTGGATTACTCGGTTTAAAACATTCTGTTTGAAAAATTGTCGAGAGATAGATTTTTAATGGGCTCTTGATAGCATTTCATGATTTTTAGGCATGTCGGATCTGCAATTATTGCATTGGAGGGAAGGAGCTCTCCGAGATTTAGATAGAGTTTTGGGGTTTTATGAAAATATAATGATGAGGTAACCTGTTTCAGATAAGATATTGTTTCAAGAGGAGAATAACTTAATGGTTTTGGGAGGGACAATAATAAAATCTGCATAACATGGTGAACTGAAGAAAGCTCGCAAATTTATTATAAAGTGCTTTATACGCTGAAAGATAAAAAATTAAATGTAGGTTTATATAATCTTTTACTTCAGCATTCAAAGATATGCTTTCGTATGTTCGACTCAAGGAAAATAAGTTTCCTTCATAACTTATTAAGTTATATTTGAATTGAGATCTAATATTTTGACATTTTTCACGGTACTTCGTTCTAAACATGTAATTATATGACTTGACGCTCCAATTTATGTGTTAATATATAATCTTTTACTTCAGCATTCAAAGATATGCTTTCGTATGTTCGACTCAATGAAAATAAGTTTTCTTCATAAGTTATTAAGTTGAGATCTAATATTTTGGCATTTTTCACGATACTTCGCTCTAAACATGTAATTATATGACTTAACGCTCCAATTTATGTGTTAAGATAAATTACTTTTCATTAAAGCATGAATTATGGCAGATTATTTTTTCTTTCCAGTGGGCGAGTCTGTTTCCAAAGATTGGTTTGGGCAACGTTGCTTCATATAAGTAGTCTCCAAATTTTGAACCCATTCCAGATGAGAGACCTAACACCCGGACTAGCAACCAAAGGGATATCGTTTGGCATGACATTGGAGCCAAGACATATTTTACGAGCACCAGCTTCCTTTAGTGTACCAAAGTTCACAACAGACTCAGTCGAGGGAGGTGTGAAGTGCACCCTTGGAAGCACTGGGTAATGCTGGAGCTGCTTCACTTTCGCTGTTCTGGTGGGAACCGAGTTTAACCGGCTGATCCACTACCAGGATTCAGACAAAATATTTTTAAGCTAAAAAAAATATTATATTCTTATTTGTTAAGAGGGACTTCCTTAAATTACACAGCACTGTTTTCCGGTAATTTTGACCCCCCACACACACACTCTCACACTTTGCCAGAAAACTTGACCCACACTCCCTTTTCGTAACGTAACAACCTTAATTATACCTTTTATAAAAGCCTCACTCAGTCTTGAATTTCCAAAATGTATATTTATAATGGAACTCTCCCGTCCTGAAAATACCATGCAGAGTCCAGCACTGTAGCTTTGGCATTGTTGAAGTTGAGGAACATCAGCAACAGTCGACTTTCTGTTTGTGTCATTTTGCTTTTATTTTAAGGATGCAGCGCCGGCCGGAATTATTCTGGAATTTTGGATTTAGGTGTTTAATGAGCGAATCAGCCATAACGGTGAAAATGTTTCACCAAATACACGGGCTGTTTTTAAAAGTGGCACGAAAATTTGAAAAATCATTATTACATAAGTGTGGCGTAAGAGCGTTGCTAACCCCTATTTAAAGTCTTGAAATGTGACATTTGGTTAACCCCTCCCCCCCCCCCCCCTATCCCCTCAGAACCGGGGCAGACATCGCTCATGGAATCCCCTTCCAGATTGATACAAGCAAAGGCTTTCACTAATACATAGAACATGAATATTGTTCATATTGATCATACGTTTGTAATGCATGCACAGTTCACCTGTTTTTATGGTAAACAATAGCATTCTTTACAAATTTTGAGTATTCGATTGGCTAAGATACTGAACCGCTATAAAGCCCCGGATAACATTGCGCATTGCTCACCACTCTCAACGATCATGGCCAAGTGGGTAAGACGCTAAACATGTTAGAAGGCTGAAGTGTGGGGGGTCCAGCATTTTGGCCTGACCTAGAGATCCCTCACCTGCCCACACGGCTGTCGACGGTCTGGAGGTTTGGTCGTTTTCTCTAGATATAACGTCAATACGCATTAGAGCCTTTTAACCCTTTGAGGCGCAACCCTTTCCCAATGCTAAAAAAAGGACAGCCGTTGCCATCGCTCGACTTAACTACCAGCAAGATGGCGGACGATCGAAACGTTCATCGCGTGCCACATATCTAGAGACCCTTTTTTTACGACAGCTGGCTGCGTCAAAAAAAGGGTCTCTAGATCTGTGGCACGCGATGAACGTTTCGATCGTCCGCCATCTAGCTGGTAGTTAAGTCGAGCGATGGCAACGGCTGCCCTTTTTTCAGCATTGGGCAATCTATCTAGCTGTTCTCTCATTCTTCCATTTTTCAGTAGATATCAGTGCTGTTAAAAATAATCGTGACAAATTTTTTTACGGGAAATGACATGCTAAAAAGTAAAGGATTCTCGTATAGCTATGTCACCCGCAACTATTTTTATAGAAATCAAATCTATTCTTCGTGACTGGCAACAGTCAAAATGTCAGAGTTTGGTGGTCCCAGAGCGGGAACACTGCGCGTTAAAGGGTTAACACTCTAACGAGCTGTGTTCTCGCCGTGGGGGCACAAAACTCTGACGTTTCGACTGTTGTCAGTCACAAAGAATAAATTTGATTTCTATATAAATACTTGAGTGTGACACAGTTGCACGAGAATTCTTTACTTTTTTTGCGAATCATTTTCCGTAAAATTTGTCGATTATTTGTATAATTTAACAGCGCTGGCATCTGCTGAGAACTGGAAGAATACTGGAAGATGAAAATACATTGATGTAGAAGAATATCTGGATAGACTACCCATGCCCAGTGCTGAAAAAAGGGCAGCCGTTGCCATCACTCGATTTGACTACTAGCAAGATGGCGGTTGATCGAATCGTTCATCTCGCAGACTGGCTGTGCGCGCGCACAGCCAGTCTATGCCAAAAATGGTCTCTAGATCAGTGGCACACGGTGAACAATTGAATTGACCACCATCTTGCTGGTAGTTAAATCGAGCGATGGCAACGGCTGCCCTTTTTTCAGCATTTGGAAATGATTGTGCTTCTAAGTTCTTGCGCTGCTAAGTTCTGTTGCGCTTATTAAAAGTTCTTCGACTAAGACACTCCACATCCTTGGCAGATGGCCCTTAAGTAGTTTTGCCAAACACAACATAAACATAAAAGTCTTGGGTCCCGGGCTCGCTGCACCGTCAGCTCTTGCCTACGTTGACTCTGCTGCCCCCTCCCCCCCCCCCCACAATCGCCACTTAAAATATGGTGCCTCCCTAAAAAATTAATTCCTTTTCTGTGTAAATTCAAGTGAGATATCGTGGTTTGATAAATATTTTGAATTATTCAGACTACTACAACAAAAATGCAACTCTTTTATTCAAAGAAAAAAAAAATTTATTTTTTTTAAATAACGATACGCGGAAGCAGATTCTAATATTCCAGAGCCACACCATTTATTTCAGCTCGAAATAAACATGAATAAAAAAACGTTCGCCTGACTTTTTAATGCTCCAGTTCCTTTCAAAACGGCACGGTGTAGCTGACCATTTACCAGACGAGACGAGACTGAGAAAAAAAAGGTGTACATACATATGAGTTCTTCCTTCAACTAAATAAATTATAAATATATGACATATTCCTGTTTTAAAAAAAATGATATCAATAGAATTCTTGAACGTATAAAACGAGTGACAGACTGAATGCAGAGAGAGAGAAAAAAAAGTTCTCTAAGTCATCCGTTAAATTCCTCTCTGTAATTGATCAATCTCGTTCAGCTTCTCCAGGATTATTTGCTTCTGATTGGTTTCGGTTCAGAGATAGATTCCACCTTCTTCTTTTTCTTCTTTTCTTTTTTATTTTATTTTAAAATCTTCTATTTTGTTTGCAGTGGAACACGGAAGCCGACGCGCTGGATCTCTAGTTCTTTTCAGGAAAAAGAAATTATTTCAATCTCGAAAAAGTCAATCCATTTTTTTTTTTTAATGGAGATTTGTAGATGAAATATAAAATAGAAAAGAAAAGAAATTTGCTTTGGTTATTTTGTATTAAAAGTTCCGTATTAGAATTTCAGTAATGCTTCAATTTGCACAGGTAATTGATTTTTTTTTTCCTTTCCTTTCGAAAAGGTACGTAAACTATTGCTTGAGTTGATCTGCAATTTCTATTCGTTTAGAAGGTACATTTGTTGTTCTGATTGGTGCTACGTAGACTTAGAAGGGTAGACCATAAATATAAATCTAGATATTTGTTCTAAACATGAGTTTGTATGCATTTTTCGATACAGTCCAGTCTCGCTTATCCCACTTTCGCATATCCGACATTCCATTCTATACTATCCAACATCAGGCGATATACAGGTGTACATATATTGCTGTGGAATACTGCAAAGAGGGCCAGATGTGGCAGCCGGCATTCATCAGGAAATCAGACTTCAATAAAAATTTCCATAAATATTCACAGCACTGAGCTTTAGATGAAAATTATTGCATTTGTAACATCGAGCAACGCATAAATTTGTAACTGTAATTTTATTTTTCTCTAATGTTTATTGTACTTGTAGAACATTACACACTAAGATTGTAATGTGTATTACAACATATGTATTCGTACAGGTGGATTCAAAATTAGTGTGACCAATTTTAAAGGCATATAACTATTTATGGTAAATTTTAATCGCTTTACCACCAGTTTTATTTTTAAAATGAAACGTTTAAATTACCAATCGAACTATTTTTATTAGTGGGAGTAAGTTATGGCTCTGAAATTAGATCCTCAAACCCGAAACGAAATTTTAAAGCTTTTGAAGGATAGTTGCTCAAATTCTGTTATAAATGAAGCATTTAAAAATCAGAAAAGACATTTTTTCTAGTGTATTACTATCTAAACTTCGAAAAGAAATAAAATTTGACTGCCAACCAAAAGCTCCAGGGAAAAAAATGTGGACGAAGGAAGTCCATCGTGCAAAAAAGAAAAAAAGAAGCTGAAAAGACTTACCGCTGTAGAAAATCCTCTGCCTTAAATAACATTAGAAAAGAAACTACAGGTATCGCAATCGACAGTTTGTCGTCAGATAAAGAAAATTGGCTATAAAAAAGTGAAGAAACCAGTCTATCATCAAATGTTTACAAAGAGTAGAAAAACGAAGAAAACGTTCTTGTCCTCCGTATTTAATGTTACACAAATGTAGATACAAAACATGGATAACCTCGGATGTAGCACTGTTTCGTCTGTCATCCACAGCTAGCAAAACGAAGATGCAATATATTTAACGCGAACAGCATCGCAAAGACGCAGCGGTTTTTCAAAAGGAAAGTTCAGAGCCTTATTATAGAATGGGCAAATATCGGGACTTTGCCCAGAAGCGTACATTTCAGAGTGCTACACAGGAGTAGTGTGTGTGTGTGTTGGTGGGGAGGGGGGCGTGCCCAGCTTCAACATGGTCTAAAAAAAATTATTTAAAACATTTGTTTCTAAATATAAGAACATTTTTTCCTTTTCTGTTCTTGATTCCACCGCCCCCAAATTTAAAATGAGCTGAACGAAATTATGAAAAATCTTGAAGAAGATACCCAAAATTGCGGTTAACACATATAGCTCAATTTCTATCTTATATCGTGATAACGTCAGATCACATGCTGAAAATGACTGAAAAACTGCGATAAAAATTCAAAATTTAGTTTTTAAAGGCAGGAGAAGTGAAAAGCTATTTTTAAGGTTTTTCAGAAGTCTGATACTTCATGTCACTGCATTTCTAAATTGGTTCAGTTTGCGATATCTTTGCCTGGGACATCTGCTCTAGTTGAGAGATTTTTTTTTTCTATTATGGGGAACATTTCGTTGGCAGAAAGGGGTAGAATTTCAGTATGTAATGTTTAACATCTTCTAAATATCAAAATTAATTCTGAACTTTCTTGTTGTGATTTTTACAGTGTCATCAAAACAAACAAAGAATTCCTGGGAAAAAAAAAGCTAATGTCTAATGAAAAATACTACACGATTAGTTAAGTTTACTATTCCAGTAAGGTAATGTTTTTAGTTTACTTTGTAATTTCAAAAATACTATAAAATCTCGTTACGATGAACTAACCCGTTATGAAGATTAATGAATAAAACATTTTCATCAAAGGAAATCATTAGTACTAATTTAATCAATGAAATTTCATTTTAATAAATAAAATATTTTTATCAAAGAAAATCATTAAAACTTTACTTTTCCCAAACAAAAAGGGGAGTGATGGAGACTGACAGTTTTCTGAAATGATACTGACAGTTTACTGACAGTTTCGAAACTCTGAAAGGTTCATTCTAAAAGTCAGTTCACGTTCACAGTGCAAGTTGTAAAGAGGCATTCTAAAACTTTTTCAGTGTCTTTCTCAGTTCAATTTTTTAAAAAGCTCTTCATAAATTGAATGATTTTCGAAGTGAAACAGCCTTAACAACCATAAGACGCATTCGGCTGAACTGAAAAGCTTTCAAACTATTTTGTGCTTTACAACACGAGTGAAAAAACATTCCATAAACATTCAACAAGTACTTTTTAAAATTAATAATCATAGACAATCAGCACACTAGACATTGAACGAAAAAAAAATTTTTTTGTTCAATGTATGTATGAACAAATGTCACCTCATGAGTGTGTGTGTGTGTGTGTGTCATGCCAAGTCTACAAGAGGGGCATCTGCTAACTGGGGGGTGTCTTTGTCGAAATACTTTTTTAGGGATTCTAACGCCCATTCATGTTACATCTGGAGAAAACCGACCACAACTCCAGACAGTTAGATCGACAGCTGCGCGATAGACTCGAACGCTAGACCTCTATACTTCAGGAGTCTATCATTTTGAGTGTCTTATCCATTCGGTCATGATGGGGCATGAAACACCCCACAATTGGTATGCAATGGATATTACATTAATACTAAAGATACACAGTATCTATGGTATAGTACAATAAGGCATAATTTGTTCGACGTTTATGATAAATTTTTTGTTTTAAAATTTAGCCAATGTTTTCAGTTTAAGAACTATTATGATGTTATTTACTAGTACCTTAAAATTATATTATGTGTCACTTATTTGTATAATATTTGCATTAGCCTTAATCCTTTAATAATCAAAGTTATTTTGTAATGTTTCATTTATACGTCTTTCCGTCTATGCATTTTGACAGATCGGTCTTGAAAGACGTAGAAACGGTGCTTTACTGTATTTATAAATTATCAATCAACTTTGTCTTTCCTTTCTACAAATTTTATCCTTGACGATTCAATAGAAAAAAATGCTACTTTTATTTTTTCGTTTTAATAATATAAAAAACATACTACACGTTTCTTTCATTAGAGCAGCCAAATTTACGTTGGATTTGAGCAAAATATTTTTCCATATACGGTGGTCGATGGATTATACTTTCCTATTATCTTAATAGAAGAGACTAGTTTCCTATAACCATCATTTTTCACAGATAATCTCTTTTTTCAATAGCAAATTTCTCGAGCTATTCAGCCCTTTTTAAATCCTCCTCCAAAATATTTTCAAATCTGTCGTCTTCCCGTTCATCCTCTGCGAAAAATTCATTAATCCGATTAAAAACAAGAACTTACCGCTGAAAAGTATCCAAATTAAGGAGAAGGGAATCCCTTTTTTCTGCTTTTAACTTCTTAAATATTTTAATCTTTCTTTATTTGCTCGAAAATCATTGTCATTTTATTTCCAAATACGCACACTTCCCCATAAAATATTTTCAATTAATTCTTTTATGCGCATCCTGAGGCAAGAAAGGGAAGGGAAAGGGTTTGGGGAGGATTAATGAAAAAGAACTTTAAAAGAGCCAAAAATTCAGATTTTCAAGCTAGTTTTTGTCCCCTCCTCATATCCTTTTTCCTTCCTTTTACTTATCTCATCGAGAGTGTTACTCATCTCTCCCATAGATGGCGCTACGGGCACGGACGATGACGATTAAATCTATTGCGATCGTGGGGAGCGAAATTGCTCTTTGAAAAGATTCCCAACTGTGTAGTTTTTTTTTTTCTTTTACTTTTCTTTTATATATATTTCAGAAGTTAATAAGAACTCAAGGTGACTGAGAATAAAATGCAGAAAGTTCAGAAATAATAATAAAAGGAAATAAAAAGAAATGATCCTTTTCTTTTTCTTAAAAAGAAAAAGAAAGAAAAGTGTCCAGCCACTTATTTTGAGCGATTAATTTTTAGAATGCGATTTGAAGTGAGTTTTAAATTACTTCTAATTCCAGTTCCGAATGAGATTCTTTTTCCCCAGCCTATCGATCGAGTTGTGTTCGCAAATTTGGCGCGATAAGTTCTCCTATTATTTTTCTATAGGAATTATTTTCATTCCATTTAAAGTTGGGATCAATTTATTTACTTAGCGAGTTATTTTCAACTGGATACTCTAAGATAAAAATGCTAACTCCCCCCCCCCCTGCCATCTCCCAACTCTTTTTCCTCCCCCCCCCCCCCCTGTGGATAGTTGAATGAATACTCAAACAGCTTCGAATTTTATTTATTTAAGTTGAAAGCTGTGTAGCTTAATTTTTAATCCCTTAATGGGAATATATTTCTGTCACAATAAAGATTGAGAAGAAGTGATTAGCGTCCAATAGTGTTATTGCAATTTTTAATAAACTGAGAATTTCACATTAATGTTAAAGAGCGTGTAATGAGTGATTTGAAAGTGGGGGAGTGAAAAAAAAGAAAAAGGAAGTTGGATTTATTTAGTTTGCACCTAAAGAGAAACTGAATAGGCATTCATAATTTTAAAATGAGCAATCTCTTCAAAAGTAACAATTAAAACGACATTGTTTTTAAGAGATAAGGAGTGATTTAAATTTTGAAAAGGATTACAAGTTACATTATTATATATTTGTAATGGCTAGAAATTATGTATATACTTAGGTAAACAAAGTGTCTGTGATCTGATAAAGGTTATCATTTGAGTGTCGCTGTCAAGCATCAATATCAGCATAATAAGTGTCAACTTGTGATCATTTGTGTAGGCATATTTTTTTTTTATAAGATCATTTACTCCTAATGCCAGACCTAACGAACATGATTCGTTCAACAAGTAATCAGCTAGTATAATAGTAGATAGACTATACGGGGACGTATATAAGGGAGGGGATACCCCGCCCCCTTTGTCTATGCAAAAAAAAAAAATTTGGGGGCGAATGTCTGCCTATTAACTCTTTATTTTAATGGATAATAAAAATATTACTACAGTAAAACCTCGATCCATCGTTTTTCAAAGGTTGCGTAATAAAAAACGATGCATGCGGGAAAACGACGAATGCGGGTTAAAGTGAAAATACGAAGAAAACAATGGTTATGAATGCACATTATGTATACATACAAATAATAATTTGTTTCCAAACTGTAAAAGGAACAAATTGGAGTTGAAGAAAATTAAGTGATATTTATTTCTAAAAAAATAGTAGTTTTAGAATGGGTTTTTCTTTTCTTTATTATTATTATTATTTTTTTTTTTTATTAAACGAAAATTTTAAAGATTTACAATACTTTTCTTGCCTTTTCTGTATTTCCATGTTTGTACATATAAGTTCATACAATTTCAAATACTGTAACCGCGTCCGATAAACTTGGCACTAGTGTAGGCTCAGTCTCATTGGCATGAATATTATTCTCTGCTTTTTCGCCGTTATTTTTATTTTTGCATCACCTCACATTTCTTCCCTTCTCAATATACGTCGCTACGTCTGTATCAAAGGAAATATAATAACTAAATATCACACCACATGCTCTGCATCATGTAACAACTCTTCATCTACACCATCATCAACCCAAGAAATCATACCAGAAAATAATTAAGTTTGTTCGGATGCCATATAGATCCATCTGAATCTCGATTTTATTTCGGTCAGGAGAAATATTTTACAACGCTGAAAGCGGGAAAAGGATTTTTTTGGCGAACGATAAATGCGGGGTTCGTTAACGTTATTTAAAAACAACTTGTGATGGGACCATAGAAATAAAACGATCAATACGGGAAAACGGTGAATGCGGAAACGATAGATGCGGGTTCCACTGTATAAGAATTAAAAATTTGCAATATAACTGAAATTTTTTCCATGTCATTTATAGTAAAATTTACCGTTAATCAAATTTTACAGTAAGAATGGATTCCTCTTGGCTGGAACCCTCCCATGTGAAAGCTGTAGCTACCTTCGTGGAAGACTAGCTCAAGACTAATTAACCTGCTCATAATAGGGAGGGGGGGCGAAAAAAATATATGCTCTTTTTTATCGTTATTGAGAATTAAAATTAATAAGACAAAATATTGGGTGGGGCTTGGTGGGGGAGATACTTTTCTACAGGTTGCGATGCAAATCTTATTTAAGGAGTGAGTTTTTACAACCGATAATGTGTTTCCTTCTCCTTACATTTGTACAGCCATAAAAATGATGCCGCAAAACCTGATTTTAAAGAAATCTTTTTAACCTTCTGTTAGGCGCGTGGCCTACGATCGTAGCAAAAGTCAACTTTCCTTCTCAATTTCCTATTAGTAAAAAAAAAAAAAAATTATAAGGGGAAGAGGGGGTAATTACAACCCCCCTCCCTAAAATTCAAGTAAATTCAGGTATATCCTATTTGAAAATGGCATTTTCTACAATAGAAAACATTTTGCCCTTCCAATGTTGCATGTTGCTTGCCCCCACGAATATTACATGCCAGTTTACGCCAATGTCATACATAATAGGCCTCACCATGGTACTGTTGTTATGTCACTGAAAATGGTAGATGGCCGAAGTGTGAAGGTCCCGGATTCGGATCCCATCGCGCGGCTGTCGATCTAGCGGTCTAGAGTTCTGTTAGGTTTTCTCCAGATGTAAGGTGAATACGCACTAGAACCCCTTAGAAAGTCCTCTTACCAAGGCACCCCCACCCTTGGTAGAACGCCCTAGTGTAGCGTTGATATAATCGCTCACAGGTCATACATAATAGTAGCTTTCTTATATTTCTTTCTAATTTTTTTTTATCTAATTAGTTACTGACAAAACTAAAGTACGAAATGTGTTCAAATTTTTTTGCGCCTAATGTACCTGGTCTACAATCTTAGTCCCCCACACCTAACGGAGGTTTAAGAGGATACTGCAATATTCCTATTTCCTTGGAATGACCTAAATAAGACAACCTTTTGCTTAAAACTTTTTCAGTCCTTTGAAATCCCTTTAAAGACATGTTTCGCTAGATTTATTTTTAAAATTTCACGCTGTTTTATTTTTTTCTCTTTAGGGAAGCGTACTATAAGTAGTTCATAAATTCCACATAAATAAACCCTGTAACCTCCCCTTTTACGTGGTCTTTAATTTGTCCTTTAAATGAGGTTTTATAAAATCTGTAAAAAAACAATACTTTGTTCTGCATGTTTACAGAGTAAAAGGTTGCAGTTTTACAATAATCATCTGTCTTGCAGGGTCTACTCCAAGGTTGTGGCACATAAGTAAGGGAGAGGTCAACCTTTGACAAACGTTAAAAAAAGGGGGGAGCTGATATTTGAGAGATTATGAATTAAGAGTACATATTATTGTGTTTTCGAAAAAATTCAGAGTAGTCCGACAGCGTTTATAAATCTTAAAGAAGATGATGAATTTCATTGATTTCTTATTTTTTATTTTAAAATGACACATTTTATACCCTTGGCTAGGGCCCATCAAGCTTAAGTGAAATGGAACAACGATGTTTCATCTACCGTTTTTAACCGCAATTTTATCTTCTACTTCATTTTAAATATGGATTGCTTCAACGGATAAACACACACACACATATATGTGTGTGTACCAGCCCGCTTTAGTGCCCTATATTTATGTTATTGAGGATTAATCATGAACTAATGTATGATATAAATACAGGGCAGTGGCTTAGCTAGAAATTTTTCGTGAGGGGGGGGGTTACGACTACTGCTACTCACGTAAATGCATACGTGTATGTATTAAGATATTGAAGAATATACATTTTGTATGGCAAAAAAATTCTCACTTGGGGGGGGGGGTTATGACCTCTCTATCCCCCCCCTTGCCTACGCCACTGATACAGGGAATGAAACACCAAAATGGTTTGTAGAGGGCTTCGGATACTCTGGACTCTCCATTAGCAAGATTATTTTATACTCGAAGTCATTTAATACTCGTAATTATTTTCGTATTTTTAGAAAATCTAATACTCTTTAAAGTTTTAATTAGTATTACCCTTTTTTGCATAAAAGCTTATTTAAAATTTGCTTATTATTGCATTTAGCAACTATAATAATGACGAAAGAAAAATTTTTAATCCTTCTATTGAAACTTTCAAATATTGATTGAAAAGTACTGACAGGCCCATCCAACTCTCGAACTGCTACCAATAGCTCATCTTCATCTGAATATTAGTGCCATGTCTGCCGAACAAGAGCAATTCTAGAACATCTCCCTCACTCATTTCCTTTATTAAAGGAAAAAAAGAAAGGAAAGAGACACCATTTAAAATAACCATTTAAAAGTATTTCCAGTCCCTCTATTTCCGTCTAGTTCGCATGCATGAGCTGATCTGAAGATGCTACATTTGTTTTTCCTAAGTACCACTTCTGAACCGTTCATGCGTACTTCGAGAACGGGGGGAAAAGGCCATTCTTTTCAATGATTGTTAAAAGTTCGGAAGTGTTTTTTTTTAAATAGAAGGCGGCGTGTAGGAAGTTGCAGAGTGCTCCTTTCGGGTGACATTGTTCGCCTATCAGCTTTCCTCCGATTATGATGAAATTAAAGCATGATTTTATCCTTCCGAGTCTGAGGATTATGCATTATGAAAATCCCACTTTTATGTTGGTGGGGTTTAAGCATCGTTCTTAGAAGATTCAAAATATTTGTTTGGAAATTTGAGTCCTCTTAACCCTTTGAGGCGCAACCCTCTCCCAATGCTGAAAAAAGGGCAGCCGTTGCCATCGGTCGACTTAACGTCAAAAAAGGGTCTCTAGATCTGTGGCACGCGATGGACGTTTCGATCGTCCGCCATCTTGCTGGTAGTTAAGTCGAGCGACGGCAACGGCTGTCCTTTTTTTCAGCATTGGGCAATGTATCCAGCTGCTCTCGCATTCTTCCATTTTTCAGCAGATGTCAGTGCTGCTAAAAATAATCGTGATAATTTTTTTACGGAAAATGACGTACTAAAAAGTAAATGATTTTCGTGGAGCTATGTCACCCGCAACTATTTTTAATTCACTAATCAAATTTAATTTACTAATTTACTAATCAAATCTATTCTTTGTGACTGGCAACAGTCAAAACGTCAGAGTTTGGTATTCCCAGAGCGGGAACACTGCACGTTAAAGGGTTAATGTAGAAGACCAGCTGGATAGACAGCTCAACACTGAAAAAGCGCGGCTGTTGCTTTAGTTCCATTTAACTACCAACAACATAGCAGGCGGTCTATCGAATTGCCCATCCGGCGTCACAGAGCTGAAGAGCTTTTCTGACACAGCTGGCTGTGCGGCAATGCAAAGCTCGTGAGGTCGTGAGGTCTCAAAGGTCGTGACGTTGAATCCACTTGCGACTTGAATACACTGTGCTCTGATTAACTACCGTGTGTTTTATTAATCAAACTCAGAAAGGTAGGCAACATGCAAAAGCTTTGTTTAGATCTTCTCTTTGCATTGCCGTTCGAACAAAAATTGACGCATTTTCAACGGACTATTGCAAAATCTCAAATTTTAATTAAATTTTGAAAAAACAGCGCTTATACTTTCAATTAAGTGGTCATCCATCATGACACTTCATTTGCATTAGTCATTTTTACGCCAAATGACAGGCATCGCACTTTCTTATAATGCTCGTTTGGCATTTTTAGTTGCTTGAAACATGTATGAATTTCAAAAGTTTTGAATTTCAGTAATGTACAGACATAAGTCTTATTTCATTTCGTCTATGTCCTAGACGTCTATGTCCTATGTTCGTAGATGTCCTGGCAACCAGAGCAGTTGGAGCGGTTACACAGAGCCCGATTAAGAAGCATGGGCCCGGGACAGGTATCTCTCGTGGGGGCCCCCCCTTCATTCCGATGTATGCATGTATCCACAAATGCTACATAAAAGTATCATTCTCTATACTTAATTTGGTTCTATTAGCATCGTGTCTTGATAATGCCACCTAGCTGACAAACAGTTATTTGAATTCTTACTCACTTTATGGACGGTTCGAATTCAATCGAAATGCAGCATCCGGAAAGCGTACCACATTTTGTTGTCACAAGTTTTAAAATGCCTGGAGTCTCTGATGCAGCTTTGAACTCGTGACATCAAAATGACGTCGATTCCACTTGAGACTTGAAAACACTGTGCTCTGATTAACAAAGTGTGCGTTATTAAATTCAGAAAAGGCAAAGGAAAATCATTGCTTAGATCTTCTCTTTGCATGACCGTATAATTCTTAAATAACTCACAAGCGGCATTATTATTATTAAAAAAAAAAAACTTAGGTAGCACAACATCAATTTTAGAAAATTGTTCAAATTTTAGCACGTAAATTTCCTAGAAAAAAATACCCATTTCTGCAATAAACTAAAAGGTGTCATTTCATGATGTGGGGCCACCTACTTATAAGTAGGAGCATTGGGCAGATACCCCGCCTGCCCTTGCTTTAATCAGGCTCTACGCGGACATACAGATAAATGGGGTTATGAATATTTTCTCAAGGTTCTGGGAAAGCGTTTAGAAAGAAAAAAGAAATACCCGTCTCAGAAAATGCAAATGCGGTGCGCATTCACACTTGCGCATGCTTCGGATTCTTCAAAGAGTAATAAACCCTATCTGACTTTTGTTTTGCACCGTTCCAACGGGTAGCAACTGCGACACTGATGACTAACACGTGTGTCACTTATCCCTATGTACTTTTACGGTTTTTTTTTGTTTTTTTCAAGGGCGGCGCACTTGATTTCCACACTGTTATCCCGTTCTCGGTGACAAAAGTCGTCTCAAAGGGCGTTGAAAGCCCCATTAAGGGATGGGCGACCCAGAGTATCAACTCTAGACTGTTTTGCATGTTACGCTTTAATTGAGACATCACGACCTGAGCGAATTTGAGCGCAACACCCTGAAGTGAAAGTACACGGGGAAGGAGTCGTTAGACGCAAATTGACTTCCAGACTTACTGCAATGTCATTAGGGTGCGTTGTGAAGTTAGGTCGTACCCATTGACCTCGAGACGAAATGAAAAAGACAGATTTGTGGCAATTTAATTGGGGAGTTTAGGCAGAAAAGGTATATCATGTCACACGCATCGGTTATAAAACCAACTGCTGTAAAATAAACGACTAAAATAATTTATAAATTTGTTACAAAACCTTGAGTATGAGCATTATTACTTTTTGATGTAAACACCATGAAGCTTCAGCCATATTTGTCTTTATTGTAGACTAACTGCTGTAGACTAGTGCTGCGATATAGGTGTAAAAGTTACTTTAAATCACCTCATTGGTTCGTATTGGTAAGTAATACCGAGTTTCTTTCATCGCTTCTATGATCTAAAGAACGCACTAAACTTCCAAGCCAATGAAGATCTTGAATTTAACGTTCGGGTTCATGTTGCACCACAGTTGATGTAAAGCTTACCACTGGTCTCGATTGGTAATTAGCACCAAATGATTTTCATCCCGTAGCTAAACTAAAATCCTGGCTAAAAATCCGAAGCTTCCATACCAATGAGGAACTTAAAACTAACGCTCAGGACCATCTCACATAACCAGAGGCAACGTTCCTATAAAAAGGGAACAGAAAGTTCATCTACCAACAAGGCAAATGATTGAATCATGGTATACAACGAAGAGTAGCGATTCGTGTGTCTAACTTTTGGTAGTGAATTCATATTTTTCTTTACCATTGTCTTATTTTTAAAGAATTATAAGAAAAATAGCTCTAGCAATTGCTCTCGTACATATACATAGTGAAAAATGAAAACAAATAACAACCTTACTAAATTATTTCTTTTGATTTCTTCCTTCAGAACGTATCTGTTGTTAAACAATTTTTTTTTATAAGTTCGAATACAGTGACTTTAAAGTAATTTTCGCTCAAACATAGTACTTTTGTCATTTGGAAATTTACTTTTATTTTATTTATTTATTCATTTATTTATATTTATTTATTGTTTATTTATTCATTCATCTGAGCTTTTCAATAAAGCGCTGAAATAACTTTGTCCGTCTATTTCGATGAAGAATTAGTTCTCATGAAGAATTTCTCATGAAATAATGTATACTAATTTTATTTATTTATTTTATATTTTACTTTCATTTATTTATTTTCGTTGTTGTTGGTGTCGACCCTAAAATTCACTTCGAGCAATCACTTCTGTGATTGCGTCACGTATTTGAAATATTTCGACTGCTTTTGTGATTAAACTACTAAAAGGCTAATACAATATTTTCATTACTGCGCCCAGCAGCAAACTGCATGTCTATTCACATGCATTGTTACAAAAACTTCAAATGACAACGTTACTAAGTTTCAAAGGAAATCGCAGTAAAATTACTGTGTTTGAGCATTTTTACTTTTATTATAGTAACAGATCAACCCAATAAATTTTTTCCATTAATCGTTTCAGCCATTTATACTAAGATTTCATTAATCCTTTTCTATTGAATTTTCTTTTGTTTAAAAAAAAAAGCATTAATTGATAACAATGAAAATATGAAGCTAGAGATCTGAGAACGTGCGAATTATATGAAAGATCAGTAATTGTCTATACAGTTTTTTAAAAAGTACTATGCATGTTTTAAAAGTTGGCACTGCTTTTAACAAGGTAATTTACGTCTGTTTGGCTTTAATTATCTCCTAGGTTTTTTTTTAAATAAAATTTCGTTAGACTGATTAGATTATTAAAATAATGGGTGACATCTTTCATTCCTTGCCTTCGTATATGCTAACAAACAGGAGTCAATAGTTTCACGTAGCTTTCATAAAAATTTTAAAGGTTAATTTTATTGTTGTTCCATTTACAACAATGGACGGAACCACTGAAATGGTGGTCTTTTTATAGTAACCGGAAATCTGTCTGCAAAAAAGGGAAGTTCACTTCCATGTGAGATTATTTAAGTTATAGCATCACATAACCTGCCTTCCATTTTTTTTTAAAGGTCACGAATTTAAATGAGCCGAAAATTTCATCATTTAAAACGTTTATCGAAACGACACTTTGTTTCAATCACACTTGTAAACAATTACCCATCCGCCAAAACAATAGGGTTATAGACTCCAAAGTGAATAATGATATCGTTTTTATATACCTTCCTCCAGGACATGTCTGTGTAATTTTATATAATTTACACACTAAAAAGATATCGGGCCGACATCCCCTTTTTACTGCACTTGCATCGCATCATGTTCAGTTCACACGTTGTCTTCTCGATGGGGACGAGCAATCACGTTTCACGACCCTCTGCTTCCGGCATCGCTGCCTGACCATTAAATGATTGTCTTGCGAGCATTTAGAAACTCGGAATTTTTAGAAAAACACGAGAAGGTCGACATCTGTTGTGGCATGGGTGCCCATACATTCTTGAATGTGAGCCTCTGGATTAAAAGGCACATTTTGTACATTTATGCTTTGGAAATTTGATTGCATTTTTAATACTACACTCATGTCCATAAATTAAGGATAATTCAGAATCACACAGAAATTGATCTCTAAAATAAAAATTTCACCTGTGGAATGATCACACACATCTTGAAGAAGAATATGCAAATTACAGGAAACCACCAGATGGCGTGGATGGTACGTCACAATAACGAGAGTGTAAGAGAGGGCTATATAAGGAATGGTGGCAAAGAAGTAAAATTGTTCACAAGCGCTGTGAAAGCCTTTCAGTGCAAAAACCGCATAGTTATGGCACAAAGGAGGCATTTGGATGATGTTTTACGAGGCAGAATTATCGGACGACTGGAATGTGGACGTACCCAGCTGGAAGTATCCGAGGAACTTGGAATCGCCCAGAGTGTCATCTCCAGGCTTTGGCAACGATTCCAAGATGATGGTAATGTGAGTAGACGTTACAGCACAGGTCGCCCCCGAGTTACAACGCCGAATGAGGACCGCTATTTGGCAGTTACTGCCAAAAGAAACAGACGGAGTACAGCATCAGACCTGTCTCGTCAGCTCTCTTCAGCTACCGGTACGACAGTTTCAAGGCAGACCGTGTACAGACGCTTAGGGCACATTGGTCTATATGCTCGTAGGCCTGTCAGATGTGTTCCACTTACCGCAACTCACTGTCGCCTGCGATTAACCTGGAGTAGAGAGCATGCATTGTGGACACCGCAACAGTGGTCTTGTGTGATGTTTTCCGACGAGTCCAGGTTTAGTTTGGAGTCTGATTCTCGCCGGACATTCATCTGGAGAGCGCCAGGTACCCGTTACCACCAAGAGAACACCATTGAAAGACACCGTTACGGTGGTGCAGGATGGCTCGTTTGGGGAGGAATTATTCTTGGTTCCAGAACTGACCTGCATGTTCAGAGTGTAACGATGACAGGCCACATCTATCGGGATGTCATTCTGGAACAACATGTACGTTTGTTTCGGGGCGCCATGGGTGCTGAATTTGTGTTTATGGATGACAACGCCCGTCCTCACCGTGCAAACATTGTAGACGAATGCCTTCAATCGGAGGATATCACCCGTATGCATTGGCCAGCATACTCACCGGACTTGAATCCAATAGAGCATGTGTGGGATATGCTTGGCCGACGAATTGCAGCCCGTCAACCCCCTCCCACATGTCTACCGGAACTTCGGAGTGCATTGCTTGATGAGTGGTGTAATATTCCCCAAGATCAGATTGATCATTTGATACTCAGCATGCCTAGGCGTTGTCAGGCCTGTATTGCATCGTCCGGGAGACATACTCCGTATTAACCATCCTACTAACCATGTTATACTGTTTTTTTGTAAATAGGTTCTTTTTTGAAATTTGGTCAAGGGAGTAAAACTTGCAATTTTTATTAATTATGTCAAAAATGTAGCATCTTTTTTGCTCTTTGCTTTTTGTTTAATAAATAGACTTTACAAATAAGTCAAATTTGTTTTGCTTCTTTCTCTTTCTTTGCCTGAACTTCATTATCCTTAATTTATGGACATGAGTGTATATGAGAGGTAAATTATCTATATATACCTTCTTTTCATGTTAAAATAATAGAGGGTACAATTCGCTTGTGCCTTACTTCTTTTTTTTAATAACGGGCAGGCACTTGTCGATTAGGCATTCGCCACAACAGCGGCGCGAAAGTATTGGCCATTCTATTACGGGGCACCCAATTGGAGGCCAGAATCATCCCCTATGAAGGGACGAACGAGTTAACACCCAAGCCGGGAATCGAACCCGGACCGAAGGCGTAACAGAATGATTCTTAAGCCACCACACTACCTGGGCGGCGCTTGTGTCTTATATTTACGTCGTATTCACCAAGTACTTGACGCCTGTGTTAACCCATTCAGACAGTAAACAGACATCAAATATTCACCCATTCGACATATGACTTTCGTTTTGATGGGTTAACACGGGTGTCAAGTATTTGGTGAATATTTCCGTTAAGAGGCACAGTTTTCAGAGAGTACTTGTGGTCAGGGAGGGGCCATCCCCCCCCACACGCACTCCAGCTCTCATATTACCGTTATGATTTACGTACTAGTATAACGTACATGTGGTTCAACACTAAAATATAGTATCTTTCAAACGACCGTATTCACCATGTACTTGACACCCGTGTTAACCCACCAAAACAAGGGTCAGATGTCGAATGGATGTGTATTGGATGCCTATTTAACACGGGTTACAAGTTCTTGGTGAAGAAGGCCGTAAGGCAAATATCTTGACTAGCCTCCACCCCGCACCCCTACAAACAATCACATGGGAAGGAAAGGAATGAACTCAGAAATAATGCACTGAAAGCTATGGAGTTCATCTGATAAGTATGCAAAGCTAATGCAGAAGAGCGGGGGGGGGGGAGTTTCTACGGCGGGTATTAACCTAAAACCAGAAACTCACCTGTCGAACTTTGCCTTAGTGCTAAAGGACGTTTATCAATGGCAAGCTTAATTGGCATGACTTCAAAATGTTGCATTTCTGTACTTACAGGGTAAAAAGGTGTTAACAATTAAAAAAAAATTAATTGAAACCAGATCTGATATTAATGAATTTAATCAGATAATTAATTATGAAATCGATTGCTAAAATTAAATAGATTCACCTTTAGACTCACTTTTTAAGATGCAAGGTGAAAATTTTAAAATTAAGGGTGATGATAATGAATTGCAGGCGCATAATGATATCATCTGTACATAACTTCTTCCTGGGTTTATCGATGTTGTATAGTTCAATAATTTACATCAGAAAGACATCGGGGCGACATCTCTTTTGCCACCCGCACTTGCACCACACCGCATCATCTTCAATTCTTACATTATCTTCTCGAGAAAGGGGACGAACAGTCACGTTTCACGACCCTCCCCTTTCCCATTGCTGAAAAAAAAGGGCAGCCGTTGCCATCGCTCGACTTAACTACCAGCAAGATGGTGAACGATCGAAACGTTCATCGCGTGCTGGCTGTGCGCGGGCACAGCCAGCTGCGTCAGAAAAGGGTCTCTAGATCTGTGGCACGCGATGAACGTTTCGATCGTTCGCCATCTTGCTGGTCGTTAATTCGAGCGATGGCAACGACTGCCCTATTTTCAGCATTGGGCAATGTATCCAGCTGTTCCCGCATTCTTCCATTTTTCAGCAGATGTCAGTGCTGTTAAAAATAATAGTGACCATTTTTTACAGGAAATGACGTGTTAACAAGTAAAGGATTCTCGTGGAGCTATGTCACCCGCAACTATTTTTATAGAAATCCAATCTATTCTTCGTGACTGGCAGCAGTCAAAACGTCAGAGTTTGGTGTTCCCAGACCGGGGAACACTGCGCGTTAAAGGGTTAAAGATGTAAGGCGAAAATTTTAAAATTAAGGATAATGATAATGAATTGCAGGCGCATAATCATATCGTCTTTGCTTAACTTCATTTGGGTTATCGATGTAGTGCAATAATTTACATCAGAAAGACATCGGGGCGACATCCCTTTTGCCACCCGCACTTGCACCAGCACCACATCATCTTCAACTCTTACATAATCTTCTCGAGAAAGGGGACGAAACAATCACGTTTCACGACCCTCTCTGCTTCCGGCAACGCTGGCCATTAAGTGTCTTGCGAACCTTGAAAAATTCAGCATTTTTCAGCAGAAACACAAGAGAAGGTCGACATCTAACGATGATGAAGGGGAAAAAAAGGGGGAGGGGGGGGGAGAGATGATAAGCAAAAGAGTTTGGAAACTTTTCGTGGGTGGAGTAGGGAAAAGTCGTAAGCAGCGGTGCGGTACAGAGTGGATGCGGTATTATGAGATCGCTTTGATGTTCCGAAAAACACAAAAGACGGAGGAAGTTTTGTAAGGGTTTAGATGGTTTAGTTTATTTTCATATAGAAGCCGATTTGCTAAGCCTTGTTTTTTTTTTTTTAACTCTTTCGTACTCATTATTCTGGAGGAGAGTAAAATTACAGAGCGGAAGGATTCTCTTGCGGTGTGAGAGGCTTTATGTGCACGATTGTGTGAAAGTTCGTATTTTACTTATCCTCAGTGAAATTCCTTTCGTTAATGACTATCGTGATTTATTTTGGTTAATGTGGAGATAAGGTTTTAAATGTTCAGTCAAAGAGGTGAGCAGTATCACATATTTCACTGATGAGATAGATAGATGCCTTTCAGCGCTGATCCGGATAGATCTTTACTTTTACAAATGCAGAGTTTAATGAATAAACTGTGTGAAATTATATAAAACCGTGAAATTTTTGTCGATTATGCAATGGCGCATTGAAAGAAAGGGTCTATGCAGGCCCTACGAGAGGGGGGAGGGGGGGGGGGGCAGACGGGCCGCCGCCATTGGGCCCGTGCGAGTTAGAGTGGCCCCGTGTTCAGCTGAAGTGCGTCCGTGAATTTTTCAGAAGGTGTTACGAATTTCATTTATAGATCCGTAATTAAAATCTTTTTTTTAAATAGACTAAATTTTGAATACATAATTCTAGAATGATTTAGATGGCAGAAATGTTAATTCTACCATTTAAATATGAGTATTTTATCAACCTTCGAACATGAATTAAAAGTACCATTACATATCAGAAAAACTTCCCTCCCACACTTTTTCCTTTTAGCATTTTATATAAAAATCATTAAACAGAGCAGTTTTACAAAAAAAAAAAAAAATTGCTTCCGTCCCTCCTGTTTTTTTCGAAACTTTTGTGCTTTACGGAAGGGGCCGGAAAGATTTTCACCCCGCCTTATAAAATTTTTCTCGGAGGCCCTGGGTCTATGAAACTGAAATTTCGTTTTCTAAAGGTCTGAGGCCTTCCCACAAAATGTTTTCTAAATTATTCATGAAAGTGTCACTTTATATGCAATTTCTTGCATTCATGATACATCTCATTAGCAATTTGCTTAAATATTCATAATGGACAATTGATATAAAGGATAAATACAAGTTTAAATGTATCTAAATTATACAATGATTGCTTCCCGTGTATCACTGTGACGTTGCAATATGATTTAATGTTACATTTTGTGTAAGTCGCAGATAGACTGTATTGATGGTCAAATGGCCGCCAGGGGAATTTTTTGTGACACACATGGTGATCTTATTAGCCATCATAGTGACCTAAATGGACGTCTTCGCATTATATTACGACGTCACCCCGCAACGTCACATGTTTGACACTAAAGGAAGGTGTTTATTTACATCATACTTGCGATGTGACGAATGTTTCGAACGCCATAACGTCACTGGCAACATGATTGCTGCTTCAGTTATCTATGTAGAAAAATCTTTGTGCTTACATCAAGCGTGTTCTACAATTGATTAATATGCCTATAGGTATTGCATTACTTTTATCACGAGCACATATGGGCTCATTTAAAATGATTTATCAAAGAACATCGTGTTGCTATCGTTTTTGATACAGTCTATGAGAAAGCTAGCGAGCAGTGAGGAAGAATCATCCCGTAATTTCTTGAATGTCTTTTATCCCGTCTTGTGCTTTTCATTGTCATTTGTAAAGTGTTCAAATATAAAACTTTTCAACTGAAATATTCTGTTGTTTCTGGAGCTTTCTCATAATAGCCAACACTTTTTTTTCGCAGATTTACTTTTTTTTTAAAAATAACTGTACAGATTTTAATGTATTTTAAGTTTTGATAAATTTCTCACATTTAACATTAAAGATAAACATAAGAATAATTTGAAATCATGCAATAATTAGATCTTCACTGGTCAGACTGTGTAAATCTATAACCATAACGTCTTGCGTAAATTTTCTCGTAGGCGAACCCTGTTCCATGTAATGCGATTATACAAGGCTATTTAAACTTTTTTTGTCAATAAAGGTAAGCGAGATAAAAATGTTATTCATGAGGCTCTTGCGAAAGAAAATTTTCTATAGCTTTTTTCAAGTGGTTCCGTTTACAGCTAATAAGCGCACACCTCCTTCAAAGAGAAAATATCATGCGCGTCTTCTATTGTCCTGCAAAAAATCTGACTTACCGACGGATTTAATACCGTTTCGTAACGTTCATTAAGATTAAATTTGTAAATGAATCCTTTTTTTCTGAAAAGTCAATTTCCTGATCAAAAATGTTTAATCGAGCGAATACATTTAATTATAAAGTGACAAATCCGGGCAGAGTTTGGCATTGGCATAGATGAACTGAAGACGATAACGCCTCTTTCGAAACTGTTTGCTGGGAGTTGCAATTAAATAGGTTGATTCTTTGTCGAGATCGACAAGGATTCCAGTTTTGTCTTCCAACGTACAAGTAAATCAGTGTGATTTCCAAATTTACCTGATTAAATATTGGGGATGTAAGTGGAACTTCACAGAGACTTTTTTACATTTAACCCTTTGAGGCGCAACCCTTTACAATGCTGAAAAAAGGACAGCCTTTGCCATCGCTCGACTTAACTACCAGCACAGCCAGCTGCGTCAAAAATGGGTCCATAGGTCTGTGGCACGCGATGAACGTTTCGATCGTCCGCCATCTTGCTTTTAGTTAAGTCGAGCGATGGCAACGGCTGCCGTTTTCAGCATTGGGCAATCTATCCAGCTATTCTCGCGTTCTTCCATTTTTCAGCAGATGTCCGTGCTGTTAAAAATAATCGTGACCATTTTTTTACGGGAAATGACGTGATAAAAAGTAAAGGATTCTCGTGGAGCTATGTCACCCGCAACTATTTTTATAGAAATCAAATCTCTTCTCCGTGACTGGCAACAGTCAAAACGTCAGAGTTGGGTATTCCCACAGAGAGGGAACACTGCGCGTTAAAGGGTTAACCATTTCTCTTTGAATTACTATTCAGCAGGTCCTTCAAGATGACATAAAAATTTCTCATTGATGAACATTTAGCAAAGTTTTATAGACCGACATGCATTGTAAAATTAGCGTCAATAAAAAACTTCTGAAAACTAACTGAAAATTCGGACACGCAGAGCCTCACCGAGATATTCCGAGGGCCTAGGATTAGCACTTTTGGTCAGGTGGCCTGTATGGTCATACCTTTTAAATACATGCAATCACAGGGTACAAATATTTGTTCCGAGTGCCGTAGAGGAGATAGGAGTGTCTATAATTTTTTAATGCGCAGAAGTTTTGCTTCAAATGACGTCACATCGATGAATGCTATTTGATGGATTGTTTCTCATTTTAATATATCAGCATGACGTTCTTTGTTGTTGTTGTTGTTGTTACTAATGCCCTCTGGCATCCGCGGAGCTGTGCCATATCCTCCATATACGACGGCAATGCGCGAAAGGGAACGTCTTCCATTTTAATAAGCCCCAATGAGAAGAAGACCGACCTTGCTCGGGGTCTCCTAATTTTGAGCTTATTCCAGGTGAGAAACCTAGCACCTGAAATCGGCAACCCCAGAAGAAACGTTTGAACATGGGGGGCATTGAAGCCACGAACATTTCGTGCACCAGCACACGGTGCCACAGCAGTCCAGTGGAAAGAGGCGTTCACCCTCCCAAGCACTGGCCGAGCGGGAGGTGCTTCACTTTCCGTATTCTTATGGGAACGGAGCTCAGGGGTGGCCCGACAAGGTTAGCAAGGTAAGCATCGCCTCGGGGCTCCATCTTGGTAGGGGCGCCATTTGAAACTCTAAAACTGAAAAAAAAACTTGAACTGGAGCATAAAAGGGGCGCTTATTTTAAGTGTGCAGGAGGGCGCCACGTACAGTAGGGTCGCCCCTATGGAGCTGAGTGATTAGGCCACTGCCGGAGACATACGTTTGTTCTATCCCTGAATACAGTGTAAACCAAGTCTTTTGCACGATGGCATGTGTTATACAACTGCATCTTTTTATTTATTGTCTTTAATGTTCCTAATGCTTCTTTATCCAGAATAGAACTTAAATCATTTTAATCATTTTGGGCGCCCGAACTGATTAAAATACTTAGCCCGAACACTTGGGGCTCTAGGCATCGGTCTAGTTGGCATATGTGGTAATCAGGTATTTTAGTCATGAATTAAAACACAAAATATAGTTTTGATGCACTAACAACTCGGACACATACTATAGATTGCATGTTTTAATTTGTAGTTCTTCCCAGAAGTGAATTCCTTTGTTTTGCTTAGTCTGTGCTCGCTGCCATATTATTTCAGAAAGAAAAAGTTTTGACATTATTTATTGTAGTTTTTCCACAGTACTTTTTTCACTAAACCAAATTTTTCTTCAGTTACACCACTTTTTATACGTGTTATTCGAAATAAAAGTCAATTTAGATAAACTGAGAAAAGAATCGGGCAGATTACTTATAAAAATCTTAAGGTTCGGTAGTAAAGCGAGTTTTTAAGACAGGAAAGGGTAAAAAAAATGAAATATTTATCCGTCGATGCCTTAACACTATTTGCATCTTTCCCCCCTTGCAAAATAACGTAATTAATTAACGTCTTTTTCATATATAGCAAAATCTTAATGCTTCATTAAGGCTTAGCGTGCTCAAAAAAATAGTCCCTTCGGCGTGAGCGCACATAGCCTTTTCACCAACGGCCGCATGTTAAACACTAATACATCATTACGCGTTTGTCACTTTAATGTAGCGTATCTAGAGGGGATTAATTAACGCTAGAATCGCTAATTACAGGTCCAAGTGGAAGGTATGGAGAGGAAAGGGGTGCAGATAAGCATACAGTGAAACCGCAGTTAAGGAATATTTTGTGCTGGGTTTTTTTTTTCTTCCTTCCTTCCTTCCTTTTACGCTGTACACCTTTATGGCTGATAGAATTTATTAGAGTCATGTGCGTAGGAATACACGAAACGCTGGAACATAATTACGCGATTTAAGAAGAAACGTGTGTAAAAACATACAACTTAATTCGTTCAAGATTTCTGTCTGCCCCAGTGGGTTATTACGCGGGGAAAAGAAGTGTAGGAATACAGTTGCAGGTAGTGTTGTCATGTCGAAGCTAAATAACATTTATTTGAAGATGACATACGAGAAAAAAAATATATATACAGCTTAATGTAATAACGTTTAAGTACTTTTTTTTTTATATAATGCGAATGTTTTTTATAAAGATACTATTTATTATCTTGTCTTTAATCCTTTTGGAAACGCACGCATTTTCAGATCAATATAAACGACCGAGTGGTCATCATAAAAGACAGACAACCCAGCATTGAAAAAGTGCAGCCGTTGCCATCGATCCGTATAACTACCAAAATCTACCAGCTGTTTTCTGACACAGCTGGCTGTGCCAGAAAACTTCTTCAACTCTGTGGCGTCAGATGGGCGATGCGATCAACAGCAGTGTTGTTCATAGTCAAATGTATCGATGGCAACGGCTGCACTTTTCAGCGTTGGGACAATTTAACCTTTTTTTTTTTTTTTTTTTTTTTTTTTTTCGTGCAGCAGTGAAAGCGCTAAAATAAGGCGTAAACAGCGCGCGTCAAAGGGTTAATTAAAAAGCAGCTGATTATGTAACTGATCAATATTTTATTTAAATAAATATTTTAATATTAAGGAAACTAAAGAGAAGGGTTTTTCCGTATGTCAATATTTCGCGTAGCCGAAACTGAAGAACCTAGTAATACAAAATTTCTCAGGTTTCTAATGTGGGCGGTGTTCCATAGGAGATGATTTTCCAAAATCCGTAACCTTTGAGGATGACTAAGACATTCCTTTCCTCATATCACGCTCTATCTCAAATTAAGAAAGAAGTATCCATAAAATTCTGCCCGTAAATTGTAAGACACGCGAATAACTAAAAACCAGTTTCTCCAAGTTTTGAAATTCTTCCTCCAAGGAGGGTGGGAGGCCACCCTTCTCTTTTTCACATAATGTGTAAAAATATTTCTGCTTAATAGAGACAAATTTGAAATGATGAGATACTGAGGAAAACGTACCCCATTTTTTTTTATCTTTCATTAGTTAAATGTACTTATTAAATGCTTTTCGATTATGTATATGAATGAAAAAATTTAAATGTTAAATAAACTCATGTGAATTGTGGCATCTTCCCCCATATATACAGTAGGATACCACCAGATATGGTACAGAAAAATATCACAAATAGTTAAAAACTATCTATAAATTAACCATAACTATAGGAAAACAAAATCTGCAAACTGAATTAATTGTTTTCAAAATTATTTAACGAATACTATGATAAAAACACACGTTTGAATGTTAGCCTGAAAACATTTCATTCAGTACTAGCATTATTGCAATCTTCGTACAACCATTCGTACTTCAACCATTTCTATAGGAGCAGAAGCAACACTTCTTTATTTTTCTACTGTACTTAAAATCTCCTGTAAAATTCGATAATTAAATTTTGTAAATATTTCTTGTTTTAATGACTATGTCATTGTATCTCTCACTCCCTTTTTTGAAAATTGTCCGAAAAATGTGTCCCAAAAAAGCGACATAAAAATGCGACATAATTTTACATATTAATGACTATGTCATTTTATCTCTCACCCCCTTTATTGAAAATTGTCCAAAAAATGTGTCCAAAAAAAGCGACATAATTTTACATATATTTAAATACTATTAGTTCACAACAGCTTTAATCTATTGTTACAATATATCGTAAGTTGTAGAATATGCATCACACGTATTTTTCTATAAATAGGTTACACTCATAAAAATTTCAACATAAGGTTACCAGGCGAAATACACGAAATATGAGAGATAAAATAAAATGACATAGTCAATTAATGTCGTTTTAATATAGCAATAATGAAACTAAAATATTAGGGGGGTTCCGGGGGGGACCTCCCCCTGACGAGGTTCGAACAGCCGAGTTATATTTAAATACTATTAGTTCACAACAGCTTTAATCTATTGTTACTATATTTCGTAAGCTGTAGAAAATGCATTACATGCATTTTTCTATAAATAGGTTACAATCATAAAAATTTCAACTTAGGGTTACCAGGCGAAATGCACGAAAGATGAGAGATAAAATGACATAGCCAATTAATATCGTTTTAATATGGCAATAATGAAACTAAAAAATTAGAGGGGGGGGGGGTTCAGGTTGTCTCCCCTGACGAGACTCGAACAGCTGAGTTTATTATTGTACATTTATAGATTTTTACCATCCTGAAAGACTGTTTTAAGAAGAATTTCTTACAATCTAAGAACATATAATCAAATAATTGAACAAAAATTAAGAAGATTGACATTTGATCAGTATCATGGGTGACAGTAAGTTGAATATTTTCGGTGTTTGACATACCTCATTAAAGAAACCTGTTTACCCACACAAAAATTCAAATACAAAGGCTTGAACGTCTTGCCGCTACATAATCTTTAAATTAGCAAATATTTTCATAAGTCGTCTGCTTCTTCATCCATCACGTTAATGGATTAGTGCCGCTACAAATAAAAACTGATAAATATTAATTAAAGATCATTAGTGAGAATTAATTGATTAGTGCTCCACTTCTTTAGCTCAGTTTAGCATGTCACTGATCTTTAGGTTCATACTTTTAATGTTCCGGCTAGATTTTTAAAAGTGATGTCGGCCCGCTTATTGATTAAGTGTCGAAGAATGATATTAGCGAAATATTTAAGCTAGAAAACACAAAAAAATATGTTGTATAATTCTGCGGTAATCTCTGGAGCTGATACCGATAATTAATCACAGTCAAATTACATATTATAGCTGAATGTGCTGAATTTTTTTAATTTACTGATTTAGAGTTAATATCCTGACGCTGTGCAACCTTGTTGAGTTAGGAATTATGAAGGATTGCGTCTCTTCGAAATAATCCGCACTAGAGCATAGGTTCGAATAATACTGATTAATAGTACTATGTTAATCAATTATTTAGTTGAATTAGATGATTTTATCAAATTATAAAGCTGACAAATTAGTAGGCATTCTCATACAAACATATTTTTGTAATTAGATAGCACGCTAAAAAAATGTTTTGCTGATTCAGAAAAGAATTTTTGGCTCTATTTCAAAGAAATATTTTTGTTAAACCAAGAAAATTTTTGTTAATTCAACGAAATCTTTGTCAATTCAACAAAAATTTTGTTAAGGCTGTAGTTCGAAGAAAAAAAAACTCTGTTTTTAGACTTGGTACACAAATTGAAATAAACTAATAGCACCATGGTCTCAAAAAAATTCCAGATGGTTCTTCATAAGCTGCTTTACACACTGTGATAAGCGAAAAATCTGTGCCTTTTGTGAAATTTTCAGAAAAAATTCTTAAACGTGGATCTGAGCTGCAAGATTTTTTGAAGAGTGACACGTTAAGAATTTTTTTCTAAAAGTTTTGAAACTTATACAGGTTTATCGTTTATTCCAGTATGTAGTACAGTTTGTAAAGAGACAGCTTCTTTACAAAGCATAGCCTAGCAAGTGCCTAGCATAATTAGTTTATTTGTACTTATGTACCAAAATCACACGATTGTTTTCGAACTACATCGTTAAAAATCATCAAAATTATTCAAATTGAAATAGCGGCAACGAAGCTTTGTTGAATGAAAAAAATGTTATTGACTTCAATAAAACTTTTTTTACCGTGCACTTAACTGCAGTTTGAACTGGTATAGCGTTCCAGCTATGAATTTAAAACATTATGCATTTGTGTAGAATTTAAGTATTGAGTGGTCGACTAAATTTTAGGGCTGTTTTTATGTTTTAAAATATTTTAATTAGAAATGAACTTGACAGTGACAAAGACAGCTGCGCGCGGCATCTTAACCTGGTGTACGTAAAAACAGCTATTTAGTACGTTAAAATATTTTACACTAAAATTTACTGAATCCTTTTGGGGTAAGCATAATTTCTTTAATTGAAAGGTATAGAACTATCAAGTTTGTCCAGGCGTATAAAAGATAAACGGAACGTCATCAAATATTGAATGACATCGTTCTGTCTTTTATTTATCATATACTTTAATATTTTTGTAAACTAAAAATAATGAAGGATTGTGCAATAAATAAAAATAAAATCATTTATACTATGCAACCAGTTTTCTAATTCTTTTTCATAACTAAATTACAGAAATATCATTTTTAGTGTACCTCCCCCGACTAACTTGACAACACACTGTAATTATGTATGTGAGGTGTAGCCTGTTTAGACTCAATGGTTCAAGCACTGCTATTTAATATTTTGTTTTATGCCCGAGAGTGTGACTGAAATTTTTGGAAATAGCTTTTTTTTTCAGAGAGTGAGATAAAAAGAGCTGGTTGTGTTATAAAAATGGAGTTATGTTTATACTCTTTAATAAATGTTGTTTTGTCTTCAATTTTGTTCTTCAGATATCCATATTTTAGTCCTAGCGAATCAGAATTATTGGTAGTATTAATTATGGTTCATAAGGACTAATATATGAATATCTGAAGACAAAAAATTGAAGGCAAAGTAACATTTATTAACCCTCTAATGCCCATGGTAGCGTATTTGCTACCATACATAACTCTTATTTTTTACAAGAAAAACGTTTCTAAATGTTATTGAGAAGTCATAAAACCATTAATTGTACCTTTAATGGATATTAGTAGTTGTTTAGTTCCAGAAAAAACAGCATTAATGAATGAAAAATACTTTAGAAACAACATGGATGAAGCCAAAAAAGAAAACATGTTTTAATGGCAAGTTCCTCCATTATTTTACAAATATTTATTAGAAAGAAAAGATGATAAATGCCATGTATATGTAAAAAATGGTGTGCTTTTTCACTAGATTTAAAATCAATTTTTAAAAGTTTCATTCATAATGTTCGGAAGAGTTTTAAAATCATGGTAGCATATCTGCTACCACGGGCATTCCTGTAACTAAGCCTTGCTGTTCTGACAAGGGAAAGGTACATTTGTAATACAGATATTAGGGCTTTGAATTTTATAATATTTCTATTAATGTGCTTTTAATATTATTTAAGAATTTAAAGGTTGCTAAATTTAGGTTTGGGATTTCTTAAGTATTAATTTTTTTTCCAGTAAAAAGGAAATAAAACTGAAAGAATTGCAATATATAAGATTACATTTATAAATAAAGTCAAAGCTAAATATTTTCACAACAATTATTTTAATAAACTTTATCATTTATTTATTAAATGAAAATATTTTCTAAATGTTTAGGATTTTGAATAATTTTTTATTTATTTTCAGCCATCTACTTCAGAACAGTAATACCACAGGAAAAAGGAAAGGAATGTCTTATATATTAATGAAAAGATAATACTGAAAATTTTAAAAATCACAACCTTTTCCTTTCCCAAAAGATGATAATTTTCCTCATTTCCCTGCGTCTCTACTACCTGATCTTGAATTTCAAATGATTATTTCAAAAGATATAATTCCATCATTGGCAGAGCAATCAAATTTGTACTGTATCGATAAATAAATAAATAAACGTAAATTTCAATTACGCTGAGGGAAAGTGGAAGGGATCAAGTTTTGGAAATTGTAATTAGAATGGTACTAGTTCAGAAATCTCACATCAGAAGATATTGTGAAGACGGAATGTGGTATCCACATTGCGAAAGTTGTATCGAAATGAATTTGAAACTTTTCTAGGAATTCTGCATACTGTTGGTGATAACTATGCATGCATGATCTCCAAAAAAAAAATAAAATACTGAAAAATCTCAAGCATTTTTGCCTAAGCACAATTATCCGTGCTTAGAGAAAATGTGCTATGCATGCCAGATGAATTACGCAGTCCATAGATGAAATTACTGATATTCACTTGTAAAATGTGACGAATGCAACTTATATCTTTATTTTTAAAAAGACAGAATTTGTTTTAAAGCTTTCCCCATGTAAAAATGTTTTAAAAAATTAAGTCAAAATAACTGTTTTCGAAAATTGTGTAAAGCACTGCCTTTGTACCTTAATCTGCCCACGGTAGCATATATGCTACCATTGAAAAAAACATATTAAACATAAATTTTGTATCATATATATATTATTTGACTCAAAATAACACCATTTAAATGCAAAAATATTTTTTGCTTGGGAATTTTTTATAGAGGGAATTAGAGGGTTCAAGAACACATATATCTCCATTTTTACAGCAATCAGCTCTCTTAAAACATCAAATTTTAAAAGCTCTTCTTTCAAAAATTACAATTGCACTTATTCATAAAACAACAAAACATTAACTTAAATTAAAGCAGTGCTTGAACCATTGAGTCTAAACAGTCTAAACCTGACATTATCCATGAATCTGAAGTAAAGATTGTAAGACTAAAAGTCAAAATTGATATCTGTCGTACATAAATTGTGCGTCTGCTTCCAGTGAAAGAAACTGTTGTAGAAAACGTTTCAAGTACTAGATGCATTAAAAAAAACAGAGTAGAATATATTTTATATAGCTTATCTTTCAAATAATTTGTTTGGAAAATACCCTGCTTCACGGTTTTTAAGACTGTGCTCCGCAAAAGATCTTCAAATTCACTAGGCTTAAATTTACAGAAGGTGCTCCTTCAAAATTCCAAAATTCAAAGACCCTCAAAGTGCCCCCGAAAAAGTTTATGTGGTTTGTAGGACTGAAGAAATACTCAATAGAGAGTAGCTTAATTTTAGCTTCGAATCAATAATATTGCAGAATACTCTTCTTGTTTCCTGGGTTCGACGTTCTAAAGTCCAGTTGGTGTAGAAAATTCTGGAAAAAAGTCACTTGCCAGGATGGAACACAAACTTTATTGCTTCTAGAACTTTGTCGAACAATCATCTGTACAAAATTCACAGGCACTAATGGCCAGTAGCTCGTTTATAACAGTCCACTCAGTACTGAAACTCTCAAAAATGCTGTAATTCTCAAACAAAATAAAACACTTCCACAGGTAAAAATTCAGTGGAAATATTCGAGAGATAACACTAACAGGCCCTCAAGACTCAGCAATCAAGAATTTACACACAGCACTTAAATTCAAAGCTTCATAAACAAGTACGAAAACACCGCTTCTATCACAGAGCAAAGTGCCGTACACATCGGCAGCTCGATCAGCTCTCGACGGGAGATTACTCCACACTGAACTATCGGGGCAGCGCGCACTTGTATTTATAGAGGTGGCAGAAGCTACGAGGAGCTTCCAAAAAAGTCTATTTCTCGAAGATTCCACATAAAGCGAGAATTTTGATTAAAATTACGTCATAGAAGAGAAATGTTAGGTTATTATACGGTAATGCAGGAAAAGTATCTTTACAAGCCCCATTGGGAAAATCGTGCCAAATGACCAAATTGTCGCCAAGCTTGGCGAATTTTGGCGAAATATCGCCAAATTTGGAGGCAAAAATAAGTTCCCAAATGTGAAGTTACCGAAGGCCTACGACCAATATTTCTTGACATTTCTAGAAACCCCACACTAATGAATACGGAAACCGAAACCTCCGTATCTCCCGTTCTAGTTGACCGATTTTGATGCAGCAAAAAGCAAAATTTAACTATTTGACTCGTAGGATACGAATTTTAAACTATTTTAAACCCCAGAACAGCGGGTTGCCCCGAAAATTCGTAAAAATAAAAACATACTAAGAAAACTGTCAATAGTAATTAGAATTGCAGGTTCACTAGAATTGTAGCTACATTTTCTATTCAATGTCGAGATTTGGAAATTCAACTACAGCTGCATCAACACTAATAAGCAGCACAAAAGAAAATCGAAAAAGGAAAAATAGTGAATGTACCATGTAATATGCGCATGGGACATAAATAAATTAATATACTCATCGACGGGAAAAAAAGAAAAACAATTACAATGAAATTAGATTTCAATTCAAGGCATTCAAAATATAATGCGAGGCATATAATCGGAACGTTTCTCTTGTTAAATTAGCCTGGGATACGGAAAATTAAAAAAAAAAAAAAGAGTACGAAAATAATAAGGAAATTGATTACATTAATTAAGCAACATGTATCTGACTGTTATTTGTTCTGAGATGGGGATCTTAAATGTGATTCTTTCGTTACTCATAACTTGATTAAATCAGATTAAGGACATAGTAAAGGCTGTTTTTAGTAATATTAGATCAGATTTTGATTATCATCATATCTTTTTTCTTTCATACTGGGTCTCATTTATTAAATTTTCGCAGCACAATTTTATTTATTTAATTTTTGGGTTATAGATAATTATCCTTGTAATTTCGACGATGTTTGAATTTTTGAATAATTTGAATAAAATTTATATTATGGATTTCTCTTTCGGATTGTATGTCCTCTCCAAACATTGTTTATCTTAATTTGTTAATGCATTTCGTATTTATGTAAACCATGCTACTTTTGATTCTGAAAATAGTACTCTATTGTTCTGATTAGTTCCATTTTACATTGTCGGTCAAATTAAATTTTCTTGTGTTATTTATTTTTATCATTTATGCCTAGTTTTATTTTTTAATTACATATTTCATTGATGTATAAAATTATGCGCAAGTTAGCAACATTCACTGTTGCAAATTTGTTTGTCTTTAATTATGTTTTAGATTTTATGCTTTATAATCCCCTAAACTTCATGGGACTCAGCTAAAAAGATTTCTATTTTTTACTGCAAACTGTAATTTATGATACGTAAATAAGAAATTATGTAGGTATTAAAAACCAGCTTGATAATTAAAGAAGAAAGATTGATACATAACGTTAAATACATGTATTGTAATGCATATATTTTCTTGATATGGTATTTCATTTATGTTCTACTACACTACAATCACCCACTCTGCTTACTTTTATATTGTAAAGACCCGCCATGGCCGAGTGGGTAAGAAACTGGTGGATGGTTGAAGTGTGACGATCCCGGGATCGGGCCTATCGCGCGGCTGTCGATCTGAAGGTCTGGAGTTTTGGGCAGTTTTCTCCACATGCAATGTAAATACGTGTTAGAACCCTTTAAAATACCCTCCCTCTGAGGCACTCCTTTAAGCAGATGCACCTGGAGCAGGCTTGCCATCACACAACAACACGAAAACAAGAATCTTATCTTAGCAAAGCGTAATATTGGGCTTCAGCAAGTTATCAAAAGATTGATGGGAATAAATATAATATTTTCTTTCAATAGAGGTACGGCTGAAGTAGAAAAAAAAGTTTCAAAATTAAAAAAGTCAATATCATTTTTTTTCCTTTTAAAAATTCATCAGAGAATTGACAAAATAGTCAGAAAATGATGTAGCAGCACGATAAACGGGATACAAGGACGACTCTGAAAGTACACCATTGTTTAATTGAACTGTTAATACCTTTTATTTTTCGCCTTAAAGTTTAACTAACTAAAAGGGATATTAAATTATAAGATAAAAATAATACAAATTAATCGACAGCAAAAAAAAAAAAGAAGCATTTTAAAAAGGAAATATTTGATGTAGCTTGTTAAGTCCGTTGTACTTTACGTTATTAGTTCTTGAAAGAAATAAGTATGTTCCTTAACCGACATTGGAGGCTGCACTTAAGTTGTATTCCTATAAATATGAGTATGCAATAGCTCGGCAAGGCAAGAGTGGGGCAGCTTGATACTTTTCCTCGCGTCTCCATCTACGCCAACGCATACGCGGCGGAGTGTGAAACATGAGAGATACACCTCCCTATTTACACATAGTAATTCCTTTGATTTCGCAGAAAAATATCGTCACCGAGCGAACAACTTTTGAGTGAGGCACTTTTTGCCCCAGGCATAAAAAGAGGTCTCAATAACTGGAGTGGAGCTATTGTTGAAGGGTCATTAGTTGCCTCGCTTGTCCTAGTCACTCTAATGTATATCTGGATTGTGGCTCAGTCAATATTCTATCGGTTGGCGCAGCGTAGCAGATTTTCAAAGTATCAGAAACAAATTTTAAAGACGTTAGAAAACCATCGAATGTCCATTAATTTCAATGAAAAATTTGATACTATCAATCAATGTGTGAACAGACATTAGACATTACCCACGCATTTGCCTCCAAACATCCATTCAAAATACGCAACTAATAAACTTGGAACAAATTTTGAAAAACTTTTAAAAATTATCCCTTTTTTCATCCTCTGAATACTGTAGTCGTCTTCTGAATATAATTCGAAAGAACTTCATCTATTGTGCTCAATTTTCTGTTTTATTGCTGATATTTATTACCGTGACTGGTTTTCATTATACTAACCGGGTAATTCTTATTTGACATATCGTCTAATTTACTGTAGCAAATCCCTTTAAGCGATTTTGAATGGCTTTTCCGATATCGTGCCTTAAGATATTGAGTAGTTCTGTTCTACTTTGAAAGAATTACCTTCAATCAGTAAGCAGATCAATAGTAATAATAAAGCAATATCAAATAAATTCAGATTTTAAGGTTCATTAATCTAATATTTCATTCTTTGGGTTTGACATTCCATTGTAATGTACCTGTATATGTAACCTCCATTTCTATGTTACAGCTAAAATAATGCATATACACCGTTACTGCGTTGTTATATAATGTTGTATCAAACTGCTTTCAAATATATAATCAATGTATTGCATTTACCATTAAAGGAAGGCGTTATTTCCTCTCAGTACTATGCTTTATTTAAATTCATCTTATTTTAATAAATACATTTTTTTCTAAATACTAGATACATATTATAACTATTTGCCTAGAACTGAGTAAATATAAATGATATATTAGAAAATATTTCAAATGAATATCGAATAAAAGAAAAATTATATTCTAGAAATTTCATACAGCTATAATCGACTATTTTTTCTTATATGTCAACAAGATCATCAACGTTGGACCAGCTTTGCTTTTAGATGAGAGCTATTGGCAAAAATTCATGAGTTGATTGCAATTTATTCGTTACAAATAAAAAATATATTTTCAATATTGAGTTAATATGTCTCAAACAGTAAATAAAGTTTAATTTTTCCGATAATAATTTTAAACGGCATGATCTTTACATTTATAGGCGAAGTTAATCAATTTTCAAATGGAAACAGGAAATTTTAACCGGCACACTGTTGTTTTGCTACTGGCGCGGTTAATCAGAGCTGACGATATAGGTGTAAAGTAAAGTAGGTATGAATTATGCAATGTCATATGTTATAACAAAAGGGTTAATACTGTAATATTTGCTAAACACTGTAAAGCACTATTTTTTGCCCTAATATTTATCCAAACTAACTATACTATGTCACTCTTAGTTTTCTACTGGATAAATCCATCGCAACTTCATGTAACCCACATCATTGTAAAAGTAAAATATATACCTGCAATAATGAGTAAGAATTTTGAAAATATGTAATAGCCTGATATGTACGTAATACGGTATGTTAACAGTTTTCCCAAATTTTAGACCGATAGTGACCCAACAGTGAACTAGTATTATTATCTTGCCAATGTTAACAAAAGCTGTGTGTAATTAATATTTCACTAAAAATGAAATCGTATCAACAAGATGAAGCTCTCTGAGCTGAAAGACTCAGCCGGGCCTGGTTCAAAACCAGGACGCTTCTGCCGACCTAACCGTTCGGAGTTTTCCGTGATTTTTCCCAAAAGTTAGTGTAAATACGGGCTAGGACTCTTTAGAAAGACCCCCCACGGAGGGCATCCCACCCTCTCGGCCTATATCTCACGAGTAGATAATAGGCCGTAATCCCACAACAATAACAACATGAAGTAAACATTTCTAAAATGTTTTCATCCTACTATTTTAACAGCATTCAAAGTTTAACCCACATAACCATACTGAACTAGTATTATTGAGTTATTGGAGACAGCATTCACAACTGATACTGTCATTAGCACTTCCATAGAAATAAATAGAAATTGATTACGTATATCTGATTAAAAAATTTTCAAATCTGTTAACACCCTAATACACTGCTCAAAATAATTAAAGGATATTGCGGTTTTAGGTGGATCTTGTGGCTGGGAAACGTTTTAGCTGATTGATACATGGTCGACAGACGTAGTAGGTTATATGAGAATAAATTACACATGTTTGGCAGAAAAAAATGCATTTTATTGCGCATTTGTGTAGAAAAGGAATAAAACACAATTTGTGCATATGAGAAAAAAAGAATAACAAAAGGTGTTTTCGTCAAAGGAAATCATTTTCAGTAGAGGGTATGGTTTCCACGAACGGCCAGCAACGTTGAACACCTTTGAGGCATGGAGTCAATGAGGCTATTAATCACGAGTTGGGGTATTCTGTCCCACTTTTCCAGAAGAGCTCTTTCCAGTTTTTGGAGAGTTTGTGGGGGGGGGGGGGTTGGCGGCCAGCAACTCGTCTTCCTAGAGCGTCCCAAACGTGCTCTATTGGATTCATGTCTGGAGAACACGCTGGCCATTCCCTTCGTACGATTCCTTCCTCGAAAAGGAAATCCTCCAACAGGTTAGCACGATATGGCCTGCAGTTATCGTCCATTAAAATGAAGTCATCTCCGATTGCTGCAGCGTAAGGGACTACAATAGGTCAGAGGATCTCATCCCTATATCGGCGACCAGTCAGAGGTCCATCTCGAATGATGTACAGGTCTGTGCGCCCGTCAATGGAGATGCCACCATACACCAACTCCCTGTGCCCACTCCCTGCGGTCGCGACGATGCCTTGATGTTAGTCTAACACATACCATCGGTCGACGAGCATACAGACCTACACCATGGAGCCAGTTTCGGACAGTCTGAGTTGAAACCGTGGCGCCAGTAGCCGAGCGAAGGTGTTGTTGGAAAAGAGTAGCGTTCAAGAGTAGCGTCAAAGAGTAGCGTCATCCGGTGTCTCCGAGCCGTTAACGCTAAATAACGATCTTCATTGGGCGTTGTTGCCCGTCTACTACCTTGCCCTGGTCTTCGGCCTGCACTTCCACTCGCCAGATCCAGGTTCCAGATCCTGGAAATCATACTTTGTGACACTCCAATGGCTTGCGCTACTTCGGCTTGAGTTTGGCCCCCTTCTAACCTACCGACAACTCTCCAAGCTTCTGAATCGGTTAAATGACTTCGCTGAGACATCGTACTCGTCGAAACAAAGCAGTCACTGAATGCCGATCATCCTTGTCTTCATTGTCTTTTATTCAGTTGAAAGTCCAATTTCATTCGCTGCCGAAGCGACGTTTTTTGACGTCGAACTCAAAATTAGCATACTCCACAGTTTGAAAATCAGAAAAATTTGCATTTGTGATTCTCTTCTTCCATTTTCGGCAAAAAAAAAAATTCGCTTATATCTTTATTTTATATAAAACTTACAATATCCTTTAATTGTTTTGAGCAGTGTATTTGTGCTAGATTTTGAGAAAATTGCTAATTTTATCGACTGGAGATGTTAGTCACAGCTAACCCTGAATTATAAGTAGAAATAAATTATGATTCTCGAATATTGTGAGAAAATATATTTTTAATGTTAACACCTTAATATTCGTTTAAAGATCATTCAGTACTGTTCTGTTCAATGCTTAGCAAGATAACCAATATTGCACGACTACATTTTTGGAGTAACTAATCAAAGCACATTCATCTGTAAATGAAATAAGAATTTCTCCGAATATTGTTCCATGCCCATCGACAGAAATAATTACAAAAGCGGGTGGAACGAGATTCCGTGGCTTTACCATGATTCTAGGAAATATTATTGACGAATACACTCCCATGATACAGATTTTTTTTAAGGAAAAAGAAGGGGGAGGAAAGATAATTACCCATAATTACATAGACACAGCCGTGTGTCGAATGATATCAAACTCCTGCCAGTTCCATTTGAGTTCTCACGCAGTGCTTTACTATGATTGGCGTTAGATGCTGTGTTTTAAAATTGAGTTCACATATTTTGGGTTTTCAGGGATGTTTTTGAGGCTGTGGCCATTTTTTTATTTGAACTGAGGTTCGATTGCTGATTTTTTAAATAGTCTTTTGCATATTTTTATTTATTTTTTTATTTGCCTCTCTCTAAGATAAAAGTATTCCAGTTCAAGTAAAATTCTTTCATTTTTAAAAAAGTTGTCCCTAAACCAGGGTTCACGCTGTCGAGTGCCGCAGTCGCAAATTTAGATAATAAAATTAGTTCGGCGAAAGAAAATTCGTTTTAACGAAAATATTAGTGATTGTACTTCTTAATGCCGTTCGCCAAAATCAAATTTGGCGAATGGGTTGACGAAAATTTAAAAGAGTCAGGAAACCCCTGACAAACTACATTGACTACAACAACGTATTTTTTTTTTTTTTTCTTTTTTTTTTTTTTTTTTTTTTTTGTAAATGGTTTATTTTCAAAGATTGCATTACTTACCCCTGTAAGTTAATTATAACACATTAAGTTAAAATATATTTTGTCCGTTATAACTTAAACGCTTTCGCTTGCACAGTTTAGAAATATCTTCAAAATGCTCAGTCAAATTTTAGGGACGAATTATAACTTGATTGTTTGCGCGTCAACCATTTAACGCATAACCGTTTCTCTCATATTCTCTCCCCACTTTTCGCAGAGGACTGAAGCAATTAGTTAAATCCAAGAAGAGTTCATAGAATAATGGATAACTCTTCTTTTCCACTGGTATCAAAAACGTTACTCAACATTAGGGTGCGGGGACTCATCTTGAGGTACTTGAGTAACAAAATGTTTCAGAACCCACCAGCTCTGTGCACCAACAGTTGACCTTCGGCTGTTAAAAGATATTATTAAAAGTTACTCATCGGTGTATGCCATCAATTGTTAACTGTCTGTCAAGAGCAACGTCAATTCTGAATTGTTCATGAAACGTTTCTACGTCATCAGCGATAATCTGAGTGAAGAACTTCTTGTCCTAGCACTTTTTGATAAAAAAAAATCCCAAATGATGCCAAAGGAAAGATGGTAAATGCTTTCATAAGCAGGGTCAATACTATGTGAGAAAAGAATCATTATGAAACCAGTACAAATTACTGATACTCTGTCATTAGCAGGGACTGATTTATGACGGGGAATTCGGGGCACGTGCCCTGGGCCCCCAAAACTTCTTTTTATGTAATCATAAAAACTAATAAAATTATCTCTCAAGAGTAAAATTACTGATTACTAACTTCATTTCATTTCAAATATTCAAAATTTTTAATTTAATGTAACTTGTAATGTTAAAAATAATGCATTCGATTCGATATTCGACAAATTCGATATTCGCAAATTCGATAGAACACCTCAGCATGCTCAGTAGTAGGTAATCAAGAGTTCACCTCAGCCGGATCCCATGTTAATTCAGCCGGACTCCGTTCGGATGCTTGTCCCTGGGTCGAGAGAGAGAGAGGGGGGCGTGGTCGGACCGGATGTGGGGAGAGCGGATGTTCGAAGGGTTGATAAGAATTTTTTTTCCTTTTTTCAAATAAGGGGACTTGTAATTTTTTCAGACTTTAAGATATTTTTGAAATAAGGGTACTTGGAAAAATTTTCAGATTGTGACATATTTTTCAAATAAGGGGACTTGTAATTTTTTCAGATTGTGACATATTTCTCAAATAAGAGGACTTGGAAAAAATGTTCAGATTGTGATGTATTCTCTCATGAAAAATAAGGGACTTTAACATTTAGTATCAAAATAAGAGACTTTGACATAATTTTAAATAAGCTATATGAATTAAACCTGAAATAAAAAATTTTATTATAAAATGAGGACCCACCAGCCGCCCGGTAGAATTCGTCTACCGCCTCATTTCAAATAAAAATTCTTACTGTGCCTTTCCCCATCACGCTAGCCTCGCATGAATGGAGACAGGGCGTAGCACAGAGGATGCGTTGTTGTTTTTGTTTCTTTAAATAATAATTAACTATGTGGAGCAAAGAAATGAACAACATCCCCAGGAGGATTTAGTTTTCTTTACCATTTAGTAATAGAACCAATGCAAATTGAATAAATGCTGCTTAATACATACTTCTAATGTTTAGCTAATTTTGTATACTGATTATAGCATATATTTAATAAGTAACAGTTTACTAGTATATTAAAGTAGGGTTTAGGATACCCATACATTTTCTACAAATTTCTTCTACTGTTAGGGAAGTAAGAAAATTATATCATAGAACGATTTTAGTACCTATAGTTTTTACAAATAATGATTTAGATAGTGTATGAACTTTTTTATCTAAACATTTTTTTTTCTTAAGAGATTTTTACCCAAGTTTTAATTTTAAGTTAAATATTTTTCTAAATTTATTTTTAATCAAGAGTTTTAATTTTAAGTTAATAATTTTACAACAAAATTTTTTTTAACCAAGTTTTAATTTTAAGTTAATAATTTTACAACAAATATTTTTTAACAAGTTTTAATTTTACAACAAATATTTTTTTAATCAAGTTTTAATTTTAAGTTAAATAATTTTACAACAAATATTTTTTTAACCAACAGTTTTAATTTTAAGTTAATAATTTTACAACAAAAATTTTTTAACCAAGTTTTAATTTAAGTTAAATAATTTTACAACAAATATTTTTTTTAATCAAGAGTTAATTAATTTTTTAACCAAGTTTTAATTTATCAAGAAAAAATTTTAATCAAGTGTTTTTAATTTATCAAGAAAAAAAAAATTTAATCAAGTGTTTTTAATTTTTTGTATACCGTATTTTTGTTAAGTAGACGTTTAACATTAAAGTAAGGTTAGGATACCCATACATTTTCTACAAATTTAATCTACTGTTAGGCAAGTGAGAAAATTATACCATAGAAAGATTTTACAAATAATGATTTGGATATAGTCTTATTTTCTATTGCGAGAAAACCACTTTAGCCATATATCCCCCAAAACTCAAGTTTTTGTATACGAAATGCATGAATACGCGTTAGAACCCCTTAGAAAGTCCTCCTACCAAGGCACCCCTCATCCTAGGCAGATACCCCGCGTGCAGGTTTGCCTTAAAACACAAACAAACAAAGTATTTATCTAAACATTTTTTTCTTACCCACACATTTTTGATAAATTTTAGGCAGCGATTATACTAGCTTATATTTTCTATAGATCAATTAGAGAAAAAATTACAGTTTTAGTAATCCTACAAAATATTTTTACTGTATATCACAAGTAGAGTACCATGATTTATAGAGTTTGAATACGATACGAATTGTATATCACAAGTAGAGTAACTTGATTTATAGAATTTCAATACGATACGAGTTAGATTGTTTATGTGCAACACTCATTGCAGTTTGACTATGAAAGCATAATTTTATACATGAATCAACCTTTTGAGTGGTATGCACTTAACCTATTTTATAGAAAGGTGAGCATAACTAGCACAAACTTTTAGACTAGATAGTACTATTGTTAGAAAGTTGAACTATTGGAAATAAAAATTGAAGATCCGTTTTAGCACAATTGCATGTACATAAAATATCTTTCAATACTTAGATAGTTTAAATCACAAATCATTACTTAAACTAAAAAATACAAGGTTTTTACTTACGTGAAGGAATCGTACATCTTCGAGTCTCTGGACAAAGTACCAACATCTATACGGCTAGCAAGACCGGAAAATCGAATAATGATTTAAAATACATTATCCCTAATTCCCGGTCCAACTAGCACATGTTCATTAATTCTTAATCTTGGCTGAAAATAGTAATAATATTTTGACACTAAAAACAAAATAACACATTTGAAGATATTAAACGCTTTAAAAGTAATTTTTTTCTTATAACAATTTACCAGATTCACAATACTATTTTATGTAGGATAAAATTAGTTAGCAAGCGAAAATTTAATCTTAATTAGAATTTACTGAAATACAGATATCATGCATGCCTTATTTTCTATTAGGAGAAAGCCCTCAAAACCCAGTTTTCGTATACAAACTGCTTAAAGTACTTCTACCGATAATGCCTATTGCTATTAATTACACTGGATTACCAACTTAAAATTTTGCAAAACACCAAAATACAGAAAAACATACATTAACAAAAAAATCACACTTAAAAGTACAACACATCAAAAGTGCAACTATAAGAACCACATAATTATTTTCAATTAGAATTACGGTATCAACTTATATGTAACTAAAATAATAGAAAATATTACACTTACCCTGTACTTGTACACGCGAGAGGTGAAAATACATAATAATTCACAAAAGAATGATTGAAGTAAAATCCACGTGCCTGTGATATTGCTGATAACAGAAATTTAGAGATAAGAGAGTGCCTTGAGGCTCTACAGAGCCGGTACAATAAGAGTTGGCCAGTTTGCCGATAAGATAAAACCAGGGAGGCTGTTAGGGGTATGCAATTGGGGACACGTGTTTCATTCTGCGTTCAAAAATGGGGACTTATGGATTAAGATCATGTTAGATTAAAGCCATTTCAATAAAAATCTATCCTTTTTGTAAACATGGGCATTATATCCTAAATTAAAATATCAAAGTTAAGCTACAACGATTAATATATTTTACGTAGTTTAGGAAAATAATGAATCATTAAATTAATTTCTGTGAAACAATTAGCAAAGAGCATTATACTAAAGCAAATTATTTTTGTTAAGTTTTGATAAATAACAGTAATAAATTATAGGCATTGCAGATGAATGAGTATTCACGTATAAAATAGGTATTAAAATTATTGTTTAAAACAATTTTTAGAATAATAAACTAAAATTTTTATTTAATAAAGTCATAAACTAAAATTATTAATGAAAACTTGTTAATAAATTAAACATATCAAAATTTTTACACTCAATTTTTTTTATATACTTAAATTTTACAAAGACATCCTTTTAATAAATTCATAAACTAAAACAATTTTTACAATAATAAACTAAAATATTTATTTAATAAAGTCATAAACTGAAATTATTAATGAAAACCTGTTAATAAATTAAACTGATTACTCTAAAAGATAGCTAATCACAACATATATCAGAAAAAATATAAGCAATTATAATACCTGAAAAATACCGGACAACACTCTTGTTGCATGCGGACAAAACATCTGTTTGCACGGCTAAAGAATTCTTAGGTATCCGTTGCAGGAGAACTTACCTACGCCCAACCTACAAACTCTACAAATTTAACGGCAACTGATTTTCTCTTATCAGGTATCACAGATCAGATAAGAGATAAGGAAGTGACATGCGCAGAAGACACGTGATAGTGACGTGTGCAAATCTGTGTTGATTTAATATCCGCTAGGTTCGTTGGCAGGATGTGCTATTTACATTGAGTGGCAACTCTCTGTAACAGGCTAAGACAAGTTAGATGATGCAATATCTACTGGGTTGAGGAAGGTAGAGGGCGCTTGGGTAATCACGTGATTTTTTAAAGAACCAGTATAGAGACATTTTAGTTAGATAAAGTGGTCAGGTGTGTGTTGCGAGACTACCTTTACACTGTGTGCGCCTATACTTAAGACGTGCGTTTTAATTGATTTTTCGCCAAGTTTCAAAAATGTCTTTGCTTGAATCGATCGAAAATAACTTTAACATTGAATACACTCCCGAGTTTTATACTCAAAGTGATGCCGATGTGTTGCTGCAAGAAATAATACAATTGCCTTTAGATGTAAAGCCTCTGCAAAGTATTGAAAAGAAAATTTCCCCCGAGTTTTATACTGAAAGTGATGTTGACGTGCTACAGCAAGAATTGTTTCAATTACCCCTGCAAAGTAGTGAAAAGAAAATTTCCTCGACCCGTAAAGTAATTACTTTTGCTGATGAAGGAATCAATTACAGTTTACCTGGAGCAACAGTCTCTGTTTACTCTTGGATACCCATTTTGCAAAAAATACGTGAAGATCTACAGAAAGTGACAAATTATGAATTTAATATGGTGCAAGTGAACTTTGGCTCTGAAGAACAACCTAAAATTGAAGACGGCAACTACGAAGATTTTAATCTAGACCTATCATCAGGTGTATGCATTCTAAGTTTTGGATCTAAACGAACTTTGGATTTTAAACCAGCGAACTGTGAAACCGCTACCATTAAATTAGAACATGGCTCAATGTGTAAGATATATCCCCCAACCAACAAACTTTTAACGCATGGTATTCCTTCTGAACCTTATGTGACAGACCCGCACATTAACCTAACATTTGCCAAAATGTACATTTATGAGCCTTCCCCGAAAAGGGCAAAGTTGGACGATTGGACGGATCGATCTTTACCATAGCTTATATGCTTCTGTAAATAGTACATGGCACTTGGAAAGACTTATCTACGTTTCACTTCACGATGAAAGAACTGACTTGAAGATCCATATTAGACAATTTATTCAGAATGCCCAATTAGACTATATACCAACCGGTCAGGGAGTCGTGATGAACCCTTCCACATGGATCGAATTTATTGTAAAACTATTAGATTTTAATATAGGTCATAGCAATAGCTCTTTTATTTGTAATAATCAATTATCTGTATTTAATGATGATGGAAAATGCATCTTACAACAAATTTACAAAACCGCAGATTCATTCACGTTAAATCCAATTTCCTTAACACTTTTAAATGATCAAGTAAAAAAACTTTGCGAAATGAGAAATGAAATATTGGAATGCATTTTAAAAACGCTATATACGACGACCCTGCCTCATTTAATTTTAAAATTAAAGCCGCAAAAATGTAACCGCGAACCCCATTGTAATTACGATGAAGCTAAACAACAATTAATGGATATAGTACATCAGGAAATTTTTAAAAACATAGGCCGGGTTCAAGATCATTCTTCGCATAGGATACATGCCTGTTCGAATAGATCACATATTGATGAGCGAGAGGGTCTTATAAGTAGTAAAGCATGGTTTACGGTTGACATGCCGTATATTGCAAGAGAGATATGCGAGAAAAAATGCACTTGTCATTATGACGGAGAATTTTTTTCAAACATTTTCATTGAAGACTATATGAAGTATCTTCAAAATGAGCTATTTAATTCATTTTTTCAACCGTTTTCAGATTTTGCTAATTCCAAGGATGACAAAACATGTGTAATTATGTGATGTTATTGGTGTATAACTAGTATTGCGATTGTAAAAAATATATTAAAACCATTGTGATTATGTAGAAAAAGTTTGCTTGCTTCTACAACAGTAAGATTTTACTGATTTGTGCATGATTAATTGTGGATTACACTTTGAAAAGTTATTATTTTCTTAATTGTGTAAATAGTTTGTGTAATTTAAAATATGTTTTTGTAAATAAATAAGTTTAAACATGAAAACTTTTCTGTGTTTTCTTTATGTGTATGTGCGTGTTGATTACTTGCAAAATAAAAATCTATTAAATAAAAAGTGATAAAGTTAGCATACTTGGTCACGATTTAAGGTTCTCGTTTTATACTTATCTTTTATACACTACAAGGTAGAAAGTTAGAAATTTAACAAAATTTATTGAAGCATGTACTATGGAAACATTAATCTACTACATAGAATTAAAATGTTTTGATTAAAATCATAAACTTAAGTGTGATAGGTAAATTGTGTTACATGAGAATTCCCAAAGTACTAATTTTTTATAAAATGAACTTAGCTAAAAAAGTTAGTTTCCATAATTTTATAACTTAATCGATTTTACAGGTTTTTCAAAAATAAAGTTAAGTGAGATAAAGAAACTTAGTATTTTTAAATAAAGATTTTTTAGGTGTTCTTTAATGTAAAGATCTTACCATATTTTACTTGAAGTAACAGAATATTTAAAATCATACACTATGTTTTTAAAACATTAGAGTATTACCTTGCCATATTTTTATAATTTTTATTAAGTAATGGGCTTGAATATTTTTATGAGAAATATCAACTAAGTGCACATGTTACACATTTTACTGATTGAGATGGTTATGCTTACAAATTTTAAATAAATATGCTCTTACTTTTATACATGTTACTTGTTCAAACTAAGTATACTTTTGATTTGTATACGTTTATGAGTTCTCATAAGTTATGAAATTATTTCTCGAAAGGAACTTAGCTATTAGAACTTTGTAAATTTCGTAGAAGTAGTATGCTTAACATGTTTTTGATAAAATAGATTTAAATGTGGTACAGAAATGATCAGCTATTTTAGCATAGATGTATAAACTTATCTTTATGTAAACCTTAACTAAATAAAAGTAATATAATTTATGTCTGTACAAAGTGAGGGACTTAGGCTATTTTTCAGAATTATCAAGTAAAGGGTTTTACAAAATACTTAGTAAACTGCATTAATAGATTGTAAGGTGTAATTTTTTCTTTTAGAAGTTTTGCACATTGGTATATTTTATGTTCTGATAAGTCGTTGAATATGTTCTTGAAATAAACTAACATATCTGTACTTTGAAAATTTTATAGAAGTGACGAACTTTGGTATTTTTAGAATGTTACGAACTTGATACATTTTTTCTGAAGTGCTAGATATGTGAAATTGTCTTTTTAGAAACATTGAATTATTCATATTAGGTTAATGTGCGGGTCTGTCACATAAGGTTCAGAAGGAATACCATGCGTTAAAAGTTTGTTGGTTGGGGGATATATCTTACACATTGAGCCATGTTCTAATTTAATGGTAGCGGTTTCACAGTTCGCTGGTTTAAAATCCAAAGTTCGTTTAGATCCAAAACTTAGAATGCATACACCTGATGATAGGTCTAGATTAAAATCTTCGTAGTTGCCGTCTTCAATTTTAGGTTGTTCTTCAGAGCCAAAGTTCACTTGCACCATATTAAATTCATAATTTGTCACTTTCTGTAGATCTTCACGTATTTTTTGCAAAATGGGTATCCAAGAGTAAACAGAGACTGTTGCTCCAGGTAAACTGTAATTGATTCCTTCATCAGCAAAAGTAATTACTTTACGGGTCGAGGAAATTTTCTTTTCACTACTTTGCAGGGGTAATTGAAACAATTCTTGCTGTAGCACGTCAACATCACTTTCAGTATAAAACTCGGGGGAAATTTTCTTTTCAATACTTTGCAGAGGCTTTACATCTAAAGGCAATTGTATTATTTCTTGCAGCAACACATCAGCATCACTTTGAGTATAAAACTCGGGAGTGTATTCATAGTTATTTTAGATCGATTCAAGCAAAGACATTTTTGAAACTCGGCGAAAAATCAATTAAAACACACGTCTTAAGTATAGGCGCACACAGTGTAAAGGTAGTCTCGCAACACACACCTGACCACTTTATCTAACTAAAATGTCTCTACTGATTCTTTAAAAAATCACGTGATTACCCAAGCGCCCTCTACCTTCCTCAACCCAGTAGATATTGCATCATCTAACTTGTCTTAGCCTGTTCTGAGAGTTGCCACTCAATGTAAATAGCACATCCTGCCAACGAACCTAGCGGATATTCAATCAACACAGATTTGCACACGTCACTATCAGGTGTCTTCTGCGCATGTCACTTCCTTATCTCTTATCTGATCTGTGATACCTGATAAGAGAAAATCAGTTGCCGTTAAATTTGTAGAGTTTGTAGGTTGGGCGTAGGTAAGTTCTCCTGCAACGGATACCTAAGAATTCTTTAGCCGTGCAAACAGATGTTTTGTCCGCATGCAACAAGAGTGTTGTCCGGTATTTTTCAGGTATTATAATTGCTTATATTTTTTCTGATATATGTTGTGATTAGCTATCTTTTAGAGTAATCAGTTTAATTTATTAACAGGTTTTCATTAATAATTTCAGTTTATGACTTTATTAAATAAAATTTTAGTTTATTATTGTAAAAATTGTTTTAGTTTATGAATTTATTAAAAGGATATCTTTGTAAAATTTAAGTATATAAAAAAAAATTGAGTGTAAAAATTTTGATATGTTTAATTTATTAACAAGTTTTAATTAATAATTTTAGTTTATGACTTTATTAAATAAAAATTTTAGTTTATTATTCTAAAAATTGTTTTAAACAATAATTTTAATACCTATTTTATACGTGAATACTCATTCATCTGCAATGCCTATAATTTATTACTGTTATTTATCAAAACTTAACAAAAATAATTTGCTTTAGTATAATGCTCTTTGCTAATTGTTTCACAGAAATTAATTTAATGATTCATTATTTTCCTAAACTACGTAAAATATATTAATCGTTGTAGCTTAACTTTGATATTTTAATTTAGGATATAATGCCCATGTTTACAAAAAGGATAGATTTTTATTGAAATGGCTTTAATCTAACATGATCTTAATCCATAAGTCCCCATTTTTGAACGCAGAATGAAACACGTGTCCCCAATTGCATACCCCTAGCACCCTCCCTGGTTTTATCTTATCGGCAAACTGGCCAACTCTTATTGTACCGGCTCTGTAGAGCCTCAAGGCACTCTCTTATCTCTAAATTTCTGTTATCAGCAATATCACAGGCACGTGGATTTTACTTCAATCATTCTTTTGTGAATTATTATGTATTTTCACCTCTCGCGTGTACAAGTATAGGGTAAGTGTAATATTTTCTATTATTTTAGTTACATATAAGTTGATACCGTAATTCTAATTGAAAATAATTATGTGGTTCTTATAGTTGCACTTTTGATGTGTTGTACTTTTAAGTGTGATTTTTTTGTTAATGTATGTTTTTCTGTATTTTGGTGTTTTGCAAAATTTTAAGTTGGTAATCCAGTGTAATTAATAGCAATAGGCATTATCGGTAGAAGTACTTTAAGCAGTTTGTATACGAAAACTGGGTTTTGAGGGCTTTCTCCTAATAGAAAATAAGGCATGCATGATATCTGTATTTCAGTAAATTCTAATTAAGATTAAATTTTCGATTGCTAACTAATTTTATCCCACATAAAATAGTATTGTGAATCTGGTAAATTGTTATAAGAAAAAAAATTACTTTTAAAGCGTTTAATATCTTCAAATGTGTTATTTTGTTTTTAGTGTCAAAATATTATTAATATTTTCAGCCAAGATTAAGAATGAATGAACATGTGCTAGTTGGACCGGGAATTAGGGATAATGTATTTTAAATCATTATTCGATTTTCCGGTCTTGCTAGCCGTATAGATGTTGGTACTTTGTCCAGAGACTCGAAGATGTCCCTTCACGTAAGTAAAAACCTTGTATTTTTTAGTTTAAGTAATGATTTGTGATTTAAACTATCTAAGTAGATGAAAGATATTTTATGTACATGCAATTGTGCTAAAACGCATCTTCAATTTTTATTGCCAATAGTTCAACTTTCTAACAATAGTACTATCTAGTCTAAAAGTTTGTGCTAGTTATGCTCACCTTTCTATAAAATAGGTTAAGTGCATACCACTCAAAAGGTTGATTCATGTATAAAATTATGCTTTCATAGTCAAACTGCAATGAGTGTTGCACATAAACAATCGAACTCGTATCGTATTGAAATTCTATAAATCAAGTTACTCTACTTGTGATATACAGTAAAAATATTTTGTAGGATTACTAAAACTGTAATTTTTTCTCTAATTGATCTATAGAAAATATAAGCTAGTATAATCGCTGCCTAAAATTTATCAAAAATGTGTGGGTAAGAAAAAAATGTTTAGATAAATACTTTGTTTGTTTGTGTTTTAAGGCAAACCTGCACGCGGGGTATCTGCCTAGGATGAGGGGTGCCTTGGTAGGAGGACTTTCTAAGGGGTTCTAACGCGTATTCATGCATTTCGTATACAAAAACTTGAGTTTTGGGGGATATATGGCTAAAGTGGTTTTCTCGCAATAGAAAATAAGACTATATCCAAATCATTATTTGTAAAAATCTTTCTATGGTATAATTTTCTCACTTGCCTAACAGTAGATTAAATTTGTAGAAAATATATGGGTATCCTAAACCTTACTTTAGTGTTAAACGTCTACTTAACAAAAATAGGATATACAAAAAATTAAAAACACTTGATTAAATTTTTTTTTTCTTGATAAATTAAAAACACTTGATTAAAATTTTTTCTTGATAAATTAAAACTTGGTTAAAAATTAATTAACTCTTGATTAAAAAAAATATTTGTAGTAAAATTATTTAACTATAAATTAAAACTTGGTTAAAAAAAGTTTTTGTTGTAAAATTATTAACTTAAAATTAAAACTGTTGGTTAAAAAAATATTTGTTGTAAAATTATTTAACTTAAAATTAACTCTTGATTAAAAAATATTTGTTGTAAAATTAAAACTTGGTTAAAAAATATTTGTTGTAAAATTATTAACTTAAAATTAAAACTTGGTTAAAAAAAATTTTGTTGTAAAATTATTAACTTAAAATTAAAACTCTTGATTAAAAATAAATTTAGAAAAATATTTAACTTAAAATTAAAACTTGGGTAAAAATCTCTTAAGAAAAAAAAAATGTTTAGATAAAACAGTTCATACACTATCTAAATCATTATTTGTAAAAACTATAGGTACTAAAATCGTTCTATGGTATAATTTTCTCACTTCCCTAACAGTAGAAGAAATTTGTAGAAAATGTATGGGTATCCTAAACCCTACTTTAATATTCTAGTAAACTGTTACTTATTAAATATATGCTATAATCAGTATACAAAAATTAGCTAAACATTAGAAGTATGTATTAAGCAGCATTTATTCAATTTGCATTGGTTCTATTACTAAATGGTAAAGAAAACTAAATCCTCCTGGGGATGTTGTTCATTTCTTTGCTCCACATAGTTAATTATTATTTAAAGAAACAAAAACAACAACGCATCCTCTGTGCTACGCCCTGTCTCCATTCATGCGAGGCTAGCGTGATGGGGAAAGGCACAGTAAGAATTTTTATTTGAAATGAGGCGGTAGACGAATTCTACCGGGCGGCTGGTGGGTCCTCATTTTATAATAAAATTTTTTATTTCAGGTTTAATTCATATAGCTTATTTAAAATTATGTCAAAGTCTCTTATTTTGATACTAAATGTTAAAGTCCCTTATTTTTCATGAGAGAATACATCACAATCTGAACATTTTTTCCAAGTCCTCTTATTTGAGAAATATGTCACAATCTGAAAATTTTCCAAGTCCCCTTATTTTAAAAATATGTCACAATCTGAAAAATTTTCCAAGTACCCTTATTTCAAAAATATCTTAAAGTCTGAAAAAATTACAAGTCCCCTTATCTGAAAAAAAGGAAAAAAATTCTTATCAACCCTTCGAACATCCGCTCCCCACATCCGGTCCGACCACGCCCCCCTCTCTCTCTCTCGACCCAGGGAAAGCATCCGAACGGAGACTCCAGAGGATCCGGTGAATTAACATGGGATCCGGCTGAGGTGAACTCTTGATTACCTACTACTATGCTCCTCCTCTTATCGTTTCTAAGGTGTGTGCCACGACTGTAAATACCCATAAAAAAATTTCAAAATTTCAAAATTCATAAAAGTGGTATTTGTCGTGACATTTTACTGATTTGTAAATGTTTACATATCGTTAACTTAGGAATGATAATTGGTTTTAACTAATTTAATTAAGTAATATTCTGTGGAAAATTTTTCTGCAGGGGCCGCAAAAGTATCTGTACCCTGGGCGCCCAAGTGTGTAGATCGGTCCCTGGTCATTAGCCTTTTTATCACAGAAAACACAAAACAATTTATCATACAGTGGTGGAAATTGATTCATGAAATCATAGTTCTTTTTCAAAATAACTTTATTTCTATTCATTGAAAATGTTTCATATTTCATATGTTATGCATGCTATGCAAAACCAATAATTTAAACAAAAAGAAATCATTCATATTAATAAATAAAAACAAATATTCAACATTTTGAATTTGATACATGGAAATTGATTTATGAAATCTATAAGTAAGATCTAACTAATATTTTGTAAACGTACCTTTCTTCATCGGAGTTGCTTTAATTCTATCCCTCATGGATAAAATAAGATTTTGAATATTAATGACTATGTCATTTTATCTCTCACCCCTTGTATTGAAAATTGTCCCAAAAATGCGACATAAAAATATGCGACATAATTTTACATATATTTAAATACTATTAGTTCACAACAGCTTTAATCTATTGTTACAATATTTCGTAAGCTGTAGAATATGCATCACATGCATTTTTCTATAAGTAGGTTACAATCCTAATAATTTCAACATAGGATTACCAGGCGAAATACACGAAAGATGAGAGATAAAATGGCATAGTCAATTAATATCGTTTTACTATGGCAATAATGAAACTAAAAAATTAGGGGTGTTCAAGGGGGGGGGGGTCTCCCCCTCACGAGGCTCGAACAGCCGAGTTTTTATTTTTGTTCAATTAATGTCCCCTTCTGACTTATCGAAGCTCTCGGTTCTGTAATCGCTGTATTTTGTTATCCATTTCCAAAAACCATTCGAACAAGTTCTGCCAAAGCATTTAACATGTGGTTAAAAATCTAGACTATTAGGAGGATGACCTAAAACAGCAATATTTTAGTCTTCAAACCAGTTGTTCATATCATTTGAAGCATGAATACAAGCATTATCCTGTATAAAGATGAAACTGAAGTCATCATTTTTTCCATGCAAATGGTAAAAGGTAATTTTCTGTACTGGAATGAGTACAGAACTCGATGCAGATGAGTAACTCGAAAACTGTACTCGAATGAGTTCTGACAACCTTCTAAAATAAACAATTTCACTTCTTCCATTATACGTATTTGCTGTCCAAACCATCAAAGCTCCACTACCAAAATTTCTACTGAATATAGATTATGGTTCCTTCCTGAGATCCTGCCAATAGTACTTTGAAAAATCCGGACCATCAAAATTAAACTTTTTCTCCTTAGAAAATATTACGTTTTTTCATTTCTGACCCCTTTCCAATACTTATCAAAATATTGCAAACGCAGTTGCTTGTGACGTTGTGTCAATGTTGACCATATCTACGATGTTCTACCATTTCTATAGAGAAAAGCGTGGAATACTTACCCAAGCAACGTGATAAAGTCCAAGGAAGATACCAGTACGAGATTTCAAAAATAGATATTGCCCTCACGTAAATAGAAAAGAAAACGTGTTGTAAAACTGCACCAAGAATCATGTAATTAAACCGATGTATATATAGTTTTGTTTCCCAGCTGTTTAAAATTGGCCAAAACGTAAAATTTAAAGTACGAATCACTTGCATAAACTGTAAGAGTGTATGGTATCAAATCTCATTAAAGAAAACTTCAGACTGAAACCGAAGATTTTCCCTCCATTCCTTTTTCTGTTTTACAGAAACGTTCCGTAGAAAAAGACAGAAAGAAAAATGCTTTTTTGATTCATTAAAAGCATCAAGAGCTAAAAAACATATTTAAAAAATATTTAAATACAGGTATGCATTTTTTTTCTTTTTTAGATAAAAGAACTGATTAAGTTCCTTAACGGACAAAACATTTTAAGTCACTGACCTTGCTGTTCAATGATTCATCAAGAACTACCTGTAGCAAAAAATTTCTTATAGTTCAATATCCTTCTTCAGAATCGTTTTATAGTTCGTCCAACTCTTTTGAACTTGTCTGTTTTGCATTTAAAACATCGGCAAGATTAATTAATTCAATTTCATTGAATCATTATGCATAAATTAGATATAGCGTTAGCTATATTAGCTAGTTCTTAGTGTGAGATCTTAAGGGTAACCGTTTAGTTTAAATACATACTGATTAGTGTACACTTGAAATTACACTCCTTAGCCCTTTAACGCGCAGTGTTTCCGCTCTGGGAACACCAAACTCCGACGTTTTGACTGTTGCCAGTCACGAAGAATAGATTTGATTTCTATAAAAATAGTTGCGGCTGACATGGCTCCACGAGAATCCTTTACTTTTTAGCACGTCATTTTGCCGTAAAAAATTGTCACGATCATTTTTAACAGCACTGACATCTGCTGAAAATTCGAAGAATGCGAAAACAGCTGGATAGATTGCCCAATGCTGAAAAAAGGGCAGCCGTTGCCTTAAGTCGAGCGATGGCAACGGCTGCTCTTTTTTCAACATTGGGAAAGTGTTGCGCCTCAAAGGGTTAAATCAATGAACTTTGAGTATACGAAAGATAAATCAGGCATCAGTTATAATACACTTTCCTACCTATATTTCTACATATACGATTGTATAACGAATAAGTAAAGCATCTATAACATTTGTGGGAGATGTTCAACATTAAATGGACCAATACTAACAAATACTAAGTAATTATGTCTTAAAATAATGAGACGCTTCTTTAAACAAGCAAACCAAATTTATTTATAGAAAACAAATGAAATCGATAACAAGCGACATTTGACTGCTGGTCGTCTCACCTAGGGATGGACACGAAACGGAAAATAGGTCTTCTTCGTCTTGCAAAACAGCTGCAAAACCTTGTCTCGTCCCCCAAAATCTTGATGACAATGATAAATGATTCCGTCTTGCCTGTCATAAAAGCTCTAAATCTTTGCCACGTGTCATCTCGCGTCCATCCCTAGTAATCGAAAAAATATCGGGGCTGCATATCGCTCTTACAATTAACGGTTACATCTGAGAATTGCAGCTCTAATTATTAAGGGACATCTCTACTCTCTCTCTGGGGAAATGATCATCGCATTTTATTTAGTTATTTTTATGGAGTCAAATTGCCTATACAAATTCCAGTTTTTAGAACGAAACTAAATATTCTAAATATTCATTAATTCTCATTCCCTATTCAAAAAGCATTAATCTAATATAATTATAATACAAACTTGCCAAATGCAATTAGAAGAACATTAATTACTTTTTAATTTAAAAAGAAAAAACGCCCCGCGAAAGAGTTATCTGCATGTGTGAGTTGGACAATCCAATTTTACATTAATAAGATAATACGTAAGCGAATTTTAATTATTTTTTACATCATTTTATATATAGGGTCTCTCAGTGACGTAGTTGGCTAAGCTCAGTTCCCATAAGACCATCGAAAGCGAAGCGGCGCCAAGGGTGACTTCATTGAGGGATCCGTAGGGCGATGACCATCCCTCCTCCCCCCGCCCCACGAGGTTCGTAAGATCAGTTAACACGCAGGGCCTGACTATATCATTCTAGCGCCCAAGGCTCTTCTAAAATATTGTTCCCTACATACAGCTGGTTCAATTTTTTCCCCTTCTATACGTAGCTTTGTAGCTTTAAACTCAACTTTTGGGCCCGTTTTTGCATGTGAGCCCAGAGCACGGACCTCAAGTACCTTTGCGATTATCAGGGCCTGTTCAAACCCCAATTTCACATGATTAGTTTGCGTTTTGAACAGTTTATTAGCATTTGAGTGCTATTAAAATCAAGCAGGTTTTTTGGGTCGACACAATTTGTCTAAGCACGATCTTTTTAAATGTGTTTGCCAGATAATGTGGGAAGTGGAATAACATGTTGAAAGTCGTCCAAGATTTGCAGTTTTTGATAATTGATCACGAAGTTTGGTGCCAAAAAAATCAATCTTTGGTGCCAAGCACTCAAAACCGGAAGAAGATTGGTAACAGTATTGGTAGGCAATTTTACTATAGATTTCATATTCTTAAGCAGTGTTTGTGGAACAATAAAGACAAGCACGGCCCACTCATGGATGTCCATTCAAAACAGTATTTAAAATTATGATGTATAGTTGAAATATGATTGGCGAATATTGTAAAACAGTTTTAGCAGGCGATTTTCAGATTGATTTCTATTCCAACGAAGTGTTTTATGGAACAAGGAAGACAAAAAAGGCACACTCGTAGATTAGGATGCGCATTCCAAACAATATTTAAAGTGTTGAAGTATAGTTACAATATGCATGGTGAAGATTGTAAAGCAGTTTTAGTAGGCGATTTTAATATAGATTTTGATTCGAAAGAAGTGTTTTATGGAACAAGAAAAAAAAAAATATGGCACACATTCATAATCATACACTTTCCAACTTTATGGAATAAGGAAGAAAAATAGGGACGAAGCATGGATTATGGTACACTTTTAATATTCAGCAAGTGCGTACTTAAAATATGAAAGTGTTTCAGATTTTAGGGTTTTTTTGTACTTATCTAAAAGGTGGAATGGTTCCCTCCAAAAATTCAGCCTGAAACCACCCTAGAGAGGCACCGACTTTGGTCAGCGCTTGTAAGAGTAACACCTCTCTCGGTTCACTACAGTGGCACGTGAAGGGAGACAGTATACGTAAAATCTGCCGTGGCTCTAATGTTCTCCATGTTTAAATTACTCAGGGCGCGGGGGAGGCGATCCAGGTGCCAGGCTTCTCATCGCGAATGGTTTTATAATTAGGAGACCACTCAAAGAGAGCAACACTGGTTTACCTACTAAGCTCCTCCATAGTGAAATGACCTACACCTCCGGCCCTGGTAATAGCAAGCTTATGGTTGACCCGGCCGTTAAAGAAAACAAGAATCATTACATATATTTATGCTATGGCAACCCTACGCGATGAGCATCTGCCTACGAACGGGGAGCCTTAGTCTGAGGTCTGTTTAAGGGATTCCAACGCGAACTCACATTACATCTGGAGAAAAGCGACCGAAAATCCGTTGACCGCACTGTAGGCCCGGCAACCGCGGGACTATCGACAACTGCGGGGTAGATCCGAAGGCGGGACCTACACGCTTCATTTGTCTACCAAAACATGTATTAGATATGGCTTTCTTATTCTAATTCCAAAACATGTATTAGATATGACTTTCTTATTCTAATTCACACCGTTTTGACTTAAAGATGCTGTCCGCCACCTTATCTATAACCACACCACCCTCATATTTGGTGCGAGTGAACCCTCACGTATCGCAGAAACGTCACTTGCCGTCTGATCTCCGATGGATGAAACAAAATGTTCTCGTCTCTTACCTGTTCCGCTGTTAGAATGTCGTCTCAGATCTCGAAATTAATATATTGCATCTTTTCTGCATACTGTTCATCATCTAAAATTCTTATATACTACCCCACCTCTGAAATAGGTGACAAACTAACACTGTCTGCATTTAATGTGTTTTCTGTGAGAGTGAATTTATACTAATTAAGACTGCATGACTTTAGTTGGATTCAAGAAGTTTAATAAATATCAATCGCTCCCAAGAATTTTGCCATTCTTGCATGCTCGCTTTTTTTTTACGTCGACATATTCGTAATCCACATTCATCTGTTCGTAAAATAGGATATAAAATGGGAAACGGTGTAATCTTCCTTTTGAATTTTGAGAATACACTACTCCATTCAAATTGTAGCAGAAAATAAAAACATGTTAATTAACGGTTAAAGTACCTCATGTAACGCAGATATGCAGATGAGAGAGAGAGATTTCAATTAATTCAGTATAATAAATCTGAAGAGAAAATTTAGATTAATACTAACTAATTGTAATTAATATTATTGGCGTGCTTGAGGGATATTCAGTCTGCTCTTGATGAAACAGATATTTTAGTGGGGATATTATGACAAATATGGTTGGAAAAACTTATAAGATTTGTAGGAATGTCTGCAAGTGAGTTGTCAATAAACCAACCCAGATTGATAAATTTTAGAGCAATAAGAGTACTTGATGGCAGTTTTATTAGGCTGTTGTTAGACAGTTGTCATCGCCTATCCATGTACACGAGGACAACAACAAGAATACAGTTGTCGTTATTTCCATTACAAAAAATAAGATTTTATGTTGCCGAATCCATGTTTGTATTTTAAATTAATAAAATGGCAATTATTTGGGGAAAACTGTTTTTGAGACCCTGGTAGCCAAGTGGAACCAGACATCCCAAGTTCCACACTAGGTTGATCTCGGTTTTTAAACACCCCAAAATATACATTTCATAGACTTATTTACGTCTGTAGATGGGGAGTCAAGCACCCCCCTTCTCAGAAATTATCAGTTTTTAAAGGGTGTCAGTCATATAGGAGTTCCTATATGATGAATGTCTCAATTGCAGACTGATATCGACTAGAACAGTGATGTGATGAAGAACGTATGATGTGTGTCTTAACTGGAACGCATTACCAGAGCCACTGACGGAGACAAAAATAATAATGTGTAATAGAGATATACTTTTCTTAATAAAAAATAAATTTCTATATGTTAAAGGGCAGTAGACTTAAGCTAATTTTTTCTTCCAAATTTCGACGCGTCTAGCTCAAAAGGTTCGCCATCACTGGATAAGAGCTTGTTGAAGGGCCATTGGTGAGATCATAAATTACAAATCAGTTTAAAAACAAAGTTTTTGTAGAGATGCTAAACAAGTTACAAGTAATGGAATAACTTCTCAAAACAGGCAGTAGTTGGTGGGATTGGGACTATAAGTGTGGACGCAAGACGAAGGAAAGAGCCTGTCACGTCTCGGAAAATCCCTATTTAACACTGATAAAACATCATCCTCGCATAGCATAGCAATTGTAGATGTCTTTTCCGTCTCGTCTTGCATCCACACATCTTTGATTGGAACCCTAATACCCTACAAAGTGCACTCCTTACCACTTATCCAACCGATAATTCCACGGGTGGAAATAAGGCGGTTTCTATTGGAATGGTGTTTCATCTGAACATTCGGGTTCTGGATTTCTCTTCTCTGACTTTTGAAAACAACTAGAAGTCGCTGGGAGCTGTCTCAGTCACCAGAGTAGGGAGGTGACTGGAATTCTACGTTTCACTTTTCTTCAAAGTTTGGTTGTATCAATGCCCTTACTCTCGACTCGACAGAGTCTCTAAAGTAGGGAAGATAGTGGATGTGACTATCCTTCCAAAAGAAGTCTTCGAGAAGTGGTTTGGGCAGTGGAATCGTAAGGCAAACATTTTTTCGAATATTGGGCGATATTGGCTATCTGTATTACTCAATGTCAGTCAAGTCTGGGCCGACCAATATCGATCAAGTTCGAACCAATTCTTCCAATAATAAAAATGCTCAAAAATACTGGAGTAAAGGAAGTAAATAAACAATAAACTTTCTTATTACTCATATAACCTTTAAAAAAAAGGTGTAGACGCGGTTCGGGAGCAACAAAAGGGGTTATCTCGTATGGAATTGAAAAGGATGTTTTCAAACTTTCGCTCAGGAAAAAATCAATTATTAACTCAAAACAATAAATATAAAAACTTCAAATGTCGTATACAAAGTAATATTGGTCAAAATAAAAAATAAAACGATCGATCAGCGAAATGCACTCGCCCGTTTGTCTGTCGTTTTATGGAGGGATAGCCCGGTACTACCCGATGTCGATGATTCTGAACATCATACTAGCAATATTGGCCAAAATGGATAGAACGACCGATATGAGCCGCTGTATGCCATAGTTGGCCGATATTGAGGTGATATCGGTAAATACTGCAGTGCTACTTGGGTTCTTAGTCCTTTTTTAGCTAGTGGAACTAATGACTCTTCATCAGTTGTTACTGATGTCACACTTATGGCGATCATGTCTTGTTCCGGTATTCTTTGTGAAGAAATAGAAAATAAGGATTTTGACACTATAATTTCATTTATAGGACCTTTATTTTTATATTTATTTTTTATTTTATTGTAAGAAATAACATACTGTACGCTTGGTTAACCGGCAATAAAATTCCAGCCTACAGAAACGATACTAGGCACAGATAAATCAAAGCGTTTGTGCACGACGAATGTTTACAAATTTCTTAAAAATTCCACTGAAATTTTAAAAATGTAAAATTATTAATGTTCTAATTTTTATAGAAATAGGCACTCATTTATAAGCTGCAATATTTCTCAATATAAACAATTAATAGCTTCTTTAAAAAACTTCACCCTCACCTAACCTAAACACAATGGTCTTAATTTGTCATTAGAAAAATATTCATCAATAATATCCATCATAAATATTAACTTAATTATTTGAGGGAAATATTGAGATTAAAAAAAAATTTAACCTATTTAAATAGAAAAAAAAGAGAAATGAACCTACCTGAGTGTGGTGTTCCATTCCTCATTGAAGTAGCAGGATGGAATATCTGAGCAATAAAGAAAACCATAGTATTTTTAATTAATCCAAGTTATATACGTTTGCGAATTGCTTGTAACGTCCCAGTGACCGGTGACTTGCCAATAACTATTCCAAACTGCTATTTTGCAGCAACTTAAAACATGATTCAGCAGCAGAGAAACAAAATGTCGCATCTCAGATAGTTCAGCGTTTCATAATTAGCAATAGCTTTACAATGACATATGGCTCTCTCTGAACGCTTTCTTTTTTTAATATACTTTTTTTTCCCGGCTTTATTGCTCCAGTCATTATTAGTCCACTTTTCCCTCTACCAAAGTATAATGAACATCTGCCCGACATCAATAATTCATGGGCGGCTTTAGCGCCAACAGTGGAACGTGATGATTTGAGTTGTTTAGTTTTTGGATCAGATATGGTCGGAGTTATTAAAATTAGGTATGACGCTCATAGTGGCGTACAATTACTTAATGAGATGATTTAGAGAATGGTCTATCACTTGTTTTTCACGGTTAAAAGCTGAAAAATTTAATTGCTACTATGCAGTTGGGTTTTTTTAGACTGATGCAAATCTATTACTACATGCATATGCATGTGTATTTGTAATTATATACAATTTTACAAGGAGCTGAAATGAAACAAGTGGCATGACTAGAAGCTGTTATAGAGGCGTCAGCGCTAATCTTGAAAATGTTCTTTCTTTTTAGTTAAGAAGTAGGTATTGAGAAAGGGTGTGGAGCTTTTCAAAACTTAAAATTCAGCTAAAAGTTTTACTTTTTAATCAGAATGTGGTTTGCTTCCGTGCATGTAATTATGCAGAATAATAATCATATAAAGCAATTGATATATAGAAAATATTTAGTGTTTAAACCTTTGCCATTTGTGAATTTTTGAAAGATTCTTAGAGCAAGTAGCTATGCCGACAGAAAATTCTATTTTTTTTCAGCAGTAACTTTCTTCGCAGCTTTGCGAGATGTTCTTTGGCAAAAGTATCTTTTTTTAATCAAGTAATGCATTGTATTAGCTTTTAATACAAACTTGCTAAACTTAGCAATAAATCCCAAAATGTAAAAAAAATCCGCTAAATTTAATGAACATTATCTTAAATTGGCAACAACAACTTCCTAATTGAGTTAAAAAAGTGCTAATGACTTTATTTTTGTGTCTGTGTGTATGCAAACCATGTTTACTTTTGAAATAAATTTTTTTCTTCTCAATTCTCAAAGGATGAAAAAGATTCCTCGAAGATATACCTAAGTATACGAAACTAGTGTTTGAAAATTGTATAAAACTTGTAAGTGTGCATTTTTTTCTTTCAAGGACACCTGAGCACAGTTTTGGTATGTTTCGTCTACTTTGCATATTACAATTTGGATAATTTCACGAAACACACGATGGACGCAAGATGGAAAATAGCCCTATCTCGTCTTGCAAAACAGTAAAGCTTTGTCTCGTCTCGCAAAATCATTATACAGTAATCGTAAAAACGACTGTCTCGTCTCGCATCCATCCCATCCCTAGTTCAGAGCTTCTGCCTATTACAAAATTTTCGTTTGACAAATCCCCCCCCAGACACACACACACTCCCCTCCTTTCTCCGTTTGCTAACTCAGTAGCTGCAGTGTCATTACTCAGTATCAGATATGCTTCCATACTGCGACTTAATAATAACGATTTCTCTATGTTTAAATATCCCGGAGTTAATCAATACGGGCAGGAGTAGGGAGGAAAATCAAAATGGCAGGCGGAGATTACAATGCCAGATGATTTTGGGAAATTTAATACTTTAATATTCAATCTGCTTTTCCCCGGTACGTATAGGAACTATATTCTTCCCCCCCCCCTCCCCCTCCCCCGTCTTATTCTTCTTTCTAAATCTCTCCGAGTTTTGTAAGGGACTTGCTATAATGAGGATTCGATGAAAAAGTGACATTATTGCAAATTGGGAAGCATTACGAGACTTCAAGAGCACAAACGGGAAATAAATTGGTTGATATTATATTAAATTTATCTATTTCGGGGGAAAATTGGCTGATATTACGTCGGATTTATCTGTACCATCGGCAAATAATGTATAATCGTCAGGCTTTTTTTCTTGTTCCGTTATCTTGTGTGATATATATATGAATATTTTTTTTTCTTATCTTCGATAATGTATTAGTGCAGTAAACAAACGAATTAGAACGTAGAATAATTTCTGTAAAAGAATCTGTTTATACCAATAATTTATTAATTAATTGCAGTTCATTGAAGCACGATTTATTAAAACTCTTGATTAATGAAACGCTTTTTAACTGAAAAATCACTCAAAATACTGGTGTTAAACGATAAAGTAATTAAAAAACTTTGTAAAAAACACACATAAGAAGTAATAGGTAAGAGGATACGCACGTTTCGTTCAAAAATTGTTTTGAACTTCTTCAGTTCTGAAGTTCCCTGTGTTCTTTACGTTGAAGGGCTTGGACTGAAGAAGTTCAAAACAATTTTTGAACGAAACGTGCGTATCCTCTTACCTGTTACTTCTTATGTGTGTTTTTTACAAAGTTTTTTAATTACTTTAAACGCTTTTTAGTTGTGTATATTCGATAGTGTATATGTCTGGATTCTCAGGTTGGGCAATGGTATATTTTATTTCTTGGTGAAACAGTATAAAGTAACATACACGTGCAAAATAAACCCATTATGGAGGCAGAATCTTTCTCGTCATTCGATGAGCCATCAAATATCATTGGTTATTTCTTTTAAATAAATGCACTAAAAAAATTTAGCATGAAGATTTGCATGAACTATAATTAGTTCAAAAAATCATCACCAGGTGGCGTTTTAAAATGTTATGGTTGTTGATATGCAAATTCTCCTTCCTCGCATAGGTATAAAATAAAATATCGGTGTTACAATATCTTCAGCATTTTTTCTAAGCTTGATAATGGTAATTTCTCTGTTTTACTTGCACGTTACGAAACGCCTACTAGTGATGATTTTTGAACTGATATTTTTTCGAGTAGATCTCTCTCTCCCACAATCTCAGTAAAGCTTCTTGTAAATTCGGTGGCATTGTGACCAGTAGTTTTTGTTGTACACAGCTCTGAATGGGGTGCTGTCTAAATTTTAAATTTAGAAATTTTAAGTCATGAACATCCTACATACTTATAGATCCAAGTGCAAAACTGCATCACACTACTTCCCTGCTCTTTCCAAAGAGGAACCATTTGAGCAACTTCTACAAGGAACTGAAGTCGAATCGATCTTCCGAAGAGTTAAGTAAGCAACAGAGAAAACACGCAGTTGCCCCGAAAGTCAAAAGATACGCCGAAGGTCTCGACGTTGTTAACTCAACATCCATCTTAGCACCACATCGCCACAAAGGAAATATGCAGTAATCTTCAAAGCTTCCTCCATTTTATACCTCATTTAAATCGTCCTGTAATGTCCTTTCCCTTCCCTTTCAAGCCGAGCTGGCTGGTGGAAAATGTATATCTAAAGGTGTCTATGACCCAGCACCGGCGAAACTGCCAAAGGAAGCCACACCTTGACCTTGAAGTATCTCTTCTCTTTAGGCTCATTAACTCTGGGCGACAGCATCTCCAAAAGGTAAAGTAACTGTTTAAACCTCCAAGCGTTGCTGAAGCACCTTTTATTTTCATTTTTATTTTATTGATGGCAGTTCTCTTCTCTTCGAGGAGAAATTCTGGAACGTTTGGTGTTGTTTTTTGATGCTCCCCTTGATATGTAAGTCAGGTGATTCTGTTAATAAACTGAGGGTGAACTTGTCAGGGTAAAAAGAAAAGAAAAATGGGAGGGGGTATAAAATTTCGAAGGAATAAACGCACATTCTGATTGTGATAAGTCTGCAGCACTTTCTAACACTGGTGTTGCAGATCTGCAATATGCCAATTAACGCTGTATAATTTTATCACATTGTATTAAAAAATATTTGAATGGCTGTTTTTTTTTCTAAAATAACGTGAGCATAAAATGTATTTTTTTTAATTGAAAAGTTTGTGATATTTAATTAACATTGTAATGCGAAGCTATCGATTTTTCAGCAGTCTCACTATTAGTTATTGCAGCAAATAAAAATAACTGTTTGATTAAACTCTACAACGAAAAAATTTTGATCAATAAATTATACATGAATTACTGAGCTGGAAAAAAAAAGTTTTAGTAATGTTTATAATCTGTTTCTGCACATTTCCAGTAAAAATTTTAAAAAAGTAAAGTTGTGGAGATATAAAGTGTTAAATGGACAGTGTAAATAGAAAAGGTAAAATGCTAATTTTATGTTTCAAAATGAACTACGCGTCTGTTTCAAAAACTAATCATAAACATCATTTCAAGAATAAGTTAATGTGCTATTAGGATACATCGCTTCGACTTAAGCGTTTGTTTTAGCAAATTGCTTTATTACAACACTTAAATTCAATGAAATGGACGAGTAATTTGCCGACAAATTGACAACTGGTTGATTAGAATAGCATTCCTACTACTAAATAAATAAAAGTTTAAGTTCTCGATTTGTTTTTAACCTGTAAATATGTCAAGAAATTGCGCATTTGTATATTTTGTGTTGTGAAAAACCTACACGAGAAGCATCTGGCACGTGTACGCTAATGGAAGCTGGTGCACGTAAAATCTGTCGTGACTCCAATGTCCTCCAAGTTTTTAAACGATACCTCTGGGGGTGCCAATTTCAAAAGGTTGCTCCCTCCTCTGGAATTGGTTCAAAGTTAGGGGACCATGGGATAAATCGTACTTCCTCTCACTAGAGCCCTAAAAAAATGGAAGGCACACACCCTATGCCCATCGACTGCCTTCGGGGGGGGGGATCTGACACCGCCACTTGCGATTGTGAGGAGGCATCAGAAACAACACCATGTTCAGTGCCATCAGTAAATTTCAAATTTATGTAGAACTGTAAATGTTCTACATAAATTTGGAAGGTAGATTATAAATTTAGAATTTGTTCTTTGGTTGAAAAATTATTTTTTTTACATCAATAGGCAACCAATCTACCCATGTAATATCCTATCACTCAATTCTGTTCATATCTTTGCTATATAATAATTTTAAAAGCTTCCTTAGATCTGTTGCTGTCCAGAATTTTCGGTTGTCGATACGTTTCATGGGTCGCGTTTGGCCTAAAATTATTAAACTTTAATAAAATGAATTTACTGGACTGCTCCCTTTTACAGCAGTTTATAAAGAGAACTTTACAAATAACTATATCGGCGGAATATGGATGTAGCATAATTAGAGTATCCCCCCCCCAATTTTAGTGCACGACTTTTTCTCCAAGGTCTCTTTAGTGTAACCCTAGCTACTAATCACTAGTGTAGCGTATTTTCTTTCAAAACCCAACATTTAATTTGAAGTAAATACTGCTCCTCAGCATAGTAAAAATGGGTCACATTATTTTATAAGCAAGCACATTTTGCGATGAAAAATATTCTTTTCTCTTATTAAATTACAAATCTGATTTTAACGCGTTCGCATAAATACCGTGTCAATTGGTTCTATTGCTCGTTCGCGTGCAGATAAGTATGGTTTTCTCCTACATTTTACTGACCCCATGTATTTGCTTCATTTGAATTGCGTAAAACAAATCGATTTTATGTAATTTGAGCAGTGAATGCTGTAATGTTTGAAATAAGTAGTTTGATTCTTCTTTTTTCAGATTTTTGTTTTCCGACATTTATTGGTAATAATTTTAAAGTTAAGAATAGTATGGAACAAAAAGCTCATCATCTTACATAAGCGTTTCTCAACCTGTGGGGCGCGACCCCCAGGGGGGCGCAGAGCGTTTACAGGGGGGGCGCGAGGAAAACCAAAGAGCAAGTAGTGATGCATGTTTTTTAAAAATTCATCTTATTTATTCTCATTTTTACTCAGAAATCTATCCATTTTCGCTTTAAAGGTTTATTCAGACTTTACTGATAACATTATTTTGTAGAAAATCCGACTAAATGTTCATTGTTAAAGATTAAAAAACTGAATGTATGCTGAAAAATGTGGGGGGGGGGGAACCGTAAGTTAGCCTTTGTTAGGGGGCGCGAAGTTGAAAAGGTTGTCTTACATAGATTAATATTGGAATATTACTTTCACTATCGTTTAAGAAACGACACTTAAGTGTAATAATAGTACCAGGAAAATGAGAAAATTTGACTAATTTTCAATTTACAAGAATTTAATTTTTAAAGCGTTAAATAAAATTAAATCTTAACTATTTTATCCTGGTATTTTCGAATTCAAAAATAAATAGATTATTATTGGAATACTACTTTCCCTATCGTTTAAGAAACGACACTTAAGTGTAATTATAGTACCAGGAAATGAGAAAATTTGACTAATTTTCAATTTACAAGAATTTAATTTTTAAAGCGTTAAATAAAATTAAATCTAACTATTTTATCCTGGTATTTTCGAATTCAAAAATAAATAGATTATTATTGGAATATTACTTTCCCTATCGTTTAAGAAACGACACTTAAGTGTAATAATAGTACCAGGAAAATGAGAAAATTTGACTAATTTTCAATTTACAAGAATTTAATTTTTAAAGAGTTAAATAAAATTAAATCTTAATTATTTTATCCTGGTATTTTCGAATTCAAAAATAGCTGTTTCCTTAGAAATCCTGTGCTCTGTATAGCAAAGAATTACACAACGTTCATTGATCTTAAGTTCCCATTGGTAGGCATTGACCATAGTTTTTGACTGGTGATTTCCCGTTCTAAACCTGACTGGCGCTGAATTCGAGGTCTAAATATAGAATTTTTCTAATTATCTTGATGAAAAATTTCGGCATCGCGTTACATTCGGACTAAAACTGTATACATCTGCAATTCGTAAAATTTCTATTTACTTTATCTCCAACGTTTAGCTAATCCCTTCTTGATGAGTTATAAATCGGGCGAACACAGCAGCTGCTATTCGGACAGAAGTTTACTCGGGGTAGAGGAAGACTTGTGTTGAGCGGTGATTCTTCACCGTGGTCTTCTCCGAAGACCAATAACACAAGAAGGAGACAGCAAGTCTGTTGCAAGCAAATTAACCAACTTATTTTGCACTGCACGAGAGAAAAATAATCAAAAATTAAATATACTTAAGTATGTATAAAATATTTTACGATTTTTTTACGAACCATGTTTTCTACGAGCATTCGTTTATAACGAACAAAAATCGAGGTTCCTTCGCACTCGTTAAAAGCGAATTGAACTGTACAATCAAAGAAATTTCCGGTGTGTTCAATGCTCCGTCCAGTCATGCTTGGCGTCTGATGGTGCAAACTTTAAGCATTTGTTGCTCTGTATTCATTTAGCACTCCATTTGTACTCGTGATGTCCAGTAAATTCTTCAATGAATTACTCTCTTGTATCCTTTCAGATCTTCTACCCTTGATACCACGTTTACGGTCACGGGTTGCTCTATCGTCAAAAATCCTTATGCTGTGGCCTACCTCTCCTAAAGTTTGTAATGATATTTATTTTCGAGACACTTCGTTGATAGTCATGAAAGACATGGTTATAAATATAATCATCATAGTACGTACACAGAAGTCGTACTAGATGAAATATTTGATAACGTCACAACAGATGCTCGAAGTCTACACCATCCATCGTTAATGCATGCCTCACATGGATGGCGTATTGATGACTATAAATCAGGTATCTGCAACCTTTGGAAAATTGCGGGCCAAATTTTGGGATGTTAGCGAAGTCGCAGGCCGTGTAACTGGAATTATGGGATTTTGAATGATTTACCATGTGTAGAAGTATGAAACCGGAATTTCCCTATAGATGGCACTAGCCATTAGTTTAGTGACCCCAAGACAGCTTCTACAGCGCCATGATCTCCCTCTAACAGCTGAAGATTTTCAACACACAACAACCCAAGTTCCACACACCGGTATATTTTTGCATAACCTTAAACATTTCGAATTTTGTGCCTACGAACTACGATTTGCGGACAGCACTGGCTTTCTATTATCATTTGAAAAAAAAACTGCTACAGAATCACGTCGAATGCTTGTGGAAGCTTACGGTGAACATGCTCCTGGCAAAGCATAGTGTTTCGAACGGTTCAATAAAATTCAAAAGTGGTGATTTTTGACGTGAGAAACGAAGAGCGTGGAAAACCACCGAAATCTATTGCGAGCTGCTAAAACCTGGTTAAACCGTTAACACTGATCGCTCGCTACCTACAGCAAATGATTGATTTAAATTAAGCATTACTTGAAAAACGACAGGAATATTTAAAAGGGAAACACAAAGTCATTTTGCTCCATGATAATGCCCCTTCACATACAACACGACGGGTCAGGGAAACGATCGAGGCGTTCAGTTGGGAAATACTAAAGCATGCGGCTTATTCTCCAGACTTGGCTCCGTCCGATTATATCTATTCGCAGTGTTGGGACACGCTCTCGCTGAACAGCGCTTCAATGCGTATAAAAATGTATGAAAATGGCTCGGTAACTGGTTCGCTTCAAAAGAAGAACAGTTTTTTTGGTATGGCATTCATAAACTGCCGGAGGGAGGGGGGGGATGTATGAATAGCAACAGTATGATTATTTTGAATAAAATATTTTTTATCATTTTCAAACAACAAACGTATAATTTTTACAAAAAATTTCCGGTTCCATACTTCTACACCTGGTATCTGTTGTTTTAATATGCCCCGCTGGCCGGATCAAAAGACGGGGCGGGCCGGAGGTTGCCCATATTTCCTATAAATAGCCATTGGCATTCTGTTAATCCATCTGATATTTTTGCAAACTTTTAGCAAAGTAAGGCTCAAAAGTTTGCCGCTCTACTAACACAGTCAAGCAGTTCAGGTGATATACATGTCAGTGCAATCTAAAACGGAGGTTTCGATTCACTTTCAAATACTGCACAAGAATATTTAAAAATGTAATTGTCATCAATATCATTATTTTGCTCCTTGGATTCTCCGAATTCATAAAGCTAAAACCCTGTATCGATTCCTTTTCGATATCAATTAACAGAGGAATCGAAGCGATTCTGCATATTCCCAGTATCATCTTAGCACATTAATTGCATAGGTGGGAGGCGGATCGCAGGCATCCATATTCGGGGGGGGGGTTGAGAAAAGGGACGTGAAGTAATGAGTTTCGAATATCAGAAGAGATACTGTCTTGTCAGCGAAATATTTGAAAGTTTTCTCCCCCCCACTTTTCTACAATCGATTAATTGAAGTGTAAATAATCGGAGTATATTATTAAGTTCTCCCCCCTGAGATACGCGGTGATTGCAAGGGGAAGGAAGGCAAACGGGTTCAGAAAATCTCGGGCACTTGACTTAAGTTGGTGAGTTAAAAAATAATTTTTAAATGTCATCAACCTTATTCTAATGATGCACTCAGTAAAAGTTATGTGTTTCCTGTGTTCCAAAATCCAAAAAATCAAACACTCTCAAAAATTATTTCTCCGATTCACGGAAATTTTACTGTCAGCAATTCTGCCGGAATATCTCCATTATTTGACGAATATCCTTTTCTTTTTTTCTCCTGCTAAATGAAGAAATTTCTTCAGATTCAATGAATTTTTTCCTCTTCTTCCGACTTTTGTGAAGAATTCTCAGATGTATAACGTTTCCAAGGAGTACGGAAATTATTCGGTGAAAAATGAGCAATAAATTAGTGTATAAAAACGCACTCTCAAAACTTATTTCTCTAATTCACGGAAATTTTACTGTCAGCAATTCTGCTGGAACATCTCTGTTATTTGACGAATATCCCTTTCTTTTTCTTCTCCTGTCAATTGAAGAAACTCTTCAGATCCAACGAAAATTTTTCCTCTTCTTCATATTTCGGCGAGAAGAATTCACAGAAACATTACATTTCTATAGAGTACAGAAATTATTCTTTGAATAATGAGGGATAAATTAGTGTATAACGACGAGTGTCTTTGAGTGTGAATTAAAGTTCCGTATTTTCTGCGTTCCAAGATTTAAGAAATGAAGGTTTCGAATTTTGGAAGTTAGTTAAGTGCTATAAAGCTTGATGATTAAACTCAAAGAAGTCTCATATGGATGAACACCACATGACTTCCTTGTACGTCTGTTAAATTATACACATTTTTGATGCTCTTCATCAATAACATTAAAATGTAGTGACTCCTCGCCAAATATAAGAGGCATCACCAAACTGGGTTCAGTTTTTAAAACTTATTTTTGGCGTCACATTTGGTGATATTTCGCTGTAATTCTGCTGATAGTTGGCTAGATTTTAGGCAAGCAATGCATTAAGAATCTTTGTGTGATCCTGTATATAAAGTTTCCAGTTGATTCCAATCAAACATAAAGGTGCACAGATAGATGTTGCAATAGTCTTAAATACAAAATTTCAACAATCTATAAATAATTGTTTTGGAGTTCTACGATATGCGTGCATGCATACGTACGTACAGATGTCATCAGTAAAAGAGTCAAAATGGATTCCCGATCGCTCAGCTGGTGTTGTGTTATGGCAAAGCTACGCAAGGACTGTCTACCAAGGATGGAGGGTGTCTTGTTCGGAGGACTTTTTAAGGGGCTCTAACGTGTATTCGCGATTACATCGGGAGAAAACCGACCAAAACTCCAGACCTTCAGATCGACAGCCGCGAGATAGGCCCCCCAACCCGGAACCTTCCCACTTCAGCCGTCTACCATCTTGAGTGTCTTATCCACTCGAATGACGGCCGCGCAGCCAAAAAACGTCTTTAACTCTTTGGCGACAGATGGGCTATTCGACAGACCGCTATGTTACTGATAGTTAAATGAATAGACGGCAAAGGCTGCATCTTTTCAGCGTTGGGACCATTTAAGACCATATGTTTTTTTTTTCTGCGTCTAGCCGTGAAAGCGCTTAAATAAGTTGGTTTCACGGTGCAACCACCGTGCGTCAAAGGGTTAATAGTATTACACATTACAAAGGTTCCACAGCAACTTTCTTTCAGAATGTTGTACTATGTCTCTCAGTCTTCAGGCAGATTCTATATAGTCACGCTCGCTTCGCATTAATCATTCATGATAACTAAAGCTGCAACAAATATAGCAGCTCTCCCGAGAATGCGACAAATAATTAGTTATGGTAAAACCTTTGCTAATTAAATTAGCGCATTTATCTACGTGATTCCACTGCAAATGTGAAGCTGTGTACCTGGGAACAGATGTTGTCATAGCAATGCTCCGGGACTTGCGTTTGCCCCCCGTGTGTACATGATTCATTCAGGATTTTTATTGTGGTGGTGTTTAGTGTGTGGGCTAGAGTAGCGCAGTGAAATTTATGTCTTCAACGGGTTAATGTTAACGGGAGTTATTTCATGAGTTTAAACTTTCAAAGTAGATAACCAATATGCTTCATTCATGTAGCAATGAACGCAAACGGATGGTTTTTTATATATTTTTTAATAGTGTAACGTTATTATGCATGAAGTTTTATATTGTTGTTGGGGATTACGGCCAATTATTTACACGTGTGATCTGGGCGGCCATGTTTTATATTGTTATTTGGTTAGATGGAGTTTAGTTAGAGGGATGCATTCCAAGATGCCTCGCGTACGTAAAAATTTAGCGTTGCGAGATAGGGTATGTATATGCGACTTTTTGAAATACATGCACAATTACTTTAGATGCTCATAAACGGCCCTCAAACTGTTTTAAACAATTCCTAATCAGGGCTACCGATAGGATTTTCGGACCCCAGGGCAGGTATTTACGACGGGCCTTCTCCCCCTTAAAAAAAAAAACTTTCATTTTTCCCCCCTGAAAAGCTAAGCACTTTTAAGCTTTTTTAAGCGCTTTCGAATTAGTACACTTTAAATTTATTGTAGGCCATATGTACAAAACCTTGTACATGATAAAAACTCCCATCAAAAATTTCAAGTATTTTATCAGAATTATTTTCAGAATTAATATGCATATAATTCTGAAATTCTTTCTCAGTGTATATACAGTAAAACACTTGATATACAATTAAATGAGACTTTTTTAAATTCTGAGTACTCGCTATTTGAAAACTCAAACACAGTAATTTCCCACATAAAGTAATGAATAAAAAATGAATGCTGGCGCTTCTTACTGTCCTCGAAAAACGTCTTGTTGGGATCGAGGAGATCGTTTTAGCATTAAGATATGTACTCTTGGAAAACGCGAGCCATTTCCAGTTCGCGTAAGTCAGGCCACATTGTAGCTTGAGTCCTCTGTATATCGATCTTATATAAAGTTGCTCATAAAAAAATTAGTATTTACAAATATAGTCCTTAAACTCCCATTCCTATAATCCCTCTGGTTTCAAAACAATCGTAAAATTTTTTTCTAATTCTAGTTTTGCTACTCATATCAGTAAACATAGTATTTTTTTTTTCAAAATGATTGGCATATTAAAATAAATGATCGCTAATGAAAAGTTATCTCAAAATCTGACATTTAAAATTTAAATTACAGCAAATGTTTCTCAATAAAGCTTTTGTTTATTCAAGAGCAATTTGAATATAACTTGTTAGTTGTTAAGTAGCTATGGTGCCCATTCAAAATGGTGAATTTAACAAGCATTTGAATTTAATATATGTATGAAATATTTATTAAAAATTCAATTCCGTTTAACATTATGCAAATTAAATTCTTGCTAATATACGTATATTTACGAGATAACTAACTAAACTTGCATTTTAAAGATGATAATTACGCGCCTTTGACAACATCTTAACCATTGTCAGGACTGGGGCTCGAATACGCTCTCTTTTTCGAGAAGCAGGGCTTAATTTGGCGCTTTAGACAGCTCAAACATAGCTTCCTTAAGAATTCAATCTACCTTGCTGAGTATCCCACGCTAACGCCATCTTACACCGTCAGAGAGTCAGTCAGTAATAAGCCGCAAGTATTACAATATAGTTAATGTAAGTTTGTACTCCGCTTATTTCAAAGATCTATTTAACAAATAATTAAATTATTCATTGTATTTACAAATAATGAAATTTAATACATGAACAACCTGACTTGATACAAATAAATGATATAGATTGTTTTTAATTCTGCGTTTAGATTACAAACGAGACAGAACTACACAATATGTCGAATTTGGGGGCAGCAACTTGCAGCTATATGGCATGACATTGAATCCAACAAACTTCGAATGTGTGTCTGAGGAAGAGTACTCCAGACTGCTTTCATGCGAACCCAAAGTTTATTTGTTATAGATGTTGGATGAGGATCACAGACCAACGAAATGCCACCCATCTTCAAGTGGTGACATGTCCCGAGAATAGACTATCTAAGAAGCTGTATATGCTTTGCTGAAACGAGTTCTGCTGTATTCTTAGCAAATATGCAGGCGGGCATTGCCCAAATTGAAATATAGTTGCAGAAATGCTTTAATTAAAGGGAAGGACTTCGGACTCTTGTACTTCAGTTGTGCTGGTTGCTATTAAGATTACCACCCACTATTTGTGGCAGCTGAGATCTTCCACAATGCTCAAACGTAGATTGGATTATATGGCAGGGAATTCGTCGATAGTGACGTTGGATAACACACTGCAGAAGGTAGCATTCTCCGGTATAGTGTCTATTTCGGATGCTGATATCACTGTACCTTCAAATTAAGCAGGATTTATCACAAAAACCAATTGTTGCCCATCTACACAGGAAAAGAAAGTATTTCTGTTATATTTATTTATTTATCTGCATTTTATTCATTTATTTATACATTTTAACTTCCTTTCCTTAAAAAAAATCTCCACGCTCTTTCTCTTCCATTTTTTCGCTTTGGTTTTCTTAAAATTGTTTTTTTTTCGATTGGCAACTTCATTTTCAATCGTTGTTTTGCTTAACTTAGCTCTTGTATTCCAGCCTGCCTTCTTGCTCGCCGGTTGGTCTTTTTGCAGCTGAAGAAGGGCGGAGCTTTTGTATCACCTAAACGTACGCTTTCTACAATTTTTTTTTTTTATACCATGCATGTTTTTTGGCAAGGTGCTTTATTTTTAATCATCATCATTATTTGGTTGATGCACTGAATGTATACGTTTCTTTCGTAACAGAAATAATTTAAAGCAGATAGGAAATACTCAGTCCCTTTCCAGCCATATCTAACTACACTTTTAAACTAACGTCTTCAAATTATTCATTTAACGTGGGTTGTTTCGGTGAAACGTGAGACCCCTTTCTAGAAACCCTCTTATCTGAAGAGGAAATAATGAGTTTCATCTCAAACAAATTGTCTTATCAGTGAGATATATATTCTAAGCTTCTCGCCAACCTTTTTCTCCTCTATTATTCCTAACTGTGAATAAGAGAAAGATTCAGTTACATTATAACAGAGTGGATGAACTCGCCGAGATTCGGCATTAAAACTGTAACTCGAAATGCAAGTAAAACTTCCATTAAATTGAGAAAGTATGAAAGAACTGAATTCATTCTGATTATATATATTCTCAAAATTTCTTTAAATTAGGAACTGGAAAATCAAGCAATGCTCATTAGATAAAGTTATGAGTTAAAAGTGTTTTAATTAAATTTATTTTAAAGTAGTTATTTTTTTAATTCATTTTGGAGTGTTAGGTCTTTTTATAGATATTTCTAAATCATTATGTTATTACAACGTAAATCAGCGTCCCAAGGGGGGCACAGAACTTTTGCAGGGGGCGGCGTGAGAAAAATCAAAGAGCAAGTAGTGATGCATGTTTTTAAAAAAATCATATTATTTATTCTCATTTTTACTCAAAAATATATTCATTTTCGCTTAAAATGTTCATTCAAACTTTACTGATGACATTATTTTATAGAAAATTTGACTAAATGTTCATTTTTAAAGATTAAAACACTGAATGTATGCTGAAAATTGTGAAGATTGGGGAGGCGCCACCGTATATCAGCCTTTGTTGGGGGCGGAGACTTTAACGGTGTAGTTCGAAAAAACCATGTTATTTTGGTACATAAATACAAATAAACTAATTATGTAATGCACTTCAAAATCTTTCGAATGTCTCTTTATAAGCTGTATTATACACTGTAATAAATGATAAACCTGTATCAATAGCGAAACTTTCAGAAAAAATTCTTAAAAATCGAAAATTTTGCAGGATATGCCTCTTTTCAAAAACGTTTTTCCCGTGCAATTCCATGTTAAAGAATTTTTTCCGAAAGTTTTATAAAAGTTCACCGTTATTTCATTTATTGCGGTGTGTAATACAACTTAGATAGAATCATCCTGAATTTTGTCGCGCCCCTGGTGCAAGTAGCTTATTCTGATTTGTGTACTTAGACCGTGAGGGAGATTTTATTTTTTGGGACTACACCCTTAAAAGGTTGAGAACCGCTGGCGTAAAGTGATTAATAAAAATCTCTGTTCAGTACCGTCCTGCATGAATGGTAGATTGTCCTCTCCCCCTCCCTACTTTTTGTCATACATCTTTCTTAAAAGGAAAAAAAAACATGCGTAACTATTAAATTCTTGATTTAAAAGGTAACAAATATGAATCCTACGTTTGGGCACAGCTTAGTTGTAAATAACAACTCTTGAAAAATTTATTTTTTCAAAAACGACTTTTCTGATCCCCTTTATAAAAACATACATTTATCCAACTTTTGTGAAGTACTTTCTGAAAAGCATGGTCGACATGGTAAATCCTGTTGACATTATTGGATGAGACAGAAGCAGCGGACTCATGCTTGTAGTTTTTACCGCCTTCAAAAACGAAGAAGCATTATGTTCACCGCGTATGTATACTATGGATGTAACAGAGATCTTTTTATACCAGATAGACCGATTTCCAAAATTCTTTTTTTATTAGAAAGTGGATAGCTTAGGGGTGGTCCCATATTAATTTGGCCATATTCTGAAGATATGATTCCGAAAATCTAGAAAAAAATCCATGTTTTTAAACCATTGCCTGAAGGGTTGTCAGTAACGGATTTGGTACTAATGTCGACAGTCTCCAAAGTTGGCTACTTTTGCCGATTCATCACCAAGTTTGGCGACAAAAATAATTTCACAAAACTGGATCCGCTTGGCTGTATTTTCTACGTTTCGCGATAAATCGCCAAGCCTTACCGTCTAAAGTGGAATTAATAGTACATAGTTGGTATCTACTCGTAGTATATTATTTTACAGTGGGATTAGTGTTAACCTTGATTATGCCACACGGCGAGATGAAATATTTAGCGGTTCTAAATATGCCAATCTGCCAAAGATTATCCATGAGAATATCTGGAGAATTGTTTTAGTCAACCTTAATGGGAAATGATTATCAATTAATATGCGCATGCGCTAATCGCCAAGGAATTAAAAAGTCGCCACAGGTGGCAAATATAACAGCTGTTCCGGAATAACTTTTCTTCATGATGAAGTAATTTGAAGTACTTTTTTTTTTAAATCATACTTGTTAATAGAAAAATTTTCACGCGCTGCATAAAATGTGCGTTATTAGATTGCATTTTACATGCTACTGAAATCTCCCCTATTATGCTTTAAAACATTAGATTAAGGTTACTAACAATAACGACACAAAGTTCAATGAATATGCAAATATTCCCATCTTACCATCAGCCACTGAGTTATAACAAAATGATAAAGAAGACTTAAGAATCTCACTATATGTAAACTAACCTCTTAAGATTGTCGTTCATTTACCGTGTACTGCTTAGGTGAAACGTAAAAACATCTTATCAACCCCCTTATCTGAAGAGGAAGTAATGAGTTTCATCCGAAGCAAATTGCCTTATCAGAGCGATCTAAAATTCCTCCAACCCTTTCCTACTCTATTATCCCTAACTGTGAATAAGAGAAAGATTCTGTTTAGTTATAACAGACTGGACGAATTCGCCGAGATTTGGCATTAAAACTGTAACTGGATAAGCGAGTAAAACTTTCACTAAATTGAGAAAGTTTCAAAGAGCAGGATTGATTCTTAATTATATTCTCGAAATTTCGTTTAGTTAGAAACTCGAAAACTAAGCGCAGCACATTAGACAAAGTAATGACTTTAAATGTGTTATAATTTAAAGTAATTCGAATTATTTCTGTCTCATTGAAGTGTTATGTTTTTAATTTATTGTATTAAATCGTTACATTATTAAATCACCAAATTACTATAGAACAATAATGTATGTTTTTATTACCATATATTAAATACAGGTTCCATTAAACTGCTTTGTGTAGGAATAAATTTAAATTTAAATTTTTGCAATCAAGAACTTTTTAAAACTTGAAAACTAAAAGTGTAATTTCGCGAGTTGTCACATGATACTTTTTTAGTAACTGAGAAAATTGTTAGGAGTCAAAAATTTTATATCTCCTTCAATCGTCTCTTTAAACCGTGACAGGCTTTTTTTTTTCTCGGGCTATCACTTGCCGAGTAGGCATTCGCTACTATTTTAGTGTAGTGCAAATTTGAAACTACGACAACAAAGGTATGACGTGTTGGTCATTTCATTATAGGACCTTTTTATTACGCGGCCAACATTACCCATTAAGAGGCAGTCTCCTAATTTTCAGCCAATTCCTGATGAGAGACCAGCACCTGGATTGGCGCCTCCAGAGGTATCGTTTCAACATACGGAACACTTGAGTCACGTCAGATTTTACATGCAAGAGCTCCCTTTGCCGTTCACGACACCACAGAAGTCCTGTCGAGAGATGTTGGCACTTGACCAAGATCAGCGCTCATTGACTTTTTCAGTGTTCTGATAGAAACCGAGCTCGAACTGAGGCCCAATACCTCAATGCCACTGGGTATTGCTGTTTTTTTTTGGGGGGTAAATGCTGTTTTTTTTTTTTTAAGAATAGTCATTCAGGAATACGTAAAATGTACGTTATTATTCAGGGTTATTCAAATTAACGTTGACAAACTTCAGATAAGAGTAGGTTACTCAAAGACGAATCATAATTGCATAGCAATGTACCCATAGGTTACATTGCTATGCGATACATTACTTAGATATAATCGATGGGTAGACCTATATAACGATTAGATATAACATACTGGTAGACCTATATAACGACAGGGTTGCATAGGTCTACCCATAGGTTACCGATCTTATTTCCAGTAACTTGAGTCTCAAACGTAGAGTTCATACACCTACTAATAATCACTTTTGAGAAAGTGTAGAAGAAAATGTAAATTTTCCGACCGTTGTTCGTGAAGAACTATTTCCCTTTTCGCAGAATGCATTTGACGAAAATTCATGGTTTAGAAGTTTATTTTAATTTTATGGATGAAATGAAGACAAACACACTGTTTATTAAATCCAGTTAAGAATTTAGACAAGCATATTCCAAAGTGATTATTAGCAAGTGCATGAAGACGACGTTTGCTATCCCACATTACTATGCGATTCTTTAGTCTTTGACCCTTATCTGAAGTTTGTCTCCGTTAATTTGAATCACTCTGTATGTCATCCTGCATACCATTGTGGTCGTTCTTATTATGGAAGGAAATACGTAGGTCGTTCGGAAAGTAAGTTTCCCATGGTCAATAAAAAGGAAGAAAACATTAGTACCTTGAAGAATTTACTGCTAAAGATACAGCAGTATTTCAGGTACTTCTCAATATAAGAATAACGTAAACTGTAACACTTGTGGGATAAGTATTTGTAGTCCAGTGTCATAGAAGTCTGCTGCCTAAGAAAGGATCCAAGGGGCCCCAGTTGTTTGCACTGTGACACCCTACCTTACCCATTGGTTACCGATCTTATTTCCAGTAACTTGCACCTCTAGAAATTCCTGTCAGGGGCATCACTTTTCCACTGACGAAGACTGCAACAACTGTGACACTTTGGCTCCTTTCTCAAACGGAAGACTTCTATTACACTGCACTGCAAAAAGTTATCCCACCCTGCCTTACCCATAGGTTACTGATCTTATTTCCAGTAACTTGCACCTGAAGAAATTCCTGTCAGGGGCATCACTTTTCTACTGACGAAGACTGCAAACAACTGTGACGCTCTGGCTCCTTTCTCAAACGGAAGACTTCTATTACACTGCACTGCAAAAAGTTATCCCACCCTGCTTTACCCATAGGTTACTGATCTTATTTCCAGTAACTTGCACCTGAAGAAATTCCTGTCAGGGGCATCACTTTTCTACTGACAAAGACTGCAAACAACTGTGACGCTCTGGCTCCTTTCTCAAGCGGAAGACTTCTATGACACTGCATTGCAAAAACTTATCCCACCCTGCCTTACCCATAGGTTACTGATCTTATTTCCAGTAACTTGCACCTGAAGAAATTCCTGTCAGGGGCATCACTTTTCTACTGACGAAGACTGCAAACAACTGTGACGCTCTGGCTCCTTTCTCAAACGGAAGACTTCTATTACACTGCACTGCAAAAAGTTATCCCACCCTGCCTTACCCATAGGTTACTGATCTTATTTCCAGTAACTTGCACCTGAAGAAATTCCTGTCAGGGGCATCACTTTTCTACTGACAAAGACTGCAAACAACTGTGACGCTCTGGCTCCTTTCTCAAGCGGAAGACTTCTATGACACTGCACTGCAAAAAGTTATCCCACCCTGCCTTACCCATAGGTTACTGATCTTATTTCCAGTAACTTGCACCTGAAGAAATTCCTGTCAGGGGCATCACTTTTCTACTGACGAAGACTGCAAACAACTGTGACGCTCTGGCTCCTTTCTAAAGAGGCAGACTTCTATGACACTGGACTACAAAAAACTATCCCACCCCACGGTATTACAAGTGTGGCACTTCAGGTTATTTTTACTTTCCGAACATGTACCATGTAAGGAAAGTATTGTAATCATGAAAAAATTCGACTTCGAGATTTTGGGGGTATTTACACGTTTTGAGGTCTTCTGAATTCATTTATGCTATTTTTATGTTGAGAAGTAACTGAAACTTTTTACTGCTGTATCTTTTACAATGAATTCTTCAAAGTAATAATGTTCGGTTAGTTCTTCTGTATTCGCCGAGGGGAATTTACTTTCCGGGCAACCCTCGTATACAGTTATTTTATATTTCAAAAATTCAATAAAAAATCCAGAATTTATTAAAGGTACAAATAATTCCTTTTCCTAGCATTAGCCTCAAAATTATTACAATATGATGCCAACGACATAAGACTCTAACTATGTGTAAACTAACCTCTTAAAATTCTCATTCATTTAATGTAGATTGCTTCGGTGAAATCTAAGACTTCTCTTAGAAACCCTTTTATCTGAAGAGGAAATAATGAGTTTCATCCGAAGCAAATTGTCCTATCAGTGAGATATATATTCTAAGTTTGCCACCAACTCTTTTCTCCTCTATTATCCCTAACTGTGAATAAGAGAAAGATTCAGTTACATTATAACAGACTGGGTGAACGCGACGAGAATCGGCACTAAAGCTGTAACTCGATAAGAGAGTAAAACTTTCATTAAATTTAGAAAGTTTGAAAGAGCAGGATTGATCCTTAATCATATTCTCGAAATTTCGTTAAGTTAGGAACTCGAAAATTAAGCACTGCTCATTAGAGAAAGTAAATGACTTTAAATGTGTTATAATTTAAAGTATTTTGAAATAGTTGTTTCTGCTGTTGATTAAAGTGTTAGTTTTTCAAATATAAGATGAACCGTTAGGTTATTAAGTCCATGAGTTACTCTTAAATAATTATTGTGATTTTTAGTTTAGGATATTTTTTAATTATTCTCAATGGATAATAATAATTCTAAACCATTCAAAATAGAGATGAGTCTGAGAAAAACTTTAAATTTGTATTTTTCAGCTTAAAATTCAAAAACGTACTACAAACTTACCGTCGTAAGGAAAGTACGCCTTTTCAGTTGAAAATAGAGATGACACTAATTAACACTAACTGTGCCAGCAGAAACAAGTTTTTTTTTCTTGAATGATATATATTTCTTAGCTAATACATATAATGATTATTGAGGCAGTTATTTTCGGATACGGATTGTCGAAAGAAGCTGTGTATGTTTATAATATTTAAAGTAGAACTTACCGATATTCATTTACTAACACATACTAATAGCAGCATCAAAAATTCAGTAACCAGTATTTTGCATTTACGCAAAATGTACTGGATTCAAATCATTCAGAGAAAAAGCCTTCCAATAAGCTTTGAATGCATTTTCGGATATATATTTCCATGTCCTATTAAGGAATTTTTTTCTACACATTCTAGTAATGAAATAATAATACTTGTCATTATTACTTCTATTGTAATCGTAAAAGGAAATATCAAACATTTCTCCACTATATTGATTGCTAACATATTTTTTAAGTTGCTTAAGCTCATATAAGTCTCTGAACAGTTCCATTAAAGTATTAACGTATTCTGTTAAGATCACTATGCATTTAACTTGCGCAGTATGCTTCAACCTTTCTTTAGTGTTTGTTTACCTGAGTATGAAACACTATGCAAAAAAAAAAAAAAAAAAAACCAACATTTCACAACATTTTTCCATTAAGAAAATCTTCAACGTATTATTTTTGTTCCTTCATATTATACTCGCTAATGCTAATTGTTCAAAAGATCTCCAGGTTTTCAAAAGTGTTTATTCATTTTCGTAACGTACAAGTTTAGGTAATATCTTAAAATTTCCATCTATAGCATAGTTCGAGGTTTTAATTTTTAACAAAAATAAAAATAAAAATAAAAAATGCGGAAGCCCTAATGTGTAGCAAAATACAACAAATATTCCTAATTGATAGTAAGATTTTCCTCATATAACTTCAATTGTATACAATGCAATAAAAGTTACATCAATCAAAAAAATTATGGTGGCTATTGAAATTTTCAATTTTAATATAAAAATTTACTTAAAGTATTCACTTAAAGCTCACGTAATCCCCCATGTGTATTAAACCCTACATACCTTTCAATTAGGAAGGGTCTTTCGTAAAAAGCATATCGAACAAGCATATGAATTTCATAAGAAAAAGGGTAATTTGTAAATGCAAAGCATTAACATATCCTTTTGTTTTTCTTTCCACTCCTCATCTTAACTGCCGATGAAAGAGACATATCCGTGGCTCTATCGCAGAAAGATTCTATAGAAATCTGGTATTAAAGCGCTAACTCGATAAGCGAGTTAAACTTTTCATTAATTGCAAAACTTTGTGTGAGCAAGTTAGGCTATTAAGTACACTCCTTAATTTCGTTAAGGCGGGAGCTTGAAAATTCAGCTTTGCTGATGAGAGAGAAGCACAGGTTTGAGTTGGGTTGGTATAATGTAATAGATTTCATTCGTCAGTATCATCAATAATTTTTCGAAATTAGTTTATTGCGAGCTAAAAAAGAAAAAAACTGTGAAAAAATGTTGTTGAATTTAACAAACTTTTTGTTGAGGAATTTTAAAAGTCAATAAAATATTGACAAAAACGATACACAATATGTTCATTAGAGAAAGCACAGTAATTAAAAATTGCGATTTCTCTAATGAGCATTTAACAAAATGTTTGTTGATTCAACAAAACATTTTATGAATCCAACAAGGTTTTTAGGTTGAAACCAACCAAATATTTGTTAAATCAAAGAAAAAAAGAAATTTTGAATCCAGCGGAATTGTTTTATTTATTTATTTGTTTTTGAGCAGAATTAAAAACGCTATCAAATAAATTATTTTAATTTATTTATTTCTCATACCAGTAAATTAGTATATATGTTGCGATAATTGAGATTATTAATTATAATACTCATTTTATAATAATTTTTCCCTCTTTAAATTGAATTAAATTTTTAAAATGTAATGTTCTGAGTTCATGTAAAAATGAATTAGAACATAAAAGTCTGACCATTATTAAATGCATCTTACAGAAAATTAAATTACTTCTTAAGCGAACCACTAACAAGGAATCTTGGAATGATTTTTTTTTATCCATCATCTGCTATTATAGTACACTGATGGTCTAGACAGAAATGACACACAATAGAGATCTATTGATTCTAATTCCATCAAATATTTTCCTTGCAATATCGTGTTAAGCGACACATGCGGAAAATAAACTTTACAAGAGCTTTTCCCGACATCACACTTCAGAATCCTCAAGTCTGATGATTACTGTCAATATTTAGCAGAACCCAGCACAAAAAATAAGTTTTGAAAACTATTTTTTTTTTCCACTGCACTACCTCGTCAGGTTGATTCTGTTATATGTTTGTGTTTGTTTATTGAAGTTCGTTGACAAACAAAATGCAGTCTGATCAACTTAAGATATCAATCAATCAATCTAAGGTATGTAAACTGTATTGATCAATAAGCAAATGCAATTTTATCCTTTTTTTTATCTAAGAAATAAATTCAAGTTTTGAGCAGTTTTTTAAAAGAATTGCATTATTTGAGCGACATTAATTTTTCTCAGAATGCATCTTCAAGAGCGGCATTCATACAATCAGTAAACCTATTAAAAATAAAAAACAATAACAATAAACAATAAAAAACACTAAAACAATAAAAAACAATAACTAAACAATAAAAAACAATAACAAAAAACAATATTAAAAATAATAACATTCAGGAAAAAATTCTTAAACATACAGCATTTCGTAATATACTCCCTTTATTCTTTTAAGTGTGCAACTTCAATCCTTATTTTTACATAAGTTATATAAGCTATGTAAATTATTTTTGTTTGTTTTGTGTTATGTAAAGACTACACGGAGGACATCTGCCTACAGGGAGGTAACTAGGACGGAAGACTTTTTAAGGGTTTCCAACACATATTCACGTTACAACTGGAGAAAACCGCCCAAAACTCCAGATCGTTAGATCAAAAGCCGCGTGCAGGACCGAACCCGGACCTTCACACTTCGACCATCTAACATGTTCAGTGTAAATTGTTTTTAAGAGCTATATCCTGAAATTTATAAGGTCATATAGTAGGGTCGTGGTATCCCAGTTGTTAAAGCATTGGACTTGTAACCGGAAAGTTGTGAGTTCGATTCCAACGTATACAACTAAAAACCACCGTGTATATGCGGTGTATGTGCACGTTAAATATGTGGTTCCGACTGTCCTCTCAGCGGTCGCTAGCAGTTTCCGACAAGGTTGGAAAAAAAACCCCGATTTATTTGAAAAAAAACCAAAAAACCCGGGTTTTTTGGTTTAAACAAAGATTTTTTAAAATCATTTTATGATTACCTGTTACATACTTATAAATAAAAGTATTTGCAAAATGTTCAAATAACAATTAATATTCCTTCTGAAAGTAATTAAGAACAATCTAAATAAACAATTGTTGCTATACTTATGTGGACATTGAAATCATTCAGTTTTAATATTTTATTTAGAGATAGTATTTTATATATTTAGTATATAATATAATATTAATTGTTTACTATATTTTACATGGAATCTTGCACTTAGATTCATCAGTAATAATGGTGATAAGTTGTTCAAAATGATATTTTTAATGTTTAAAAATAAGTTGTTAAAACACAAAACCTCTATTTTAGAAACAAATTAAAAATGCAGCTTATAATTTAAGTTTAATTAATAATTTTTAATAATGGTAAAACAATAGGGTATCTATTAGATTGATAGAAAAACTTATTGTTGATACTTATAAGGATAATTTTAAAAGATATCAGAACCAGTCGGTTTAAACCATGCCAACCCTGGTTTCCGAGAGGCGCCAATATTCAGAATTCACTATCTTCTGATGAGGATCCAAATTGCGGTGAGAAACTCCAGAAAGGACGTATGTAGCAAACAAAACAAAGCCTATACAGTTTGCGAATAAATATTTCGATTTTCTTTCCGAGTATCTACTTAGCTTGTTTGTTTTTAAACATACTTAAGAGCCATGCGATGAGTGTAGTAGTATTAAATAAAATAATAAACAGTGCATTACGTTTACAAAACAGACTAACTTGTGAAAAGTACATATACTGCATACTATAACGAAACATATTACGCTTAAAGTATTCAATGCACTTTTAATCAAGCACATATTAATTACAAGTAACTAAAAAAGAGTCCATTAGAGCTAATTCCTACGCAACGTAATCGCCCGTTATTTAAATTAAGGTATTTACGTACATATAGGATTCCGGGAAAAGCAATTTTCAAATTATTCCGAACTACATCACAAACTGCGTTATCTCAAAGGCGTATTCATACTCGGGGCGCACTTTAAAATCTGCCACTCTATAACAAACACGCCTTTCCATTTCCTAGTGCTTTGCTTAAACTCAATTAAGGAATATAATTAAGAATCAATGCAGCGCTCTCTCAAACTTTCTCAATTAATAAAAGTTTAGCTCACTTATTCAGTTTTGGATTTAATACCGAAATCCGACAGCCCACTCTCTTTCGCTGAATAAGGCAACTATCTCCCTTCTCTATTCAGAGCCCGGAATTGGAGCCAAGACACGTAGAGTTTATTTCAATTTTATTTTTACGGTTTTTGTTATACTAATATTACATTTAAACTTGCATTCCTTTTAACATATCTTTAATACTTCTATAATGCTTTTTAAGGTTAACTATCACCCTTCTGGATTATTCTCCTGTAATACTTCACGAGGTAACTAATTGGAGCCCCCGAAAAGACGTATAATTTTTACTTATTTATTGCTTTATTTTTTTTTACGGTTTTATTATACTAATGTTACGTTTAAACTTGTATTATTTTTAACATATTTTTAATGCTTCTGTAATGCTTCATAAGGCAGGCCCGGACTGGCCAGGTCGGCTGGTGGGCGATTGCCGAGGGCTCCCGGCCTAAGGGGGTCCCAAAGAGGCATCCCAAAAATGGATATACTTCTTTAATTAAATAATTTGATATATATCAAAGTAATATTTCCTCTGTTCTTTAAAATGCAATAATGAATATACTTCTTTATAATTAAAATAATCTGATATAATCAGAGTATATAACTAATTTGATTGTTTATTTCTTTTTAATCTTACGCTTTTACTCAATGGCGTAGTATAGTACCAATCTGCGGGCCATTACGCAATGGCCCGCAGATTGGAGGACCCCGCAGATCCCGCTTTGCGAGGGGTCCCCCCCAACAGCTTTAAAATAGTCAATTAGGGTTTTTAGGAACTTAAACCTAATTTTCAAATATTACATATCCTAATATTCTATTTCCTCTAAATTCCCCAGTAAGGGGCCCCTTTTCAATCTCTAGCCGAGAGCCCCAAAAGGAGCGTATCCGAACCTGTCATAAAGTAACTATAGCCCTTCTGTATTATACTTCTGTAATACTTTATAAGGTAACTAATTACAGCCAAGACACGTATAATTTTCTTTCATTTTCTTTCTACAGTTTTATTATACTAATATTACACTTGTATTGTTTTTAACATATGTTTTAATACTTCTGTAATACTTCATAAGGTTTTCTATTCAAAGTCCGAGCTATAGCCCTCCTCTATCCAAGGCTTGAAATTGGAGCCCAGACGCACACAATTTTTCTTTGATTTGATTTTAACTATTTTTTTACCGTATTGAACTGCTTTATTGAACCGTTGTTGTGGGATTATGTCCAAGTTTCGCTTCGACATGATCGACCACCCTCCGACCTACCTAAACACCGAACTTTGCTCTAACCGACTTTCATCTCTTTTCTCACGTGAAGGATCACCTAGGAGGCCGACTATCTGCTTCGTACAAGGAAGTGAAGCACTTCGTGACAGCGTATCTGAACACGCAAGGACAGGATTTTTACCTAAAAGGAATATTCAAATTCATCCCACAGAGCGACAAGTGCCTAAGCCGATATGAGGACTATGTCAAAAAATGAAATAATGCATGTATTCAGTTGTAATATATGTATCAATTAATGTATAAAATCAGTTGAATATGTTGGTTGCATGACATAAAATATGCACGTTTTACTACAGGATTTGTATATAGTAAAACCTCGATACAACGATACTTGAGGGACCAAATAAAATTACGTTCTAGAGGGATGTATCGTTAAATCGAGAATCGTTAATCGAATATCGTTAAATCGGGATAATAATGTATGGAGACTAAACGGGACCGCAAAATTTTATCGTTATAGAGGGATTTATCGCTGTATCGAGTATCGTTATAAAGCGGTTTTACTGTATTTAATATTACATTAATTAACATTGCATTAGTTAACATTATAAACTATTAATGTTACATTCAAACATGCATTTTTTTAAATATTTTTAATGCTTCTGTACAAGGCCTGACTATAACATTTTTGTGCCCTAGATAGTTTACAAATTTCATGTTCCAATATACAGCTGGCTCAAATTTGTGCCCCTGTATACGACTGTCTCAAATTTGTGCTCCTGTATTTAGCTGTAAAATCCATTTTTTGGTCTATTTATGTACGTTTGCTCAAGGCACGGGCGATAACAGGGCCAGTCTGTAATACATCTGTCATATGATAACTATTTCTCTTCCCTAATCAAACTCCGAAACTAGACTCAAGACACGCATAGTTTTCTTTCATTTGATTTTTACCGATACAACAATCATGCTGGCAGTGACGTTGTGGCGCTGTTATGCTCGTCCCATCACAAATGTGATGCAGATGCACACCTTCTGTGACGTCACTTCGTGTCAAACGTGTGACATTGTAGATTGACATCGGAGTGAAACGCAGAGACATCCATGTAGATCACCAGGACTTCCATGATGGTCACGGCGTGAAGTCTAAAAAAGCCGTAACTGGTGACCATTTGTCCATCGCCACAGCTATCTGCGACTTCACATACTGTCACATGAAGTCATTTTGCGACGTCATAGCGGTATGTATAGGTTAGACAGCTCAATAGATTAATGTTATACTTGACAAACAATATTTTGAACGTACAAGGATGGCTGCACATCTACACCAATGGTTCTCTTTTTAGACTTTTACAATGGTACTGGTATTTTCTGAGATCTTTTCTTTTACCTACCAGTCAGAAATTTCTCTACCCAATTCGATGGTGAACTAGAATCATTTTTTGTTACACTCCAGCACCATTCTATTCAAACGAGATCCTTCGAGAAATCCGCAACGCAAAGTCGCTTTCCAGTAGGTGCCCTCCCACTGTGGTATTGAGGGCAACAAGAAAGTTGACTCCTTGGCAAAAAGAGGGTGTAATATTACTCAGAAAACTTCCAGAAATTTGCCGCTTCATTCTTCCAAAATTGAAATAAGTTAGCGTTTTCAGATATTCCTTTCGTACAGCGGCTGTCCACTCTACTAGTACTCAGACCTGGTGTGTTCTGAGCACCAACTATTAGTGCATTCCAGATGCTCCACGTTCAGTTGTAACTGCCATTTTTAGACTTTTGACGGGGCACGATTGCCTCTGTGCCCATCTTTTTCGTTTTAATATTTTCAATTCACCGGTGAGTATTTTATATAATATAGACAAGAGATGACTTCTAAGCACATCGACGATTACCTTGTTTTATGTAATTGTAAGTTTATTGTTGAGAAATACTGGAGGAACGAGGCATAATCATTTCATAAGCAACAGGCTGGCTCTTGTTAAATAAAACATACAAGTTTGATCAAAAAGTAATGGTTCAAAGCCTGCAGTGAAGCGTGTATATCTTATTTCACGCAACCAGCAAAAGTAACTGATAGTACGTACATTAGATTATTTTTTTACATAGTGGACATGTCGGTTTAGGCATTTGTCACTTTGTGACACGCATCTGAATATTTCCTCTCCGTAAAATCCATTCCTTGCGTGGTCAGCCGCGTTCTCGGGAATGGCTCCGCCTCTTTCTCAGAGTAGCCAATCGTCGTCCACCTACAAAATTCCTCCTTGAGTATCGCGAGACCTCGCACAGCGAAGAAAACAACCACACGCTGTTGGAAGCACTTTCACTTTTGCATCATCAACCTCCATCCGATCCTTCCTACAGCTCGGACCTAGCTCCAAACGACTTCGGGAGTTTTCAGGTGAAACACTTCGCGACAACATAACTGATTAAGCAGGGGCAGTATTTTTACCAAGAAGGAATATTCAAACTCGTCCCATAAACCGACAAATGCCTAAGCCGATATGATATATCAAAAAATAACCTAATGTATGTTTTATCAGCTGGATATGTCATATTTTTGTTTTTTCTTTGACATAAGGAACAATAGCACAAAATTTATTTATATAAACATTAAATAGTTGTCAGATGAAGTTTATAACTTCCATCTCAAAAACTTTGCGTAAAACGCTAATTTCAAATCATTTGTTGTTGTGGGATTAAGGCCAATTATCTACACGAGGGATCTAGGCCTATGGGTAGGGTACCCTCAGTGGGGTCTTTCTAAGGGGTCCTAACCCGTATTTACGCTAAGTTTCGGAGGAAACCACGGAAAACTCCAATCGGCGGGCACGGGCAGGTTTTCAATTAGGCGCCTTCCGTCTCCCAGTTCAGAAAGCTATGCGCTCGGCCACTGGTCGGACCTTTAAACTGCATTTCTTAGAGCTTTCTTCATACCTACTAACTTATAAGAATCCATGCAGTGCTATCAATGTTACTGAATTAATAAAAAAGTAATTAATAGCAAAGGAATAGTTAATTAATAAATAAATAATAGTTTGGTAATAAATCGTATTTATTACCTTAATTATATGGAATTTTGGTTACCTAAGCCAACTGTTTCCTTCTCTGCTCAAAGCCATAAATTAAAGTAAGGCCAGATATAATTTTCTGTTTGTGCATTTATTATATGGTCATAGGCAGGAGATACGATCACTTAAACACACATTGATTTTTACATATTTTAAAAACCTTTTTACTTTTTAAAAATGTTTCTAAATGAAGTATTTTTCATTCAGAATAGTATTCATCCGTACATAATTTATGCTCAAATTTTTGTAGAATTTTTCTTTCTAAATCACCTTTAAGGAAAATTATCAAAAATATATACATATTCTACATTCTCCAAAGATCTATCATACGGGATTTTTGAAATTCCTGTGACATTGTTAATTCTCAGTTTCAAAAAATATAACCAATGCGATGCTCGCGAGGCCTTTAAATTAATTAAGGAATAGTTAACAAATTTACTTCAGATTTATCCGTTTGAATGCTACACGACGCGACAGCGCTGCATGTTCCAATGTAATGCAATTCAGTGGAGGGAAAAAAAAACAGCATTAAAATGGTTAATTCAACTACATTTTGGATTGCGTAAAGCAACTATGTTCCTATGAAAATAAAACAAAAGACGCACAATTTTAAAAAGAAAATTTCTAGACTACAAAATTTATGGTAAATGAAATGTTTACTTTTAGTTTTCTTATCGTTTGATTCCCCTGCTTAATTATGTAATTATATTAATTAGATATAATAACATTGCAAAGCTATTATTCTTCAGAGGAGTGGACCTGCCTCTTCGTTAAGAGTCCTAAATTATTTTTCATTCTAAATAAATGTTTAACAACAAACATAAATGTATACGCAGAAGAGATTAGAAAAAAAAATAATAACTTATTTTACAAATTACATCTACCCACATTTTTATTCGTTTTACTTTTCAATAAATTATTCCTATTTTTCTTTTACCCATTGTACTTTACCAATATTCAGTTAAAGAACATTACAGTATGTACTTGTTGTTCGGGTTTTAAAAGTAACTACATCAAGTTTCTTAGAAAAACGTTTTAAGGTCATTCGCAATGTTACAGATTAATTCTCTTTCTATTCACACAGTGACATTGATATTTTTTTTTATCGTGCATAAATGTGCATTGATTAAATCTTGTTACAATGAATAGAACAAGCAAATATTTGTACACCAATATTTTTTTTCCTCAAGGAAAGATGCATTTTCGGTGTAAGAGAGCTGACATGTACTTATTATTTAAAAGTTGTAATACATTTATTTATTTATTTTTCCTTCCTACCTGTCAAGTAATTTATGTAAATACTGAAATGTTCATTAACTTTTTTATTTATATAATGGCTGCGTACTGTTTGTTAACTGTCTGTAAAAATTAACTGTTTGTGATATGAAAAGTGTTTGGGTTTTATTAACCTTCTCTGAAAATATTTTACACAATGTTAAATTACAGAATAAATATTTTACACAATATTAAATTACTGAATAATATGAATATTAATTATGAGTTCTCATGGGTAACAGACGAATATATTAAGGACGAAAAAGTAATATAACAAAAATAAACGAGAATGAGTTTTTATAGACAGACAGCTGTATTAATGAAGTACAACAGGATGTTTCGCCCACCATACAAGCTTTCAACAAATCTGAAAAACAACTTGACCATTGCAAAGTGAATTTTTGCTCGTTTAAAAAAATTATTTTAGATTGAAAAGTTTTAAAGAAAAAAAAGCACTGGAATATAAAAAAAAAAATTATGTTGGTTTTACCTTAAAAGCTTAATGTACAGCTATAAAATAAGGAAAAGAAACAGTGTTCACAAATTTATGACAATTTCAGACAAATTATAAAAGTCTAATTACAGCAATAAAATTATACAAAATTTTCAATTTTTTTATTTAATTTTATTAAATTTGGTTTAGAAACATAAAAGTTCCAATCAGTAAACGAGTGGCTAAGACACTGGACATTGGTAGATGGCTGAAGTGTGTAGGTCCAATGTTTGGGCCTACCGAGCGGCTGTCGATCCAACGTCTGTCCAGAGTTTTGGAAGGTATTTTCCTAATGTAACGTGAACACGCGCTAAAACCTTTTGATAGTCTATCCTATTCGACGCAAAATAATTAAACAAACAAAGGAGCTTAGACTGGTCCATATATCTCATTCTTGGTCATATTTGATGGTAGTTTAAAAATAAAATCCCCTAATGGCCGGGGTCAGAGGTATACTGCTGGCTTGACCACAACGAGGATCGCAGATAATGGTCACTTCACTATGGGGGTGCCCATTAGATAGACCAACATTGCCCCTATGAGTGGTCTAATTTTGAACCAATTGCAGATGAGACACCTAGCACCTGAAATCGGCACCCCCTGAGGTAATGTTTGAACATAAAGAACATTGGAGCCACGAACAGATTTTACGTATACCAGCTCTCATTAGCGTACACGGCCCTATAGCAGTCCAGCCGAGAGAAGAGCTCACCTTCCCAAGCACTGGCCGAGGGAAGAGTTCACCCTCCCAAGCACTGTCCAAGACGGTCCTGCTTCCCTTTCCGTGTTCTTACAGGAACGGAGCTTAGTGGCTAGGTCACAGCGGGACATTGGTAATAAAAAGTGCTTTCATCGATGAAGAATACAAATTACAGCAATGGAAACATTTTTCTGAATTCTATTTTATTAATGAAAGTAATTGTTCACAAACAAGTGTATGCACTGAAACTGAATAATCCTACCAGTACCATGAAAACCGTTTCTAAAAAGTAGAAAAAAAAATAAAAGTTAAAATAGATAGTTTGACAATAAGAACGTAAGCCTTGACGTTTATATCCGAAAACATTGAACTACTTTGAGCTCAATATGCTTCCGCCAGATTTAACGTGATTTTGACCGTAAAAGTACGTGCTCTGTCCGCGTGGATAAGTTTTATCAATGAAGAGTTTCAGGAAGACAAGTCTGTGTTTAGGATCTCATCCTGTACGAGACGACCTTGCAACGATATCTGCACAATGTGCGTGGTTTTCCATAATAAAGAATCAATGGAGCTAAATACTTGGTCTTTCGGGAAAATATTGTCCCTCTTTCATTTCTGTGTATTCTTTCTTTTTCGTATTTTTTAATTATTTCTGGCGCCATGGTCATAATTCTTTGAAAAGGGTTAATTTTTTTATCATTAAACTTTATAATTTCTTTATAGTCCTATTAAGTTTTATAAAATAAATTTCATGGTTTCTGTGTTTGTGAATAATTTTTTGCGCCATAAATTATTAATTTAAGGACTCCAGAAAAATTATCTTGGATCGCAAGAAATAATTATCTTCACTTTGCGTAGGAGGTTGCGGGGTGAGGGAGAAACAAGACATATATTTATGATAATTTATTTTTTCTTTGAGATTACTTTGTAATAATATTGAATTTTCTTTTTTTTCACACCAGAATTTTTTATCTTATTGTAGAAATATAGTACTATCTCAAAGACAGAAAAAAGAAACAAAGGAAATAGTTGACCTTCGTTCATCGCGGTTCATCCGTTCCAGATTCTACCGCTATAACTGAATTTCGTAGAAGAAAGATTCTTTATTTGACCCACTTATTCGGACCCATGTCACTATTTTGATTAAAATGAGTTTGCATAAAGAACTATAGTTTGTGGGTAGACATATATATTTAGTGAAAAACTCTCCAATTCAGGCCACTTATACACCCACAGAACAGACTTGAAAATATGGTTTTGCTGAGGAACCCTGGGCTTCTAAAAACATTTTTTTTTTCACTTTTTCACAAACCACTATCAGTTGACTTATGGGGTTTCTCAAATAAGCGGTTCATTTATGAATAATGAACCGCTTATGACTCTACCATCACTGGAATATTTTCGTAGTGATTGCACAGAAAACTTGTTTAGGACCAAGATACTTTTTTAAAAACAGTATTAGATTCTGCAGAAATGAAATGTTCTACATATTACACATTACATTTATCATATTACTATTGTTTGATTAATTACACATAACCACTAACCTAATAAATTGCCACGAATCATTCAATGATGCAGCGAAAAGATGTACTTCAAAAGATGAACAGATGTACTGCATAGGAAAAGGGGCAAATTTACTGCCACCCTAAATTATCCGAATGGGTAAACATACAGGGTTGTCCAAATTAAACTTCCCCAACTCAGAGGCCTGTGCAGGATGTTGTATGGGTCATAATGTGATGAAATTTTGAAAACAGACACTTCAGATCACGCGCTCGTGATTTATTAAAAAAAAATATATTAGTACAAGAAGTTGCCGATAGGTGGCGCTGTAACACTAGTAATTTGCATATTGCAACAACGTGATTTGCAGAAATAAAGCTTCTGCGCAACGTATCCAAAAGACGAGCCCTACAAAAGTGGAAGACAGGCGCTGCACAGGCAGTTGTTTCCAGCTCGCTGATGCACAATGGCGACTTTGAAAGACAAGCTCTGTTAGTGAAACTTTTCTACCAGAATGACGAGAACTCCTGTGCTGCGATAAGAGCATTCCGTCGGCTGAAGAACTTACGCCGAGGACCAATGACACCACGCGCTTTACGAGACATGATGAAGAAGTTCGAAAGAACCGGACAGCTGGGAATTTTACCAGGTAGAGGACGACATGTTGTGGATTCTGCACGCGTACAAGACGTTGCTTTGGCGGTCGTGGATGCCACTAGCAATCGCCACATGGTGTTGTCAGTGTGCCAACTGTTTCTCGTGCTGTTGATATGCCCTATTCGACCACGGCACACATATAGAACATCTGTAGAACGTCTTGTTGATCTGCAGCGCCACCTATTGGCAACTTCTTGTACTATTATTTTTTTTTAATAAATCACGAGCGCGTGATCTGAAGTGTCTGTTTTCAAAATTTCATCACATTATGACCCATACAACATCCTGCACAGGCCTCTGAGTTGGGGAAGTTTAATTTGAACAACCCTGTACATAAAAAAAGACGTCGAATACAGAAATATTTCTCGGTTTTTTAAGTCAGTCACAAACCGCGACAGAGTGAAGCCGCGAAATTCGAAGTGCGATATTTCGAATGACGACTGTAGCTGTTTCGAAGTAATGAACTAGCGATCTTTTTTATTTGTGACTTTTCACCTAAGACACAAACTCGATTACTACTTAGCATCTAAATGAATTTACACATTGCACTCCTTCCTCTGCCAAGTGCAATGCAGAGCAATTTCGTTCTTCACTAAGGTCTTTATAATTCTTCACGCCCACCGGAACACGCCCTTAAAAGTGCCCCGCGAAGTACTTTTACACTCTTTCCGCCGTCGCCGCTAATTAATTGTGTAACCCACTTTCGAGACTTTCTCGCAAAAATATCGAATAAAACAATTCGCTTCGGTGGATTTTCCGGCGTTATTTATTTTCTGGCTGTGCCTACAACCCTATCCCTACCCCTTGCTAATTAAAATATCCAACATTGTCAAATTAATTAAAATTATTAGCTGCGTCTACTAATTGCTGTGGTGCAGCTACGATTTTTCCACCAAGGGTCATTTTCTGTGGATGTATATATGGTAGGTTTTTCCGCCTTGCTCGGAGTCTCGAAGGTAAAGCAAACGCTAAAGACACACAGCTGAAATCGATTGCGTAATCGTACCGAAGTTTTAATTTCTGTCGCTTCCAGAGTGATGTGATAGTCAATTTCCAACTTTTACGGAATATAATCAACCATTTTTTTGTAAACAATTACTTTCGGCTTAGAACTTAGCGAAATTTCTGAGCTTAACCCTTTAACGGGCAGTGTTAAAGGGTTCAAACTCAAGGGTTTGTTTTCGCAAGCATTTATTTCAACAATGCTTTTGTACTCTCACTGGTGGGTCCATAAAGGGGAGGGGGGCGCACAGGGGCACGTGTCGTCCTACAATACAAAATACAAAATTTAGTTTCACTACGTTCATTGTGTCATTTATACGATAAAATGGATAATTTTTAAAATCCGAGTTTCAATATAAATACTAGTCAAAGAAAATAAAGTAACTCTAAGAAATATAATCCGATAATAAAAATAAAAAACATTATTACAAATAAATTTATTTATTTTTAATTATAAGTAGTAATTTTGTCAACCTAATTTCAATTAAACCAAAGATTCAAGTTACTGAGTTTAAAGCATTCAATCGGTGGTTGCATGCTGATAAAATATCACTACGCCAAGATTAGAATTTAAAAAAATTAAATAAATACAATTTTAATAAAAAATACGAGTTTAATCTTACTTATAAATTAAAATTACTCTTAATATTGAAAATTAAACTAAATGAGATGCAATTTTTCTAATCTCTAAAATGTTTACCTGTGATATTTCGTGCTAGATAATAAATATTCAAACTTTGTTTGTTCTAGAAGAACAGACTAAGCACATTGAAACAAAAATCTGAATAATGCATATGACATTCAATAGTATTCCCGAGTTGCACGTACTTTTTAAGAAATCATTTCTCACTAAAAAAAAAAGATTAATTTCTTTACTTTAAAGAAAATCTTAAAACTTGTTTAGTTAGACAATTTTCAACATAAACCGTGGTTAATTAATCTCCATTTTGTTTATTTTAACATTTTCTTTCTCTTAACTGAAAGGTTAACTGCTAATCAAACTGCAGTAGTTATATAACCCATTATTTTTCTTTCTTAAGTAAGAGATTATGAATTATTATTTATGCAAGGAAATCTCTAAGCTTGTATTTAATAAGATTAAATTCGGTGTCTTGTAAAATTATACAGTTAGAATTTAAAATAAAAGTTGAACAAAGAATTAAGGAGGGAAAAACGAACGTTGAAACTGCTACAGCGATAAAAGAACATAAGTGTTAAATTCCATATGGAATCTGAAATTGTGTGGAAACATTTCTTATACAGTTTTTGATTAATTTAGACTTTAGATTCTGGAAATATCCTTTCTTTTTGAATATCCTAAGAATGAGGATAAAATAAAGGAATTACATTCAGAGTGTTTCTTTAAAACAAAAATCTAAAATTTTCTTTCTGAAAAGAGATTTTGAAGCATTTGGGAAAAGTTACACGTAGAGCTTATACAAGAAATTTTGCCCTTTCCGGTTACTTTGTTTTTGATCAGACATATACAGGGTGGAGCAAATAAAAGTGACCCGGATGGCACAGATCTGCACTCCTGACAGAGTTCTTAGCAGAGGTCAGTCTGGTCTCGGCCTTAGTTGGCCTCCCAGGTCACCTGATCTGTCTGTGTGTCGTTACATTTTGTGGGGAACCCTGAAGTCTTAAGTACATCACAACAACCCTCTTGTCTTCAAGAAGTGCAGAAAAACATTTCCGAACACATTGTAGTGATTCCAGCAGTCCAGCTTCGATTTGCCTTCAGCAACTTGCTGACTTAAAGTGCCAAGATAATAATATCGGTCATTTTCAACATCTGCTATTGGCAGGTTAGAGAAATATGTAGAATTTCCTTTAATTTGCTGTGTTTCTTTGTAGCCTAGAACTTTATTCTCCGGGCCATTTTTATTTGCTCACCCTGAACTATACATATATTATACATATGGTGGTTATACTTCCCTTATAAGCAGCTTCTACAACTAAAACAAGTCAGCAAATTGCCGTCAAATTTGGCATATGGACTGAACATGAGACACGTTCAAGGAAGTTGTTTCAAAAAATGTACACAAGGGGGAGCTTTCCATTACCAAATTAGCTCAAAATATTATTCAAATTATATAATAAATGCTCAAAAAGTGTTGAAAAGGTGTTTAAATCGTTTGCATGTTTCGATTTAGCCATTTCTTTTTTTAAATTTGTTTATTATCGTGCAAAGCCCCACCTAGTGGACATTTCTGAACGATCAAGTTTATTAATTCTATTTTATATAGATTATTTACTACGTTTTAAGGATAGCCTGAATTTTCAGTTTGATTTTTTATAAAATTTAATTCTTCGTATATTTTATTCGTTTCCTTTTTCGTTAAGGAGGGTGTTATAAACTTTCCTTAACCCTTTGAGGCGCAACCCTTTCCCCAATGCTGAAAAAAAGGCAGCCGTTGCCATCGCTCGACTTAACTACCAGCAAGATGGCGTACGATCGAAGCGTTCATCGCGTGCCACAGATCTAGAGACTCTTTTTTGACGACAGCTGGCTGTGCCAGCACAGCGAGCTGCGTCAAAAAAAAGGGTCTCTAGATCTGTGGCACGCGATGAACGTTTCGATCGTTCGCCATCTTGCTGGTAGTTAAGTCGAGCGATGGCGGCGGCTGCCTTTTTTTCAGCATTGGGCAATCTATCCAGCTGTTCTCGCATTCTTCCATATTTCAGCAGATGTCAGTGCTGTTAAAAATAATCATGACAATTTTTTACGGGAAATGACGTGCCAAAAAGTAAAGGATTCTCGTAGAGCTATGTCACCCGCAACTATTTTTATAGAAATCAAATCTATTCTTCGTGACTGGCCACAGTCAAAACGTCAGAGTTTGGTTTCCCAGAGCGGGAACACTGCGCGTTAAAGGGTTAACAAAGCATTAAATTTTATAAAAAAGCAAAGTCTGAGAATGAAAGGGTTGTGTTATAAAATTAAGTTATAAGATGTCCTTATGTCTTCATGAATTTAACAATTTTTTGTAAATCGCAAGTGTCTAATTTTCGGATGCTTCATTCTGCATCGATTTTAAAATATTGCTCCTAATCCGACATTCATTTAAGTAAAACTACCAGTTTTGCTCTTAAAACAAGAAATATAAATCATGCCAAACGCATCGATTATAAAACACTTTCCAACATTTTGATTTTGCGCCAAATTTGGCGATGCATTTTCCTTAAATCTCAAAGAGATTTTGGAGATAAGATAATGCTGTATTACCAGAGCCATTGCTAAGACATTTTTTTTTTGAGGGGGGGGGGATGTCGATAAACTGCCAAGTCAAATATCGGTTTTTGCCAACTTACTTATTTTTTTATCAACTATATTACTAACTTTTTACTTTTGCCAACTGGACTTGCATAATTTTGCCAAGTATACCAGAATCAGAAAGTAAATTATTGTTTTTGTTAAAATTTTTTCTCCAGTTTTGGCAACTAGGTATCTAATTTTGCCAAATTTAATAGAATTTTGCGAGCGTTGGGGGGTGAGGAGACTCCCCCCCCTTTAGCAAGGGCCCTGTGTATTATCACTACAGGTGCAATTGTATGAGACGCTGTAAAAGACCTTTAAATTTTTTTCCATCGTTTAACTGAAGAATATAAGGATTTTATACTCATTGTCTCATGCTAGATCTGTATGAGTGCCCCTCAAATGCCGCAGATTGTAATGTACTGGAATTCTTTTGAGTGTTCCTGTAGAAGAACTATTAATAATACAGACACTATTTTCAATGGAGAGCATTATTTTGAGAACTTAATAATATGTATGTCAATTTTGTTTTCTTTCAAAAAATCGAATATCTCTAAAATATGTTCTCAAGAATGACTGCTCATAGAGTGTAATGTATTGGATTTTTCTTTCTCTCCTGTAAAAGAACTATAAATAGTACTTACACCGTTTTCAATAGGGTACATGGCTTTCTAGATATAAAAACATAAATTTTGCATAAATAGATGTATATTTACGGCAGTTAGAACACTGGACGGGTGGACAACAGAATGGGCAAACAAACTGAAATCATTAACACCTCTCAAATTTGCTGGTATGTTAAAAATGTGAATATTTCTCTTATACAACATAATGGTGTCGCACGAACACGGACAGCGAGAAATTTATTCTTTTAAGGGTTAGCAGTCAAAAGTTAATTTTCCACGAGCTAAAAATCAAAGTTTGCAATTTTGTTCCATTTAAATCCGTTAATACGTTAGAATCCCTTTTGGGTTCCAACGTATTAACGGGTTTTCGCCGACACAACATACCTCCCACTCCTCCCTCACCTAAATTGTAGAGTAGTATTCTATGCTGTATATGGATGCCTGTCTCTAAACTGCAATTGAATGTACTCTATTTGAATTATTTTGAGTTCTGTGTAAGAACTGTTAACGATATAGACATTATTTTCAATGGAAAGCTTCATCTTGTAATCCTTAATAACATACATCAATTTTGTTTCATTTCAAATAGCAGAATATCTCTAAAACTGGAAGTCAAAGCCCGTTGTAGAGGCGATTACAACGGGCGCTAGAAAAAACATTTGACGAAAGCATGTCTACATTCAATTTATTTAATCTTCGTCCACTTAAAATTAGTAACTTCATATTCATTTTTTATTATAGACCCAAATCGAATTCTGAAAACGTGGGTAAAGTTTTCGCATTTGAACGATTTCATTTAGCTGGGAACATCCGGAGCACGAAGTTAAATCTTAAGGAGGGGACACTTCTCTCAGAAAGTGGGATAAAGCCGTTGTTAAGTGGGATAACGCCGTTGCGGCATGCAGATGTGTATGTAGCAATGTATTGGGGATATTCTGAGTTCGCCTGTAGAAAAACTATAAAAATCTACATTTACCATTTTCAACAGGGTACATATGGTACAGTAGACAAGAATAACATACATAAATTTCGCCGAAATCGATGCGTATTTACGGGAGTTAGAGCACTGACGGACGGACGGACAGACAAACCGAAATGATAAACACTCTTCAACCTTGTTGGAAAGTGTTAAAAAGTCTGTAAAAAGTACCAAACCGTGACAAATTATTTACATAACCTCAACAAAACAAAAGCGACCTGTTTCCTGCGCACGAATCTTTGACAGTTTTTAGCACCACCTGGCTGAACTCAAAATTCCTGAAGTGAAGCATATATTTTTCGAGTCTATGTTGTCTCCTTGTTAGCGAGGAAAATGTAAAAAAAAAAAAATTGAAATACGCGGAGTTGAAAATCACTGTGATCAGCCTGAAGAGCGTCACTGAAAAATGAGAAATCGTTTGCTATATAGACTGCTCTTTCTTTAAACGATACTTTATGAAACTTGCAAATTTGAAGTTTCCGTACATTTGTTTCAAGTTTATTCTCATTATCGTAGAAGCTTTGATGGTTCGATGCGTTATTTGTGAAATAAGCCACAGTAAAACAGACAATTTTCTCCTTTGAGGAAAGCTATACGAGGAAAATATTTCATACTTCGCTCATTCATTGCAAAGAAAGGTACTTTTAAACATATAAATTTTAGGGTTTTCCTTGAAAGGGCTACTTTACTTATTTTGCTGTAGAGAGTTTGCATTTATAATAAGTACAGGAACAACGACAGACATAAAAATGAACAGTGACATCATATGTATAAGCTAAAACAATTTTTTAACGCTTTTCAGTGAAGCGTATAAAGCATAATTGAGACTCTTAAAGCATTTTCATCTATTTTAGCTATTCCAAGCGCAGAAAATCCATCGTGAAAATCTACCGAAAACGAACTTACACTCTAAAAAAATAACCGTACAACACTGTAAAATTAATTTCAGTAAAAATACGGAAAAAATACAGGCAGCTGAGACGCCAGTACTATTTCAGGATATTTACGGAATCTATTCCTGTAAACACCAGTAGAAATTCTGTTCCAGAGATACGCTGACCCTTGATGTACGGAAATTGTCCTGTATTCAAATATATGGAGAATTTCCGTAAAATATTTACGGAAATTTTTATATGTACGGAAAATTTTCATTAGTTGTTCCGTTATTTTTTAGTACTGGAAACGTTTCGTAAGAAATTCTCAGTTTATATTTGAATACAAGACAATTTCCGTATATCAAGGGTCAGCGCCTCTCTAATACAGAATTTCTATGGAACTTACTGGAATAAAATTCCGTAAATACACGGAAATAGTACTGGTGTCATATTTGCCAGTACATTTTCCTTATTTTAACGGATTTTTTTTTTTTTTTTTTTTTTTTTTTTTTTTTTTTTTTTTTTACAATGTAAGGGCAGCTTCTTTTCCTTCATACTTTGTGTTTACTTTTTGTTCGACTACTTTCCTTCTTTACGTAGAAATAGAATAATTTTGCAGCTGAAGAAGGGTGGGGTGCACCCTTTGTCTTACCCGCAATAATTGTACTATACAACTTCATACACTGAAAAACATTTTTTCCTAGATTACAGCACAACGTGTGGGTAAACGTATCACCAACACATTGTAATATAATATAATGCCAATTTGTTGTACAAGATTCTTCGTGATTGGCTTATCAAAGTCATTACGTCATTTCGTGAGTGGATTTACCACACACAGTGCTATACTGCAAAGCTGCAGCACTTGTGCTGCGTTATTTTACAGCAATATGTGTGGTAAAATTACAGGTATTTCCCACAGTGTATATATATGTTTTACAACGTTCTTATTTGAAATGTTTAACGGTGTATTTTTAAAAAATCCTGTAATGTTGGTAAATAAATACAAACTAACTATGTCAATCACTTAATTTTTTAATGTCTCTTTAGAAGCTGTACGATACACTGAAATAAGCGATAGACCTGTATCATTTACGAAACTCTTAGAAAAAAAGTCTTTAAAATCGAAAATTTTGCACAGTGCGTCACTTTAAAAAAAATTTCGCTATGCAGTTCTGTTTAAGAATTTTTTCTGTAAGTTTCGTTAAAGGCACCATTTTTTCATTCATTTCAATTTATGATGCAGATTATAAAAAACCATTAGTGTTCCTGGTGCAATTGGGATATTTTAATTTGTGTACCAGTACCTCAAGGCAGATTTTGTTTCCTTCGATCTTAAGGTATCTTACGGTCTTACGAGTACCTTACGTAGGGTGACCATATTTGCGAATTTGGAATTGAGGACATGTCCCCAATTCTGAAACAAAATTGGGGACATTTTATGATTAATGAAATAATTAACAATAATCTAATTTAAAAAACAATGTAATAATTAAAAATTGTCCTCAATTGCTTCTGTGCATTTTGAGGACAAATCGCAAAAAGACACAGATATTGGGGACTGTCCTCGAAAATTGAAGACGTATGGTCACCTTAACCTTACGTCATGGAAAATAGAATCCCTGTGTCCTTTCTGAAGTTCAATCCACGAATCCGAGGCTCGTGAGCATAGGAAGGGGGGGGGGTGTCTCTTCTCTATATCGCCACCCCTCTGAAACGCTATACGACCGCAGCGGTGCCTTTTGGAACTATGAACTTCATGCTTGGGTACTTAAAGATCTTCAATAATAGGATTTTGATTAAAAAGCGATTATTCTAACCTCTAGGTTGCCACGAGCTTAATTAAGTAAAATATAATGTGCACATGAAATCGCTGATTCAAGACACAATATCGCTTATTTGAATTACGGCCTTTTCTTCTTTCTGTACTATTGAACAAAAGGAAATTTTTTAACGAAATATTAGAAACCCTTAATTATGTTAGCTGCCCTTTATTGTCTTGTAGATTCCAGATTCGTGACAGCGATTCGCCATGCCAAGTAGAATTATTTCAGCGAAATAACCTCATTTTGTTAAGATTTATATTTAACGATCCTTTAAATTACCCGTTTTACTTACTATTAAGGCACAAATATTATTTTCAAAAATCACCAAATATGCTTAAATATTATGTTCTTGTGTGCCGGTTTCGTACATAATCTGACCTACAAATGCAAAACATAAATATACGTTTGTGTTCGAGGAATGTTTTAAGAATATTAAAAATTAAGAAATTTAATTTTCTCATTCAAACAGCGTGTTTGCATTATGGATTTAATGGGTCATTTTGGTTATAAACAAATTAGCTTTGTATACGATTACGCTTCAAGGCTTAAAAAAATAGCATTAGCTTTATATGATTCTGAATTTCAAGGGATGAACTAGTTGAAAACACAATGGATAATCATCACATTTCCAAATCAACGCTGTGTCACAAATAATAGACTGGAAAAATTGCATCTTCACGTACTCAGCCAGATTCAAACAGGTCAAGGCATCAGTCATACTTTTCAGGGTTTGGGGATCTTAGCGCTTGACTTTTGGTTACTTTTGAAGATGACGAGAACAATTTCGTACCTTTTTTAAGTCATACTCTTATTAATATGAATTTTGAACAAAACGCTACAGATAGACCGTAGCCAGGAAAATATTTCAGTTGATAAGCCGTGAGTAAATGTACGGAATTTCTGCACAACCTTAGGCTTATACTAGCTAATCTGAAAATTTCTGGGAAAGGAGGATAGATTTCGATATCCCCCCCTTGGATTCGTCCCCCTGGAAAATATTCAGAGCAGTGGCGTAGCCACGGGGGGTGTTAGAACCCACCCCATGAGAATTTTTTTTTGTCCATGCAATTTTTCTGCACCCTCTAATCACGCACACGCATGCATATATATGAATTGCAGTGTCGAAACCCCGCCCCAATAAAAATATCTCGCTACGCCACTGATTCAGAGTATCTTTTTCAAGTTTATGTGCATTGGCTTGAGAAGAAACATTCTGAAATATTTATAAATAATAAACTTAAGTAAGTTGTGGCTTTTTTCCTCCATAACAAAAGTTATTTGAGGATGTTCTAAATGAAGAGTGACCGTCATCTCAGAACTAAAAACAAACCAATGATGTTAATCATGGGAAAAAAAAAAAATTAATCATGCTTCTCCCTATATACTGTGGACTGACACCAATAACAGCTATGTCACATGCAACTGGCAGAAAAAAATTCATAAGCACAAAAATTGCTTTCAAAAATGTGCAGAGGATTTACACGGTTTTAGAAATATCGCGAAATTCCGTTTGTTTGGCAATTTTTTCTGACAATTTCGTAACTCTTACAGGTTCGTTCTCAATGTCAGTTGATAGTGCTACTTGTAAAGAGACATTTCAAATTTTCTGAATCTCTAGAGCAATTAATTTCTTTTTTAAAAAGCGTTCAAGAGTTGCATGACTTTCAAGGAGAACGGCCTTAATATCACTCTGTATAGTTATGAAAAGTCGTGTTTAAAAATTCACTTCTTGTAATCTAAATTCTCGTTTGACTAAATCTCATAAAAGTAGCTATCTAGCAATTAAAAGTAATCTTACAATAAAATCAACAACGGAATTAATAACAAAATAATGAATTTTATTTGGGCGTTCAAATAACGAAATGTCAAAAACCAATCATAAATCTAACTGACGTTTCCTGTGTTAAAGGTGATTACTAACCGATATTTTTTTGCATCAAAAAATATTTTGCTAAAAAAATATCAGTGATACTTTCTGCTGAATTCAATGAAAGCTTTTTCTTTCAGTAATTAGCATTAACATTCGTTCCCATGAAAAGCAGGCCATTTTCACTTAGATGCTTTTTGAACCACCCAAAATTTTTCAAATGTTGATGTCACTGATTCACACTGAGATTCATTTTTGAGTGGATGTCTTTTCAATTTATTTAATAATCAATAATCAGGCTAGTATAAAGATTGGCTGTGCATCAGGCGATCAAATACCATCTTGTACCTACGTTGACCGCGTACATTAAAATTGTTTGGACCAAATAAAACTTTTCTCCGAGGACATAAACTACGATATCTGAGGGATTCCATTATTCCAGAGTTTTTTCTTGTTCTTTAAAAATTAAAAAGCTATGAAAGGTAGAGAATTCGAAGGTTTTAAGAGTATTTAGTCTGTGAAGCATTTGAAAGTCAAGAGTATCTAATTGTGGAAGGATGTCAAAAATGGGCTGATTAGTACAGTACTTCTTAGATATCAAATAAACCCGATATAGCTATTAATATAGATAGGTTAAAAGACAATCTATGGATAAGAATTCGATAACAGAAAGATAAAATACCTCCATGTACTTAATGCTGAAAAAGTGCATTTTCAATTTGTGGGATTTAAACTCCTGATTTATGTCAGCAGATCAGCATTAAGAAAACTCAAGGGGATGTATTTAGAACGCTGTATTTCTAGAGTCGTACTAAAAACACATTTATTTTCGTGTGAGATATTTTGTTTACCTAACTTTGTTCACGTGCAAAATTCCACACCCAACGAGAGAAAATTTATCGTGGAGTAGTGTTAAAAATATTAATCGCGATTGACGATTGATGATTGACTCACACAATTTCAAACAAGTATACGACTTTACTGAGAACAAGTGAAAGTAACTAAGTTAAATTTTCTACGTTGGTTTTGTATATAAAAAATTATTTATCATAAAATATGAATTAGAATATGTTTAACTACTTTCATATTTCTTTCAAGTAGTGCTTTCGTTTTTCAAAATTAATTAATTATTCGCAAAGCTGAAATAGGAAGTTCAGTTTTTACTCTAATACTTTTCTGAGAGGGTGTACGGTAAACGATTGCGATAATACTTAACGATTGATTAATGATTAACCCTTTAACGCGCAGTGTTCCCGCTCTGGGAACACCAAACTCTGACGTTTTGACTGTTGCGAGTCACGAAGAACAGATTGGATTTCTATAAAAATAGTTGCGGGAGCCATAGCTCCACAAGAATCCTTTACTTTTTAGCACGTAATTTCCCGTAAAAAAATTATCACGATTATTTTTAACAGCACTGACATCTGCTGAAAAATGGAAGAATGCGAGAACAGCTGGATTGGTTGCCCAACGCTGAAAACGGGGCAACCGTTGCTATCGCTCGACTTAACTACCAGCAAGATGGCGGACGATCGAAACGTTCATCGCGTGCCATCTTGCTGGTAGTTAAGTCGAGCGATGGCAACGGCTGCCCTTTTTTCAGCATTGGGAAAGGGTTGCGCCTCAAAGGGTTAAAAACTTTCATTTCCCAATCATTAATTGTTATTAAATATTAATCTTTCGTTTTCCATCGTTAATAGTGATTAATTTTTTTCTCAACTCTGTCGTAAACATATATATCATCTTTCTAGGTGTGCCAATATTCAAGATCTTCTATTCATAGTTTTTATCCCATAAGGATAAAAACCATGCTGATTGTATTGCCTTATCACACACAAGCCTGATAAATCGATTCAGTCAAACATACAAATGTTTGATGAAATTTAATGCATATTCTAAAACTTCACGTAGAGCTCAAACAGTTGACACAAATTTCACTTGTGACATGCACGTATATATGTCATCCTCCAAAGAGCTTATTTTAAACTTGGGGAAATTATAGCTAACCGGAACTGTTGTTACGCAATGAGCAATGAATATATATCACACCTAAGCCTAAGAATAGAAATATAGTTTTGAAGTATTGCTGGAACCAACCGTCTCCCAAGATTAAACCATCGGAGTTCGACAAGTTTAAATTGTTCTCTTCGAAACTACTAATTATCGGAACATCTGCGAAATTTTCCACGAGATTCCTTCTGCAAACTAGAAAGACGCTTTCCCTTTAGAATATGGGAATCGCTTATACTCCGTATCACGTGATTTATTTTCGAATTCACTGATTAATTAGCCCCTACTTTCTCGAGATAGTGCTTCCAAGTTTTCCCACTTGAGGAATTAGTGCTGAAAAAAAAAACTGTCTGAATACTGATTGCTTGTGTACAACCGAGCATGTACAGAATGCTACATAGACTTTAAACATTCTATCATAACTGTAACGAATTGGGAAAGTTCGTTATCTGATTTTGAAAATCTTATTGTATTGTGTTTGCACGCTGTGATACATAAGTTGTGAGAAATTCGCTCTGTGCTCTTCTAGAGTAAGGGATCTAGGGGAAGGGCAAGGGGGATTTCAGTCCGACCCCCTTTCAAATAAAAAGAAGAGATTGCTGAAGCATAGGCGTAACTTACTTGAAATAAGGGGGCATTGCACCTCCACACATACAAAAAAAAAAAAGAGAAAATTCAGGTGTCATCTATTTGAAATTATTTTTTCCAATAGAAAACATTTTGCCCCTCAATGTTACAGGTCAGTTTTAACATTGTTAACAGTTTTACATTTAGAACTAGTATAGTTATAAAAAAATTTCAGGTGTGAAGGGGATGAATGCATTGATTAAAGTAACACTTAAAAGTTGCGCGTTTAAGAATATTACTGAAAGCAAAGAGCCAACGAATATTTAAAAAATGCCTGTTTTCATTCAATTTTACCCCCAACCTTAACTTATTAGACGTTGTGCTAATTTTTAACAATGCTAATCCTAGAAATACTAATATTACATGCAGAATATTTGCACTGTTTTTATTTTTATTTATTTCATTTTATTTTTAATTTTGGCCGGGTCAGTTATCGACTATAGGCTTGACCGTTACAAGGACTGGAGATGTTGGCCATGCAAAATTTTCCCTGTTATGGAAAATACTTTCATATTGGTGATATCTAAGCTATCTTGGATTTTTAGCGGGGTTGGGGGGGAGGGGTGGCTTGCCCCTAAAAAGTTACGCCTATGTTTTGAGGCCAACGCAGCCTCCTATGAGCGGTTTTCTAATTTTTTATCCATTCCAGGTGAAAAACCTAACATGTACTTTATGTACACCAACTTAACCCTTTGAGGCGCAACCCTTTCCCAATGCTGAAAAAAGGGCAGCCGTTGCCATCGCGCGACTTAACTACCAGCAAGATGGCGGACGATCGAAACGTTCATCGCGTGCCACAGAGCTAGAGACCCTTTTTTGACGACAGACGGCTGTGCCCGCGCACAGCCAGCTGCCGTCAAAAAAGGGTCTCTAGTTCTGTGGCACGCGATGAACGTTTCGATCGTCCGCCATCTTGCTGGTAGTTAAGTCGCGCGATGGCGACTGCCCTTTTTTCAGCATTGGGCAATCTATCCAGCTGTTCTCGCATTCTTCCATTTTTCAGCAGATGTCAGTGCTGTTAAAAATAATCGTGACCATTTTTTTACGGGAAATGACGTGCTAAAAAGTAAAGGAATCTCGTGGAGCTATGTCACCAGCAACTATTTTTATAGAAATCAAATCTATTCTTCGTGACTGGCAACAGTCAAAATGTCAGAGTTTGGTGTTCCCAGAGCGGGAACACTGCGCGTTAAAGGGTTCATTCAGCCTACGCGTCCCAGTCCTATCCAGAATGGGAGTCACATTCTCAAACGCTGACCAAGGTTGGCGTTATTTCACTTCGGTGTCCGTATGGAAACCGAGCTTACCCGACTTTGGCATTGTCCGACATTTTAACTCTATGACAGCCGACAACTACAATTTCCTTTTTTTTTCTTTCTTTGAAAAATACCCTGAATTCACCTGAAAAGTCTTTAGGGCCTCTGGAAATTAAAAAGAAAAGTCACTGAAAGAGTCATAAAATAAAAGTAAAAGTCATTAGCCCTAAAATGTATTTATTTAATTTTAGATACAAAAAAATCCTCTAAATTTGTGACACTGATTTTAATAGAATAATAAAAAATTATTAGATACATTTATTCTAATACTATATCTGAAAAGAATAGTCTTCCAAACATACAAAACTCGTATAATAAGCAAATAACAATAATTAGTAATTATGTTACTATGGTAATGCATTATCTTTTAGTAATGCAACATTTTAACAAATAATAATAATAATAATAATGTATAAAAAAGGTCTGATGTAGAGATTTTCAAATTATTTTCATATACATGAAACGAGTTGTCAACAAAAGTAAAAAGTTAAATTGTTAATCATGATTAGCGTTAAAATTAAAACAATCAAAGTTAGTAAAATTGCTAAAAGCACTTTAACTATTAATAATACTATATTTATCATTAACATATGAGACATAAAAATATTTTATTTATAATTCTTTTATATATATATATCAGAGATTTAATTTGCATTTTTAATTTAATAAGTGCGTTCGTATATCAAATCCCTGAGTAATATCCAGAAGGTAAATATGCAGACTGCCATTTCTCCTATATTTCAACTAAGAAAAATGTTTTTTTTATAGTATTTTATTTTAATATCCAAACCAGAATTAACAAGCTCCAGATTAAGATCTCTAGGTCTCTTTTATTGCAGCACTAGACTGCATAATTATTTCTCAAACGTGTCTCAATTCCCCTTTATCTCTCCTTCCAAAGATATATTTTCTCAGCAAATATCATGAGTAAATTTTTATTTAAAAAAATGCTCAAATTCTAATTAAATTTGAATAAACGTGATTACAAAACAATTCTCCATAGCGATCATTCCGTTCTTGCGAGCGAAACTTTCTCTGTTTCAGAAAAGTCCCGGGACTAATGTATTAATTAATTCCTTCTTATTTTATTTGGACATTTTAATTTACAACCTCTGGAATTCGAAAATTAAAAACAACGGGAAGAAAAATCCCATTTAATCCTATTAAACTTTTACTATTTTAAATCTAGAACGGTGGCTAACGAATTCAAAATTTCCAATTCTTTTTTTACTATTATTTTTTTTCCCCACCCACTCCTTTTCCACGTTTGTGAAATTCGAATTCTGGAGTAATTTTTCTACTGTTAACATCGTTTTACGAATAAAAGAATGCTTCTATTTGCTTTGGGAACCTGGGTTGCTATTTACCAGAATTAATTATTACCCTTCTCGAACAACCTGATTTTTAATCAGAGACTTCTATGTGTGGAGAGCCTTAATTAAAAATCTGCGGAACCTTATTTTTTTTTTAACTATTCATTTATGTCCTGTCTAGTGTACATGTGATGAAATATTTCTTTCCGTTTTTATTTTGAGATTTAATTTATTAAAAAGATTCCACGGTTTTTTCTCTTTAATTGTTGTTCTTTTCAGTTGGTAAAGCATCAGCACGCGGACTTTTACGTCGTGAATGTTTAAAAAAAGCAATGCGCTGTCATTTATTGCAGAATTGGGTGTTCAGGAATAGATGAGAACCCTTCCACAAATTGCACTTTGAAATCTTCTTTTAGATGTCATTTGGGAAAGGTTTTTTTTAATTCTGCATTTAAGAGAACATACGCATTTTACATTTTTAAAAAGGATTAACTGAAAGTAATTTAAAAAAGTGAAAAACAAACTGTATTGAATTCAGACAGGGGCGTATCCAAGGGGGGTCATAACCCCCCATGAGGAATTTTTTGCCATACAAAATGTATATTCTTCACTACATTGTCACACCCACGTTCATATATATGAGTTGTAGTAGTCGTAACCCCCCCCCCCATAAAAAATTTCTGGCTACGCCCTTGAATTCAGATAAACATAACTTCTTTTGATTTTTAGTTATTATCGAGTTATGGTTACTGTTATCTAATAAATGATGTTACTAACTATTATGAGCAGGAATTTAGCGGACGATTCTTCACATTTGTTTTATTTTATTCGTGGAACAAATTATAGGATTATTTTTTTTCATATTTAAAACCAACCTTTCGCAATGATATATTGACTGAAATAATGATAATTTGCTAATAAAGGAAGCCATTTACAAGATGTCAATTCTTAATTCTGTAGCTATTTCCTTTTCCTGGAAGAATTTTGAGTTGGGCTGTTTCTTAGGTCATTTATATACAGGGTGTCCCATAAATACCGCCCAAACTCTGCACAGCCAGATTCCTCGTTGGGAGTACATAAAAAATGCCCAAAGAACTGTACCTGTACGATCCATAGTTTTCGAGAAAAATAGGAAAAACAAAATGTGACGTCACATCCAGTGCGAGGAAAAACAACTAGAAACATTAAATTGGACACTGGATTACATATGCGGGACTCGGTGTTATGGCCGCTACAATCATTAGATCTGGCACCTATGGATTTCTTTCAATGAAAACGTTTGAAAGAATTGATCTATCGAGTCCTAATTACAACAAATAGTGATTCAGTCCCTCCCCTTCATGCTGGTGTATTTATGTGGGTACCAGATTGATGCAACGTAAGCAATTGGGCATTACACTGCGCACGCATGCAAGCTTCGATATGCACGGTGGACATTTTGAGCATCATTTTATGAAAGCATATGCAAAAAAAAAAAACTATGTTCAGGATTCCGATAAAGGCTCTTTTCGTGCACCGGAAATGACGTTTCTGCTTTTTTCTCGCACTTTTCTTGAAAACTACGGGCCGTACAGGCATAGTTCTTTCGGCATTTTTTATGAACTTCCAACGAGGAATCTGGTTGTGCAGAGTTTAGGCGGTATTTATGGGAAACCCTGTATACTTAAAACCCGGTTAGGACGTTTTCTAAGGGAATGAAAGGCAGAAAACTTCTTAAACGGGAAATTCTTTGCATGCGCTTAGTATATTGGGTAAAAAAGCATTATTACTTTCTTCGAGTATTCAACATTAGTGATTTATTTTTAAAGCAGTTCAAAATTCATTTGAAGTCCTAATGAAAAAGGAACAGCCTTAAACTACCTTTAATATGCATTAATGAAATAAGCGTTCTTTGAAGCCTCTTCACTTAATGTTTCCAATCCTGAAATGCCCGCGAAATAAATAACAGCGTTCAGTAATCCCTACGCATAAATTACAATTACCGAAAACGAAGATCATTAATGTGAATTTCAATTTACTTTTCAAACTGTCTCGGTCCGGTGGGGTTTTATTTTTAGAACGCCACTCACGGAACATCTTTCACATGAGAATGGAACTAATGTTCCGCGAAGTTGTTGTGCAACAATTAGTAAATATACGTTTTATTACTTTAATCATCCGCGGTTTCAAATTTGACGGCTATAATTCCAGTCGCTATGCAACCGGATGGGCAAACCATTAAGTTTTACAATAATCGTAATGAACTGGATAGTTTAAAAGTAATAAAAGATTAATTTCAGTGAAAATAACAGTGGGGGGGACATAGGCATATCGATTCTGTCACAGGCCGCAGCGTCCGAATGTCTCGGTTTGGGAGATAATTGTTGCAGTTTGTTGCGTCGTTTGTTTTCACTGGGGAGGAGAAAATTGCACAGGTGAAAGCAACACTAGTGGAAGTATTTTTTATGTTTAACCCTTTAACGCGCAGTGTTGCCGCTTTGAGAACACCAAACTTGGACGTTTTGACTGTTGCCAGTCACGAAGAATAGATTGGATTTCTATAAAAATAGTTGCGGGTGACATAGCTCCACGAGAATCCTTTACTTTTTAGCACGTCATTTCCCGTAAAAAAAAATGGTCTCGATTACTTTTAACAGCACTGACATCTGCTGAAAAATGGAAGAATGCGAGAACATCTGCAGAGATTGCCCAATGCTGAAAAAAGGGCAGCCGTTGCCATCGCTCGACTTAACTACCAGCAAGAGGGCGGACGATCGAAACGTTCATCGCGTGCGCGAGCACAGCCAGCTGTCGTCAAAAAAAGGGTCTCTAGATCTGTGGCACGCGATGAACGTTTCGATCGTTCGCCATCTAGCTGGTAGTTAAGTTGAGTGATGGCAACGGCTGCCCTTTTTTCAGCATTGGGAAAGGGTTGCGCCTCAAAGGGTTAAATGAACTATAATGGTATTTTAAAAATTTCATCAATACGAGTAAGCACAAATAACTGACTTTAAAACTCATGAATTCAAGTGATATATGCAGTGTGATCTGAATATGAGTATACATTTGTAAAATTAATAATTCACGGAATAATGTAAGTGGAGAGGTAAAAATTGACACACTTGCTCAGAATGACATGCTGTTTTGCAACAACTTCAAAAAAGAAAAAGTTATAAAAAGGGCCAACAGATGGCTCTGGACAGCAAAACGTCAGTGACACTTCATGAGAATCGTGTATAAAAGGAACTGTAATGAGAGAGAGAATCCGATGCACCAGCAATCGCAGCATTTTGACGTTACCAGAAAAATCATTGTTAGTGACGCTGCAGTACCGGAATGGGGAATCTGCGACTGCAGCTTTACAATCCTATCACCATAGGATGTCTATTCGAACGATTGAAGGTCGTATCACAGGTTCATTTGTAACGAGAACGATTTCGAAGTTTGAAGCCACGGGTTGTTTAGACGACGGGACCCGTAAGCTGACCGAAAGTGCTAATACTGCTCAGACAGTTCAGGAAGAAATGGAGATCGTAGCGGGTCCCAGCAAGCTCAGAAGACGTTTAGAAAACGTTTTCTGAACGTTAATAGACGTTCAGAGAACCTGTGTGTTTGCTGGGGTTCGTCTACGCATGGGGAAGTCGGCGCTCTTGAAGTCTCGATGAGTGAAGCTATTGTTGAGGAATGACGGTCTACATGTTGAGTATTTGTTGTGAAGAACATCGTTTTTGCTTTGTCGTAATTTGCTATGCTAATTTTTACTTTTCTTATCACATGAAGCCCTGTCTGTTGACCATTTTTTGATTTTTTTTTTATTATTTTATTTATTTATTTATTTATTTTTGTGGTTGCAATAAAACCCCATGTCATTCCGAGCATGTGTGTCAATTTTTACCTCTCTACCTACATCATTCCTTGAATTATTAATTTTACAAATGTATACTCATATTCTGATCACCTGTACATAGTATCTTGCTATAAGAGTTCTCTAACATACGGGCTTTCTAATAGGAAAAACCGCCCGCTCAGCGATTATTTTCCGAGGCAGTCCCTTTGCACCCAATTGGATAGAAGGAAATTTCACCTAAAGGACTGGAGTAATTTTTCTTTGATCATTAGTCGCCTCGCACAGCCCTTGTTTACACCCATCTGTAATGTGCGTATACACTAGCGATTAGAGGCAGCAACGCATATTTGCTTCGCTTTGCCGTCTGCACTTGTACGGCTGTGTGCGAGGCGTGAAAGAGACGTAATTATTTGCACTATCAGATCTCGCAGAAAAACCACTAATAACGCGAGTAACGCAGTCTTCCATTTGTTATCAGACGTTTTTGTACTACTTAGTTTGTCCGAAGCAGTCCCCGTTAGGTAGGGTTGTTCGGGCAAGCGTGAGGTTGTCTTGGACATTTATAATAATATAAACCATTTTATTCAATTGAACAGCGATTATAGAATTACTAAATATTTATACAGGGTGTCCCATAACGTGGTGCAAAATTTAGGGGAAGGTAGGACACATAATAAGAATTGCATAGCAATGTGGGGTCTGTTCATGTAGCTGTTAATCTTTATCAGGTTTAACGAAAACTAATGGGTCTTTGACAAAAAACAAGTGACTAAAATTGATAGTTCAGAAATTCTATCTCATTTCATGTATGAAGATTTTGGAGACAAGCCCACTGTTTATGAAACTTGGTGAATAAATCAGGCGAACGCTTCCATACTTTCACCACAGCGATTTTTAATGGGTAAATGAAAACAAACAGCCTTTTTGGCTACATTGCCCACATTGCTATGTGATTCTGATTCTTTGTTGTGTGTTCTATCTCCTCTGAAATTTGTACCAAAAGTTCTGAGACACCTTGTATATTTAATGCAATCAAAAATAAGAAGTTCAAATAGAGTAATTCATAGATTTAAAAGTTAAAAGTCCCCACCAAAAGCCATGTATTTAATTTTGTCTTTTGTACTGTCTAACATGTTGTTTTCTGGTAGAAGAACTTTAACGGACGTGTTTGGAATTCGTGAAATGTCTTGTGGATCTGTAAAAATAAAGTGCCCAAAATTTTTTTATTGCATCATAAATGACTGATAGTCATTGTCTCCATACCAAGGGCGGCTCCAGCGAGGGGGCCATAGGGGCCATAGCCCCCTCCGAACTTTTTGTTTTTGAACTTTAGATTCGTATACTTTACGATTCCTCACGTTCAATTGGCATTTTAAACAATTTATAGGCTATCTAAAAAGTTCAATGGCCCCCTCCGAAAATTCAGCCTGGAGCCGCCCTTGCTCCATACAGCAGTACTTTTCCAACATAAATAATAAATAACTAAATTATAAGTAATATTGAATTTCAAAATGTGAATATATTAATATTACTTCCCTTTATACTCTCAAGTACCTATAGATAGACGAAGACCTCCTTTCCTAATGTTCCAATTTTAAAAAGACAACTTTCATAAAATATATGTGTCATCAAATATGTTAATTACACAGATATGCTCTCAAATAATCTTTGGATTTCAAGATGAACTCTTGTTTTGACTCAAATTTTGGTTTCGATTAATAAGACTGCTTTGGAAAAAAAAAAAAAAAAAATAATACCCGAATCAACCCATCTGCACCATTTGTAAAATTGCACTGCAAGAACATAACAAGAGGAATGGACCTAAAATTATTTACATGGTATGCGGTAATAATATACGTTATCATTACATAACAGGCTTCAGGTGCGTCTAACCAATATTAATTAAATGCATTAACGAAACTTTTTAACATTTTTATTCTTAGGTTCCACAAATGGGTTCCATTTTTAATTAATATACTTTGCACTTCTTCTTTTCTCAAATTCATTCGTCGATGCAATCAATGCATTGGAACTGCCGTTTATTGTGAGATTTTAGAACGTCAAACGATTAACAGAAAGAAATAATAAGGGTAATAATAACAATAATAATAAAAATGGATGTGTCCCCGCCAAACCACGTCCGAAGCAGTCTCATCCTCCCATCTATAGAAATACGCAAGGGTTCAACAGCTATAGAAGAAAAAGAAGATTATTACTTTTTTGGTGTTTACAAGATGAATGAAGCTTTGCGCGCATATTTTGATAACAACGAATGAAACTGAAAAGAAATGTGAAGTGTTTCATTACATGTCTCAAACATTTTTTTAAAAATTCCGTAATCTTTCTAATTAATTATTACACTGAACTGCTTATCTGCAAAGTAAAAATTAAATACATTGAAATAACAACCTTCTAAAAATTTTCTGGTATCTCCGTCATATTATTTTTCCAAAAATATTAAAATTTCACTAACTACATTCTTTCGTGCGCATTTGTTATCTCATATCGATATTAAAGACTCCAGTTATTGCCCTGTTTTCAACTTTTAAAAACGAAAATCAAACTTCAAAAAGAAATTTCCACTTTTAATTACATCAAATGTAAACACATAACATAATTACCATTTCATTTGTCGTGCATTAGTATTATTATGATTACAAGTAACTTTCCTTTTTTTTAGAAAGAAATAAAAATTCTTACTTCTCCAGTTCTCCAATTTTCGAAAACTTTTCAAGGAAGAGAAAAGAAAAATTATCTCTCATTCCTTTAAAATTGAGTGTTCCACATAATCAAAATTAATAATTATCTTTCTTGTTCCAAGAATGACTTTTTCAAACCGTAATTTTCAAAAGACAAAGTTAATTAAAAGGCTGGAAGAATTTTACTTCTTTGTTTTTTTCCTTTCTCTCTCTCTTCATTCTTTTGCTTTCGAAATATTGCTGTGGCCGTGTTTTATGAAAAATGAGGTTTGTGTTTTGAATATTTTAAAATTATGGCTGCGTGATAAACCGCAATTTCACTTTGAAGGGGGTTTTCAAGCAGAATCGACGTTTTTAAGTCTGGTGGAAAAGGGAAAATAAATAATATTGTCAAAAGGGAAAATAGATGCTTTATAGTTAAACAATAAATCTTTTGAAATAGCTTTATAGAGATGCACTTTAAATTTTTGAGAAAAATATTTTTTTTTGTCCCCTCTACTTTCTTGATTTCTGCATTAGTTCTACATTGCTATTAATTTTCAAAAATCCGTTTTTTGGATGTATATTTTTTCCATTCGTAACTTTGAAGAAAGCTCGAATAATTACTTGAAAATTGAGCGCAAAAATCATCGCTTTTAATTAAATATTTTTGCATTTAATTCCGTGTACAAGCAGCAGGTAGTTTTCCGACTTTGATTTTGTGAATAATTAATGTATTCTCCTGCAAAATTTCTATGTTTGTTTAATACTTGTTTCTCCAATTTTCACGTGGGATATTACAGTAGAAGGAAAATATATGAATTAATCCTAAAAAAATAAGCCAGAAAAATCCCAAGTACTCTCGACTCTGTGCACATAAACTCGCCTCATAAAGGGTTAACACGTTGGCTGCTGGACCAAAAGTATTAGAATACGAGTCAAATTTCTTATGTCAGTTTCATATATAGATAGTTTCAAATAATCAATTATTCATGTTGTGAATAATAAACATTTCAAATATTTCTTTCAAACTGCATGCTTTTCGAAAAATTAATTAGTTATTAACGAAACTGACATAGGAAATTTACCTTACTCTCGAGACTATCACAAGTTATCTCGTGATCGGCAGCAAACGTGTTAATCTTCATAAAGGTAGCTTAGTGGCTTCCGTTAATATTGTTGTTGTTGTTTGCTAATGCCCTCTGGGAACCGCGTTGCGGTGACAGATCCCCCTATATAGGCAGGCGAAGGCCCGAAGGAGCGGCTTCCATTTCAATGAGCCCCAGTGGGAGGAAGTCCGTCTTAGCTCGGGGTCCCGTAATTTTGAACCCATTCCAGAGGAGGGACCCACCCCCTGAAATCGGCACCCCCAGAGGTATCGTTTAACAACTTGGAGGACTTTGGAGCCACGACGGATTTTACGTGCACCAGCTCCCATCAGCGTACACGGTTCCACAGCGGACGGGCCGAGAGGGGGAAGTCCCTCCCAAGCACTGGCCAATAGAGATGAGACGGGCTCAGCCCGAGCCCGAAAGCCCGAGCCCGAGCCCGGGCCCGACTCGGGCTCGGGCTCTGTAATTCACGATTGCGTTCGGGCTCGGGCGGGCTCGGGCTCGTGAAAAATTTCTCCTTTGTTGAACATTATCCTTGAAACAGATTTTAAAAAGTGATTCATGAGATAAATAGACGTACTTATTTTTAAAAATATCGGCACGGGGGACTAGAAGGTGTGTGAAGCTCCAAAATTTATTGTATCTTATTAACGAAGTAGTTAATTTTATTTGTCTTTAGCTGAAATTTCGGGCTCGGGCGGGCTCGGGCTCCAACTTTAACAATATTGCTCGGGCTCGGGCGGGCTCGGATTAAAAGTCTTCGGGCTCGGGCGGGCTCGGGCTTCAAAAAATGAGCCCGAACTCATCTCTACTGGCCAAGCCAGATGCTGCTTCACTTGCCGTGTTCTTATGGGAACGGAGTTTAGCGCCCAGTCCACTGCGGGACTTCCGTTAATATTTTCAACTTTAATGGAAATTTTACTTTTCTGAGGTTAATTTTATAATCATTTTTTGGCACAGCTTGGATATGTGCCTCCAGGAGTAGATGAAATAAGTCTCAGCGCTAAGTAAAACAATCTGCCAAGGATTATGCATTGAATATATGGAAAAGTATTTTAATACCAACCACCTTAATAGGAAATGATTGTCGATCATGCGCATGAGCAAACTGCAAAAGAATAAAAAAGACCCATGGCGATCATTTGGAGGCAAATATTCAATTCCTTTTGCTTTATGATGAAAGTTGGCTACGCCCAGTTCCTCGGAATACAAGCTGTTTTATTATTATTATATTACTATTATTATATAAATTGCTTTATTTAATAAAATCAGATAATTAAAATGAGTTTGAATAGACTTTTCAGATTCTTAATTTTTTTTATAGTAAAATAACCATGAAATGTAATGAGCTTTTGTGAGGATTGTTTCTAACAAAGTTGAAATTTTTAAATTTGATTTATGATTACTTTTTCTTGGGCTAACCTATTCCATACTCTACAGTTTGACTATATAAAGCTAAGCATATATTTTTAGTACAAAGGACGAAGATTCAACCATAAAAAAATAATGGTTTTAATTTTTGTAAAGTTCCCATTTTGAAGAAATTTGATAATGGGAATTTGTTAGAATCTACTGAGTAAACTAGTTACTGCAAAGACTCAGGACATAAACATATCTTAAAAAGCATATATGTAGCTGGAGAAAGTGTATTGATCATTCCCTTTGATGTAAATATGTCAACGAGTTCACATACATATTTCAGATAAACTTGTTTCAAAAGAACTATTGTCCGTTTTCTGCATTTGTTTCATTCTCGTGGTTTAACTCTTTCTGTCTTTCTTGTGTGGTGTAAGTAAAAATAAACAGCATTGATGGAAGAAAAACAGATGCTTCCAACTTGCAGAATAAGCCTTTTGAAATAGTTTCACTTTGAATATGCATTTTGAATTTTATGCAATTTTTATTCGTTTAAGCATTGAGTGCTATTAAAGGTATTTTTTTAGAAATTATGAAGCTTTTGAACGTTTTCTAAAAAAAAATCCGATTATGTTAGAGACTCGAAAGAAATCAGAAAGTCTTTGCACAATCTGTATTATTCACGCTTACAAGCTTTCACTTTGTCTCAAAAGCACGAACAAAAATACGATGTTTTATGTGCAACTCAATTGTTACTGTCTGCAACAAGACAAAGGTGCTCGCAGCAGAAACTATGCCTCTCTTGTTCATTTAGTAGTGCTGAAATATACTTTTTCATCCCACTAATACTTCGGATATGAGTATTACCTTCCAAACTTCAATTAGAATAAGACTTCAGCTGACATCATGACTGTACCGAAACAAGATTGAAGAATTTTTGAAACAGGTATACCTACCTTTGATCGTCATGTGAATAACCACCATAACAGTTTTTGGTAGTACCTAGTGTCACCTATTTAGCCTTTCGTCATTTGACAAACAATCAAGGTGTTGGCTCAGCAAAGTAAAACACCTATTTAAGGAAACTTTTTTTTTTTTTACAACATAATTTTAACCGCCGGACCCCACCGGATGAACAGTCCTTGATTAAGTCCTTGATTTGATATCCTTTTTTATCACATTCTCCATTTTTTTTCAGATTCTTACTGTAATGAATTAAATGTCGACATTAATTTAAAATAATATGCACTATTCCTCCTAAAAATATTTTTTTAAAAAATAAATTTACACGTCCCTTTTTCACACTTCAGCGTTTTCTGGAAATCAGATTTATCAATCGTGGAACAAAGACAGAAAAACCTATCCAAATTTGTGAGTTTTTCCGATTGCCAGGGGAAATATTAAAACTTGGCAATTCCACGTTGAAACCCTTGAACGTAAAAGAGTAATCAGAAACTAACAAGCAGGCTTACCAGGTGCTTCTCGAGCTCATACAGCAATCATATTGGCAGTGACGTTGTGCCGGCGTTGCATTGCTTCAAGTTTGTCACATCTAGGGATGGACGCGAGACAGTTGAAAATTGGCGTCTCGCAAAACAGCCTAAAATCTTTGTCTCGTCTCGCAAAATCCCTATATCGTAATGTTGAAAATATCTGTCTCGTCTCGCAAAAAATCTGTAAATATCTGTCTTGTCTCGCAAAAAATAGTCCAGCGTCCATCCCTAGCTCGCATCATAAATGTGATGTAAATGCACGCCTTCTGTGATGGCCTTTGTGTCAAACAGGTGACGTTGGAGTATAACTGACTATGTGCTACAGTGTGACGTCACTGTGTGTCAAATATGTGACGTTTCTCAGATGTCCATATATGTCAGTATGACGTCCATGGGATGCCATAAAAGCTGTCCCCGCCGGGCATATGTCGGCCTCCACAACATCTCTGCGAATTGCACTTATAGTCACGTGAAGTCACAAAGTCACAGTGTAAACAGTACTCATGTTGAGACGTTACAGGGACCATCACACACGTGCAATATGCTTCGCACAGTGTTGCGACTTCGCATAGTATGGGAGTGAACCACCGCTTATATTGCTCAACACTAATGAAGGGACAAAAAGTCCGAAACTTGCCCAACAATATCTTTTTATTAACTTGACTTAGCGAAATTTGCTTGCTCAATTGAAGACGTTCTTCGTGTAGTAAGTTGCATTCTGCATTGACACAAGCTTCCTTGTCTTTAGAGAGCAGGATGTACGCAATGCTGGTGGCTATGTTACAGACCTTTTAACCCTTTCAGGCGCAACCCTTTCCCTTAACTTAACTACCAGCAAGATGGCGGACGATCGAAACGTTCATCGCGTGCCACAGATCTAGAGACCCTTTTTTGACGACAGCTGACTGTGCGGCACAGCCAGCTGCGTCAAAAAAGGGTCTCTAGATCTGTGGCACGCGATGAACGTTTCGATCTTCCGCCATCTTGCTGGTCGTTAAGTCGAGCGATCGCAACGGCTACACTTTTTTTCAGCATTGGGCAATCTATTCAGCTGTTCTCGCATTCTTCCATTTTTCAGCAGATGTCAGTGCTGTTAAAAATAATCGTGACCATTTTTTTACGGGAAATGACGTGCTAAAAAGTAAAGCATTCTCGTGGAGCTATGTCACCCGCAACTATTTTTTATAGAAATCCAATCTATTCTTCGCGACTGGCAACAGTCAAAACGTCCGAGTTTGGTGCTCCCAGAGCGGGAACACTGCGCGTTAAAGGGTTAAACCATCTATTCATGCTAATGCGCCTATAAAATAACTAGTTACCTCTTCCCACCCACCCGCCAAAAAACAAAATTATTTACATAAAGTTGATTTTTTATTTAATTTCGCTAAACGAAATTCCTTTTCATAAATCCTCTGTGTACTTCTAATCTAATTTTAATGCTGCACAATTTTTATAACAACATTACTTAACTAGAGATAATTCATGTTTAATTTTTCATATTCTTTCGCCAATAATCAGGAAAAAAGAGTGAATACAATCCAATATCATTAATATTTATGTCTTTCATTGTTCTGTTCGTCCTAAAGTAATTAAGTTTCTCAAATTTTTATATTTTTAAATTTGAAGAAATTCTGCGAGGTATAATCTCTCTTGTGCAGATGAACAAAAGCCTTTTTTCAATTAGAAAATTAAATTACGTGCAAGTGAAATTAATTACAGAGCGTGTTTAGAAGTTTCAACGAGTGGAATATAATTTACGCTCTTTGTGATGGTTTTCACACAATGAGGTAGTATAAATTTTCCCTTCTGATTTTTTGACAGATATACTGTTTCCTGAGCAGTCTAAGCTCAGTTTATACGAATCCAGAAGTGCTTTAAATGTTCAAAACGCCCTTTTTAAACATTTAAATATACATTGTGTCTAGGGTTACTCTAATATTTTTCAGGATATTTAGTAAAGCAACGAACTGCTTCTAGCTTTGAATAGACGTAACTGCACTTTTATAAAATAATGTATATTTACATAAATGCATCTTGTTTAATCTAAAGAAGTAGGTAAATGTTTTATAAAAGAGCCCATAGTGGCCTAATCTACAGGGTGTGTCACAATTCTCTCCCGGGTTGGAAGGCTTATAATACATACATATATATATATATAACCTGGTCTCATTTGGCGCATTATATCCAAAATTTTCCAAACTTTCATTGGCTTTGAAGGCTCTATTTAAACACTTTTTTCGGTTTAAGCTTGTTAATTGGCAACATGTGCTATCTGTTTTTGTGTTTTTTCACTTTATCACTGGATTATCTTGAGATTCCACATTACATAAGTTAGTTATTGTATATTTTATATATATATATTGCGAATGCAGCAACAAAGTTGACTTTATTGGAGAAAGAAGTGTTACAAGTTTTATTTCAGGAAAGTCCAATGTGTGAACCTTTCGGGACAGTGACGGATTAATGCAATTTTTTCGGGAGTGGGGGAGGGCAGTTAGTTTGTCGGTGCGGGACGTTTAGTTAGAAGATTGACATATACATCCATTTTATGTAAGATAAAATAGAATCTTTTACATTTATTTCTTTTTTCTCAACTGGGGCGGTAGCCCCACCGCCCCCTATAATCCGCCCTCTTTACATGATGTGGCAGATCTCAAGTCAAATTCTTCCCACACTCACACACTGGTTTTAACATGGTAACAAATGCAGTTGTCATTCTTTGGCGTAAATTTCGTCTTGTCGGGGTTAATACCCGATCGACAAATACACGATCTTTTATGTAACCCCATAAAAAAAATCGTCTGGAGTTAGGTCCGGAGAGCTAGGTGGCCACCAAAGAAGGTGATTACCGCCGGCAGAACCTCGTCCAATCCAACGACGAGGAAGCCCGTTATTTGTGAAACAAGACTTGGGATGTTTCTTTCTTGGAGAAGACTTTACTGGAGAAAGAAACATTGTAAGTTTTGTCTTTCTTCGAGAGCAAACTAACTTCCCTCCCCCCCACAAAATTGCATTAATCCGTCGATGTCACGAAAGATTGACATTTTGGATACTTCTGTGAAATAAAACTTGTAACATTTCTTTCTCCAATATAGTCAACTTTGTTGCTGTGTTGGTAATATACATATATATATTATGAGCCTCCCAAAGCCGGGAGGGAATTGGGACACACTCTTTATGGTAGCTTGGCTTTCATCAGAACACCGAAAGTCAAGCAGCGTCGGTTCCTGTCAGCTTTTGGGAGGATAACAATTTCTCTCGACTGGACTGCTCCTGGACTGTGTACGCTAAAAGGTTATGATGCGTATAAACTCTGTCAAGACTCCTTCATGTCGAGACGATACCTCCGGTTGTGCCTATCCAGGTACAGGTTTCTCATCTAGAATTCCTTCAAAATTGGGCAATTCTGCTTCTTTGGAGGTAATGTTGACCTAATACTAAGTATCTCCTTAATAAATTAGCCCTTTAACCATTAATTCAAGTACACAACAATGGGAACCAACAGGTTAGAGTCATTAACCCTTTGAGGCGCAACCCTTTCCCAATGCTGAAAAAACAGCCAGCTGCGTCAAAAAAGGGTCTCTAGATCTGTGGTACGCGGTGAACGTTTCGATCGTCCGCCATCTTGCTGGTAGTTAAGTCGAGCGATGGCAACGGCTGCCCTTTTTTCAGCATTGGGCAATCTATCCAGCTGTTCTCGCATCCTTCCACTTTTCAGCAGATGTCAGTGCTGTTAAAAATAATAGTGACCATTTTTTTACGGAAAATGACGTGCTGAAAAGTAAAGGATTCTCGTGGAGCTCTGTCACCCGCAACTATTTTTTATAGAAATCAAAACTATTCTTCGTGACTGGCAACAGTCAGAGTTGGGTGTTCCCAGAGCGGGATCACTGCGCGTTAAAGGGTTAAGAAACTGAAATATCTGTTCTGAATCACTCTCTCAAATGTATGAAATGTAACCTAAATCCATAAGAGTTTTCTCATTTGCATAATAAGCACTCACGACAGAATCTGATATAAATGGCCAATGAGAAGAAATTTGAAAAATGATCTTTCAAACCGGTGTCTTTCTTACTCAAAGAGTCCAGTTTTGTTGTGTGCCATGGACGCTACTTTTCCTAGTAAGCCAATGATTACCCACACTGAAGCAGAAAACTTGAAACCCCGCAGAAATTTTTATCTTGGACATGCCCCGGTAAGGGAATTAATTAGGTTCGTCCTAGCAAAAGGGGCAGTGAGTAGTGTGCCCTTATAACAAGCTCTGGTTTCTGTTAGCATGTGCGAGATAGGAAAGTTTCTTAGTACGTCACCAGGATCTTATTACTGGATGGGCAATGCGGGCATTTGCCCGAGGTCCCCATATTTGTAGGGTGCGCCAATTTTTTTTTAAATAGCTCTACTCTACTAATAGTTTGAAAAAAAAAATTCCTAGAGGAAAAAATCGAATTTTAAATTATTTTAGAGATCATGAAGTTTTTTCATTGTTTACTACTTTTTTTTTCTTACTCTTCACCGTTTACGTTGAATATTTATACAAACTTACTAATCATTTGAATACGGTTGTCTGTATTCTGACTTCATCATCTGAAATTGAAATAATGCCAACGTCTGGTTCCAGGATACAAGACAGCAGCTCGATTATTCAAGAATTTCATTTTTTCCTTAGATGTTAGGGAATTCAACTGAGAAATTAAATTAAAGTGCCCATAAGAACACGGCAAGTGAAGCAGCATCCGGCTTCGCCAGTACTTGGGAGGGTCAACTCAGTCTCTCGGCTCGACTGCTGTGGGACCGTGTACGCTAATGGGAGCGGGGGCACGTATAAAAGTGTAATTCGGATAATTGTAGCGAGTAATGATGTAATTCATTTTTGAACAATTCCTTCTTTAGGTGTAAAGGCTGATGCTGTCGTGGCTGCAATGTCCTCCATGTCTAACGCTACCTCTGGGAATGCAGGTTTCAGGTGGTGGTGGTTGGATCCTCGTGTAGAACTGGTTCAGAATTAGGTATCAACGAGCAGAAGTCCAACTCCTTCCTTCGCTGGCAATGACGCCTATTTCCAGGGATATAGTGCAATCTTCTATCCCTGGACACGACAACACAAAAACATTAAATTAAAGTGATATAATTCATGAATCTGATGGTATAAAATCAAGGAGAAAGCTTATGTTAAGTTTTACATGTAATGTTATGCATCACATCCACATGAATTACCTGTTGTTGGGAGGTAAGGCACAGGAGATCACGAAAAACAATGGGTTTTTTTCAGACTTCATGGTGAAAGATTAAGTTTGGAGGACATCAGTGGTACATGATTGCAGACAATTTTGTTAATTTATCTCTGTATTTTCTAGAAGGGGGGGGGGGGTAATAAAATAACTGAAATCCCGGGGAACCATGATGACATAATCGGGGCCTGTATGTCACGACCGCTACCCAGTGGCGGATTATTGCAAGTTTCTCGGGGGGGTGGTTAGTTAGAAGATTGACATATACATCCATTTTTTGGAAGTAAAATAGGATCTTTTACATTAATTTCTTCTTATTAATTTCTTCGGCGGAGGGGGCGGTCGCCCCCCGCCCCCCCCCCGCGAGAAAGAATATTCTTTCCCCCTTTAATCCGCCCTTGCCGCTACCTTGCCAAAACAATCTATGTTATGTGCCGCGTAAAACCCTACCCCCCAACAACAGAATTTTACTCTCAAAAAATATTCTATTTTTTACCCTAAATACATCGAATTGACTTCCTCCAGTAGTACATATGCAGAAAAATGTTCCAGACATGAATTCACAATGCAGTGACATACCCTCCCCCTTATGCTTACACGAGAACGTAATAATAGTTATGCCAGCCACCATGCCTTCAAAGCCGAGAAATGAAAAAGAGTGGAAGAAGGGATTAGAAGTTAAGGGAACATAACAGCAGCTTTTCGCGTCTGGAACTCCCCTCACCGACTCCACGTACCCTCAGCATAACAATGCGAAACTCGACTCACTTCAGAAATAAAATTATCAAAGAATAAAATCAAAAAGATTTTTTTTTTTAAAAATATTCCCTCGTGGAAAATACGTACCCATTCTTTGCATATATCCGGAGAGCAAGCAACACAATAACCCCGATTCTAGACTTGTTTAGAGTAAGAGAAATCGCCTCTTTAAAAGAACCCATTTAAAATAATAATAAAAACCAAGGAGGAAAAAAAAAAATATACCTTATCAACAAGTACACCTTGGGTGGTCCTCCAACTCTTAACCATTGTTCATTTCACTTTTTTACCTCCTGCGTGGTTCTTTTGAGTTTCTCGGCAAAAACTACCAGCCGCAGCGGCGTGTTGTTTTTAACCCTTCCGACCATCCCCTTTCTAACACATTATCTCTTAGGAGATAACAACGGTGATTTCTGTCTCGATTTTGTTTGCTTGTTTTCTCCCCCCCCCCTTTCTGTGCTAAAAACCCTACGCATATTAATGACAGAATTATTTAGGCTCTTTTCTGGGGCTTTTAATTTTATTATTTTTTATTTTTATTTTCTCTTGTGAAGGAGGCGAATGTGAACTGCTTTCTCGTATTGCCGGAACAATGGTGTCGTTAAGGCCCAGCTGTAATTTTCTATGCTCCGAGGGCGAAATTTTTGTTCGGCTGTTCTGTTAGCTGTGCAAACCTTTGCTTAAAGATACTCGGAATAAAAAGGAAAGAAGTGAAGATTTTTGTTTTTATGCCGATATAAATGGGAAAACAAGGAATTCTCATCTGCATCGAAGGTAAATTATAGATAGGGTCTTGATTTATTGAATATCAATTGTTCTAAGTGCGAAGGACTGAATTTTAAAACTATCGAAAGCAATAATTACTGCATGGATTTTATTTTCGGATTAGCATACTTTTCATTCTTTTTTACGATTGTAATTATCAATTTTCTAAGGGTTTCCCTCTTCGGTTCGAGTCACTTTCGAGGGGGGGGATGGGCGGAGGAGGAGGCTTGAATCCCATCATTTCATAAAGAGTGTGTGCCCACCATGGCGGAGTGGATAAGATACTGGATAGCTGAAGTGTGAGTGTCCCAGGTTCGGGCCTGTTGCGTGACTGTCGATCGAACTGGAATTCTGGGCTGTTTTTCCAGCTGTAACGTAAATATGAGTTAGAACCCCTTAGAAAGTCCTCTGCTCAAGGCATTCCCCGGCAGATACATCTCGTGTAGGTTTGCTTAAACAAAACATACAGATTAAACCATATTAAGATTTGATCACAGAAAGTTAATTCTTATTTATATATTTGATAACAGCAAGTTACCTTCGGAATTTTAATTTAGGATCTTCCACCGGATCATCTATGACTCCACCATGGCCGAGTGGATAAGACACTGATCATTATAGATGTTTGGAAGTGTGAAGGTTCCGGGTTCGGGTCAGTCGCGCGACTGTCAATCTAACGATCTGTAGTTTTGGGCGGTTTTCTCCAGAGGTACACACTTAATTCAAACTAGCGAAATTCGATCAGTCCGAGCGAATTTTCGCTCTTTTCCGTACTTGATAAGGGCACTTTCTCCTTTAGGAGCGTTTTTCGATCACTGAGCGGAGCGAACGTTATCAGTATTTTGGTAAACAGTATAAGTAAACTTATGAAACTAATAATACGAAGTAGAACAAGCAACTAATAATACGAAATAGAACAAGCATTCGAGTGTTTTGAAAGTAAAACCATTTATTCGTAAGTCAATATTTCAACTGACCAAAACTTATGAAACTAATAATACGAAATAGAACAAGCGTGCGAGCGTTTAACGTAGGTACCAGATTAGAGAGCACGTTCAAAATTCGAAACCTATAGAGGGCTGAGAGAGGCAAAATGTTTTTTGCTCATATCTCTTTCTATCTAAGAAAGGAAAAAAAAGGAATCCACAAAATTCTTGCTCTAAAGTACAACAATTACGAATACCCAAAATCAGTTTCAGGACATTTTGAAATTCGTCCTAGAAGGAGGATAGAGTATATCCCCCCCCACCATTTTTTCGCATCTTTCTTAAGAGAAAAAAAAAATTATCTATAAAATTCTTGCTTTAAAATGCATCTTTGAATCTTATGTTTAGACTCAACTTGCTTGTAATTAAAAAATTGTTGAAAAGTAATTTGTTTGGATTTGATTTTTAAAAACGGCATTACTTTCCGGTACATATAATAAATTTATGTGCAGGTGATGGTTTTTTAACTAAAGTTTTAAAAAATTGTTGTTGAATTCATATTTATAATTTTGCAATTTACAACTAAATTAAATTTTCTAACCATGTTGGTAAAGTCCTTTTTTTTTTTCTTTCGAAAAATATGATGCAGAAATATTACAAGTAGTAATGTTTTTGCTTCGGATAAGCTTTAGAGTAGTAAGTACTCAAAAATCTGGATTAATATTTGTTTTCATAAAATTTATAGCATTTTAATTAAATTAAGGATTTGGAAGAGTAATGTACAGAAGAATTAAGTCTATTGTGTCAAAAACAGAGCCAAAATGCACATGCTTTAAATGAATGTGATAAATTCTTAAACCTGTACCAATAAAAAGAAGATTTTAAGTTTAACATATAATATATTGTAATAATATTCATACGATGAACATGCTTTTAGTTCTTTTCCTAGAAAATAATATCTAGTTCAGTTTTATAAAGTTTTCATAAAAATCAGGTGATAATGCTGAAAAATTGACATGAATAGTGCGTCAAAATATTTTTGTACGTCTGAACAGTGGAATTCTCTTGTATTCCACTGTTCAGACGTACACATATTGATTGACATATTTGCCTATAGTGTGATGGATTTTGATGATTTCTTCATGTACTTTTTTAAATCTCCTTTTTTCCTTTCAAGTGTTTTTTGAGGTCTGAAAAGTTAAACATTTTAATGCTTTTTTCTGATTTGAAAAGTTGAGGTTTTACGAACTGGTTAACCGTGTAGAGGGCCAGATCCTGCACATAGGACAGAAATGGCCGAAATTGAGAGGCTTCCATTTTATAGAAAGAAGACCGACTTAGCTCGAATCACCTACTTTTTAACCAATTTCAGGGGATGTACAAACACCTGGTTTGGCAGCTCCAGAAGTATCACTTCAACTTGTCGGACACTGGAGCCAAGACCGATTTTCCCACAATCCCACAGCAGTTCAGTCTAGAGAGGTTGCATTCATCCCAACCGCTGACCAAATTCTGTGCTACATCACTCTCGATGTTTCTTATTCGTACCGAGTTTCAACCTATTGAGCCACTGGGGGCTGTTTCTGTATTTAAAATTTTGAACGTAGACTAACATTAAAAAATAAACTATTCAATTTGAAAGTAATAAGTTAGTATGCTTAACCTTCTAAATAATAGATTCCGTAGTATTTGATGATGCTACTAACATGGAAACCTCCCCTGACCTCTCTCACGAAATGCAACGAACTTAATTCAGGCACAAGTATACACTTAAGAAACCTAATTTGTGAAAATCACATCCCCTTATAGAAGAGAAATTAAATGTTAAAAAGTTGTTAAAATTGTGGCAATTATAACCCTTTGGTTAGTATTTGGAAACAGAGCTAGTTATTGTAAAAGCACTTATTTTCAAGAGGCTTAAATTTTTCACGAGGCTTTAATTTTTTGCGATTTTCGTGAGCCCGTCGTAATTGCAAAAATTAAATCCTCCCGAAATACTATTTTTTCCCTTCATCTTATAAATAAAAATGAAATTCTGTTTGTTTGTTTGTTTGTTTGTTTGTTTGTTTGTGGATTTGAGTTGTATACAAATCCACAAAAATGGACATATCAGCCTGAAATTTTGCACAGATATGTAAAATAATATAGAATAAATCATAGTCCACTTTAAAACTTTGAAAGTCCACCCGTTCCCGGAATTTAAGAGATTTTTTATGTTCTCCACGCAAAAAGCTTTCCGTAATTGTAACCCCTGTAGTGAAAAAAGTGTGAAATAAGGATCGTGGTTGCCATGTCTGGCGATTTTGCCGAATAAAATGTCGTTCGCAAAGTAAAAATAAAAGAATAATAATGATTTTTTTTTTGTTAGTTTATATTCGTAAGGTTATTTTTTTTTAAATTATAATATCGTGTGCATGGGAAATCGGAGCAGGAATGAAATGCTATACGCAAAACAATAAGAATTGAAAATTTCCGAGGCTAATAGGTAATTTTTACCCTCCGCTAAAGAGGGTAATAGTTTTTGGCAGACGAAAAAAGGTCGTGGATGATAATTGATAGTAGTAAATAAAGTAAGCATATGCACTTTTGAAATTCGCATCATACGGATCAATAAAATACATGAAAAATCTTTATTGTTTTAGTGTATACGCAAAAATACATTTAGCTTTACGTTAGTTACAAAAGGATGAAGTAATAAATTCGAGCAATTTTTCACAAAAGATTTACGAATAGTTTTGTATTAATAACTATGAATTAAAAGTAATTAAATTATTTACGTATATTCCATCAAGGTGTTTGCGGAGATGGCAACGAAGATTCTTTTCCTCTTTTTCTTTCGCTGGTTGCCAGGACGATAGTTTAGAATAAAAATAACTTTTTTGTTCTAAACAAATTTATGTAGCTGAAAGGTGTAATATATCTAGACAAAAAAAGGTCGTGGATGATAATTGATAGTAGTAAATAAAGTAAGCTATTAACCGTGATTGATTGAGACTATGGTGCTTTCTCAAGAGACTAAAGACCAAATCATATCGCTTTATTTTTCTGACACACCACTCACGCAGTGTGAAATAGCTCGTAGGCTTGGTATTTTAAGCTCTACTGTTCAGTATTACATCGTTAAATATCAGAAGAATATACCCGGGACTGTTGTTCAAGGCCGCGCTGGCCGTCCTCGCCAGTTGTCTGATCCGGAAGAAAGTCATCGTGAAACTAACCGTCTATTTATGCAAAGAAAAAGGGAAGATCCAGATTTTCGTGCTCAAGAAGCGGAATCCAAATCCAGAAGACAAGACAGAAAACGTTTACGACTCTGTCTAGATATACCATCGAAAAGACCAAGAACAGATACTGATCTAAATGTAAGGTGTGAAGAACTAGAATTTCGTAAATTAGCTGAGAAATTTTTCGAAGCTGTTGCTGATGGTCCAATCCACCAATGCTATTGTTGTGATCGACTGTGGTTCAAAAAGTCAATAAGAACCCTTTCCAAAACAACTTTACTGTCCAAAGGAGCGACAACGGACTTTATAAAACTAGTCTTTTACAAAGATATCGGTGATATTGGCAAATTTTGCAGAACATGTTACGATTGTTTGATTAAATTGACAATACCACAATTAGCTATAAGCAATGGCTTCGAATTCCCCGAAATACCGGATTGTTTAAAATACTTGACACCACTGGAAGAACGGTTGGTTTCTCCCCGTTTGATTTACATGCAAATACATCCTGTACATGGCTGCCAATACAAATTAAAAGGTTCTGTCAAAAAACCTCTTTAGCGGAGGGGAAACTAATTTCAGCTGAAGGCTGAATATTTTTTTTTTAGTTTGGCGAAAAAATAAAATGGCTCAAATGCCGATTTTTAGAAAGTGAGTTCTAGCGGTTTGCACAGATTTCGCCTTGGAGCAATTTATTGAGAGCTTAAGGAAATAGATTTTTGAAAACAAGTGTAAAGGTTTTATTAGAATACAGCGTTAAATTTTAATGATCCGTGAAGAAATAATGCAGTTGTTAAGGGATTTCAAGCGATCTATCTCCAGAATTCTCGCCAAATGAGTACATTGATTTAAGTTGGGGGAATTCCGCCAAATTTCAGAAAATTGAAATCTTCTCATTTACTACATCGGAGTAACGATGAATAAAACACGTTATAGTTGACAATTTTAAAAATTTAGGCTGTATTAAGGGATTCCACTTTTGAAATAAAAGCTTGCTTTACTTTTTCGCGGTCGAACCATTTCCCATATTGATTGCTGCTAAGTCAATGCTTCGAATGATTTCCTGAAAAAACGCTTGCACAATGGTGTATGTTCGCACTTTGGCGAGGCTTAGATTTGAAACTGGATTTTATTTGAGACTGGGATATATAATGACACTGGTTATAGATAAAAATGAATGTTGGTATGTGTGTATGAGGTTGAAAAACTCTAGCACCGTTGCACCATGAAATTTGGTTCACCTAAGTCTTTTATCATTGAGAAGCTTTTTATGCTATCCGTTTTCCTCTTAGCTTGCCACAAGGTGGCGCAGCAGAACGTCGAATTCTATTCCGTTTAGCCGTTTACTATGCGAATATCGTCCAACCGATTTCGATGAAATTTGGTACACGCGGATATTAGAACACGGAGAATATTTTTCACGACCGACCGGCAAAAAATTTCTTATACTTACACATTGCAGCACGAAGAATATATTCTAACTGTGTTCCTTTTGATGTTACTCACCACTATATGGCACTGCAATGCATTATTATTTTAACTCGCCACTAGATGACGCTGCAGCAGGCCAAATTCTTGACCATTCAAACGGTCGCTATGAAAATCAGTATACATAGCTATTTGAACAATGAGAATATTTTGGCGTTATCATTTTGCTATAACTCGCCACTTGACGGCACTGTAGCAAATCATTACTTTAATTAACCACTAGATTATTTTAACTCGCCACTAGATGACGCTGCAGCAGGCCAAATTCTTGACCATTCAAACGGTCGCTATGAAAATCAGTATACATAGCTATTTGAACAATGAGAATATTTTGGCGTTATCCATTTTGCTATAACTCGCCACTTGACGGCACTGTAGCAAATCATTACTTTAATTAACCACTAGATTATTTTAACTCGCCACTAGATGACGCTGCAGCAGGCCAAATTCTTGACCATTCAAACGGTCGCTATGAAAATCAGTATACATAGCTATTTGAACAATGAGAATATTTTGGCGTTATCCATTTTGCTATAACTCGCCACTTGACGGCACTGTAGCAAATCATTACTTTAATTAACCACTAGATCGCGCTGCAGTGCATCACTTCTTGACTGTGCAACTGATCGCTATGAAATTAGGTATACATAGATATTTGAACACGGGGAAGAGTTTGGCGCTATCCATTTTCCGATATAATTTGCCACTAGATGTCGCGTCAACACATGAACTTCACAGGGCTGTCCAGCCGATCGTCCTGAAATTTCGTATTCATCGATATCTGAATGCGAAGAATATTTCAGCCGTATCCGTTTTGCTAAAACTCGCCACTAGATTGCGCTACGCCGCATGACCTTCTGCACCGTACAAACGATTGCCTTGAAATTCGGTATGCATGGTTATTAAACACAATATAAAGCGATATCCATTTTGCTATATCTCTTTATTACAATAAATAGTAATCACCACAAATCGTAATATCAAAAAGTCCATTCATTCCCGTGCGAAGAACGGGTACTTCAGCTAGTATAATAATAAAAACACAGAAATTTTTCACTCATTAAAATTTAATGATTTATTGCACAGTTACAAGCTCTCTCTTGGCAACTTTCTTCTTACAACTATTCCTTGAATATAAAACAAGAATACAACTAATAGAATGCAACTCATTCACTTAAAATACTGATACCAGCTTCTTTGAAGCCATTCAAAATGGGGGTGGGGTGGGGGAGAGGACGTACTTTAAGGACAAAAAGTTTCTTAAAATACCTTATGCAAAAAGGGTTCTATATTTAGGTAGTTTCGGAATTTTTCAACTTTCGATTCCATTCATATAAAATTCGCGGAATTTTTAGTTCGCGAAATCACTATCTCCATTTTCGCGAAAATAACGTCTCGCGAAAAAACAGTGCTTTTACAATAGTTGAAAAGCTCACGTACTGGAAATACTTGTATACAATGTTTGCTTTAGCGTGCTGGATTTTGAAGTAGTTGCCAAGTTATGTTTTTCTATCGGTCAAACTGATGTTCCCTATTCTTTTATATTTCCTGACTGAAAGTCACAGTAGAAAACAGTTTCCTTTTATTTGTAGAATCACATAGGAAGCTGCAGCGGCTGACGAAGATATACAGGCTACGGCTCTGACATTTTAGTCACAACCTTTTGCACTCGAAGAGTCATGTGATCAAGGAGGTGTAGCAATTTTAGTATGGCTATCTCGGACTGGACTAAGATGGACACACCCCCCTTTGGTCACTTGACTTTTCAGGTGCAAAGCGGTGTGATTGGAATGTCAGCACCATAGACTGTATATCTCGTCAGCCACGAGAAGCTGTAAATTCCGTTTATGCAAGAGAGAGCCATTTATTTTTATTTTGAAAATTTTGTTCCATTTATCCGTTTGACGATAAGAAGAAGCAAACGATAAATTCCTTTAATGTTGTTTTTATTCTTCACAGGAAATTCTCTTCGAAAAATACTTTGACTCAATGCCCAGAAGAAGCAACGCGTTTAACCCTTTGAGGCGCAACCCTTTCCCAATGCTGAAAAAAGGGCAGCCGTTGCCATCGCTCGACTTAACTACCATCAAAATGGAGGACGATCGAAACGTTCATCGCGAGCCACAGATCTAGAGACCCTTTTTTGACGACAGCTGGCTGTGCCGGGCACAGCTAGCTGTCGTCATAAAAGGGTATGTCGTCATAAAAGGTCTCCATCTAGATGTCTTCATAAAAGGTCTCCATCTTGATGGTAGTTAAGTCGAGCGATGGCAACAGCTGCCCTTTTTTCAGCATTGGGCAATCTATCCAGCTGTTCTCGCATTCTTCCATTTTTTCAGCAGATGTCAGTGCTGTTAAAAATAATCGTGACCATTTTTTTACGGGAAATGACGTGCTAAAAAGTAAAGGATTCTCGTGGAGCTATGTCACCCGCAGCTATTTTCATAGGAATCAAATCTATTCTTCGTGACTGGCTTCAGTCAAAACGTCAGAGTTTGGTGTTCCCAGGGGGGGGAGGAACACTGCGCGTTAAAGGGTTAAAAAATTAAACTGTCGAAGTTTCGCAAAGTTATGAGAAGTAAAAGCAGCAGATCTGGTAGCAATTGGAGAATGCTCATTATAAGCATGTTTTTTTAAAGGTGTGTATGAAAGACATTAGAAAGCGCAAAATGGCGATTAAGTCTCTCATCTGTCAATCCGAATTCATAATAATTACTTTTTGATTTAATCTGGGGATATAGCAGCTAATTTTCACACATTAGGTTTCTTTTAGTATGTATGACTGCCTTATATTCATTACATTTCATGAGTGAGCTTAGGGAACTTTCGTCGTAAAAAAATATTATTAAAATATGTGAATCTAACGAATTTTCTGTGAATAATGCTTCACACAAGGAAAAAAATTTTCACTTAGTCGGGAAAAGTATACACATATTATCTAAATAAAAATACATTGTTAACAAACTTTCTATTTTACATTTATTTACCATTATCTCTAAATACAGCAGTTTTGCTAACAAAACAAGTAACTAGACTACGCGCTTCAAATTTACCATAAATTGCCAAACTCGTTTGCCTTTGGAAAATTTATGTAAATATATTATTCAAAAGAACCCTAAATATTCCGAGCAAAGCAACATTTTCCTGTGTTGCAGCCGTTAATAAAATAAATTCTCAAATAATATTTTTATAATTAATTCCAGTTGACGTCAGATGCAAGTTTTATATATATTTCGCATTCTGAATTAAAATCTGCTTTCATATCGATTAGTTCAATTAAACTTTACAGAAGTTTGCTAGATTTAATCTAAACAACTGAGCAAAATTTATTAAAAATATGGATGTTTTTAATTAATTTAGATTTGCTTTGCTTGCTGCGCTTGCAAGGTAGATCTGTACGTGAATTATGAATTTTATGTGCAGTCTTACTTTTAACTTAAAAGCTAATTAGCTACTGCATAAATGATTAAATATAAGTCAGAAAATTCAGAGCTGAGAGGCATTCCGATTTATTATTCAAATATAATTAAAATGCTCTCACAATTCCAGAAAACTGTGCAAACTGAATGAGACGCAGAAAAATGAAAACATAAAGTTTATGAAATTCAAAATTAATCAGGTATCTCCTTTTTATTTTATATTTAGTTTGAATGGGAACTATTTTCAACTGGGTCTGATTAGTACTGTTTCAAAGCAAGTCCTTCGCAAGATTATTTGAGAAATGTTATGAAAAATTGAATAATTTAGATGATCTCGCTCATATGTATTCGCATTATTCATGTAAAAAAATATATATCCTTTGTCCAAGTTTTATCTACGCACCGGAATACTATTTTTTAATTATTATTATAACTATACCTAGCTGAAGTATCTGTCGTTGACGGGTTAGTATGTAATGCAAATTTCCGTAAAAATTGAATTTTCGTCAGCATTGTGGGAGTAAAAAGAATGTAATTAGCATACTAGCAAATAGTATAGAAAGCAAATTTATAAGTCTGTGAATTGTTAAAAGATTACAGGTTAGAGAGTAACAATGTTCTAAGTAAAATTGACTACAGAGAAAATGTTTTATTCAAAATTAAAGTTTTATTCTGGTTGAATGAGCTTTTTAAGTCAAGAGGCCATTCCTAACCTGTAAATTTTGTGTGATTCACAGTAGATATTTTAGCATTATGCCTCTAGAAAGTTTTGCACAATTTTCACAGCATCTAAAAAGGCAAAATTCTTTCAAATTTTCCAAGCAATCCCGGCATTTATTATGATGCTGATCATGAAACTAAATTTCATTCTATTCTTTTAAGCCATGTTTTTAGGGATCTGATAATAAACATTTGTACGATTTCATCACAAAATTTCAAAATCTATGAAATATTTAAAACAATTTTCGCATCTACCGTTTAAATTAACTTGCCATCTAACATAATTTCAAATTTCATTTATTTCATTGCCCTTTTTCCACAATCAAACATGTACTCAATTTTCACAAAATCTCAAAATTTATAAAAGAGTGTGGTGTACTTCAACGCTTAAATCGAAATGTGTATATTTTGATTTTCAAAAGTGATTTGTGTGATTTTTAGAAGTTTAATTATAATTTCGTATATTTATTTGGATATATATATAAATATACATATACATATACATCAAAGCCGTACCCAGGGGGGTGGGACCAGGGAGTGCGGTCCCCTCCCCCCGAAATTTAAAAATTTGTTAACAAAACTATAATAATAAAGCCATTTTGTGAAAAATTTAGCCTTTTTCACCTCTTGGTTCCCCTCCCCCCCCCCGAAATTTTTGTCTGGGTACGGCCCTGATATATATAACTTACCTCCTACAACCGGCCAATTTCTGCTTTTAAGAGATGTGCTTTAAAAAACCTCCAAACTCTGGACACACATTGAATTCCTCTAAAAACGGCCACGATAGGATGAAGTGGGAGGGCATATGCTCCCCTTGCCCAACCTCTTGAAAATCTTATTTGAAGCCTAATATATATATTTTTTTAATTTAAAGGAAACGTCCATTATTTACACTTCTATTTTATGTCCCTCCATGGGCACCGGCAGCATAGGGCAAGGGGAGGCAATGCCCCCCCCCCTGGATTTTTGTATGCAGTGTTTTCCCTTGCTTTTTTGCTCTTTCCAGCATGGTAACCATACGTTAAAGTAGTCTTTGCCTCCTCCTTGAGTAGTCTCCCCCCTTGGAGTAGTCTTTGATCCCCCCCCGTGGGAAATATTCTGCCGGCGCCCATTTGTCATTCTCCACGAATTTCCGATCGCGTTATGCTTACGACAGTCCACTTTTTCTGTTTTTCCAAAATGTACTAAGGAAAATTTTAACTCTGGAATTATTGAGCTCTATTAGCAGTCACTATAGACGCTGCGTCGGCAGGGGGCACAAGATGGGGCATGTGCTCCCTCGGGGCCCTTTTCAGAGACTATTTTTTATCTGAAACAAAAATAATATTTCTAATGAAATGTATAAATGAATACACGCACACACACACACACAAAAAAAAAAAAAAAAAAAAAAAAAACGAGATTCTACATTTTTTTGCGAAAATCTTCTCAGCTGCAGAATGCGATGATCATTCCAAGGTAGTTGAAATCATCTTTTGACAACATATCAAATGTTCTCTAAAGTATTAACTGCAATAAAATATAAAATAAAATCAAGCACTTAGATTATACTCATAAAGCATTCCTTTCGTACATCATAATTATCATAAAAACACTTTACTTAGCTTACAATTGAACTTTAGGTTAGAATTTGATGCCCAGCCCCCCCCCCCCCCGAGAAAAAATAAATTAATGTAAAAGATCCTATTTTACTTCCATAAAATGGATGTATATGTTAATCTTCTAACTAACCGCCTCTACGACAACTAACCGCCCCCCAAAAAAAAACTTGCATTAATCCGCCACTTTACGCTACTGCGGGGGGGGGGGGGGAGCACTGCTCTCAATGCACCTCATGAGGATTCATTATTCAGAAGCTCCAAGATATTTACTCTACACAGACTTACAGGATACGACAACAAAGCATTTAGGCTGGTTTAATTGATCACCTGTGACGATACTAAATTTTATTTCAGTCGCTTCAAGGGTTTATACGTGATGACAAATATATTTTCACATTTTCAATAAACTTTCGCAAAATTCCAAAATCTAATCAAAATTTTTAAAAATCTCGCCACCTGTACTTTAAGTTTAATGATTTCCTGTAATGTCCCCAAATTTCATTTCATTTGCTTTAGTCGTTATTACGTGATGTGCGAACAAAGATTTACGCATTTTGAAATAATTTTCGCAAAATCTCAAATTTTTTTTTCTAATTAACTACTATACTTTATGTGTTGAGCAACCACCTATCATGTCACCAAATTTCATTTTGTTCGCTTTAGTCGTTATTACGCGATGCGCGAACAAAAACAGCGTCATGGACTGCGAATGACAGAATGAACGACTGACAGGCAAACTTTTTTTTTTTTTTTTTTACGGTCATACCGGGTGGTTCCCAGGCGCTTGAACCGGATAGAAATCGCAAAAATTTTCGATTCCAAGTAAATGCGCAGACGAAAGTCTAATTTTATTTCAACAGATTTTTTTTTAAGTTTATATTTCGAACTAATGCGACAGTGGGATACCGAAAAAACAAAGTGGAATTCTTTTTTTAAAAAATTACTACAAAAATATGTTTCGTTATTATAGAAAACAGTCTTATGTACCTTCAAAGTATATCTTACCTGAAACCTGACACATTTATCCAATCATCCTGCAGTGGCCTAGTCACTAAGCTCCATTCCCGTAAAGGCACTTAAAGTGAAGCACAGGGCTTCGAGCCGGAACTGAACAGAAAACCGAAAAAAAACCCGTTATTTTGGTTGGAACGAAACCCGGAACTGAACCGAAAAAAAAAAAATATCGGTTTACATCAGTTCGGTATATCTTCAGCCATTTCGTTGCTGTAACCAACTTATCAATATTTTCTAATTTAACATCAACCATATAATTATCATCATTACATGTACAGTCCGTTTTCGTTTCTCAGAGCCTTCTTCACATTTACGCATGCGTCAGGTCTGACTCGATTTCATCAAAATAGGGGGGAGTGGAAGTTAAGCAACGCTCTTTTATGTTTAAAACTCAGTTTACACTTGAACTATCAATAAGTAGAAAACCGAATTGAAATAAAACAAACAGAAAACCGGAACCAAAATAATTGCGTTTCGTAACCCTGGTGAAGCAGCACCGGCTTGGCCAGTGCTTGGGAGAGTTGAATTCTCTCTCGGCTAAACTGCTGTTGGACCGTGTATGCTAATAAGAGTTGGCGCATGTCAAATTGTTGCTGGATCCAATATCCCCTCGTTCAAACGATATCTGTGGGGGCGATTTCAGGTGGCCGATCAGGTCTTTCATTGAGAATTGGTACAAAAATAAGAGCGTGAAGTTCTCTAAATTTTCTACCATAGAAGACGTGAAGAAAAGAAGAAGGGCAGAAGAGATACGTTATGAAGAGAAGAAGAACGAACGGCAAGGTTGGTTTGTCCCATAGGCGCCCCCGTAATGAACTGACCAACATCTGCGCCCTCGTTGTGGTCAATCCTCAAGTAGGCCGCTGACCCTACAAAAAGGAAAGAAAGAAAAAAACTATCCAATCTGTGTATTGTATTTTATCGTGCACTAAAGCAAAGATACTCGAGAGCCATCTGCCTAAGGAAGGCCATCAGAGCCGACATTGCTACAGTTACAAGACACCAGATCATACGCTTGCAGTAAATCTCCTCAGTAGAAAGAATGAAAATCCAAGTGAAAAAGACTGGGGTGCAGTTGTAAAGGTGATCTTCTGTGTAAACACTACAGAAAGTTTAAATTTAGTTTATAGCAAATAAGCCAAGCCTACATGAAGTATTTTAAAGTAAAAAGTATGTAGAAACTGTAAAAAGTGTATTGTAAAAATGGAATTGTTGAATAAAACCCTTCGGGCATATTCATTCAGCTCTAAACCTTTACGGTGAGCTGTGCCCTGAAGTATTAAACTGCCTAAGGAAGGGTGCCTTGGGCAGAGTCGTGGATTCCTATCCAATCTGTGTGTCTATTCGTATAAACGTTTTCCAAACTTATCTGTTTTGTGAACTTGGTATTTTACTGTATTTCTTCTAGGTTTGGATATCGCATTGTGTTTTTCATCATTAGAAGAAACAAAAAGAAATCGAGTGGGGCAAGATCGGGTGAGTAAGAAGCGTATGGCAACTCTTTAAAGCAATTAGTTAAAAACAATATTTACATTCAGATTCGCATAACGTCTTAAAAAACAGCCTTGCCTGATTATCTGAAACCAGACATCCAATTTATTAGTACAAGTTGAGGGAATTTCTTTACTGGGGAGAAGGCATGTTGATTTTTTACGGTTATAGGGCTGTTCTTTTTCAGACTTTCTAACATAGTTGAAAGGTGTTTATGATTTCAGTTTGTTTGTCTGCCAGTGTGTCCGTTGTTTCGTATAATTACTCTACTGAAAATGGTGCGAACGCAGCATTTACAATCCTTTTACAGGAGCTACCAAAAGAATTCCAATACATTACGTTCTATGAGCAGTAATTGTTTAAAGTGTATTTTAGAGATATTCGTCTATTTCAAACAAAGCAAAACTTACATATGTCATTAAAGATTTCAAAGTAATGCTCTCCATCGAAAATAGTGCTCGTAAAATTTATTATTTTACAGAGAAACATGAAATAGAATTTTAACACAATAACGCTCTATGACAGTTTTGAGACTTCAATCAAATTCAAGCTCAGTACAATAAGTTTAAACGTTCATAACGATCTACTCTCCATTTAAAGGATGATATTAACATTTAAGTTTTTTTTGTCGGATATTGAAAATTTTCATAAATAATTGTAGGCATATTTTGGTGGTTGCCTAGAAAATATTGCCAAGATTGACGATACGGGAATTGAAAAAATGTTTCAATCTTAAGAGCTAGCAAAATCTTTTAGGAGCCACATATATATTGAATTATATTGACGAGTAAAAAGCTAGTCGTCAAGGGATACTTTTTAGTCGCCTGGGCGACAGGGTTCTTTCGAACCCTGACGATACATCGCAAAATTTGGCACCAAAAATCTTATGTTGCAAAGGGTTTTATAATCGATTTGTTTTCATGATTTATCTTTCTTTATTTAAACTCAAAAAGCCGCTTAACTGATATATGTGTACCATTTATTAAAACAGCTATCAGTTATTATGAAAACAGCAGTCAGGCAATGGATCGATCGATATCTGTTTAATTTACGTGTTCAAATCATTTTTCGTTGTTATTCTTTTGTAATGACGTAAGAGGTTGATTTAAAATGCTATCACAGGAAATCACGTTTATTAAGCGTTCCTGGAATAGCCGTTTAAATGCAATTCAACTTTTCAAGAACTGTGTGCAAAAAAAAAGGAAACCATCATCAATCATTTAATAATGTGCTGAAGATTTGAGAACCGGATCCGAGATTCGGATCAGTGAAAATTCGTTAAAAGAGGATTTAGTTTTTCAAAATTGCTTTTTTTGTGATTTTTAATGAGTCATAGATGTATCGTTCATATTTGAGCACAAAAGAAGTCCGATTTTGTTTAATGAATTGCAGATCTGTTCTGCCATGCACTGATAGGAATTTGGTCATTAATTCAGGGCTTAGAAATAAAATCAGTAAATAGAATTTTTGAAGTATAATACAAATAATTGATGCGTAATTGGCAAAAAAATCTAGTATATTTAATCGCAAGGATTAAAGAAGAGTGGATAAGTGGAGGATAAAAATTTAAAAAAGAAATTGAGAAAGAAAAAATAATTGATATAGTGAAGTCCCATGATTTTACGAGTAATTTTCGGTACTCTAACTATAATTCTTTGCTGTTAATTAACTGAAAAATAATCATAAATTACAGTATGAAATATAATTTTGCTATAAATTTTCTTTAAGAAAAAAAAAAGCATCTGTCTCTTGTATTTCAAATAGTACGACGTATAATTATCATACTATTCAAAATATGTGCAAAAACTCATTCTTAAAATTATGATATAACTAAATAATAAATAAATTGATTATGCTATTAAGATAATTTTTAGTTATATGTTCTCTGCTTTCACATTTCCCTTATCAACTACATCTGATCATTTTTACTTTTTGTACGCATAAGAAAAATTGTACTGAAATGTTATAATAAAAGCTGTACCTTATTTACACAGCCCTGGTCAATGTAGTTTGAAAATAAATTATATATACCTTTTATATACATTATTTTAGTTAATTTGTTAATTACAAATAACTATAATAATTACTCAAAAAAAATTTCCGCATACACTACATAGATCCGAATTTTTATAGGCTTATTTTAAAACTTCAAATATCAGAAATAAAATATTTTTCATAAACAATTTTCTATATCGACACTTCTAACTATATATTTTTAATTTAAATCTGATTAGCATATTTCTTGTTTTTAAATAAACAAAAAGAAAATGCTTATTTCACTTGAAGTCAAATTAAAGGAGGCAATTCGTGTCGTTTGCAAAAATAATTTCGTTTGAAATGTTAACTTTTGTTGAAATAAAGAAAAAGCTTTTGAATAAATAAATATGTAAATAAAAGAAGGAAGAAAAGATTTTTATTTGTTTTTCTTACTGTTTTTTTTTTTTTTTTTATGTTAGTGTCGTTGAAATGTAGAAGAATCGTAAAACTCAGCTCCGTGTATGTTAGAAATCCATTTATATCACTTGTGAGCTAAAATTTAAAGAAAAAAATATGTTATATATATAGATATATATGTATACAGGGTGATTCAAAATTCATCGTCAATATTTGGTTGGGAGGCAGGGAATAGGAAAAGAAGACTATTTCACATACGAAAGCATGGGCGCAAACGAACTCCTGGCGGTTCAGGTCAGGGCCCGATTATAACCGACAAGAGCGCCGGGCATTGGTGAATTTGGGGACCCCCATCTATGACGTTTGCTTTATTTTCCATAAAATGTTGTTATAAAAAAGAATATTTCAGAACAACATTTGAAATTGGGGGCCCTGTGCAAGTCCCGATTTGCCCATGCGATAAATAAGGCCCTGTTGCAAGGGCGCTTTGTATCCCCAACTCTTTTTCACGTGCTGTACGATAGTTCAGTTAAAATAAACTTTTTATTCCATTTCTCGCACAAAATAAACTTGGTAACAAATGTAAATATTTTAGCAGATTATTTCCGAACACGCGCAAATTTGTTTGACATGTACAGCCAATCGTTGCAAAATATGACACCGAAGAAGTAACATGAATCGGTATACGTGAATGAACTTGCAGATATGCATCTAACTTACGATGCCGCAACGGTGGACACAAAGCACCCTCTACAACGCCGTACATTCATTTGCATGTATGTATGTTATTTCATTTGCATGCCATGCTTTCATGTGTGAAATAGTGTTCTTGTCCTGTTCCCTATCTCCCTACCAAATATTGATGCTGAATTTTGAATCACCCTGTATATATCCTGTAAGCAGGGGCGTACCCAGAAATTGTTCATGGGGGAGGGGGGGGGTTACGACTATTACAACTCATTTATATGTATACGTGTAACCATAATGTAGTGAAGGCAAAAATTTCTCATGGGGAGGGTTATGACCCACCCTTGGCTACGTCCCTGCCTGTAAGTGATTTTTGCATTGTGAAGATGAAGAACGAAACGATTATAATGTATGTATACACTAGGGAAAATTCATTCATCGTTTTTCAATGAGTAGAAAAAGTAAGTAAACATATTAACAAAGTATGTAAGAAAACGAAAAGTAATATTGGTAACAAAGTATACATGTAATTAAGTTTGTTTTTTTTTTCATTAAGAACAATTCTGTAAATTTAAAGTTTTTAATATTAGAAACTAGTTCTATTATTTGCAAAACAATTTTAAGTTTTTTAATGTAATATAAAGATTATTAATGATAAAAATAAGGAAAATAGTATAGGATAAATAACAATATAAGAAATAAAATGTTTAAGAAATGAATATAAGAAAAGCCATGTTAGGAATGGAATTGAAATCAAATGAAAAAGGTTTGCTAATTTTAACTTAAAATATTTTTTTACGAAACATGTGCACTTTTGCTTTGTGTATTTTAATAATTTTAAAAGATTTATAATAATATGCTAAGATAATGCATCCTAATCCTCAATACCTGAATTAAAAAAAAAGAAAACAAAATGAAAATAAGATATCATAAACCTGATTTACCCTTCAAAACTTAAACATTTTAGCTCTGCGTTTGACGTAAAGCATTTTGTGACAAACTCTTATTTCTTTCACATTTTGCATCGACCTTCCTCTACTAATTTGTTCTGCTTATGCGCCTGTAATAAAAGATCGGCTACTTTCTTACACTTCGGTTTGAATCCGTCAATAAGCACATTTACATATTTTTTATGTACGTGTTTTATCGTTAGCATTGAATCTATCCGTTATACTTGGAAATTAGTAATTTTGGTTATTTAAGCGCAGTGAAAAATATTTTATTAAGTGGACACAGAGGCGTAGCCAAAAGGGGGGGGTTAGGGGGGTCATAACCCCCCCCCCCATGAGGAATTTTTTGCCATACAAAATGTATGTTCTTCTCTACATTATCACACACACGTATACATATATATGAGTTACAGTAGTCATAACCCCCCCCCATGAAAAATTTCTGGCTACGTCCCTGAGTGGACAAATTAAATTTACTGACCGATAGAATGTGATTTTCTGTCATATGTTTTCTTTTTTTTTTCTTTTTCTTTTTTTTTTTTTTTTTTTTTCTAGCTCTTGTTGTAATTGCCTTCAGAACAATCTTTTATGTATTATCATAAATAAGAGTCATAAACAAAACCAAGAATTTCTAACATGTGTAAGTTCACCAAACTCTAGAAAGACAAAATTTTGCACGAATTGCAGAGATCCCGGGTGTAATGGACGAATCCAACGGGATAAAAACGTCAAACGTATAAAACATATGAACGCTAAGCTATCAAGTAAACGAGATAACGACTTTATATAAAAGTGGTGATTTAAAATCAGTTGTTACTTAAAATATCTGCGTTGCATTCATAACGCGTGTTTTTGTACGCGTTAGAAAACAAAGTAAAGGAGGGGAGTATACTCGAACCCTCTTCACAAAAAAATTCAATGAATATAAATAAGGTTTAAGTATTTATCTGGATGAACATTGTATGCATTTTAAAAAGAATTAACTCACAGACTAGGAAAAATCTATTAAAGAGAAAGTCTTTTTTTCTTCTCTCGAATAAAAAGCCATTTTTAATCTAAATTCTTGAGGGAGCTGAGTTAGTTTGTATTTTGGATTATAGAGCGCTATGGAATGCATTATTCAGCATAAATGCATTCTGCGCGAGGCAATCGCCTGCATTCCATAGAATTTTAAAATGAATGTCGGGGCTAGGAAAACGATTTTAATAGGGCGGTTTTTTTGCGGTGTATTTTTTTTTTCCTTTTTCATGTTTTTCGATAATCGCGTATGACGGGAAGAATAAAAAAGCATTCGTTCAGGATTTTGATTTCTATGTTTATTTCAGTTATTTTGATATGTACGCCTTTTATAGCCTGAAAGTAGAGCACGAAAGACAAATTATATAAAACGACATCGTTTATAAAATATAGTCGAGTCCGCTTAGTCGAATATCGGTTAAAGAACTATCCCGCTTATTGTAACTAATTTTCAATGTACCAAACTGTAATGGTCAATATGATCCCGGATAATGGAATATCCCGCTTATTAGAATCGTGGGATATTGGACGTTTGATTAAGCAGGTTTGAGTGGTTTTGTTTGTTTGTTTGTTTGTTTAAAAAAATGGCTGGCACTTGTGAAGTCATTGAAGTACTACAAAGGCCCAAAGTTTGGGGCAGATTATTATGGAAGCATCCAGTCACAGCCAACTGATTTGACAAATGCCCAAATCTTCATAACTTTTGTGTCGAAAAGTAACCAAATTTCGGTGATATTTTTTTTTATTATTATTTATTGACCCTCGAAGGTTGAATAAAAAAAACCCTTGTACATTAGGTTGGTAAGTTTAAAAAACTTAACTGTGTGGCAATATTAATGAAAATTAGTATAATGACAAATATAAACATTAATACCGCTAAACATAAATTCAAGTTCATAAGAGTGTTCATGTGAATAATAAATTTTTCTATTTCACAAAAAATAGATCGTTTTGCGTAAAATTAAACTATTTAATTAAGTCCTTGAAATATCCACTAAATTATGTGAATCTGAGAAACGCGTATGAAAAATTATTTTAACTGAGATTGCTTCTCTGTTGCTGTTTTGAGTGATTTCACATACCAAATAAAATCACTTATAGAAGCGAGTTTTGGCATAGCTTGCAAAAAGTTTAAGTTTGCAAAGAGCAATTCTTAATCCTGTCTGTATAAAGTGGAATTCGGATATAGATAGACATTTTAGTATCAACCAAACACAACTCTTGACTCGGTCGCAATGCAGGGTTGTAAGCGAAACAACAAAATTAAAAGAGATTTCAGAAATGTTACTTGGCAAAAGAGCTGATTTCTTCACAGATGGGAATAAGCTGGACACTTCTCCACCAAACAAATAGAAAATGATTCTGGCAGCAAGATTGAGTTCATCAAGGGTAAATCCAGTGCCAACTAACTGAACGTGCATTTCTGTAACTTGAGTCTGTGGAGATGCCCATCTGCTTTGAAGATTGCACCCGAAAAATGATAATTAAAAAATGATTTTTCATCGGGTGTTGCCGAAACTGAAGTAGAAAGATTCATGCCCCTTCTTTTTTTGGTTTCATTTACCGCATGCATGCAATTAATGAAGTCATTATAACAGCTGCTCATCTATCTAAAAAATTCTATAAAGCCATGGAGGCTTTTTCCGTAATTTTCTATTCCAAGCACTATAATCGTTTTCACACCAATTTGACACTAATAATTGGCAACGATATGAGGATGATTATTTTCATTGTCATGCAGATAACGAGACTTCGTGGAATGACGTAATTAAATACTTTTGCACACAAGTTTATAATGAACTTATAATCCGTTAGAAAATCGCCCAAACAGCAAGAAATCCCTGGCCGCATCTCGACCAACTGTCTTCACGCGACCTCTAGTTCACCCGCCCGACCTCTGTTGTAGGTTGGGGATGTCCGGTTGGGAAACGGTCCCTGGACTGTCCGCCCTGGAGCGATTCTGCGCGTCTCCGGACGATTTTTCCGAGCGATATAACGTGTCTCGGACGATATCCCAAGGATTCCCCGAGCGATTCTATGCTGTGAACGGGCACAGCCAGCTGCCGTCAAAAAGGGTCTCTAGATCTGTGGAACGCGTTCAACGTTTCGATCGTCCGCCATCTTACTGGTAATTAAGTCGAGCGATGGCAACGCCTGCCCTTTTTTCAGCATTGGGAAAGGGTTGCGCTTCAAAGGGTTAAGGTATCTGAATACGCAGGGAGCACTTTTTTTTAAAAAAGTGCAAAATTTTCATGTAGTTCATATATTTTTATTTTAAATGTCATAAAACATGACAGAAACAATAATTTATTTTACAAAATTTTCATAACTTTTTTAAAAAATTGCATCTTTTCATACGAAGAAAATTTCAAACTTATGCAAACTGCTGTACACTGACTGCATTCTTCTCAATATTTAGTAACTTACTTTTCACAGTATACTCCTATAACTTTTTTCTGTGTTTTGCACCAAAAGTTTTATGGTACATTTTAAAAATTCCCTGAATTATGGCCAATTATGTACAAAAACGTTGAAAGTTTTAAGAAAAAATTCAATGTTTTGTCTAAAAGTACCTGCAAATTTATTAATTTCATACGTATAACTTAACTTTTGCTACAATACACGCTTTAATAATCTATGGAATGTTTATGTAAAATTTTATTAAGATTTCTTTTAAAACTTTTAGAGTAGTTACAGTTATCATGACACAGTTTCCCAGAAAACGCACTTAATGATTTTATTTTAACATCAACGTTCATCCGGAAGTGGCATTCAAACACCTGCATCTTCCTTTCTATTTATCGTAAAAGCAAAGGTAAAACAATTTTGGAATCTTAAGAATATGTTCTTTAAAATAAAACAATAAAAAAAAAATCGGTTTTTCCGAAAAACTGGCTTTTTAAACGTAAGCAGATACCTTAAGATAGTTAAAATATTTTGTCTTTTAAGCAATTTTTTCCTCCTCTGTTTTTGCATTCCTTTTTTGCGAGATTTTGTAGCAGTATTGAAAGTTTGAAAGATACGCAAAAGCTCCGGAAATTTTCTGGGCTGTATTTATACCCTAAAGGAAGAAAAAAGATCCTCTATTCAGCCCCCATTTTTTAAACAAAAAAAAATTGCAATCAATACGCTCACCAGAGTAAAATTAATTTGATTCAGTCATTCGAAAAGTGTAACCATTAATCATTTTTCTGCATCCACTATGTTGATAAAATACTCATATCATTAATTTATATTATGTGTCTCGATAACATTATACGATTAAAAAAAAGAACGGGAAAAAGATGCCAGATAAATTCATTTTAGAAAACTAATTCAATTTAGTTGCCAGATTACCTTGCCTCACTCAAAATTATGTCTCTTAATAAATGAGTAAATATATTCGTTGGTTGGTTGGTTGGTCATCCTCCTCAGAACCAGACAAAATTCTGACATCTCAAATTAGAGAAAAATATCATAAAATCTTTTTAAAAAGCATGTTACACTTAAAAGCGACAAGTAAAGGACGTAATACAAATGGTTCTTTGAATTTTTTATTTTTTTTTTCCAAATTTCCTTTCTCTGCTTCAGTAACAAAAGATTGATACCGTCTTTTAACCATTTGAGGCGCAACCCTTTTCCAATGCTGAAAAAAGGGCAGCCGTTGCCATCGCTCGACTTAACTACCAACAAGATGGCGGACGATCGAAACGTTCATCGCGTTCCACAGATCTAGATACTCTTTTATGACGACAGCTGGCTGTGCCGCACAGCCAGCTGTCGTCAAGAAAGGGTCTCTAGATCTGTGGCACACGATGAACGTTTCGATCGTCCGCCATCTTGCTGGTAGTTAAGTCGAGCGATGGCAACGGCTGCCCTTTCTTCAGGATTGGGCAATATATCCAGCTGTTCTCGCATTCTTCCATTTTTCAGCAGATGTTGGGCTAAGCCAGAATTGGGTTAAGCCTTTGAAGCGCTGTATTCCCGCTCTGGGAACATCAAACACTGACGTTTTGACTGTTGCCAGTCACGAAGAATAGATTTGATTTCTATAAAAATAGTTGCGGGTGACATAGCTCCACGAGAATCCTTTACTTTTTAGCGCGTCATTTCCCGTCAAAAAATGGTCACGATTATTTTTAACAGCACTGGCAACGGCTACACTTTTTTTCAGCATTGGGCAATCTATCCAGCTGTTCTCGCATTCTTCCATTTTTCAGCAGATGTCAGTGCTGTTTAAAAATAATCGTGACCATTTTTTTTACGGGAAATGACGTGCTAAAAAGTAAAGGATTCTCGTGGAGCTATGTCACCCGCAACTATTTTTATAGAAATCAAATCTATTCTTCGTGACTGGCAACAGTCAAAACGTCAGAGTTTGGTGTTCCCAGAGTGGGAACACTGCGCGTTAAAGGGTTAAAGAAGATTATGAAGAACCTTTTGAATATAAATGATATACGTACACCCTCTCAAAAAAGTATTCGAGTATAAACGAAACTTTCTACTTTGGGTTTGCGAATCTTAACTGTTCTGAGAAACGCATAATTCGACAGAAATATGAAAAATTTCAATTATGCATAAGCGTGTTCATATTTTATGACACATAATTTGTAATGTACGAAACCAATGTAGAAAGTGTGACTTTTACTCGAATACTTTCTTGAGAGGGTGTACTTTAAGTTTTTTCAACTGTGTGAATTTGGAAATGAAATCAATCAATAAAATTTACACACATAAAATTTGAAAGGAAATTTGACTTTTACTCGAGTATTTTTGTTGTGCAACTGTAAACGAATTAAAAAGGATGTGTGTTAATTCTCCTGTATGTCAGTGAAATCATACACGTAGAATTTTACTTTCACATGAATTAAAAATATTTTATTAACCCTCTGAGTATCTTGGAAATGGGAAAATAATGAAATGTTGTTTTCACGGTAAAATTTTCATGCAGCTTTAAAATTATTAAAAGAAATTGATAGGAAGATTTGGAATTATTGAAAAATAAGCTCCTTAATTACTATCGAGCTTTAATATCAAAGCACATTTTATGATACCTCTGTGCTACAAGTAATTTAAATGGTAGATGCTATGCAGTGAAAACTGGAATGAAGTGGAAAGTATATTACGTCACAGCCGATTGAAGTGTAAACATGTTTAAGCAAAATCATTAATTAATTCATTGCGATTATTTAACTCTGACGTTATACATGGGAACTGAAGAGGATAATACTAGAGATAACAAAATTTTTAAGCGCAGAATTGAAGGAAAAATATTATGATGTCTCCAGTTATAAAGACAAAACTAACAAACAAATAATACTAAAAAAGGAAACTTTATAAATTCAGTACGCTTCCCAAATAATAGGAATGAAATGAAACTATGCCTACCAACGTTAGAAAATTCAATTTTTTAAAACTGCTTAGGAATATCGCCTGTTTCTCATAATAGGGCAATATTTTTTTCATAATGTAGCCATATGAAATTGGCATATCTAGTAATTATGTTTATACTGCATCTAAATCCAATAGCGTAGCACTTGAAATTGATCAGGAAGTGTAGTATTTAATTTCTATAGTTATTTACGTAATATTTTTCAAAAACGACACAATGGAGATTTTCTTATGTGTTAAGCATTAGTATTTTAATGTCTCAGTGGGCGTTCAAAGACTATTTTGAACGCCCACTGAGACATTACAGTGAATGCAGCCAATCTGCGTTCACTGTAGAAGAGAGTATTTATTCACCATCTCGCCATCGCAACGACGACAATGCTCAGGTTAGCCCTTTAACTCGTTGTAAGGTCTGGAATACTCCAGTAATTTTATAATGTTTACAACAGGGGCGTAGCCAGGGGGGGGGGATATCGGGATATATCCCCCCCCGAAACTTTTGGATTAGTGATGAAATTCCGTCTATTTATATACATATAAGTTCATATCTCCTCCCCCCCTCCGAAAAATTTTCCTGGCTACGCGCCTGGTTTACAATCGACCTCAAAAATACTTCAGCTTTAGTGAGTTTTCTTATTTTCTTTTCGCGATTAATATACACTCGAACCCTTTTAATGGAATAGCCAATTTGCCACGAAACTTTATTCTAATAAACGGGATATTCCATTATCCAGGATCACATTGGCTAATTATTACGGTCTGGAACATTAAAAATTTATCACAATAAGCGGGCTATTCCTTTAACCGATATTCCATTCATCGTCATCGGCCTCGACTGTATTTTATTTTTACAAAACGATAGATAAAACTTAAAATAATGCTTGAATCCTTCAGCTGCTTTGATGGATATCAATTAGGACGTTCATCTGCTCTTCATGGAATGAATGCCAGAAGTATATCTTTAATTACATGTATCTACAATAACTGGAGCATACGATGAAAACGGTTGATCTTCAAAGGGTCAAACCGGAATTGAAAATTCGGTAAGAGTTAAACTCTATTTCAACCCTCCTTCCCAGAGACAATTCAATAGGGAGTCAAAATAACTTATTGTACACTAACTAGGTTAGAACAGGCGATTACTAATGACCTTTCAACAATAGACCCAGACCCATTGTTGAACACCCCTCCCCCCACCTTATATGATTAGGGCTTAAGGGGTATACCTCAAAAAATGTTCACTCTGCGACGACTTTTTTTCTGCGAAATCAAAAGAATTCCTATCTGCAAATAGAGACGTCTCTCTCATGTTTCGCACACTGCCGCGTATGGCAGCGTGAGGAAGCGCCACGCTTCAACACTCTTGCCTTACAGAGCAATAGTATACCCATCCTTATATGAATACAACTAAAGTGGAGTCTACAAGCAAATTGTCAGTTAGGAGCATAAGAAATCAATTAAAAATATTTATTTATTTATTTGTTCAAATACTGATAACTTAAATGCAACAGACTTTACTTTACACAAGCTACACCAAATATTTCCTCTCTTTTAAAATGTTTCTATGTTTTCGGCCCTTTCGTCTTATTCTAATTAATTTTACTCCACAAAAGTATCAAAGTATGCTTGGGTTACATTAATTCAAGCATTGCATTTGATTTATGTATTTTTACTGCTTAATTTAACTGCTCACTGTGGCACGCTTACGGTACATAATACGCACCGTTTTACTATAAACACTGATAATTTTAGTTTAATAAGCAAATTTTCCGAAGCTCTTATAGGAAATTTGATGCACTTAACTCATTTATTCCAAACAACAAGAGCAATAATAATATCGCAGCATTTGATTAGAAATCCGCTCCTCGAAACAGTCACATTTGGGCTTAATTTTACAGTATCCCCACGTCACGCGCACTATTTCCAATACTATTTAAGATAATTAATTGTACTGTGAAACGGAACAGTTAACCTTGTCCAATATTCGTTTGTTTAATTAAATGTCATGTTTAATTCGGGTTGGGTTTCAGAATTTCTCTTCCCGAGCCGCGATTTCTGGGAGACTATCTCCGATGTTTAAATGCCTCCGATTTTTATTAGTTTGGTTCCGGTTTTGGGTTGATTTCTCACTTCGTACTCCACGTACCATCTGCGATAGAATACAATAGTTATAATTCTACAGCTGTTATGCATAAATAATTGGAATTTAAAATTAAATAATAACAAATAAATATTTTTTTTCAAAATTAAATTCTTTAAAAACAAAGTTGTAACTACAAATTTTTCTCTCTCTCTCTGATCTCCTATAAAATTTAACTAATATAACTAATAACAAATTCGTATTTTATGAATATCTGCGATAGAATAAATAGTTATAATTGTATATAGATTTTATGTATGAAAGATCGAAATTTAAAATTAAATAATGACAAAAAATTTTTAATTAAATTTTGTAAACTAAAATTATAAGAAACAATTTCATCTCCAACAAACACTGAAAAATTAAAAAACTTTTCAGTGAATAAAAAAAAAAGAAAATTTGCATAAAAATTAAGTAATTTATGAAAACCATTTTTTTTTCATTTTTTTAAATGCATGTTATTCTGTTACAGATACAGATCTTTTATCACATTTTCTATTCATGTTAAATTTTTATTTCAACCTACAAATTTTAATTATTTCGCTTGTAAGCTTTTACAACATTTTTGTAACCTAAAAGCTGCATATTGTTTAAAACTAACAGCAGATAAAACTTTTTATGATTTTTTTTGTAAAACTTTTCTGAAACATTATTAGAGTGCATCTTCAATGCACTTTCTTGAGAGAAATAAGAAAAGAAAAGAAATTATTTCTACAATTTTATGGCTTGACAATACTAAGTAATGTAATCCAAGGTACTTAAAATAAATAAAGTAATAAAGAAATTTATGAAATAGTAAATAAACAAATAAAAAATAAATAAAATAAAATAAAAAACTTCTGCATATTTCTACTTTTAAATCTTTACTTTCTCATCAAAAACATAAAAATCTAAAAGCACTGTAGATTAAAAAGTGCTCGCTATTCTAGAACCTTCTTTTTAATAGATTTCCCCTTGACTGTGAGTTAATATTCTTTAAAATGCACATAATACTCATCTAGATAAACATAAATATTTAAACCTTATTTATATTCATTGGATCTTTTATTCCCCTGTAAGTTATGTTTCCATTCTTCTTTCCCTTTTCTTATTTTTCCAAATATGAAATTCTGCTGAAAGTGCAATGTAAATATTTTATATAATAAAGAATTAAAGAAAAAGGAAAATACTCTAGCTTTAAGGAAAGTTTATAAAAAGAAAGAGATGAAAGTGTTATTATCTCAGGGAGTTAGTTCTATAACATGACTTCTATCTGTGCTTATTTAAAAATAGAGTCTAGGAGTGTTTTTTAATGCCTCTTACAGCTTTATGTAATTTGTTATTAAAAATACGATTGCATATTTTTGCTCTCTGCATGAAAATTTTAATTCGTTACCGTCTGTACTTGCATGCAACTTGTGTAGAGTTTCAACTCAATTTAATAAAAGAGGAGTGAAAAAAACTTAGAAACAGGCTTTTATGAATTGAATAAACATTTTTCTTGTGTAGTATAGAAGTGAATTGCAAGACAAAAAGTGATTGAGTGCGGAGAAATTTAAGTTTTGAATATTTTTTCAATTTTCACGTTTGTGCATTATTTATAAATGTATTCTTGCTGTATTATATAAAGAATAGGAGGTAATTTTTTCTGATAATGATGATTTTTAGAAATGTTTTAACTTTATAATAAACCGTAGTGTTTTTATTTTAAGAATTGTTACTCTAAAATAAAAATTATTTACTAATGATGCTATTAAAAAAAATTAACTATTATAAAATAAATAAATTGAATTTTAAAAAGTGCATATTGAAGAAGTATTTTTATTAAATTTAGAACTTTCTTTTTAGGTTTTATCTCAGAAGTAGTTCGATATTTTGAAAGAAAAAAATAATGATACTTTAGTTAAAAAACATTTTTATTGCTAGCAGATGTCAATTTTTTACGTTTACAAGGAGAAAAATATTTTAACCAAAATAAAAATTAAGTTTTCATCTTTTGTTCTGTATGTATTACTCTAATAGCAATTAAAAAAGAAACTTAAATACATAAAATGAAAATTTAGAATACACTTTTATTTTGTAGTACTATTTGTAGCTTTTTTATATTTCAATGAGTCGCCTGCTTTTTCTTCTCTGGAAAAGGATATTTTGTTTCGATTTTAAATTAATTGACGTGCATTTTACCCATGTATAAAAATGTATGTCTTTCTTGAAGTATTTTTAACTCTGTCATTTTTTAAATGTGTTTGTATTTTGTCTCAATGTTTTTACAAAACAATATTTAATTAGTGTACAGACAGTTATAAAATACACATTTTTAAATGTAACTGATTCGTAAATGGTGGGGGGGGGGAAGAAAGAAAATTCTGAAATGTGGTTAGCTGCATGCATTTTATAAAACAGAAAATTAAATAAAGTAGTGAATAGTTCTTAAAAAATCCAATAAACTTCTGAATACGAGACACTACTCGCTATTCAAAATACAGGCTAAAGAATAACTCAATGAAATGGTATTTTGTGACATTAGCTTTTGTGTTTTACTATCGTTAACCTGTTCATTCCTGCCGTTGAGTAGCTCTGCTTCCTTGTTTTATTCTTTCAAAGTTTCGCTCAAAAGCGATTCTGGCTGAATCACGCTAGAAATAACGTCATCTTGACTACAATGAGAGCAAACAGTTTAATTATACATTAAGGTTTGTCTAACAAGTACAGTAAATGTCATAGAGAATGCCTCACGGTAGATGTGTCTGGCAGAACAATGCGTAGATAACAAACATATTTCTAAACAAATGTACAGTATGAACATTTCGAAGGGTACAAAGAATCCATTCTTACTCAGTAAGTTGTCCCTACTTCCACACAGGCAGGCAAATCGAAAGTCCTATTTTTTATATATGTATATGTGCTATTTACAAAGTTCTTTAATAAATTTAACATTTAACCCATTCGTGCCTGGATATTTTTGCGACTTTCTTCGATTTTTGCTAACACCAGCAGTAATTGATAAATTTCTGATGTCAACTTTTTGAACAAGGGATGATTTCATTTAAAATCATTATGTATAAAAATTGAAATGTCAACATCCTACTTGGCCTTATTAAAATATTTTGTGGAATTGAGGTTCAATACTCGCGAATAAAGGCTAGGAAAAATAAATAACGTTTTCGAATGATAGCGAAAATGCCGTCCCAAAAAAGGGACGCTAGGCATAAATGGGTCAAACATTAGATTTTTGTTTTAGTGCTCTTATTACGTATTATTGAAGCTTATGAAAGAACACACATCGTTGAAAATAGTGTAGTTAACATTTATACATAATTTGCAAGGATAGAGAAAGAAAGTTCCCAATATTTATACTTTAATGTTTTTTTTTTTTACTTAATCTTTTCGCTTCCATCTTTGCAAAGGCGTGACAGTAGAAATTTGTTGTATGTGTCATTGTTGTAGCAGCAGTAAGATCATTCAAAGATCCGTATCCGGCGCAGACCTCTACCTTAAAAGTTAAAATATATTTGCATTTCCAGCAGTTAAAGAAAAAAAAATGCATGCAACTGAAAGTAAACAAGTAATCTTTGGTCTCACATTTCGTCACCAAGATAAGTTTTAGCAAAAGTGCTGTCTTGATTTTCTATTTCAATTTATTTCCCAAATGTTAATATTGAAAAATGTAATTCCTTTTGCCAGAGACATTTATTTTACTCCCTTCTTAATTATTTACGCTAGTTCGTAAAAAAATACTGTAGTGAAGAGTGATAAAAATAATGAAAATGAAAAAAGAGTGGATTAACTAACCGAACATAACAAACTAATGGGGAATCCGGAAAAGATAACGGCAAAAAAAAAAAAAAAAAAAAAAAAAAAAAAAAAAAAATCGTCCGTGAGCACACAAAAAATGTTCGAACGGAGTGATATCAGCAGCGCCTTTCTTCTTCCACAACTCTCTCCGCATCCGGTTCAGAAGGCCATTGGGCCGATCGCACGTGGGAGCGACGAAATACTATGCTGCTGTAACCTAAGATATAATATGTTAGCCATAAGCGCATTTAATAATAGTGGGGGGAGATGGGGGAGAATAAAACTCACATTCTAAATTCACAAAAATCTAGAAGTGTACTTAATATTTTTTTAAATTTAATTTGTTGATGAGTTTATTTTTTTTTTTCAGCTGGGGGAAACGTGCTCACGTGATCAAATGGAGGAGCCGCCACTTAGGAATAACTAGATTGCGCATGAAAAGGGAAACTTGATTCCTCATAACTGTAGCTGTTGTAGTAAATGCATGTGCACGGACACACACATGCGCAGAATGGGAATTGCGTAAATGATAATAATTATTTCAACTTTTTAAGGAAAATTTGTGTTTTAAAAAGTACTGCAAACTAAATATTTTCCCTTGAATTTATTTAATTTTCTGATATAATTGCATTTGATGTTCTATTTTACATAGTCGGCGACCATTGTAGTGTCGGAAATGGGGTGCGTTTTTGGCATCAAAAAGTATACGATTGGGATCATTGGATGCGCAATATAACTATTCCTATATCTATGCAATTCACGCATTTCCACTATAGACCACAATGTTGTTTATTATTTTGGGGCAGCTACCCCGTCTGCCCTTGCTTTAGTCTGAGATGAGGTTTCCGATTTTCTTTTGAAGAACGTTACCGCAAATGAGTGGACTATGGGCCTGAATGTTTCAAAATTCTTCATTGGTCTGGAAGCTCTAGCCGCTAGACAGTTCTTCATTCCAGGTCAGATGGAAATCCCTCTATGGTAAGTCAACCAGAGACCAAAAAGGGATTTGAAAAAAACGGTAATGTGAAATCCACAAAGGTCACGGGTCATTATTGGTCACTATTACCATTACTATTAGTCACTATCACCGCCGAATGATTTCCGATGTTTGAACTGGAATTATTTAGGAGGCCAAAGCAAGAAAACCCAACGCTTCCAGACAAATGAAATGTTGCCAGACAACGTACGGGCCCTTGGTCGCATCGTCGCATCACTGGCGGGAACTTCGGGAAACTCATCTTCCGATTTGACAAATGCTGGAACCTTCATTGCGCTTATGTCAAAAAGAAACCATAAATGTACCCAACTTCTGATGATAAATTCGTTTTATCTTCACTCTTGCCATTCTTTGACTGTCTATCGGTGGTTGAATAAAAAACAGACCTCGTATATACCATGCAATACAACAATATTTCAATTGCATATACTACATCTGCATTTTCAAATTATGAAAATAAACTTAATGCATTTAAAAGAAAATATCTTCAAACAAATAGTCGTTCCTAAAATTTCGAAATCCTGTTTGTAGTCTGGATTCTCCAGAACGTGATTAAGCAAATATTTATACACAGTTCTTTTTATTAACTATACGCTAAACTTACATTTGTTCTGACAACATTAATGTTAAATAAAATACTTTTTTCTGTAATTAATTCACTAGTGGTCTCATTAAAATAGCTATAATTCAAGATTTTTCGTGATGACAAATAATTAATTTTCATTTCTTCCTCTTAAAAAGTTATTCGCTTTATTATTTAAATTTACCCGATGTTGCTAATATTATTTGTTCTGAAATAATCCATGAAAAATGGAATAAGCCTTAAGATGTAGATAGCAGCATTTATTTTTCTATTCAAATTTGTTAAAATTATATTATTGATTAAACAAAACTTACTTGAAATAGTGATACTTCAGTTGTCAGTGGTTAATTTTTATATTCCTGTGAAATAATTCCCATTAAATGCACATTACTGTGATATCGAAATCGAGCACAAAAGCAATTCTATATGGTAATCTATTATACAGGGTGTCCAGCCTTAATGTGACCCAATAGCTAATTCCCGAACCGTTCGGTTTAGATATGCACTTCCAATTTGAAAAATGTTTTTAAAAAGGTAAAGAATGTTTTTACGTGCTTTTCAAACCAAAGAACCCATTTAGAAAAAAATTACAAAAATTAAATTTTTATACGGTCCCCAGGTCCTATCACTTATATTTAGGAAAAGATGCAGTACACAAAAACAAAGTAAACACAAAAAGTTTCATTTTATTACGATAAAAACTGACCGAGTTATGGAACTTTGAAAATCATACATTTCATCCATTTTCTCGGCCAATTTCAAGAAGCTACTAAGGGACCGTCTCCAAAGTGAAATTAATGGAACTCTGCCAGGAAACTTTCGCTCTTGCACGTCACTCTTATGTAAATCGTTTTTAAATTTAAAAGTACATGCATTACGTTAATATTACAATAATTGAGTACTTAAGAAATAAAATTTATTCTGTGTACGTGTAAAACATAGATAAAATAAAATATTTTGGACGAAGAAAACTTTTCAAAAGCAGTTCCAAAAAAATAGACTTATTTGCCTGCGGCTTCAGACTGATTTGCTGCGGTACTGATCATGGCGAACGTTAAAAATCTGTTGTGTAGTCGCTTGCAATTGCATACAGTCGCATTCTAATATTACGAATTCTAGTACGGGAGAACGAGATGTATACAAATGAAGAACATTGCGAAATGGTACTGTTGTATGGGCAGTGTAATAGAAATAAGAGAGAGGCGGCAAGACTTTATGCCATTAACGAGCCAGACCGAAAGTTTTCTGGCAGAGTTCCAATTAATTTCACTTTGGAGACGGTCCCTTACTAGCTTCTTGAAATTGGCCAAGAAAATGGATGAAATGTATGATTTTCAAAGTTCCATAATTCGGTCAGTTTTTATCGTAATAAAATGAAACTTTTTGTGTTTACTTTGTTTTTGTACACTGCATCTTTTCCTAAATATAAGTGATAGGACCTGGGGACCGTATAAAAATTTAATTTTTGTAATTTTTTTCGAAATGGGTTGTTTGGTTCGAAAAGCACGTAAAAACATTCTATACCTCTTTTAAAACATTTTTCAAATTGGGAGTGCATATCTAAACCGAACGGTTCGGGAATTAGCTATTGGGTCACATTAAGGCTGGACACCCTGTATAGTAATCTATTTGTCATCTTATCCCACTGAATTAACCCAAGGGGTAGTGTAAGAAATATTTTATTTATTTATTTATTTAATATTATGTCATCTACTGAGATGAAATCGTTTGATTTCTTTTATGAAACACAAAGGTTTAAAGAAGACTCTGTAAATATCAGGTTTCAAACCAGCTACTGAATTTAAAAAAAGAAAAAAAAATTTAAGCTTAAGTTCAAAAATGTTTTAAGTTCGTCAACTTATAACACTTACCTCTAAATTTTTTAGGTCTAATGGTTAAAATGTAATCAGCATTTAAATGAATAATTTATTAGCAATAAATTTAAGATTAGCAACTTACTAAAAAAAAAAAAAACAAATCGGGCTGTTGTAAACGTTTTAATATCTATAACTTTTTTTCAGTTTAAATCTCCAAAGTTGTTCATAAATGAATGAATAAATAAATGAATTCAACCAGCTATTAAATTTGAAAAATGTATTTATAACTGCATCCCTGTGGATGCCTTTCAAAAGTATTTCTATACCATATACCACGAAACCTTCACTAATAAAATATGCATGAAGTGTTTTGTAAAACATTACACGAATTCTTTTTAGATTCGCGAAAGATTTTTTTTTATATTCATTTTTAGATTTCATAATAAGATGTGGGAAAAAAAATTCTTATTTTCGTGTCTTTTAAAAAGCAGACTGGTCGATAACCTAGGTAAAAATTTAAAAGTGCGTGTTCGAAAGAAAAGCTCACAAGAATTAAATTGAATATTATTAGCAAAAATTAAGCTTAACTATTACGCAACAAGTAAAAAGTTTTCCCTATCAACTTTACATTAGTAATAAGAGAAAAATATATTTAATGTGTATTGAATTTTAACTGAACTAAAGAATCCAATTTAAATATTTGAATATCCCCAACAGTGTAAAAAGAATTTAAAGTTTATTTAATTCAAGATTATAAAACTCCCAAGTTTCCTTTGGATGAATGCATCAACTGAAATTAAAAAGTAATATGATATAGTATTATTCCTTTTGTATGTATGTCTATATATATGTGCGTGTGTGTGTGTGTGTGTGTGTGTGTGTGTGTGTGTGTGTGTGTGTGTATAAAAAAAATATGTGTGTATCTATGTATGTATGCATGCTTTTTTCCTTCACATTTAATTCAACGATTAGTATTCTCATTTAATTTTAAAGGCTTGATAACTCGGATACCAAAAATGACTTACTTCTATATCTGCAATAATTTGGAACAAAATTACTACTGAAACAACAAACAGAAAAAGAAATTTTAAAAAACGAGCTTAAATATTGAAATATTAATAAAAGTGCGAAATGTTTTCTTTCTTTCTCTCTCTCAGAATAATAATAAGAAGAAGACTTAACAATGGTAAAAATCCTCTTAAAAAAAAAGTCTCATCAATTATTTATTTATTGTTTATTCATGTTGCATGTAAATATATTAGCGATTGATATTAGATTCAAATCCTAATTGTAGTCTCTGCAATTCTGTAATATTGCGTTGTTATGGCGTTCAGGATTTCTCATCTTCCAAAACATTTCAAGCTACTGAAACTAAATTTCTGCACAATATTTTACATAGTTTTTTCTATGTCACAAGATTAAAGAATATAACCTATAATTATTTATTTACTTTTGAGCCAGTTCAATTTTAAGAAATTTTTAAAATGTACTTTAAATCGGGATCTTTATATTTATATATATATATATATATATATATACATATATATAAATTTTCTAACAAAAAGTTTAAGAAACACTGCAAATACTATCATCACTCAGATAACTGCAGTAATTGCATACTAAAAAAAAAACGGAAATTAACACTGATTAATGTATTTTTATCAAACATTACCATTCCATTAAGCGTAAACGTGAATTTTTAATAAAATTTTAATTAAAACAGCTTACATGTTTCAAAAGTTAATAATAATTTTATTAAAATCAAAATGAACTTATAATATTTTATTTTGCCTAGATAAAATTATCATCCATTAAAATGTCACATAAAAAAACTTTATGTGTAAGCAGATATGAGAATTAATAGAATTTTTTTGTTGGCTGAAAGGTTAACCAACAATCTTCATTCCCCTTGGACAGAGGACTTTGAAAGGGGTTATAATGTGTATTCACGGTACTTCAGAAAGAAAAGGCGCAGTAAGACCTTAACACTGGACTTTAACACTTAGGCCATCTACCATGTTCAGTGTATTCCTCGGCCATAGGAACTAATATTAAAGCATATAAACAAAGAAACTGCAAAAGTTTACTACATTCGAGCTCTGTCAAACGAATCTTACTTAATAAAGAGTCCAAACAGTCTTCTTTAAGTTTATTTATAAAATTAAAGCGAATTGCAGCAACCTCAAATTTTGCTATTATCAGTTTACGAAAATTTTGATTTAAAACATGTCGAAATTGAAAACTAAACCTTAAATTTAAATTGTATTTCACAATTTTTAAACAAATTTTAGATACGCGTATAAAAGCGTTTCCCGCAATATGAAACTTTATTTAAAAAAATGAATTAAATAAGCATTCTGTAAACATTTAAACAACGATCATATATGAATTTAAAACTTATTTTTATAAGTTTTAATTTCATGAAAAAGAATCAGTATTTTAAATAAATAAATAAATTATTAATTTATCTTATCGTTAAACGAATCTATTGACGGTTTTTAAATAACATGTTTTTTAAAAATGCCGGAAATTTAAATTGCATACGTATTATTTGTGAATATTTATCGTTAACTATTAGTAAAATGAAAATGAGTTCGCCTTTCCTATTGTGACCCCAATAATCTACGTAATGTATAATTAAGAAGCATTTAAATTTGTGAATTTAAAAGTCTAATTTAAACATTAAAATATCTCGGAGAGTTCGAACAGGGTTCAAAATTAAACATTATTCAAGATTTTTAAATTCCCATGTTTCTTCCGGTTGCAGCAACGTTAAATCAAAGTTTTATATTATTTTATATACATATTTTTTAAGGTTTCGCCTTAAATTTTCATTAAGTCAATATTACTATTCTTTTTTTTTTACGTAATATATTTAATTTATGTTTGTTGCCGTCTTTAAAAATGTATATGTTGATTTAGTGTATATGGTTTAGATTTTAAGAGAATTATAAATTAGAAAAAATAAATATATTTCGAGTTTTGCATGTATTAAGATTTGAAATGATTTGGATATTAGTAAAAATCTCTCATGAGTCTTGAGACAAAGCTTCCTTTATTTCATTTCAAAATATTTATAACTAATGTAGAAGCCAAAGTGTTATTAATTGCAAGACAGTTTTTTTTTCCCTCAACTCTTTTGCAAAAGACAAATTCTGCATCAAAATAACACATTACCTATTGTATCATCAAACCGAGCCAGTTTTTGACTTATTCTAAAGAACTAAAATGCTATTCAAACAGCTCATGATTGATTTATCGAAACAACTGGTAATCAAGAGTCATAACTAGGTAATATAGCCACAGCGGGCAGAGAAGGACTTATATGTAAATTATGTCTTATGGCATGCTCAAAGACATCTATTTCCGTATACTATATGATTTGATGTTTTGTTTATAGAAGATTATAAATTTATATATTTCGATATTTACATCTAATTTATGGTAAACCAATATTTTAGTTGTTACAGCTTAACAGTGACGTAGCTAAAAGGGACTACGGAATACGGAGGCTCACTGGACATTTTTAAACTTGGATTTGGATATTTGTTACTAGGATGTCAACAATCAAACCTTTCCAAAGAGTATAAATGAATTTATACTCTTTGAAAATTAAAATAAAATGGATAAGAACATGAAATAGTTCTCTCTGCAAAATAGTTTCATACTCTTAGAACATGCAAAATTAATCGCATTCGAAAGGAAAGCATTATAAATAGAAAAGAAAAAGAATCTGAATTTTTACTTTAAAGCTTTTAAGTTGGGTTTAAAAGAATGTTTTCATGATCTTCGTGTAGTGTGCTGTAGTGAAAACTCTTATAGGAATTATTCATCTCTCTTCTGAGAGGATGAATTGTATAAATCAGTAAAGCAAATGCTAAGTAACAAGGTAATATCAACAAATGTTAGATCCTATTTTTATGGTTGAAGTATATGAAGACACTTAAATCTCCAAATCATCACTACTTGAAATGTAATTCACTTCACGTTATACGTAAAGATCATTATTTTTTATTTAGTACTAAGCGAACCTGAACCATAAATACTTCTCCTTAAATCTTTTTTTTTCTTTTTATCGGACAAAAAAGATACAAAAAAGAAGAGCACTTAACAAGTATTTAAGCTTATTTAACGGACTGCAGTAAACATTCATTTAAAATGAACGCAAACAGGGATGGGGAGGAGGGGGGGCAGAAGTAAATAAAACATGATTATGGTAAATCTAGGTTAAACTGTTCGACGCCATGTTTCTTTCAGAATATTTGAATGCACGAAATTGGGAAAAAAATAAATAGGTTTTTGCATGGTTAATCAACAAAAAGTATGGAGAGGTTTAGAAGATAAAGTGGAGCGCAATTAATTTAAATATTTAGGTTGTATTTATTCCAAATATTTTTTTCGATTTACAGGTGTGCGCAATATACAGAGTGGTTATAATTAAACTTCTCCTGTAAACAGCATTCTCCAGCTGTAATCGTCGGTGAGCAGATTACTATCAAATGTGGCATATAGACTGTACACCAGATGCGCTAAAGAGAATTTTTTAACTGATACATGTAGAATGTAATTATAGCTACAGAGCACATAGTAGTGTAGCAATAGTCATAATCGCACAGACACAAAAACAAAAAAAAAATCTGAAACACTTTCGTATTTTAAATACGCACTAAAGTGTTATATATATTAAAATTATGTTATAATTCATATATCATCCCTATTTTTCTTCCTTTTTGCAATAAGTTGCAAAGTGTGTCATCCAGTGGCGTAGCCAAAAATTTTCACGGGGGGGAGGGATTACGACTACTTCAACTCATATATACATATGGGTGTATGTGGTAAGGAAGTGAAGAATATCATTTTGCATGTCAAGAAATTCCTCATGGGGGAGGGGGTTGTGACCGCCCTAACCCCCCCCCTTGGCTACGCCACTGGTGTCATCATTCATAAGTATTTTTCCGCCTTGTTTCATAAAACACTTCTTTGGAATAGAAATCTATATTAAATTTACCTACTAAAACTATATTGCAATCTTCGCCAAAAGTATTCTAACTATACTTCAGCTTTATAAATACTGTTTGGAATGTGTCTTATAACCCATGAGTGCTGCCTTTCTTGTTCCGTGAAACACTTTCCAGAATTGAAATCTACATTAAAATCGCCTACTAAAACTGTTTTACAATCTTCGTCTGGCAGGTTTTTGATTTATTATATATATATATATATACAGGGTTTTCCTTACAGAAAAAAAGTGGGTGAGAATTTCTCACCCTTTCCCCCAAACTGAGTGATATTTTTATAAAATGGGGGAGAATTTTTTGCTAATAGATTTGGGTTGGGTAAATATCCAGTGGGTAAGGTGTTTATAAATGGGTATTTATTCCTCTGTAAGGTAAATACCCAAAATCAAGGTATTTTATGATTTTTAGTTATTTTTATTGAATGTAACTGGACCTCCAAGTCTAAATCAAGCACAAGTACATGCAATAAAAATAACCCAGTTTAAGATCCCCCCAGGGTCAGAATGTTCCCAGGAACCCCCAGGTCCCTTCTTTTTTTTCTTTTATAGACTTTATAGTTCTTGAGAATCCACTTTTACACTCTGCGTTCTTCATTATTTTTTTTCTTTCAGAAACCGATTTGTAGGGTGCGCGAATTTCTCGCAGTAATAATTTTTTAATGCGAGAAAAAAAAAAAAAATGCGAGATTCTCTCGCGTTCTCGCGCTCTAGTGAAAACACTGATATATATGTGTGTATGTATGTATAAGTTGTTAAAAGAAAGACAGAAAAATTATGGAAGTAGTCAATTTACAAAGGTTTTGAGGTATGCTTTTGGACAAATTCTACCTAATTACCTGGTCAACATACAACTTAGACAGGTAGTCAACTTATAAAGGGTTCACTCAATGTAATAAAGTCATTCCTTCTTCCTAAAGTCATTCCAAAAAGTAAATAAGTCATTCCTTCTTGGCCAATTAGGTCAACTTAGACAGGTGGTCAACTTCACAGGTTTCACTGTACTTTCAACTAACATAAGCATAAATCAGTGGCGGATTAATGCAAGTTTGTTGAGGGGGGGGGGGGGGTTAGTTAGAAGAGACTGACGTATACATCCATTTTATGGAACTAAAATAGGATCTTTTACATTAAATTATTTTTTCTACGGAGGGGGGGGGGCGGTCGCCCCTCTGCCCCCTTTAATCCGCCCTTGGCATAAATACTCCTCCCCTGTAACCTTGAGGAGGGTAGTAATCACAGAAAGAGAGATCCCCGCAAAATAGTGTCTTTTTCAATTCCCAGGAATCCATTATAACATACTGAGACCCCTGAATTTATTAATTTATTTTGCGCTTGCTTCAAATTAAAGACTGCATGCAAACATTTTTTTTCCCCTGTCGACAGGCAGAGGCGCCGACTTTGAAAAACTTTTCTGGGTGCTCGAAATAATAGTTTTTCGGAGGGGTATGGGATGATTAGACAGGTTTCTTCAGAAAAATTTCCGTAGGTGATGTTTATTTCAATAGTTTTACATTTTCTGTACACAAAACGTTTTACAAATAATAAACTAATAATTTTTGTAATTTAAAGGAATTATATTTTGAGTTAAAACACGTACTATCTGACCATCATTTTATGTTGATCAGTGACACACACGAAAGAGAAAAATTCCGATCTTATTGCAGAAATCTCATCTGGACTAAAGGGGGCCCTTTTCAATCTGTAGCCGGGGGCCCTCAAGGAGCCACCCGGAGAACTTTACCCAACCGCCCATTCAGTGGCGCAGACAGAAAATTTTCATGGGGGTGGGTGGTAGGAGGCATAGATATAATACTTCTTTGGCAGGAGGGGGGTTACGACTAATGCAACTCACATATATATATACGTGTGTGTGTGTGATAAGGTAGTGAAGGCTAAACATTTTTGTATGGCAAAAAATTCCTCATGGGAGGGTTGTGACCCCGTATCCCCCCCCTTCCTTGGCTACGCCACTGCGCCCATTAGTTCTACAAATTGCACATCTCGATAACAAATTATTTGTCTAAAATCCGGACTCCTTTCGGTTTCCTCCGACAGATGGCGGTAGAATACCACTTTTTCTCCTCATTCAACTTGCAGTTTCCTACTCTTATAATCCATCAAACTCACGCAGAAATGCTATGCAATTGCATCTAGCACTGCAACACAACACAACACAGCACTTTTAAGATTTGTTTACGCTATGATAATTTCTAAGACACGTTATTTAAATATACGTTCTGATAAAACCATTTCAACTTACTACTCTGCTCTCTTTCTCTCAATTCATCTAAAATTAAACTACTTCTACTACAATCTAACGATACGAAATTTTCTCCTCTCCTGCTATAGATCTCTCTAACCCGTCAAATTTGCATATTCTTTCGCTACACAAATTTTCTAAGTGTTCTTTCTCTCTCCGTGCACGAAGAAGATGCGTGGCGTAGTCGTTAAAAGGGGGTGGGGGGCGGATGTTGTGTAATCATATTAATTAATATGGTAATTTCTCCTTCACACGGATTTACTAAATTATATGCCCTTCTATGTTTTCATAAAAGCGATGTTAAATGTAGCATTTAAAAACTCGGTTGAAGGAGACCGATATTTTAAAAAGTAGCGTATAATGTGCATGGCGGTATGTTGTAAGTAAGTGTGTAGAGAATAATGTTTATACTTCACAGCTTTTTTTAAGAAATTACAATTTTTAATGGCTTAAAAGAGGGGGGGGGGAGAAAGTAAGAGAAGGCAAAGGGAAAAAAATGGTGCAACTTTTGAAAAATTTTTTAAAGAGTTGTTGTGTGGTGTAAGACAAAACTACACGTGACCTCTCTGCCTAAGGGGGGAATGCTTTGGCCGAAGGACTTTTTAAGAGGTCTAACGCAAGTTTTGAAAGTAATGAAATTATTTTAGGGATGCCAGGGCCCTGGTCCTAATGATCGCACGATGCCCTGGGCACATATACACAAATAGGCCAAAAAATTCAATTTAAAGCTATATACGGGGGCACAAAAATTGTGCAAGCTATACAAGGATATAAAATTTGAAAAGTGCCCTGGACACAAAAATGTTATAGTCAGGCCCTGCCAGGGACGTAGCCTGGGGTGCCTTAGGAAACTGAGCCGAGATTTTGGAGATTTTTGTTAATTGGGTGTCCATAAATCAAGCATTTTTATGAGAAATTTTGCACTTTTCCCCTTTGGGCACCCACCATTTTTTTTTTTTCCCTGTCTAAGAGACTGACCATCATTCATTCGCCACTACTAAGGCCCGAAGCCGTGCAAATTTTATATTATGGTGATACCGCAGTAGATCCATGTTGCCCCCTGTAAAGGGACAGATCAGTTAAAAGCAAAAGCCGGGAATCGAGCCCGGACGCAAGGTGTCATAGAACTGTTAGCTGCCCACTACACCACCTGTAATTCACTGTAACTGAAATGCAAGATTGGCTAAAAATAAACAATAGGGGATCCACTGGACTGGAGGGGTTAGGAGGTTTCAGCCTTCAGCACCTCTCCCTCCCTTTCGACAGGGCATTGTTTCAGGCAAGGGCGGATTAAAGGGGAGGAGAAGGGGGCGAACGCCCCCCCTCCGAGAAAAAAAAAATTAATGTAAAAGATCCTATTTTACTTCCATAAAATGGATGTATATGTCAATCTTCTAAGTAACCGCCCCACCGACAAACTAACCGCCCCCCCGACAAAGTTGCATTAATCCGCCACTGGTTTCAGGGGAGGGAAAAAGAACATTTAGCTTTATTATACATTTTATTTTAGTCAAACAGATTTTTCGTTTTTAATTAATATGAAGTAAATCTGGCACGTCGTGTATTTTAGAATACTGGAAAATACTGTATGCTCATGCATGTTCCATAACTTCTATTTCTGATGTGTATTGAGAGAGCATCAGCTTGTGGAGGAACAGTGTAAAGTTTTTTCGGGTCTCCAGTTTTTGATGTAACTCTTTTAACGGTGTAGTTCGAAAAAATCATGTGATTTTGGTACATAAGTACAAATAAACTAATTATGTCAGGCACTTCAAAATTTTGAAACTGTCTCTTTACAAGCTGTACTACATACTGAAATAAACGATAAACTTGTATCAGTTTCAAAACTTTTAGAAAAAATTCTTAAAATTCGGAAATTTTCACAAAACGCGCCATTCTTCGAAAAATCCTGCAGCTCAGATCCGTGTTAAGAATTTTTTTCTGAAAATTTCACAAAAGGCACAGCTTTTTCGCTTATTGCAGTGTGTAAAGCAGCTTATGAAGAACCACCTGGTATTTTTTGGAGACCATGGTGCTATTAGTTTATTTCAATTTGTGCACCAAGACTAAAAACAGTTTTTTTTCTTCGAAGAACAGACTTAAGAGAGGTTCAAAAGTTTCAAATTAATTAAAAAAACATTAAAAAACTAACCCATCTATCTCACAATGCTATCTTGACTGACTGGATAAGACACTGGACATAGTAATTGCTGAATTGTGAAAGTCCAGGGTTCTGGCCTACCACACGACTGTCGATGTAACAGACTGGAATTTTGGGCGGTTTTCTCCAGATGTAATGTGAATTCGCATTAGAACCCCTTAAAAAGACCTCCACCCAAGGCATCACCTCTATGCCGGATAGCTCTCGTGTAGGTTGCCTTGAACAATACGCACATACCAACACAAATACGATCTATAGATACAATGACAATTAAACCCCTTTAAGATTTGATTGCGGCAAGTTAATTCTTACCGCGGAAGATAAGTTATTTACAAGTACGTCAGATAAAACCTTTTCAGCTTACAACTCAACTCTGCTCTCTTTCTCAATTCATCTAAAATTAAACTACTACCTACAGGCAACGGTACGAATTTTCTCCTCCTGTTATGGATCTCTAACCCATCAAATTTGCATATTCTTTCGCTGCACAAATTTCTAAGTGTTCTCTCTCTACTTGGAGCAAGTTTCTCTATCCGAGTATGAAAACGCTTGGTTTGTAGTTGTTAAAGGAGAGGGGAGGGGGGGTTCAGAGTAATCATATTAATTAATATGGTAATTTCCTGCTCATGGCTTTCTAAATTATACACTCTTGTACATTTTCATAACAGCGAGGTTAAATGTAGCATTTCAAACCTCCTGCTGAAGGAGATTAATATTTTAAAAAGTAGATATTGTGCTGTTGAAGTAAGCTGTATATTATGGCTGTTGAAGTAAGTGTAAAGAGTGTTACTTTTTGAAGAAGGCCTCGAGAGGTTTAAGAATTATAGTTGCATTGTATTGATACAATTATTCATCGATTTATTACTGAAATATGAGATTTTCACTGCTGGTGCAGTTGAATGATTATCATTTTTTAAATCTTTTTATGTTTTCTTTGATAGTTACCTACTCACTATAATCTATTTATGCATTCCTTACGTATTAAGCATCATAAGTAATACACTTTATTTACGTATGCGGTTCCAAAATCTGCCCTGTGAATGTCAACAACTATAGATATACTAGCTGCGTACCCGTTCTCCGCACGGTAGGGAACAAATCTTTTTCTTACATGTATAATTCGAATTGATTCCAGTAATGTGGAATCTAAAAATAAACAAAATGATTTGACTCTTGGCGTAAAGTTACTCATTAGTTATTCGTAAAGTTAGTATAAATACTGATCTGAGAACATTGTTAATATTATGAAACAAAAAACTATGTCGGTGTCATTGGCGATCAGAAAAAGAAAAGCGTGACGGTTCCTAAAAATTTCTAACTTTCAAAATGTCTCATTTCTACATCATACTCTTTTTTATATTTAAGTTATACCATTAATACCTTAGATACCACATGATGTGAAGAACCGTTTTATTTTATAATTAAATAGTTGTGTGTACCCGCTCTTCGCAAGGCAAGAAGAGAACATTTTCCTAAAATGTGATCATAACTACTTGTGACAAAACAGAATCTCCAAGAAAAAGAAAGTTCAAGTACAGAATTTTCTGTTGAAATTACCGCGGGATATATTAACGCGACGTAGAATTATTTTGTTTAGTTAGTTTTGTTTATTTTGTTTGTTTAGTTATTTATGTTTAGTTAGCTGTAATGTAAGATGGCTGTTGAAAAACGAAAAGAAACGAATAGTTTCACGAAATATTTATTAACGCGGTATATTGTGCTTTGATCAATATTGCCCTAGCATATCTAATAACTAACACAAATTTTTCCTTTTTTTTTTTTTACTAAAGGTATATATATATATTTGCAATAGTTGTTGTCACTATCCGTTAGATAAGTCAATTTAAATATACATATAAACAATTCTTTTGTTGCAAAATGAAGTAATATATATATATTATTATAGACTGAATCAGTGGCGTAGACAGAAATTTTTCATGGGGAGGGGGGGGGGGGTTATGACTACTTCAAATGATAATACATATGTATAGATGTTTATGATAAGGGAGTGAAGAATATACATTTTGTAAGGCAAAAAATTCCTCATGGAGGGATTATGACCCCCTAACACCCTTTTAAATTTAGAGGTTTCAAATTTCATTTTAAATTGAAATTTAAAAAAAAAACTACTTTTCCCCTTATATTTCTGCTAAAATTTTCAAAAGTTTTTTTCGCTCACTTTTAATATTAATTCATTCTATAGATACTAATACCAGTTATAACTCTACAAAGTTTTGTGAAGCTATGAATCATAGAAATTTAGTTATCTTACGGATAGCTCATAAAAAATGCATTTTGAGAAAACGCAGTTTAAAGATTACCTTATTGCGATCAAATATAAAACCTTCATAAAACGTTTTTATGTGTATCTCCAGTTCTAATTCATTAATTGAATGAAATTGGGAGCAGAATGCACAGAAATAATTAAAGTTTCACATGAAATAAAAATTGGAAAATCTATTTTTTAAATCCTTAATCCTCCTATGACCCCTTAACACTTTAACGCGCAGTGTTCCCGCTCTGGAACACCAAGCTCTGACGTTTTGACTGTTGCCAGTCACGAAGAATCGATTTGATTTCTATAAAAATAGTTGCGGTTGACATAGCTCCACGAGAATCCTTTACTTTTTAGCACGTCATTTCCCGTCAAAAAAATTGTCACGATCATTTTTAACAGCACTGACATCTGCTGAAAAAGTGGAAGAATGCGAGAACAGCTGGACTGTGCGGCACAGCCAGCTGCGTCAAAAAAAACGGGTCTCTCGATCTGTGGCGCGTGATGAACGTTTCGATCGTCCGCCATCTTGCTGGTAGTTAAATCGAGCGATGGCAACTGCTGGCCTTTTTTCAGCATTGGGAAAGGGTTGCACCTCAAAGCGTTAGGTATAAAGAACAGTAAGGTATAGGGCGGAGGCGGTCGCCTTGGGGGCTAGTTACTCAATAAATTCGGGAGAGGTGGGAAGACGATGGGAACACAAACAGAAAACTACATCTCCCCCGTGTGTTTTGAATGTTTTTTTAACGGTGTTATTCGAAAAAAATCATGTGATTTTGGTACATAATTACAAATAAACTAATTATACCAGGCACATCAAAATTTTGAAACTGTCTCTTTACAAGCTGTATTACATACTGCGAAGACAGGTCAATCTGTTTCAGTTTCAAAACTTTTAGAAAAAATTCTTAAAAATCGGAAATTTTCGCAAAGCGTGTGTCACTGTTCGAAAAATCTTGCAGCTCAGATGAATGTTTAAGAATTTTTTCAGAAAATTTCGCAAAAGCCACAACTTTTTCTCTTATTGCAGTGTGTAAAACAGCTTATGAAGAACCGTCTGGAATTTTTTGGAGACCATGGTGTTATTAGTTTATTTCAATTTTTGTACCAATACTAAAAACAGAGTTCTCTTTTTTCGAAGAACAGCCTTAAACAACAAAAAAATATCAGACAGGGAGAACAAAAAACCTGAATCTTTCCCAAAACTACTGGAATTCATAGAACTTCGTTTAACCAAAAGTTAACTTCGCGTTAGCATTTGCTAGAACGAAGAGATTGGGAGGGGGGGGGGTATCCAGCCGAGAATGTGTTAATATTTACCCCCCCCTCCTCCAAAAAAGTAAAATAGAATAAATCCCTCGTTTCCTCTCCCTTTACATTCCAGGAGTTCAAATGCGAGTTTCTTTTGCAAAAGGGGAAGGAAGAATTTAGAAGGAGGACGGTGGTCTAATTCCCCACTTGAAGAGCCGGGCACCCCGTTGACAGCACCGTTAACCCGTGAACTCCGAGGTTGCCCCGCAAATAAGGGCGAAGCAGCGGGAGAGAACGGCATTTCTTCCTGCATCCTACACAAGGGGATCTACAAGTGGGAGTAGGGAACTACGCCAGGCCCGCAGAAGTGTTTTTTGTCTTGTTTTGATTTGTTTTTGCCCTGGCTGCTGAAAATTATTTGTACCACTTTGCATTGGACGCAAATGCGGGAAACTTTCGGAATTACTTATAGCAATAAAGCAATTACATATATATTGAAAATATAAAATAAATGCTGCTTACTGTAAATAATACACTCAGAAAAACAATAAATAAGGAAGCTTAGGGAAGTGGGAACAAAAAAGGACGATACAGCTATGTATGTATTGTAAAATGAAAGAAATAAATTGATAATCCCAGACACCGTAATATGATAAAGAGTAAGATTGACATTAAAATTAGCACAGACTTTAGATGAAATAAAACTAAAGAAATATCGGTAAGAAAAATAATATATATATATATATATATATATATATACACACATAATGTAATTAGCTAAACTTACAATAAATGGAGTCCAATCAATAATCAATCATCAATCATATTTTCAGCAAAATAATTTTAACCATTTCGGTTCTATAGTTACAGAGATACCCAGAGAGCGTAATGTATTAGAATTATTTTGAGTGTTCCTGTAAAGGAACTATTTGCACTACATGCATGAATTTTAGCCTATAATACTCAAGAATAGTGTAGCTTACTAACAGTGAAAAAAGTTTTGGAATCGGTTCAGTACTTACAGAGATACACATAGAGTGTAATGTAATTCTTATGAGTATCCCTGTAAAAGAACTATTTGTGATATATGCATAAAAGGTAGCCTATAACACTCAGGGTCCCACCAGTGTCTAAGAAGTTCTACTCTCAAAACTGGAAGGCTGGAGGTGCCAGGTTCAACCCCTGGTCGAGCCTGTCGACCTAGCCGCTCGCAGTTTTTCGCGGTTTTCTCCAAAACCTCGCGTAAATACGGGCTAGGATCCCTTAGAAAGTTCCCCACAGAGGAATTCCCCATATAGGCCTAGGACCCTAGTGCAGTCAATCGGTCTTAATCCACAAACAAACAAACAATAATACTTTCTTGGAATTCAAAAATTTTGCGATTTCTATCCGTTTCAAGCACCCGGGAATCCGATGCGACCCTCAAAAAAAAGTTTGTCTGTCTGTCATTCTGTCATTCTGTCTTCTGTCATTCTGTCATTCTGTCCGTGACGCTTTTTTTGTTTAAGCATCACGTAAAAACGACTGAAGCGAATGATATGAAATTGGGTGTCATGATAGGTGGTCACTCAACTTTAAAAATAGGCGTCGAATTTTTAAAAAATCTTGATTGATTTTGAGATTTTGCGAAAATCCTTTCAAACTGCGTAAATTTGTGTTCAGGCGTCACGTAAAAACGACTGAAGCGAATGATATGAAATTGGGTGTCATGATAGGTGGTCACTCAACTTAAAACATAGGCGTCGAATTTTAAAAAAATCTTGATTGGATTTTGAGATTTTGCGAAAATCCTTTCTAACTGCGTAAATTTGTGTTCAAGCATCACGTAAAAACGACTGAAGCGAATGATATGAAATTGGGTGTCATGATAGGTGCTCACTCAACTTAAAACATAGGCGTCGAATTAAAAAAAATCTTGATTAGATTTTGAGATTTTGCGAAAATCATTTCAAACTGCGTAAATTTGTGTTCGAACATCACGTAATAACTGCAAAGGTGAAAAAATGATATCTGGTGAAATGATAGGTGGTCACTCACCTTAAACTATAAGCATCTAATTAAAAAATATCGATCCGATTTCGAGATTTTGTGAAAATCGTTTAAAACTGAGTGAATCTTTGTTCCCGCATTACGTAATAACGACTAAAGCGAATGATATGAAATTGGGTCACATGATAGATGGTTGCTCAACATAAACTATAGGTGTCCAATTTTTTAAACATTTTTATTAGATTTTGAGATTTTGTGAAAATTCTCTCAAAATACGTTTATATTTCTTCAAACATCACGTAATAACGACTAATACGAATGATACGAAATTGAGTGATATGATAGGTAGTTGCTAATCTTAATTTATAGGCGTTGAATTTTTAAAATATTTTGATTACATTTTGAGATTTTGCGAAAATCGTTTTAAAATGCTGAAATTTTGTTCCAGCATCACGAAATAAAGACTGCAGGGAATGAAACGAAATTGGGTGACATGATAGGTTGTCACTCAAAATAAATTCTAGGCTTCAAATTTTTCAAAAATGTTGATTAGATTTTGAGATTTTGCGAAAATTATTTCAATATGCGTAAAAATTCGTTCGCGCATCCCATAATTACGACTAAAGCGAATGAAATGAAATGACTTAGTTACTCTCTAACCGGTAATATTTTAACAATACATAAAAATTATAACTTCGCTTTCTTTACTTTGGCAACATACTACATCCATTCTGTGTACTCCTACAATACTGACGGAAGTTCTTGCTTTTTGGATATTTGCATTCACTAACCCGTCAAGGACGGGTACTTCAGCTAGTATTCAAATATTATTAGTTCACAACAGCTTTAATCTATTGTTACAATATTTCGTAAGCTGTATATGCACCACATGTATTTTTCTATAAATAGGTTACACTCCTAAAAATTTCAACATAGGGTTACCAGGCGAAATACGCGAAAGATGAGCGATAAAATGACAAGTCAATTAATATAGTTTTAATATGGCACAATAATAAAACTAAAAAATTAGGGGGGTTCAGGGGGATCTCTCCCTGACGAGGCTCGAACAGCCGAGTTTTTATATTATTGGTAGGATTTGGAAATTTATGAAGTTTAAGAAACACATTTGGACTTTTCTTTCTAATGCTTTTTAATTTGGCGTAAAATCAACATAATTTCCATACCATTTCATGTTTTTCAAATGCATGTTTATCTGAAAATAGAATTTCAGCTTTATTTCAAAAGCATAAATCATTTTGTGCGGGCGATAAAACGGTTTTTAATTAATAATTATAAAAGTATTTAAAATTTCAACATTCTGAGCCTCAGGTGCACAGTCATGGGCTTCTATGCTCAAATTTTCAAAGCTCTGGTTTCTGTAGATTTAAAACTGTTTGATACGTTCCTAAATATATTGAAAACAATATGTTTTTTCACTTATTTTAAATTTCATTTACCAACTTCAAACTCTGATTTGGTTTTAACTTTAAGAATATTTCACTATTTTTTTTTTTTCCTTTAAGTAGTATGGAATAAGAACCCCTTCTTAAATTTCAACTTTTTTATAACATTTATAAACTGGTAAAAGAAATCTCCCACTTTTTTTACTACGTATATTACTAACCGATTTCATACTTGACATCACAAAGTGATAACTTGTTATAATTGCTGCAACTCCCACATCATGAAACTTATCGCTTTTGTGGATAGTTGACAGTGTAGCTAATTTCTTAAAAGAAATCCCCTTCAGCAAATGACTAACATTGAGTATTAAAACACCCAAAAATACCATCCATTCACACTAAAAGTTAACAGCTTAAGATTTTTTCGTTCCCCTTCTTTTCAAGTCTTAAGAACGAAGTAACATGGGCAGTTTTTCAAGCAGGGTTAAATGCCAATTTTGTGCGTTAACATCTAGACCTTTAAAAGTCAATCTGTCTCATACGTCAAGCTAACTGATCCTTCATACTAATTAGCACTTTTTTCCCTTGCTTCTCTGTATGCCTTTACTTCCTGGCAAGAAAAATCAAGCAGTTAAATATTTAAGTAAGGTTTAAAAAGTGAATAACTTCGTTAATACTTGAAAGTAAAGCAATTTAAAAGCGTACCTAAGAAATTCATTAGTAAGACGAGTTTAAAAGATAGTTGAAAATTCTTTTTCTCTTTTGTTTCTCTTGTGACTACAGTTTTTAAAAGCTTGGATTACCTGCGTGAATAATGAATTTAAACCTAATAATGTAACTGTGTAATAGGATTGTAATCTGTTTGGAATAAAAATGGGAAACCTATAGATTGGGAATAATAGTACAGTAGAGTCTCGCTTGTCCGACATAATGGGGCCGGCACGATGTCGGATAAGCGAAAATGTCGGATAATAGAGAGGGGTGCGTCAAGAAAAAGCTTCGTAAACGTCAATCTACATTGTAACTTGGAACATAATACATACATACATTATGTTATAACACAATACTATGTTGTATCATATTCATGCTCTACAAATACAAGAAAATAACGGGAAAATGAATTGAAAAAATGAACTTACAGTTACAGAGTAATCTATTGTCAGAATTTACGAGTGCCCTATGTTACACTTAAATTTCAGTCCTGTGAGGATTTAAAGAAATTTTTTATGGTAGTCTGTTTTCCCGATGAGTGCCGTTTCTTCGCTGCCAAATCCTCCCATCTTTGCAGCATCATTATGTAAATTCCTGTACCTTCTTCTTGTTGCTCAATGTATTGAATTGCAGTATCTTGAGCCTTAACTCAATTTGTCAATCATGTCTCTTCGTTCATTGATTTCTTGTATAACTGTAGACAGTAGCTTCCTACGGTAATTCTTTCTAATCGTCCGACAAATTTTATTCGACGTCGCTTTGCCCGATGTCGGATATTACGGAATGTCGGATAAGCGAGACTCTATTGTAGTTTATAAATGTTGAGAAACCTTTTTACCCAGAATCGGCAAGTCTGATTGACGAAATTTTTGCGTCACGATCTTAATGCTTTTCTGTTTGGAAATCATTCACCTTATGAACAGTTTCATTAAGAATTTAATTGCGTTAGAGATTCGGAAAATTTGAGAATGCACCTTTTGAAGTTGTACTACGAACTGTTGAACCTATAGGAGTTACAAATCACTCAGAAAAAAATGCTAAACATACGGAACTTTGCAATATTTCCCTGAACAGGTAGCTCCTTGGCCTATTTTTGAAGACTATTATGACTTATTTTTGTGTTTGTGAATTTTTTCTAAAAATTACATGAGACGTACATAGCTTAGTATTAGTTCATAATGCATTGGGTAAAGAAGCATTATTAATTTTATCGAGTGTTTAACATGATTAGTTTGAAATAGCCTTAATGCTTTTCTAAACCTGATGAAGCTAAGGTTATAATCTATGCTAGAAACCTGACTAGCCTTCGTGGATCATGTAAATTCTATGGCAGCCCCCCCCCCCGCATCTCGAAGCGATATTTGAAAACTCTAGCCTACAGCTAACAAACACACTGCAATACAGCTCTGGCACACATAACGGCGTGACAACATACATGAGAATGCAGAGTCAGACGTAATCTGTACATCCGTCACCGTCACACGAGCTTCCGCGGCGATGTCTTCAGTGTGACACTCACCAAATGCATGCCGACCTCCAATAACCCAATCGATATGCATATTAGCGTTATGAATCGTAATCTTTCCCAGAAGGGGCGCATTACTGCAATAATCAGCTCGGGACACTTGGGTGCCAAATAACTAGCTGTCTGACCAGATATATACAATGCATACGAATGAACAATTGGAAGCAGGTTGAGAATGGGAGAGGGCTGAGATAATCGTAGGAGTACACACATATATGTATATCAAGGGGGATTTTCAGGCTAGTGTAATGTCTCTGTGCCATGAATGTATGTGAAGGATGTAACTGGGCCAGTTTAAATAAAATTAAAAATAGTTTATTATAGTTATTATTACATGAATGTAGTAACACATTTTGGAATTGAAGTATGAGATAAAACTAACATTTTTGCTTCTGTAGTCTTGTTTTCAATGTAATGAAGCAAAGTTGTGTAATTACATACTGTCAGGTGTTCATGATCCTGGATGATAATTGTAGTAAAAACATCCAAAAAAAATCACTAAGTACGTTTTACATAACTATAATCTTTAATTATCGTAAATAATATTTAAATTACAAAATGCCTTATAGTCAAACAGTAATAACTTACATAGGCGAACCGACGGAGGGGACTATGGGGGGCTCAATCCCCCCCCTAAAGGTAGAAAGTTAGAAGTGAAAAGCATTAAAAATTGAAAATTGTCCCTAATGAATTAGTTTTTTTCTTTATAAAAATTGCCTCAATTGTTTTAAAGTTATTTTTAGCAAAAAAAAAAAAAAGAAAAGAAAAGAAAAAAAGTTTTTTAAATAAGTGCTTACAGTTAGTGAACGAAACACAGTTAAACTAGGTTTTAACAATACTGAAAAGATCAGATAATTATTTGACTATAACCAGTTACATGGTTTGTGCGCATGTTGTTCTATGGGCAAGTCAAGTGGTACATAATAATTTAACGTTATAAGACAGTTATAACTATAATCGAGGTCACTATAACCGAGTTCAGCAGAATTTGTAGCCCGCTAAACTAAAGTCCTGAGTGCGCCACTGAACTTATATCCATTACAAATGTATTACACTTGCAATAGTAGAAAATAAATTTAAAGTACATAATAAAAAGTATCAAGAAAAAAATCTTTCAGTAATAAAAAAAAATTATTACGTAAATTTTTACATTAAATGAATTAATTGTAATTATTGATCTAAAAAAAGTAGAGAGTTGGCAACGTGAAGAATTCCAACCCGTAGTGCACTAGTAGAAGTCCAGAGTTTAATAATCCCGCCTCCAAAGGCACAACCGAAAACGCGTGTATTTAAAATTTTGGTGGGGGAAAAAAAATGTAACGTTTGCTACGATGTTTTTTTTTTTTTTGTTGTTGTTGTTGTTTTCTCGACTGTATTGAATACTGCACCTTAGTATTTTGCACTTAGTATATTAGCATAATATTCTGCCACTTGGACCAAATATCCTCAAAATCAGTTTCCCTCAAGCCGTGGCTCCTAGTCGTCGCGATACTTCTGAACAACTAGCAACAAAGTCGTAGAACACAAATCTCGCGACAATTTGTAAGGTTGTTCAGCAACTTCTTTGCGATTTCTGAGACTGTCGTCATGCATATGTCACAAGTCCCCCTCCGCCCCCCAAAATGCAAAGCGGCTTTTCGATGTCTGCGCACGACCGGATAGGAAAAGTAGGCGACTGCCTGCACAGGCGTAACCGTACAACTACACTGTAGAAAAATTCAGGAACGTTCTTTGGAAATAGGAAAAGTTAGACGCATAAATACAATACAGAAACTTTCCTGTTTACTTTAACCAGTTCTTCTAAGTATATTACTCTCACGATTCGCTTAAGAAACACGCTGTAAAAATGACCCATCATGTAAAAAAAAATCCAGGAACGTACCTTAAAAATAACGGGCAGCTGAGGTGCGCTAGAGTTCCAAAGAACGTTACATCAAATTACCAGAACTTTACTGAACAATACAATTCAGTGGAATTTTTCTGAATTGTTCAGTAAAGTTCCTGGTATTTTCATGTATTGTTCCTTGGAATTCTAGAGCACTTAAGCTGCCCGTTATTTCCAAGTAAGTTTCTGCATTTTTTTTACAGTGTAACGAAAAAACAACATTTTTTGGTAGCTTAGTTGAGTGACATTTTTTTTTTTTTTTTTTTTTTTTTTTTTTTTGGTTTGCGGCAAAAATGCCAGGACAGTTGTGGCTCAACCCTGTAACTGGTTGCTAGGTATGTGTTCCACGACTTTGTTGCAAGACATTTGGTCAGTTACGTTGCCGCAATTATTATCTGGCGCATACAAAAACAACGTTTATGAGCTCACTTTGCTAAATGATTCTGAATCCATGTTATGTACTTCACTTTCCCTTAAAGTTTGCGGCTACACTTTTAAGACACCCTTCTGCAGAAGTTGCCATCTAAAACAATTTCAATGCAGGTGTGCAAAATTTCTACAACTTCGGCACCTTAAAAGAAGCAGCCATTCGACACTTACCGGGGAATAACGAAAATATATTTTTGCGAAACAGTTCGCTTTTATCTCGCCTAACTAATTCGGGATTCAATTAAAGAGCCAGTTTTTATCCCAAATTTAAACACTAAATCACTCTTGCGTGTGCAGAGCACAGATAATCCTTCCAGCCCAGAATAAAGAGTGTTTTCAGTTTCTCTATCCACTTAAGGATGCATTTACGGAGCCCTTTTCAATTTCTCTCCTTTTGAGTCACCTAATAACACTTGAAAACCCGGACTCAAGTTGCAGGCAGGCGTTGGTGTTTGTGTCGCAAGTGTTAGTGAAGAGCCTCCGCGCTCTTCTTTTATATTAACACCTTATTTAGGCATCGGTTTGGAGATTTTAATGCTTCAGGATAAAGTACATTTATCAGTATACTAGATGACACGCGAGCGTAAACATGTCACTTATTTTTTATTAGTTTGTTTATTTATTGAGAAAGAGGGGGGAGGTGTTATTAAATCCACGTTTTCAAAACCAGGATTTTAAATAATTGCAATTTACCTAAATTATAAATAACTCCAGTTTAAATACTTAAGGGTCCCAGAAGCACGCTTAAGTTCCAGAAATCGGTTGCACTTTTACAAATGCGTACACACATGTAAAAAAAATGTTATTAATATTGCTATTAAATAAAACTAAAGTACGTAGATACATGGGCGCACCCACATGGGGAGCTGTGGGGGTCTAAAGCTCCACCCCGCTTACAGCTAAGAAGTTAGATGTGAAACGCTTTAAAAATTGAAAATTGTCACTAATAAATTAAAATATTTTTTTATTGTCTTCAAATAATTTATAATATATATATCTATATAAATAAAATTAGACTTTTGTCTGCACATTTCTTGGAATTCAAAAATTTTGCGATATCTATCCGTTTCAAGCACCCGGGAATCCGATGCGACCCTCAAAAAAAAGTTTGTTTGTCTGTCATTCTGTCATTCTGTCCTTCTGTCATTCTGTCATTCTGTCCGTGACGCTTTTTTTGTTTAAGCATCACTTAAAAACGGCTGAAGCGAATGATATGAAATTGAGTGTCATGATAGGTGGTCACTCAACTTAAAACATAGGCGTCGAATTTTTAAAAATCTTGATTAGATTTTCAGATTTTGCGAAAATCGTTTCAAACTGCGTTAATTTGTGTTCAAGCATCACGCAAAAACGACTGAAGCGAATGATATGAAATTGGGTGTCATGATAGGTGGTCACTCAACTTAAAACATAGGCGTTCCATTTTTAAAAAAATTTGATTGGATTTTGAGATTTTGCGAAAATCCTTTCAGACTGCGTAAATTTGTGTTCAAGCATCACGTAAAAACGACTGAAGCGAATGATATGAAATTGGGTGTCATGATAAGTGGTCACTCAACTTAAAACATAGGCGTCCAATTTTTAAAAAATCCTGATTGGATTTTTAAATTTTGCGAAAATCGTTTCAAACTGCGTAAATTTGTGTTCAAGAATCACGTAAAAACGACTGAAGTGAATGATATAAAATTGAGTGACATGATAGGTGGTCACTCAACTTAAAATATAGGCGTCGAATTTTTAAAAAATCTTGATTGGATTTTGAGATTTTGCGAAAGTCCTTTCAAACTGCGTAAATTTGTGTTCAAGCATCACGTAAAAACGACTGAATCGAATGATATGAAATTGGGTGTCATGATAGGGTCATGATAGGTAGTCACTCAACTTAAAACATAGGCGTCCAATTTTTAAAAAAATCTTGATTGGATTTTGAGATTTTGCGAAAATCCTTTCAAACTGCGTAAATTTGTGTTCAAGCATCACGTAAAAACGACTGAAGCGAATGATATGAAATTGGGTGTCATGATAGGTGGTCACTCAACTTAAAACATTGTCGTCGAATTTTAAAAAAATCTTGATTAGATTTTGAAATTTTGCGAAAATCATTTCAAACTGCGTAAATTTGTGTTCGCACATCACGTAATAACTGCAAAGGTGGAAAAATGATATTTGGTGAAATGATAGGTGGTCACTCACCTTAAACTATAAGCATCTAATTAAAAAAAATCGATCAGATTTCGAGATTTCGTGAAAATCGTTTAAAACTGAGTGAATCTTTGTTCCCGCATTACGTAATAGCGACTAAAGCGAATGATATGAAATTTGGTCACACGATAGATGGTTGCTCAACATAAACTATAGGAGTCCAATTTTTTAAACATTTTTATTAGATTTTGAGATTTTGTGAAAATTCTCTCAAAATACGTTCAATGATGATTTCTTCAAACTTCACGTAATAACGACTAATACGAATGATACGAAATTTAGTGATATGATAGGTAGTTGCTAATCTTAATTTATAGGCGTTGAATTTTTAAAATATTTTGATTACATTTTGAGATTTTGCGAAAATCGTTTTAAAATGCTGAAAATTGTTCCAGCATCACGAAATAAAGACTGCAGGGAATGAAACGAATTTGGGTGACATGATAGGTTGTCACTCAACTTAAATTCTAGGCTTCCAAATTTTCAAAATGTTGATTAAATTTTGAGATTTTGCGAAAATTATTTCAGTATGTGTAAATATTCATTCGCGCATCCCATAATTACGACTAAAGCGAATCAAATGGTATTACTTAGTTACTCTCTAACCTGTAATATTTTAATAATACATAAAAATTATAACTTCGCTTTCTTTACTTTGGCAACATACTACATTCATTCTGTGTACTCCTACAATGCTGACGAAAGTTCTTGCTTTTTGGAAATTTGCATTCACTAACCCGTCGAGGACGGGTACTTCAGCTAGTATATATATATATATTTAAAGACGTTGGTTTACTTGCAGTTAGTGTATAGAATCATTAGCGTAAATTGGCATGTAACATTCGGGTGTCGAGTGTAAAATGAGCCCTATAGTAGATAATAATATTTTCAAATTGGTAATATTTGAATTTTCTTGAATTTTAGGGAGGGGAGCAATTGGCCCCTTTTGAACTAGATAAGTTACGCCTATATATGGAATGTAACTCTGTTACAATGTCACTGAAAAGATCAGATAGTTAGTTATGAGTCTATGACGAGTTACATTGATAGTGTTCCTGTGTTCTATTTGCAAGTGGTGCAAAATATTTTGGCATAAGAGTTATAATTATAATCGAGGTCCCTATAACCAAGTTCAGCAGTACTTGTACCACCCCCTCCCCAAACTAAAATCGCGCCACTGCGTAGTTACATATCACATCTGGCTGTGATATCACAGTTGTTCAGAGTTCCATCATATGAATGTGCAGTATGCGTACATGATAAATCCGTACTCTTGGCTCTAAAAATTCTCTCGATGGTTTGTTCATAGTTGTAGAGAGTGTCGATATTCAAAAGTCCACCGATATTCAAAAGTCAAAGTATTCAAAAGTCCAAATTTTTAATCAAGTGGATTAAAAATTTTATAAAGTTTTAAATTGTGTTGAGAATCTCCGGAAGATGCAACAGAAGTAGCTGTTTGCAGCACTTTCGGTGACGTGAAGTGACCTCTTCCCAAGCAGCACGACTGTTTGGCAAATGATAGGCCAGACATCGATTTGATCGGGATTTGTTCGGTCACATTATAAGAATAGCATAATAACATTGGCCCAACATCGGTTTCCGATATTAAAATTTTGTCCTCAGAACGAGACATCCTCATCTGTTTGGCGCGAGATCGCCATGTGATGCTAAATTTCCGACATCATAAGCAGATTTTGGAATTTGTTTGGGGCGATGTAGGCGATCTTTTAAAACTCGTGGGTAATCTTTCAGGGGTTGTGATTGGCCGAAATTCGCTTCGAAATTATTTAACATATGGCGCTGCGGAAGCTGGGACATTTTACTTCTTTGATGTGTTCCATGAACACACAGGCTATGGAAAAAATGGGAAAAAAATGGGTGAGAATTTTTCACCCTTTCCCCAAAACTGAGTGAGATTTTTAAAAAAATCGAAGAGAATTTTTTACTATAGATATGAGTTGGGTAAATACCCATTGGGCAGGGTCTATGAAAATGAGAACTTATTCTTGCCTCGTGTAAACATTCAAAATCAGGGTATTTATGAATTTTAGTTATTTTTATAGCATGTAACTGGTCCTCCAAATCTGTAAGTCCAGGCCTAGTTACATGCAAAAAAAAGGGATACTGCGAGAATTTTGCGTATATAACCTCTTTTGAAAAATGGAAGCATGCGCGACTGTTTTTTTTTTTTTTTTTTTAAGTGCCCAAATCTTCCGAAATCCAAGAATTTTGCGCAGAATGAAACCGATTTGTAAGGTGCGCGAATTTCTCCCAGTAAATTTTTTTAATGCGAGAAAAAAAAAAAAAAAAGCGAGATTCTCGATTTCTCTCGCTATAGTGAAAACACTGTATACAAGTAATAATTATCTTTTAAATCATACTGGGTATTAGGTACCTGCCGTAGCCAAGAGGGGTGGGGGGTCAAACCTTTCCCCCGAATTTTTTTCGTTTCTACGGTTTTGGGTACACCTGTGACGTTTTGTTACGTCGTGTTTCTCTAGCCAATTGGAATCTTTATCCCGTTGCTGTTCATAGTCCCTTTACATCGACACACGAACAATAACAAACATGCGTAAGAAAATGATTCATCCTGTTGAACTATTTTCCGTCAACCCTTGAGACTCACTCAGGTGAAATCTATCATTTTAGAGCATTGCCTAGAACTCCCGACATCACTAGAATGGAATCAAGGTTCATTCTATGCGAGCAAGCAGCACTGATCATGAAAAATGGGCTCGATTCAGAGACTCCAGAAATCTAATAACTGATGGCCCCCAATTCATCAAAACACGGTCCACTAAAAAATTAATAAGACGATTACATACAAGCTAACTCAAAAGCTCATGCCTTCTGGGATTTGAAAGGTACCCCCAGAAGGTCTCCTAAAAGAAATTGACAACCGAGCACATTTTTCAAAGCTTAAAAAACCCTTCTTTTTTGAGACAAGCACATTAACTTCGCAGAAATGCTGAGGGGCAACCACGTGACCTCTCGCGAATATCTTTCTTCGGAAAAAAAAAAAAAAAAAAAAAAAAAGAACATTCTCAGGACCATTCGAAACAAGCTGATCGTCCCTATGTCATAGAGAAACAAGAAGGAGGAATAAAAAAAAATGTTTTTGTCTAAAGAACGATATTTTATTGCACCTGACGTTCCGTGGCGTTTGGTCCGTTTGAGATTTATTACCTCAGCTAATAGCTTCCGTGTGTCATGCTGTTAGAAGATTTTTTTAAAGGGAGGAGCGAAAGGGTTTAGAAGAAAAATTAGAAAGAGGATATATATGGCATATTTATACATTGTGTTAAGGCTATCGTTTTTTTGGAAATCATGCAACTTTTGAACAGCCTTTTAAAAAATTTAATTCCTCTAGACTCGGAAAAATTTAGAATGTCTCAAAAGTTGTACTGTGAACTGTTGCAAACAATGAACCTATATAAGAGTTTCGAAACACTCAGGAAAAAATGCTAAATATAGGGCAAGTTTAACTTTATAATAGGGAAAATAAAAACTTTTGAAAATTTTCCCTTCACAGCAGTAGCGTATATAGGTTTAAATTTCGAAGGGGAGGGAGGGGGCGATTAGGTATTTTAAACCTTATTGTTCTTTTGTTTCTGTGATTGCGGCAACGCTACACGAGGGCAATCTGCAGGGGATAGGGGTTGCCTTCGTAGGAGGTCTTTCTAAGGGGTTCTAACGCCTATTCACGTTACATCTGAAGAAAACCTACCTAAACTCCAGACCGTTAGATCGACAGCCACGCGATGGGGCCCGAACCTGCGACCTTCACACTTTGGCCGTCTACCATTTTCAGTGGCATAACCACTGTACCATGACGGGTGAGGCCCAGGGGCGTAGCCAAAGGGGGGGGTTAGGGGGGATCATAACCCCCCATGAGGAATTTTTTGCCATTCAAAATGTAAATTCTTCACTCCTTTATTATACACATGTATGCATATAGGTGAGTTGCAGTAGTCGTAACCCCCCCCCCATGAAAAATTTCAGGCTACGCCCCTGGTGAGGCCTATTGTTCCTTTGTAACAATAAGGTTAATGGATGTTAATATAAATGTTTTAAATGCAATAACTTGTTAATGTTAATGGATGTGAATATAAATGTGCAATTTAAAATAAAAGATTTAAAATAGCTATTTTATAATAATTGCTTTACATTTTCGGAGGGCACCCAGGCCCCCTCGCCCCCACCACTTTATATACGCCCCTGCTTCACAGATTAATCACAGGCCAGTGGACTTCTCAAATTTTTGAAGGCGATTTTTGTGCTTTTGAGTTTCTTCTGAAAGTTGAATGAGACGTGCAACTTTACTGATAGAATTAGGCCATAGTGCACTGAGTGAAGTAATTTTTTTCAGTGTTTTACATTGTTGGTTTTTAAAGCTGTTCAAAAGCCCTGTGTCGACGACCGCTTTTCAAGAGCTTTTCAATTTTCACCAACATTCACGGTTAGAGCCCACAGCCTTTTCCGGAATCCTAGAGGGGGCCAGCTCTGATTTTTGAATTACTTTCCCTTTTGGGATCGGTCATTTTCCCGATCGCGGTCATTTTCCCTCCTGTAGAGATATGCTTAACCCTTTGAGGCGCAACCTTTTCCCAATGCTGAAAAAAGGACAGCCTTGGCCATCGCTCGACTTAACTACCAGCAAGATGGCGGACGATCGAAACGTTCATCGCGTGTCACAGATCTAGAGACCCTTTTTTGACGACAGCTCGCTGTGCCAGGGTCTCTAGATCTGTGGCACGCGATGAACGTTTCGATCGTCCGCCATCTTGCTGGCAGTGAAGTCGAGCGATGGCCAAGGCTGCCCTTTTTTCAGCATTGGGTAATCCATCCAGCTGTTCTCGCATTCTTCCATTTTTCAGCAGATGGCAGTGGTGTTAAAAATAATCGCGACCATTTTTTTACGGGGCTATGACGTGCTAAAAAGTAAAGGACTCTCGTGGAGCTATGTCACCCGCATACAATTTTTATAGAAATCAAATCTATTCTTCGTGACTGGCAACAGTCAAAACGTCAGAGTTTGGTGTTCCCAGAGCAGGAACACTGCGCGTTAAAGGGTTAAGGCGAGGTTCAGAAGAGTCCTGACTTGGTCGTGCTTAATATTCAAGCATTGAAATTTCTGCGCTTTATGGCTGTTTGGTCAGATTTCTACAGCGGGTGTGTACCTTTAGATTACGACAGATCTAGTTCCTACTCTAGCAGAAGTTGTCCATCGCACAAGGGAAGTGATTAAAATGAATGATTAAAATGATTAAAATCGACAGATGTCCCTAAAATGCACTTTGAACAATGAATGACCAAAGAGTGTAATGTATTAGAATTGTTTTTGGTGCTCTAGTAAAGGAACTATTCATGATCCATTTACCGTTTTCAATGGGGTACATTGGTGTAGTTCATAGAAATAACAAACGTAATCTCTTAGTAATCGAAGCTATGCATATTTACGACAGTTAGAGCCCGGACTGATAGACAGACCAACTGAAATCGCAAATATTTTTCAAGTGTGTCGGAAAGTGTTAAAAAAAAAATGAAAAACAGAAGAGTGATCGAACTCTTTGGAAACATTTTTCGCACTTTGATAAACTATTATTAGTTTACATTCATATCTTTTTATACACCGTGACTTATTAGTTGTGTCGTATATTAGGCTTGCTATAAGGGTTTGAGGCTCCACGGCAGATTGGACTCGGGCCCTTCGCCGCAACAGCGCCTCCCACCACACACATACCCCCCCCCCCCCCCCCAAAAAAAAATAAATAAAAAAAAAATCTTCAGACTTTCCGTTTCATGTATTTTTCAAAGAGTGTAAAATTACTTCATTTTAAATGTACCGTAGGCCACATTTACATGATAAAATTTCCATCCAATTCTTGACCTCCTAAAACCCGGGTCAGGGGGCAATTGACCCCCTCCCCCTGCCCCCCTCTCGGTGGGCCTGCTTATAACCATTTCGTTAAAGAACAAGATAGTAAAACTATGTGCTTATCACCATCTGTCCCTGTTTGTATAAGCGGAAATCAATACCACATCAGCCATTACAATGTTAAGCAATAATCATTACAATGCTAACAGCACCACCACACTCACTAATATTGTAATTCACTCCGTGAAAGAAATCTAATGAAAACAATTAGTCATATCCCGAAATACTAGGCACACTCTGCCGTTAGATACCTTCTTTTCGCCCTAATATGTCTCAATATTTTATCATAATCACCTCCCCTTTTGTATAAAAACTCTCCATGAAAAAAAATGAGGTTGTAGGTATTCACAGCTTCACTTTGTTTCGTTGTAACGCTTGCGCTAAATGGCCATTTTGTGTCGATAATTCTCTTAATGCCGAAATGCAGTGTTCATGATCTCTTCTAATGGGGCTAACACACTCGAGAGTAATGACAATGGAATAAATACGTCGACGTTTCTCTTAGACGCGAAATGCTTGTATGGAATACGAAACGCTTTTTTTTTTTTTTTTTTTTTTTTTTTTTTTTTCCTGTCTTCCTTATTTGGTGTCACGGAGAAAATTCGTCGTCGTAATACAAAAATTATTCTGTGGTAGTCATTATTGGGATGTATTACACGCATAAACGGTAATTATTTTTGTTCTTTTTTCCTGCAGATCTTGAAAATGAGCTATGATCTCTTGTGGAATATTTATTTTTGCGATACCGGGTATCGGCAGATGTGGGAGAGAAAGGCGTAAGTAATCTCTCAGGCCTGGGGCTGTCCTAGAGTGCGTAGCGCCCCCTGCAAACTTTAAAAAAAGGAACCCCCCCCTTTTATGCCCCGGATCAAGTTTTTTTCAGTTTTTGAGTAACAAATGGTGCCCCTTCGTAGATGGCTCCCCGAAAGGATGCTTATCTTGCTGATCGTGCCTGACCACCCCTGCCTCTGGCAAGAACTAATTTCTCGTTACCTTAAGAATTTTAGTGACAATAAAAAGCTGTCAAATATAATTAAAAGAAGGCCACTGAGGTATTCAAGTAGCCATTCTATCACACCTTAGCCCGACCCATGGCTGAGCGCACAGCGTTCTCAACCAGGAGACGGAAACTGCCTGGCTCAAACCCAGGTCGCGTCTGTCGACCTAAGCATTCGGAGTTTTCCGTGCTTTTCTCCGAAACTTCGCGTTAATACAGGTTAGGACTAGGCCCCTTTAGAAAGACTCCATGGAGGGCACCTCTTCCCCCCCCCGGGCCTAGATCGCTCGTGCAGATAATTGGCCGTAGTCCCTCAAATCAAATCAAATCAGTGGCATAGCCCTATGGGTGGGGTCATAACCTCCCATGAGGAATTTTTTGCTATACAAAATGTATATTCTTCACTCCCTCATACACACACGTATACATATATGTGAGCTGTAGTAGTCGTAACCCCCCCCCTCATGAAAAATTTTTGGCTACGCCACTGAATCAAATCTATTACGCCTTGGGTCGGGTTCGAGTCCCACCTAGGACTTGGGTGTTAAACTGTCCGTCCCTTCATAGGGGGTAACTCTGGCCACCCACTGGGTGTCCCATACTGAAATGACCGATAATTCGAGACTTAGTAGGGGCAAAAGGTTTGATCAACTACTGTCCTCCCATTGATAAAATAATAATAATGATAATTAAACAAAGGGTCGCTTATTTACTGCAGCTGACCCGTAAGTTATGGGTACAATTGCTGACAAACTCTCTGGAAATATATTGTCATGCTGAAAAATGCAGTGTTCATCATCGTTAAAATTTTGATGAACAACCTTCCCCTCCCCCACATTTTCTTTTTGTGTGTGGGTGTGGGTGCGTTGCAGAGATGAATTAAATTCCATTAATTTTGTAAACGATTGTTGTTTTTTCCTTAAATGTTGGTATCCATTATTGGAAAATCGATACATCCCTTTGACATTCTTCAGAATTTTGTAAAAATCAAATTTATCAGCCATGGAATTGCGATAAGAAAATTGACCGTGTATTCTTATGTTTTTTTGTGACTGTGACTGGCAAGGGAAATATTAATTGGTAATAAGTGGTTTCAGAGCAAAACCACCGGCTTTTAAGCAGTTAATAAGATTATTATGATAGTAAAATGAACATGACGACGTTCTAGCAGGGAATTAGCAATATATATATATATATTTCCACGTTCAATGTTAGTGAAGAAAAATGGGAGTTTGCAACATTTTATCCATACGAAATTTTACTCCCTTGCACGAAATATAAGGAAGTATAGTGATTGACGGAAGCTTTCTCCATGCAGATTTTGATGAAAAAAATCGATGTTGACTACGTCTAAATGTAATTAGAAGAGTGTTTGAGAGAAGTCTCAAAGTACGCACGAATATAAGCACAGTCATATCCACCACATATACAGGGTGTATCACAATTCCCTCCCGGGTTTGGAAGGCCTATAAAAAATATATATTACCAATACAGCAACAAAGTTGACTTTATTGGAGAAAGAAATGTTACAAGTTTTATTTCACAAAAGTCCAATATGTGAACCTTTCTTGACAGCGACGAATTAATGCAATTTTGTGGGGGTGGAGGAGGGCAGTTAGTTTGTCGGTGGGGGCAGTTAGTTGGAATATTGACATATACATCCATTTTATGGAAGTAAAATAGGATTTTTTACAATAATTTCTTTTTCTCAATTGGGACGGTAGACCCTCCGCCCTCATAATCCGTCCTGATGCTGCAGATATAAAGTCTGAAGTCAAATTCTTCCCGCACTCACACGCTCGTTTTAGCATGGTAACAAATGCAGTTATGATCCTTTGGCGTAAATTTCGTCTTCGGCACGAACACACGATCTTTTATGTAACCCCATAAAAAAATCGCCTGGAGTTAGGTCCGGAGCGAGACGTTGCCACGGAAGAAAACGATTGTCGTCGGCATAACCTCGTCCAATCCAACGACGAGGAAGCCCGTTATTTGTGAAACAAAACTTGCAATATTCCTGTCTTGGAGAAAACTTTACTGGAGAAAGAAACATTGCAGGTTTTGCCTTTCTTGGAGAACAAACTAATTGCTCCTCTTCTCCCCCCTACCCTCCGAAAAATTGCATTAATCCTTCGCTGTCACGAAAGGTTCACATATTGGACTGTTGTGAAATAAAAATTGTGCCATTTCTTTCTTCAATAAAGTCAACTTTGTTGCTATATATATATATATATACAGGTTGAATCTAAACTCTTGGGCAAAACTTTAAGGGGTGATACGGCACATAATAAGGAATCAGAATCACATGACAATGTGGGGTCGGCAACGTCGTCTTCATGTAGCTGTTAATAATGACTTCGGGAAAAAGTGCCGAAACAACAGTGCGCTTTCCGACCATTGTTTCGTTAGAAACCAATGTATTTTCCTCCGAAAACAGAAGACTAAAATGGATAGTTTAAAAATTCTATTTTATTTCATTTATGATATTTTCGGAGACGAGCCTATTGTTTATGAAACTTGGTTAAGAAATTAGACTGACAGGCCAATGCTTTCCCAAAAGTGATTATTACCGGGCAAGTGAAAACTGTGTTTTTCACCCCAGATTGCTATGTGATTACGATTCCTCATTGTGTGCCCTATCACCCCTTAAAGTTTTGCCCAAGAGTTTAGATTCACCCTGTATATTATAAGCCTTCCAAACCCAGGAGGGAATTGTGACACACCCTGTATAATACACTCCCGACACTGTGACGCATTACGCTAGCCTGGAAATCCTCTTTTCATGTATCTATACGTGTGTACTCTAACGATTATCTCAAGCCTCTCCCATTCTCAACCTGCTTCCAATTGTTCATTCGTATGCATTGTATATATCTGGCCAGACAGCTAGTTATTTGGCACCCGAGTGTCCCGAGCTGATTATTGCAGTAATGCGCCCCCTCTGGGAAAGATTACGATTCATAACGCTAATATGCATATCGATTGGGTTATAGGAGGTCGACATGCATTTGGTGCATGTCACGCTGAAGACATCGTCTCCGAAGCTCGTGTGACGGATGTACAGATTACGTCTGACTGTGCTTCTCATGTACGTTGTCACGCCGTGTATGTGCCCCTAGCGCGGTAATGCAGCTTTTGAAGTGAAACGTACCCAAATATCGCTTTATAATACTTTTTTTCATTCAATATGCAACGCGGTTATATCAAGTAACCATGCCGTTTCAGAAAAGATTTAACCCTTTAAAGCACAGTGTTCTCGCTCTGGGAACACCAAACTCTGACGTTTTGACTGTTGCCAGTCACGAAGAATAGATTGGATTTCTATTAAAATAGTTGCGGGTGACATAGCTCCACGAGAATCCTTTACTTTTTAAGCACGTCATTTCCTGTAAAAAAAAAAAATTGCCACGATTATTTTTAACAGCACTGATATCTGGAAAGAAGGGCAGCCGTTGCCATCGCTCGACTTAACTACCAGCAAGATGGCGGACGATCGAAACTTTCATCGCGTGCCACAGATCTAGAGACCCTTTTTTTACGACAGCTGGCTGTGCGCACGCGATGAAAGTTTCGATCGTCCGCCATCTTGCTGGTAGTTAAGTCGAGCGATGGCAACGGCTGCCCTTTTTTCAGCATTGGGAAAGGGTTGCGCCTCAAAGGGTTAAAGTGATACATTCATGCTGTACCCAGTGACGTAGCCAGAAAAAAAAAATTAAGGGGAGTTTTAGGCAATGCCGTAAGGAAAAATCTTGTGGTCCGAAAATAGTAAGCTTTAAATAGGTTGTTTTAAGGTTCATTTAAGTCCCTTATCCAGGGCCATAATTACACTGGGTCCCCAGCAGTGCGCCTGGACCCCGAGTTTAGGAAATGGCATACAAGGAAATGAAAGGAAAGTGGACAATAATTCGATTAACAGTGGTTAAAATTGGAAAAAATATTGAAGATTAGACCCCATTATTATTTGTTGCCACAGAGTTCTAATCTATTGTTAAGATTCTGTCTTTATCGAATATTTCCACTTCACGAGAGCAATTTTTATTCCATTTCATTTTTACAATAGGAAAAGGAAGTTATGCATAAAATATCTCTAAATTTCTAGCTAAAAATTAGAAAATATAACGCCCTTAACACAGCGGTTTTCAACCTTTTAAAGTCGCCCCCCCCCCCAACAATAGCTAAATTACGGTGGCGCCGCCCCCCCCCTCACATTTTTCAGCCTACATTCAGTTTTTTAATCTTTGAATTTTTAGTCGAATTTTCTTCAAAATAATGCTATCAGTAAAATTTGAATGAACATATTTAGCGAAAATGGATATATTTTTGAATAAAAATGATAATAAATAAGATGATTTTTTAAAAAAACATGCATCACTACTTGCTCTTTGGTTTTTCTCGCCCCCCCCCTACAAACGCTCTTCACCCCCCCTTGGGGGTCGCGCACCGCAGGTTGAGAAACGCTGCCTTAATATTTTGTGGGCCCGGTTTTCATTGCCAAAAATAAGGCCCTTTTTGAAAAATTTAGGGGGAGTTCTGTTCCCAAAACCACCCCCTCGTTACGCCCGTTACGCCACTACCTGTACCTGGCGGCTACGTTGTGATGATTTTTACAGGGTGTCCCAAAAAAGGTGGTAACAGGGTTTAATTCTTTATCTATTAGGGATAAGTGAGCAATGTAAATTGAAAAAAATGTTCAAGATAAGATAGGAAAAATAAATGATTTAAAAAAACATTCTTTTCGTTAATTTTAAAATGTTAAGAACTGAAAAAATTGTTGATTTAACAAAATTATGATTGGCTCTATTTAAAAAAAAAATATTTTTGTTGAACTGACAAAATTGTTGTTAATTCAACGAAATATTTTGTTAATTAAAAAAAAAATGCTAAAAACCAACAAAATTATTTCGCTGAACTAGTGCCAACCAAATTTTGTTGAATTCAACAAATAATTTTTTCCTTGCACTTTTAAATTTGTATACGTCCCCCGTACAAAAATATTTCCAGTTAGTAAAATGTGCCCCATGCACCATACTGTTCTCCACCTGATGTGGATTTTGGGAATTAATCTATTATTATTATTATTATTATTATCATTATTGAAATGAACGAAAAGTCCGATTAAATTTTTTTTTTTTGAAACATTAGTTTCATATTTATTAAAAGCACTTACTAGGATTTGCAGTCATAAAATTCGTATTTCGTTTTTAACATATTGACGATCGTTCGACGATCGTCAATATTTGACGATTCGTTTTTGACGAATTTTTGACGATTCGTTTTTAACATATTGACGCAGTTCTTGAAGATAAAATCCATATAGTTTTTGAGAACCAGTTAAAAAAAAAGATTGGTTCTTCAGTGCTTCTTTAAAAGTGCTTATGAACTGGTGCATGAAGACAGCGTTTGCTGCGATTATTTGTATGTATTTCTGCGAGTCCTTAATATGTAAGTATATTCTTCAAAACTTCCAGAATCAGTTGAAGTTTATATTGATAATTATATCATTAGAGCTATTAAATAGTTTTGTTGAATTTCTTTCTAATTTCTTTCCTATTGAAGATTTTTTCTTGGGTCTGTTTCGATTGATTCTCGTCTGTTCCACAAATTTTGTAATGTACTGATTTGTATTGACTTTTTATGACGCCCTATATTCAGGGTGCGAATTGAACATTTTCTCCAGGGGGGGGGACATTTGAAAGAAAATATTCTTCTGGAGGGGACATTTGAAAAGAAAAAAAAAAAAGGAGGGGAGGCGTAAAATGCTCCACATAATATATTTATTACATGACAAATGCCGTCGCCAATATATCTGGGAAGGGACTTAAACAAAAGTCGACCCCCCGATTTCTGTGCACATATATTCCTGACTATGTCGATTCTACGTCTACCCTCAAATTCGGCTCGCGGCGGAGCAGCACTTGTTCGTTCATTTCGCAGTCTTAATTTGTTGCAGAATGAGAAGTGGCATCAGGCATGTATATATCAATTTCAAAGGGATGTTTGTAACTTGCTCCTTTGTCTAGCAAATAAAAGAAATTCTATTTTCAATACTTAAAATCGTTAGGTACTGTTGAATTTGTAAAAACAGAAACTAATTTTAACATTTCTCCAGCAGGGGATAAATAGTATCCCTGGCAAGGATCAATTAATATTTCTCTAGCCAGGGATATAACATTCTTCAGCCAGGGACAATCCCCGGCATCCCCCCCGTCAATTCGCACCCCGCCTATATTTATAATTTTCCATTAAAAAAGATAAGTACAATTAAACATATTTTATGATAGTATGTGCAGCTGTCCTGGCAAGTATTTGAAATGAGCCGATTCGACTCATTCGCTTGAAATTGAAAGTAGTCGCTAACAGAACCATTCATATTCGTGTAATCCAGGCTGGGTTCAAAATGGTTAAAATAATTTTTGTTTGAATATATGGGTACGACATAATGCTTCGACAGTAATTACCATGGAAATTATTTTGATATATATCATCCCGTAATTACTTTAGCCTCCCACTTCCATACCGATTCCACTTTAATAGTTTATAGGAATGTGTAATGATCCGATGGCCAGAGAGCCATTAGCACTCTGGGATCCTTGCACATCACAGATTATAGCAGTGCGGCACAGAGCTCTCTAAGGGAAAAATTAACGACACCATATCTTTAAAATTATCATCGATTCCACTGCCAAAGTTTGATGTCGATTTTGCGTGATGATCGATGTTGAATTCGAAACGGCGAAATGTTATGTTACATAATGCCGCCGCTAATTCGAAAGTAAGTTATTTCTTTTTGGGCAAAACAAAGAATTTAAAACCATGCAGGCGCACCGTTTGTAAAACCCTTTCCAACACATTTGCAGTTCTTGAACATTGGATAACGGCATAACGAAAACTCAAAAACAGCGTCACTATACGGTACTGTTACGAATTTTCGGGGCAACCCGCTATTTTGGGGTTTAAAATGATTTAAAATTCGTATTCTGGGAGTCAAATAGTTAAATTTTGCTTTTTGTTCCAACAAAATCAGTCAACTAGAACGCTAGATACGGAGTTTTGGGTTTAACTATTGGTTTGTATAGCATTTTCTAAAAATCTCGAGAAATACTGGTCCTAGGCCTTCGCTATCCTCACTTTTGGGGACTTATTTTTGGTGCCAAATTTAGCGAAAATTCACAAAAAAGTCGCCAAGCGTGGCGACATTTTGGACATTTGGCGCGATTTTCCCAATGGGGCTTGTAAAGTTAGTTTTTCTGCATTAACATGCATAATAGCCTAATATTTCTCTTCTATGATGTAATCAAAAGCCCCGCTTCATGTGGAATCTTCGAGAGATACATTCTTCTAGAAGCTATTTGTAGCTTCTGCGTCACTTATAAATACAGGCATGACAGACTTCCAGTTTAGTTTGTTTGCGAGCTTCCGATGAGTAAGCTGCTTGCTCTGTGAATTGTGCGGTATTTTCGCTTGTTTATGAAGTTTTGTTTGTAAGTGCTGTGTGTAAATTCTTCATTGCTGAGTCTTGAGAGACTGTTTGCAATATCTCTCGTATATTTCCACTGAATTTTTGCCTGTGGAAGTGTTTTATTTAATGTGAGAAATACAGCATTTGTGAAAGCTTCTGTGCAAAGCAGACTTTTACAAGCACATTTCTGGCTGATTGTGCTTGTGAATTTTGTATAGCTGATTGTTCGACTAAGTTCTAGAAGCTGTGAAGTTTGTGTTCCATCCTGACAAGTGGATTCTTTTCTAGAACTTTCTACATCTACTGGACTTTAGAACGACAGACCCAGAAACTGGCAGAGTTTTCTGCAACAGTACTTCTTGAAGCTGTTCTTTTTGGTAGTCATGTAAACTTTTGAGCAGCTTGAAAATAAATTTAATCGCGCAAGAGACTTGGAAGAATTTAGAATGTCTCTTTACAAGTCTTACTGTGAACTGTTACAAACCTATAGGAATTATGGAACATTCAGGGGAAAAAATGGTAAACATACGGACTTTTGCAATATTTCCCTAAACAGGTAACTCCTCAGCTCGTTTTTTAGGGCGATTTTTTGTGATTACGAATTTTTTTCTGAAGCCTTGAATGAGACACAGACGATCTCTGACTGCCAATAGACGTTCAGAGAACGCTGAACTTTTGCGGTTGATTAACAATTTATCACTGAAATATTAACACTGATAACGCTTTATTGCACTAAATGTCGTTAAACGGCATTCGGTCGTAATACCATCATCAATCGCCGCAGTCTCTACCATAAAATTATCTGGTATTACTTGCACCCAGTAAAAATAATAAAATACGTAATGGGGGAACATTTCCTAGGATCCACTTCAACACGTTCCAGCCTACCTTCTTTAAAAATGAATCACTATCCCTCTTTTTCAAATCCGTTAATGGCATTAATTCTATATTTATTACAGATAATGATTAAAAAAAAGAAAAGTGCGCAGCTGCCAAAAATATTTTATACATATTAGCGGTTTTTCCCGGCATTCAACTCATATCCTTTTTGCTATATGCTCCACAGATAAATTTAATTGGCGACTTATCGGGCAGAGTGATTGAATTATATCACTTCACCGTACTGGGACAATTCCCATTAGTACCTCCCCGTGATTCACTCTGTACTTTCCTCTATTATCATTACTATTATTATTATTGCAAACTGTATATTCCCTAGAAAATCTAATAATAAATTGTGGCAGGGAGGTCATGAATAAATGCATCTCTGGACGCACTTGATCTATCTAAGAAAAAATAATACCAAGAAAATCCCAATCTTGAAGTTTATGAGGATAAATATATCGATATTTTTTTTACAGTCGCCAATAATATATTTCTCTTTTATTTATTTATTTTTATTCCCTTCCTTGAAGCATCTCTCGCTATTGGTGACTCAAATTTTATGGGTGCCATTCGAAAAGATGACGATCCTTATTCAATTATCGTAAAAAGAAGTCTTGGACAGATATCAAATACGGTCAGGGTTACGATTCGCTCACTTGGATGAGTCATATACTTGAAGTTTCAAATTCTAATACGTCTCAATACTATTGTATAACAGAAATTCCGCGTTAACCCTTTGAGGCGCAACCCTTTCCCAATGCTGAAAAAAGGGCAGCCGTTGCCATCGCTCGACTTAACTACCAGCAAGTTGGCGGACGATCGGAACGTTCATCGCGGGCCACAGATCGAGAGACCCTGGCTGTGCCGGCTGTGCTGGCTGGTGCCTGCACAGCTGGTGTGCTGTGCCGGCTGGTGCCAGGCCCAGCTGTGCCGGCTGTGCTGGCTGGTGCCTGCACAGCTGGTGTGCTGTGCCGGCTGGTGCCAGGCCCAGCTGTGCCGGCTGTGCCTGGCTGTGCTGGCACAGCCAGCTGTCGTCAAAAAAAGGGGTCTCTAGATCTGTGGCCCGCGATGAACGTTTCGGTCGTCCGCCATCTTGCTGGTAGTTAAGTCGAGCGATGGCAACGGCTGCCCTTTTTTCAGGATTGGGCAATCTATCCAGCTGTTCTCGCTTTCTTCCACTTTTCAGCAGACGTCAGTGCTGTTAAAAATAATCGTGACAATTTTTTTTTTACGGGAAATGACGTGCTAAAAATTAAAGGATTCTCGTGGAGCTATGTCACCCGCAACTATTTTTATAGAAATCCAATCTATTCTTCGTGACTGCCAACAGTCAAAACGTCAGAGTTTGGTGTTCCCAGAGCGGGAACACTGCGCGCTAAAGGGCTAAGGGTATTATGCCTTTTGAAAAGCGATAGGCGCCACAGGACTTTTTTGAACAGCTTCAAAAACTAATGATTCAGCTAACAAACAGTTCAGTTTTTTGAACAGCTTCAAAAACTAATGATAACAGCTTCAAACTAATGATTTTAAATACTCGAAAAAATTAATAATGCTTCTTCGCATGCGCTAGTACTAACAGTAAAGATGGATGTCTCAAGCAGCTTTCAGAAACAATTTTATATGAATTGTTTCTCCAGGAACAAAAATTGCCTTCAACAGGACGAAAAGTTATCCGTTTTCTGATATATTTTAAAATTCTGTATGTTCAACATTTTTTCCTGAGTGTTTGTTAACTCCTTTAGGTAAAATAGTTCGCGCCACAATTTGTAAAAGAGACATTCAAAAATTGTTCAATTCTGTCACAATTGAATTCTCTAAAAAGCTGTTCAAAAGTTTCATGATTTTTTGAAAGACCAGTTTTAATAAAAGAGTACAGATCTTTCTAAGAAGTAAAATGATGGCTAAACCTAAATCATGCAACCTCTATCGGTGCAATTTTATTTTATTTTTTAATGCTTAATGTGAATAGCATTTTAAAAGCATGTTAATTATTGATAGAATCATTTTGAAAATGAATACAAATTGCAAAGCACTGATTTAATAATAATGCTAATCGCGTGAGCTACTGACTGCAATGAACTAACGTCATTAGTGGTTCGTGTTAATGTACTATGATAAATTTTACTAAACCAGGTTAATTGAGAAAAAATAAGTAATAAGAACGCTTATTTCACGTGTGTTTGAATTTATTTTTAAATTAATTCAAGCTGATTTTGTTTAAAAACAAACTATGTTTCAAAACATTTTTTTCGAAAAAAAAAAATGTATTCTTTATTTCAAGTAACTAAAAAAAGAAAATAAACAAAGGGAAAAAATAATTTTGGTAGCTTTTTTGGTATTTTTTCGAAATGATATGCATTAGAAAAGCCAACTTTGTTTTATTCAAAGTTTGACGATTTAAAACTTATCATTTATTTTATTTTATTAATGACTATGTCATTTTTATCTCTCACCCCCCTTTATTGAAAAGTATCCCAAAAATGAGACATAAAATTATGCGACATAATTTTGCATATATTTAAATACTATTAGTTCACAACAGCTTTAATCTATTGTCACAATATTTTGTAAGCTGTATCATATGCATCACATGTATTTTTCTATATATAGATTGCAATCATAATAATTTCAACATAGGGTTACCAGGCGAAATACACGAAAGATGAGAGATAAAATGACATAGTCAATTAATATCGTTTTAACCCTTTGAGGCGCAACTCTTTCCCAATGCTGAAAAAAGGGCAGCACACAGCCAGCTGCGTCAAAAAAGGGTCTCTAGATCTGTGGCACGCGATGAACGTTTCCATAATCCGCCATCTTGCTGGTAGTTAATTCGAGCGATGGCAACGGCTGCCTTTTTTTTCAGCATTGGGCAATTTATCCAGCTGTTCTCGCATTCTTCCATGTTTCAGCAGATGTCAGTGCTGTTAAAAATAATCGTGACCATTTTTTTACGGGAAATGACGTGCTAAAAAGTAAAGGATTCTCGTGGAGCTATGTCACCCGCAACTATTTTTATAGAAGCCAAATCTATTCTTCGTGACTGGCAACAGTCAAAACGTCAGAGTTTGGTGTTCCCGGAGCGGGAACACTGCGCGTTAAAGGGTTAATATGGCAATAATGAAACTAAAAAAATTGGGGCGTTCAAGGGGGTCTCCCGATGACGAGGCTCGAACAGCCGAGTTATTTTATTATTTATTTATTTATTCTTTTGTACCAACAAGCCGATCGAATATACTTCAAATCCATATCGGTTGAAGATATTTATGAACGCTCTATAATATCTGAAAATTCCAGTTTCGAGTCACTTTTACTTCTCGTGAGTTACGCAAGGGCAACCAAGAATGCACGGTTTCCATTATTTTACTTCTTTTTATTTTCTGCTGTGAATAAATACGAGATTTTGGATATAGAGATTTTTGTTAACAACTTTTCAAACGCTCTAAAAATAAACGTCAAAACCTCATCACTAGTGTTTATGAACGACAAGCATGAAATTACCCTTCAGCTGTTGGAGAAACTGATGAATCGAAAGCGAACTGATGATTTATTTTCAAAAGGAAGTGGGTGAAAGATCGCTTGGTTGAGTTCCATGAATGGGTGATTTGATTTTTGCAAATACTTACATATATGGTAGCACATTCTCTTAGGATATCTTTTTTGGAAGAGGATATGGAGGATTATAAACATCTAGTAATTTTTTCCCCTTTTGTTTTCCAGTGGACCGCTCAGCTGCCGACTGAGGGCTGGAGATGTTGGTCATTTTATTATGGGGGGCAGGCCAACATTGTCCTGTGTGACTGCTCTCCTAATTCTGAATTAATTCCATATGAGAGACCCGGCACCTGGATTGACAATCCTCAGAGGTACCGTTTGAACATGGAGAGAGAGTATTGTGGCCTCGGCTGATTTTTCGTGCAACAGCTCCTTTTAACGTACACGGTCCCACAGCAGTCCAGTTGAGAGAGGTTGTCAGCGCTTCCCTTTCCGTGTTCTTATGGAAGTCAAGTTCAACCAACTGGGGCACTGCAAGCCAGTTGTGTTGTGTTAAGGCAAACTTGCACGAGGGGTATCTACCTCGGAAGGCGGTCTTTTTAAAGGGTTCTAAGTTCTAACGCGTATTCACGTTGCATCTGAAGAAAACAGCAGAAAACTCCAGACCGTTAGATCAACAGCCGCGCGATAAGGCAAAAACCTGGACCTTCACACTTCATCCATCTGACATGTTCAGTGTCTTATCCACTCACCTGTCATTGCCATCCAGATTCATGTATTAATATAAATTATGTAAGTCTGGTGTCATCTGCATCTGCATTTCGGATTTTTTTTTTTTTTAAGTTACTGTCAAAAATGATAGTAAATTACGATTTTTACTGTCTAATGGTGTTGAGAGAATGTGTCTAATGACTTTTTCAATAAATTCATTAATATTTATAGCCACGCAGGGAAGTATAGAAATTTTTTCTAGTTAAAGTATCTTAGTTCGTTCACTGCCATCCACAGAAAATTGAAAAATAAATAATAAGCACATCCGCACTAATTGACAGTCCTGGTTTAAACTCGGTTATATTTTACTTTTATCAACAATTAATGGTCAGTATTTCGTGTCGAATGGAAGGAAGTTGCCGACATACTGAATTTATATACAGGATAAAAAATTATGCCGCCTCGTGACCTGATAAGTTCATAATAGAACTTACACAGATACAACAGAACTTATGAATGCTTCATATGCCACTGAAACAAGTTTAAAAAAAAGAACTATATTATCAGAAGACCGCAAGTGATCGACTGCACTACCGCCAATGCTTTTATCTATTTATTTTCTCCTCGTACCAATTAGTGTATCCTTGAACATAGACAGATTTTTGTCACATAAGTACATATATCGCCTTATGACCGCGTTTCTTCAAACGTACATCCACACATACCCTGATTAAATTTATCAGAGGACCTTTAAAAAAATCTAACTTTAATATAAAATCAGGTTTAAAAAAAAATAATAATACTTCAGTCGTGAAAAGCAATGTGCTGTGAATGAAGGTGATGAGTGGACTTGTTTCTTTTAATAAATTGAGTGGATTTCAGGAGCACTGTGCGATAAATTTCAAACTTAATTCTGACTCTGCATCAACTCAATTTCTGCACTGTGATTTTATCATTAATTAGGTGTGGAAACTCATTCCCCCATAAGCAAGTTATCCCGAAATAAATTCCCCGCAATGCACAAAATTACGGATTATCTTCCTGTCATCATGTCCAAAAAGCAACTAAAGACATAAAAAAAAAAAAACTTGAAGTCAGAATATGTGTCTGACCTGCAGATATTTTCTTTAATGACTCCTGTTACTTTAATGCTCAAACTTTCATTTATGCTTTTGGCTGTAGTAATCATTAATGGTTTTTTAGCCAGCCTTCTGCATCCTTGATGTAAGTGCCGATTTTAAGATAATCGGAGAGCTGTAATCCTGCCGCTATGATCAACTGGCGAGACCAAAAGGTTTTGCGTACCTCACATTTAGAAAAAAACTGTGATTTTATATAAATCGAAGATGGCAAACCTAGAGACTTTATTTTCTATATCTATTGAAAAAGATTTCGAAGCCAATTAAATAAATGAACTTGGCTCTATTTTGAAACTTGTAGAAAATATTCTTAAAAATAGAAAATTTTGCAGAGTGTGTGACTCTTTGAAAAATGTTACTGAGCAATTCCATGTTTAAAAAATTTCTGAAAGTTTCATAAAACGTACGTTTTTTTTTTCATTTATTTCACTATGTAATGCAGCCAGAGGCGTAGCCACGGGGGGGGGGGGGTTAGGGGGATCAAACCCCCTCCCCCATGAGGAATTTTTTGCCATACAAAATGTATATTCTTCACTCCCTTATCACACACATGTATGCATATATGTGAGTTGCAGTAGTCGTAACCCCCCCCCCATGAAAAATTTCTGGCTACGCCCCTGAATGCAGCATATAAATGGTCATACTGAATTGTTTCTAGTCAACGATTTAATTAGTTTATTTCAATTTATGTACCAATAGATGCTATGTAAATAAGCCACATGGAAATCTGATTTTCAGATCAGATTTCCATGATCAGATTTCATTCCTTTGGCTCCTTTATTCATTGGAGCCAAAGATGAGAGTTGAACCTCTCTCATAGTATGGAAGGGCACATCCCTTTTATATCACTTCAAAATCTTTTCATATGCCAATATTTCAAAATCACAAAAAGACTTTTACTATATCCTTATACAGAGAATTGACCTCCCCCTGCTGAAATTTTTGGTCGAACTATGTACACGATAACAGTTTTCAAAGTCCAATATGTGCGGAAAAACTCTTATTTTGATTGATCTATATTAAGAGGCGCAGTACATTATTGTAAATCTAACACTATAATATTCTAATTTGTGTTCAGTGTAATTAGATACACTATAAATTAAGTAATCATTATTTATTGTTTCGTAATAAATATTTGTGAAATTGGCCTAGCTGAAAAACTATCAAAAATGATGTTGCCTCCTTGTTGCTGCAGACTCTTCAATTAGTTTCAGGCGTCAGATGTTCAGCCTCAAGTTTGGAAGGTTTTTAGAACTAGGGTTGGACGCGAGACGACTTTTTGCGAGACGAGACGTCTCGCGTCCATCCCTAGTTAGAACCTGCATAGCTATAATTTAGCATGGAACACATCTACTTAAGAATAGGAGACGGATTTCTACGTATTGATCGACATTACCAACTAATTAACCTCTTCAGGACCCTACAAAGTCTCACATCTTAAATTAGGAAGCAATTTCATAATCGTTTTGAAAAAAAAAACCTACTACACTTAAGAAACGACAAGTAAAGAGATTATTTTCAAATAACTTTTCGAATAAAAGCATACTTCTCAATCTCTGATTTAGTAGTAAAAAGTGGTTATCACCCATAAACGAAGACTGTCAAGACACTTTTAAGGCTGTTCTTCGAAGAAAAAAAACCCTGTCTTTAGTCTTGGTACACAAATTGAAATAAACTAATAGCACCTTGGTCTCCAAAAAATTCTAGATGGTACTTCATAAGCTGCTTTACATACTGCAATAAGCGAAAAAGCTGTGCTTTTCAGAAAAAAATTCTTAAACATGGATCTGAGCTGCAGGATTTTTCGAAGAGTGAGACGTTTTGTGAAAATTTCCGATTTTTAAGAATTTTTTCTAAAAGTTTTGAAACTGGTACAGGTTTATCGTTTATTTCAGTATGTAGTACAGCTTGCAAAGAGACAGTTTCAAAATTTTGAAGTGCCTGACATAATTAATTTATTTGTACTTATGTACCAAAATCACATGATTTTTTCGAACTATACCGTTAAAGATAAATGATGTCCTATACGTTCATCTCAGCTACATGAAAACGCTGAGGTCCACATATGTGGACTTCTATAACGAAGAGGTTAATGATTTATACTGCAGTCATTTTCAAGAATTGGTTTGAGAAGCACGTTGATGAATTTCTTGCTGGTTCGTCTCGTTACAAAGGTGGATGATGCTCCTCCCCTTTTAACGCACGAGCATTGAAGGGTGCATTGTTGACATGACGGTATGAGGCATCCCAGAATGCTAATTTCCAAACCACGGTATGCTGAGTTGTGCCAATCACAGAGTCAACATGCCAGACCGATTGAACGATTCACTTCAGTTCATGTAGAAAGTGATGGCAGTGAGTAGGAAACTTATTAGTATCGCCTGGTTGTCAAGTTAGTCAACAGAAGAGGAGGATGCGTACGTTATTACCTTAATGCAACAACTTAATGGAACCTAGAAAAAACAAAGCACTTTTCAAGTCTCCAGACGTCCAGACGTGGCGACAATTTCAGGATTTTCAAAATAGTACTGCAGCTGATTTCTTAACTATAAAACATGCTCAAAATCTGTTTTAAAGAAGTTTTTTAATAATAGTTTTTAAAAATATATTTATTTGTGAAATTAAGAAGTTCAGATGCAAAAGGTAAACCAATACAACGGTCTGACAATTTTGAGGAATCTGCAAATACGGTTTTGCGAAACATACTTTATAGTAAGTAGTTGACTGATAGTTTTGTATGGCCTTATGAAATTAGGCGATAAGTTAACGCAAAGGATCCGTGGTGCACTGTGTCACCAAGTACTTTCAATATCTACCTCAAAGATGTCCAAGCCAAAATATAGCATAGACTTACCATCACGTCCACACTGCCGAACAGAAAGTTCGAACACATAAATACATACCGATGGCAAACAAGGTGCGAACAGAGCTTGAAAAATTGTAATCTTTTGAAAATAAGTTAATAATGGTTAAAACCATGAATTATTTTCTAGATTCCTGTGTATATGCACACGATATATATAGGAGGGATTCGTGTGTGTGTGTGTATATATATATATATATATATATATATATATATACGATGCAGTGCTTAACCTTAAAACAATCGAATTTGAAATTTAAGAAAATTCAAGTTTAAGGTATGCACCGTGTTTGTTATTCTCAAATAAGTTAATTACCACACTCTTGCATACAATATTCTTTAAAATAAGGCTAAATTATATACAACTTGCTTCCCAATCCTTTTGTAAGGCTTTGGTCTACAACGTATCACTATGAAATTAATATAATTCAGTTGTTCGGCCATAGAAATCAACATATTGCTTTCAGATCACGTAAAAGTAACGTTTTTTGCGAACTCATTCTAGATTAAATTTCAGCCCTAACAATGAAAATGCAGCGCCCGCAGTCAGATAATGTGTTCCGAAGTGTCAGCAATAGACATTTTGAATCAAAGTGAAAGCAGTTTTCCATATTTAAAAAACAGAAAATGTAGAACAAAGACAATTCAAACAATACAATACATTCAAAGAATGGGAAGTGTGTTTTATTACAGACGCGGAGCTACGTTAAATTTAGGCAAAGATGTAACTTCGATTTCGGTTACTTTGCCAAAAGTTGCCTGCCTACAATACGTTAATTTAGCCTTTTGTAAATATTTCGAAACATACTATTAAAACTTTTTTCGGGGGAGGAAATTAAATTTTAAATTTAGCAAATAATCTCTGAATTCAGTTTAGTTATTGGCAAGATCTAAGTAATGTGTTTTACTTGTACTTTAAGCTACTGCAAAATACACACTAGTAATCTACAAGGGAAAAGAAAATGTTGAAGTGTCCCTTTAGAAAGGCCTCAAATCATCGAATTTTGCAGATAACTATGTTGCTTGTAGCATAGTTATCTTCAAAATAAATCTGGGGGCGGGGGAATCGTTCGTACTATCGAAAGTTCGCACAATAGAGTCGTAAAATCGTCTGAGGAGGTGTATTCGGGACTTCTCGCTAGTTCGTAATCACAAGCATTTCTAGAAAAGAGATTCGTAAACACGAGTGAGACTCTGATTCTAATGTTCTTTTTGCGTGTAAGTGTATCATACTTATAGACATAAATAGATACTTTACAGTTACTGATAAGAGGTAATGGGGGAAGTAAAAATATCGAACAGTTACAAAACGGCATTTTAACAGTTTCCAAAAAGATACAGGAAGTAACTGAAAATTTCAACCCTTGAATACTTATTGACAATCGTGCAATCAGATTTTCGCATGCCCAACTATGGAAAAGACATTCTTCTTTACAATCGAATTACCGAAACAATCTCGATTCAAATGAACCAAAAGAACATGATTAAGGAACAAATGATGCCTGCAAAGGGTAATATTTTTCACGTGGATCAAATTTTAATCTCACGATTTAGAGCGATCACAATGTTGAATCCGTGGTCCATCACTGATAAAAATTGCATACGGGCTCCTTAACACCTAACTTTAATCATTGAGTGAACTACACGATCTTTCACGATGCACTTCCCTGTGGAAAAGAAAAATGGTTGTTTTGCATTTTTTTATTAATGGTGTTTTGAAGGGAGCGGATTAACAGAACAAGAGTATTCCCTAATGGTCGCTAACCGCTAGCCGATGGATATCATTTTCCAAGTAGGTCCGCCTCTAGCCAGAGAAGACGAAACGACTAAACTTATGCATGCAATTTTTAAAAAAATAATAATAAAAATGGAATTACTTTTTGTTATTGTGGCTAATTCACATTTTATTATTCTTGAAAAAGATGAAAGAATTACTTAGGTCAACATAATGTATAATGTTGATGGCTGTTAACAGGAATATGGATGTTATAAAAGCAGTAAGATACGCTTTTGAAAGATTTGGAAGAAAGACGCCCCAAATACCCCCGCCCCCCCAAAAAAAAATATTTGGTTAAATATATTGTGGTTCTTGATCAATGCATATAACTTTGTGGTAATCCATGGAATCAGTTTAGAGGCCATAGTCTACTGTTCAGCTTGAAAAATTGAAGCAAATGTATGGGTCATGGCCAAACAATTTGACGGAGAGAGTTCATCGAGATTTCAGCTCTTTTAGACATTCACTTCAGTTGTTCCTAGTTTAAATTCGCCTATCATTCAAAGTACGATATTATAGCACATTATTTGGACAAACCCTAACATCCAGGGATGAATGGGAATCGAACCCAAGACCTCGGCGCACGCAGACAGGCAGCGGCAACAGTTTCAGAAATTCTCCGAGATATGAGATCCCTTCGGTCAGCCAATCAACAGTTTTGCAATGAAACCGACAACAGAAAATAGATTACTTTTAAAAATATTCAACAATTTTTAAACTATCAGAATGTTTTAAAAGCAAATTTTCATTTTATTTTTCAAATTCAAAATGCTCACTATAAGCACAAGAAGAATTTTATACTTACTTGGTTCAGAAACATACTTTACCTTCGTTAAGTTTCCAATCACCATTCGTGGTGATTAATGGCGAAATACTGCTAAATTTGGCGACAAAACTCAGATTCTAAAATTAAATTCAATTTAGTAATATCCCTTACATTTGACGAGAAAGTGCCAAATCTTAATATTATAGATGGAGGTATAGAGAAAAAAATACTCTCAAAATTTTTTTCTGGATCCAGTGGTGAAAACAGAATTTTTCGGTGGAGGGTTACCGTTTGAAAAAGCTTTTTTGAAATAATTAAAATATACAATAAAACAAAATGTTACTCTATAGTCTATAGCAATATAATTTTTTGGGGGGAGTGGATAAATTATCTATAAAAAAAAAAGCCCATTTGACCTGGAAAAAAAAAGTTCATAGTAAAGCAAAATGTGCAAGCAATTCCCTAGATTGAAAAAACGAGAGAGAGAGAAAGAAGATACAGGAAGTACCTTCTGCAAAAACTGTCAACGATATCACATTAAATCTTAAAATGGAAAATAACGGCTTAAAACAACACTGGAAATGAAGGGGGGGGGGGAAGTTAGAGAAAGACAGAGTGCTTTTTAATGCGATCAATGGAAAAGCAATATGTTGTGATCCATTATACTTCAGCCAAATGTGTACGTATTGCAAAAATGAGGAGGTTGCGTGTAACCGGGGGCATGAGCGGAGAAATAAATACAAAGAATGAAGAAAATAAAAAAGGAAAAATAAAAATTCATTTGTCTATTTTGAAACTAATTTCGCCTTCGCTGTTTTGGCAGTAAAAAATATTAGATGCGTATGGAGAGAAAAGAATCGGGTGAAAAAGCTTTGACTGCAGAGCACCAAAGACGATCTCGGTGTTGCCATTCGATAGAGAGGAAGAGCTATGAAAAATTTAATGAAATTGACACGCAATGTGTAAAACGCAAACAATTTTAAAATATTTGCCGTAGTGCTGTTCAATCCGTGCCGCGAGGAATAAATATTCCGAGGTCGTCATGTGTCAAATTTGTAAATTAACTGAATAAAAATACATTATTGACAAATCTTTTAAAGAAAAAAAATATTTTTTAAATGTGAAATTCCATTCAATGTTGGAATTTACTATACCGTGTACTATAAAAACACAAACAGATACGTTTATTGTTATTTGCATTTTGTTTAACATTTCGATTTGGCTCTGCATTTTACTCGATGTCTGTTCCCGTTTCTCACAATCTATTTATATTTACGTTATGTTCTGAAATTATACCCAGGAACACGTAAATCACGATCTTACATCATATTTATTTATTTTTCTGAACAGTTTGTTTAGTTGGCAACGCCTCAATATACATGATTGTTCTATTGGATTTTTGCAGTACTGAAAAATCATGCAAGGTATAGTTCTTGAGTAAACATATATTATCGACCCTATCGCGTCTGATTATTTTTCTAGCATATGGATTTTGCGTATGTGTGCTTCGTATTTTCGTGAAGACACAATATCCAAGTTCGGCTGCCAAAAAAATTCTTTTTGTTAAAAAACATTTTCTCCAGATACTTTCTATTCCTTTTGGGTCTACATACTATATCTAAGTTTCATGTGTCTAAGTGAACAAGAAAGTTTTCATGTAAAGCCTTAAAATATAAAAAAAGTACACAAAAATGTAAATCTCTGCATATTTTTTCAGAAATTTTATATAGTTTAAAATGTGTTAAAACTGTATTATAGGTTGTCCTACAAATATATTTGCTGAAAATATAAACACAAACAAGTCCGTACCTAGACAGGTGGTTCAGGGATCACAAGATTCATAAAGGAACTCCTCAAAATCTAAATCTGCTGCACATTTTATCCCCATAACAATCCTTTCAAAATTATTAATATTGCTGACATAGTTCACTAGAATGTTAAAAACATCTACTTACAAGCCTTCGGTATTTTAGATGAGATAATAAATATATAGTAGAGGGATTGGGGGACATTTCGCCTTTTACTTTTTGTCATTAGCCCAGCAAAATTTTTTCGTGTTTTCTTCCATTTGATAAGCAGACATGGTTACTTTCTCATTAAACATATCCAGAAAGTTTTTTTACTCCCACTTCCCAGAAGGAAACTTTGTTGTGGCGTATTGTTACGTCTGTATTTTTATCAATTAATCCAAGGGTTAATACATCATTTACTTCTGTAGATATCGGTAAATATATAAGAGCTTCTTAAAATAATTCAAGTTATTTAGCTTATTTTAAAATACTTTACTTTAAAACTTTAATTTACTCTAAAATACAGATACTGTAGTCAAATAAACATAAATGTAAAAAATATGTATAAAGATAATTGTTGGTAATAATATTATGAAACTTGACTAAATCCAGTTTTATTTTACTATTATGTGAGAATACGAGTATAATTTTGCATTATTTACATTATTGCTTTTCAGAACTGTTTGAAAATGAAGCAGGAGTAATGTAGAATCTGCAGAATATTCTAAACCTTAAAAGAAGTTACCAAGAATATTTATATTTTTTTTTCTCAAATTCTATACAAACTTAAAATGAAATTGATATTCTACATAATTTGGTTGTAGAGTTAAAATTACACTAAGAAAGTAGACTCCTTTAATAGTACACTCCTCACAGTAAGACTCCTTTAATTAATTAATTAATTAATTACAAAACTAAAATAAACGATCACCCGAAATTTAACCAAGTAAACAAAATGTCTGTTCAACCAAGCGTCATCTTTTTTAATATAAATTAAATCAATCACTTTAAACTGTCGGTTAATTCATCATTAAATTGAAAAAATTAAATGAAAATCTGTTTCAAAGAAATACTTCTGGGTTCGTTTGTATCACAGGAAAGAAAGAAAAAAATGATCGTTAAAATAACCTGTAAGTGATCAATACATTTTTCCTGAACATCGGTGTACAGCAACAGAGGAAAAAATCATCCGATCGATTCCAAACACAACGTCACTGAATAAAACTCTCATTAAATTAATGCAAAGAACATCAGGCGTATTCGAAGTTGCTGACATTAGGTAATTAGCTTTATAATATAAAATTTCGGTGTTGCTTTTAGAGCTTCTAATTAAATTATATTTGCATCTTGCCTGGTGAGTTACGTCTATAATAACATCATTAATTAGTCGCTGTTTGCCGCTACACTAACGATCATAAGCCATTATAAAATTAAAACTTGCGATTGTGCGAGAGGGAACATCGCAATAAATGTTTAACTAAAACCAGCTGAGCGGGATTATTCGCTAATTAATCTTCATACGTTAGGGCTAAATTTTGTTGCGGGATTCAAGTTTATTTACGTGGAGCTCATTGTATATTTACAAATATTTTAAAGATGTTTCGAAACGGCATCCGCTGGTTAGCAGCACTAACCTCAGGCGAGTAATATTATGTCATGTCGCGGCCAATTAGTCTTATTATTATAATTTTAACATGGCACAAGTGATATTTTAAATATGAATTTTCTGAAATAAAGCTGGGGATATTAATTGAGTTTTAGAACGACATTATGATTTACTTATTACGTAATTTATTTTTTAACATTCCAAGTGATTTTTTTTTTGTGTGTGTGTGTGTAGAGCCCGATTAAGCCAACGTGACTCCTGGGGCAGATATTTTTCATCACGGTTCCTTTCATAAATACACATTCAATTACAAAAATTGAAAAGTCTGAAGCTACAGTTAATGGTGTAGTTCGAAAGAATCATGTGATTTTGGTACACAAGTACAAATAAACTAATTATGCCAGGCACTTCGAAATTTTGAAACTGTCTCTTTACAGGCTGTACTACATACTGAAATAAAAGATAAATCTGTACCAGTTTCAAAACTTTTATAAAAAATTCTTAAAATTCGAAAATTTTCGCAAAACGTGTCACTTTTTGAAAAATCTTGCAGCTCAGATCCATGTTTAAGATTTTTTCTGAAAATTTCACAAACGCTACAGCTTTTTCGCTTATTGCAGAGTGTAAAGCAGCTTATGAAGAACCATCTGGAATTTTTGAGACCATAGTACTATTAATTTATTTCAATTTGTGTACCAAGGCAAAAAACAGAGTTTTTTTTCTTCGACACCCTTAACTTAAATTCCAGGATTTCAACTCTTGTGGATGCTAGGAACTTTTTTACAACTGAAAAGGGTCAGACCTTTGGTACCGCCCAAAAGTGGCGGCTCGTGACCTGTTTCAGTGGTGGGGCCCGTAAAAAAACAGTGCCAATTCAAATCGGGAAAATATACACATAGATAACCTATCATCCCGTGCTCACAGCGTAAGTATTTAAAATTTATCAAAATAACTATACAACTTTTCAATATTAACATAATTATGTAAAAAATAACAAAAGTTTATTACTAATCAAAAAGAAACGTTTAAATTTTATTAAATATTTATGTCCTTTATAGTTGCTTGTTCACAATTTCAAAATCAATCTTATCATATAAAATGCTTTTACACGTCGAATTCTGTAAATCAAGAAAAATAAACAGGAAAATATCGGACTGCACTACAAAAATACGGTCACGAAAATAAAAAATTATTTCCTCCTAAGCGGAAAATTGCGCCAATAGCTACCGATTGGCGAAATTTATCCGTACAGTCGTGTAGATCACCATGCGAGGGCCTGAAGACAGCACCAAATAAATCGTTTGAAAGCCAAGTTAATGCCGCACCAATACGGCTTTTGTGCTGAATGTCAAATATGTCAACCCATAAACTGTGAAAAGAAGCCAAGTTCAGCGCGCGGCAAACAAGCCCATGGCCCGTGCATGCATTGGATCTAATATTAAAATAGAGTAATATGCAGGAGCACATTTTCAATAAAGGTAAATTATTAAAAGAACTCTGTTACATAATACGAAGGTGCTTCGATTTATATGGTTAGATGGGGCCAGGCCCCTCTGAACTGCCACCCAACATGATTATACTGACGAGACATTCATTAGTTTACTCAAAATGTTTTATTAAAACCTTCTTTTCAGTATAGTTTATTAACTTTCTTAGAGAATTCTTCAATCAGAGAGAGAGCAGAATTTTTTCTAGAAACAAAACATTCCTATAAAATACAGTAGGAGCTAGGGAATGCTATCCCGATCCCGCACTAATGTTTGCGGGACTAGTCCCGCGGGATTAAAACTCTGAAATAAATTATTAAAATTTTACGTCGCTTTCCCAATCATCCATTGGCCAAAATTTTTTGCATAAGATGAACAATAAGGACCAGTAATCATGGGCGCTCATGCTTATTGACAGGGAGGGCCCATGGTCCCCACCTTCCAAATTGTTATGATTATGTACTGGTATAACGGAAAAGTGCTTCAACACTAAATATTGTATCTTTCTGGGACAGGACCCTTGACTTGTAACCCCCCCCCCCCCACACACACACACACACAAACAATCTGCCCGCCCATGCTAGGGATTTCTTTAAAAGTTCAACTTCAGTTAACCATTCAAAAATGTAAGGCTCCTTAAGTGTGTATGTCGAAGAAAAAAAAACTGTTTTTAGTCTTGGTACACATATTGAAATAAACTAATAGCACCGTGGTCTCCAAAAAATTCCAGATGGTTCTTCATAAGCTGCTTTACACACTGCAATAAGCGAAAAAGGTGTGGCTTTTGTGAAATTTTCAGAAAAAAATTCTTAAACATGGATCTGAGCTGCAAGATTTTTCGAAGAGTGACACTCTTTGCGAAAATTTCCGATTTTTAAGAATTTTTCTAAAAGTTTTGAAACTGATAGAGATTGATCGTTTATTTCAGTATGTAGTACAGCTTGTAAAGAGGCAGTTTCAAAATTTTGAAGTGCCTGGCATAATTAGTTTATTTGTACTTATGTACCAAAATCACATGATTTTTTCGAACTACACCGTTAAGGGTTTCATCCAAAAAAAGAAAGTCTTTTGTTAAGTGCCTTTGTATTCTCTATCAAAATTAGACGCCTAAATATACATGATGTTATGTCTTTTTAACATTCTTCTTTATTTAGCCGAGAAATAACTTTGTATATTATTAATATCATGACTATAATTTTCATATTTATGTAAGGTATTGTATAAAGTATCAAATTATTATTATTAAAGTTAAACTTGATGGTGCTTACAATCTTACTTTTTCCTATTTTTGTCTATTGAAATTAATTTTTAGTTTAATGAAATGTCAATCCGGTGGGATTGCATTCCACAGTCGGAGCATATCTTGATTTGAGGCCACCTTTGACAGGGTGCTGATGTCCCGTCTGCCCCTGTATTAGTCAGGCTCTATATGTGTGTGCATTCAAAAATATATTAAATGGATACTCTCAATTTAGTAAAAAAAAAAAAAAATTTCTGTGGCACAGTATGGATTCACAGTATCTTGGTAAAATTTAGAAAATAAAAGCAAGTTTTTTTTTTCCCTACAAATCTGCTCCACGATACCATTACAGATTTTTCACTGGGTACTATTAACCCTTTCAGACCCGATTAAATAATTTCTCTTTGAATTAAATAATCTCTCTCTTTTTCAATAATAGAGATTAAATTTGTAATTAAAAATATAAAATAAATATTCCGTTTATAAAAATTGGTTTCTCTTTTATATGTACAAATTAGGATATCCATCCTTTACGGCAGTGTCTGTACTTTCTGTGTCCTCAATTGCAGATGCAGGGTCTGGACTGGAAGGGTTAATAAAAAATTCTTTAATTTCCGTTCTTGATTATGTCCTTGACTGTAATGCCACTAAACTCCATTCCCGTAAGAACTCTGAAAGTGAAGCAGCATCTGGCTTGGTCAGTGCTTGGGAGGGTGAACTCTCTAGGTTGTACTGTTGTGGGACCGAGCACGCTAATGGGAGCTGGTGCAAGTAAAATACGTTGTGGCTCCAATTGTCTTCATGTTCGAAAGAGACCTCAGGGGGAGTGCCGATTTCAGGTAGTTGGTCCCTCATCTGGAATTAGTCAAAATTAGGGGCCAACAGACAGATGTGCAACCACCTCAGGGGGCAATGGCACCTATTTAAATGGATTGTGCAATCGTCTATCCATGGATAAGAGAACTATGACAGCATTCTGAGTATGAATTCTTATATTTGTTTTTAAAGAGTGAATGAGTCATTTTATTCACAAAAGCACTGATGCTCTAAGGTTTAAATAATACTCCAGAGAATATAAGTGGGTGCTTACGTACTACACCGTCGAGATAATACGTAATCTGTGCAATTATGTACTTGTAACGATAAACAATTACAATTCTCTGTTACTAGTGTTGATAACCCGTTTCATCATTAGTTGGTTACGGTTTACTGGCACCATATATTCATTATATTAACCATTTACTTATTTTAAAATGTATGATGATGTATTAAATAACACAAAAAAGGTACTTAAGCACTTTTTATGTGTGTTATTTTACACGAGTGCAAGAGTGATCAATACCTTTAAAAGGGTAAATAATTTAAGCTTTGCAAAATAACACAAATTAAACAGCAGTTTCTTTTGAGTGTTTTTTTTTTTTTTTTTGTTACCTACGACAGTGCTTGACGTCAGTTGGTGAATGAAGAGAAAAAAAAAAATTGGACACAGTGATCAGGCAATAAAGACTTTATATCAAGCTTTATATTAGCATCAAAATAGGAAAAATATCAAATGAAAGACTAGGAAATAACAAATAATCATTTTTCAGTTTTTTTTCTTATTTTTTTTTTTGACTATCCGTCTTAATATTTACAAAAACACACAGCTGCTTCCTTCACAAAAAACCAAGTGCTCGTTGAAATATCACTGTCAACAGTAACTGTTCACAATAACAAGTGGATGCAAGATTTTTGTCACATTGTGCAGAAAATGGATTAGCAATGGGACGCCACTGTGAAACGTCGGAAGTTCTTAAAACACTAACGTGCCACCTGTAACGTCAGGCCTCCTCAGAATTCAACTGTCAATAAGAATCTCCCCCCCCCCTCCAAAAAAAATCGTTTCACAAAAACGTAAATTGTGATTTAGTCAGCTTTTAAAATCCTATTCACTAATTTTCTTAGTTAGTGTAGTATTTTCAATTACTCCATATTTTATAAAGCGAATTACTATTTTACAAACTTAATAAAAAGGTGTGGATCAGAAGCCGATTCTTGACATATCCATGAAAGAAGAAATACCTTTACCAAAGTAGGTTTAATGAACGGAATTCAGCCGAATAAAATATTAATGGCCATATGGAATTTTATAATATATGCTTTTGTAGGCCTTGTAAATTGCATACAGGAAGAAAAAGTAACATGTATTACAATTCGATTGTAATAAACTAAAGCAATTTAAAGCAAAATTTTTAAATCCAACCATAAAATATTTACGCTCTTTAGAAACTTTATTCATCCCAAAAGACCAAGAATTTTTTTTATAAAGTAGCTATTTCGACCGGATACTATATCAAAAATAAATCCTTTGAAATTAATTATACTAAGCATTACTAAGCATTATATATACTAAGCATTAATTATACTGATTATTTTCCTCGTATTATTTAGCTTTATATAACTTTGTCCAAATTTAACTATTCAGTTTTTGCTCCTTTATCAAACTAAAATCTTTTCAATTCCATTTTGTTCAACTGCTGATTTATCAACGTTTAACAGTGGCATAGAAAGCAAAAATTCTGTACAACTGAAATGAACACAAAAATAAGTACTTGTCCGAAAAGGACACGTCCAATAATTTACAAAATAATTTTAAAAATAATTACAGAAATAATTTACAGAAATAGTCCTTTTCTATAGTTTATCCACGTGCAATCAGCTTATAGTGCGAAAAGGCAGTGTCTCGTACTTAACCAATTATATACAACTACAAAGCTCGGTAGGACGTCACAGATGATTTTTTTTTTCTTGCAGGTTGGTCTATAAATTAACAGCATACAATTCATTCATGCGTCAAAAAATGTTCAGGAGTCATGATTTCCATCAGTTATATCTTGTAAATTATTCCAAATTCATAATTTAGTAGGCTTGGATGCATCAATTCGCACATTCTTGAAGAAATTTCCATGTACACACTACCTGTTAAAGAATAAAAAGAATACATAAGTATATACTTATCTATAACATATATGCAATAACAATACGCTCACAAACAAATGCAAACAAAATTTTAAAAAGCGGAAAAATTTACTTTAAAAAAATTTCTGAACAAGGCTATGAAAGCGAAAATTTGATATACGAGTTTGAACCAAATTCGACGAAGTGACTTAATGTTTTTGGAACAAAAATCAAGGCTCTGTCATTTATACTTATGTGCACATCTTTTTCCATATAAAAAATAGTTCTTATATATAAAATGCACATAGTAAATATATCCATGAATATTGTTTAAATAATAAAAATAAGTAAAGATAATTAAATAAAACGGATATGTATTATGTTACTTCGATAAAAGTTTGTGACGTTTCTTTGACTAATGGCAACTAGTGTCGCAAAGCCCAAGGCTTACCAAAAAGTTTCAAAATGTATGGGGTTTAATAGAGATCGAGAAATTTCAAAATGAAAATCTCAGAAACTTTACCGACTAAGGAGAGGCTGGAGAGAACATAAGCATAACCATAAAAATTTGTTCAGCTTTTGAAAAAAAATGAGCATGGTAGGATTACTTTAAATATTACACTAACTCATACAACTTTAACAGTTATTTACACAACGCAATAGAAAATCTTGAGAAAAATCTTGTAGAAGCAACTCCAGTAATCCCAGGAAAATTAAAATATTTGTTAACATAAATGTAGAACGGAATAGATGATATTGATTTATGAAATAGAAATGTTTAGCAAAAATCACTAAACACACAAAATATTGTAATTGTTTTGTAAAGGAAAAAATATTATTAACAATTTTACAAAAGTCATTTAAAATGGTCTTTTCAGAGAAATGGGACAGTGCTTTTCCGGATGTCATTCATGAAAAGCTCATGCGTTCACGAAGTTCTTCTGAACACAGATTGGAAGAAAACCCATAGACAGCCAGAACTGTTAAGACTGACCCATTACAATAGTCATGCATAGGCATCTTTTAGCGTGTGCATTAGGAATCAAATATTAAGCATTAAATAAAAAAATATTAATATTATTTTAGTATTAATAGTAACGTTAAACTAAAGAAATTAGCCTCATAACCATAGTTCAAGCAGCGACACAATAATTAAAATTTCAATCATAACTATACGATAAAACATAGTGCAAGTAACTCGATTATAAATTCAATTGTTTGCTTGTGTTGGGTTATAGCAAAGCTACGCAATGGGAGTGCCTTGATCGGAGGACTTTTTAAAGGTTTCTAACCCTTACTCACTTTACAGCTGTAGAAAACCTACCAAAACTCCAGACCGTTAGCTCGACAGCCGCGCGATATAAGCTAGGCCACAACGTTGAATCTTAACACTTCGGCCGTTTACCATTTCGAGTGTCTTATCCACTCTGTCACGGTGGGGCACGATTATAAATATAAAACTGAATTTTACACATAGAATTAATATAATGTGCAACTCTTTTATTCTTCAAGATATATACATTTAGCAAAAATTATTAAATACGACAAGGTTTTAAATAACCTTGTTTGAAATAAGCCGCTAAACAATTCGTTCGTAAAACTTTCATATCATTTTATTCCATGTCATTACTGAACAAGGAGGGAGAAAAAATACAAAAACTTTTAAAAGCACATGTAATTAGCTGCTTTATTAATCCGAGAAAAAAATTGTTAATTATAGCTTATTCAAACAAACCACCTCCACTTGTATCGAGTTAATTAAAAAGTAATTATATTTTTTGCTAATTAAAAGCAAACATTAATCCGTAACGCTCACAGATAGTGTTTTTTAATTCCCTTCATACACAATAGCCCGGCGAAAATTTTACAAAGAAAAAAAAATTAACTATAAAAGAATTTAATATGGTTTAGCTATTGGTAATCAACAAGTAACCTACAATGGTTTTAAATTACAATTTGTACTATAAAAAAATATTTAATTTTTTTTTTCGGGCGACATAATTAACATAACATTTTTAAAAAATGTTTTTTATAATGTAAGTGTAAATTATGTTCACATGTAGGAATCTATTTTTATTTAAATACACACTGTCGACATATCCTGCGGATTCCTTTATATACGCATCCTTTATACAAAGTATATTACAGTGCCTACTTTATATACGAATGGATTCCTATTTAAATATATCGATAACATATCCCGTGGATTCCGAAAAATTGCCATCCAGGTAGTGTAGTGGCTAACTAACCATTCTATCACGTCCTGCGTACGGGTTCAATTCCCTGCTTCAGCGTGGGGGCTAACTCATCAGTCCCTTCATAGGGGGTAGTGTTGGCCGCCAATTGGTTGCCCCCGTAATAGAATGGCCAATACCTTCGGGCCGTTGTAGTGGCGAATTCCTAATAGGCAAGAGTTCAATCGTTATTAAAAAACTGAACAATTTTAGTATGTTCAATAACCATTCAAACATTAAAGAGATACATAGGGTAAGTAACTTTTGCCAAACTTCACGGCTTTAAAGTAAATAAATCAGGAATTTAAACATTACAACCAATGTTACGGTAAAAATCTATCCATTGATCGATCAGAACTGTCAAAGACTATAATTTTTCAGGCAAAAATTAACGACCTCAATTCAGATAATTTCTAAATGTTACAAAGATGCATTGAATAATAGTAATAAACTGATCGAATTTACGTGTAAATTTACATAAATTCAAACTGAATTCGGCGTAGGACGACAAAGTTTGGCTCATTATGGATTCCACAGTTCGTGAGATTGAAGAATTGAATGCACGCCGTGATGGTTGATATTACGTGAACGAAGTGAATGTCATTTAATTTTGAAATGGTTAGCGAATAGGACGGTCGATACAGTGATTTTAAGATTGTCGTTTTTTCAATGAAAAAACAATCAAATCTAAATACAAGGGTAAACAAATTGGGAGAAAAAAAAATCAAAAATTGCAAAGAATAGCCTTATAGAAAAAATGATTTTTAAATTACAGCGAAAGATTTGAAAAGGTCACTTTCATTTCCGAAATTGAAAGAATCCGATCAATTTTCTTTAACCATCGCGTGGGAGAAAAAATAACGTAATTTGTTCATCATTTTTACTTGAAGGCATAAAGTTTCCTGAACAAGTAAAGAAATACATCCCCCGCACATCAGCAGTCTCCTAAAATTTTTATTTAAAGCGTTTTACTTTAACCAAAAACGTTTTTCTGTTAATCAAAACTATATTTTTTAATGAAAAAAATCAAACTTGCTCTCATAATGGAACAAATTACTTTTTATACCATACCAGTTTTTTTAATATACAATTAAAAAAAAAACCTTCAAATTTTCAAAGCTACAAAATACAACAAAACACTTAAGAAGCGATAGAGCCACAAAAAATGTAAACTCTAACTGGTATACTGATATTTTAAAATTGGAATTTTGAAAAACAAAAACCGGATTTTTTTTTCTTTGGTTCGCCCAAATCATAACAACCCTTAATACAATAGCTAGTTACACAGATACATACAGATCAGATCAGATCAGATCAAAAGGACTAAGCGAGGTTAGAACCAGCAGTTTTGCACATCAAGAGCCACTGAACTAACTATTCAGCTACAACCGCATAAACGACAGTAAATGCGAAGGATTATTTAAGCATTGCAATCTCTTGCCAAAAAAATGTGAATAACATAATATTTTGATCTCACAAAAATGATCTCTTCCTAAAAATTAAAAATATGTACATCAATTTCCACAACTCACTAAAGCGAAAATAAAAGCAAACTACACTTCATAAAAAAATCAAGGAGTAATTAATATTGACAAAGAAATCACGGATTACAAAATGCCTCTTCTAGCTTTGGAGGTAAACAAAATAACACAACTTCAAGCACTTCGGACAAGGCGCAGCCTGTTCAGTTCACAACGTAAACACGATTTAGCTATTTACCGATTATTGCAGCAAAGTTTGCCTACAGTATTTGAGCATATGTCAAGCATTAATTTGACAGTGAGTACACAGGCTGTAATCTTTTACAATAGATTTCATAAATTATTTTCAAAGTTGTACCGGCTGCACACGCAAGGATGTACAACCAAATGTTTTAAATGGGCTTCGCTTGCTGAGTTCTTCGTACTGTCAGTTTCGTTTCGCACGTAATTCGCACCAATTTACCAATTAGTTGCCGAGGCGAACGAAGCTGCAGCAAACTGACGTGACTAATTTTTCTTGGTAGCGAGAAAAATCAATGCGGTCAAGGCAAGACATTTCTGTCGATATAGAAGAACTAAATTTTAAGATATATGTTTTAGCAGATGGCCCCCACATTCGATTACCGTCCCTGGACCCAGGATAAGATATCGGGCCCCATTTCCCCCCCCTCCCCTCCCCTCCAGCCGTGTGCTGCGTTAAAATTGCACTGTTATTTCTTATTCATGCACTTTATAGAATACCGTTTAACCTGTAAATACAGCAAATAATTATGGTAACTGTTTTATAAGTCAAAACTAAACTTTATTTATAAAATTATGTTACTTCAAAATCACAAGAGTTAAGTATCATATGAATGCTTTCAGTTAGAGCTAAATTTGATGAGCTAAATTTTAGGATTACTAGTAATGGCTACATTTGACTTCTTATTTAAAAGAAAATAAAATTTCTATCCAGTTACCCCCCCCCTGAATCCCAGACCCTGGTGCAACTGTCCCTCCGGTCTCTCGGAGGAAGCAGATGAAGATAATACAAACACAAGTTCACACAATGACAATTTTACTAAACTTTTATGATGCACGGTTATCATAGATGTGTTATCTTAAATTTTAAGCTGCAATTACTTGTAGGCTCCAAAAATTTCGTTGGATAAAAAAATATATTCAACATATTTTTTCTAGTTTGTATTTTATAGTAATTAAAACTTGAAACTGCGTACGACTAGACTCGGGGCCCCCCTTAAGGCCGGGCCCTGGACCCAGGGGTCCACCGAGCAACCTTTGTGAGGTCCATGGTTTAGCGACAATAATATCCGTTTAAGCTGTTCTTCGGAAATGGTAGTTTAAAACATTTCAACAAAACAATATGCGCCACAAAACTTTTGAGACATTTTATCAACACGAAATTCTACAGCTAATTAGCCTTTTGTGGAAGTTTAATAACTGCCATAGGTTTATCGTTTGCCAATGTGTACAGTACATTTCACAAATAGGCATTTTTACAGTGTATTTCCAAAAATCATGTGATTTCGGAGCATAAATAAAAAAATAAAAACAGATGCGAAGTACTAATTTTTAGAATCTTTTTACAAGCTGTAAGTGCTATACGCTGAATTTAGCGATAAACATGTATTGATTACGAAAATTTTAGAAAAATTGAAAGCAGAAAAAAAAATTGTCTGCTTCGAAAATTTTTACTGTGCAATTTTATGTATAAGAATTGTTTCTGAAAGTTTAATAAAAGAATTGTTTTCACTTATTCAGTGTCATGCAGCTTATAAAGAACCATAGCGAATTTTTTCTAGTACTAGGAGTAATTAGTTTATTTTAATTTTTGTAGCAAGACCTCGAGGCAGATATTGTTTTTGCGACATAACTCTAAAAATTTGTCAAATCTCTGACGCTATTTGTTTATATTAAATTATCGAAGCACAAATCGCACGATTTTTCAAGCTAGTTAATGTATAATCTTCTAGGTTTTTTTTATCTGAGTTCTGTATGCTTGTAAGAAAGAGCATGCATAAAATTTAAAGGATGTTCAATCTTTCATGTTTGTGTTACTTCTCTGCTTTTGTAATACGTTGTGGGTCAATGTTGTTAAAGTTACACTGATGAGAAATATCCCATGAAAGTTGATCATAACAAAAAAACTGAGCGTATAACTACAATTTTATTTAATACCAACATTAGTTTTTCATCAAAATTACATTAAAGACTACTCTTTGAAAGGAAGGAAGGAAGAAAGAAAAAAAAAAAAAAAAAAAAAACGAATTTCACCAATTCCAATGACAGAGAAATACCACACAAAAAAAAAAAAAAAATGTCCGCCGAGTTACTTTTTCAAAAAGGAATTACTAGACTTTCAAAAGAAAAAGGGGAAAAAAAAACTTTTAGCAAAGTAAGTTACCTTGAAAACATGTCTAAGAATTATACGTTTAAACCAGAAAAAGAAAGCTTGTCCTCTAAAAAGTAAAATGGTTGGACGTAAGATTTTAATCACGGGAGCCGGAAGCTTGATTTGCAAATTTATTTGAGAGGTAAATTGTCGAAGAGAAGCAAAGTTTAGCAACGAATTCTCATACACTGAATCATTTTTGGAATAAAAAACTTGTCAAGTAAATGTCGCATTGTATTCAGTGGAATGAGACTAATGGTGATCACATTGAAATCGTGCTCTAAAACATTGCAAAACACTTTGACATTTTCTTAATGGAACAATATAAACCGTAAATGAATACATTTACTTATTTGTAATTAATTTTTGAAAAATGTAGTCCTACTTTTCGGAGAGATTCACAATGCTTTGATAGATAAAGTTCGAAAAAATATTTTTCATCATGCACAAGTTGGGTACATATCCTGCAAACAAAATATTGCAAATAATTAAAACTTTGCAAAATAACACACATGAGGTACTTTTGAGACCGACAAATTTTAGTTTTTTTTTCCTTCTGATAAAGCCCCAACATGGCCGAGTGGATAAGGCACTCAAAATGACGGCTGAAGTGTGAAGGTCCCGTGCTTGGGCCCCATCGTGCAATTATTGATCTAAGGGTCTGGAGTTTTGGTCTGTTTTCTCCACATGTAACGTGAATACGCTTTAGAACCCCTTAGTCCGCTAACTAACCCCCCCCCCCCATCCTAGGCAGACACCCCACGTGCAGGTTTGCCCGAATACACACAATAATTAGTCCGATATATATCTTTTAAATGTGTTATTTTACATGGTCTGACAAGTAGCGTTTATGAGTGTTATTTTACAGTCTGACAAGTACCTTTTATGCGTGTTATTTTACAGTCTGAGAGGTACCTTTTATGTGTGTTATTTTACAGTCTGACAAGTACCTTTTATTTGTGTTATTTTACAGTCTGAGAGGTACCTTTTATGTGTGTTATTTTACAGTCTGACAAGTACCTTTTATTTGTGTTATTTTACAGTCTGAGAGGTACCTTTTATGTGTGTTATTTTACAGTCTGACAGGTACCTTTTATGTGTGTTATTTTACATAGTCTGACAGGTACCTTTTATGTGTGTTATTTTACATATTCTGACAGGTACATTTTATGTGTGTTATTTTAAATAGCCTGACAAGTACCTTTTTATGTGCGTTTATTTTACAAAGTTTTAATTATTCTATTTTTTTAAACACTCGTTTCTTTTTAATATGTTTGTTATTTAAACAAAACAGTTAGAAAGTATTTCATAATTGATACGTTTGGCATAATTTTTCTTTCTTATTTAACTTAATGTACATGATAGTATTATTTGAAAAACGTTTAATAATGCGCTTGGAAGATCAGCTATTTCTGTTTCCGAAATATACATAAAGGTACTTTCTTTCCTCTCTCTTTCAGGGGGAGGGAATAAAATAAAATAAATCAGATTTTACTGATCCAAACAGAAACAAATTACAGAAAAGAAGTTTCGCTCAGCGGGGCTGACTTGTTTTCAAGATGAATAACTACACTTTTATTTTGTAAAGGAAAAGAAAATCCAAAACTTTCGGTGAAGTAAGTTACCCGAAAACATATTCAAGATTTATACATACTATACAAGAAGAAACGCAATACTGAAAAAAAAAGTATATATTTGAGGTATAGAAATAAGATTATTAATCGCATGAAGGGAGAAGAAAAAAGGGGGGTGGGGTGGAATTTGACTCAAAAATATGCTTGAAAGATAAATTGCAAGAGTGGAAGAACAAAGTTTATGCCACGAATTCGTTCGAAGCAGAACCATATTCAAATACTGCTCTGATTAATGTTTCAAATAAAACCCTGTGTAAAGTTCGAGGTATTGGATGTCATGATAAATGTCATGCAGTGGTTGTGAACTTTTAATATATCATAACCTCGGAAAATTATAGTTAAGTTTGTGTAACTTTTATGTTTAAAAAAAATTAAAATTCCGTGCAAAATGTAACGGATAATTTACATATAAATGTCGCGTATCCCAGTGGTGGATGAGCATTTAATTAATCAAGATGCATTCTTGAGTATTTTATTTACAGTAGCAAAGTATCTACATTATATACAAGAAGAGATTTCATACAAATGGATTGCATTAATATCTTAAAGTGCGAGAAGAGCCAGTACCGCACCGAGTTCAGGAATTCTACAATGAGTAGTTCAGAAACATCCCGCTAGGGGATAACACCACCCTCTAATCACCAATCTGACCAGAAATTAATATCAAGACCCTAATTTGCTATAACGTAGACAAAGGCGGAGTTCACTGGCGAGACACCGAGAGATTGACAAGCTGTGGCAGCACGTGCAGAAAATGAATATCTTAACCAGATGCCTATCAATTAGTTTAAAGAGGCCAACTATAGTTTATATGTCATATATATATTCGAAAGTCTAGTAAAATTCATTATCTGTCAAACTAAATTAACTGCCTAGTTTATCGCAAAAATATAAGGGCTAAATAGATGCCGTAAATTTAAGAACAGAGGGCATGAAAACACGCTTAGAAGTGTTACAAAATATCTCCGATTTATCAGGTGAGATTAATGAGCAATATTAACAAGATACGTTTTAGGACATGCATTAAGAGAAAAAATTAACCTCCCTCCCAATTTACAAGCTAGATACTTTACGAATAATGTGTGCAATTGTTTATAAAATGTAACCCAAATGATATTTGAAATGACACTTTCAATTCCTTTAGCAACACTTTTTTTGGTGACAGATGAGTTGATAGCGCTTTGGGTATTGCAAAAGGAGCCCTTTCCCCAAACGTTTCGGTACGCGTTTTTGAATTTAAACTTAAACAGCTGGGAAATTATGACTTCCAAATAATATATCTGTATATATATCGCCATAAATGAACTTAATACGCTTAAGAGTATTACAATATTTTGCTTATTTATTTAATGTATTTTTTAATTCCAAACTGAACACTGTGCACAAATACACATCAGAAATATGACGACAATGATTCTCAGCCCTGTTAACCGTAGAAGGTCGAATATTAACCGTCTTTAAAACAAGTTTAACAATTTCCAATGATAACATTATAGATTCAGTATTTATTTTATTTTAAAAAACCGCAGTTATACTTAAATGTAGCGCAAGACTTTGAAAAAGAAACATTTAGCGATTTTTTGTATACTCCAATTACCGCAAGGTTAAAAACTTGTAAAATTACAAGCATAAAAAATACTTATATATTTTCTACAATAGGATATGCAATAAAGCTCTTTCTTATGTGTGTTTTCACAAAGTTGCTGATGAATTTTACCTTACACCATTTTTTTGTTCAGTACTCATGAATACTCATCCAAAAACTCTTCACAACTGGGCCAGTGCAATCAGTCAGCACAACTTACGTCCAAAAACCACGTTTTAAAATTACATTTAGCTGTGTATCTTGTAGTAACTGTTGGTGCCTATATACATAACAGCTCTAACAAATCAATGGGAGCAGTGTGTTCTACCCGTAGAGTTGAATTGCAGCTCTAAATCATAAATCAGTGGTGTATCACATGAGGGTGGGCATACTGAATCATGGAAAGGGTCCAATTAACGTAATGTGTTGCAATACGTCATACTTCACTTTGATTTTGCACACACACACATTAATCGGACATAAGCGATGAAATTACAAAACCTAGTAGTCCCCTGCGACTCATTAATCTACGGAAGGGAAAGAGAGATACATTTGTATAATTTTTAAAAGATGTTTTACATTATAGTAATTCGTTAGAGTAATTTCACGCTAATGCTCTAGCTCTTGGTTTTTAGTGAAAATACTACTCTACTAATATTATAAATGCGTTAGTGAGTTTGTATGCTTTGATGGTCGGACGGGTTCAGATGACATTTGGAATAAACAGCTTATATTAGGGGTGGTGAACACTTTGCATACAGATCGCCGATCTCATTTTTTGAGAAATTCTACTCACTTCATGCTTTAATTATGAGCGGAAAAACTCAAGGTCAGGAGTCTGGCGTATTTTAAATCCTTTTAATCAAATACAAAATTAATTTGAGGCTGATTTAAATTAACTAAACTGTATGTTTATGTATATAAACGTTTTTACAAATGAATTTTTGTGCCTTTCATGCGCTAATTCCGTCCCTGACAAGAAATTTCCCGATGTTTGTAATGGCGAGCAAGCTAAACTTTCAACACAAAACACTTTAGGGGAAAACCGATGAAATTATCGAAAGTTCCGAAGCGGTTACAAACGAGTCGGTTCGAGATCTGTTTTTAAAATGATTGTTTCAGAGAAAAGTAAAAACTCAATAGACACAAATTGTATCCTTTTTTCAAAAAATGTCAGAAAGCATTCAATAAAGTACTATTTTCTCTTTAGATAAGTTTTAAATTTAATTTTAAATAAGGAATATGTGTCAGACTTGTTTATATTACGGCAGACTTGGTTATATAGCAATTATAGTATAATAGTAAATAAAACCCTTCAGAGCGGCCAAATATTCTAGGTACGGTGGGGTGGCGGCTCAGAGAGGTTTCGTTTCACTGAATATCTAATTATTTTGCCGGCTCAAAAAGTTTCATATTTACGATCTACGACAAAACCTAATCTGTTTCACGAAGCAAACAGAACTCAGCCGCGCTCCACTTCAAAATAGTAGTTCGTTCTCCTAAAATATTTATTTAACAATTCCTGCTCTCGGCTATCTCTAATATTGTTCGAATGAGAACTTCGAATTAATGTGATTAAGAGGCTTATAAAGTTTGTCGGCGACCGGCTGTTCGAACGCAATTCACCCAATTTGGAAAAGCGAACTGGATATATACTCGCATAAATCCTTGAAAAGGAGACAGCTCACGAGCAGAAAAACACTGCAAGAATTAAAACGACGGAAATGCAGTACATGCATTAATTAATTTCCGCTATGTTCAAACAAGTTTTAAGTTGAAAACTGAAATTACTTTATTTTTTTTCACATCGAAGGTTATAAATACCGATTACGATGTTTTGCGATAGTAAACAGTACAATATTTTACGTATATAATGTCTCATGGATTTCATGATCCATGTCTCATGGATATAACGATCGAAAACCTCTTCAGTCAATTAGAATGTTCCTCACCACACGATAAATAGAAATAAAAGTGTAGAATTAGAATCTAATCTACCCAAACGCAGTCCAATAAGTATAATAGAAATTTTTATGGATGCTACTAAGTGTAGACACTTTGAAAACAGTCCTTTAATACAACTAAAATTCTTATACCAATTTATAGTTGGAAATCTACGTATTAGTTTCGGTATACAGTCTTAGCCAATTCTTGAGATGTTTTGTCGTAAGTGGTTTTTGATATTATAGATTCAATTATATTGATTGCTTCACTTTACAGGAGAGATGGCGGCGAGACGAGACAGATGTTTTTATCATTCGAAGGGATGGATGCGAGACGAGGCGAGAGAGACTTGCAGCTTTTGTGCGAGACGAAACAGACGTTTTTACCATTGGCATATAGAGAAGTTTGTGAGACGAGACGAAACTTTGTTTAATCTCGCAAAACAGCTGCAGACTAATGTTTCGTCTCGCGTCCATCCCTATTTACAAGAATAAAACTTTTGAAAAAAAAAAAAAAAAAAAACATTAAAGTCAATGTACGTACGAATAAACTATTTATGTCTAAAAATTAAGAGATGCAATAGTAGTCTACTATACTAAAAATTGCACTGATAACTTATTTCTAAGTTTAAAAAAAAAAAAAAAAAAAAAAAAATGAAACCCTAATCATGTGACATTAGTGGGTGTTCATTAAAAAATTACGTATTTCTCACTTATGTATTTCTCTTGATCAGAATTACACGATTTGTTATTAAAACTTAATTGGTTACAAATTAATAATAATCAACAAGTAATTAAGATTAATTATATACAAGTACTTAAATTGCGGATATCAAAAATGAATGTCCCACCATTTTTTTTTCCTAAGGTCTATACCACTGGTGCGAAGGAGGGGAGTTGAATGAATTTCTTAAGCATTTAACAATAAAACCGAAGGTTGAATTAGTTGGAGATGTTGAGAAGGAGGAATCCTTGATAACATACAAGCTTCGACATTTGTTGAGCCCTTTAGGTACTTTATTTCATAGATCGCAAAATCCGTCAAGAATTATAAATCAACATCAAATGAATATTATTATAAATATATCAATCGTATTACCGATAAAAAATGAGAAAATTCTGGCAGAAGTGTTAAATTTTTAGCTCCTGTAGATACTTTTTCTAAAAAAAGTCCAGGTTAACCTCGGAAAAGTTTCATTCCTGGACAGAAGCATTGATGGCTGAGAGATTATTGCTCAGTTTCCGCTCACATTGAGTTGTTTCAAACTGTTGGACCCGGTTTAATTAGCAATCATATGTACACAATGACCATTGTATTACAAACAACAAAATCGATGCAGATAAGGAAATGATGCATAATTATTAAGAGGCTCTAACTATTGATATACAGCAGGGTTGGAAAAAACGGTTTATTTGACGATAAAAACAGTTTTTTTTTGGTTTAAACCAGGTTTTTTTTAATTTAAAAAAAAATCCTTTTATAATTACCTGTTACATACTTATAAAATTATTTGTAAAATGTTCACATAACAATTAATATTCCTTCTGAAAGCGATCAAAACAAAGTAAATAATCAATTGTTGCAATACTTATGTGGATATTAAAATCATTCAATTTTAACATTTTATTTAGAGATATATACTAAATATAAAAAATAGTAATCCAATATTAATTGTTTACTATATTTTACATGGAATCTTACACTTAGATTCATCAGTAATAATGGTGATAAGTTGTTCAAAATGATGTTTAAACATAAGTTGTTAAAAACACAAAACCCCTATTTTAGAAACAATTTAAAATGCAGCCTATAATTTAAGTTTAATTAATAATTTTTAATAATGATAAAACAATAAGGTATCTATTTGATTGATGTAAAAACTTATTGTTGATACTTATAAGAATAGTTTAAAAAGATATCGGAACGTATTCTATCTGTAGTATTCGGAATTTTAAATTATTCCGTTAAAAATCCAATTTTTTTTGTTTTTTGTTTTTTGAGGAAAAAAACCATTTGATTTAAACCATGCCAACCCTGATATATAGTGCTAAAAAAAATGTTTTTTCAGAAATAATGGTTTGATTTGCTTATTTCACATACACTTTTCTGAACCCATCAACAATAATTTTTTTATAAGGCTTGGCAATGTTTACAGAAACCCGAATACGATATTCCATATCAAATATCAGATTCCAACCCAGTTTAAAGCCAAACACGAGGTTCTAATCGGTACAATTCCTAAATATTTCCGGAAATGGTATGCATATACTGGATACAGCCATAGACATTCTGACACAGAAACTGATAAACATCTGTCCATAAAACGGAATTTCGAATTCTCCGCTCACTAGCATAATTCGGCAAACATATGCGATAAATACATGGTAAATAAGCGCAAGTATACTAGGAATACTCGCTCTGCTAATGTAATGTGTTTTACATCACCCATTCCATATAGCTTTGGTCGAATTGGTTAGTGTTGTTACAGGGCTAACAGATGTGACGTTAGAGACTGACTGTTGAAATGAATGCATTCTGATAAGTTCGGCTGGATTAACTTCAAAAATATCCACCTGATCTGATTTAAGAAATATGCCATCTTATTCAGTGTCTATGTAAGACGGTTGTTGACAAGTAGCAACCCATCAACGACATCAAGATTAAAAGTACAGTCGGACCTCGTTATTCCGACACCCGATTTATCACCCGTCAACCCGGTTATCACGACAGTTTATTCAAGTTCCGATTTTGTGCATATGCAACTCCAGTTATAACGACACTTTTTTGTGGTCCCTCGAATGTCCGGGTAATAAGGTTCGACTGTAATTCCAAAAGCAAAATTAATCTTATGCAATGCGGTAGAGAAAAAAAAAGTTGAATAAAGGAATTTTTTAAAAAATGCAAGGTGACTCGCCCGACTCTTTCTCAAAAAAAAAAAAAAAACTTATTTAATTTTATTTCTCTACCGAAATTTTTATTTGGCGTTCGTGCGTGTAGTAACTAATAAATTGATCTGATATTATAATTTCCTTTTTGAACCAAATGTGCAGTAAAAAGTAGTACTACTACTTAAATATGTAGTCTGATAGTACATAATATATCCTAAAGAACTCGCTGACCAATGCCCGAAAGGATCAGACACACTGGTAGAGGGCGGAAGTGCGAAGGTACAGTGTTTTGGCCATCTGCGTGGCTGACGATCTAGAAGTTTTAGACAGTTTTCTCTAGATGTAACGTCCATGCTCGTTAGAGCGCTTTAAAAAGGTCCTTCACCCAAGGCATCCCCCTCTTAGGCAGACAGCCTTCTTGCAGCTTTGACTCGACCAAAAACCAACTAAGAAACGCAGTCTCTATCATGTTTTCTAAATGTACTTTTAACCCTTTGAGGCGCAACCCTTTCTCAATGCTGAAAAAAGGGCTGCCGCTGCCATCGCTCGACTTCACTACCAGCAAGATGGCGGACGATCGAAACGTTCATCGCGTGCCACAGATCTAGACACTTTTTTGACGCAGCTGGCTGTGCGGCACAGCCAGCTGTCGTCAAAAAAGGGTCGCGATGAACGTTTCGATCGTCCGCCATCTTGCTGATAGTGAAGTCGAGCGATGGCAACGGCTGCCCTTTCTTCAGCATTGGGCAATATATCGAGCTGTTCTCGCATTCTTCCATTTTTCAGCAGATGTCAGCGCTGTTAAAAATAATTGTGACCAATTTTTTTACGGGAAATGGCGTGCTAAAAAGTAAGGATTCTCGTGGAGCTATTCAAAACCACTCTAACCGGACAGATCAATATTTTCAGGTGGAAAAATTCAGAAATGAATCCAATACGATGATATCAGAATTTTTTTGTTAGTTTTATTTATTCATTTCATGGAGAATTGTTTTTCTTTCTTCTCTCGAAATAAATCCGTTATGTAAATTCTTAACCCTTTAACGCGCAGTGTTCCCACTCTGGGAACACCAAACTCTGACGTTTTAACTGTTGCCAGTCACGAAGAATAGATTTGATTTCTTTAAAAATAGTTGTGGGTGCCATAGCTCCACGAGAATCCTTACTTTTTAGCACGCCATTTCCCGTAAAAAAATTGGTCACAATTATTTTTAACAGCGCTGACATCTGCTGAAAAATGGAAGAATGCGAGAACAGCTCGATATATTGCCCAATGCTGAAGAAAGGGCAGCCGTTGCCATCGCTCGACTTCACTACCAGCAAGATGGCGGACGATCGAAACGTTCATCGCGACCCTTTTTTGACGACAGCTGGCTGTGCCGCACAGCCAGCTGCGTCAAAAAAGTGTCTAGATCTGTGGCACGCGATGAACGTTTCGATCGTCCGCCATCTTGCTGGTAGTGAAGTCGAGCGATGGCAACGGCTGCCCTTTCTTCAGCATTGGGCAATCTATCCGGCTGTTCTCGCATTCTTCCGTTTTTCAGCATATGGCAGTGCTGTTAAATATAATCGTGACCATTTTTTACGGGAAATGACGTGATAAAAGTAAAGGATTCTCGTGGAGCTATGTCACCCGCAACTATTTTTATAGAAATCAAATCTATTCTTCGTGACTGGCAACAGTCAAAACGTCAGAGTTTGGCGTTCCCAGAGCGAGAACACTGCGCCTCAAAGGGTTAAAAGCAGAATCGCAAAGATAAATCTGTTGTTTAATTTTATGTGCGTTTACTTATTTGCAAGAATTATGGGGTTCAAATTTTCTGAGAAAATAGTCAAAACGCATCACATACACTAAATCGTAGTGCCACTCGCATAATACTACATAAACTTGCACAGAAGAAAGCAAGCGTTGAAAATGTGAACATCAAAAATAATTTTCAAACGCAACACCGTCAGGGGAAAAATTCCGGCAAATAAATTTCATTGAACATTCATTATCACGTTCTTGAAACATTAAATCGTGAAATATGGTCGCTCCGTCGGACTTTTAACACGCATTAAAACCATAAAAATATGTATGCATAATTAGATTAATGCTTGAAAATAGCTGACAAATATGTATTACGTATTCAACGAAGCGATAATTAACGTACCATTAACTGCAAATCACTATTTTTAAGACTCAGCCGCCAGATTTAAGAACACGTCGACAAAATTGCTCCAAGAAAGAAGCATAGAAATTTTAAACGCCGTGTCCGTTTAAAAAAAAGTGCAACATAAATAAAAGTCATTAAATTTCAATTATATGCGTATTAGAAATCTAATTAAACGCGTTTTTTGATACTTACAAATTATTTTTTTAATAATAAGGGAAAAATTTCAGAAGAGTTGATAGAACATTTTTACAGATTAAAATTGAAAATGAAGCACTTTTCGATAATTATCCATTGATTATGTAAATTATCCAAAACTAGGTTTTTTTGCCTTTTCTTTTGGTACGAAGTTTAAGAAATTCTCAATCTTAATTTTATGAGAATAGCAAAGGTTAGCCTTGCGTGATTCTGTACATAGGTTTGACATTATATAGTTCGCTAATTTTCCTAAGTCTTTTTTTTTTTTTTTTGTGCTCTTTCAATTAACCCATATACAATGTCAATAAATTTAATGATTATTAACATGCGTTGTATCAAGGTTGATTAAGAAGAAAACTCTAGTCAAATTTTTTCAGCTATGTGCTAAAAGGTAAAAGACAGAAAAATGCAAAACTTTTTCTTTATTTCAATCCAAGCCCGAATTTTTTAAGAAATGAAAGCCTATCGAACGACGTACCTGGCAAATTTAATTTCATTTTCTGACGAAAAGCAGCTCGGGACGTCAGGACTGGATATTAGTTTTCTAGAAGTTTTATTGGCAGTTTGTCGGGTTGAAAACCACCTGGAAGACATTTGCAGATGTCACGGTGATTTCGCGGTTTTTTCTTCCCCTCCCCGGGGATTGGGAGGGACAATTTGTTTTTTTACACTTCTGACTATCTAGCTTATTTTTCTGACCATTTGCAAGCCTGTAACATGCAATTATTGTAAAATTAATCTTAAATTACTATAGCTTAACCCTTCAGTGTCCGATGTGCCACATGTGGCGAGTTTTGCGAAATATCTGGAATTTTCAAACTAAAAGTTTTGTAACGTTTCTCCGCATTAGATAACAGTGCCACCTCACTGTCTATTACATTATTTTCTACTAACTTTTCCAACATGCATTTTAAAGAAGAAAAATCGTGCATTGGAGGATTAAAATCCTCCATTGTAGAATGTTTAAAAAAAGAATTTAAACATAGTCACAGGGATCGAACCAGAATAGGCGATGAACGTTTTATAAAAGAACAAGAATTACTCTTTATACCTCTCTAGAAATACAATAAAATCTACCCCCTCTCCCCCCCCCTTTTTTTTACCAAGGTACTGGAGATCACATTTGTAATTCTTGTTTAAAATGAAAATGTATTATTATTGAACTTTTACTATTGAACAATTTTATTTATTAATCTGAAATATTCGTAAATGCAGAGTTCGCCGTAAGGAGATTTTTGTTAAGTGAAAATTTTATAAAAGTAAAAGCTGCAGTTTTAAAAAATTACTTAAAAAAAAACTTTATCAGCAAATGTTGTCATGTGCTTCTAAATTCTTATTTTTTAACAGATGCATAAATATGTAAATCTCTGGTTTCACTGTTGTTGCTAATTAAGTTGTGGTCGCGGATTAGGGCTGATTGACTGCACTATTGTCCTAGTCCTATGGAGGGGAATGCCCTCCGTGGAGTGCTTTGTAAGGGATCCTAGCCCGTATTTCCGCGAAGTTTTGGAGAACCGGGCGCAACCGGGGTTTGAACCTGGCATCTCCCGCCTTCCAGTTTCAAAAGCAGAACCTCTCAGCCACTGGTGAGGCTTTGTGGCCAATTAAGATTTATAATGATGTAAAAATACGTTTACGGTATAAGATACATATCTAAATTGCCCAGATGCCAAGTTATTTATATCCATTTACCTTCGGGAAAAGTGGATTTGTTAAAAGAAAATGGAATAACGGCAAATTTAACAGATTAGTTTTGAAAAACTCGTTAAAAGCACAAGGCAATGATGCTTACTTGCTTTTTTAAAACAGATTGTATCAATAAATGAGTAATTTTCGTGTTTTAACCATTGCAATTTCAAATCGGATTTAGCGTGATTTAAAAAATAGCGTTTACGGTAAAAAGATGGATATCTAAACTGTCCAAATGCCAAGTTATTTATATCCATTCATCTTTTGAATCGAGATTCGGGAACACATTCGCCTGCCTCTCTTTCCCAAATAGTTACCTCCCAAATAGAAACGTACGAGTAAAAAAGAAAAAAAAACTTCTTTCCAGTAATGCAATTTACAGTGTAACTACTAAAAGCAATTTCTGTATCCTATCCGAAATAGAATTTTTTTTTTTTTTTTTTTTTTTTTTTTTCCCCAGAGCGGCGAAATATTTTTGCAGGTGTATGTATACTTATTTTAAAGGTCAAACTGATAATTCTACAAATTTTTATCTCGGTAGCAGCAAAGAATTTGCGCTCAAGGGTATCGAAATGGAGTAATGTTCGTTGGGAAAAAATGTTTATTACCTGAAAATATATTAAACATCGAAAATTTTTTTATAGGAACTTAGGACGAATGTTTTATACCATTGTCTCCCAAACTTTTAAGCTTGCGGACCAGCGAGAATAGGTAAAATAATCTGTTTGAAATAGTTCATCGAAGTTTATAGGAATAATCTTACGCTCTTATAAATGTAGTTACTCGAAGAGACAAATAGAATTTTACTGCAATATATGGGAACGAACACAAAGATCTAGAGGTTAATGAGAATCGAACCTCAGAGGGGATTAGCGGAAAAACTCGCAGGCACCGGTCCCCAAAGGAAAATTATTAAATAGGTATTTCGTTTATTAAACCATATTTTATAAAATTTAAATTTGGGGTGACATTTTCTGGGTATTTTTAAATAAATTTCCCCCCCCCCAACCGATGCTGCTTTAAAAGCACCAGTAGTTGGAAAATACACTTTTATACAGTTGGACAGTTTGTATTAATAATACGAATATATATTTTCTCTTTTACACTTTAACGCGAGCATTTTTACAAGTTTATAGGAATTAATTCACAAACACTTTTAAAGTCTATTTAATTTTATTAAATGTTACAAAATGCTTAATTTATTATTGTTAGTTATGGTGTATTAAGAAATTATAGCTTTTAAAATAAAAAAAATACCGAGTATGATAAAACAGCTATATCTTAAAAAAGACTATATTGCCATGTCATGTCATGTATTTCAAAAATTTGGTAGCGTGGCATTTTCTTGCATGGCGCGCTAATATACATTATTAACACTTTGGTCTCTAAAATAAAAACATTTGGCATCGACACTACCAAAACCTAATAGGATTCTGAAAGAGTACTACAACTCAATTTAGAAATCTTCCTACATTTAACAATCTCGTCAAGAAAAATCGGATTGCATGGCTGAACATAGCAGTGTAATGCATTATAATCGAGAGAGAGAGAGGCTTTAATTATAAAACTCGTGTCACCTAGGTAACCAGAAATATAATCCCTGCAGCCGCATTTGACTACTGGTGTAGAAACACCGAAATTCATTCCGGGTCCGACTGGAGTTAAGTCCATTATTTTCATCCGGGGAAACAAAACTGGATTGAAGCCAAATGAAAGAGTGGAGAGTAATTGGCTTTTAGGTAAATGTTACAGAAATATCCGATATCCCAGGAAAACGTGTCTAATGCATTTGCTCCAAGGAATATAATAATCAATCCTATAACCCGCAATACAAATAGATTCTTGGCCGCGAGGAATCGTTAATAAATCCTATTTGGCGGTAAGAAGCGCGACATATTATTCTGCTAATCCCCATCCGTAATTACGTGATAATTTCTTTTAAGTTCTGGAATTGATACGCCATTTTATTCGATCTGGCGTGCCAATATCAACAATAGAAAACTCCTGAATCGGAAGAACTTACGATAATAATTAATTAATGCTGGTCATTCCTCTTGTGCTTTGTGTATTCATTAATGCTGATGTGAGTAAATAGTGAAATATAAATTTCTAATACATAGAAAACATTAATATTTATAGCTCATCATTGATTCATCCTGGTAAATAGTAACATACGCATTGCAGAGTTGCATTAACGTTCCAAACGACATTCAGAAATGCAGATTTAAAATAAGTTAGTATGAATGGAGTATAATTTTATCAAAGTGTATTTCTTAAACTTGAAGTAAATTAGTTATTTATCTTTATCTGACAAAATATATTGCCTTTATACCTTTACGAACCATAAACTTTGTGGTAGAGTGTGGACATTTTTAATAGGTACATAATAATATGTATATTTTTAAACAGTACAGTATTAAGATTCGCAACAACATGGGGAAATATATTTATAAATTATTCATACACATTATTTTATAAATATATAATGCTCATAAAAATGATTTTTGAAGTTTTCAGGCATATACGTCACATGGTCCTCAAAGGGTTAACACATTTATCATTTTTAGAATATTACTATTAAACACTAATCACAAAAATACGGCGAAACCTCCGTAAGATGGTCGCCTGCGGTTGCCTCAAAAAATGTCCAACTTGCAGAGGTATATTTCTATAAAATGGACACGTTCCGTTCCCCAGTAAAGTGCCCAACTTGGGAGGTTCCACTGTATCAATTTTAAATAACAATTCTAATATATTTTAAATTATGTGTCAAAATACATATCGCATATGATCCAAGTTATGTTAGCAATACTCTAAAAAAAACACGAGATCTGCCATACAAATTAAATCTGTAGTATTGATCTTTACGTCGTTCGATTTCTTCATTTATTCCGATCGGACCTTAAACTTTATAATAAAAATAGTTTTCCCACTCACTGTCTACATTAGAAATGAAAGAAAAAATGCAGTCTCTCTTGGTATTTTTTCCTAGTCTTCTTTCATTCTTACTATGAAAAATCTACCTTTTAAAGGAGTCATAGCCTGTTCTACCCCGTTGCAAGAATCTGTTCATTGTATTTTTTATTTCCATAGAGCGGTACGTCTTCCACTTTTAGTACATTCGCTAAAAGCTATGGCACCGCCTAGTGGACTTTTATACATACGGGACAATTGAAAAGATACCCATAGAGCTGCAGCTGTTTGAAAAAAAGAGAAGTCAATGAAAATTACCAGTTCGAATTTTCAAACACCTTCCTTCCACTATTAATCTTTTTAAGATGTATTAATCTTTAAAAGGCGTAAAAACGAAGTCAGGTGCACGACTTTTACCCTATCTTATTTAACATTATCAATGCACAATTAAGCAGGCTCTCCCCGCTTTGTGTGCAAAGAGTGAACTTTGTTGTCCATTTCCAAAGGGGTGCAAAAGCACACACACAAAAAAGCTGACATTCCTTCGAACTGTTTATCTCAACAATGACTGTGTGTATGCGGGTATGATGTGTACAAACAGTTTCGCTTGATACATTATCGCCTACTAGTCAGATGTTCTCCCCCCTCAGGCTGGAAAGGGGTCGTTAAAATCATCCAAAATGGTGACATTTCACGCACTGACGGCGCCAGTGGAAGGAATGGGTTATGGTCGTCGCCGCCCCATTCTCTGCCGTAAAACGGTTCTCGGAAAAGTCGCCGAGATGTTTTAGGAAGTTCTCGTTATCCAATCGTAAAACGAAATCGTGATCCCTCTTGGAACAAAACTTCCTTTCTGTAACAGCAGAATAAACAAAGTGTTTCAGAAATTGGATAGTTGACTGACGATAGCCAGAATTTGCAGTCTTACTTTTCCTTTTTTTTTCCCCCTTTAAAAATTCGTATCAATGGATGGCAAAGCGAAACGGAACAATCTGAAGCACGCACTCCAGAAAAATAAACACCACCGGTTCGCAAATATATCGATTATCAGATAGCGTTTTGACCACTATCGATGCGAGATAATTGTTTCTCGATAAACTTGTTTGATTGTGTTGTGCGACAGAGCGAAATGGCGTAACCTTCATGTGATTTACAAAGAACCAATTGCTGCATGTATGTAATGCAGCAAACTACGTATGCTAATGCTAAAATCTAATGAAATAAATTATATAATGAAATAGCATTCTGCTCAGGATCATTCCCACAATACAATCAAATCAATCTTCAACTGTACACAAAAGCATTTTTCTTTTTATAGTAATATTTTGATCGACATAAACGAACGTCAAATACGCGAGTGCGACTTTTATGCGGGTAAAATGTTTTGAGGACTTTCTGCTTCAAAACGGGGAGTGCGACTATTACGCGAGTAAAGATGGCATATAGCGTTCAGCTCAGGATCACTCCCACAATACACCGAATTGTTTTCATTTCACAGGGGGGAAAAAACTTATTTAAAACATTCGATAAAATATACAATTCATACAAAATTTATGTACTTTGGTCATTCTGAAAATCAACTTCTGAACGACGTGTAGAAGATTCTACACATTGTTCAGAAGATACAATACGTTAGCCTATTTTATTATCATAGATCCATCAAAACTCAAGAAATATTAACGAATGAGAAGAGAGTAAATATGCAACATATTCTTTCTCTTACAGAGAGAAAAAAAAAAAAAAAGACTAAACATTTTAATTCTCGCTTTCAGAATTCCCAAATGAGTAGCATTAGTTTTAGCAAAAGATAACAAAAATTTTAGTCACATTTAGCCAACCATTAATTAAAAGTTGATAAATTGTAAGCTAAAAAATACTGAAAATAGAAAAAATAAGGCCGCACGTAACCTTATAAAAAATAATTTACTTAATGATGCAAGGTATATAAGGGTTAAGACGGAATTTACAAAACTGACAATTAGGTAGTTTATAACTAGTTAAACTCGCCTAAGGCCACCCTTACGATTTCGTTCATTTACTGTTTTCCTTCGATATTTTGGTTCATTATTTCTGGATTAATTTTTTGAATAAAACCAAGCTAATATAACAGTGATATGGCAAGCACACTTTCTTCAATGGAATCTTTGATCCACTTATGTGTTGCAATATTCTGACAACTTCACCTAGGTGTTGGTTTCCTAGTACCACAAGGGCGCCCTACAGCTTCGCTTGAAGTTCTTTGAAAGAGTTATTTACAATGAGCTACAGTTAAATAGAATCGGAGCTGCAGGAACATGTTCAGAGCATTACTGACAAGCATATACGATAATAAAGATAGTTGTTGAGCAAATGGTTTGGGCAAACTAAAAAAAATATGTAGCGAAGATTAAGAAAAAGAAGCCAAAATTGACCTAAACTTGGGGGGCTGAAAGGATTATTCTTTCGTTAGCCAGCAGCTCCCGAAATTAGTTCAAATGGATAAAATGAGCCACATCTTCCAACCCGCTTTTAAAACAAAATTCCACACAAAGTTTGTGTTGTTTGAAGCGATCGAACTTTTAATTTATCAAACCTCCATTCTATGCGAGCGAGAGAAGGTTCTTTCACATAACACTCTGTATTATAAGCCTCCACATTTTGAGTAAGATTTTCAAGCCTGCTTAGGCCATTGCCTTCTCCAGGCAAAATTTTAGTATTCGCTCTAGAGCACAATTAATTCATCAAGAAAAGCGTTCATTCAAAAAGAGCAAAGATTTTTCTAACTGAATTTCAGCTCGAGAATAAGAGAACACAACAACAAAAAAATAGCTAACTTTTCTTTCAAATTCCGAGTAAAGGCAGGAACCCAGTGTAAAAATCTAACCATAGCTAACGTAAAAGCCAAAAAAACGCAGATTTCCATGCTTGAAAATCATGTTAATCAAGTCAGAGCTCTAATGATATCGAAAGCCATTTCCTCACGGGAAGCACATCTCAGCAGTAGGGAAAAATAACCCCGCTCGTAAAAAGTCATTAAAGTCCAATAAAACACTTTTTGAACGAAGAAACTTAGAATATCAAAGCTGTCGTCCCAGTGGGATTTCAGAAAAGTCAATGGAAACTAGCCTTTACTATGCAAATAGTAAGACAGTAAATCTAAAACGAATTTCGTAACTTTTGCTTCGGATCTTGTGTACAAAGAAGCAGCAAAAGTCCACACCCACCCCCTTGAAACTTTCCATTTTTAGCTGGTGAAAAAAAAAAAGAAAATAAATTAAAATAAATAAATAAAATGAAAATAGAAATAAATAAATAATACAGTTGCGGGAAGAGGTTATTTTGTCTAAGAGCTTAGGGATAAAAAAAAAACAGAAAGACAATTTCGACTGTCTAGAAATGTCTATATTTTACGCCCAAATATAGAGAAATCTGTCACTTCATGTAATCCTTTATCGGTGGAAAGGACTTATTTATTTATTTATTTATTTATTTATTTTTTAACTTAGTTCGATTTCGGAAGCGGATAGAAGTCAAAAAAGCACCGGGACAATGTTTCAAGTTCCAAGACATATCAGATTTAGGCTATCTTCGATATGAGGGTGGAACAGTGGAGGGTATCTTTCGGGTTCGTGCCACCGGAAACTAAGGCTTTTTTCGGACAATTTTGCAGGGTAAATTTAAAACTAAAAAAAGAAAAACGATAAGGGAAACAAGGTTAACTGAAATAAAAGTTCTATTTATGTGTACGTTGTTGGAGAATAAAGCATCGTATTTTTAAGAAATCGTGAGTAGTTAAGGCTGTTCTTTATAAAATCATGCAACTTTTGAACACATTTTTAAGGAATTTAATTGTGCTAGGGACACGGAAAAATTTAGAATGTATCTTTGCAAGTTGTACTATGAACTGTTACAAACAATGAACCGATAGAAGTTACGAAATACCCGGTAAAAAGGCTAAATATTACGGAACTTTACTTGCAATATTTCTCTAAACAAATAACTCCTCGATCCATTTTTGAGGGCGATTTTCGTACTTATAAAAAATTTCTCTTAACCGTTAAGTGCATGAATTTTAAACACATTCGCTGCCGATCATATGATACCCACGAGTGTAACCTAAATTTCCTGTACGAGTTTTGTGAATAACTAATGAATTTTTTAAAAACACGCAGTGAGAAAGAAATATGTGACATTTTTATTATTCATGACATAAATCATTTATTATTAAAAATTATATTTTATATGTAAAATTGATATAAGAAACTTGGCTTGTACTTTAACCTGGGTGTGAACGTGTTTTAAACATACGGTCAAAGTTTCACGAGACATATATCTTTAATGTCAGTATTAGTACATATACAGTCAACTCCGGAAATAGTGAACTTTCAGCTATAGTGAACGCAAACTATTAGTCCTGATTCCCATACAGTATATCTGTTCAACATGGGGACACTTCGGTTATAGTGAGCTTCTGGTATAGTGGACGAAATTGGACGTCCCTAGAGGTTCACTCAGGGTTTGCGTTTACTCAGATTTTTGAGTAAATTACCCAAATTTTGTTGACTACGATGCAAAAAATATGCACATAATGCGTTTAGCGTATGCAAAAACTCATTTCTCAAGCTAATGGGCCTTTGTGACCCACTTTTAACAGACTTCAGCGCGATCTCTGTTCACTATAACCGGTAGTTGCCTGCAGTAAAAAAAAATATCGTCTAATTTTCAGTTTATCACTAAACAAAATTTAAGGGGACAAGGGACTTAAACATTGAAAACTGTCATTTCTTAATTTTTCGTCTCAAAGTATACGTTAAGTTGTTTAAAACAAAAGTTTACATTTACGTTAATACTGAAAATAATGAACTTTTTTGAAAATAAAAAAATTAAATCTTTAAAAAAATATATATTGATATCTTTGAGGAAAAAAAATGTGCATTCAATATTTTTTTCAAAATACCCCATGCGCATTCCAAATTAATAAAATGCTGTAATTTTTTTATAGTACACTTGTAATGCATGTATGAACATATATGTGCATTAAATTTTCAAAGGTCATTAAATAGACATATAGGAATTTCAATGTAACAATAGGATGGAAATTTGAAAAAAAGCAGCTACATCTCACATGAATTTATTTTTTCTATGAAGCTTACCCTTGTCACACATAAAAACGTATGCTCATAGATGTTCATACATGTATTGCAAATGTATATTTAAAAAACTATCTTTATTAATTTGGAATGCGCATGGGATATTTTTAATTTTAAAAAAGGCTTTTTTTTAAATATCAATTTTTCATTTAAAAATTTATTTTTAATTTTAATATAGATGCAAACTAGTATTTTGTTAGACAACTATGATTTTGCGTTAAACAACTTAAGATTTCAAGTAAAAATGCAAAATTTAAAATTTTGAATATTTAACGTCCCTTGTCCCATTAAACTATTTATCATTAAATAAATTATTACCCATTAATAAATTTTCGCTAATTAAATTTGGTTCCAGAAATGAACCCAGTTTAATATGCTGGATAAACGGAAAGGGAAAATCCGCGATCCAAAAAGGGGGAGCTGGACTTTCCTTCCATCAATGCGCAAATCCTGGACCAGCAGAGTGGAATGACCAGGACAATTGAGGCAGAACAGCAGCTACGAACCCAGGAACAATAATTAGCAGATACAAGTGGTCCTTATCGGCTTCATCGTATCGATACACATTATCCCGGGGGAAGACAATGCTGCGACTAATTAGTCAAATCAGCCCCCTCGGCGGAATAACAGAAAAATGCTGACTAAAATGAAGAATAAAAAATTAGTAAAAAGGCTGGAAGATATTATGACGGATATAGATTGCTACTTTGTATAATTTGGAAATGGGCCTCTTACTTTTAATCTTTTATCGGGGATTCCTTAATGTAATGAAGTGCATTTCAAATTGGTTTTTGGCGGTTATTGATTTGTTTAATGGTCGCTCCAAGATATGAGCACGCAAGTTACAGATCAGTTTTCTTGCTTTTTGGTTTTGTACGCTGAAAAACTTTTTTTGAATGAACCATTATTTGTTATAGAAGATGTGTTTTTCATTTAACAAATAAATATATTTTATCGAGGTCATCTACAAACAGTTTGGATTTTTTTTTTTTTTTTTTTTTTTTTTAATTCAAGAGCTTGAAGAGTTTTAAACTGTTTTGAACCTGTAGCCCTAATAATGCTTGTTAATATCTATCGAAAGATGAAATAAATGAAAGGAATTTTGCTAAACGGTTAAGGCAGCTCTTCGGGGGGGGGGGGGTGGCAAATAAGTAAAATGGAGGATTGGAGAGAGAGTGTCAGATGTCAAAAAAGAAAAAGAAAAAAAAAATCTTGTATAAGCTGACCAATACTTTCTTGCAAACACAATATTATACGATTTGTAAAAAATAATAAACACAGTATCCAAAGTTCTACCGATTAAGAAAATTTCTTCATGATTATTATTATTTGTAATATTCGAATATTGCAATAATATATTTGGTATATTCGAAAAGACATTAATGAATTATTATATGAAATGCACAAGTCTGGTTTCTTATACGAAATGTACAAGTCTGGAAAAACGTACGTTTCCTTGGCGCACTGAAATTAATGAAAATTATATCATGATAAATCTATTAAAATGAATTCCCTATTAAAACCATGTAACAAGATGTGAATACGGTTTAAATAATCATTTTTCGCTCTCCCCCTCCTTTTCCAAGGGGCCAGATATTCCCTGCGACTACTTGAAACGATTTGGAATACACAGCATTTCTATAACTTTTTTAATATGTTCAGAAAATTCTTAAACACATACATGAAGTGTTCCTTTTGTGCAAATTAGCTCCATTCTATTGAGATTCACCATTTCTCAGTATTATTAAGAGCACTTTTGATTGAAAAGCTTGAACGAAGTTTAGTAGTTTAAAAACTTATCCGTTACTTCACATTTAAACATCTGACAAGTGTTCAAGCTTCGAAATTTAAATTTTTATTCGCTGGATAATTTTATGCTAAAACACTCTTCCAGATTGAACCTTCCCAACACGTCATTAATAAAGTAAAAAATCCCAGAATACCTAATTTCGAGGGACAAAAGATGAAAATAATAGTTATGAACTATTCGTTAAAATGAATTTTTATAATAATGAGATTGTGCTAATGATTTTTCTTTCAACAGAAATATTTTAGCCGTTAATCTAAAGCAATCGCATAAGTGAAGTTTGAGGTAACGAAATTTTACTAAACAATTTACTCTGTGAATCTAAAGAAACAACTCAACTTAACCCCTTAAAGCGCGGTGGGGACACTGAACTCAGACGTTTTGACAGTTGTCAGTCACGAAGAATAAATTTGATTTCCATAAAAATACTTGCTGGTGACATAGTTCAGGAGAATCCTTTACTATTTAATTTAGCACCTCATTTCCCGTTAACCCTTTAACGCGCAGTGATCCCGCTCTGGGAACACCAAACTCTGACGTTCTGACTGTTGCCTGTCCCGAAGAATAGATTTGATTTCTATAAAAATAGTTGCGGGTAACATAGCTTCACGAGAATCCTTTACTTTTTAGCACGTCATTTCCCTCAAAAAAATGGTCACGCTTATTTTTAACAGCACTGACATCTGCTGAAAAATGGAAGAATGAGAGACCAGCTGGATAGATTGCCCGATGCTGAAAAAAGGGCAGCCGTTGCCATCGCTCGACTTAACTACCAGTAAGATGGCGGACGATGGAAACGTTCATCGCGTGCCACCCTTTTTTTGACGCAGCTGGCTGACAGCCAGCTGCGTCAAAAAAAGGGTATCTAGATCTGTGGCACGCGATGAACGTTTCGATCGCCCGCCATCTTGCTGGTAGTTAAGTCGAGCGATGGCAACAGCTGCCCTTTTTTCAGCATTGGGAAAGGGTTGCGCCTCAAAGGGTTAAAATGGTCGATTATTTGTAAAATTGTCAGGATTATTTTTAACAGCACTGGCATCTGCTGAAAAATGGACAATGGAAATGCATAGATACAGAAGTCCAACTGGACAAATTGCCGAATGCTGAAAAAAAGGGCAGCCGTTGCCATCGCTCGATTTAACTACCAGCAAGATGGCGGTCTATCGAATCGTTCATCGCGTGCCAAGAGATCAAAAAAAGGTCTCTAGATCTGTGGCACGCGATGAACGATTGATATTTTGCTGGTAGTTAAATCGAGCGATGGCAACGGCTGCTTTTTTTTCAGCATTGGGAAATGCTTCAACGAGTAAACCGTACATCACTGATCTACAGCCAATCCTTAAAATTATACTACAAAACACGAGATAAATGTACTTAATCTGAAACGTTCGCTAAAGTGAAGTTAGTGATAACCAGATTCAACTCGTCAAATTTACGCTGAATCGAAAGAAATACCTCAACAGCTCAACTCAACCATACTTTGATCCAACTGAAGTCCTCAAAATTGAATACTACAGAACACGAGACAAAAGAAAGCAATTAGAACAAAAAATGAGACTAGTTGAAATAAATGGCATGTGCATAAGAAGGAAAAAAGAACAACTTATGTAAACTAAAAAGTAAAGCACTTCAGAATAGTTGACACAAAACATGAGTGTCGTGATATTGTCAAATTTCCCGTCCACAAAGCGTGCTTTAGTACATTGAATGGGAAATTTACAATTTTACACGCAATTCGAAGGGCCACACCATTTCCTTTAAAACACAGACAGGGCGTGGAAGTGTCCGTATTTGTCAAGCCTTTCCATATTGTGTAATGTTTTATTTAGGAGGCGAAACGATGATACGATATTCTAGGAGTACGATTGGATAGGGTGGGGAGGGTGGGAGGTTTAGAAACATTGTCTTTCCTTTAGCTGTAGAGCTGCGCACAATATGCTCATCTGTCAAGATTTTTGTTTCCACGACGATGAGTGATAGATACTTCAGGGATGTAAATAACTTCACTGCAACCCCCCGAGGCATTCGAAAGAAATGAGGAATGCACAAGAGTCTAAAGTGGGTATACTTTAGAGTGGTACTTTTCTGCGCTGCCGTCTACACTTGCGCGGTGGAGTATAAAATATCAGCGACATCTTTATTTGCATATCGGCATTCCTTTGATCTCGCAGAAAAACTACCAGGCCAACGAACACCTTCCCAGGCAGAATCCTTGTGTCCTAGGCAAAAAGAGGGAGGGGGGGATCTCAATAAAGGAACTCGAGTTACTGTTTTAGGGTGATCTCCAGTCTTTGCCGCGCGTATACAGTAACAAGTACATATACAGTACTTTGCCGCGCGTATACAGTAACAAGTACATATACAGTACTTTGCCGCGCGTATACAGTCAAGTTTTCTTGATTTATTTGAACTTTTGGAGATGGGCGAGCACCGCGCTCACATTGCTGACTCAACTCCAGTTTTTCTCAACGAACACTTTTCGGAATGGATACGAGGCGAGACAGGCGTTTTTATTATTACTGTACAGTCTACCCTCGTTTATCGAAGTTAATTTCTTTCAGACTACCGCGATTAAGTGAATTTCTGCGAAGAAAGAATATTTATTTATTAAACGAATACAGTGCAACGTCCCAACTTGGACACACACACCCCACATTAAGTTGGACAGCAGCTTTCTGAGGAACGGAATTGATTAGCAACATTTACATGCACCCTCCACAAGTTTGACACCTGAGTAAATTGGACACATTTTGTGGACACCGCAAGTGCCCAATTTCGGAGGTTCCACTGTATTTTTCATAGTTGGGCATAAAAAAACCTGTAATCTCTAGACACTACAAATATTACTTTGTAGACACTACACAAAAGGAGTGGTCAAGTGGGTACACATAGAGTTAAAGGTAGGTCACGAATATAAAGGCCTATGATCCTACGAATTTACATGCACAGTACATTTAAATTTTCCTTTTATAGAGAGGTTTAAAATTCACTTAGATAACTGAACGGGACATGTGAAGGGTACCAGACATAACTCATAATCCATAAAAAGCATGAATCTATGAATTTTCTTACCCCTCCCCCCCAATTTTCTGAAAAGCTGTTTGTTTTACGTAATAGAGAAACATGTTTGCAACTGCCACGAAATATGCCTGAAGAAGATACAGTTGGACTAAAAACATAAAATAAATAAATTCTATTTTTGAATTTTCTTCCGTTTTAAGTCTGTCGAAAACTGCAATAGAGAGAAGCCGTATAATTCGAAGCTCGATATCCAGAGGGACGACTGTATAGAGATTTAGCGAGTCGAGACTAAAGTTCTGCAGCAGTTTGGCGAGGTGAGACAAATTATTTTTGCGTCTCATGTCCATCCCTGAACGCTTTGTTGTTTCTCTGTTCAGATTTGGACAGGGAAAATGGTTCGTTATTTCTTGCATATGTGATTACACTGGTCTGCAAAAGAACAACTGAATGTCGTGCGGATAAGATTCCCCCCTCAGAAAAATCAGCCGCGCCCCCAACCCCTCTCCCTTTTGGGCCGCTTCGTACGTGCAAAATAAACAATAGGTCACACTTCCACGCCATAAGACCTGGGTTCGAATTCCAGATCTTCTGGCTTGAAGGGCGCGATAGCGTTCGGTTAATTCAATGCAGGCCCCGACCTACTTCGTATCCATGTAAGAAAATTGCTATCAATTTACCAATCTTAGTAAGAAAGAAACTCCACAAACAATTTAATCGATATCGGTACACCTTAAACAAAATATTAACTATTGGTTGTGATTTATTTTCAAGATTTAAGAAATACAGATAAATGTCCTTAACGCACAGTACCGCACCTCGTGCTTGAGAGATAAAAAAATATCGCCTAGTATTTACTCTCCAAAAGGTCTAATCTCACATTAAAATATTTCACAGCAATGACCACACCGAATTCTCAAACGGCATGGTGAAACGTTCAACGTAATTAGTTTTTAATTACCCTAGTTTCTTTCGTTTGCTTCATTCGGGTATCATTCCATTTCCTTCGCCCGCTGATAAATCTTGTAAGAATCATTAAACTGTAACCGAAGTAACTGCATGCTCGTGGTGTTCTCTTCCCAGCGTTCTCTGTAAGCAATTCGGAACGGGTGTGGCGCTAATAATCACACAGTGATCATTTAAAGAAACATATTTTGAGGTATTAAGCTAATTTGCATGATGAGAATATTAGATAAAGTAAATACTTATTAAAGGCTGCGAACACAGCTCCGGGATATTTATTTTTATTTGAACGCTGCATACTTAAAATCACCGCTTTTGGAGAAAGAAAAATGGCGAATAAATGGACATTTGTTTTCCCTGTCTACGGAATCCTTGAACTTTAATTGTTTTGTAGAAATTGTGTCAAGTGTTTTTGCTTTTAAATGAGAGGTTTGGGGGGAGGTGAGGTGGCGAGGAACAAATTAATCATTTTCTATTTTCTTGTTTTTTATACATTTAAGATGAAGTTATTTACATAATTCACTGATTTTTAAAAACAATGCAATATAAAGGCGCGGTAGCCTAGTGGTTAAGGCTTTGGCCTCGTAACCGGAAGATTGCGGGTTCGATTCTGACATCACAGAAGACCACCGTGTACAGGCACGTTAAATCCGTGGTTCCAAAAAAAAAAAAAACCCTGGCGGTGGATGTCAGTTTGAGGGGCGCCAATGTTTTGCAATATTTAAATTGATGGCATCTTTGCAAAACTGTTTATGTTTAAGAATTTTCTTAGAAAGATAAGATTTATTCTCGAGATAGATTTATTCTCGATGAAAGTTTACAGTGTGAATATATTCTACTACCTTAAATAGTTTCTTTTAAAAACTACTCAAAGGCGTAGCAATGTTCCTTCCAATTGCAAAATTACTCTTTTTCAGTATAATATCGACAATCAATGCACCCAAATATTTTCTAATTAATAGTGCAACAAAATTGCTTTACTAATTAAAAAGATGAAATATATTGAGAGGACCGCAAAGTGAGGCAGGTGCGTATCCAAAAGGGGGAATCCAGTGGGCTGCAGTCCCTCACTCGAAATCTGGCCCTTGACTTAGCTTACAATTTGATATTTAGATTACAATTTGATCCACAGCCTCCCAACCCGACATAAAATTGTCGCTACGAACTGATATGAGGGGTTTGTGGAACGCAACTGTCCCTCAGACACCCCCCTCCCCACCACCACCACCACCACCCACTGGTTCAACACTGACGATTTCTAAATTTTTGATTAAATTCAAAGGAAAACCTCTATAACAGTCAACAAATAACTTATTAAGTGAGTGCTAAACTTTTTTTTTTTACTTGTTAAAGAAAAAAACAGCACTCGGCGAAGAAAGCTGGGATTAAAACGCAGTGGAGAGCAAAATAATAAAGTGGTGACACTTGGGAAATACTTGGATATTCCATTCCCTACAATCTTGCTGATCTGTATCTTCCAGAAGCAAGGGCAAAGCAACCGGTTTGCCGAGGGAGATGGCTAATCGCGCCGTATCGTATCATCAAATCTTGTGCGCTTGGCTCCTCCTGATTTGCGGCGAGTTATAGTGAGTTATAATCAGATGGAAATCGCTGCTGAGATGTCACCAACGCGGTGAATACCACCGAGAGACACCTTGATGTAAACGGTTTGGGAACAATGTAGTAGCAACTAAGAGTTAGTAGGATTTTTTGGCTAAGTACGATTTATGATGCTACACTTCAAACGAAAAAAAGAAAAAAAAAATCAACAAAAGAATTTGTTTGGTGCTATTTTAACAAAATAATTTTGTTGGATTAGCAAAGTATTTCATTGAATTAATAATATATTTGTTCATTCAATAACATCGAAAAAAAATTGTTGGGTCAACAAAATTATTAGATTACAACAGCTCCTTTAATTTTTTTTTTTTTTTTTTAATTCATCAAGAAAATTATTGGATTAAAAGAGCGAAGTTTTGTTACATTCAAAAACAGACTTATTCGATTAATATAATAAGCTAAGAATAAGCTATTCACAAAGATTATGATGACAATAACGAAATAGTATATTGGAGATTGTGAAAATTAAAGGGGCGTTAACGCGCAAATTTAGTTCAAAAGCAAGTAACACAGGTAAACAACTCATGAATTAATCAAATAAATCTCCTTTTATAAAACACAGATGTTTTGATGTTGTATAGTGAATCCCCCCCCTCCTTGAAAAAGAAAAAGTCGAAAAATAAAGAATACTAAAACGAAATTTCAGATGTTTGTAAGTAGTAAATGCATCTCACAGTAATTAAAAAGCAAATTACTTTTGAAGCAGAAATAAAGCTCAAAAAATTATACAACTGAAAAACAAACCATACAGAGCCGTCAAAAAAATGCAAGGCATTATAATTAAAAGTATTCCGTAACATTGAATTTAGTTCTGTCAGAAAAATTAGCTGTTTACCCGATACAATAAATAGTCAAAGATTTGAAAATACCTTTAAAAAATCAAGTTACAGACAAATCAATCCATGGGTAGTAAAAAATACGGATATAAAATGAACTAATACAGCACTCGTATTTTAAGTAAACGTATTAAATTATAAGACTATGTTGGATTGTTGGATAAAAGAAATGTTTTGACATAATATGAAGCTTTGACATATATGAAAAATACAATACATCTGATTTACAAATGAGCTCTTTATTGAATAAATTTCAAATTTTTTTCCAAATGCAGAATATCAAACTTTAATTTGTACATCAAGTCAATAAACTTGACATTTCCACTAAAATTTTAATAAAACTAGACCATACGCACACGAATTAACCAGTAAAAATAAATTTGCAAAAGTTAACCAGAATCAGATAGTGCAATGTGTTCACATAATTACAGTTATAATTTTCTTTCAGCAAAGAAAAGACTCATGCAATTTTGTTTGTGCTGCAACACAAAAAGTATCTACTTTCGGTGAATCTCTTTGCTAACTGCACAATTTCGTGGGGAGTTACACTCTCCACACTCTGAACATTACATGTATTGATCAATGTAGGGTAGGGAAAAAAATCTTCGTACATTTTTCTTTATTTCGTATATTACTTATTGTAACATGTGTAAGTTCCGAAGACAAATTTTTAAAAGCAGGTCATTCGTTTAACCCTTTGAGGCGCAACCCTTTCCCAATGCTGAAAAAAGGGCAGCCGTTGCCATCGCTCGACTTAACTACCAGCAAGATGGCGGACGATCGAAACGTTCATCGAGTGGCACAGATCTAGAGACCCTTTTCTGACGGCAGCTGGCTGTGCCCGTTTCGATTGTCCGCCATCTTGCTGGTAGTTAAGTCGAGCGATGGCAACGGCTGCCCTTTCTTCAGCATTGGGCAATATATCGAGCTGTTCTCGCATTCTTCCATTTTTCAGCAGATGTCAGCGCTGTTAAAAATAATTGTGACCAATTTTTTTACGGGAAATGGCGTGCTGTACGGATTCTCGTGGAGCTATGGCACCCGCAACTATTTTTAAAGAAATCAAATCTATTCTTCGTGACTGGCAACAGTTAAAACGTCAGAGTTTGGTGTTCCCAGAGCGGGAACACTGCGCGTTAAAGGGTTAAGAATTTACATAACGGATTTATTTCGAGGAGAAGAAAGAAAAACAATTCTCCATAAAATGAATAAATAAAACTAGCAAAAAAATTCTGATATCATCGTATTGGATTCATTTCTGAATTTTTCCACCTGAAAATATTGATCTGTCCGGTTAGAGTGGTTTTGAAATATCGGCAAGACGATAAACGGAGAAATATATAATATTCCCGTCATTTTCGATTTTCACCTGCTTTGCGGGAAATTTCCAGGTATGGTCACAAACTTTTCGCGTGAACTAACAGTTTTTTGGCAGCTGGTTATCGATTATTGGATGTTGTGACTATAACTTTTTAATAGTAAGCAGCAGAGAAGCTGTTTTGTAAGGAACTTTATTTATGTTTATTTTTTTTAGTACATTAAAAAAAAATTAAGTTTTTGCGGCTTCATTTTCAGTTTAAGTACACTAAATTCTCCATTATCCGCGTGAGAATTAACTGCTTTTGCGGCATCCCAGATATTCAATATCGAGTCGCACAAGACTGTTAATCACCGACAACAGCAACAAAAAAAAAGAGAGAGAGAGAGAGAGAGAGAGAGAGAGAGGGAGAAAGGGCGGAGGGGGTGGCATCACAAATAAAAATGTTTAAATGAGATTTTTTTCCTGTAAAAAAGAAAATTGTTACGCGGTATAAATAATTTTTACTACTAAGTCATAACTGTTTTTTTATATGTGATATAACTATAAAAATAGATGTGTTAAATTTTAGTCATTGTAATATAAAAATTACTTAAAACCTCTAGTTAGATTTTCAGTCTGGTACGGAGGAATAACCGTTCTAGTTATCGATGCTGAAGAAATTTCACATTTTGTGAAAGGGCCGCAAAACTAATCCAATCTATTAAAACGGCCCTTGCACAAAAACAGTCGATTAGCCCCTTCGAAAAAATACAAACGATTACATTCGAACAAACGATTACGACGAATCATTAGCATTTTACCTTACATTTGAATTTGTTTGGTGAAATATTTTAAGAAAAAAAATATTTAACATTCTCAAAAATTGGTGTGAAACATCACAAACAATAGATATCAAAATTCACATAAATAGATGTTGAAATGATAATGGTGCGATGCAGTACTTCTTGCTGAGACACATTTTACTGAATGAAATCAATAAAACTGTTCACTATGTGGCATTTTATCATAGGGAAAAAAGAAACCCTAATATTTATCTTTAATTTCCTTTGGGCCCACAAACTACACACGCTTTAACATTTTTCTCCCTTTCAAAATATTCACCCTTTCGATTATATTTCTCCCCTTCCTTAGCCTTTCATATTTTTCAGTTCGAAACACAACTCCGTTGAGATCTAATTTAGCGATACATAAAAGGCAATTTCGATGTACTATATATACACTTTATAAAACGTATAAACAACTACACAAATAACTATCTTCAGATTTCGGTGACAGCCTAACAAGCTGGTCTGAACTACAATGCGAGTATTTTGATTTCAAAAGCTGAAAGACCATTGTTTAAATTGTAATTAAGGGTTATTTTTAAACCTTAAGAGCCTAGAAAGACCGACTTACATAATGTAATCAACGTATTTCTATATCACTGAAATGAATATTTCAACGAGTTCGGATCAAAATGTTAAACTGTATGCGCTGTTAGCCTCGTTTTCTTAAATGTTACTGTTAAGATACGCGTTTTAAAGAAACAGTCTGGACTGCAAACAGTATTTGAGTCAATTACTGCTCACTTCGAGCATACACGAGCTCCAATCATTTGTAATTAAAATTAGCTTATCATGGGTGTCCATTTCGGAGACCAGGATGGGGGCTCAAGCCCTCCCGCTAACCGTTAGTGTCATGAACTTTTTTACAGCCCATTTTTGGTATTGTTTCAATACTAAAATCTTTGTAAACTCGAACTTTTAAAGGTGGGGAGTCAGTGACGGATCCAGAAATTTATACAGGGAGTGACTAAATTTTGTAAAAAGCTTATATCACACAAGCAAAATGTACAACAAAGCAAAATTTTAGTCTAAACTAGTATAAAAATTGTAGGTGGAGCTATATTAGAAAAAAAAAAAGATCATTTTACCAATTAGCGTATAACAAATACGATTCTTATATTTCTTTAGCAATTTCTTTTGGGGGCTGAAGCCCCCTAACCCCCCTTCCTTTAAATCCGCTACTGTGGGGAGGCATCAAGAGCTTCTACCCCTTTAAAAGTAACTCATGGACCCTTATGTTAGCCCACTGCACAGATATTTCTCTTAATTCAAAAGTAACAGAAATATGAAAGGATGGTTAAGATTTCATTTCCCTTGAAGGTAAAATTTCAGGAGAGGAGGCTCAGGCCTTACGGTTTAAAAAACATACCAAACTGGTTCGTTTTTAAGTAGCCGCATTTTCTTACATCAAGTCCAATCATTCTGGGAATCATTTTCATTAAATGACCAATATGCATTTTTTGTTCATTTAATTGCTGAAGTCCATAACAGATACGCGTACAAGCCAGTGTTGGGTTTTTGACGTCAAAAACTGGTTTTAAACATGACAAGTGTCAAAAACTAATCCATAAAAGAAAGAGAACAATATGTAAACTTATTGTGCAGTATATTTTCATTTTGCATTAAACTAAATACATAATTACAGTTAATTATATTGAAAAATGATTATTATTTTTAAAAATGAGTTATTTCTCAACAAATGACAATTATTGGGCTCATTAATAATTGTCTGTAGTGTGCATTTCTTTGTATAAATAAATACCATTTATAGAATAAAAATTTTAAAATTTAGTTTATTCAGCAGTATATATGCATATAATTTGGAGGGAGAGTTAATATATAAATAATATTCAGCAGTCTTTCAAAATTTTCAAAAGCCATGGTAGATTTTAAGGACAGTCCTAATTTTTGATGCTGATAGATAATTTAGAATTTTAATGTTATAACAGCAAGAATAATGTTTTGAACATATTAGATATGTAATAAAATTCCTTCTCCACTCCCTTTTCTGTTTCTAGACAACATACTTGATAAAAAAAAAAAAAAAAATGTATAAAAGATGTTTATAATGTTTCTTAAAAGTTAATATTATAATATTTCACAATGTGTGCAATTTTCAAGAAATCAATTAGTATTTTTACTACAGTCAATGTTTGTAGTAGATTAATATTAATAATCAATAACAATCAATCAATATTTGTAATTGTATTAAAACAAATTAATATATGTAATTTGCATGTATTTTAAAGTGCAATATTTAAGGTTTTTGACGTGACAGTTTAAACCATGGTTAAAACCGTCAAAAACTCATGTGTCAAAAACTTGCCAAGCCTGGTACAAGCGTTTTAGGCCTCCCAGTCAATCCAAATGCAAACACAGCATTATATTAAAGGTAGTTTTATTATCTTTTTCCATGCCTGCGCATTCGTGAAACGAGCTTAATTTTCATTCATTTCTGTTTTTTTTACTTTATACAATTACGCTTCTCCTTAAATATGTGAATACGTTATTTAAATCCAGCTTACTCCAATAATTTAATTGTATAAATATATTTTGAAACGTTACAGTGGATTCATAACTTTATACAGAAATTAATTAGATGACAAACATTCCGTTAGCAAAACTACAGCTGATATTTCAGATATTTAAAAAAAAAAGTTAAATTATACATAAAAAGTTTTATCATGCACAGACAAAAACAAAACGCATTTTTCAAGTCCCCCTAACTTTAAAAATATTTATCGCCTTCTGAAATTAATAGCTCACGCAGAATTCTGTTCCGAACGAGTTATTTTATTCCAAAACCATAAATGTACGAATACAGTAATTTTATACTTTATTTTTTCATGCTTTATTTCGTTTCAAATAGCAACGTCGCTTTATTTTTTCGATTAAAGAAAGAAAAAATAATTTATCTGAAATCTTTTTAATCAGCTTCGCTCAAATATTAAAAAGGAATCGTCGGTAAAACATTTGGAATTCCACGCATGTATGTTACCCTATTCACATGTAAGCATGAATTTAATACAGTTAGGACCAAATTCAAATAAAAAGGAAATGCAGCTTATGAGTTAAGACTGTGCGTTATACAGATTACTTTGATTTTGACTTTGAAAGGATAATATTTGGTGTACCAGAAATTAATGTCATTTTATTCGTATGTCAATATTTTACCTAGCCAAAACTACTGAAGCTAAAATGACACGAAATTTAGCACGCATGTAAGTTTTTTAGAGTAGGGACTGGATTGGACAGCAAAATTTTCCAAAATTCGTAACCTAAGGGAGATAGGGGACTAAAATATTCTTATCACATATCCTGCGTTTTTTCAAAGAAAAGACCCATAAAATTCTTGCTGTAAAACACAACACTGACGAATATCTAAAAATCGATTTCAGAAAATTTCTAAGATAATCCTCCAAGGAGAGTAGACATGAAGAAAAAAAAAAAAAAAAGAGGACGGTGGCCATTTTCTGTAAAATTCTCGCTGTAAAATTGGACAAACATGAGTCTTACGCACAGCTTGTTTGTAATTAAATATTTGTTGAAAATTTGTCTTAATTTTATGTAAGAAAAATTACATTACTTTCCTGTACACCTAACACTTTACCCGACAGTTAATCTTGGTAACACGTAATTTTAACGAAATCAGGATGGTGCGATTTCAACCTGATAATTTTGTTGAAATCAACAAATTTTCAGCCTAATATTGTTGCATGGATTTATCAATTTTACATGGACAAGATACAAAACAATTGATATAGAAGCTGATTTAATAACACTGTACATTTTATCATAAGTTCAAACTGATGTCCATACACTGAAATACACTAAGTGACGTATTACTGATAAATTAAAAACACATAGAATATTCTTCGAAAGTAGTCAAGGATTTTTTTTCTTTTTTGTATTGCATAGAAAAATTAAGGAAAAGAAACAAAGAATCGTTGCTGCCCATATTTTTGGAGCAGTTGATAAATTGAGATATACATACAAATTTGTAAATTTATTGATATTTCATGTCATATTCTTATGAGATTTCATCACGCGATAGTATCCATTTTCACTTTTTTCCAAGCTCTGTCTCAAAAATGCAATAAAGATTTATATGTCACGGCAATACTTTTTTTTTACAATACATAACTCAGCAAATTTCTCGTTTAACCTACTTTTACCGAGTGAATTCAAGAGCTGGTCAATGCAAAATACGGGTTCTCTTTTCATATTGTTATCGTTATTACACAGGTCTTATAACATCGCTAGGTTGAAAACGATTAAATGAAGAAAAGTGCGGCATTTTCTTTTTTAATTATAAAAGCTTTTTTTTTTTAAATCAAAGCTTTGGAAAACGCCCAAAATGAGCATTGCAAAATCATTACGACTCAATGTAGTCCCCATTTACGAAATCTAGAATGCACGTAATAAAATACGCAAATGTATTCATTGTTTAAATCAAATAAAACTAATTTTTGTTAACCTGGCAAGATAATTTTTAGTATTTCAAACTTAAAGGTCTACGGTTCTGGCCTAATGCACTGTTGTCCCTTTAGGAGTTTTCGGCTGTTTTCTCCAAATGTAACCGTGAATAAGCATTAGAACCCCTTAAAAAGTCCTCCGTCCGAGGCAACCCCCCCCCGCTCCGTGTCCCGATAACTACAATGGAAATAAACAAATTTCACGAGCTGATGAATGAAATTATCTAAAAATATACACCTCCAAGCAAATATACACTTCCACGCAACTCACGGAGTCGATACTTTAGTACGTGCAGAATGGGAGACATTTTCGGGCAACCAAAATCTACTCGCCGGTTTCATTCTATTGACTATGTAGTACTTTAGCAGAGCATAACTGAAAATTTAAGTTTTGCATTTTAATTATTTTAATCACGCCCAGTTTGCTTTTGAATAAGTCCCATACTGTTATAGTTCAGTAGTAGTAAGGCGTACTTATATTTCTATATATATATTGATATGCATAACATGAAGGTAGGCTCAAAAATTTCCAAATTAAATTCTTTTAAAGTAATAATTTATTCTCTATGCTTGGATACTCTTTTTTAGTGCGAAAAATAAATAAAAATTTCTATGTTTGTGACTACCCTATTTATTTAACAAGATCGACTATGCGCAGTTTTACTTCCAGGATAATAGTTATCTTATTGAACGTTCTATCGCACCGTTTGGCCATAATAAAGCTAAATATCGGAGTTTCTATTATTCAAAAATTTTTCAACGACAATAAAGTAAAAAAAAAAAAAAAAAAAAAAAAAAAAGAGAACATATCTTTTGTAAGAACATTTTAAATACTGTACATAGGTTTTGAATTCGATATGATCAACTGTCTGGCCGTAGTAAAATTAAGTGTAACATTAATTATGAGAAATCAACACGAGTTTTCTGTTTTGAAACCAAAACCTAGAATCAATATTTACCCAGCGATGGACACTTAGCGCAGTATATGCTTCAGCTGTTCCCAGATGTCAGCAGTTTGTTGCCAGTTGTGCACAAAGAATGCTAACTATTCCGATTGTGATTAAGAGAAAGCTACACAAGGGTTATCTGCCTAGAAGAAGGTGCCTTGTGCGGACGACTTTTTAAAGGTTTCTAACTCGTATTCACGTTACATCTGCAGAAAACCGCCTACAACTCCAGACCATTAAATCGACAGCCGCGAGTAGGCGAGTAGATAGCCGCGGACATTTCGGCCATCTACCATGTTCAGTGTCTTAACCACTCTTCCAACTCACTATTCTGAATAGAATAGCTTCAATTCAAACAGGCGTTTGCCCAAGAGATGGTAATTTCTTGTAAATCGGAACAAAGGACAAGCCCGAAACTTTTGAACAGCTTTAACTGCAAATCATCGATGTTAAACACTAGAAATATTAATACTGACTTTTCTTGTCTTGGTGAAATCTTTAGGAGAAAAAAAAAATCGAGCACAAAAATCGCCATTAAGTTATTTTAGATGCAAAATTTCGTACATTAAGATTTTTTTCTAAATGTTCCTCTATTCTTGTAGGTCTATTTACTGCCTGTAATGTAATCGTTCACAGTACAGCTTGTAGAGAGGCATTAATTTTTTTTTTTTTTCCATGTCCGGCAAAATTAGATTCTTTAAAAAAGATGTTCAATCACTTGATTTCTTAAAAGAACACTAAACAGTTAAGCAAAATCCTTGCTCATAGCCCACCTTCGAAAAAGTTTCCATTGGCGTCCCTGAATGGGTTCCTTTGTTGTTTAATTCAAAAAGCAACAAACAGATCCAAATAAAATCAATGAAGAGTTCAAAAAATATAATACACTATTTCACATTCTTAAAATTCTTTATCTTCAATGAAACTTAAACAACAAAGCTCATTTCAAACGAATGGAAATAAGTGAAATTTTTTAGTTGCGTCTGCCATTTCAGATCAACAACAGCTCATTAAAATTGGTCTCTTGCAAAGTTCTTTTTTTCATTACCTTAGCGGCAAACACTTTGTGAAAGGTTTTTTTTTTTAACCCTTCTTTTAAGAGCCTACTTTTCTATTCTTTGTTTCACCCTTAAAAGTGTTTATGCATTAAATGGTCAGTTAATGGTTTCAAACCAGTCTTACTTGAAAATTACAGGTATAAAGAAGCTGTTCAATGAACGCTTAAGCTTCCAAAACTTGACAGAGTGTTTTGAAAGCAATGAGTCAGAGGAACTTTCAAAATGAAAATGTCTCTCCTCGGAGAGATTTAGTTTTGGACAAGCTCTATTCATACACATCCAAAATTTGGGGGGGGGCTGGGGGGGGAGGAAATTGAACAGGCCAATTACTAGTGATGCAACGGATACCGGATACCGGATATTCGGTCAAACTTTCAGCCGGATATCCGGTAATCCGGCGGCAGTATGTTTTCTTTTTACTAGTCTTCTTAGATCATTGAGGTTTTACTTTTTTCTTTAAATTTCTCATTAGTTTCTCATTCATTTAGTTTCAAATCAGAAATTTTTTGGGGATTGTTTCCATGAATTTAGGAGCACTTTTACTGCCATTAAAGTCGTACAAATGACAATGTCATGGATGTTGACCAGTTCTTAAAAGAAAGACTTCTCCATTCAACTGTTGGAAAATCAATGCAACAAATTTCCTTACTTTATCAAAATTTGGGTGGGGAGGGGGTCCATTTTCTCCCCAGCCAGCAATACTACAGCAAGTACACTATTCTCATAACCAGGGCCAATTGATGGTGGAATAAAAGGTAACCAAAGTCTTACAAAAATTAAAAAAAAAAACAAGGTTTTTGTACAATAATTTCTTCAAGTAATAATTTACTGCAATCTTAAAAAGACAGAAGTACTTAATTTTTTCCCTTTTTCAATACATGATAAAAATACATTCTAAAAAGTATTGAAAACAAAATATTTTCAGAAAACTTTCTTTTCCGCATTTTTTATTACTGCAGTTTTTAGAATTTATTCATGTTAATTTATGTTATTTCTTTGTATATAATTTTAGGCCGGATATTTGTAATATCCGGCTACTGCCAATTATCCAGCATAATGGCCGGATGCAGTATGTCTGCCGGATATCCGTTGCATCCCTACCAATTACTCGGCCGTAGAACAGGAACTCGCTTATAACGTCCCTCTATATAGCGTCATATCCTTCAAAGACAGCATTCTGAATTTATAAAGTAATCTTTTATGAAATTATTTATACTAAAAGTTAAATTCTCATTGAATAAGCTTGCATACTGAATAAATGAACATCTGGTAAACAGCCATTTTTCAAAAGATAAAACTTTCATAAAGAAACTAATAAATATTCTGAAGAACAGAAACCCAATATGATAGGAATGGGGGGCGGGGAAGTTAAGATGCCCAGAACAGGGTATCATTTTAGAGGAAAGTCTGGCCTGTCATATGCCATCCGAAGCGTTTGAGGTAATGGGATATGACGCTCCGCATTTACTTTTTGAAGATACCAGCCGGCTGAAGTTCAACCAGTATGACAGCTACAGAGACTACAGTAGACCAGTGGAAAACCGACAGATGACAGAAAAATCCGATTTTTTTTTTCTTCACATTTTTTTTTCAAGTTTAAAATTATTTATTATTATTATTAATAAACACTTTCCATCAAAAACTGAAAGTGATTTAGGTTTACGTGTCTGTCCATACTCTTAACATCCCGATAGAGGTACCCAATGCGGCAGAATTTACGTGACTTCTATGCTCTGTTTCAAACTAAATAAAATTAATATAAATTAGTGGAGTTTGTAAAGAAATACACATCGAAAACGATGTATATTTCTGCAAAAGATCTACGAATGTTACAAAAAAAAAAAAAAAAAAAAACCTCTAACCTAGGTATGAAAAGTCTTGTGTACATCCTTGCTTTACGATATAAGATTCGTAGATGTAATCAAGTTCGCTTTTTTTTTTTTTTTTTTTTTTTCATTCGGTTAACGTAAAAAGCCATAAATTCTTAGTTAAGCTTTTCAACGGGTCATTTTACTTAGATGTTTTATATCCGAAACAGTATTCACATTTCTTTTCAAAAAGGGCAGGCAGATTTATTAAAAAGGGGCACTTTTTAAAGATAAAAAGGGAAATTTTCGAGACATCACACTGGAAAAGACTTGTGCTTTCTATAAAGGTTAGGACGCATCACCACTAAAGAAAAAAGCCAAGACGCGTCGGCACTAATGTAAAAAAGGGAAGGCCTTACGCCCTATGAAAAATGATAACCATAAACAGAGACACATAAATGCGAAGTATTCGACCAATTTTTAAGGCGAAAAACATAATTTCAAATTGAATCAAAATATATTAAAATTCTCCAATTTTATTGCTTAATAAATTACGAAGATGAATACCAAAAGCCAAATTGTACATCGCAGGGGCGTAGCCAAGGAGGGGGTTAGGGGGGTCATACCCCCCCATGAGAAATTTTTTGCCATACAAAATGTATATTCTTCACTACATTATCACACATATATATACATATATACGAGTTTCAGTAGTCACCCCCCCCATGAAAAATTTCTGGCTACGCCCCTGGTACATCATGAAATTCCCATACGGCTTTAAAAGTACTTCATAGATTTTGCACAGCTTATGTACAAATGGTTAGGATGCTTACTGAAATACACGTGATGCTTAAATATGCAGCAAAAGAAATATTTTTATTTAGATCAATCATTTAATTCACTTATAAAGATGTGTCATACAACTTAAAATTTATTAAACGTTCGAATATTTTATAAATAATTAGAGTCTCAAATCGATACATCATCATTATTTTTTACATTAAATTCTTTTACTTTATGATCCCTAAAGTATTCGGCCAGACCGATTATTCAGTAAATGAAACTAATAGGCCGAATACTGAATAGCAGGGGCGTAGCCAGAAATTTGTCATTGGGGGTGGGGGGTTACGACTACTGGAACTCTTATATTTGTGTGTACGTGTGTGTGATAATGTACATTTTGCATGGCAAAAAATTCTTCATGAGAGAGTTATGACCCCCCCTAACCCCCCCTGGCTACGCCACTGCTGAATAGTGATCGAATATTCGTTACTTCCCTACAAATACTATTAAAATCAATTGAGAATGTAGCATCGTAGTAAGTCGAGACTTAACAGGTTCTGATCGTACATTATTAGTCCTTATTCAAGAAATAAATGAAGAATTCTTTTAAACATAAGAATGATCAAATATAATTTTATAGAAAAATTACCCCTCATATTTTTCGTCTTTATGCTCTAAACAAATAAGTTAACTATCAAAGCTCTTTAAGACAATTTCTTTCATTTATCAACTTCTTTGAGATGAAATATGCATTAGTCCTCAATCTTGCTCTCCAAGGAAGAAGAAAAAATCAGACATTACTTTCTGAAGTACATGGCATTTGCAGAAAGAGATCGTCAATGCACTTTGATTGCATTTTCTTTTTTCCCCTCCTTACGGATAAAAAGCAGGAATTCTCAAGTGTACAAGCATTTCTGCGAAAATTTTTCTGGCCTGCGAAAACCTCCGTAATAATTCCGGAAAAGTTAGAGAATATTTTTCAATATTTTCTTCGAGTGAACGAAATTTGTGACCGAAAATTTTATTTTAATAATTCAATTATGCATACATAAAAATTTAAAGATAACCTTTATAAGAATAAAAGTTGGTTATTGGAAAATTATCTTATCCTTAGAACATCGTAGATAGTTCATTTTCTGTAGTACGTTTTTAATTTCACAAAAATTGTTGATGTACTTGACTGCATTTTTATTCTCCAGTGTGTGTACAAGAATTAGGGGAATTAAAATGTCTGTAGTGAATTTTTAATTTCACAAAAATTGTTGATGCAATTAACTTATTTTTACTGTTCAGTATGTGTACAAGAATTGAGGGAACTGAAGAGTAAGGTTTTATGTAAATTAACCGTTTGACTGCTATCCATCAAAAAAAATCCTCATACACCCTCCAATAAAAGTATTCGAGCAAGAGAGAAATTTACTATTTTAGATTTGCGAAAAAATAATTGAGTTTTTGAAAAACACACAACTTAATAGAAATATATGGAATATCATATTTATGCATAGCTTAACTCGTATTCTATGATAAATAATTTTTAATATACGAAACCAACGTAGGAAATTTCTCTCTTGCTCAAACGCTTCTTTTGGAGGGTGTACATTCCAAAGGCGCAATAGCGCTGCATAGCAGTCAAACGGTTAATATTTCGCCTACTGAAGCTACTAGAATAAAAAAAATTTCGCATGTATGTGAGTGTAACATTGGTGCTGATTAGACAGCATTTTCCAAGATTCATAAATAACCTGCGGGGGGAGGGGGGAAAACGTTCTTTTTAGCATATCCCGCGTGATTTTAAATAACCTCTTCATACCCGACGTAGATATTACAGATTGCATTAAAGAAAAATCTCGGTAATTGTTAAAAAAAAAAATGCCTACATCACTTAGAAAAGGCAAGAAAAGTACGTATTTTTAAATATTTTTTTCGAATAAAGATTCAATTTCTAATATCTATTTCAGTTGTAAAGAATTGATACCACAAATAAAAGAGATTGTGAAGAAACTTTTAAAAATGAATTATGTCCCACGAGTTCTTTTGAATACAACAAAAATCATCCGCAATTTCTAGAAAAAAATTTGATATTAAAACATTTTTTTGTGCAACGGTACACAAAAATAAAATGTGTGTGTCACTACGCAGAATTTTCACATTCACATGAATTAATTTTTTTATTAGCAATCTTAAAACAAAAAGCTTAAATTTTATCAATATTTTTTATTAATCTTAGAGCAAAATTGGCTGCAATACATTTATAGCCAATGAAGTTATTTCTATCAAATGAGATACAAGGGGCCTGAGGCGAATAAAAATAAAGATATCCATAAAATTCTTGCTGTAAAAAAATATTCATGAATACACGAAAATCAATTTCGGTACATTTTCAATATTCTTCTCCAAGGTGGCTAGACTAAAAGCCATCTTTCTTGAAAGAAAAAAATCTATAAAATCTAGCCGTAAAATGCAACGAATATGACACCTATGCTAAGGCTCAGTTTACTTGCAATTAAAAGCTTGTTGAAAATTTGAATATGATGAAAAAAAAAATCCTTTCAAGTTTTCGAAATATTTCAGTAATTCTGAGTTGATACAGAAAGTATTTCATATTTTTGCATCACTGTAATTGGATCATGCTTAGTATTATTGTAATTTAAATTACAACGCATGTGCGTTTTAGAAAAAAGTTAAATATTTTTAGTTTAGATTTTCAGTAATTAGATTTTCAGTTTTGTGACAATCGTATAACATGCCGAAAATTGCGTCACTGCTTTTTACATATGAAAGGCAACATTTCTTATGCAAAAGGTTTTGTGGTTGTTAGAATTATTTCAAAACAGCTGAGATACATTTTTCGTGCGTTTTTATGTAGGCAAAATCTTGAATTAACCACATTTTTTAGATTTGCACTAGAAGGAAGAATTAACCTTACTAACGGTTGTTAAAAATGAACCAACTACTGTATTAATTTCTCAAAGCATGGACTCATAAACAAACAAATCTAATTTATTTAAACGTTTTAAATGAGTAAATTCGAATAATCGATTTAAAAATAAAAATTATTTGATTACGAATTGAAAAGTTTTTTAAAAGCTAAAGAAGTGTCCCAACTGTACATTTCAAAACATATTTTTAGAATTGCCACAAGTTTTTGACAGTATAACTGATTCTTCGAATGAATTGTAAAAGAACTTAAAATATATATCCCAATACGTCTAGACAACTGCCCTTCAGAAGAGCAGGAATTTAATAAATACATTTTTAATATTTCTATTTTAAGTATCCTTTAAAACACAAAAACGACGTTATATTATGGAAAAAAAAATAAAAGTGTTTTATGTCAAACTATTTAATTTCTTGAATCTGAAGTGCTATTAAATTACATACTTATATTAAGAAATTAACTAAAAATTTTCGTTTTTAAGGATAAATAAAATTTTAACACTTAGAGAAGAGCATTATCTTTTAAGAGATAGACGCGACAAAGCTTTAGACTAGCTAAGTAATAATTAAAGAAAGATGTTAAATACGCAAAATAAAATTAATACACTAAATTCTCTTTTTACACGAATTATTTTTATACTTTTCTGTAATAACACGGTGAAAAATAATGAGGAAAAAAAAAACATTTTTTCGATCTTTATTTTGTCAATGTGCTTGGTAATACGATTATTAATTATTTTTGGGGGGGAGAATTTTTAGACCTGCTGCATATATTTAAACTCAACATTCGTAGAATAAATAGTACATGGGAGGATTTATACATTCAACGAAATCGATACACCATTATTCTTTATTTAAATGTACCTTTTTATAAGGCGGTACTGCATCTATCCCCCGTGTATAAAGAGAATCCGTTATTCCATAATATTTCAAATGTATATATTTTTTCTGAATACCTCGTAACTCTAAATATTCACTGTTTGTAATCACACGTAATTCAGCTTGTAAAAAGACATCCTAAATTTTTTCGGGTCTAGCAGAGCACAGTTGATCTCTTTAATACTATTTAAAAGCTAGATGATTTTCTTAAACGAAGGCACTTAATGAAAATTTATTACACAACTGCTACTCAAGGAAAAATGACTATATTAGAAAATATATATATATATCAATTCAATGAGAACATTTTTCAATGCAATCCGTATAGTAAGGAAAAACTCAGTTTCATACAAATACTTAAAATTATCATTTTCGAAAAAAAAGTATATTAACGAGCATGGAAATAAAATTATATTTTGCACTTGTATTATTTTGAAACTGGAGTCCACTATTTACATGGACTTCACGTTCACTGATTAAGATTTTCATTTTCTTTGAACAGTCGACATTTTACCAAAGTCGTTATTTCAATGTATTAAAGAATATATCTCAAAATCGCTCTAATTTTCCACGAATCCGTCACCAGCGGAAATTTGTTTTCGACCTCAATAACATCGATTTGTACTGATTGTATTAAAATTCATTATCCTAAAAGCAAGTGCCTCGTAATGTTCCGAACAATAGGGTACTCTGTATTCAAAAGCAGTCAGTTAATAAAGAAGTGGGGGGGGGGGGGGGGTTAATAGCGTTTATCTACAATTCTTATTCTCTCAATCGGACAACAGAAATAATCGTAAGTTGTTTAGGCTTTTTTCAATCAAGGGATACATTTTTATAATGAAGTGGTTTATTTTGTAAAACTTTGATAAGTAAGTGGGTGGAATGAAGTTCTGCGGTTAAATCGATTAATAACTACAGCGGTCTGTCTCACTTACGCGAGGGCACAAGGGACACCGATAAAAACGCGCGTAAGTGAGAGACGCGCATAAACGAAAATTTACCACTAAAGACCACCGTGTACATGCGGTGTACGTGCACGTTAAATCTTTGGTTCCGAAAGTCCTCTCGGCGGTCGCTAGCAGTTTCCGAGGGGTGCGTGCCAATATTCAGAAGTCCCCCCCCCCTCCCAAACGGGGATCAAAACTGGGGTGGGAAACTCCGGGAAGGACGTATGTAGTTCTAAACGACACATTCAGTGACCTGAGCTTCCTCTCCTGGCAAATAAATTGATACTATGTATATGCTGAAAAATGTAAAGAAGATACATTTTTAAATGAGATGATTTTTTTTCCTTCTTAATTATGCAACTTTTAAAGACAATAGAAAGAGAACAGATATGGTTACATTCCCAAGCTTGGTTTAATCATATTATTACTTTCTCACAAGATAATTTTAAAATCGAATACTGATAAAGGGTAAATTGGGGGGGGGGGTTATTTTATAATAAACTTTAGAGTGCAATAGAGAGGGACTGATTTGTGGAGGGGCATTAGGGGCCGTACAATCGGTTTTCATTTTTTAGGAGCTCAAAAAACACGGGTATTATTAGAATCTACAAAAATTAACTTTCAAACACTATACAAGATTGGAATGTTTACCAGGTAGAAATGAATGAAATATTGTCAAAATTTTTACGAAGAAAAAAATACAATAAAAGATTTTCATCTGAACAGAACCAACTAGTAAAATATGTAACCTCACATTTTACTAGTTGTTTTATTTCGAACATTTACTTTCGGAGTTGTTTGAATGGACTCAAGACCGTCTTATAAATCTTCGTCGAAAAAAGTGAACAACACAATGAATGTTTTTACTAGCACAGAGAAAACAAATTACAGTTCATAGGACAAACACTAACAACCAGGATTGTTAGGTAGGGCACTGTAGGTCAGGCGCGTAGCCAGGAAAATTTTTCTCGGGAGAGGGAGGGGGGGGGATATGAAGTTATATGTATATAAAAGGCGGGATATCTGCACGGCACTAATCTTGTGATCACTAATAAAAAATTTAAGGGGCGGGGATATATCCCGATACCCCGCCGTCTACGCCCATGCTTTACGTATGTATATGCGAGTGTATCACACATAACTAAATTGAAATTTTACAGCCAGGCACTGGGGAAGACGTCTGCTCTAAAGTTTATCCTTAATTTTAAATAATGTGTAACAAACGCATTTTTTAATCATTAAATTTTTAAAAGTGCGTTTGTTACACGCTATTTAATCATTAATTTTTTTAAATGAGTTTGCTACACACTATTTAATAATTTTCTATTACACACATTAATTTTTAAGTAGTGTGTAACAAGCGCATTTTTTAATCATTAATTTTTAAAAAATGAGTTCATTACACACTATTCAATCATTAATTTTTTTTAAATGCGTTTGTTACACACTATTTAATCATTAATTTTTAAAAACGCGTTTGTTACACATTTTAATCATTAATTTCCAAAAAATGAGTTTGTTACACACTATTTAATCATTAGTTTTTTAAATGAGTTTGCTAAGCACTATTTAATAATTAATTTTCAAACAATGCGTTTGTTACACATTATTTAAACATTAGCTTAAAAGATGCGCTTGCTACACACTATTTAATCATTAGTTTTTAAAAAATGAGTTTGCTAAACACTGTTCAATCACTAGTTTAAAAAAAAAAATAAGTTTGCTACACACTATTTAATCATTAGTTTTTAAAAAATGAGTTTGTTACGCACTATATAATCATTTTTTTTTTTTTAATCCGCACTGTTATTCACTACTTGCATAGCAAAAATGCGTTTATTATACTAAACTCGTCAGATTTCACAAACGAAATTTCTCTCGTGAGATGTTGCTAAAAAACCTTTACAAAACGGTGTGCAATTTCATGCCCAACCGTATAATGTAAGAACCTCAATAACAAAAACCACTAACACAAGAGCGTGAAAACTACCGCACATCATTTTGAATTAAAATCGGCACATTAATTTGAGTGATGCATTAAAATGCATCAAACCTTTCAAGAAGTACCTTCAGTTTTAAAACTACTTGCACAAAAATGCATTAGAGAAATTTTTCACAAATTCGCACATGAAATTTCTATCCCGACGTCGAGACACCAAACTCGAGAGTCACGGACAGACAGACGAGTCTCCGATCCCCTAATCATTTTTAAACTGAATTTCGAGAAAACCATTAAAGGACGGGAAGGAAAAACAGATCGATGTTTTTAATTCACTTTATTAATATTTATAGCGAAAAGCACGCAAAACCGTTCGGAACGAGGCAAAAGCTGAATTAAAAAGAAATCGATATAAGTTAGTATCACATTATGGGAGAGAGAAACTGCTCTTAGCCTCCCTTGTTTTAAAAATGAATGGCTACAGGGGTTTGTAAGCACGTTTTTAACCAAGCGATTCGAGTGAGTTGAGTTGAGGTAAATAAAAGTTTCCTTGGCGGGATTTAAATTTATGAAAGGGCGAGTGTTTGTGTGTTTATTTTAAGCGCTAAACAGTACACATTTCAAAATGGGTAAAGCTTTGTTAAATGCTAATTTCAATTGTCCATAGTGCTACGGAAAAACCTACAAGAGTTGTATGTATCTGCTCGGATTGATCCAAAATTTTATCTAGGGTATATCATTTCTGTGAAAAAAGTTTATTCGTGAACTTCAATACCTATTTTTGTGAATTTCAACATGTATTTGAGAAATTTCAACATCTATTTTTGTGAAATTTCATACCAATTTTTGTAAAAGCCACTTTTTCTTAAAATCATTTACAAAATAAATTAAAATATGCGGTAAAATTTCAAGGAAAGTTTGTTTTAATCGATTATATTTTTGTGAAGGGGCCATGAATCGGACTCAAACTGATCCCTGATCTGCCTAAGCAGTGGTGCCTTCAGTGGGGGACTTTTTAAGGGGTTCTTATGCATACTCGCATAACATTTGGAGAAAACTATCCACAACTCCACACTGTTAGACAGCGACTGCCATCAGGGCTATACATCATAACTGTGGACCTTCACACTTCAGTCACTGGCCATGTTCAGTGTCTTATCCACTCGGCCATGGTGGGGCCAAATGCTAATTCAAATTTATCACAGAGCTTGGATACAGGGTATTCCATTGGGTGTTGTTTTATGATTTGTGGGATTACGGGCGATTGTGAACTCCAGGGATCTAGGGCCGAATTCTGTATCCCTAACCAATATTTACGCGAAGTTTCGGAGAAAACCACGGAAAACTTCAAACGGCTAGGTCGACGGACGCACCTTCCGTCTCCCAGTTTAGAATAATGCTTCGTACTTGCACAGCATATGTAGCTAAAAATGCCATATACAGTAAAACCTCGATACAACGATACTTAAGGGACCAATAAAATTATCGTTATATTGGGGTGAGATTATACGGTATGGAAATTCCGCGGAACCGAAAAATTACACTGTTATAGAGGGATTTATCCTTGTATCGAATATCGTAATAGTGAGGTTTTGCTGTATTTTAGTTGGAGAGCCGGTGGGATGGAGACACCGCATTTGTCGAATACATCTTTCCTTTTCAGTACAATAATCGAATTGAGACATTTATTTGGATACAGTATAATTTTATTTTGGAAACAAATGTTTTAATTTAACCTACAAATAAAAGATTTGTATACTGAGTTATTCAGCACTAAAGTTGCGCTGGCAATCGCTTTGTGAAATTTAAAAATTTGTGTTTTTAAACTAAATTAACCGGTATTATAAACAAAGAAACCATCTAACAAAATTCAGATTAAAGATAAATATACATCACTAATTTAGATTGAGCGATAGCATTAAAACAGCGAAACTGTTGAACTGAATGAGATATTTGCTTGTTAAGTTAAATTTGTCATCGAAATAGATTATCTTTATAAAATAAAGAAAAATACTGCTCCTGCAGTTCAGAATACCCGGTATTAGCATATTTTCAAAATATAACATATAATCTATTTATCTATCACATAAAGCATTTCCCTGTTAAAATTTTAACAATGTTACAAACCAGAATTTAACTTGAAAACACTTATTAACGCGAAATAACATGAATAAAACATATTTACAATGGAAAATCTGATAAATGACTTATAATGCTGCATGGAAGTGGTTATTTATTTGCAAATGTCATTGGAATTTCCGCTCGTAAACATTTTTATTTATTTATTTATTTATTTTTGGTAAAATGCAGCACATATACAATACATTAACCCTTATATGATGATATGAACCATTATATGATGAAATAAGATTTGACATCCATTACAAATAGCATATTGAGATTTTGCTTTTAAACTAAGTACATTTTTTATTTATGCACATAAACTAGCATCAGATCAGTTAAATGGTATGGAAAAGGAGTGGTAAAAACACCTATCAACAGTCGCAGTAACGACATTAGAAAAGTTCCAACTGCGTTTAAAAAAAAATTATTAATTAAAAAAACTGCATGAGAGAAAACACTCCCCGCTGTACTGCTCCCTCGCCCCCCCGAATGCGTTACAAGGTACATTCAAAAGTTGTAAAATAAAGGAAAAATTTATTATTTTGTAACTACATTAGTTTGTAGGAACTTTTTATAAGCTTTATAAATAACAGAAATGAAATCAAGTAAACTGCATCATATAAAGAAATATTTCGTATGCATTGACACGCTAGGAAATATTAAACAAACCGACTGTCATTTACGTGATAAATCACACGCGGGAAAAGAAAATCTGGTCACTATGTTGAATTGTCTATGTTGATGTCACATTACATGAATTTGTCTTTGGAACATACAGTACGATCATGTAGTTTCCTCTTGAAGCGAAACTGTTTTATGATTTTCAAGTTTTCTCGAAATGTGAAAAAACTAGATACTACTTTCGCTGAAATATAAGCAGAAATTTTCGTCGAGAAATAAAAGTTTTGAGAAGTAGGCGAGCTTATAAAGGAAACATTTTTGAGTTCGAAACATTAATGTTTCGAAAAAAACTGAGTTATTAGTTTGTTTCATAATTGTGTTTGTTTCCATTCCATTTGAGTCTAGTGCGGATAAGACACCGACTCCGATATCTGAAAACTGATTATGCTGACTGCATTATAAAATCAAAGAAAAATTCAGTTTTATACTCAGTACGTGCAGGAGATGAAATTGCTAGCACACAGATTTGTAAATGTAAGAAAGTTTTTTAAATAGCATCATGCTTACTCTACTTAATGTTTAAAAAATGAATCTGAAGTTTATTTTTTAGCAGAAAGTTTAGCGCTACTTCGGATTAGCGCAACTCAACTGTTTTTTCTTTCACAAGGCTGTTCAAAAAATGCAATTTTTATTATCTTGTAGGTGTAAAACTATTTTAACAATCTGCAAAAGCTTTATTTAAAAATTTTCGCTCTTATATTATAAATTTTTTTTAAATGTGAAAAACTAAATTTGCATAACCAGATACAGAATATAGTAATCGTCAGATCTGGAGCAAATAATTAAAGCATGTGCAAAAACTTTGTTGATATTTTATTTTTAATCTCAAATTGAAGTTTTAAAACTTAGTGTATAAATACCATGTTTACTCGCGTAATAGTGGCACCTCCCTTTTGGAAGCAGAAAAAATCGTCAAAATATTTTCCCCACATAAAAGTTGCAGTCATGTATTCGACCTTCAGTTATGTATAAATATATAACTATTAATGCGCGTGAAACTGACGAAAATATTATTTAATATACGGCAGATAACCTGGAAACATTTGCTAAGTAAGAAATTTTATTAAATCACGAATGTTTTAACTTTAGAGTGTACAATAGTATGTAGTAGCTTTCCCCGCATTATAGTCGCACCTAGACTTTCACTATGAAAATTTGGCGAAAAAAGTGCGACTATTACGAGAGTAAACACGATATGTAGCGCATTCAAATAGTACATCGGGATTTATATACGCAGATGCGTGCTGTCTTCTATTCCAAACAGATAATTATACTTATTCAAACTCTGCATCGTAGGCAGGGAAAAATTTTATGGAAGGCCCAGAAGGGCAGAAAGAGAAATGTTTAAATGGTTAATTAAAATGCAAATTTCGAGTATGCTGGAATAAGAAGCTCGAGTATATCTCTGCTACTTTACATTCCTGCCACCAATTGACGACATGTCACAAAACCATCATTTATTTTGCATTTTTTTAAAATTCTGTTATACTCACTTTATATCTATCATAAAGATGTATCTATAATAGTGTTTACTAAAATTTTTCAACAGATTCAACAAATACAACTGGAAAGCGCATAATTTGGAAATTCCGAATAACTTTTAGAATGTTGGTCTTCATTTTCGCATAAACGAAGTAATTTTTTCATAGCCAGTTTATTTTAAAAAATCATACGAAACTATTAAAATTCCTTTTTGCATTAAAATTATCAATTTTATCAATTTACTCTCCTGGTATAAAAATTACATTATAAATGAACTGAGAAAAGTGTAAACCCCGATAAAAAGGTATAAAATATGAAAAATGTTTAAAAATTTAAAAAGAAAATCATGAATTTATATAAATTACTCAAAGTACAACATTTGCATAGAACAAGTGCAATTCATGGAAGATTAGATTACACCCATTTTTACACTAATCTCTACTTTTGCAACTTTGGAAAAGAGTAAGTGAAAAACATTGGTATACCAATGAATTCTGTAGTAATTTTTGGTTCATTTAAATAATTTCTCTTTGAATTCATTTCTTTTCATAGGGGTTTTGCACTTCCGAATAAAATTGTAATAAAAAGGGACTTACCAATTAAACTGGTGCACGTGGTTGCCATAGTTAATTATCCACATTAATAAAAGCACTATTTTCATATATGTACAGCCACACTGACATCGTTCCGATTCCTCTCAGTTTTTCGGTGTCGCACGTCAGGCATGGCGTATTTTAGTCTGTCCCAAAACAGTTTCTCACCCCACCGGAGTACCGGACTCTGCTTCATCCAGAGTCTAATATCCGGATCGAGTTCTTGGGGGTCCACTTTGCCCAGCGCAATGACCAGAAGTCTGTGTTGGCAGGCGCTCAGGACCTCCCTGTGGGCAGACTTAAACTCGAAACGACACCATTCTGACTTTAAGAAGTTCTCGGAAAGAATTAGAATAGTCCTACGGCTGCTCTCCATAGCTTCGACTATCGCGTCGGACATGTAACCACCGACAGGCAAGTCCCTGTAGTGAAGGCACAATCTGTAAGCTGGTAATCCGCATTCTAATTCTGGGGCCAGAATTTGCGTCACAAAAGCCTCGTCTTTCTTGCTGTAGGACACGAAAGCGTCGAAGAGCTTGTCTTCGTCGCCTCCGCCTCTCTGGGAGGCTCGTCCTTTTCCGCCTTGGAAGAGCCTGATGCCGTACTTCGCGTAGAACCACACGCCCATCTCCTTCCTGTACACGAATATGAGTATGACGGCGCACAGAACTCCGAACAGCACGGAACCCCCTATGATCAGAAAGGGGAGAATTTCTGTGATGTCGAAGTCTCGCCTGAGAGCCGTGGCCGTGAAATTGTTGCAAGCCGTCGTGTTGAATTCCAGCAACAGGTGACTGCTGGAGTGATTGAAGTTGCACTCCAAGTCGTAAATATCGCGCACGTAATCGCCTTTCAGGTGCAAGAATTCTTTCAGTTCGCCTACGAAGGAGCAGTCGCACGTCCAAGGGTTATGCGCGAGTCTGATCTCTTGCAATCTGGGATTCCCGTTCAGCAGCCACACCTGATAGTGAGAAATGAAGTTGTGATCCAAGTGCAGGATTTCTATAGATTTCAGAGCCAGAAACGTAACGTTACTGATGCTCGTTATCATGTTGTAGGACAGGTAAAGCTCCTGCAAGTACGCCAATCGCTCGAACTCGTATCCGTGAAGAGCGGTCAGTCTGTTGTGATCTAAATTCAGAACGAGAAGATCTCGCAAGCCGTTGAAAGTGCGATTATCTATTGTATGAACATTGCTGTTGTTTAGGTACAGAATTTTCATGTTTTTGCGGCCTATGAACGTGTGGCTGGAAAGAGTCGCGATATCGCTACCGTCCAAGTACAACTCCGTAACGTCCATCGGTATCTTTCTGGGTACGGCCGTATGCCGTTTCCCACCGCAGTCGACAATGTTAGTGTTCCAGCTTTGATCGTAATAGCAAGTACAGTTTTCTGGGCAAACCATTTCACAGTCACAAGCATCGAAATCGCAACAGTGACACAGAGCAAAACAGTGGCTTTTGTAATTGCACAAGAACTGCGAGCTCTGAGCTCTAGTTAAAGGAACTACCGATCTCCTACGAGTAAATGTCAGACTGCATTCTATATCTTCTATATCTGTCATTCTAGGATACTGCCTCGATTCGTCTAACGTAGCCATTCGTTGAAGCCATTCCATGTTGCAATCGCATACATAAGGATTTTGAGAAACCGTGAATTCCGGCAACGGTCTACGACTTGGCACTTCGCTGAGTCTAAAAGCATTCATTTCTAGGGTAGACAAGTAATTATTCTTCAATTCAACCCTAGTGAGGTTTTGTTTTCCAAGAAATGTGAATGGTTGGATGTTTCTGATTAGATTATTGTTCAGAAAGATTATTTCGATGCTATTTGGCAAGGAAGAAGCGTCTATTTCAACTATTTTATTAAAAGATGCATCTAATGTACGTAATTTCAAAACCGATTCCAGTTCATAATAATTGCCTAAAGTTTCGATCTGATTATCGTGCACATCTAGCCATTGCAGGCCAATTGGAATCAACGCATAATCGAACCATGATATCCGGTTAGCAGATATATTCAGCATTAACAAATCATGTAAATTTATAAATAAGGAATTTATATCAGAAATTATATTTGAATCTAATCTTAAAGCATGTAATTCGGGAACTTCGTCAAATGTTCCTTGTTCGATAGATTGTACGTTGTTGTTGGCTAAATTTAAAATTCTAATCGAGGGCAGGTCTTGAAAAACACCTTTAGTTAAATTTCCTATGGAGTTTCCAGCCAATCGTAAACTGTATAAGTGTCGAAGTCCTTGGTAAGACGCGTTGTTTATCACAGATATTCTATTGTTACTGATATCGAGACTTCTAAGTTGTTGTAGGAATTTTAAAGTCTTTGGCACTTCAATTAATTTATTTACGTTCAAATTTAGCTCGTGAAGATTTGTGCAGTTTTTCAAAGCCTCGCTATGAATAGCCTGAATGCTGTTGAAATCTAAAGAAATCAGTGAGAGCATTTGCAGGCCGTTAAAAGTCAGTGCATCAATGTAAGTCAAATTATTGTGACTGAGTACCAACGTCTGGAGATTGTAAAGAGACGAAAATGCGTTATCTGCTATGCTGACAAGTTCGTTGTGGTGCAACTGAAGAACTTGAAGACTATATTGAGATCGAAAGGTGCCAGAATCTAGATGAGAAAGCTTGTTGAAGCTAAGATCCAAGACAAGAAGCCGCGTCATATCGGCGAAAGTGTCGCTGTTCAGCCACTGACTGGCCAGAGCGTTTCTGCTCAAATCAAGAACCAGCATTTGCTGAAGTCCTGAGAACAAGCCAGGCGGCAAAACACTCATTGTATTGTTCTGCAGATACAATTCAGTAAGCATCTCTGAGTTCTTTAAGAAACCAGGTGGGAGAGCAATTAATTGGTTATTGGAAAGATCAATAATTTGGAGCTTACCTAATCCAGACAGTGCCGTATCTTCTGCTCTAGATATCCTATTGGATGAAAGCTGGAGGCTTTTCAAGTGCCGGAGAGCTGAAAATCCATGATCACTAAGCACTTTCAAACGATTGCGCGTTAAATCCAGATGCTGAACGTGTACGGGACAGGGTGTCCGGTTAGTGGCTGCGAATCCCAGATTTACAACTTCGCTGAAATCGTTATAGCTGAGATTCAAATGCTGAAGGTTTGGTAAGGAACATAGAAGGGAAGGTGCCAGTGCTGGCATATTGTTGCGACTAAGGTCAAGCCTGTGAAGCTTTTGCAAAGGAGATAAGCTGCCTGGTATAACTTTTAAGAAAATTTCCCCCCAATCACTGTTGTAAGTCCTTACGGTCAGATTTTCTAATTCCGAAAGACCCCAGAAGGCTTTCACAGGAATCTCTTTCAGTTTACAGAATTCGATGTGCAGCGACCTGAGTTCTTTGAGATGATAAAACGAATTATTAGCTAAAGCACTTTCAAAGAGAACATTCTCGCACTTCACTTTCAGACTCACCGTGCTCTGGGGCTGGATCAGACTAAAATTTGTGCTGTCAAATGCCCCGTTGATTGTCCGAACTATGCATGTCAGTGCGACCGATTCTGGACTACCAGCGGCAGTCCATTCACAGTCTTGGGGCGCAACGTAACCCCGGTTGCCGGTGCATAAGCCGTACAGGCTGCCCACGATAAACAATAACAGGAACATTTTGAATTACTGCTCCCAAATCGAAACAAATGCCATCTTTGATCTAGAGCAATAAAAAGTATTTTTTAAAAATAAATATATTTAGCTAAAAGGAATTTCATTATAGGTTCAACACCAAATATCACGAATTTCTTATATTTTTCCGATCATATAAATTAATATCACAAGGAGGTTTGTTCTGCTATAAAGAAACTATACATATGTACAAATTCTTTCGAAAGCCATGATCACAAATAACATCGAGTTTTTAAAGCGATAACAAAATTTTCTAGAGTTACAGGAAGGCGAAAAAACGAAATCTGATTGTAGTATAATCACAGCTAAATCCACCTATTTCCTAAACGCGCGCCTAGATTATTGCTTCGGTCAGGAGGAGTTCATGACCAAAGACGATGGTCGCGAAGCAGAACTCTCTCGTACGTTCATCCATTTATTAAAGAGCATAATATAATTCCTCTTACTAAGCTCGCACTGCTACCATCTCGGAAAGTGAACGTAGATATAATACTTTGTAGACGACACACTCGCGAAATGAACACAGGTAATATGGTTGTTCGAAAATCCAGCGATTTGCACATATTTCCATCATCGTGCAGCCAACATGATTCGAAAACAAAAACAACGGAGGAGAACTTTTCTGCAGACGAAATCCGAACCCCCGAAAACCGGCTGCTGCGACGCCAAACACAAAACGGGTTTTTCGTGCTGAGGGCAGACGAGAGAACACACGCGTCCTCTCTCTCCGAATATCACCTGAAGAACGAAGCGGTTTTCAGTTTTTCTTCCCGAGGCAGAGAAGCAGGAATTGGCCGGCAGATGGAGCTTCCTTCCTCAGGCAGTTTCCACTACCGGCTGCGGGGGGAAAACGCGGGTTGTACAGAGAGGGTGACGTGTTCCCTGGCTGTCTGTTCTTTTCTGTAGCAGAGTTATTTTCCGTTTAAAATGGGGATGGATACAATAGCGAAACAGCCTTCCTCGCGCTTTTCCTTCACCTCATCAATGGAATGATTTTCTTTTTTATTGTTGCTGTTTTTGTTAATATGACTGATCAAGGGATCTGAGATAAAGCTATACTTTTGTTGAAGATAATCATTTTCGAAAGCTGATAGTCAGAAATACATTATTTTCATGTTTAATTTTAACCAATGAACTTTAAAATAAAAATATAAACCATCAGAAATATTTATTACAATCAAAATTAAATACTTGTTCGGAGAAAGCGCTGGACAATTTTCGATTCTGTCACTCACAGGATGCGTTTAAAGGTTTTAATTTTATCCTCACCATTTCAAATTTATCTAATTTATTACTGCATCAACATTGTTTTATTTTTATTTATTTATTTATTAAGACGTTTGTTCATAGGTTTTAGTAGCTCTACAATGTTGTTTAAACAATGTGCAGTAAAAACTTTCGATAAAAAAGAAAAGAAAAGATTGGGAATTATTTCTAGCCTTGTTTTCCTGAATTCGTAATCATATGAGACAGATCTTGCCTTTTAAAATGTACAATCGCCCGCATAAATGTGTAAACACTTGAAAAAATTCTCTTTCTCATTTTATACGTGATTTACAGACTTACTTAAATTAACACTGATGAAAATTCAGTCAAATGATTTCTTATACTAAATACCCTAAATTGACCGAATTTCAATTAATTCCCGTAATTCATGTTAATTTTTTTAGGATCTGCCCTTAACATAAATGATAGAAAACTGACAATAAAACTGCTTTGAAAAAAAAAATAATAAGCAGTGTATATACTGTGAATTGGAAACAAGAGTAGATAAAACTTGACTAATATACTTACTAATGTTAGCTATTAATAATATGTACCTACTAATAATATGTACACAGAGAAATGGAATAGCCCATTTTTTACTTCAAGTCGGCAATCAACAACTATTACGTATAATAATCATAAAGATGGTTTCCGGATTATTATGTTCATATGAATACGACTAAAGTCGAAAAAGTCCTCATATAGTCGTGATAATTCGGATTTTTCAAATCTTAACGATTTTACATGATTTTTTAATGTATGTTCAAATTAAAAATGTATTAATTTATTTCTATGCATTTTTTAAATCTCTTGGAGGTAATTTTCCCCTTGTTTTTGTACAAAATCAGATAGATAGCCATGGGATGCGCCACGGCGTCCTGGGTTTCTACCAGAGATTATTATCGCATGGGCAAATCTTTGCCCAAGGCCCCCCCGGCACGAAAGGGCCCACAATTTCAAATGTTCTTCTGAAATATTCTTTTTTATATCAAAATTCCATGAAATATAAAAGAAATTTCATGGATGGATGGGAGCCTCTAAATTCATCAATACCCGGGGCCCCTGTTGGTCATAATCGGGCTCTGGTTTCTACCGAAATTTGGATTTTTGTTTTTCAGTTATCAACCCTTTAAATGTGAAATTCAACTTTTTGAGGCCTTCCAAAAAATTTTTTTAATTTATTTTTTGCTACTTCCCTGTACAAAAAAATACTTATAATTTTGATATCCTTGTAAATCATTTAATTATATTCAATACTTAAATTTTGATTCCAGAACATTCTTAGCAGGGCCCTTGCTAAATAGGAGGCGGTAGGGAGAGTCCCCCAACACTCGCAAAATTCTATTAAACTTGGCAAAATTTGATACCTAGTTGGCAAAATTGGTGAAAAAAAATTTAACGAAAACGATAATTTACTTTGTTTCTGGTACACTTGGCAATATTACGGAAATCCAGTTGGCAAAAGTAAAAACACAGTAATAAAATTGATTAAAAAAAATAAGTTGGTAAAAACCGATATTTGACTTTGCAGTTTATCGACATCCCCCCCCCCCCCCAAAAAAAAGAAAAGTCTTGGCAATGGCTCTGATTTTTAGTTATATTTGCGATTGCGTAAGGCCCTGATTTTCCATAAAGCCCGGGCCTAGGGGGGGGGGGATGTTGGGGGCCCAAAAAATCCAAATTCTAATTCAATTTTTTCTTAATTTTATCTAATAGCAGATTTTTATAAAGCCTTTCAAATTTTTTCAAACAATATTTTAAACGAGTTGCCAATCTGCTCGATGGCTGAGTAGCATTTATAACCAGGAGTTCGAAAAAGTTGTAAATTCTTAGGTATTTTATGTACAGCGTCAATTTGTTTATTAAATGCATCATGAAAGATAATAGACGACTGCCATTTTGGGTTTAAAAAAAAAAAAAAAAGCGCAGACTTTCGACAGCTGGGCACAGTCAGACAGTAATTTACCTTAGCAAATTTCACGCTACCTACATCAATGTTAGGGGGCCCCCATTCCGAGTTGTGCCCGTAGTCAAGAATTTTCTAAATCGTGCCTTGGATTGCGTATCCAATAACCTTTGAATATCATTCCATCTCCATCACCTGAGAATTACCTTCAGCTTCAGGAGGAGTGAATCACACCCTCCGTTCACCCCCGCGCGCAGACACAGACGTCCTTATTCCCAAGCTGGAAAGAGGAGACTGTAGAGTTACGCCATCTACCCGAAAAATAAATCCATACGGTGCTCACTTTGATTATATATAGAGTTCCATTGTAGCTCGTGTTCGGAGACCGGAGGGAGTGGTTTACAGTTTACTTCTAAAGCGACCAAGTTGTGTTCGAAGAATAATCAGATGTATCCCATAAATGCTAGTTTTATTGTGTTTGCTTATTTTCCCATTGGTGCACTCAATGGGGGTGCTATACCTCCCTCCCATACAAAATCTCACTTTCTGGAACTTCAATATATAGTATCATTATTTATTTTCATTTTTTATTTATAAATTGTAATCAAACGAATGATTATATTATAATCTAATTAGCAACATTAGTTTTTTTTAATTAATCTTTCATGTTAAGTGAGGATGAATCGACTCTCCTCCCCCCCCCCCTAAAGAAAAAGATCCCTGGTTGCGTTTGTTGCATTATCAGTGTATTTTCCTTACATTTATCCCAAAAATTAGAGATAGTGCTGAGGAATCAGAGATACTCCTAATACTTTTATACTTTTTTTAATAGAGCTAAAGTTAGATAATTTGAGATTAATTTAATAGAAGTACTTGCTTTATCAAAAACCATAGCATTCCGAGTTATCTTATGTACCCTATCAACATACACTTCTAATTCTAATTACAAGTAGGAGAGAGAGCAGCTCATGTTAACAAATATGTCTTTTAGACAGGCCCGGACTCGACTGCTGAAACGGCCCAGGCGATTCGAGCAGACCGGCCCCCAAATTACCTTACATAAAGCCCAAAGAGCTCCGGCCCATTTCAATCTTTCAAGATATCGGCTTTTAGGATATCCGCTCTATGCACCAGCCCAGCCCTGCTTTAGCACAACGAAGCAACTTGTTGCCTTCTCGGTGTTCTGCCCATAATTTATTTGAAGCTTATTTGGAATTTAAAGCGTTCCACCTACCTTTAGAGTATCTTTTGTTGCCACCAGTGGCGTAGCCAAGGGGGATGACATGGGGGTCACAACCCCACTCATGAGAATTTTTTTGCCATACAAAATGTATATTTTCACTCCCTTATCACACACACGTATACATATATGTGTTTTGCAGTAGTCGTAACCTCCCCCCATAAAAAGTTTCTGGCTACGCCACTGGCTGCCGCAGATTTTTAGCGTGCGTTATACAAGGTTGTTGGTCAAGATCGGAATTTCAAAGTTCCCATCTCAAATCCAATACCACAGGAGTGGTCCAGAAGTCCAGTCCGGACACCCGTCCCCAGAAATTTAAATTTTTGTTAACAAAATGATAATTTTGAAGTCTTTTAGTGAACAATTCTTCCTTTTTCAAAGTTTGGATCACCTCCAAAATTTTCTTCTGTGTACGCCCCTGTCATTAAGTCTTGGGTCTCCTCCGACCCTTTACCCAAAATTCTAGTTAAAACATTCGAATTAAATGTGCAGACTGTAACCGATGTTGCAGCTAGATCTTATCTAAAGGTGGTATCAATTTTAAATAAATAAATAAATAATAATATTAAAAGATAATTAAAACACTAAAAAGTGTTGAAAATTATTCGGGAGGACTGAAATGAGACGTTTGAACCGTAAAAGTTTAAGTAGAAAGATCACGCTTGAAACTTTGTGGCGTCGTCTAAGATATTTATTTAATTGCTCACATAGATTATTCATTTGAAAGTGTGTACGTTTTCCAAAAAGAAATCCGAATATTTTCACGTCTCTATATACTTTGTTACGTATATGTATATACATAAAAATCTCAAAGTAAATAAATTTTAAGGGACCACACAAAGATTCAATTCATTATTTTGAAAAATTCGTTCAAGTGAAATTTCAGACTGAGTTTGTAGTCATATGATTTCTACCTCTTTTTCATTTAAGTAGTAAAGTACGAAAAAACTGACATGACACGTTCGTGAGTCACCACAAGCGAAGAAGTTTGAGTAGAAAATTGTGGGGAAGGGGGGGGGGATGTTTACTGCACAAAATGCTTAATTTTACGTAAATGCTACTACTAATAATACAATTGCAAAGATGCACAAATGTATTATCTTTTCATGAGCAGTTTCTTGATTCGTGGCTTGCTTTACATACTGTTTAAATTTTTCCATAAAAAATTTATTTAAAAGTAACTTGAATGGTTCCAGGCTTTGATTTTCCACTAGGCCCAGTAGGCGAGAGCCTAGGCCCCCCCCCCCCGTGTTGAGGGAACCAAAAAAAACAAAATCCCAAATCAATTTTTTTTAATTTTACCCTTTTTAGCAGATTTTACGTATCCTTTCAAATTTTTCCAAACATATTTTTTTTTAATGCCACTCTGCTTGCTAATAGCATATACGGGTGTCCCATAATTATTGGTACAAAATTTAAGGGGAGATAGGGCGCATAATAAGGAATCAGAATCACATAGCAGTGTTGTGTCAAAAACACCGTTTTCACTTACCTGTTAATAATCACTTTAGGAAAAGTGTTGAAGTGTTCCGTCTAATTTTTTAACCACGTTTCATAAACAACAGGCTCGTCTCAAAAATTTTAAATTATCAATTATAGTCACTTGTTTTCTAAGAAATATACAGTAGTGTATGATGAACAATGCTCGGAAAGTTCCCTATTATATCAGCACTTGTTCCAAAGTGATTATTAACAGCTACATGTAGATGGCGTTTCCAACCGCACATTCATGTGCGATTCTTATTCCTTAATATGTGCACTACCTCTCCTCATATTTTGTTCCAATATTTATGGGACACCCTGTAAAAGAGACACGCAGTTGAGTGTATACAGTCTTCCAGACCAATTGTGACGTTTAAAGTTTTCTTTGGAAATTTCACGCTGTCTATATTAGTATTAGGTGACCCCCATCCCGAGTTGTGCCTATAGTGAAGAATTTTCTAAATCGGGCCCTGAATGGCTCAAGATACTGATTTAAAATCATATTCTACCTGACCGTGCTGAGCATTTTTACAAAAGCAATACAATTCGTGATATCCTCAATATTCAACAAAAACAATATCTGCCTTTTCCGAACTTAATATTTTAACCGTGCGCTAAAATAAAAGAAGACAGAAAAATTCAAATGTCTTCGTTGAATAAAAAAGCGCCAGAACCTTCTATCCCATTCCAAAAACTGCGCCTAAGTTTATGACATTTAAAATAAACTCATAAAATATCGCTACACAACACCGAAGTGTCATAACCCAAATCCAATAAAAATACAACTTACAAAATATTATTCCGCTTAGCATTTTCCAATATTTATGAAATATTCTTCTATACTGGGGGAAGGGGAGAAAAAAAAAGAGATAAAATAACAGAAAAATAAACAAGAAACGTAAAAATAAAAGGGAAAAAATAAAAGATTATTCTTGAATTTATGCGTCGCATAAGAAAAACAAAAGTTTCGTGAAAATAAAGCAGCCATTTTTGACACGGGGTAAGAAAATCCGAAATAAAGAAAGCAGAGAACACTTTTTTTTTTCTTAATTCTTTGTTCCGACATTGGCAAACCAAAGCTTTTGATCGGACCCAGTCAAAGGCTTGGAAAACGTGAGATGGTTTTTTCATGAATGTAAAGACGGTGTGAAAAAGAATTCTTGTTTTGGTTGGCTGATTTATAGTTAGTTTGGCATTGGTGCAAGAAATTCGGGTATCGGTGAAATATCACTAGATATATTACGCAGAACTCGTCAATAGGCCATCGAAGAACATAAAAAAAAACGTGTTTCGGTTGCTTAGTCTGGCATCAGATGCTCATCACGGCAACAAACGAAGCACAGTAAATTACAATTCTATACCATGAAAAGTAAATTTTAGGAAAATACTATTTAGAATTTTAATCTTTCTTAGATCCATGAGGGTTACTCTACAGCTTTTTTAGCAGCAAGATCGTACAATTTATATTGTGATTTATGCCACACATAGGCAGCTGGTGCACCAAAAATGTGGAAGGGGGTGAGAGATGTGGGTGTATAAGAGGGGTGAAGCTGAATTATTGTAAAATTGGGCTGTACTGTTGGATTTTAATGTCATTATAGATTCAATGACCTTCTCTAATAATTGATTAAATGACCCTCAGAGGCGAACTCTTGTTAGCGCGACTCCTTTTCTTCTCTTGGTTTATGTACAGGGTTTCCCTGCATTTTTCGATGGATCGTTACTTTTGAACTTTGAAAAGTGGAGGGTCAAGGCCCTTTTACCCTTGCCCCCGAGCCGTCTATGATGCCACACTTGCTGTAGCGGATCCAAGAAAGGGGGAGATTCAGCATCCCTTCCCCTAAAAAAATTGGTAAAGGTAACAGTCTGCTTTATTATACACTTTAAATAGGTAAAATAATATTTTTTTACTATTTATAGACCCTCCCAAAATATTTTACGTTGGTTTAGACTAAAATTCGCAGTCCAAACCTGTCCAGTACATCACTATTCCATGGATACGGACGTTTTTCTTGCTTGTATATTTCAATTCTTTGCTTCATTCAATAAATCTTTGCAAAAACCTACTTTCCAATCTTTAATTAATTCCTTAAAATGTTCATAGAAATCTATCTAACTTTCAGAAATTACATTACCCACTGCAGCATGCAAATGCCTTAGCAGAGGAAATTCACACAGATAAAATATTACAAATTTTAGATAGCATGAGTTAAGTAATTTTTCCCGTAATTAAAATGAGTATTCTCATTTTAATCTTTGCGTACCAAATATCGCCTTGGTGTGTGTTAAATTTCTACTAAAGCTGTATATTAGGTAATACAAAATGAAGCTATTAAAATGTAGAGTATGCCTTTACTAATTTTGTTCGCTCCAATATTTAAATTACATATTAAAATTAACTGTAATTGTTTTCTGATAAAATTATCATAGTTATTTTTCTTTGGTGGGTGATTTATTGTTTTAAAGCCACACCTCAAAATATCAAAACAATGAGCGAACCAAAATTTATCTATGGGGAAACATTACCGGGAATCTACAAGGTCAGAATGCTTTTCACTGTTTAATAGATTGTAGTACTTTTTTAGAGTACTTTTTAACCGATTGAAATATTAGATACTAAAAGCTTTTAAAAAGAGAATTGTTGGTTGTACGATTAATTAAACTGATCCATTTAATTAAAAATGCCATTTACTACAGCGTGTCAGTAAAAATTGGTCTGATTTTCATCGTTTAAATCCATTTTCTATTTCAACATACGTGAAACCGAACTCTGTCCACTTTTTCCGAGCCTCATAAAATATATCCTCGTGGCACTAACCAGTTTCTTTTGTGAACGATCTTCTAATACCGCAGGAAAACTTGTTAACTGTCACAATATTTTTCTTCTATGACACAAAGCTCGGGGAAAGCAGAGATTTCTCTTCGCAGAGCATCACAGACCCACTTACGTATTCAACTGGAGGAACATAAAACATTAGTAAAGGAGAGAGGGCAGGCAGGAAAAACAAAAGAAATATATTACTGTGGCAAGATGGTAGACAAACTGTGCACACGTAGACAGCTATAAAAACCTACTCAATAACAATAAAACTGTCTTTCCCGACGGAACGGGGCGCCAAAGCTATTCTTGGCGCATTAAAGAAACGAAAAGTTTTTCTCCGAGGATCCAAAATTTTTTTAAATGGACTATCTATCCATCCATTTAACCCAGTCTACAACCGTAATGGAGTTCAGAGGGAGGAAAAAGTCAATTTTTTTGTTTCTTCTTCAAAGACCACGCCTACATAAGTTTTCAGCATAATGCCTTGCATAATTGGAAAGACAGTCAAGAAGTAGTTAAAAGATGCTGAGAGATAGGCATCGGTTGTTTTTGTCTGCTGGATTTGGCAAGAATGCGCTAGTTTTTGGCAATATGCAAGCTGGTGTAGTTTTTAAGTATGATAGTACGTTTTACTTTATTCTATTTCTCAGATTTACGCCATTTTTTCGTAATTAGAATGGAACGGTGGAAGTCGCACAAATCTTCAATCATCAGCCGATCAACGACGCTTTTTTCTTTTCCGCGATTTCTCTAGTACGCAATCAGTAGCGGATCCAGGGGAGGGGCTAGGGGGCTTCAGCCCCCCCCCAAAAGAGATTACTAAAGGGTAACATTCTGCTTTATTATACACTTTAAATAGCTAAAATGATTATATTTTATTACTTAGCCCCTTCCAAACGCATGCAAATTGGATTAGACTAAATTTTTGATTTATAGTACATTTTAATTGGGTGAAATAAACCCTTCCCAACAAAAATATTCCTGGATCCGCCACTGTACACACACACACACATATATAATTTAGATTAAATTATCTATTCAAATTTCCTCAGTTAAAAAGTATTTATTTTCCATACAACAAGACCATTAGGAAAAACCGCATAACTGTATCTTTAAGTTAAGATAGCTAAACAAAAGCACATTAAAAGGAGCTCACGATTTTAAAAAAATATCATTTTTCAGGTCAAATCAAGTCTATGAGCTGGAGCTCATGAGCTAGCTAATGAGCTAGGATCCCCTCCAAAAGAAAGTCCTGTGTGCGCCACTGAATCAATAAATATTGTAAAAACTCTAATTAAAATAAGCATTCCATTCAGTATATTCTCCTGTTCTTGATCTACATTCCAAAAATTCGAATTCCAAAAATCTAAATTTAGATTATCTTTGTTTCTCTTGGATAGGAGAAACATTGATGAATGGTTAGGGTAAATAATCGTCAAGGCTAGAAACTTTTGATTCCCTCCATTGGTTAGTTACTGAAATCATTTGGGCTGCCTTTAAATACGTTTGTTTAAGTTTGTTGTACATTAAATTTTCGAAAAAAGAGAAAATAAACCTCTGCTGCTGAAATAAGTTTTATCAAATATACATCTAAATATTATAAAAATCACAGGCACTATTTGTAGGTTTCCCTTTAAAAATCCCTCTTTTCAAATGTCCAAATGTCTTTAATCTGTTCGTACTATTATCATGTTGGAATATTAAAGTGTGGTTATACTCTTACATGGAAAATGCCAGTCGATTCGTATAAAAAAATAAGTTTAAAATATTTAAATACTGTAAATACAAAGGAGTGTTTTGCGAAGTTCATCTCTTTCCCAAAAGATTATTTTTATTTGAGATGCAAATACAGCTTGTCATCTTAAGAAACAGCTGAAACGTTTATTAAACCAAAATCTGAATTCGTTATCTCGCGAAAAGATGGAAGAATGCATGCACTCGAAGTTCTCTCACATTCATTTTAGTTGTTAAATTTGCATACGCATTTAGCGAAAATGCATTCGAACAAAATGCTGTCTACGAGAAATATCTATGTTGCCATTCAGCAGAATATAAATAATCACGCATCTGGAATTCATCATATGAATTGTTACAATGTTCAATCTTTTGTTGTCGAGAGGCATTTTCCCCTAGCAACAGATGCATTAAAATGTGTCATTAAGGATTCTTATTAACTGCTGCTTGGCTCGAAATGAAAAATTTTACCGAGAATTGTTCTTTCGGAAATATCGTCAGATAGCTTTTGCGTTAGCGGTTCTGTAAATCTAGACTTTCCGAAAAGGCAATAATTCCGCTTCGTTATTTTAATTTCAGAATACAATAACGTCTTTTAATTAAAATAAAGAAAAGGAAAGTTAATTTATGCCGCTCTCCCACTGCCATTTTACTTCGATATTAAAATGAATGAAAGAATGAAAAATGATTACGCCCCGGAAAAATCTTAGCTGTTTTACAGTAGTTACAAAACTGCGACGCGCATTCTTTTTTTATGTTATTCATGTGTACGATTACTTTTGAAATTTTCTTTTGCATCATGTTTAAAAAATTAAGCATTAAAAAACTGAAATTTCTCTTTTATTTATGATATAAACTTCTTTGAGAACAGTATATATATGTGTAATATCATCATGGGTACGGGAAGAATGTTGTCGTGGCTTGTCCGGGGTATGGAAAGAGACTTCGCGGATCGTGGTTGCTGGGCAGGAGGCGTAGTATCATCGGCGGGTTGAGCAGCGCATCATTTCAACTTAGGAGTCTCGCGATCCGAGGGCCATCGCTGAAGTCCGCAGGGTACAGGGGCAGCCCTGATTCCTTGGGCATGCTACGGCTGTCGAGACAATAAGTAAAACGATGCTCGGTTACATTATTTTATAGTCCCATTGGTTGCAGATAGTTCTAGCAACAGAGGTCACGCAGTCATCCTGTCTCTCAGATCTGTCAAGCTTTTTATCACTCTGTAGAGGTTTTTGTCCCGTGACCTTGCAACCTGCAATGATTGGGCGAACCCATATCAGCAAGGCATCCGGGCAGCAAGAGGTTTTGGTTAAAAAAAAAAAAAAAAAAAAAAAATGCAAATGTTACTAAAGATCGGCGACTAATCACAAATTTAGAACGAAACTGCTAGGGGCTGTGTAGTAGTTGCGGTTTTCGAAAGCGAATTTCCTTTGTTATCAACTACGCAGTTTAGCAGTTTGGGATTTTAGCGGCCTTTTGATTTAGTATGTTATATATATATATATATATATATATTTCGTTTATAATAAATGAGCCATTTTTACGTGATTTCTTTTCTTTTTTTTCCTTTTCCCTGTGATTTGGTATTTGAGACTACATAATATTTTATAACTATTTAAGCTATTGTTCTGGTTATTCCCTGGCCTCTATTCGTATCTACTGCTTTCTTTGCTCCATAAAAAGAAAATTTAATACGATAATATAATGGCTCTAAATTAATATTTCTCTTCTCATTCCCGAATCAACAAATGTTTGTTCAAAAGCACTCGAGCATTGTTGTTAAAACATCTTTAAGATTTCAATGTAGCTCTACTAATCTATAACTAAACTACAAAATCACTTTATGAAAAATTCTTGTAACCGATATCAAGGTCTCTTCCTATAGTGCATCGATATTTCATTTATGTACGATTCCTCTACACTTACGCATCTAGCAAATGATTCCTTTTCTCACATTCTAACAAAATCAATTTCTGTTAAAAGTCCTTACCATTTATACATTTATACAGTAGCTTCTACCAGCGACTTCGTCCGCGTTGGCTTTAGAACTAGGTCCAGAGATTCCCAGAGAAGTATGTGTGAATAACAAAAGAGAAATAGTTTGAAGACACTTTTTTGCGCTATAGACAAAACTGACTGTACTTGAATATTATTTATTTTTTTAAATCTATTTTAAATGCAGCATAATACATGGTATATGTAGAGTTACTAAATTTAGATTTTGGTTAAGCATTTGGCGATTAGAGAAAGTTACGACTGTATTTGCGAACTATTTTGAGTGTTCCTGTAACAGAACTGGTCCTGTAAAGAAACTATTTATGCTATATGCATGACTTTGAGGAATAGTGTAGCATTACTCAAGAATGGTGTAGCTCTCTATCCGTAAAAAAATCTTTAAAATTGCTTCAGTAAATACAGAGATTCATCAAATTATATTACTGTTGTTATTCAATTAGCAAAAGCACATTGATTATATTCATGACAGAGGTACACACATGATAATCAAATTGCATCAAGCAACCTTATTTAAACCTTTGTGAACGAAACATTAATTTAAAAATACTTTTTATAAAGGTTAAGTAAGGCCCGATCAGTTACAGAGCGAATAGTGCTCTGAACTGGAAGACGGAAGGTGCCTGGTTCAAACCCAAGTAACATCCGTCGACTAGAAGTTTTTCTTGGTTTCCTCCAAAACTTTGTGTAAATACGGGTTAGGACCCTCTTAGAAAGACTGCAGAGGGCACCCCTCCCCCCTTTGGCCAAGATCCTTCGGGTAGATAATCGACCGTATTCCAAAAACCAAATCGATATCGCATCGTTGATAACAAAAAGTCAAATTGTGCTTCAAATCTTTGCTTACCTAATACAATACGATTACAAAATTCCTTTTTTGACGCAGCTGGCTGTGCGGCACAGCCAATATGTTGCTGTGCCAATATATGTTGCAGCCAATAGTATTAATAAAAATAATATGTTGAAATAATCTTTGCTCCTCCCATGGAAAATATTCTGTCGATTCTCATGCTAACAAAAGTACAAAAACGCTCTCAACTTGGAGACGGTAGGTTCCTGGTTCAAACCTAGGTCGCGTCCGTCGACCTAGGCGTTCGGATTTCTCCGTGGTTTCCTCCGAAACTTCGAGTAAATACGGGTTAGGTCTCCTTAGAAAGTCCCCCCCCCCCCCCCAGAGAGCACATAGAGTTAGGGAAGGCACCCTTCCCCTCTCGGCCTAGATCCCTTGTGTAGATGATCGGCCTTATTTCCAAAATTAAATCAAGCGTACTTTTTATGCTTGACTTTTCATTGGATACCTAGACATTTGACGTTAATTCTGAGAAGCTACTGCTCAAATTAACAAATGGAATTTTATTTATTTATTAGCACTAGGGTGCTATTTCGCTCAATCCCAGAATTTTGTCTATGCCATCTTGTTGACAGGTTTTGTAGATATGAACCGTCACGGTGAAGATCTTTTCAAATGTGTTTGCAGATAACGTGGAGGGGGGGGAGGGGCAGGGCCGTACCCAGGAAATAATTTCGGAGGGGGTCCGACATTTCGGGGGGGGGGTCTGACTTATTGAATATCATCATATTATATATAAAAATACTCTCAGGCACATATAAATATAGATATTGTGATAATTTCGGGGGGGGGTCCGGACCCATAGGACCACCCCCCCCCCTGGGTACGGCCCTGGGGAGGGGCGTTAATAAAATGTTGAAAGTCGCACAAGGTTTGCAATTTGATAATTGATCGCTAAATTTGGCGCCAAAAACGCGACAATTTATTATAAATATATTTCGAGTATAGTTAGAAAACGCCGGGTAAATATTGTAAAATAGTTTTAGTAGGTGATTTTAATATAGATTTCAATTCCGAAGAAATGTTTTATGGAACAGACAAAACAAATACAGTACACTCATAGATTATGATACACTTTCCAAATGATATTTATAAAGGTGAAGTATAGTTTGACTATGCCTAGCGAAAATTGTTAAACAGTTTCGGTTGGCGATTTTAATATAGATTTCAATTCCGAAGAGGTGTTTTATGGAACAAGGAAGGAAAACAGAGCAGACTCATGGATTATGATGCCCATTGTAAACAGCATTTAAAATGGTAGAGGATAGTTGGAATAAATATGCTTGGTGAAGGTTGTAAAACAGTTTTAATAGGCGATTTTATGGTAGATTTCGATTCCAAAGATGTGTTTTATGGTACAAGAAAGAGTTGATTCCTATTTTGACGCCCCCACTGTCGCCAACCTAAAAAAATCGCTGCACTTTTGCGAGGTTTGCTGTCATGCGTCTCTAGGAGTTATGCACAAGTTTCATTCCTCCCAAAAGAACTAGATGAAAACTAAAGTGAACAAATGAGCGATAAACGCACCAGTTAAGGAATTTGAAGACACTTAATTTTAAAACTACATTAATTGGCAACCCAAAATAAATAAATAAATAACGGAATGCCGTACTTACATGTTGTTCCAAATCGCCATTTTAATTCTAAATTACGGTTTCCACATAAATCGTCATGGTGACGGCATATATTTAATGATCGCCACCTTGGCGAGAGTCGGTTCGTTAAGGTAGCAATCAACCCAAGAAAGACAAATACGGCACACTCATGGATTATGATGCACATTCGAGAGGGGCGTAGCCAGAAATTTTTCATGGGGGGGGGGGGAGAGTTACGACTACTGCAACTCACATATATGCATACATGTGTCTGATAAGGGAGTGAAGAATATACATTTTGTATAGCAAAAAATTCCTCATGGGGGATTATGACCCCCCTAACCCCCCCCCCCCCTTGGCTAAGCCCCTGACATTCGAAATACAGTTGGAATATACTTGGCGAAGATTGTAAAATAGTTTTAGTAGGCGATTTTAAGATAGATTTCGATTTCAAAGATGGGTTTTATGGAACAAGGAAGAAAAATACAGCACACTCATGAATAATGATACATTTTCCAACTTAATGGAATAAGGAAGAAAAATAGTGACGACTTAATAAATTATGTTACGCTTTTAATATACAGCACTTAAGTGCGTATTTAAAATCTGAAAGTGCTTCAGATTTTCTTACTTTTTTTTTTTGATTGTTTTTATCAATTCATTACCACTTAATGCGATCGGATCGAAATAACGGATAACTAGACTTCATTCGATCGCCAAACTTGGCGCATACGAGCTGTAAGAATTCTTCTCTCGTATCGGCAAACCTGTTGGAGTTACTTCTCTTAGCAAAGCGTGACAAACAACCCACTTTGGCTGCAATGGCTAAGTAGCAGAAATGTGTTCCCTCTCGGAGTCAGCTTGCCAAAAACATTACACTGTTCGTACTTAATGGTTCTTTCTCTTTCCTTCCCTTTCTTTACTTTTTTTTTTTTTATAAGCCATCGTAGCTTTTAATTGTTCATTTGATGCAAGCTTTTATTTGCTTATTCTTTTCCACGGTTGTTTGTTAACCTGTGTTACGCATAGCACGCGATCCACCGTTTTTTTTAAATCTACCGGCAAACAAAAGTGATTTGTTATTTTATGGAAATAATTGATTAGGGGGTAAATAGTTACTGGATTTAACGATGTAAAATTATCCCGTCTGGATGTATAGCTGGAATAGTTGAAAGAGATTACCTCGTATTCAAAGGCGTCTCGCCTATTAAACTGACGCGACTTCCATTTAAGGGGGGGGGGGGGAGGGGGAATACAGAGCAAAATGAATGATCGATATGTAATTCGTATCAGGAATTCCTAAATCGATCAGAATGTTATTGATTCAACGAAATGCTTTCAACGCAATGAAATCGAAGCCTAGTTATCAAATTAAACTGGATATCGCTTTATTTAACGAATGCCCATCAATTATGAACATCTCGTATCCATACGTGACGTAGTCGGCACAGATCACTAGAACCCGTTTAACCCTTTGAAGCGCAACTATTTCCCAATGTCGAAAAAACTGTTTGTCCTAAAGCTGGTTGTCCCGGAACAGCTGGCTGTGCGGTGCCGCACAGCCAACTGTGTCAAAAATGTTCTTCAGCTCTGTTGCACGCACTTGGCGATTCGATCGACTGCTACCTTGCTTAAACCGTGCGACGGCAAAGGCTTTCGACATTGGGCAGTCTATCTAGATGTCCTCCTTGAGTATTTAATTGAAATAAAATTTATTCTGCGTCAATCAAAACAGCAAAATGTCAGAGTTTTGTCCGCACATCGAGGACACAGCGCATTAAAGGATTAAAGGAAGTTTTCCTTTGCGTAAAATGATCAACGGTAATGGAGAATCTCGTAGAAAGCGATAAACGATTCCCTCTACAATAAATCCTTTACTATATTAAACGAGGAAGGCATGTTTGTCCGAACGATCTCGAAAACGGCTCTAACGATTTTCTTAAAATTTTGTATTTGGGGGTTTTGGGGGTCCACTAAACGATTGCGCTAGGATAAGTGACTGAAAAAAATCCTAAAAGGCTTAAAATGTAAAATTATGGTTTTAGACGGAGCGCCATCTATAGATCGTTTGTGAAGCACAGTTGATGCGATCTTCTTAAAAGAAATAAATAATTTTGGGGCAGGTTAAAAAATAAACATCCCATCACCGATGTATTATAGTAAAAATTAATTTCGAAAAGAAACAAAATAAATAGAACTTGATTTCCAGCACACAGACAGATAAATTTAATCGCTATATACATATATTAGATCTTTCAGCTATACAACTTTTTTAGAATGAAAAAGTTATTTTTATTTAAAACTGTCGCCCTGGAAATTCTCCAAAAAAAAAGAAAAAACCAATCCCGGTTGCCATTCCCATTCCGCGAGCACGAAAAGATGCCGCTAAGTATTCGCAGCAGCAGTGTTTTGATGATGGAATAGACGTAAATAATTTAAATATTATTAATTCATCGTTATTAATATCAAAAGCTATTGGTAAATCTTCTGTCAAAAATTGCCTAAATTTATTACTTCATCCTTTTGTAACTAACGTAAAGCAAAATGTGTTTTCGCGTAGATACTAAAACTGTAAATATTTTTCATGTATTTTATTGATCCATATGATGCTCCCAAAAATGCATGAAAATTTAAGCTCAACCGAATGATTTAAATGAAAATGACACCCTTTGCAGGTAACACAGGTAACTAGGTGTCATTTCATTTTTGACGACAGCTGGCTGGGCCCGGCACAGCCAGCTGTCGTCAAAAAAGGGGTATCTAGATCTGTGGCACGCGATGAACGTTTCGATCGTCCGCCATCTTGCTGGTAGTTAAGTCGAGGGATGGCAACGGCTGCCCTTTTTTCAGCATTGGGAAAGGGTTGCGCCTCAAAGGGTTAAATGAGTGAGTGAGAGGGAGATAGAGGCCATCAATAACAATACTTTTTATCTTGTATCAATATTTAGTTAGCACAGCTCACAATAGCCCATTCATAGGGAGTTTCTCTTTACATAAAATGACGAACGTCGTCTGACAATTACGTATAGATAGACGTGGTGGCAGCAGAAGACTTAGTAGTTAGGTAGATAGGCATAGAATTATGCAGATATACGATCAGTTCAGAAAAAGGATACAAAGTGAGGTAGTCGATTGTTTGTTTGTTTTTTATTTTGTGTTTTTTGTGGGTTTTTTGTTTGTTTGTTTGTTCTTTCTTTCGGAATCTTTTACAATAACCAAAGCCATAATATTGAAATGAACCCAACACCGAAAAGAGTTAGACTAAAAACGAGCCAAAGGGACCCAATGATTGATAGACAAAACTAAAATCATAAAATCAACGGCTGAAAATTTGCTAATGCTCATACTTTTCTTTTTTGTCTTGATATAACTAGAAAGTAATCAGAAAAGCTGTCCATTTAAAACACTCTGACTTTAATTGAACAGGCAGTCATGCTGTAACCTGATTAAATGAAGCATATAGTAGTGAATTTAAAAAAAAATAATGTTACAATGAATCAATGAAATTCTAAAAAAAAATTTAATTTTTACGGTACTTCTAAGTACCGTCAGTAGATGAAGGATAAAAAAAAAATGGTTTCTTTTTGGGGGAAATGCTTAACATGCACTAAATCATCAAAGGTCCATTAGAGATCATCAGGGCGATCTCTGAGGATCCACATTGATAGGCATACAGAAGTTGGTTTCAAAGTAACATTAATATTGTATTTACAAATTATTTTAGGTGCATCTGTGCTTCCACTTATCTGAACGTAAACTTTTATACTAGTGTTGCTTTGATTATTTATCATCCATTTTCGTAACACATAATATGTCCGAAGCAACAGTAAGGTGGTGTTGTTTCAGACATTTCTAATAATATCATTAACCATGTAACTAGAACCTTTTATTCAACGAAACATCCATCACAGTATTACTAAACATTTATACAGGGTATATCTAAATTGGTTCAACAAAATATTATGGGAGATAGGGCACATGATGAGGAATCAGGAATCACATAGCAATGTGGGGTCAAAAACGTTGTCTTCGTGTAGCTGCTAATAATCACTTTGGAACGGGTGCTGAAACAACAGGGAACTGTCCGACCATTGTTTGTCAAATAGCGTATTTTTCTCAGAAAACATTCGATTAAAATTCGTAGTTTATAAATTCTACTTTATTTCTTGGATGAGATTTTTGGGGAGAAGCCCATTTTATACGAAATTTGCTTAGGAAATTTGGCAAACATTTCAACACTTTTCATAAAGTCATTATTAACAGCTACATGAATGCAACGGTTGTGATCCCAAATTGCTATGTGATTCTGATTTCTTATTATGTGCCCTATCTTCCATAATATTTTGTTGAAAGAATTTAGATACAGTATATACAACCCAAGCAAAACTAAAGTGAAAAAGTTCAAGCTGAATTGTAATAATCGAATGCATAAAAGGCTGTAGTCCACACCTAAAGTATGAATTTTGCCTTTTTGTACTGCTTTTACAAAAAGGCAAAATTCATACTGCCTTTTATACTGCTTGTACAAAAAGGCGTTCTGGCAGAACTTAAACGGAAGTTTTTGGAACTCGTGAAACGTCTTGCGCATCTATTAAAAAAAAATCCAAGATTTTTTTTTTAATTGCATCTTAAACATCTCATTTATTACTCTTTGTCTGCAGCAGTACTTTTTCCGACATAAATAATAACTAGTCTAAATTATACCTAATATTAAATTTCAAAATAATAACAATATTTCTCTTTACACTTTCAAGCACCAACATAAACAAAAGACATAAAATTATTAACAAAATGTGTGACAATAATGTACAGCTGCGGAAAAAAAAGGCCCACTTGCTCTTTATTTCGCCATCGTTCGTCGTATAGCAAAGTTATATATACCATTCGTTTGCAAATAACGCGTACTTTAATTTACTATTAATTTAATTTGCATAAGGGGCCGTCTTCATATTTAATTCTGCATCAACTTCGTTTTTCTCAATGGCAACCCCATATTTTGACTTTATTAAACGAAAGAAAACCTTCAAATTACCCTAAATATAAATTTTCACCAATTTTCTACGATAATTTCCGGAGATATTGCGAATTCATTTTTGCGCGTTTTTAAGGGACTTTCTGCAAATTGAAAAACGCTATTTGTAGGTTCCGAACTTTTCGCCTTTCATTTATTTCGCTCGCGAGAATTAAAAGAAATTAATATTATTTTCAAGGAAAATATTGTTCCCATCTCTCTTAAAGTTTTTTGTACTGAGAATGTCAAGGGCAGAATAGAATATTTAGTCTGTGGTCCAAATGACCCGTGAGTTCATAACTTCCTTGGTTCGTACACATGATTTAAGGGAAAAATGCAAAATGACTGCTAAGGATTTTGAAAATCTTTGTAATTTTGAAATTGTTATTCAGTGTTTCCCTTTGATGTTTCTCTTAGACAGCTGAAATGTTGGCAGAAGTTAGAGGCTGCTTGCTCCCTGCTCTTCTGACTACAAGCATGAATATTGCTCGACTCAGCTATCGTCGAACTTAAAGAATGGTTTCATGATTGAAAATTTATTTGTTTGAATTTCATGTAAATAACGCAATTACTTTTTTGCCGCCCCAATATTATCACTGTGTTTGTTATTTCACTTTCTTCATTTAAAACTATCGCCTACAATGTGCAATATTCTTAAGACTTTTGGCGGTATTTTAATTTATAGTTAGATGAAAATTTTTTTTACAGAAAAACGTGATTTTGAATGTTTGATAAAGTATGGGGAATTCCAAAGACCTAATGTTTCCGATATTAAAAAAGGTCACATTCATGCCTGGAAAGTTGAGGATGTTATTTTGTCAGAAATAGGACGTTGTATTAGAAGACATACATCTACTGCATCTAATTCTATAGCTGGAAAATATTTTATTTGGGGGAAATTGGTAGCGGACGCAACAATACACGCTTTATAGAATCCCCAACAAACTGTAAAAACCTCTAATTTATTTGCTTCAAAATTTGATATTTTTAATACTGGTATCTTTACTGTTTTTGCACAAAATAAAATAGTCTAATTTACATTTAGACTATTTACATTTTAATAGTCTAATTTACATTTATTTTATGGAATTTTCAAAAAATTATTACTTAATAAATTTATATATGGTCCCTTAACTCATGAAAATAACACATTTTATTTAATATAAATTAAACTACTGAACGTAAAAATTTGAAATTTTGCACAGCCATGTAATATTAATTTCTGCATCTATTTCAATCGAAATTTGGCTAGGTCGCTATTCATAATTTTTTTGAATATTAATTTAATAATTCATAATTCATATTAATGATTTATTAAAAATCATAACATTAAATTATGTTTGGCTCGTTTAGTTCTAATAGTACGAATAAAAATCAGCTTCTCACTACCAATATTATATGAGATATGAATTGAAGTATGAAAAAACATTTTAACATAGGGGGAGGGGGATTTTGGGTGCACATAACTCACTCATTTTCTGTCCAAATTTATTGAAAATTGGTGTCCGGGGTTAAAATGAGCTCTTTAGCCGGGGTTGAAATATGAAGTGAAATGAGCCGGGGTTGAAATATGAAGTGAAATCTTGGGGTTGCTATTGAGAAAAAAAAGTTGGTGCAAATTTTAATATGTAGATGGCCCCTTATGCAATTTTTTATGCATAGCAAATTAAAGTGTGCGTCAATCGTAAACGATTGGTATCTGTAACTTTGCTGTGCGACGAACGACGGCCGAAAAATGTACAAGTGGGTCTTTTTTTTTTTCCGCAGCTGTACGTTATCAATACATTGCATGATTCGGGTGTCTTAATCCTTAATAAGTATAGTCGAACACCATTATAACAAACTTCAAGGGACCAAAAGTTTTGTTCGCTGTTATGTATCCAAACCGTTCAGAAATACAATAGTAAAACGGCAGGACCAAAATTTTCGTTCGTTGTGTCCATGAGTTCGTTATATACCGGATTCGCTATTACAGGGTTCGATTGTAATTGAATTTTTAAAAGATTTTAATATTTATATTTTTACGCTTAAAGAAATTATTAAATTCACTTAATTAACTTGCCTTGCACTTCTTGTTTACTTCATTCGTCGATGTAATGCATCGGAATTGTGAATTATTGTAAATTCTTAGAACTTCAAGTGATTATTCAGAAATGAAATAGTCCTTGTGTCCGAACCATTCAGCGAAATAACTGCAATTTCGTTTATTTTATTAATATTATATGAATAATTTTCAATCTTTTATAAAATAATAATAATAACAATAACAATATTCCTTAAATATTGATCAAAGATTTTAATGGACTAACTTATGACTTTTAATGGCCTAACTTCGCAGTAAAAATAATTTTTCTCAAAAAAGTTATCTTTTATTAAAAAGCGTTCCTACAAAATAGCTTGCGTAAATATTATTTTAATATTTACTACCGGAAAAACTTTCTTTTATAAAAAATAAATGTTTTTTAGTGTTGATTAAAAAATCCTTTTACCATTCTTTATATACTACTTCATTTTATCTTCAAACAAAAGACCGAGAGGAAAAGTGTAAATATATCTTTGCTCTCATAGTACATAAATTTCAACTTTAAATAACATTTACCAGGAAGTTTAATTACACTTTTTGGAAGAAAAGAAAAACCGTTTTAATACTATCTTAGAAGATTTCTCTGTCAGTTAAAATATCATTTCACAACCACTTTCAATTTCTTTCATTAAAACCGCAGCTTTCGTCTGGTGTACTCATCTTAAAAGTTTTTTTAATTCCAGAAACACAATAACTTCCTTAATTAAAATCTTTTGAAACACAATTTATTTACTTCTTCGTTGTGTGACTTTATTATTATTATTCTTTTTTCCTCCTCCCGCCCTCCCCCTCCCGGTCTTCTTTTAACTTTAGCGAACATTATTGCAGTCAGATTTAACGGCAACTGTTGGCGAAAATATTCATTCCAAAATAATAATTCTTTCACATGGCTGCATATCAAAAAAAATCGTCTGCCTTTGCTCTTTCGCTTTATTAATTAACCTTCCAAAACAATGGCTAACAAAAATTGCTTAGCATTTGTTGGAATTTTATTATTTATTTTTTTGTAACTTTATGTACTTTGTGAAAGTACTCAGTTTATTTGGTTTTTTCTTTTAAGACTTTTGGCGTAGTAACTTCAGCTTTCTTGCTGCTTTTTATCGCTTTTATTATTCATTTTTTTTCCATTTATGATTTCATGGAAAAAATTAAAAAAGCAAGTCTGCAGTTTCTGTTTCTCGATGTTTTATTTTAAGACGTTCTGCATTTGGGATTATTCTTGTTAATTTTAGATGTTTTTTAATAAGTTCAGTTTAAAAAAATAAATAAATAAATAATAATATTTCTTTATTTCTCTAAGTTTATTAGATCGTCTTTGTTCAACATTTCCGTCTAGGTATTTTAATTGTAATTTCTGAGTACTTTTCTAAAAGGAAAAATTAAAGAAAGAACAGGAAATAAAATAAATTAGTTTTTTTTTTTTACTAATATATTTGACGGAATCAAAACATACAGTTTTTAAAAAAATCTAAGCATAAGAATATTTAAGAGCATTCTAAACTTTATTGATTACTTCTTTTAGATTTAAGGCAAAACTTAAAGGTAAAATAATATTTCGTATACTTTAGGGAAAAAAAAGCTTTTCAAAGTAAAATTGTTCAATAAAGCAACTGGTTGCTTTTGCTGTTATCATCACGCTTCCAGGGGCGTAGCCAGAGATTTTTCATGGGGGGGGGGGGGTTACGACTACTGCAACTCACATATATGCATACATGTGTGTGATAAGGGAGTGAAGAATATACATTTTGTATGGCAAAAAATTCCTCATGGGGGGGTTATGACCCCCCTAACACCCCCTTGGCTACGCCCCTGCACGCTTCATAAAAAAATTGTCATACTACAAGTACTCTTATCTAGCTTCAATAAGAACACTGAAATAAATATGATGTTTATAACATTCAAATTAATATAAAACTTTGTATATAACACGTATTTTTTATATATGTGTGTAGTTTTCAAAGCTGTTTTTTAATTTTATCTCAGTCACTTTGCTGCAATACCTCATATATTAACACGAAAAAATAAATTTAAAAAGTAGCCATTATGTTCTGTTGGTCTAATCTACCGCGCTCTGCTCCAGTAATATCAACTTAAAATTGTACAGTAAAGAACTTTTCATACGTTTCTCATTTTTACGTCGTTTTCCTGAAGTCCTTATTTATTGCTATTTATTTTAATGCAAAAATGCTTCGTTAATACGACGGACAGTGTCGAATGCCCATCATTTTAAACTTTCCTTAATTTCGAAAATTTTCTCAGTCATTTCTTTTCCTATTTAGGAAAAAACTTTTCTCATATAGAAGGTCCAAATAAAGGAAGAAAGGAGGGTTGTGCCTTCTTTAAAAGACGCAGTTGACTATATTGAAAACTATAGAACTATGTCAGAAAAAGAGAGATGCAACATTTCATGAACTGAATTCAATCCGTAATGTTGCATTTAATAATCAAAGACAATCAGCACATCAGGCGATTACGAATGATTTATTAAATTCAATGTCTTTATGAACAAAAATCATCTCATAACTAGTAGTCAGTGTATATTACATTAATATTCAGTAAATGTAGGATTTGTTTCACTTTTGTGACATTGTTTATTTAATTTAGCCATTGTTTTCAGAATAAAATTGATATGGAGTAATTTAGTAGTACCTTAAAAAACTTCTTTATCTCTTTATCAATTATTATATTTATATAAATTTGCATTAGTACCGGTAACATGGGCGCCGGCAGCATAGGATAAGGGGGGTTGATTCCCCCCCCCCTGGATTTTTGTATGCAGTGTTTTCCTTCACTTTTTTTGCTCTTTCCAACATGGTAACCATACGTTGACGTAGTCTTTGCCCCCCCTGGGAAATATTCTGCCGGCGCCCAGGACCGTTAAACCTATAATAATCAAAGCTGTTTATTAATTACTTCATTTATGCGACGGACGTTTCAGATAGATCCCTTGAAAGACGTATAATGTGCTTTACTGAATAAATCTTTTGAATTATAAGCCATTTCACACAAGTTCCATCTTCAAAAGCCATGCTGTTACGAGCCCAGAATATTTCTGCGTAATATCTAATCAAGATATGTGCTCAGACAATTATTATATTTACATATTAATATTTATATTTAATTATTATATTTTTATTTATGCGACGGCCGTTTCACACAAGTTCCAGCTTCAAAAGCCATGCACGAGCGCAGAATATTTCTGCGCAATATCTAACCAAGATATGTGCTCAGACTGCTGTTGTGTTGCTCACAGTGTCTTTTATCGCTTGGACTCAAAAGGAGGTAACGCAAGAATGCAATTAATTATTAAAACGTGCGGAAATGCAAATTCTTTATCTCGCAGTTGAGGGACGCGCGAGTACACGGACACCTGCACGGCACCTATTAATGCTCACGAATTTAGAAAGCAGCGTCGCAGGTGACAAGTGTGGGAAGAAGCGAAAACTTTAGCGCCATCTGGCCCGCGTTGATGCCTTATCATCAAGCATCGCGCACAACCGCCATCACCAGATTTACACTCCATAAACCAGGAAGAGGAGCCTGTTTTGAATGTTCCAAGAGATCCACTTCTTCCATTGTTGGTCAGATAAAACGATTGCGTACCAATATGAAATAGTAACTTCCCCCACCGCGCTATCTGTTGATACCAACTCGGGCATGAATCCATCGCATTCACTTCACAATGGAAAGTTTGCCAACAAAGAGAATAAAAATTCGATCGACCCTTTAATCGTCAGCAAAGCGAGCGATGAGTGTGCCCAAGTGCCGATTTCGAATGTTTTTCTGCCACCAACAGTTTCATAGTGGTCTATAACCCCTGCTGTTTCATTCCGGGTGATTAGGATCCGAAATTCTGTGATTTCGGAACTGAAATCTACATTGCCATGTCCCTGTTTAGAACTATTGGGAATTATCGCACAACGTGCTGCTTCCAACAACTAAATTGAAAACAATAGGGCAGTGGTGTAGTCGCGGGGGGACGCCGCGCCGTCCCCCCCCCACTTTTTCATTTTGACTTATGCGTCCCCCCACTTTTTTTTCAGGGGGGACGCTGATTTTGCGTGTTTTTTAAAAAAAACTGTAACTTAATGAGTAATAGAAGTAAATTTCAATTTTAACCTTTAAATTAAAAAAAAAGAATGATTAAATGACACAGTAATCAACCATGTAAATGTGGATAAATTTGTTTTAAATTATAACTTTTTAAATCCTGCCTAGAAATTGCATGCTTTAAAATTACAACATATAATTTGAGAGAAAAGTCAGATTGATTCCCTGACAATTTATTTCTATGAACTTGAGCACGAGCAAGGTAGTACAAAGTAGCAAGTCTAAAATTCGATTTCAAAGCTTCAATGCTCCACGTATTATCCTCCCCGCCCCCTAAATAAATAAATAAATAAATAATATATCTATCTATATATATATATATACTGTTTCAGAAAAAAAATGCGTACATTTGGGTTGAATTTCTTCTAAAAATGAGCGTCCGCCCACTTTTTTTTTTTTTCAGAACTACAAAACTGCAATAGGGCTCATGAATTCGGACTTCCAAACTCCGGAATTTAAGATCCAGACAAAATTGGGCCTTGATAATAACAAATCGGTATTCAACAGAAAATGTGCTTATAAGATACGTTTATGTTTATTAAAACACATCATCTGTCTGTTTCATATAATTTCTCAATATAAGCGTGTTATATTTTTAAATTATAACTTTTTTTTTTTTTTCAAATTGACAATTTTACTTGTTTATTACGATTTTTTTTTAAACTTTATATTACAAGATTTCTACTATCCTGAATTGGTAAACTGTAATTAAAAGTCAGAAGCAATTTCGAATTCAATTTGAGTACTGAAATAGCTGTCTTCGAATTTCAGTCAGAAATAAAAACAGCTCTGACTTTATTAATGCAATTTACGGAAGAATTAGGAACATTCTTTGGAATGTCCCATCAGGAGGAAAAAAAAGAAAAAAACATGAAAAATACTCAATTCAGTCCAGATAGTAACTTTCTTCGTAGAAATTCATCAGGCTAGTGGTTTGAGGGAGAGAGTTTAAGAGCTTTATAGCGCTTTTAGACTTTCAAACTCAGTAGCTCCTTGCACTTATAAATACATGAGTAGCTTTATTTTAATTTTTACAACACAGCATTTGAGCAAGCACAAACATTCAGGGGTTAATGGGAATCGAACACAAGACTGTACCCAGCAAACACACACAGGTTCTCTGAACGTCCATTAACGTTCAGAAGACGTTTTCTGAACGTTAATAGACGTTCAGAGAACCTGTGTGTGTGTTTGCTGGGTACGCATTGGCGTGTAGTGAAGAGGACCTCTGGGCTACTGGCACTCTTAGTGCAAATTCTAGTGCATTCAAATTTTGTGTCTAACAAAATGTAAATCGTAGTAAACGCATCTGTATGAGTTTATGTAAAGTGAAGTGAATGAAATTTCGACAATGGATGAAATATACTCGTTTCCTGAAAAATTCCTTCCAATGTGTAGCACAATGGTTAAAAAGCCACTGACATTGGTAGATGGCTCAAGTGGAGGAGCAGGGTTCTGTCCTCTCGCGGGGCCGTCGGTCTAACGGCCTGGAGTTTTGGGCGGTTTTCTCCAGATGTCGCGTGAATACACGCTAGATACCCAGAAAAATCCTCCCTTAAGGCATTTGCCCCCCTCCCCTTGTATTTGTCCTTTCTTTGATGTGGATTTATAAGCGGTTCCTCGTGACAAGCACACAAATCCGAATACATATCCCAACAACAACAACAGCCTCACCATGGCACAGTGGTTATGTCACTGGAAATGGTAAACGGACGAAGTGGGGACCCGGGACTTGACGTCATCAAGTCCCGGGTTAGGGTCCCATCGCGCGTCCGTCGACCTAACCGTTCGGAGTTTTCTGTGGTTTTCTCCTAAACTTAGCGTAAATACGGGTTAGGACCCTTTAGAAAGACCCCCACGGAGGGCATCCCCCCCCTCGTTTTGTCCTACGGACGAGGATTTATAAGCGGGCTTCGAGCCAATCACACAAATCCGATATACGTGTTCACAATAACAACAAATCTGAAAAAAGTTGTCAATAATGCATATTTGTATTCAATTAAATTTATTAACAATTTTTCATTCCGTTTTGTGACCCTAAGGTAATTTTTTGCGAGCGGTAGGTTGAATAACTACTGCTTTAGCCCTTTGCAGCGCAACCGTTTCCCAATGCCGAAAAAGTGCAGCCGTGGACAGCCAGCTGTGTCAGAAATGTTTAGCTGTGATATTCTTTGGCATGCGTTGGTCGATTCGATCGACCGCCATGTTGCTGGTAGATCGAGCGATGCCAACGGCTGCACTTTTTCGGTATTGGAAATCTATCTAGTTTTTCTTCTGTACCGACGTTTATTTTCATCATATTTTCCAGTTCTCAGCAGATACCTGTACTGATAAAAATAATTCTGACATCGATTTTACAAATCGAGAATTTTTATGGGAAATCATGTGCTAAACAGAAAGGGATTCTCGTGCAAATTTATCCTTCGTGAATCGAAACAGTCAAAATGTCAGAGTTGAGTCAACTCACTACATCAAAATGTCAGAGTGACGTCTCACTAGGCCTACGAAAGTGACGTCATCACAGTTTTAATTTCACAAAATAAAACTATTAAAAATTTTTGGTGAATGCTACAAATATTATAAGTTATCTTAAATTAAACATTAAAATTAAAATACATTCTAAATACAAAATTATTCATTCTGATCTATTTGCTTATCATATAATTGAATTAGTCATGGTTAAAAACTGCCATTTGTCGTAAAGTTATATTTTTTATCTCAAATTATTAAAATATGGCTACTCATAGGTAAATGCACCAGAAATTTTTATTAGTTTTATTTTGTGAAAATAAAACTTTTAGCTGTAGGCCTAATGACGACTTCAAAGTTTGGTGACGTAGGAGTTGTAAGGATTTCTATATCTAGGAGGCGTTGGTTAACCCTTTAACGCGCAGTGTTCCCGCTCTGGGAACACCAAACTCTGACGTTTTGACTGTTGCCAGTCGCGAAGAATAGATTTGATTTCTATAAAAATAGTTGCGGGTGACAGAGCTCCACCAGAATCCTTTACTTTAAACTCGTCATTTTCCGTAGCAAAAATGGTCACGATTCTTTTTAACAGCACTGACACCTGCTGAAAAATGGAAGAATGCGAGAACAGCTGGATAGATTGCCCAATGCTGAAAAAAGGGCAGCCGTTGCAATCGCTCGACTTAACTACCAGCATGATGACGGACGATCGAAACGTTAATCGCGTGCCACAGGTCTAGAGACCCTTTTTTGACGCAGCTGGCTGTGCCTGCACAGCCAGCTGCGTCACTCCCCTCATACCTGCAGCCAACTCCCCTCATACCCTGCAGCGTACGGCAATCGGACTCGAGTCTGCGCTGTCCTTAACCCTTTAACGCGCAGTGTTCCCGCTCTGGAACACCCAACTCTGACGTTTTGACTGTTGCCAGTCACGACGAATAGATTTGGTTTCGATAAAAATAGTTGCGGGTGACATAGCTCCACGAGAATCCTGTACGTTTTAGCACGTCATTTCCCGTAAAAAAATGGTCACGATTCTTTTTAACAGCACTGACATCTACTGAAAAATGCGAGAACAGCTGGATAGATTGCCCAATGCTGAAAAAAGGGCAGCCCGCACAGCCAGCTGTTGTAAAAAAAAAAGGGTCTCTGGATCTGTGGCATGCGATGAACGTTTCGATCGTCCGCCATCTTGCTGGTAGCTAAGTCGAGCAATGTCAACGGCTACCCTTTTTTCTGCATTGGCAAAGGGTTGCGCCTCAAAGGGTTAAAGGGTTACATCAAAAATACTCCTAGGGGTTACATGCTGTAAAATGCATGTTGTTAAATTTCTAGAGATTAAGGCTATATTTCATATTTCCTCAACCTCTCCTTTTTCAGACAGTATGTGACACTATATGTCACAGCAAAAATCCTGGCAGTCATCACCAAGCTCCACAGTAAAATGTCGAGAGCTCGATCTAAATATTACAGGAAAGGGGAGAGGAAGAGAAAAGAACAAAAAAAAAAAAAAAAAAAAAAAAAAAAACTCACCGTAATAATGTTAGTTTTTAGTACTCCGAGGAACATAATCATGAATTACTGAAACACATTTGGTATTCGGGGAGGACATACATCCCTCTAGCTTTGGCGAAAGGGGAAGAAGCTCGGTGACATAAATCCTAAAACATGCATGACATCGTTATGAAAAGTGGACTGGAAAATAGATAGGCGTCGTAAAACGGTGACGAAGTGGGGGGGGGAGAAAGTAGGATTTCAGCCTTACCAATAAATGTGAGTGATTTTATGAAAAGTTCTGGAAAGAGGCATAACGAAACAGTGACACGTACATAAATTTTAAATGCTTACACATTTAGTGAAGCAAGAGCATCTGTAAGCCTGGATTTTATAATTTATTTGCAGTTAAATAGTCACAATGATGTCCCCTTGCAAGGCTGGAATAGGCTCATAAATAAGAGGCTTGTGTGTTTATCCACCTATTTACTTCCGTCACTGAATTGTGTGAAAGGTGCAAGCGCGGTGTAGTGAAATCGTGGTTACGTTTCATGAGGATTTGAGAATGTTATTTTCTACTGAAAGTGTGGGATGCTGTAAAGGTTAATTAATGGATAATGCGACTTTTTTTTTTAAAAAAAAAGCATGCCTCATTTTGCTTAAAATATTAAATACAACGTCACTGATCAGTTATTTTAGATTATTAATGAAATAGTCATTTTATGTCTCACCCCCTTTTTGAAAATTGTCTCAAAAATGCGACATAATTTTACATATATTTAAATACTATTAGTTCACAACAGTGTTAATCTATTCTTACAATATTTCGTAAGCTGTAGAATAGGCATCCCATATATTTTTCTATAAATAGGTTACAATCCTAAAAATTTCAACAATAGGGTTACCAGGCGAAATACACGAAAGATGACAGATAAAATGACATAATCAATTAATATCGTTTTAATATGGCAATAATGAAACTAAAAAAGTAAGGGAGGTTCGGGGGTTTATTTTATATTTTCCCAGCGGTATCTGATTTTATTATTTTTCTTTAGAAGGGAAATCACAGAAGTAGGCAGGCAGAAAAGTACAGGATGTTGTTTTTTTTTTTTTGTGTGTGTGTGTGTGTGTGTACCACAATAAGAGAATATTGGATTTTTTTTCCCCGCCGTAACGCTAAAATCACTAAATCAACTGCCTTCGTCTTTATGAATTAGGTATCGTATTAAAAGCTACACCATAGTCTTACTCAAGGAATACATTTGCCCTTAATTAGTTATGTCTTCAGTTTCTTTCAAATTCCCTCCAACATTCCCCCGTCCTCTCAAAAAATAAATAGATAAATGAAATTTTTCAAAAAGGTAAAAAATTCGAGGGTGAAGCTCAAGAATGAATCATTTTTCCGAAGTTGCGCAATGCATTGACCGGTAGGCAATTGGCGTAAATTTGGCGTAAATTCGGAAGTAACATTTATGTCCCTGAAAATGGTAGACGGCCGAAGTGTGAAGGTCCCGGGTTCGAGTCCAATCGCGGGGCTGTCGTTCTAACGGTCTGGAGTTTTGGTAGATTTTCTGCAGATGTAACGTGAATACGCGTTAGAACGCCTCAGAAAGTCCCCCTGCCAAGGCACCTCCCCCATCCTTGGCAGATCGCCCTAGGGTAGCGTTGCCAAAATCACACAAACAAAACAACAACAATCAGAATCATTCCCTTTTTATCTTTTCCGTGTAACTGTATAAGAAAAACCAAACTTAAAGCAGTATAATATTTAATTTTAGACAAATTTTATTACATTTTACCCTTGAGATACTGCATATAATGATGATAAATAGATTCAAGTACAAATTTTACTGTATTCCTTCGTCAGAAATTATAATGATGATGATACATACGCGTGAGTGCCAGGAAACGATATTCTGCACAAGTGCCTAACGATTGTAACCATTTCATTACTTCAACTCCTACCATAATTATTTAACCATAAAAAAGAGCCCATTTGTATGGGACCACTCATCGGACCATTACATTCTCATCAATCTTCTTCTGAATCCCCCTGTCTCTTTTGAAGGGATTTTCAAATTCCCCCATTTTCAATCTCCTATCAATTGGATTTTTCACTTCGGAAAAGGTGCATCGCTCCAACCCTTTTGTTCCCCCAGCCCACATCTCATCTCATTGGAGCAGATGGCAAACCGCCAAGGGTATGTTATCCCCTGATTGCAGAGAATTGTTCATTTGGGGGTGAAATGGCTAAACAATAGGAAACACCTGTCCAGGAATTATGATTTTTTTTGTACAGAATCTTGAAATAGGTTAAGTGAAATTTGGATGAAAAGTGGTGAAATTGCTGATAGATTGATTATTCTTTAATCTTCTCCTAATTTTTATTTACTTATTTATTTATTTTTGGCTCAAAAAAACACTTGGGTGCTATTAATTTCGCACAAGGATATTTTGTCTACCTGACGAAACGGTGATTCACTTTCGATGGGTTACCGGATAGCCACGGGTCCAAAAAGTGTCAAAAGTCGTCGAGGTTGGGCAAGTTTTTTTCCCAAAAAGTTAATCCCGAATACTGAACCCAGCTTGGCGACGTCTTCTATATTTGGCGAGAAATTGCCAAACAATGACAATATTAATTCAATTAATATTAAAAATTACAATATTAATTGGTGCCACTATAAAGATGCCTATAATTGTGCATATAAAGCATAGTTAAAATATGCCTGCCGAAGATTGCAAAACAGTTTCAGCAGGGGATTTTAATACAAATTTCAATTCTGAAAAAGTGTCTTGGAATAAGGAGGACAAATACGGCACAGTCATGGATTATGATGCACTTTCCAACGTAATGAAAGAAGGAACACGAGTAGGACCGACGCATACATGTTTGATACCATAACACTTAAGTGTATATTTAAGGACACAGGAGCAAACATCTCGACGAGAAAAAAAAAGGTAGCTTTTGCAAAGACTTAACATCATGTATTTGATTTAAAAATAGAGATAGAAATGATATGTTTTGTCCAATGTATATACACGCATTATAGTCTATGTATAAAATAGAAAAAATTAATTTGATTCACATAAATTTGTTTTTAAGAACCAATTGTCTTTCTACATATCTCTAAGAAATTTTTTGATCAGTATGTCAGTTTGGTACACTTGTCTAAAAAAACTATTGAATTTATTACCTTAAAATATGGTAGGGTATCAGAAAACATGCTATCTGAGAATAATAAGAAGCGACTTTCGTTTTGGCTAAAAAGAAATAAAATGAAAAATGTTTTACTAAAAATCTTTTAACATCATCAAAATTAAAGGGGGAAAAAAATCATTATTTCCCAAAATTTTTTCACTCAGATCTCTAATGTTCGGTATTTTTAAAGAAACAAGTCAGTTAAATAATTTTGGAGAGTTGCAACTGTTTACCAGAAACAGATTTTTACAAAAGTGTACCAAAAGATTAAAAAAATAACACATTTTGAGGAAAAGGCAAAAAACTAAAGCTTCCTTGTATCCAAACTATGCTTATTTACTTTTTAAAAGCCATAATTTTAGTGTTAATCTATTCTAAACCGACATAAATTATATATATATGGAATCGTCTCAGCCTGCTCTGTTTTTTAGGCCTGTTATTGAAAATTCGAGAATTTGAGCCAATCTATATGTTCCATGTGTCCTTAAAATATGAAAGTGTTCCACAGATTCTTCCTCTTACATTTTTAAGAAGCGAGCTTATTATATCTTGAAATTGTACGCATCATATACTGACATGAATAGGAAAAAGAAAAGATGCCCCCTTTGCCTCTTCTCAGTCGTCAGAAAATTTAAGAACAATTAAATGCTCAGATAAATAAATAAACCAAGTATGAAACCTTCTGCTCGTTGAAGCAGAATAAATCTTTTTCTCACTTTCCAGCCACCCTCAATTATCCAATCAGTTCCATTGTCTGGCCAAATCGACGAAGTTCGCTTTCGTTCTACAATGATACCGATACATTATGTCAGTATAATATCAGGTCTTGCCGGGAACAATGGCCAGAATTAAGACAGTGAGGTTTTCGACTGTCTTTCTTTTTTTATTATTGTTCTCCATACATCCGTAGAATCATGGGCTGTGGGCCAACCCCTCTTCCCTTCCCAACAGGAACTAGACATCACGTTTCTCGAAAGAGGAACACAATTCGAAAAGAATTAGTTCCATAAATGGGTCATCTCCCCCCCCTCCTTCCCCTGAAACAGTGTTCGAAGACCCTGTCGAGGACGACAGTGGTAATGTAAAACTATACTGCTTGGTTTGATATAAGTAAATAATATGTGTAATCAAAGCCCGACTAAGTAAGCATGATGCCCGGGCGGACATTTTAATTGGGGCCCCCTTTATTCTGATGTATGCTGAAAATTTTTCAGGGGGCCCCAAGAACTTTTCTCGGGGTAACAAAGATAACTTCAGCATATGATTACCATGCTGGAAAGAATAAAAAAACAAAAAAGGAAGGTAAAAACGACGTGCAAAAACCCACGGGTAGGCAAGTGCCCCCCTCCCTTGCCCTATGCTGTCGAGGCCCATGGATGTATGCATGTGTATCTAAAAATACTACGTATCATTCTCATGCTTTAATTAGAGTCAATATTGTTTCTTCATAATGCCACCTGGTTGAAAAAAACTATTTGAATTTTTATTCACTTTTAGGGAGCATTTCCCAGTCAATCGGAATGAGGAATCTGGAATGCATACATCATTTTGCCGTCACAAGTGTTAAATTGCTTGGAGTTTCCAATACAATTTTAAACTCGTGACATCGAAATGCTTCGATTTTACTTGCGATTTGGAAGTGATGTGCTCAGATTTTGTACCCTTGTTCGTTTTAATAATTAAGTCATAAATTACAGCAAAGCTAGGCAACGTGTAAAAGTTTTGAGTAGCACTTCTCTTTGTATGTGGCCATATAATTCCTAAATAACTCAAAAATGGGGTTCTTACAGAAGAAAAAGAAACAATTTCATTTCACAGCACCTTTTTTTTTTAAAGAATTGTTAAAGTTTTAGCAGGTAAAATTCCTAGAAAATGTTTACACATTTCTACAATAGACTAGAAAGTGCCATTTCTCTATTTGGGGGTGCCTTATAACTGGAGGCCCGGGGGCAGCCGCCTCACCTATGCCTCTGCCTTAGTCAGGCTCTGTAGTAATAAGTGAAGATCTAGATCTATATTCGTAAGGTGGTTATAATTATACTTTTTCTGTGTACAGCATTATGCAGTCACGGACGTCGACAGACTATTTTCCGGGGTAGAGGGCAAAGATACTTCAACGTATGATTATCACGGTATAGATAAACGGATTTTTGTACGTTTAAACGGCATACAAACATCGGGGGGGGGGGGAGTGCCTCCCTTGCAAATGTTAGCGACGTCCATGCACGTAGTTAAAACGAATGCTCAGATACCATTAACTTTACTATTTTCCTGAGAAACGCTGAAGGAATTTTAAAGAAAAGGCTTAAATATGACCTTAAGTGGCGCTTTCTACAGGAAAATAGCGAATTTAACTGGGAAGATAATTCTTAACTAGTCAGCAAGCAAATGACTAAATCTAGTGAGTAAATGTTGGAATTAACAAAAAAAAAAAAAAAAAAAAAAAAAAAAAAACACCCAAAAAAACTAGTGTTTTAAGAGATGAAAACAATTAACACTTTTTTTAAAGTAACACACATAAAAGTTACTCAGCAATCAGGACGCATGTTTCGGGCAAAAACTTTTCACCCTTCTTCAGTCCTCAGTCCAGAAGACATTTTCACGGCCTACTCTTTCCTGGTTAACCTGTGGGCACAGCCAGCTGTCGTCAAAAAAGGGTCTCCAGATCTGTGGCACGCGATGAACGTTTCAGTCGTCCGCCATCTTGCTGGTAGTTAAGTCGAGCGATGGCAACGGCTGCCCTTTTTTCAGCATTGGGCAATCTATGCAGCTGTTCTCGCATTCTTCCATTTTTCAGCAGACGTCAGTGCTGTTAAAAATAACCGTGACAATTTTTTGACGGGAAAGGACGTGCTAAAAAGTAAAGGATTCTCGTGGAGCCATGTCAGCCGCAACTATTTTTATAGATGCCAAATCTATTCTTCGTGACTGGCAACAGTCAAAACGTCAGAGTTTGGTGTTCCCAGAGTGGGAACCCTGCGCGTAAAAGGGTTAACAGGTTTCGAATGTATAACCATTTTATATATTTTTTATCCCTTCGTTTTATGCAAGATTTTAAATCTAATTTAGCTGTTCTTTCCACGAGAAAAATCTCTGGGACCAGTCCAGAGCCTGATTACCAAAAAGGCTCGGGAAGCTTTAGTTTCCAATCAGAATTTGAAGGGGGACCCAAAAATGACTGAAAAACTGCGATAAAAATTCATAATTTTGTTTTAAAATGGTCTTTTAGGTTATTGTAAAGGTTTTTGATGAAGAGAATTAGATAGCTACGTTCAAAGTTTTTCAGAAGTCTAGAACTACATGCAGCAACATATCTAACTTATTTCAGTTCGCGATGTCTTTGGGGATATCTGCTCCCGTTGAGAGAGATTTTTCTGTTACGGGGGAACATTGGGTCGGCAGAAAGGGGTAGACTTTCAATATGTAATTTTAAACATTTTCCAAATGTCAAAATTAAACCTGAAGTGACATGCTGTGATTTTTATGATGTCATCAAAACAATTAACGGTGTTATTCGAAAAAAATTATGTGATTTTGGTACATAATTACAAATAAACTAATTATACCAGGCACTTCAAAATTTTGAAACTGTCTCTTTACAAGCTGTATTACATACTGCGAAGACAGGTCAATCTGTTTCAGTTTCAAAACTTTTAGAAAAAATTCTTAAAAATCGGAAATTTTCGCAAAGCGTGTCACTGTTCGAAAAATCTTGCAGCTCAGATGAATGTTTAAGAATTTTTTCAGAAAATTTCACAAAAGCCACAGCTTTTTCTCTTATCGCAGTGTGTAAAACAGCTTATGAAGAACCATCTGGAATTTTTTGGAGACCATGGTGTTACTAGTTTATTTCAATTTGTGTACCAATACTAAAAACAGAGTTCTCTTTTTTCGGAGAACAGCCTTAAAGAGTTCCTGAAAAAAAGAAGTACCCAATGAAAAATACGACTCAATAAATAAAGTTTAATGTTATAGTAAGGTAATGCTTTTAGTTTACTGCTTTTCAAAAATACTGTAAAATTTCATTACAGTGAACTAAACTATTACGAAGATTAATGAATAAAATGTATTTTTTAATGGAAATCATTATATCTAATTAAATCGATGAAATTTCATTTCAACGAATAGAATATTTTTATTAAAAAAAAATCATTAAAACTTTACTTTTCAAAAACAAAAAGAGTAGGGGGGGGGGCGAAATGAGACTGAGCTTCCCCACTTCAGAGGTTAATCGGGCCCTGGGGACCGCAATGGAATAGGTACAAAGTATCTATTCCATTATTGGAACCACAGAGGAGGCAGCAGGGCGTTAGAGAGACTCCGATTCTATAAAGGTTCCAAAATGAAATATCCCAGCAGAAACTAAGACACGACAATTTTGAAGAGTCCCGCTCTATAATCATATTATAGAGCTGTTTCCAGTTTCTCGAACACACAATTCGTGAAGAGAATATCTTCAATAAGCGGGTCGTCCCCACTAAACGATGCTTGAAGATCCTGATGCAGGGAAAGGTCTACGGGACCTATTTTGATTTGACCATTTCTTGTGTGTGAAGAAGTCACTGGGAAGTCTTGAAAGGGCAACAGCTGGAAGCTGTCCGAGAAAAGGAAAAAAAAAAAAAAATAAGATAATGTGTGGGCTTTAAAGGGGTGGTCGGTCGGTGTAAACAAAAATCACTGGGTAAGTCAGTGAGTGCGATTGACAGCCGCTGTTTTGCAGGGAGGATTGTTGTAGAGATTCTGAGGACCTTCAGGAGATTACGCTTGTCGGGTTGTTCGGATCACACAGGTGTAGAATGTGCAGTGTTTTATCAGGTGAACCTGAAGTAAAAGGATTTGGATACTTCAGACTTTCTCAGCTGTTTGGTGGGAAAACATCAATGTACAGCAAGCAGTGCTTTCAAAAACAGGTGCGCGAAATGTTGTAAACAGCAGTGTAAAATGTTGTAAAGCTGGTATAAAAAAATAAAAAAAATATATAAAGCACAGCATTTATGAAACAGATTTCTACACTCTGACCGGAAAGATCCGAGTTTATAAGTTGTTTTTTTACTGAATACGTAAGACTTTTAAATTAATAAATATACACGTGGTTAGATTGCATTTAAAATTAAAGACTTAAGTATGCTGAAAGATATTTATCAAAATAAAACAATCTTTCTTAAAATGTGTGATAAAATTATAATTATCGGGAATTAAAATCAACTTTACCATTTTACTCATTTGCACGTCAGTGAGGAAGGTGTGGCTGCTCTTTTCGCAAATCATACAATTTTTGAACAGTTTTCTAACCCTTTGAGGCGCAACCCTTTCCCAATGCTGAAAAAAGGGCAACACGCGATGAACGTTTCGATCGTCCGCCATCCGGCACAGCCAGCTGTCGTCAATAAAGGGTCTCTAGATCTGCGGCACGCGATGAACGTTTCGATCGTCCGCCATCTTGCAGGTCGTTAAGTCGAGCGATGGCAACGACTGCCCTTTTTTCAGCATTGGACAATCTATCCAGCTGTTCTCGCATTCTTCCATTTTTTCAGCAGATGTCAGTGCAGTTAAAAAGAATCGTGACGATATTTTTACGGGAAATGACGTGCTAAAAAGTAAAGGTTGCGTGTCACCCGCAACTATTTTTATAGAAATCAAATCTATTCTTCGTGACTGGCAAACAGTGAAAACGTCAGGGTTTGGTGTTCCCAGAGCGGGAACACTGCGCGTTAAAGGGTTAAAGAATTTAATTCCGCTAGAGACTCGAAAAAATTTAGAATGTCTCTTTACAAGTTGAACTGTGAACTGTTGCAAACAATGAACTTATAAAGAACGGTACTTACGTATTATCCCGACGGTCCACCAATACGAGCGATTTTTCGCCACGATAAATGACAGGCACATGAAAATATTGATGGTTCAGAATACGATTGGCAGCAGTTTACCAGCACATTTTATGAGAAAATAATTTGGCGGGAATGACCGCCGGGATAATTCGTAAGTACCTATAGAAGTTACGAAATACTCAGGAAAAAAGGCTTAAAACTACGAAATTTGGCAATATTTCTCTAAACAGGCAACTGTTCGGTCCTATTTTTGAAGGAAGTTTTTGTGCTTATGATTTTATTTTTTTTCTGGAAGTTGCATGAGGCCATACAGCTTTAAAGTTAGTATTAATCCATAGTGCACTGGGTAAAGAAGCATTATCAAGTTTTTTCGAGTGTTTGACATCATTGGTTTGTTTTTAAAGCTGTTCGAAAGCCTAGTGAAGATGTGTTCAAAAGCTCTCCCCGTGGAACACCCTTTATAGATTTTGAGATTTCATTGTGAAATTACCAGTGAATGTTACTCGTTTGCTGACCGATTATCCAGAAACGACGTAAAGATTTTAATATACTGTGTGTAAAGATTGTATAAAGATTTTAATATACAGGGTGTCCCAAAAATAGCGCCGCAAAATCTGCACAGCCGGATTCCTCGTTGGTAGTACACAAAAATTGCCCAAAAGAACCATAACTGTACCGGCCGTAGTTTTCAAGAAAAGTGCGAGAAAAAAGCAGAAACGTCATTTCCTGTGCACAAAAAGATCCTTTATCGGTATCCTGAAAATAGTTTTTTTTTTTTTTTTTTGCTGCATATGCTTCCATATAATGTCCACCGTGCATTTCGAGGCTTGCATGCGTGCGCAGTGTAATGACAACCTGCATACGTTGCATCAATCTGGTACCCACATAAGTACAGCAATATAAAAGCATCAAGGGGAGGCACTGGATCACTATTTGATGTAATTAGGACTCGATAGATCAATTCTTTCAGACGTTTTCATTGGAAGAAATCCATAGGTACCAGATCTATTGATTGTAGCGGCCTTAACACAGAGTCCAGCATATGTAATCCAGTGTCCAATTTAATGTTTCTAGTTGCTTTTCTTCGCACCGGATGTGACATCATATTTTGATTTTTCTATCTTTAAGAAAACTATGGATCGTACAGGTACAGTTCTTTGGGCAATTTTTATGTACTTCCAACGAGGAATCTGGCTGTGCAGAATTTGGGCGCTATTTTTGGGACATCCCGTATTTTTACAGAATTAAAACTGAAATTTCATACCTAGGAAAAATTAAACAGCAATTATTTAAAAATAAATAAATAAGTGCAAACAGCAGAAAAAATTATTATTTAATTTTATTTATTTACTAGCTGAAGTACCCGTTCTTCGCACAGGAATGAATGGACTTTTTGATATTACGATTTGTGGTGATTACTATTCATTGTAATAAACAGATATAGCAAAGTGGATATCGCGTTATATTGTGTCCAATAATCATGCATACCGAATTGCAAGGCAATCGTTTGTACGGTGCAGAAGGCCATGCGGCGTAGCGCAATCTAGTGGCGAGTTTTAGCAAAACGGATACGGCGAAAATATTTTTCGCATTCAGATATCGATGTATACGAATTTTCATGACTATCGGCTGGACAGTCCGGAAGTTCATGTGTTGAAGCGACATCTAGTGGCAAGTTATAGGAAAATGGATAGCGCCAAACTCTTCCCCGTGTTCAAATATCTATGTATACCTATTTTCATATCGATTATTTGCACAGTCAAGAAGTGATACACTGCAGGGCCATCTAGTGGTTCCAGGCGCGTAGCCAGGAAAATTTTTCGGGGGGGGATATGCGCCTGGAAAAAATTTCGGGGGGGAGATATGAACTTATATGTGTATAAATAGACGGAATTTTATCACTAATCCAAAAATTTCGGGGGCGATATATCCCGATATCCCCCCCCATGGCTACGCCCCTGAGTGGTTCAATTAAAGTAATGATTTGCTACAGCGCCGTCAAGTGGCGAGTTATAGCAAAATGGATAACGCCAAAATATTCTCATTGTTCAAATAGCTATGTATACTGATTTTCATAGCGACCGTTTGAATAGTCAAGAATTTGGCCTGCTGCAGTGTCATCTAGTGGCGAGTTAAAATAATAATCCATTGCAGTGTCATCTAGAGGTGAGTAACATCAAAAGGAACGCAGTTAGAATATATTCTTCGTGCTCAAATGTGTAAGTATAAAAAATTTTATGCCGATCGATCGAACGGTATAGAAGTTGATGCTTTGCAGCGCCATTTAGCGGCAAGTTACAGCAAAATGGATAGTGAAAAATATTCTCCGTGTTCTAATATTCGCGTGTACCAAATTTCATCGAAATCGGTTGGACGATATTCGCATAGCAAACGGCTAAACGGAATAGAATTCAACGTTGTGCTGCGGCACCAAGTGGCAAGTTAAGGAAAACGGATAGCATGAAAGCCTTCTCCATCATAAAAGACTTAGGTGAACCAAATTTCATCGTGCAACGGTGCTCAACGGTGCTGGAGTTTTTCAACCTCATAAACACATACCAACATTCATTTTTATCTATAACCAGTGTTATTATATATACCAGTCTCAAATAAAATCCAGTTTCAAATCTAAGCCTCGCCAAAGTGCCAACATACACCATTTTGCAAGAGTTTTTTCAGGGAATCATTCGAAGCATTGACTTAGCAGCAGTCAATATGAGAAATGGTTCGACCGCCAAAGAGTAGCACGCATTTATTTGAAAATTGGAATTCCTTAATACAGCCGATTTTTTTTTTAATTATCAACTATAATGTGTTTTATTCATCGTTACTCCGATGTACTAAATGAGAAGATTTCAATTTTCTGAAATTTGGCGGAATTCCCCCAACTTAAAACAATGTACTCAATTGGCGAGAATTCTGAAGTTAGATCGCTTGAAATCCCTTAATAGCTGCATTATTTCTTCACGGATCATTAAAATTTAACGCTGTATTCTAATAAAACCTTTGCACTTGTTTTCAAAAATCTATTTCCATAAGCTCTAAATAAATTGCGCCAAGCCGAAAACTGATCAAACCGCTAGAACTCACTTACTCAAAATCCATATTTCAGCCATTTTATTTTTTCGCCAAACTAAAAAAATTTACACATTAGCCTCGGAAATCTTCAATTCTTATTGTTTTGCGTGTAAAACATTACATTCCTGCTCTGATTTCCCATGCACACGATATTATAATTTTAAAAAAATAACCTTACGAATATAAACTAACAAAAAAAAATCATTATTATTCTTTTATTTTTACTTTGAGAATTTAAAATATTTTATTCGGCAAAATCGTCACACATGGCAACCATGATCCTTATTTCACACTTTTTTCACTACAGGGGTTACAATTACGGAAAGCTTTTTGCGTGAAGAGCATAAAAAATCTCTCAAATTCCGGGAACGGGTGGACTTTCAAAGTTTTAAAGTGGGCTACGATTTATTCTATATTATTTTACATATATGTGCTAAATTTCAGGCCGATAGGTCCATTTTTGTGGATTTGTATACGAAAGACATTTTATTCGGCAAAATCGCCACACATGGCAACCACGATCCTTATTTCACACTTTTTTCACTACAGGGGTTACAATTACGGAAAGATTTTTGTGTGAAGAGCATAAAAAATCTCTTAAATTCCGGGAACGGGTGGACTTTCAAAGTTTTAAAGTGGACTATGATTTATTCTATATTATTTTACACATCTGTGCAAAATTTCAGGCTGATAGGTCCATTTTTGTGGATTTGTATACGACTCAAATCCACAAACAAACAAACAAACAAACAAACAGAATTTCATTTTTATTTATAAGGATTTATTTATTTTACGAATAGCTTTTTCAGACACTGGAGATATCAATAAACATCCCTGAACGAAAAATTGTTTGTAAATCAATGGAACAAAGAAAACTGTTGCCAAAATCAAACTTCATTTTCTGAAACTTTAAATTGCATTTGAATGCGAAACGCAGAAATTTGCGCCGATACATAATAACAGCTTAAAGAATCAAGAATAGAGTGACAATTACTGGCTGAACTTTTCGCATCGTTTACAGATGATTAGCTCGAAAGCGTTTAACAACCTTAAGCAAAATTTTCGGATAACAAAGAAACGACTGTTAAGAGTTACACTCACTTCTTGTTTGCAGCAATTTACGACCGGTTGAGCTTTTATCATATTTTCCTCTCTAATTACAGTGCTTAGGCGGCATAATCACACCTTTATCATCGGAGTTAAAAATCACGTTCGTTCCGATTTATTTCAGGTTTTGCTTAAGCAACAGAAATTTCGAGCCTGAAGATTTTCGCCGCGCTCTTTGTTCGTGATGAACGCTTTGTTGTAATAATCCCGGAGGATTGCATTTGAAGCTATTGGCATGGGATGATTTTGTTTTGCATTAACCCTTTAACGCGCAGTGTTCCCGCTCTGGGAACACCAAACTCTGACGCTTTGACTGTTGCCAGTCACGAAGAATAGATTTGATTTCTATAAAAATAGTTGCGAGTGACATAGCTCCACGAGAATCCTTTACATTTTAGCACGTCGTTTCCCGTAAAAAAAGGGTCACGATTATTTTTAACAGCACTGACATCGGCTAAAAAATGGAAGAATGCGAGAACAGCTGGATAGATTGTCCAATGCTGAAAAAAGCGCAGGCGTTGCCATCGCTCGATTTAACTACCAGCAAGATGGCGGACGATCGAAACGTTCATCGCGTGCCACAGATCTAGAGACCCTTTTTTGACGCAGCTGGCTGTGCCGCACAGCCAGCTGTCGTCATCACAGACATCTATCGGCACTAGAAGTGACTTACAAGATGAGCAGAAAATCGTATAAAGTTGTATAAAATTATAATAACAACAATATTTGAAATAGTAATAACGATGATTATCATAATGAAAACATAAAATATAATATAAAAATCAGGAGTTGTTTCCAATTTTATCTGTCTAATATATGTTTTGTTTGTACTGTACACCTACCACCATCACCATCCCAAAAGCATTGCAACTAAGTGATATCTTAGTTCTAATCAAGGGCGACTCCAGACTGAATTCGCGGAGGGGTCCATTGAACTTTTAACATAGGTCTTGAAAGTGTAAAAGAGTGAAGCATACGAATCTAAAGTTCTAAAGCAAAATTTCGGAGGTGGCCATGGCCCCCAAAGCTCACCCCCCTTATTGAAGCCACCCTTGGTTCTAATTGTCTCTGGAAAAAAAGCTTTGTGGCTTAAAGTATTTTATCTGCACACCCACTCAAAAAAGGATTCAAGTATTAAAAATTTTCCTAGATTAATTGAGTAACTGATTATTAAAAAAAAAGCAAAATAAATTTTTCAAGTTTTTATTATAGATTACATAGCCTACTTTTTTTTAAATAAAGAACAGCTTCATAAAGAGACCGGAAAATAGATAATATATAGATAAAGGAAAATTGGGAGGAAAATTGAATTGTACCGGAGATAAAGGAAAATTGAATTGTACTCGATTAGTTGAGAGAGTGTACGTAGATGAATTTTTAATTCTCCAAGAGCCCTTCATCTGCAAGTTAATTTTCAATGTTAATTTTAAAATTTCTATAGCAAAGCCCCTACTTTCTATTTATTCAATCAATTTTTTGAGCCTTTAGGGTAAAGGTATGCCAATTTTTGAAATTTTATAGTTTAATGGTGAAAATTGAGTGAGTTAGCCATTGAAAGCAGTATCAATATTTAACTAGGATATGCTAATGTTAATTTTACTTCTTATGTGTGTTTTTTACAAAGTTTTTTAATTACTTTATCGTTTAACACCAGTATTTTGATTGTTTTTTCAGAATCATTTTTAGTTATATTATTTGGCATACAAGTCACAAAAAATGTTCTTAAATATTTATTAGCAATCTTTTAAAAATATTTGAGAAAGCTGTCGTTGCCGGCTGCTAAAATGGAATAAAAGTTTCTGACTGATGAATCCCTGAAAATCCCTGAAAGGTTTGTTGTTATTCCTACAACAATGTAGAAATTATAAAGTAGAATTAATTTTCAGGAAAGATCCAAAAATCCTTCATAAATTTCAATTATCGTCACTTGAAATGCATTTCAAATCTCTCACTCATAATTTAGAACTTATAATCGAAATTTTAGTGAATGATAGATTCCATATTTCAAAAATCTTTCATCATCTATCAATAAAAATATTCTTCCACTGCATTATCTACAAGTCAAACACTTCCTTAGCTCAATAAATAATCATCCATCTTCTGAATCACGAATTTCGACATACTCATTTGGCATCAGGAACGTTATCGTTTGGTAGCTGCAGGAAAAGAATGGGGTTTCTAAGAACATCCGATGTTTTAACCCACATTACTTCAAATAAAGCGAAGAAAGTCTAGGTTTTTCTGTTTTTTCTCGATCTTCTTTTTGTTTGGAACAGGGCTTATTGTTCTTACAAATCCGTGGTTAGATAACAATGGTTGTAGCAACGCGTGCACACTAATAAATAAATAAAAAGAAAAAAAAGGAGCCTTCCACGATAGGTGATATTCGCCATTTCACGCTTTGTCAGTTCACGATATCCGTAACTGTTGAATCTGCCCTGTCAAAATATGATGTATTGTGCTAGTGGATTGCCGCAGGCGAAGAATCTTCAAAACGGTTTATAAACATGTAGTGATGTGGATAATTATTGAAATAAAATATTAGCTCATGAGTTAAAAACAATAAGACTTTTGTTTATCCTTAAGATGAATAATTTTCTGCTTACCCCGCCTTTCCCCTCCTGCACATTTTATTGAAATTTCCCATTTTATACCCGTCTACTGTACCTGTTTCTTACAGAGGGAGAGAGATAGTCCCTCCAAAGCCCGATTTCAAATATAGTGTTTAAAAACAGTGTTCATAAAATGCTATATTTTATAAATACTGGATCAGAAAGAAGTGTGCAATGCAAGAGGAATTAAGCAAACAAATCTAGTTGTAAACAAACATGTGCTGTGCACACAGATGAAAGGTCATAGCGGCAGTGGTTATTTATTCTACTTTTTTTAATTAAATAAATTTTATTCATTCTCAGAACATTTAAGAAAACAACCATAAAAAAAACTTTAATTACGATTGCAGTGAAACTTCTCAAGTTGGACATTTCCATAACATGGCCACCTCTCTAAGTTGGAACACTTATCGAAATAACGAAACGTGGACTTATTTATTATAAAATTGCGATATACTTCTATATGTTGGACACTTTTTGAGGGAACCGCAAGTGCCCAACTTTCGGAAGTTCCACTTACCTAAATTAAATTTTTTAAATATAATGTAATTTATAGCATTCTTTAGAAAAATATTTATTTATTTCTTTTTTTTTTCAAACAAAAGAATTAAATTTGCCTGTATTCACTGAATTTTTATAAGCAAAGTTACCTATTATATGTTTTGTTAGTTTTACCAAGAGATTCAGTGTAACATCATTTAACTTCCCTAAAAAAAAAAAAAAGAAAAAGAAAGAAAGAAAGAGAAGAAATCTTCTGCAATTTTGACATTTAATCTGAAGAAATAAGTTCACATTTGAGTTACAAGAATACTGTAGAGTATAGAGGAATAACTATAATTAGTATTAATAATGCATTCTCCACTCTATTGGCTCTAACAAGATTCATCAAATATCGATTCGTTTCTTCACTTGATAGGAATGGACGCCAGACAGGTAATATTTGTGAAAGACGATACACAATGTCTGCGAGACGAGACATACAGCAATGGGTCTTGTCTCGAATCCATTCTTACCGCTTGACGCCTTTCAAAGGAAAAGAAACAGCAGAAAAATAAAAATTATAATGAGAAACAGCTTCAATAGACTAAAAAAAAAAAATTAATTAATTAAAAAATTTTTAAAAATCGCACACACAGCCATTTTATTTATACAATTTTGTCATCTCTTGCTATAATGTCTTATAAGCAGATTTTGAGACTTAGCTATGAGTTGAAATTTACTTTACTAAAGCATGTTGCAACCTACTTTGATTGTAGTATTTGAATGTCACCCTATAACCAATTCTCACTTGTGTTCTTTTTTTTGAAGCTCCCTTTCCCCTTCTCTCCGTCAAATATCATTTTTTTTTAACTTTGCGAATAATTAGTCTTGTGCTGTATAAACAAAACTAGCAAGTCAACTGAAAAAAAAAAAAAAAAAAAACCTCATGCAATGCAACAAGGTTTTGTAAAATTTCAATGAAAATAAATAATCATATTTCCACCAAAAGCGAAGAACTATTCTGTCTACAAATCGTTTTTCATTAACACACCAGTTCTCTTACCCGCTGAATCTCGGGCTGAAACTTATCAAACTAAAGTAGATTCAACCATGTCCAATTAAATTTAAGGCTGTTTATAAGGGAAAAAAAAAAAACAGACTATACAGTCGTCGCGGGGATTTCGCACAGCTTTTAAATGAAGCAAGTTGTGCCATGCACTCGAAAAAAATTCTGAATATTTCTTCAGAAAAATATTATGCATTTTTATAACCAGTATACCTGTATGTCTCGGAAACTGAAAAAAAAAAAAAAAAAAAAAAAAAAAGAAATCTTGCAAAAAGGAATGAAGTCTGATTTTCATTTTAGAAAAATACGCAGAATACTGCAAATTTAAGAACATTTTCTGCCTATTTTATGTTTTTTTTTTTTTTTTTTTTTTTTTAGATTGATCATTTGTAAAGCTATTGCTTGTGAAAGACGTTCTAAACTTTCTGTGTGATTACTTCGTCCTTTCGTTTAAATTTTATCGTTTTCTAAAGAAATAACCTTAAATGAACAATAAACTTCTTGACCTCTTTCAGAAGCGAAGAGCTAATGCAAAGCCTCACTTTTTTCTCTATTCGAATCTGGCAACTATTCTTGCAAACATAAATAGGTTTCTTTTCGCACAGCTTTTAAATCAAGCAAGTTGTGCCATGCACTCGAAAAAAATTCTGAATATTTCTTCAGAAAAATATTATGCATTTTTATAGCCAGTATACCTGTATATCTCAGAAACTTTAAAAAAAAAAAAAAATCTTATTGCAAAAAGGAATGAAGTCTGATTTTCATTTTAAAAATAGAAGAAGACTGCAAATTTAAGAATATTTTCTGCCTATTTTATGTTCTTTTTTTTTATAAATTGACCGTAAAACTATATTGCTTGTGAAAGACGTTCTAAACTTTTCCCAGTATCACTTCTGTGTGATTACTTCTTTCTTTCGTTTAAATTTTTATCGTTTTTTAAAGAAATAACCTTAAATGAACAACAAACTTCTTGACCTCTTTCAGAAGCGAAGAGCTAATGCACAACCTCACTTTTTTTTTTTCTATTCGAATCTGGCAACTATTCTTGCAAACATAAATAGGTTCTCCCCCCCCCTCCCCCAATCTTACGGCAAAGGTTTCTCGAAAGAAGATTTCGTGATTTAACTATACAGAAAGCTACCAAACTAGTGCAGAATATTAAATGTACAACAGTTTGTTTGACCTCCTTCAGAAGTAAAGAGCTAACCTTACTTGGAATGAATAAGTTCACGTACAGTCACTTTTACCGTCATCGAATCTCAATTTCAACTGTCTGCTGCTCATCACGCAACAGCAGTTGGTATCTCGTGGAAGCAGATTCTATGAGTCAAGTGAACAAGTGGAAACTCACCAATCCAATCCAATCGTATTTGATTGAACAATGACCAACAACCAACTTGACCTCCTTCAGAAATACAGAACCTATTTCCCCCCAACCTTCTTCCCCTCAATTTGTGTCATTATCATCCAACATCGTGTTTTATGAGAAGATACTACAAGTCGGGGGAATATCAGCAAAAATTTATGGAACTATAGCAGTGAGGTCTACTTGAATTCAAATGAACATTAAACTTTCGACCTTCTTCAGAAAGGAGAAGAACCATCATGCAATGGAAAAAGCAAAGCAAGACCCACTTTTTCCCTCACTGAATCTCGGTCTCTTCTATTGTGAACTTGAGAATCTTATTCATCGGCGGCTGCTCGGCATCCCGTCTTCAACTCATCGGCTGAAAATTCCGATTCAGACTGGGCAGTCTTCGAAACACTTGAGGTGAAGTTGAGAGGAAGTTCCTACGGAGGAGTGTATACGGAACTAGACCGACCGGTTCTTTTATTTTATTTTATTTTTTCGTTTGAGAGGTGGAAGAGCAGAAGGGGAAGTAAAAAACGGGGAGGTTTTCGTCCGGCCAAAAACCATCCCTCAGCTGGGAGATGGTATCTTGTGAATATTTTTACGCCAAATTTTCTCTCGCTCTTCAGTGTTTGCTAGGTTTGCCGCATTATACGTATGTATTTTTTATTGTTATTATGTTTACGTGATTAGATGAGGCGCAGAGTGTTTCTTTTATAGCCAAAGGTGTGAAGTTGGCGCTCGCCAAATCATTTTCTTTTCAGGACGTCAAGCTGTTGGTTTGAATAATCAAATGCCGGCCGCCGTAATATTTAAAAGGTTCCTTTATATTGGTGTTATTATTATTATTTTGGAATGCTGTTAACTATAAATTTGAAGTTATTTGTTTCTTCTATCTAATGGTTTGCTGCTGTCCTTTTGAAGAAAAATGAATCTATATAAAGCAAATACTTTCCCTTATGTTATTGTCCAATATATTTACACCGTCAGAAGAACTCGAGTTTTTGCAGTGATGGGTAAAAGGCCAGCTCAAAAGTTTAGATAATTTAAAAATCTAAAAATCTGAAGTTTCAAGAAAATTTCTAGTAAATTTTTGAAAAAAAATTAAAGAATAAATAAATAAAATAAGCAGAAACACTAAATAAACAGAAACACTAAATAAGAGAAAGAGTTTAAAAAGTCAACTGTTGTTTTAAAATTTAGAGAAAAAAAGAAAGAATAATAATGTAAATATTATAAATCCCGTTATGCATGCAGTTGATTCCATGCGAAAAGCGTGAAAAAGTTTTTTTTTTACGTTATTCATATCTTTTGTAAGATTCGCTTTGTAAATATAAAAATTGATTGGATTTATATTAAATCGGACACTCTGATTATTTGAAAATGAAAACGCATAAGCTTCCTAAATGTTTTAAAACAATTTATTGAAGGAGGGGATATACTAGTGTGGCCAGATTCCGAGATAAAAAATCCAGGACATCATTGCAATCAGGGGTACGGGGATAGCCAACTTTTCATTGGCAACGAGAAATAATCATTGAAATAATCACTATCATGTAAACAACTACTATTCAGCTCATACGTGTGTCACTACAATGGCTATCACTTGCAGGCATCGCTTTTCCCCCCGTAATGCTCAATCTAGTTTTTTCCTACATATCTATGTGTGTAACTAGAAATACTGTTCTAAAGAGATGACTTGGCAACACATGCTTTATAAAGAGAATCTATATAAATAAAATTAGACTTTTGTCTGAACATTTCTTGGAATTCAAAAATTTTGCGATTTCTATCCGTTTCAAGCACCCGGGAATCCGATGCCACCATCAAAAAAAAGTTTGTCTGTCTGTCATTCTGTCATTCTGTCCGTGACGCTTTTTTTGTTTAAGCATCACGTCAAAACGACTGAAGAGAATGGAATGAAATTGGGTGTCATGATAGGTGGTCACTCAACTTAAAACATAGGGGTCGAATTTTTCAAAAATCTTGATTAGATTTTCAGATTTTGCGAAAATCGTTTCAAACTGCGTAAATTTGTGTTCAAGCATCACGTAAAAACGACTGAAGCGAATGATATGAAATTGGGTGTCATGATAGGTGGTCACTCAACTTAAAACATAGGCGTCGAATTTTAAAAAAATCTCCATTGGATTTTGAGATTTTGCGAAAATCCTTTCAAACTGCGTAAATTTGTGTTCAAGCATCACGTAAAAACGACTGAAGCGAATGATATGAAATTGAGTGTCATGATAGGTGGTCACAGAACTTAAAACATAGGCGTCGAATTTTTAAAAAATCTTCTTGGGATTTTGCGAAAATCCTTTCAAACTGCGTAATTTTGTGTTCAAGCATCACGTAAAAACGACTGAAGCGAATGATATGAAATTGGGTGTCATAATAGGTGGTCACTCAACTTAAAACATAGGCGTCGAATTTTTAAAAAAATCTTCATTGGATTTGGAGATTTTGCGAAAATCCTTTCAAACTGCGTAAATTTGTCTTCAAGCATCACGTAATAACTGCAAAGGTGAAAAAATAATATTTGGTGAAATGGTAGGTGGTTACTCACCTTAAACTATAAGCATCTAATTTAAAAAAATCGATCCGATTTCGAGATTTTGCGAAAATCGTTTAAAAGAGTGAATCTTTGTTCACGTATTACTTAATAACGACTAAAGCGAATGATATGAAATTTGGTCACATGATAGATGGCTGCTCAACAAAAACTATAGGTGTTCAATATTTTAAACATTTTTATGAGATTTTGTGAAAATTCTCTCAAAATACGTTTATATTTCTTCAAACATCACGTAATAACGACTAATACCAATGATACGAAATTTAGTGATAGGATAGGTATAGTTGCTAATCTTAATTTATAGGCGTTGAATTTTAAAAATATTTTGATTACATTTTGAGATTTTGTGAAAATCGTTTTAAAGTGCTGAAATTTTGTTCCTGCATCACGGAATAAAGACTGCAGGGAATGAAACGAAATTGGGTGACAGGATAGGTTGTCACTCAACTTAAATTCTAGGCTTCCAATTTTTCAAAAATATTGATTAGATTTTGAGATTTTGCAAAATTATTTCAATATGCGTAAATATTCGTTCGCGCATCACATAACTACGACCAAAGCGAATGAAATGATATTACTTAGTGACTCTCTAACCTGTAATATTTTAACAATACATAAAAATTATAAATTCGCTTTCTTTACTTTGGCAACATACTACATCCACTCTGTGTAGCCCTAACAATGCTGACAAAAGTTCTTGCTTTTTGGAAATTTGCATTCCCTAACCCGTCAAGGACGGGTACTTCAGCTAGTATTGAATATAGCAAGTTATCAATATGAAAACATCAAAATTATATATCTTGAAATATCGGTACATCGATACTTATACATGAATTGTGTTCATTTTCTCTATAAGCGATGACTGACAAAATACAGAACATTTAGCAGGACAAAGCAAAATTGAGGACATTCTTACATTTTTTGGTACGGAATGCAGTGTGCAGAACAAGTCGTGAAAAGAAAGGCCTGTCCTGCGCAGTGGCGGATTAATGCAAGTTTGTCGGGGGGGGGGGGGCGGTTAGTTAGAAGATTGACATATACCTCATTTTATGGAAGTAAAATAGGATCTTTTACATTCTTTTGTCTCTCATTTCTTTTGTCTCGGGGGGGGGGGCGGTCGCCCCCTCCTTTTAATGTGCCCTTGGTCCTGCGAAATGCAGGACATCTGGTCACTTTTTTGTAGGGTGAATGTCGATTAACCGAGAGTGTACTGTATACTTTAACTTATTTTTATCTTTTATTCACCCCTCTACAAATGTATCCTGATTTTTTACGGGCTAGTTTTATGACTTTTTTTACGACTTGGGTGTCCAGCACTTTAAAGACAGCTATAGAACATCCGTCATTTTACGGCTGTTGGATGATATGAAACAAAACAATATTATGTTTCCTTCGGAAGACATTTTGCGACGTCATACTGAATTGCTTAACGTGAAAGACTCGAGAACTGTGCATCAGCCTTAAGGCTGTTCTTCGAAAAAAGAGAACTCTGTTTTTAGTCTTGGTACACAAATTGAAATAAACTAATAACACCATGGTCTCCAAAAAATTCCAGATGGTTCTTCATAAGCTGTTTTACAAACTGCGATAAGAGAAAAAGCTGTGGCTTTTCTGAAATTTTCAGAAAAAATTCTTAAACATGGATCTGAGCTGCAAGATTTTTCGAACAGTGACACGCTTTGCGAAAATTTCCTATTTTTTAAGATTTTTTTCTAAAAATTTTGAAACTGATACAGATTGACCTGTCTTCGCAGTATGTAATACAGCTTGTAAAGAGACAGTTTCAAAATTTTGAAGTGCCTGGTATAATTAGTTTATTTGTAATTATGTACCAAAATCACATGATTTTTTAGAATAACACCGTTAAGTTAACCGGCTGATGCACAGTTTAAAAAAGAAGTTACTCCAACAAAGCGATGAAGCAAACGATATAACAACCCCGCACGGTTTTCTGTCCTTATCTCAGACACACTGCTGCACAGCGCAGCCTGCATTTACCTACGGGCGATCGGCCACTTCACAGAAGACTCACCACACGAGAACATCCCAATTTATACCCCCCTCCCCCCATCCACATCATGCGTCTATTACAAAAAGAAAATAATAATAATAATAAAAATTTCATCCCTATTTCGGAGCGTGGAGACCTCTCCTCCCCCTTTCTGAATTCGCAACAACTCCTCTTTGCAAAAATGAAAAACGACGCGGCAGACACGAAGCGCTCACTGGTTATATGGAGTAAAAACAAAAAAAAAAAAAAATAAGAAAGGCAAAAAAATAAATAAATAAGAAAGTGAATGAAAACTGAGTGTTATGATATGCAGAAACGAACCCCCTCCTAAGAGATTCTCGTTAATAGTGATGGAAGGAAACATCGATGATTTGAATGGTGCGATAATTGTAATCGTACGTTCCTAGTCGAGTTGAGGTGAGGTGTATAGTTTTTTAAGATTTCTGGTGATTGTAGTTGGAGGGGGAGAGTGAACAGGTGTGAGTTCTTTGTGTAATAGGTGGTAATGAATAGTTTCATTGTTATTTCCTTTGATTGCGATAAGAATAATTAATTGCTCTGATTTATGGGCCACGAGTGTGTTGTTTTCAATAACGTAGGTCAAAGATAGAAAGATTAAGGGTGTTCGACCTGAAGAGCGGTCGTCGTCACAGGACTTTTGAAAAAATTTAAAAACAAACCAATGTCCTTAAACACTCGAAAAATTTAGTAATGATTCTTCACTCAATACACACTAAACGTTAATACTAACATATGTCACATGCAACTTTCAGAAAAATTTCATAAGCATGAAAACTGCCTTTAAAAATGGACCGAGGAGTTGCCTGTTTAAGGAACTATTGAAAATTTGCGTACGTTTAACATTTTTTTTTTTTCCCTGAATGTTCTTCGTGTCTTTTCTGAGTGTTCTTTTTTTTTTTTTTTTCTGAGAGCTTTTCTTCGTAACTCCTATAGGCTCGTTGTATCAGTTCACAGTACAACCTGTAAAGAGGCATTCTAAATTTTTTCGAGTCCCAAGCACAGTTAAATTTTATTAAAGCTGTCCAAAAGTTGCATGATTTCCTAAAAGAACAGCCTTAATGTACAAAATTGCTATCAAAATATTGGTATTTAAGATGTTGAAGGTAAATAAAAGTGTTATATGATAAATATTTGACAGGAATGAAAACTGGTTAAATAATTTTTTTTAAATGTTGATTTTAAAAAAACTAAATTATTTTGCACTACTTTTGTTAATTTATCTTAATTTTTTATTGTCCAGCCAATGGACTACGCGTGGGAAAAATTTATAAATCACATACGGTTTTTAAGTATTATATAAACACTGAGAAAAATGTTTTGTTGATTCAAAAAAATTTTGGTTAGCTTTGTTTTAAAAAAATATTTTTGTTCGATCAACCGAATTTTTGTCAATTCAACTAAATATTTTGTTAATTTAGCATTTTTTTAAACCAACAAAATTATTCAGTTGTAATAACGCCAACCAAATTTTTGTCGAATTAACAAAACATTTTTTCCGTGAAGTTATTTATTTATTATTTTTATCGGAAATTTTTTTTAAATTGACGTTATAACTTAAATAGTTTTATGTTAAAAAAGATTCTAGACGAGTTTGATAGTATAAAAAGGGAATCATGTAGTATTACAACAACGTTTCGTATGTCTTTCGAGTTGTGTGTTTTTCGAAAGATAATTAACTATAATAACAAAATTAAAATAAGAAATATAGCTTTTGCCCGAATACTTTTTGAGAGGGTGTAGTTTTCTTTAATGTGCCCATGAATTAAGCGACGTTATCATGCCGCAATAATGTACACATTTCTATTCGTGAGAAGCAGAACATGTTCATAACATTTTAAGAGACAAAATCACTCTGGATACTGTAAAGAATACTACAGAAACACATTTTGTTACTCCGAAAAACTCAAATTGATCAATGAGTAAAAATAAAACTTGTAGTGTCTGTGACATGTTGCTGTAAATAGTTTTTATAAAGTTCTAACATTTGAAAAATTAAATATTAGCCATTTCTTGAAAAGAAGAGTTTTTATTTTTAATTGAAGTTTTAGTAAAAAAAAATTTCCGTGGATTCTGCAAAACTAATGTTTTAACACAGAGTTGAGCGTATCTATATTATTTTTTTCAACTTACTTTTTAAATTTCTTTATTTAGTCAGATTTAATTTTTATACATTTATTTTTGTTTTTACGAACTTTTGGATAATTATTCGCAATACAGATTCTTATTTTTAAAATATTGAACTAGTTGTATATTTACAAAAAGGAGAAAAAATGCTAAATTTTATACTTCTGCCACAAATAACTTGAAAATTTTAAACTGGCTGCTCTTAGCTTCTTTTTTTTTTTTTCTTCCTTACTGATTTTTATTAGCAAAAATTTGCCTTTTGGCATACTATTTAATTCTATACAATTACTATTTCAATTACAATTCTATACAATACTATATTGTATTTAAGCACTCTGAAGGAATTTCTTTCTTTCTTTCTTTTTTTTTCTTTCTGTTAATTACGAAATACATTCACAGAGAATTCAAAGATTCCTTTTAGACAACTTTTTTTCCCTTATATCAAGACCCCTTCTTGTAAGACTCACAATAATTCTCTTTCTACTCACAACAATATTCCTTCCCTCTGCGATAGATAGGCCTTATAATTTACGCAACTCCTAAGAAACGCATCTCTGATCTGCGTAATCATTCTGCATAGAAAATATCCAAATTACTCCTTTAAAAAATCGCCCTTCTTTTTTCTTCATCAGCCTTTCATCCACCACGATTAAACTTTCTGATGCAGTCTTGATTGTAGCACATCTGATTATGTTACCTGTCAAAAATCCGGTTAGGGCCACTTTGGTTCTCCCCCCCCCCTTTCTTATTTCTCTCTCACTCTAACCCAATCCGCATCATCGGCGCTATATAGAGAGAAGAGTTACAGACTCTCTTTGGATAATATTCATGACAAGATAGGAATAAGGGCAAAGGAATCGAGTTTATTTTTTAACTGCACCTATGCACGTTTCTGCAGCGGTATAATGCTTATTAGCTTTGGTTTTTTGCGAACGGTTACGGACCACATCTACTTATTCCTGCAAATATTTGAATAAGAATGTTGGAAAAGTCTGCGCAGTGGCGGATTGAGAGAAATAACCCTTTAACGCGCAGTGTTCCCGCTCTGGGAACACCAAATTCTGACGTTTTAACTGTTGCCAGTCACGACGAATAGATTGGATTTCTATAAAAATAGGTGCGGGTAACACAGCTCCACGAGAATCCTTTACTTTTTAGCACGTCATTTCCCGTAAAAAATGGTCACGATTCTTTTTTACAGCACTGACATCTGCTGAAAAATGGAAGAATGCGAGAACAGCTGGATAGATTGCCCAATGCTGAGAAAAAGGCAGTCGTTGCCATCGCTCGACTTAACTACCAGCAAGAGGGCGGACGATCGAAACGTTCATCGCATGCCACAGATTTAGAGACCCTTTTTAAAAAATCATTGGGCGGGCAATCTACCCAGCTGTTCTAGCATTCTTCCATTTCTCAGCAGATGTCAGTGCTGTTAAAAATAATCGTGACCATTTTTTTTACGGGAAATGACGTGCTAAACACTAAAGGATTCTCGTGGAGCTATGTCACCCGCAACTATTTTTATAGAAATCCAATCTATTCCTCGTGACTGGCAACAGTCAAAACGTCAGAGTTTGGTGTTCCCAGAGCGGGAACACTACGCGTTAAAGGGTTAAAATGTCCTCTGACCAAGGAACCCCTAACCAGTAGGCAGATGCCCCATGTGTAGGGCTGCCATAAGACAAAACTCAAAATTCAATCCTTACCTTGCTTTTGAATGCTTCACGGTAACTCAGCGATTGTCACTGAGGATAAGAGTTGAGACGAGACGGGACAGAGATTAACAGATTTTGTACGAAAAGAGACAGACATTTTTATCATTGTTGCATAGGGATTTTGAGAGACGAGACAAAGCTTTGCGGCTGTTTTGCGAGGCGAGACAGGCCTATTTTCCGTCTCGCATCCACCCCTAAAGGCTGTTCCTCATGTGCGTGCGATGTCGCGAACTCAAATGGTAAATCAATGTTATCTCCCGTCCCGTCTCCGAAAAATTTATCGTTGGGGGGGGGCATGGTTTTGCAGCTTCACAGGTTAGCTTTTGTCGGTGGATCCCGACTGGCCATTCAAAGACCAAAAATTTTTCAATTACAATGCCTGCAAGTGTTGACCATTAAAAAGGTCCCCTTACACCTTGAAATTCCGTCCATTGCACGCACCATCAGTACGGTCCTTAACTGCGACCTACATGCTTAAAAAATGAACTAAATTCGTTCCGAAGGAACTAAAATAGCTGCGAAGTGTTTAAAACCGGGACAAACTTGTCCTGGTTTTAAATCTATCGGAGCTATTTTAGTTCATTCGGAGCGAATTTAGAAAAAAAAGGAACTAAATTCGCTCCGAAGGATTTAAAACCGGGAGTTCTTGTTTTTAATCCTTCGGAACTGTTTTAGTTCCTTTGGAACGAATTTAGTTCTTCTTTTTTAAGCGCGTACTGTGACTTCGCACTCGTGAGACCCTCAAAAAAGTGCTGTAGTAGTCATAGGACGGGGGGGGGGGAGGGTGCTTATAATTCTTTTTATTGTATTAAAATTTTCATATTGTGATTTTGAATAGCAGAGAAAGCGAGAAGTAAAGTTAAGACTCACTTACAATTCCTTTTCTAAATGCTAAATAATGTACACATACCCGATAGAACGACTTATACAAGTGTCATTTTAATACACTCGCTGTCTTGACCAAAGGGTTCTTCTCCAGTATTCGAAAAAAGGAGAAAATGTCGATTTGTCGAGGGGAGAGTCCAGTGCATATCCAGAAGTAAGTCCCAGTCACTTTTACATTAGACTTGCGAAGATAATGGATGAAAAAGTTTGATCTTTTTAAAAACCTGCTGTTGATCAAAATGGCTTTGTTTTTAGAATCAACAAGTTATTAGTTCTACCCAGGGGCGTAGTCAAGGGGGGGTTAGGGGGGTCATAACCCCCCATGAGGAATTTTTTCCTATACAAAATGTATATTCTTCACTACATTGTCACACACACGTATACATATATAAGAGTTGTAGTAGTCGTAATCCCCCCCCCCATCCATGAAAAATTTCTGGCTACGCCCCTGGTTCTACCAAAAGGTAATCGATATTAATCAATTGATAAATAATTACCGTGTTTACTCGCGTAGTAGTCGTTGTCGCATAATAGTCGCACCCCCGTTTTGAAAAAGAAAAAATACCTTTAGAGTTACAATATTATGTAGTAAATTTTCCCCGCATAATAGTCGCACCTAGACTTTTATCATGAAAAATTGGCAAAAAAGTGCGGCTATTACGCGAGTAAACACCGTAACTAATGAGTTGCTTGTTGTTTCTAGGAAAAATTACATTATACGCACCAGAATCAAGGTTTTTTCAAAAGTGAGCATCCCTCTACTTCAAAAGGATTTAGCTCGAAAAAGATCTTGTGATTTTGGTACAGGGGCGTGAGGTTTACTCAAGTGGGTTCGGGGGTCAACCGCTACTTTGTAAAAAATAAAAAAATAAAAAAATAACATATTGTCCATAACTCCCCAACCCCCCTCTCTCTCACACACACACACTTACGCAGGAAATTTGCAAGCGGCAGTCAGGGACTGATTTACGGCGGGGCATTCGGGGGCACGTGCCCTGGGCCCCCGATTTTTAGGGCCCTCAAAACTCCCTTTTATGTAATCATAATTTTAGTTGTTATTATCTCTCAAGAGTAAAATTTCTGATTACTTACTTCATTTCATCACAAACATTCAAAAATTTTAATTTAATTTCACTTGTAATGTTAAAAATTATACATTCGATTCGATAACCGATATAAATTTGATATTCGCAAATTCGATAAGACACCTCAGCATGCTCCTCCTCTTATCGTTTCTAAGATGTGTGACGACTGTAAATACGCATAAAAACATTTCAAAACTGAAAAATTCATAAAAGTGATATTTGTCTTGACATTTTACCGATTTGAAAATGTTTACATAGGGTTAACTTAGAAATGATAATTGGTTTTAAATTAATTAAGTAATATACTGCGAAATATTTTTGTGCAGGGGACCCCAAAATTATCGGTGCCCTGGGCCCCTAAGTGTGTAGATCGGTCCCTGGCGGCACTGTTTTGGTACATGCATACATGCAGTGGCTGCTCGTGGGTTCTTTAAATGGAGGTTCACAAAACAAATTTCGAAAATTAAATATGCAGATACGACGCACCTTACCAATTAAAATAGATTTGCGTTTCCAGCAGTTGTCTTAGATTTCGTCATCTGGCTAAGTTTTAGGAAAGGTGTTGGCTTGAGTAATTTCATTTTAATTTTCTTTTTTTCCAACGATAATATTGAAAAATGTAATTGCTTTAACTCTGAAACACTTGCTTTACTGCCATCTTAATTATTTACATTACTTTGTAAAAGATATTGTACTGAAAAATTATAAAACTAAATAAAATAATAAGAAGATGAAAAAAAAAATAGATCAACTAACCAAACATAACAAACGAAGGGAGAATTCGGAAAAGATAACCGCAAAAAAGTCGTCTGTGCGCACCCTGAAAATGTTCGAACGCATGTGATATCAGCAACACTTCACCCTCCCGAAACTCCACCCGCTTCTGTTCTCAGAGAGCGATTCAGAAGGGCATTTCTCCGATCGCACGGGCGATCGAGGAAAATACTTGATGTTTTGTGCTGTAGTAAACTACAAGTGCGTTAGATATGATAAGCTAAGCATATTTAATAATAGGGTGGGAGGAAAGGGGGGAGAGAGAAAAAATCATGTATTAAATTCACAAAAATCTAGAAGTGTGCTTAATTTTTTTAAATTTAATTTTTTAGTGTGTTTATTTTTTAGTACTTCTTTCTGGGGTTCACGTGCTCAAATAGATGAGCCCTTGACAGGATCCCGTATGTCAGCCCCTAGCCACGACGCTGGATACTCCTCTGTAATCCCAAGAATTCAATCATCGGAAAAATTAAGAAACACTATGCTGCAGTACATTGAGCCTAAAATAGTTTCTTAATCTCCATCAGAGAACAAAATTAAGAATCCCTCTGCTACTGAGCCTAAAGTGGTTCTTAATCTCCATCACAGAAAAATATTAAGAAACCCTTTGCCACAGTATACTGAGCCTAAAATGGTTTCAAAATCTCCATCAGAGAAAAAGATTAAGAAACCCTGTGCTACAGTACACTGAGCCTAAAATGGTTTCTAAATCTCCATCAGAGAAAAAGATTAGGAAACTCTGTGCTACAGTACACTGAGCCTAAAATGGTTTCTTAATCTCTACCAGAGAAAAAGATTAGGAAACCCTGTGCTACAGTATACTGAGCCTAAAATGGTTTCTTCATCAGAGATTAAGAAACCCTGTGCAACAGTATACCGAACCTAAAATGGTTTCTTAACCCTTTGAGGCGCAACCCATTCCCAATGCTGAAAAAAGGGCGGACGGCACAGCCAGCTGCGTGAAAAAAGGGTCTCTAGATCTGTGGCACGTGAAGAACGTTTCGATCGTCCGCCATCTTGCTGGTCGTTAAGTCGAGCGATGGCAACGGCTGCCCTTTTTTCAGAATTGGGCAATCTATCCAGCTGTTCTGACATTCTTCCATTTTTCAGCAGATGTCAGTGCTGTTAAAAAGAATCGTGACCATTATTTTTACGGGAAATGATGTGCTAAAAAGTAAAGGATTCTCGTGGAGCTATGTCACCCGCAACTATTTTTATAGAAATCCAATCTATTCTTCGTGACTGGCAACAGTCAAAACGTCAGAATTGGGTGTTCCCAGAGCGGGAACACTGCGCGTTAAAGGGTTAATCTCCATCAGAGAAAAAGATTAAGAAACCCTGTTTTACACTCTTAAAACTGTGCCTTTTACTGTAATGCACAAACGGATTGTACCTTTTATTATTTTGACATGGGTGGCACATATCTAATAATCTTCTGACATAGTATTAAAAATGCAATCAAATTTCAGAGGCAAAGAGGTTCAAAATGTTCCTCTTAAAACAGAGGAACACTTCAAAGAATGTAAAGTATACTGATCCTAAAATGCGCTGACATCAATCAACTCAGAGAGTAATGAAACCGTCAAAACAAAAACCAGGCTGACTTGTCCGAAGAGTTCCCTTTCTGCTTGGTGCGCTGACGTAACATTTTACTAAGAACTAAACGCATTTCTTCGGGGGCCTGCAATTATGCCATGGCAAGATTATCACCTGCAACACCCCTCAATAATTCCTTTTTTTTTTTTCTTATTCCTAGTCTATCATTTCGCTTGGATGGGCGCAGTCATTACCTCACATCAGACTTCGGAGTAACGCTTAGTGGTTAGCGCTACCTTCAGATCTCACCCCAAGTCTAGCACCTGCACATGAAATATTTCATAAATAATTCAGCCTAAATATTTTTATCGATTAATGTTTGTTTTTCGTATGGTGTTGTATGCAGTACTGACGGTTTTTTTTTTTTTTTTTTTCGAAAGGGTCAAGACGGATTTATTGAAAAGGGCACTTTCTACTGAGGAAAAAAAAGGCACTTTCTGTGAAAAAAAAGGGCATTTTTCTTACATTCCACTATAACAGCGTTTCTCAACCTGTGGTGCACGATCCCCAAAAGGGGCGCCGAGCAGTTGCAAGGGGGGCGCGAGTAAAACCAAAGAGCAAGTAGTGGTGCATGTTTTTTAAAAAAATCATCTTATTTATTCTCATTTTTACTCAAAAATATATCCCTGTTCTCTTAAAATGTTCATTCAAACTTTACAGAAAACATTATTTTCTAGAATTTTCTAAATGTTCATTGTTAAAGATTAAAAAACTGTATGTATGCTGAAAAATGTAACGGGGGAGAGGGCGCCACCATAAGTTAGCCTATGTCGGGGGGGCGCGACGTTAAAAAGGTTGAGAACCGCTGCACTATAACGATGCAAAGCTTTATTGTATCGTTCTGTAAAGAACAGGGCTACCTGCACTAAAGCGAAAAAGGCAGGGCACTTGGCGCCCTTTGGAAAACGCGATGTGTAAACACTGGTTCATAAGCTGTTTAATTAAATTACTGTTAAAAACACTCAAAATTCTTATGCTATATACTCAATTAAAAATATATAACTTGATAACTTCTTCTACAAGGGAAAAGTTGAGGAGAAAGGGAGGGGTGGGGGGGAGGTCTGATGCAAATGTATCATACTAATTCACTAACGTGGCAAATTTCCTTATTTTCCAAGCAATAAAGTTACCTTCCTTTTATTGCAGACAACAAAAGTGACGTAATTAAAAATGAAAGGAAAAAGAAGAAGAATAGAGGGAAAGAAAATATAGAAACAGAGATTCAACCGAATAGTGTCCTGATCCAGAATCAAATAATGTGTAAGTTGGAATGCCAGGGCGATAACCCAATGGCCAATCACATCGCATGGGAGACTAAATTCATTAAAAATAAGTAAAAGATATAGAATGTAAAAATTTTAAATATTTTCAGCAAATTTTAAATGTAGATATTCGTGAAGTTTTTAAATCAGATTAAAATTACTACGCTGGAAACTAATTAGCTCGGGATCTTCAGTTTAAATCTGAATTTCTATGACCAAATCCGAATGTAAACCCGCTTTTCATGAAATTGAAGGCATCCTGATCAATTAATTACTGATCAATCAACTAATAAGGCTTTTGTTTGTTAAAAAGGCAACTTATTTTAGTAATTCAGTTCGTTCTTTCTTATTTTATTTGGAACAATATGTGACATATTTCAAATAAAAATTTGTCTTTACTATAATGTACTTAAATAAAAGAAGCTTGTTAAAAGATATCTCTACTTTTCATTAAAGTCGCTAACTCAGGGAAATAGCTATTTATTAGCTCAAAAACTTTAATATTTTGCAGATTCAGTACAAAAACACTATTCTCTAAGTACACGAAATCCCGGTTTGATTTTGAAAATTTTAAAAGAACATCATTGTTTTTCAGAATCTATTGCGTAGGAAAACTTTAAAAAAGTACTAAGATTTTTTTTTACTGGAAAATTGGCTAAATTGGAATTTGTTTTAACTAACTAAAAACAAATCTAATTTAAAATGTAACAAATCGACTGAGACATCTTTGGACTTGAATTAAAAAAAAAAGTGTTAGCAACAGAGAAATGTTTTTGAGAATTAGTTTGAATAAAAGAATAAACCAGGCTTTAATTTGGAAACATTTCTTTGAATGCACGTATTCAATCACTAATTTATAGTGTCTCAAGAGAGATTTTACTTAACACTTGTTAAGTTTCATTTTTTGTTTCACTACTGAACGAAGATTAATGAATCTTCAGCCAGACATTTTTTTTTTTTTTTTTTACAAATTCTAAACTCTTTATAACTGATTCTTATTTTTGAATTACTTTGCAGCCTGGCTGCAAAGTAATTCAAAATATACTGACTGGAAATCAAAATATACTGACTTTTGACGGAATTCAAAATATAAATACTGGCTAAATATAGTTGAATTAGGATACAAAGAAAGCCGACACTATTCCCTCCTTAAATCCGAGTTCTTTAACTGGGTCTACTAGCAAAAATTCAAGTAACTAATAAAAATGAATTTAAAATAAATGATAGTTTGATAGACTTGTTTTTTATTTTTCCTCATTTGTAGTACAGGAAAATTAAGGAGGGGGGGGGAAAGGCTAGTCAGCATCTTATGGAATGTTTTTATTTTCCATTTTTTAACAACTGCCCTCCATGTGAACCTAGAATAAGGTGACCAGACGTATCCAATTTTCGAGGACAGTCTCCAATTTCAGGTATTTTTTAACTTGCTCCCAGAATGTAAAGCAACAGTCATGGACAAAGCTTTGACTATAACAATTGTTTCTTCACCAATTTTTAAGAAATCAATCATATTTCATTCATTTAATGAACGTTAAACTTATATTTATCTAAGCAAAGCATTAAATTTATAAAACGTTTGGCAATTTTTGTTTCAGATTTGGAGACACCACATGATTTGAAACCAATTCTTAGTTAAAAAATCTGTTTATCTTAGCCTAGAACCTCATGGCACCGCTACATTCCCATCAACAGCAACAGGAATTTTGTTTGTTTAATTGCAAAATGAAAGCTAGTGAGTGGAGAAAGGGAATTTTGTTAACAAAGTTGTTTCCAAAACGAAAATTTTGAAGAACTAATAATCTATTATGAAAAAAGAGCTCGTTAAATACGAATCAATATAGAAACATTTCTTTAGAAAGGGTCGAATTAAAGAAAAAAATCATTTGATTTAGAAAAAATGGACAGTGAAACAAAATGTTACCCGAGAGCAATATAAATTTTCGGGAGGGGCTGATGTATACCAGAAAGCTTATTTGATCTAAAAGCCCCCCCCCCCCTAGCCCCTTACTTGGATCTGCACTGGTCATGCTTATAATAAATGGGTTTTATTGTGGGGTTTTCACATTAAACCAACCAATTATATTTATTTTTAGTCGTTAGTCCGGGCTCGCAGTAACAGAGTTCGACAGTATTTTCTCCTGTGTAATTCTTAACGGTGTTATTCGAAAAAATCATGTGATTTTGGTACATAATTACAAATAAACTAATTATGCCAGGCACTTCAAAATTTTGAAACTGTCTCTTTACAAGCTGTATTACATACTGCGAAGACAGGCCAATCTGTATCCGTTTCAATACTTTTAGGAAAAATTCTTAAAAATCGGAAATTTTCGCAAAGCGTGTCACTCTTCGAAAAACCTTGCTACTCAGATCCATGTTTAAGAATTTTTTCTGAAAAAATCACAAAAGCCACAGCTTTTTCGCTTATCGCAGTGTGTAAAACAGCTTATGAAGAACCTTCTGGAATTTTTTGGAGACCATGGTGCTATTAGTTTATTTCAATTTGTGTACCAAGACTAAAAACAGAGTTCTTTTTTTTTCGAAGAACAGCCTTAATTATTATGGAAAGCTGAAACAGGGTAATATTGAACATGAGGCTGAAAATTGTAAAACTTCGCCACCATAGTACTCTTTGAGCTCACAACTTTGGAAGTCTGAATCTGATCTGATTTTATATGATCAGTAATGATACAACTGCCTCAAAACAGTTTTTAAAACTTTTATTTTATTTATTTATTTTTTTTTTCGTGTGTGTGTTGTTGTGAAGCCTTCTTTTCTTTCTAACAAAAAATTAGTGGCCAGTTTTAAGAAAAAGTTTTAAGTCTTCTTTTTTAAAAACTTTTTTCTAAATGAAAATCAATACTTTAATACGATTTTCATAATGTAACTGTTTCTCAAGAAAAGTTTTTTATAAAAGGAATTATTCTGAAAACACTAGATTTCTGATTCTTTATCTCATAGATTTTCTTTTCTATTTTAATATTCAAAACTAACAATTGAAGGAACTTTTTCAATACTCAAAAACCTTTTGGTGAAATTTTAAGTTTTGCTTTCGCAGAAATCTCTTTCCCACTCAAAATTTAGTTTGAACAGACATTGTACCTATTAACTTTTAGATTTTTTTTCTTTAGGAAATTTATTTCACAAAATAAACTTTTTAACCAAATTAAATTATTCAATTTATTTTAAAAGCGACAAGAAAAAATTACTTCCATTGCAAGAGCATTTATTTATATTAAAAAACCTTTAAAATTTTTCCAGACTTATACCCCATTCAAATACCATTTGTTGCCAACAATTTATGTCCGTTCAATTTATGTCTGCGGACATGAACAAATTACGCGCCTGCAGTGCATTTCCATCCGCAGCCTAATACACGACAACAAAGCATGAACTAAATAAATAAATTCCAAATACTATTCAATTTTATAATGTACTACATCACCTAGAGCACAAAATACGCAAAAAGTACCGGGACGGGAGAAAACAGACTTCGTAATACGCTCTTTTGTTCCATTGTCCCGGCATTATGAGACATGGGACTTCAAAACACTCCAGAATTTCCTTGCTGGAAACCAAAACCTCCCAGGAATAACAAGAAGGCAGGCTCTCCTTATTTACAAAAGGCCATTGTAGAATCACTCCAAATGCCCCCCGAAATGTTATGGAATGTTCTAAGACCGTCCACGATGCATCCCCCCCTCCCACCTCCCCTTTTCATGCCTTTGACATTTTCTTGGAGTGAATGGAAATGAATAAGAGAAGTAGAGTTGAGATGTGTGCAAAGAGCTGGGGTAAGAGAGAGGATAGAATATTTTACATGCTACCCGGAATCAATATTAATCTTGCGAAAAGTTCATTTCACAAGTTTCTGTTTTCAGGAAAAGGGAAAGAAAAAATCGGTGAACAGTATTAACTGAACAAATAATCTTCAAAGGAAGTCTAAAAGGCTCCTGCATTTTCGCTCCTTTTTTCTTGTGTTACTTTCTCTCCTGAACAAATTTAACGGACATTTTTGAGAAATATTTTGAATTTTTGTGCATGCATGTGCGGAAAATATCATCTTGCATGGATGAGGTATTTCAAAGATGAAAATGTTTGCTTAACGGTAAACAGGTGCGTATGAGAAATTCTTTCATACGAAAGCAAGAGCGCTTCATTCCGAAGAAAATATTCTGAAGAATTTGCATTAAGTATTTGCTCGCGCTCCTTCGACAGAAATCTGAATACGTTACATAACTTCTAAATATACAGAAATGTGTGTAATATAAGATGCACAATTATTTAACCCAATGTACCATTTACGTTGGTTGGTTGTGGTATTACGGCCAATTAGCTCCACGTGGGTTCTAGGCCGAGGTCGCCTTGACTGTCTAATGTCCTTCTGCTTCAACGTCACAACGTGACGTCACTATGAAGTCACACTGTGACTTGTGCACGACATTGTGACTTCAATGCGACGTTACAGTGCCGTCACATTCACAGCACTGTGACTTAAATGTTCCACTGATTTAAAACTGAAAAAAAAAAAAAAAACTTTTTTTTTGTTGAGAAATTCGCAAAATTACTTAAAATTCACAAAATCAAAAAAAGTAGCAAGAAAGTAGCAATATCGCAAAGTCATAAAATTTAGTCGCATGGTGCTTTCAAAAGTAGCAAAAATTGCGAAAAGTCGCAAGATCTGGCAAGACGTCACAAACGATCCGTCATGTTGACGTCACAAAGAAGTCACAAGCTATTGTCCCTGGCAAGACACACTGCGACTTCCACTTGACGTCACTTATGGTCACCAGTGTGACTACGACCAATGTGACTCACAGGGAAGACACGGCGACCTCACTGTGACGTTCCGTGCTTTTAGAGCAGTGGAGGTCTTTCTAAGTATATAAATATACTATTTACAAATGTAGACTTAAAGTATAATGTCAGGCGGGTTGGAATCAATATAACAATAGGCTTTATACAGAAATATGAAAAATATACAAGCGTGATACCAAACATCTAAAATACAATGAAAATCTTGTAACTTACCATATCCACAGTCACACTTATTATAATCGGAACAGTCTTATTATATCGTGAAAAGTTACTATACTTGCCGAAACTAGTTTTAAACCTATTTTACCACATGGAGCAGGGTGAAGTCGAAGTGGGTAGTGCAGTTTTAAATAAATTTTAGGGTCACAACTTTATTCACATATATTTTTTATTTCTTCACCCTTTATCGACCGCATTATCAATAACATAGAATATGAATGTGTAGCAGCTATTAAAAAAAAAAAAAAAAAAAGGCTAGACAATGAATGATCAATATTGATTAATGGAATGAAAATGAAAATTAATATAAACTAATAAACATTAGCCATACGTCTGATGACTATTTCAAAAACAACTAATGAGTCTTTTTAAAAGCATATAGCACAAAAAAAAAAAGAGAAAAAATGAAGTAATACTTTGATTGACAAACTTTTGGGATATCTTATCCTTAATGGGAGTAGAGGATTTATGAGTTCAACTCCGCCCCCCCCCCGCTCTACACACACACCTTGTCGAAGATTTTTTTTAACATAAAGTCTATAAATTTTAAATTTTCAACATAAAGGATTACGCCTTTTAACATTGAGGTTACTCCATACCTCTCTTACAGGAAGTCTGTGTACCCCACTGTTCCTAGCTCTGTTGATATTTTCTGTGACATAATAAACACCCCTTGAACCAAAACCTTACACGAGAGAAAAAAAAATTAGAATCAACAAAATATATTCGACGTCAAACGAATCTGCTACATTTGCCTGATTTATTTCATCATACTTATATTACACTATTGTTACATAGCACTAAATCAGTCTCACGACTTTATTTCAAATTTATTACCCCTAAAAAGCCAAATGATACAAAGTTATAATTCTTTTAAATGGCAACGGATTTTAATAATGATCTCTATAAATCACACACTACTTTTATTCGTCCGTGATTTGAATATTGTTAAAAGAAGTAGCAGGCTAAAATAAATTAAATAGAATAAAAAAGAGTAAAAAAATGCATAAGCGATCCATATTTAGTCAACCTCCTTCCCCCATTCCAAAGTTTATGACATCAAGTCATTAAAACTTTCGGGAGTATATCATCGAAATAAAAGCAGAAAAAATAAATGAACTTACCGAACTTTCTTGTTAATTTGAATAATTTTATGCAGGCTATAAATAGTGTCTGAGTGTAGATTTTCAGAACCACGAAGTTTTGTAAGTACATAATAACTTATTTGCCAGAATTCTTTCCTTCCCCCCAACCCATCCCCCCCAAAAAAAAGCAATTTTATTTGCAATTAATTTTGAGGTTATTATTGTAGATACCTATTAGTGTAGGAGAAATTATGGTACATAAAAGTTTTTTGAATTCCAATAAACTAAAACCACGCCCTCTTGTTTGGTTTTAAATTATTAAAAAACAAAATTTGACTAAAAAAAAATTCTTTTTTCTCTAAGGGCAGGCATTTCCACACGTCAGACCAGAAGTACTGGCAATTTTATTACGGGCACACCTAGAAGGAGGACAGTATTACAATTTATGTAGAAATGGATGAATTCACATGCAAGATGGAAATCGAACTCGGACCCAAGGTTTGATAGAATGGTTCTTTAGCCACTACACCATCTAAGCGGCCATTCATTAAGTATCTGAAATTGTCTTGAGTAGAACATATGAGTTAATTATGTCTTTTCTATAAAAAGCAGATTGTTTTTTAACCGAAGGTTCATTAATGATGTCTTCCTGTAGCCAGGGCCATATTGTCTAACGAGCGAATTGGAATTTGATTCAAACTCCCCAGTTCGAAAGAACTCCCAAATTTCTAGATTATTCCAATAGATTTTTTTTTTTTTTTCATTTTCTCAAAATTTTAAAAAGAAATTTTTCAGATTAGTAAAATAAATTACAGAATGAAGCCCCAATTTTGTCATTGTACAACGTTTGCAAGTAGGACCGTACCCAGAAAAAAAAAAATGCGGAGGGGGACCAAACGGTGTAAAAGGGCTAAATTTTTCACAAAAAAAATCTTTATAATTATTGTTTTGTCAATAAAACTTTAAATTTCGGGGGAGGGGGCGGACCCCCTGGTCCACCCTCCTGGGTACGGCCTTGTTTTCAAGCAAGCATATGTGATGAATCTCCACAGCGAGGGACACATGACAGGAGCAAAAACTGATTCGTCCTGCTGTATCGTCAACGATGGTAAGCACGATGGACAAAAGACTGCGATGCATTTTACATGATCGATGTAAGGTTGCCCCTTTAAGATATCATGCAAGTTTTGAGCAGCTTTTTGAAGAATGCAATATCGGTATTGACTCGAAAAAAATTTTATGAGTGTCTCTCTACAAGTTGCACAATAGACCATTGCAAACAATAGACCTGTAACACTTGAAAACACTCGGGAAAAATGCTAAGCATACAGAATTTTGAAGTATTTCCACAAACAGGTAACACTTCGGTCCGTTTTTGAAGGCAATTTTCGAACTTAAGAATTTTTTTCCTGAAAGTTGCGTAAGACATATAACTTGTCTCTTGTTATTCCACAGTGCATTCGGTGAAGAAGCAATACAAATTTTTTCAAGTGTTTAACCATTTTGAGGCGCAACCCTTTCCCAATGCTGAAAAAAGGGCAGCCGTTGGCATCGCTCGACCTAACTACCGGCAATATAGCGGACGATCGAAACGTTCATCGCGTGCCACAGATCTAGAGACCCTTTTTTGACGACAGATCTAGAGACTTTTTTTGACGGCAGCTGGCTGTGCCCGCGCACAGCCAGCTGCGTCAAAAAGGGGGGTTTGCGGGGAGCATGTTTTTGAACCATTGCTTAACCCGTTGAGGACCTGCGCGCGGAGAATAAAGCGAACTGAGCGTCGCTATCGGCCCAAAGATTTTTAGCAGCTATACCTTACAAAAGATATCATGTGAAATCAGCATTTCAATGCAATGACTCAAAATTTTCAAGTTATGAAAACCGTTGCCTTTTAGCGCCATCTAGTAGTATTGAAAAATTCAAAAGATGGGTTCGTTTTTAAATTACCCATAGGCGACGCTGGGCTGACAAGAGTGGAATTGTTGCGTCGAGCATACGGGACGCTGGTCGCGAATGGGTTACGTTAAAGGGTTGCCAGTAATGGCAGTGGAAGTATACTAATACGTCGCTATAGTCGCCAAAGTTGGCAACTGTCGGCGATATATCGGCAAGTTTAGTGCCAAAAAGTAAGTCCCCCAAACTAAACCCTGCTTAGAAATACCTTCTATACTTGGCGAGAAATTGTCAAACCCTACTTACTTTCAAAATGAATATTAATAGTGTGTTTTTTAATTACATTTTTTTTTTATACATGTCCGAGACAATGTTTTACCACATAGACTGATTTCGATGATTCTTTTTTTTTTTTTTTTTTTTTTTTTTTTTTTTTTAAGGGGTACCTTAGCGGTTGTATCATATTAAATTTTTAAAGTTCTGATGCTATAATTAATGACAAAAGGAATGCAAATTGTCTATCCTTACCTAAATATGTAAAATAGCTTTCTCGTCTGTTTATGTGTTCGCTACAGGCACGTAGCTCGCTCGTCTGATACAGACCCAATTCGGCACGCTGACTAAATTGGACAAGCAAAAGCTAATGCTGAAAAAAAAAGTCAATCTGATTTTTAGTTTTTTAGCTATTTTAACACGTAATCATGCATGCACGTAATCCAATTCATTCAACGGAATCTTGGACAGCGTAAGGTGGTTAAAACGCAAAGGTAGTGCAAGTTTAAAAAAATGCTTTAACCATTCAAACCAGCTGAATCTCTATTTAAGTAGAACAGTTAGAGTTACATTTCCAGAACAATAGGACACCCCCCCACCACCAGCACCTTTCTCCACTCTTCCCTTCTAATCGAATTACAGGAGAAAGTTAATCCTGCAAATTTAACACAAAAATTAAATAAGAAAGAAAGAAAAGTCCTCGAAACCCGACTTCTGAAGTGAACTTTAGAAATAGTTGAGAGAGTTAAAAATAAATAAATAATAAATAAATTCTAATAATAAAATAAGGAAAACACGATTCACGCTCGGCAGAGAGGGGGAAAGGCGAGCCTAACAAAATATACAGACAAGTTGTGATGAAATAAAAATTCTGAAAAAGGGGGGGGAGCCTGAAGGGGGTTTACACCTCCGCTCCAAAACCAACCTTGCAGGTGCAAAAAGATTTTGACCCCCTTCCTCATTTATTTCCAGTTGGCCGTCTGTTGAAGTGTTGCCGCCCAGTTACAGTGAAAGTTGTAGTTTTTGTTTTGTTTTCCCCTCGTTCTTTCTTCTTCAGTGTAAAAATCTCTCGGTGGGTTTTTTTTTTTTCATCCATCTGTGTTTGAAATAGAAGGATTTGAATTTGGGGGGCTTTAATGTTCTGGCTCCCCAAAACCAACCAATCCATCTCACTTTGGAAAGATTGAGCGAGCGTGAAAAAGGCATAGCATGATATAATTCATATTTTTAAAATAGAAAGTGGTGCTTTTTTTCTTTTATAAGTGTATACAGGAGAATCTCGCTACAACGATATCCCCTATAACGATAATTCTCTCTATTACGATATTTTTTCATAGTCCTGGATGAATTCCCTTTAGATTAGTGTAAAACAGTTCTCTGTATTACGATATCCTTTAAAACGACATCTCTCTCTACAACGATGGTAATAATTATCCCTTACATCACAATAATTCTCTCTACTACGATATATTTTTTTTTTTCTACGATGCATCAAAAGCCCAACTCATGCACACACATTGAAAGCTACACAAAGAAAGTCGAGGTAAAATGTGGTTGGACCACGCCTCTGCCAAATAACGTCTTCTAAGTTTCGTTTTGCTGATGTAACACTATGGTAATGAGAAAGTGCATTTCTCGTAAGGTGGAAGGGCAGTTGGCATTTCCTGGATGGCACATCTTTGATTCCTAACCCCCTCTTTAAAAAATGGTCATGGATTCCTTTCACCAGAACTGATATAGGAAACAATAAGTTCTTTTGTCTGAAGTTGAGTAAGAATTTTAACCTCCGATAAAATCCTATGGTCGATTATTACGACCTCGATTATTACGATTATTACTATCGAGGTCGATTATGTTAAATTATTTATGAGTTTTGTTTAGTGAAAATCGAAAGCAAATGGCTAAAAGAAAACAAATATCTATCGAAGTGAAATTCAACATCATAAAAGATTTTGATAAAGGCATGAAGCAAAATAAATAAGTAGGGATGGACGCGAGATTAAAAATAGGCTGTCTCGTCTCGCAAAATCACTGAAAAGTTATGTCTCGTCTCGCAAAAATCTCTATATCACAATGTAAAATGTGCCTGTCTCGTCTCGCAAAATAACTGCAAATCTCTGTCTCGTCTCGCAAATTTCTGTCTCGCAGTCCATTCCTATAAATAAGGATAAATTAATGGGTATGTATTTTCAATTAATATCTAATACATTTTTAAAAAAGCTTTTGAGGCATTCAGGTATTATTTATTTAGACATTATATATTTGTTATTCAAATATGCTATAAATATTTATAAGCTATATCGCCGCTAGAATCCCTGGCGAGGCGGCAAGGGTATTTCACTAAAATTTGTGAGTGTTGTGAAAATTACTGAAAACTGTAAACATGTTTTTTTCCTTTCATTTATTATATATTACTTGCGAGCAGAGGGGTAGCCAGGGGGAGGGGGGATATTGGGATATCCCCCCCCCGAAATTTTTGGATTAGTGATAAAATTCCGTCTATTTATGCAGATATAAGTTCATATCCCCCTCCCCCGAAAAATTTTCCTGGCTACGCGCCTGCTTGCGAGGATGTGCTGAATGAAAACAGAACACTTTCTGGTGACACCGCAGGGCATGGGATATATGAAGAACAAAAATCAAAAATCTTTTCGTTCCAATATCGATTCTCTTTACAACGATATATTATTTTGACCCCCAAAATATCGTTATAGAGGGATTTCACTGTATTTCTCTAAGTCCAAAAATTTTACATTTCACAGGTAGCGTAAAGTATTTTTGTTGCAAATGTAACAGAGTAATACATTTGCAAGGACCTGTTTTTTATTTAATAATAATAAATATCACAATACAAATATGATTGTTTAAAAAAAGAAAGAAAAGAAAAAGAAGAAAACCGACTTTATATTGTAGAATATCTTGGATATTTGCCATCAACGGCAACATTTGATTCTCTGGTTATTCCTATTTATTACGATGCGCATAATCGATAATCATTTCCCATTACAATTGTCTTTAGAACAGATCTCAATATAGTCTTATACACAATACTTTGCAAATTGGCGTATTTAGCACCGCGAGATATTTATGCCGCCGTGGTGGCAAATATCCAAGCTCTGCCCAAATTATTTCAGAATAACAAAAAAAAAAATTGTTTCCATTGTAAAACATACACTTAATATAATAACTCTCGTTAATATAAAAGACTTTGTGATGGATCGCCAAAAGTGGCCGACATTGGCGACCTTTGACATATTGCCACTACTGGCAATCCTTTAGGCAATGGTTTAAAAACATAGTTTTTCCCAATTTTCAAAATGATATCATTAGAGCGTCACCAAAATAATATGGGATTACACCTAAGCTATCTTCTTCCGAATAAAAAAGAATAATTAAAATCGGTCTATATGGTAAAGTATTACCTCTGTACACAGGGGGGTGAATATCGGGATATATCTTCCCTCCCCCGAAATTTTCAGTTTAGTTAGCATAAGCATATGTCGTGGCACGTATACGGTTTATTTATTCACCATTTATTTCATATCCACACCCCCCCAAAAAAAAAATTTTTCCTGGCTACACGCTTAAATCTATTGATTAAAACTAACACTCCTTTATTGATTAAATTTCTTATCGGCTGATTTAAATCCTTTTACGCTAAAAATTTCCGAAAAATACTCATTAAAGACAATAATTTGTAAAATCCTCAATTCGCCTCAATGCTCACGCCCAGACAGCACAGCAAACTTGCATCAAACTTGCAGCAAGCTTGATTTATCAAGTCAATAAACTTGAATTAAGCTTGAAAATTTCAAGCGTGTAAGCTTAATGCAAGCTTGAATCAAGTGTTCTAGTTTACACTTGCCCAGCTTGCATTAAGCTTGACATAGCAAGCTTAATTTCAAGCTTAAAAAATTTTACCTAAAAATTTTTTTTCTAAATACACGGGGGCCCGTTGGCGAACGCGCCCCACATACTTTATTTTTCCGCGCATTTTTCCCCTCTATGCTGAAATTTTAAGTTATTTTAATCTGTTCCATCAAACGTCGGCGGCTGGGTTCGATCCCGGGAACTTTCGGCCGGAAGGCCCGCGTGCTAACCGTTCGGCTATTATGCCTCGCGCAGCTATGACTAAAGTTTGAAGTGATGTTGTCACGCCAGATCGATAAGTATGGGCGATGCTGATAAGTTTCTTTTATTTTTCCATGGGATGAATCAAAATTTAAATAATATTATGTGTGATTTATAGACTCTACTAATAGGGAAATAATCATAATATAAACTTAAAAGCAGGACACGTTTTTTAAAACTTTTAATATCGCAACACTCATCGTTGAGCAATACTGCTGGCCAAAATCGAGACAAATGACTGATTTTGAAATCAATTTCGTAGTACAATTGTATTTTATTTTGAGGAATTTCCATATTTGGAAATATAGAATCTTTTTTTTTTTAATTCTATGGTCAAATACATTTATGACTGATTAATTATTTTGTGGAGGCCGGATTACCCCTCATTCTACCACCCATAAAGTGAAGTATATTAACTAACTAAATTGTGATAATTATATTAAAATTTATTTTTAGGGCTAATTAATTAGTTAATGGAATTACTAATGTTAATTAGATGTAAATAAAACTAAAACTCCCCTCCTGTTATAATAAAATAAAACACAACTTTTACTAACTTTTCTTTATTGAGCAAATTTGAGAAACGCTAAGACAATTAATGTCCATTCTCTTTCACAGATGGCGCCATCAACGCTCGCTTTAAAAAGGAAAAATCAAGCGAGTATCAATTGTCAAGCTTAAATCGAGCTGTATTTAAGCTTGACAATTCAACTTGACTCCTGCAAGCTTGCTGCCAGCTTAAAATGAGTTGAACTATCAAGCTTGTATTAATACGTCAAATTCAAAGAAATTTCAAACTTGATTTAAGCTTATGTGCTGTCTGGGCGATTCACTAGATTCTACTTAACTCCATTTTTCACTTAAATCTTGTCTATTTGAGTATTCTGACTTCCCCATGAAAAGAAAAGCCTGGTAGGTATCGTATTACTATCACGTGACTAACGCTCTTCAACAGATTCTCGTACAGTACTGTAGTCTCTCATAGTCACCTCGCGGGCATCGAAGGACAAGCATGTTGTTATCAAAATATGAAGAATTTCTGAAGAGGATACTGGATGCACTTATGCCAAGTCGTTTTGTTGTGGATGCTTAGTTGAGTGTGTATTCGCTTGTGATAATTTTGTTTTATATCCGAATACCAAATGCATCTTTTTCATATTCAGAGTTGTGAAATAAATTCAGCCTAGATATGGAGAAGATGCTTTAGGTAAAGATTTCACTTTAATGACATAGTTTCTTACGATTGGATTATTAAAAGCTGTTGTAAAACAAATGAAGTTATGATATCTCCACTCAAAGTGAGTAAGTAGTATATTACCTTTTTCATGTAAATAAATTTGGTTGCTGCTTTCATTAAATCTCACAGCTGGTTTAACCATGATTGCATTTCTGTATTCTGATTGTACTGTGAATTCGTTTTATAACTAGAGACTATAGTGAAATTATATTCAATTTATTAAAAAAAAAAAAACTTTTTTTATAGTGTATTAAGATATATGTAATGTATTTGCCTTGATTTAAAATTTATTTTCTCGGGCTTATAATTAGATTACAGCTCTGATAATAAAAAATGAAGAAAACGAATCATTCAATATATTAATCAAAAACAGCAAATTTTCATAAAACACCCTTTTTATAGCTTAAAATAATAATCTTAATTGAGTACAGATATATTAATTAAAAAAGTACTGATTTTGTAAAAACGCTCATTCTATAGCTTAAATAATAATCATAATTGAGTACAGTTGTATTAATCAAAAACGGACAGACACTCCTCATTTTTGATTTAGCCTAAATGGAGCTGTTGTATAATGCTCAAAAATTGAGAAATTTTCGCTCCGTTGATTTTTGTCGATTAATGGAGCAAATGTTACTCAATCGGGAGAATGGCTGTTTGAAGTCAAAAATTGAGTAAAAATATACTCCGTTCAAGGGCGGATTAACGAGACAAAAGAAATTAATGTAAAAGATGCTATTTTACATCAAAAAAATGGATGTATATGTCAATCTTCTAACTAACCGCCCCCACCGACAAACTAACCGCCCCCCCCCCCCCCCGACAAACTTGCAATAATCCGCCACTGACTCCGTTTGATTATTATTTTACTCAATAGATTTAAGCGTGTACACAATACACGTTTAAACTGAGCCCCTAATAAGTACATTAAATGTCCGTCTCTCTTGCCTCCCTTTTTATGTTACGCACATAGTCTCAGTAAGCCATAAAAGTATTCCAGTATAAGCCGAATTTGGCACTTTATTCATTAATTATTTTTCCTTAAAAGCACATAGATCTCAAAGGAAAAATTAATTAATGTACACATACTGATTTTTTCTCTTTTTTTTTTTTCTGTAAATCGACGTAAGAAATTTTACTACAACTAGAGTACTTTTGTTTTATTTATTTACTTTTTTGAAAATGTAAGCTAGTAGTTGAATGATATCCTTCAACATAAGCGGATTAGAATTAAGAAAAATTGCTGGGACGAGGGATATAGCATCTCGAGAGGGTTTCATCGGTATTTCATGTTCAAGAAAAACAAACTTTTCTAGGGAAGGGGGGGGGGCTTAAAGAGTTCTAGAGAGGATTAGTCCTCTGCCGCCCCCCTGCTTTTAAACGAATGATTTCATTTCCAAGTAAATACTTCTAGATCATCGTGAATGTTTAGATGTTTTAAAAGTTTTCGGAAATATTTCTGAAAAATATTCGTAATTTCATCTCATATACCCTTAAAAAAAGAAAAACAAAAAAAAATCGCATAACTCCAATTTATCAAACTAAAAATAGTATTACGTATATAATCTGCATCAAATTAAAATTTTCCACATTCTCTCTTCCAATTTTTATTAGTTTTTTAGATATTAGTTGGTGAGAGACTTTTGTAAATAAAAAAAAAAGTTTATTTTCGAAATCTTTAAAGTAATTACAGTGAAGGGTTTCGTAAGATGCAGCGCCGCCGTATGCAGTTTTTTACAGTCCCAACCTTAATGTAATTATAGTTTTTCGCGTCTGTACTACTAACGTTTACTCGTGGCGGTTATTTTATTTATTTACTTTTCACATAACACACGCAAAGTAAGTTTTTATTATATTTTATTTTTTATTTACTTTGCGTTAAATCCAACACGTTTTTCTGAAAAACCCGGGAGTACGGAAGAAAGTAAAGCAAACGTATAATTTAATTATTCGGCGCTCTGAGGAGAGTTCCCCCCCACTGGAATAATGGAAGTGAACTTGACAAGAACATATCTAGTGGAACGGAAGTCCATGGTGAAAAGTACCTGCGTATTTGGTACTCACAATTTGAAAGCGAGACACAAAATTATACGTTTGTCCAAATGAAAAGTTTTCCCACACTTTTCACTGAAATCAGGAGAGAAAAGTTCTTTATAATTTATGCTGTAAACACGGGTACAAAAAAATTAATAAAAATCTCGTCCCGATAAAACATGCAATTTTCTCACCAGCATCACACGATAACAATAAAGAGTGGCATTAAACTAGGTAAATTATAGGAAAGAGGGAAGAATTTTCCCCTTATGCAGCGGCAAATTTCATTTGATAAGCATTTTAACTTTCATTTTCTTCTTTCTCTTTATAATATTTTATCAAGCAGTAATTTTATATTTTAATTTTACTTTTACTTTTATTGGTTATTTAAAGGAAATAGAAGTACATAAAATAAAAAGGTATGAGAAAATGTGGTTTTGACTTGAAGATTATTTTTATTTATTTAAAACGCATTGTTTCATTTGAGCGGTCTGAAAAAAACAATGTGTGGTTTACTTTGTAAAATGATTTAAAAAAAAAAAGAAAGGGAATAAATAAATAAATAAATCGGCCAAAGAAAGAAAAAAATAAAGATTAAAAAAAAAAAAAAAAGGAGAAAAACCATTTTTGTAACTTTAAATATTATCGATTATACAGGGTTTTCCGCAATTATTGGCCTAAATTTAAGGGGAGGTAGGGCACATTTTAAGGGAGAATAATCGCATTGCAATTTGATGTCGGAAGTGCCCTCATCTATCTGTTAATAATCACTTTAGAACAAGTGCTGAAATAATGCTGAGCTTTCCGACCGTTTTTCGTCAAAAACTAATGTATGTTTCACAGAAAATACGTCACTGAAATTGATAATTTAAAAATTTCTACCTTATTTCATTGTTGAAATTTTTGGATACGAACTCATTGTTTATGAAACTTGGTTAAGAAATTAGACCAACACATCAAAACTTTTCACAAAGTGACACAAAGTTTGCACGTTACTATGTGATTCTGATTCCTTATTATGTGCCCTATCTCTCCTTAAATTTTGTACCAATAGTTATGGGACATCCTGTTTACACACACAGACACACACACACACACACATACAGGGTGAATCTAAACTCTTGGACAAGATTTTAAGAGGTGATAGGGCACATAATAAGAAATCAGAATCTCATAGCAATGTGTGGTCGGCAACATCGTCTTCATGTAGCTGTTAATAATCACTTTGGAAGTGCTGAAACAACAGTGCACTTTCCTATCATTGTTCGTCAGAAACTGATGTATTTTTCTCCGAAAACAGAAGACAAAAATTCATAGTTTGAGAATTTTATTTTATTTCATGGATGCGATTTTCGGAGAGACGAGCCTATTGTTTATGAAACTTGGTTAAGAAATTTGACGAACACTTCAATACTTTTCACAAAGTGATTATTACCGGTTAAGTGAAAACTACGTTGCCGACCCCACATTGCTATGTGATTCTGATTCCTTATTATGTGCCCTATCAACCCTTAAAGTTTTGCCCAAGAGTTTAGATTCACCCTGTATATATATATATATATATATATATATATATATATATATATAATCCAACGATAAAGTGAAGAAAATATAAAAAATAAAAAAGTAGATAGCACATGGTGCCAATTAACGAGCTTATTCCGGATAAGTGTTTAAATATAGCCTTTTAAGGCAATGAAAGAGTGGAAAAATTGAATATAAAGCGCCAAATTAGAACTGGTGTGCTTTTAAGCCTAATCACATGTAATCAGAAATAGTCCGAAAATGGAGTTAATATTGAAATGGTGTGCTCTATCATCAGGCGCCACCGCACACACATTTCAATTTAATCGAAAAAAACAATAATAGCTAGGTTTCTGCAAGTTACCTGACCAAAATTAGGGTCCTTTTGTAACTTGGGGGCGCGACCGTAGCTATTAGAAAAAAACAACGAGGAAGTGGACCGACACGAAGATCAAAGCTCAGTAATGGAGGCAGTATTAGTGCATGTTGCCATCAGAGAAGGCTTAATGCAATCAATAGACAAGTAATGCCATGGAGTGTGAATAAAAAATGATATATTAATAATACTTTGGAAGTATGGAAAGGAAAAGAATAAATAAATAAAAAAAGGTAATAATTAAATGAATAAATAAAAAGAATAAAAATGGTAATAATTAAATGAATAAATAATAAAATAAATATTACACTAGTATATCTAGCCTATGTTTTACGTAGTACTAGCTGCAGTAGCTAAGAAGTACTTAGTTGAGGTTGTGGAAATGGAGAAAAACTGTAGCAATAATATTAACAATAATGATATTTATAATAATTATATATTCATTTATTATTGCTATTTATGCTAATATAATTGTAAAATATTTAGTTAAAACAGTACTCTGTTTGGCTTCATTGGTTACAGACTCACATGAAAAGGAAAAAGTACCAGTAATCAACCATTCTTAAGAATAGATTTTTTTTTTTTTTTTTAAATAAAATATATAGATATATATTTTATGGTTTTTTTTTTTTTTTTTTTTTTTTTTTAAATATAGAAAGAACCATCAACCAACCCCATCCTCACCAACCAATATTCTGATTAGGACATACAGTTTTTTTGATTACATAGAGGATATAAAATAGAAGTTAGAAATTTACTGGGATAATTATATTTTATAGCAGTTTTATATAGGTCAGTTAAGTTATTAGCCTTAAAACTATTGGTACATAGAGACTCTATTCTATACTTATGATTAGAGATAATATTTCTAAACACAGAAGTGTGCATACATGAATTGAAATGAGTGAAGGTATTGACCTGAAAATTAAAGTCATTTCTTTTATTATATATATTAAAGGATAGACTCTTATCGTCATTGATTCTAATTTGTAAGTCTAAAAAATTAATTATTCTATTATTATTATGATTTTTTATTAGTTCTAGGGCTGAATGGTAGGCTATGGGTAGGTGGTCAGTATCACTATAAGTATTGTCAGTAGCTATTGTTATTATGTCATCTATGTACCTATATATTATAAGAGAAGGATTATTGTAATTTTTTTCATAATTATATAAATATAGGTCTGCTAAGTAACTGGAATTGGAACCACCTTGTGGAATTCCTATAACTTGCTTATATAATTTATTATTATGTAGAATGTAGTTATTATATATTATGAACTTTAAAAGATTTTCGAAATACATAGTATCTATGTAAGAAGGCAGGGTTATATTATTATTACTATGTATAAATAGATTCAATATTATATTGTATAAGTCGTCTAGTGGTATACTATTGAATAAGTCTTTAAAATCATAAGTTGATATATTAATTACATCGTATAGAGCATTAATCTTATTTTTTAGTTCATAGCTATTACCTATAGATACAGAAGTAGTGTTAGATTTTATGTACAGATCATGCATAGAAGTAAGTATTTTTAGTAATATTTTGCTTGCTACATTATTATAAGTGTTACATCCTATAGTAACAGTTCTGAATTTTAGTGGCGTTTTATGAAACTTTGGTATTAGCACTAAGTAGGGATATTTTAGATTGTCATGCTTGATTTTAAGTAACTTGTGGAAAGCTAAGATCTTTTTGTTAAATGTTATCTCAGAGATAGATGTTAGACTGAAATTTGGATTATTGTTAATGGATGAAGCTAAGAGATTGTGATATAACTGCTTACATATTATAGCGTAGTTATTGCTAGACTTATCAACATAAGTAATGATAAAGTTATTCTGTAGCTCTGTTATTTGATTGCTTAGTTTTATATTTTTAGTATATCTAAATTTACAAAGTAGTTGTTTTTTAAGTCAGCAATAATATTAAATTTCCATTCATTAAAGAAGGCGGAAGGTTTGAAAAAAAAAAAAAAAAAAAAAAAAACAAAAAAAAAAAAAAAAAAAAAACCATAAAATATATATCTATATATTTTATTTAAAAAAAAAAAAATCTATTCTTAAGAATGGTTGATTACTGGTACTTTTTCCTTTTCATGTGAGTCTGTAACCAATGAAGCCAAACAGAGTACTGTTTTAACTAAATATATTACAATTATATTAGCATAAATAGCAATAATAAATGAATATATAATTATTATAAATATCATTATTGTTAATATTATTGCTACAGTTTTTCTCCATTTCCACAACCTCAACTAAGTACTTCTTAGCTACTGCAGCTAGTACTACGTAAAACATAGGCTAGATATACTAGTGTAATATTTATTTTATTATTTATTCATTTAATTATTACCATTTTTATTCTTTTTATTTATTCATTTAATTATTACCTTTTTTATTTATTTATTCTTTTCCTTTCCATACTTCCAAAGTATTATTAATATATCATTTTTTATTCACACTCCATGGCATTACTTGTCTATTGATTGCATTAAGCCTTCTCTGATGGCAACATGCACTAATACTGCCTCCATTACTGAGCTTTGATCTTCGTGTCGGTCCACTTCCTCGTTGTTTTTTTTCTAATAGCTACGGTCGCGCCCCCAAGTTACAAAAGGACCCTAATTTTGGTCAGGTAACTTGCAGAAACCTAGCTATTATTGTTTTTTTTCGATTAAATTGAAATGTGTGTGCGGTGGCGCCTGATGATAGAGCACACCATTTCAATATTAACTCCATTTTCGGACTATTTCTGATTACATGTGATTAGGCTTAAAAGCACACCAGTTCTAATTTGGCGCTTTATATTCAATTTTTCCACTCTTTCATTGCCTTAAAAGGCTATATTTAAACACTTATCCGGAATAAGCTCGTTAATTGGCACCATGTGCTATCTACTTTTTTATTTTTTATATTTTCTTCACTTTATCGTTGGATTATCTTGGGATTTCACTTTACGTAAGTAAGCTATTATATATTATATACTATTCTGTTTTATTATGCTGCATTATGCGCTAATCTTTCAGAATATTTTCTATATTATACTTGCCTACTGTTAAATGCATAAATCCAAAAATATCGCCAATATTAGGTAATATTCTTTAATCCTATATATACATATATATATATATATATATTTGAGACATCAGATATTTCAAGTAAGCTTCAGAGTTAAGGCAGGTAATATGGTTTATTGAACATTACAATTAAGTTACAATTTAGAATGAGAAGAGGGGAGGGGAGACGGGTACAAGAATCAGCGTGGACTCATGAAGCAGTTCCAGTGGCAGAAGTCCCCCCGATTTTCGATGTGCGGGAGTATTTACGCTTACCATACCACGTGGTCTGCGAAGACACAACTCCTCCTCTCTCTTATCTCTGATCGAACCACACACATTTACCAACATGACCCGCATCCGGGGACACAAGGGCGTGGGGACACGTGTACATCTAAAGAACTCAGAATCGACGGCCTGATGTTTGACAAATAACAAAATAAATAAAACATAGCTTCAGAGCGCGCGTGGCAAGTATGACAGGAAAGTAAAAGTTACAGTGAAAGTACCCGCTTGAACAATACCCAAACTAGTAAAACCCAAATTACCTTTTTATACATTACATTATATATATATATATATATATATATATATATATATATATATATATATATATATATATATATATATATATATATATATATATATATATATATATAAGTATGACAGTCATTCTTAAAAATAATGAAGTGCATAAGTAATCACATAGAGTGTGAAAAATATTAGTAATCCTGTAAACAAAAGTAACATTAAAGATATAATATGGGACGTCAATATTAGTAAAGCATGACGTTTCCTTTAACAACATAGGCAGGTACTTTCCGTATCAGTAAAAAGTACGCTTACAAGATTAACCCATTTTTGCCTGGATATTTTTGCGACTTTATTCGATTTTTACTGATAACAGAAATAGATAAATTTCTGATGTCAACTTCTTGAACAAGGGATGATTTCTTTTAAAATCATTATGCATAAAAATCCAAATATCAACATCCTACTTGGTCATGTTAAAATATTTTGTAGAGTTAAGGGTCAATACTCATGAATAATGGCTAGGAAAAATAAATAACGTTTTCGACTAATAGCGAAAATGCCGTCCCAAAAAAGAGACGCTAGGCATAAATGGGTTAAATTACATTTACTAGTCAAAATCGTTTTGTCACAATTGCTGTCTTTCTTCTTTAAGAATAATGAAGTACATCTTTGGAGTTAAAATAAGCAAGGGTCAGTCTGATTTCTAAATTTGTGAGTCCTCATAAGATTATAAGCCTGTAAAAATAATAGTTATTTGTTAATTGTAAAAACTATAATAATAATTATAACAATTTAAGATTATACGCTATAAAAAAAATCATACGATAAACTATTTGAGGTCCTTTCTGAATTTTTTTCGGTTCTTTTTCAGTAACATTATGAAAACACTTATAAGTTTAAGGTTCCTTCTTGAAAGAAGTGTTTTAAGTCCGCTTTTATGGGGACAGCTGAGTGCTTTTTCTACAAAAAGTAAAAATCATTGTGCATCTTTTTGTTTGTTTGTTTGTTGTTGTTGCTTATTTTACATTTACAAATAAGTGAAGATTAGAGAGAATTGTGAGATGAGACGAGACAGATTTGTATTTACTCTGCAAGACGAGATTCATACCTTGGTAGCAGCTTCAGCGCACACCACAGGAAAATATTTCTCATAAAAAAGTAAAAATAATAAACAAATTGTAATGCAAGACTACATATTTTTAACACTTATCTTTCCCCGCCAGATGTGACAATTTATTTTCAACATACAATTCAAATTTAAAGTGTCGGCGATGGAGAATTTATCTCGCAATTTCTTTTACTATACGAGCGTACCATAATTATGTGTCTAATGTTCTCACAGGTTTGGAAAAATTTTACAGCCAAAAAAGTATTTCATTTTAAATTATAAACATTACGAAAAATTACCTAACTTAGTTACCCGACATAACGCTTAAAAGCTGCAAGACCATCAACTATCCAGTCGAAATTATTCAGGTTGAATTACTGAACATATAAAAGGGGGAAAACTGAAATTTTAAAAACTAAGCTTGAAACTTAAATAAAAATCTACATTTGTCGCTATTATTTTTAAAATTTCTCATGTTACTGTATTTATTTTAGAATTATCAAATAATTTTTATATTAAACAAAGGTTCCAAGAATAGATAACGTGTGCATTTAGTTAATTAAACATCATTTTGATAACCATAGCCGTTTATTTGATAGTGTTTATAGCTACTAGGCAGAAATGACAATATCATTGAGCTTTTTCCAAAAACAGAAAATACACTTTTTGGCATATTAAATTTTACGTTTATTGATTTCTTTCAAAAATAATTCTACAATTATTACGTACCGCAACATGCATGTCAGTTTAAACGGGGTTCCCATAAGTACACCAAAACTGAAGCTGCTCTGACAGTTGGTCAGTGCTTGGGAGGGTGACAACCTCTCTCGCACTGCTAAAGGACCATGCACGCTAAAGGGAGCGGTGCACGTACAATCTATTGTGGTCCAAAGTCCTATATATTCAAACGATGACTCTAGGGTACCAATCTAGGTGCTTGTGATGTAGATCACATATTTTATATTAATTGTCGCTTGTTTTCAATTTTTTCAATTTAATATATTTTAAATCGAGCATTTTAACTTTAATATCTCTTCTCATTTTTAATTACTTCGACTTTCAAAATATTGCATTACATTTCCGCCACATATTCAGTTGCAATTAACTGCTTATCTATCCGTTTCTCTGTGTCAGTAATAAGTCGAAGTCAGTTGCATTTCTTTCGCTTTCGTAACTGTTAAGAAACATCTGTTTCGCATTCAGAGCATTTACACTTCATTAATATGCTTCTATGCTTAACGGTCTCTTTAAGAGTACAATACTTTATATCTTGTACTACCTAATATGGACTCACATCAGTTAAAATTCTAATGAACTCATTTTCTATCACTCGGGTTTACTGTAACTTGACTAGTTTTATCTTCAATAATTCGGTGCCCTGCTCCTTGATGTCTTGCCATCTCTCGTTTGAACAGGAATATCCTGCGGTTTTTCGGCGTCTTTAATAATAAACGTGTTATTGGCTCTCGTTTGGACGTTCCTTTAATGTGCCAAGTTTAATTTTTGCCAATTTCCTTATCATTGATCGATTGAATTGATTTGGGATTTGGATTAATGAGCCCTCTTAACAATCCTAGCAAAACGTCTCCCAGCCACCACCATCCAGGGTTTCTGCATCGTTTATAAGAAGTTAAATGAAGGTTTTGTTCTCCTATAATTGCCTTTTATAATAGTTTCGCAAAGTGATATTCCTCTGGATTATTGTGTACGATTACAACTCTCTACCACTGTACGATAAGACTTCTAAAAGTAATTCTTCAATAGAGTTTTAACCCCCCCCCCCCCCACTGACAAAGGATTTTCTAGTGGAGGGCTAATCCGTATAGCTGCGATACCAACCACCTGAAAACGTGCAAAAGTTACATTGAGCGAAAATGTCAAAGACTACATGATAATTTAACGTAGCAAATTTGAACTCCTTTGGGTGGGGTCCAGGCCCCTTGGCAGTGGCGAATTAATGCAAGTTTGTCGGTGGGGGCGGTTAGTTAGAAGATTGACATATACATCCATTTTTTGGAAGTAAAATAGGATCTTTTACATTAATTTCTTTTTTCTCGGAGGGGGCCGTCGCCCCCTCCGCCCCCTTTAATACGCCCTTGCCTTTGGACCCCTCCCTTGTGTGTGCCACTGCAACTAACTATTCCGTCATAGGGCTGGTCAACCTTATGGAATTGTTTCAAAATTTGGAGTCCCTGAGTTAAGGCTGTTCTTCGAAAAAAGAGAACTCTTTTTAGTCTTGGTACACAAATTGAAATAAACTAATAACACCATGGTCTCCAAAAAATTCCAGATGGTTCTTCATAAGCTGTTTTACACACTGCGATAAGAGAAAAAGCTGTGGCTTTTGTGAAATTTTCAGAAAAAATTCTTAAACGTGGATCTGAGCTGCAAGATTTTTCGAACAATGACACGCTTTGCGAAAATTTCCGATTTTTTAAGAATTTTTTCTAAAAGTTTTGAAACTGATACAGAGTGACCTGTCTTCGCAGTATGTAATACAGCTTGTAAAGAGACAGTTTCAAAATTTTGAAGTGCCTGGTATAATTAGTTTATTTGTAATTATGTACCAAAATCACAAGATTTTTTCGAATAACACCGTTAAGTCAGCCTTCCTTTCACTGGGGCTTAATGGAAGCCATTCAATTTCGTCAATTGCTGTCCTTTATTAAGGATCTGATATTGCTACGCGGTTAGCTATTTATTAGGTTGTAACGAAAGTTTCCCGCCACCGCAAACATCGGAAGCACACAGTTCGAGTTGGCGTATTGGCTCATATTTTGTCAAATGATTTTTGGCATTTGAAAGAAAGAGAATTGCTTTATGGCACTGTGTTGTGAAATCTGTAAAAAATATAGTTATCATTAAGAACAAGGTGTCTCAAATGGAAGTATCACTCTAGAGGATTAGAACCATCATTTACTTTCAGTTGTGTTGCAAAAAGTCAGCTATAGAATATCAACGAATTATGAGTACAGCTTTAAGTACTATGGTTGTATCATGTGACACGGTACAGGTTTGGTACCGAAAGTTCAAAAACATGTATCTAAGGAGTTAGAAGTTAGTTTTTCAGGCAGATATGGCGGAAAACTTTCGTTACAACCTGATACTTTTAAAACTTAATTATTTTTTTGTAGAAATAATGGATTGAAGTCATATTATCAATCTATGTAGACGAGGGCTACGGGGCTACCCTACCCCCGCAAAAGACATTGCTTAAAATGATGTTAAGCTTCAATGTTCCCTTTATATATTTAGTTCAAGTGAGTTTTTTTTTTTTTAACTTCCTCCTAAAGTGATTTGAATTGCTTTAAAGCAACATTTTGCGTCATTGTACATGGTGATTATATCATAAAACAGTCCGGGTCCTATGTATTTTTCTAAGTGGTGGGAAGTGCAAAAGTGCGCCCCCCCCCCACCTCACCCACCCACATGTAGCTGGAAGTTTTCAGAGGGGTAAAACGAGAATTAGAACAATATATGGACACTCAAATATTCATTTATGTATTGTATTTATGTATAATGTGTAATAATGTATAACAATGTATATTAATATATAAACATATATTATATAATGTATAATGTATAGCGCCCGGTGCGCGGTCGCGCCGTTCCACCCTAGAACCGACTCTGTCAAACCAGCCTTCCTGAAAAATTAACTCATACCATCAAAAAATTCTGTAAACGCCCTATGCAATTTTTGGTGAATAAGCCTATCTGTTGAAAATCTGCTCTAATTCTTTCACCACCTTCTTTTGAAGTGAATATTAACCTTTTAACGCGCAGTGTTCCCGCTCTTGGAACACCAAACTCTGACGTTTTGACTGTTCCCAGTCACGAAGAATAGAGTTGATTTCTATACAAATAGTTGCGGGTGACATAGCTCCACCAGAATCCTTTACTTTTTAGCACGTCATTTCCCGTAAAAAAAATGGTCACGATTCTTTTTAACAGCACTGAGATCTGCTGAAAAATGGAAGAATGCGATAACAGTTGGATAGATTGCCCAATGTTGAAAAAAGGGCAGCCGTTGCCATCGCTCGACTTAACTACCAGCAAGATGGCGGACGATCGAAACGTTCATCGCGTGCCACACATCTAGAGACCCTTTTTTGACGACAGCTGGCTGTGCGATGAACGTTTCGATCGACCGCCATCTTGCTGGTAGTTAAGTCGAGCGATGGCAACGGCTGTCTTTTTTCAGCATTGGGAAACGGTTGAGCCTGAAAGGGTTAATAATGTATGAAAACACTTTTAGGCCGTTCATTTGCAGTGTGGTTCTCGGTTTTTATTATGTGCCCTACCGCTCCTTCCTTAAACCTTATTCCTCTATTCATGGGACACCCTCTATAAACCGAACCCTCTTTATCGTGCCACAACTTATATCTCTATCCCTCTATTAAAAGATTAAACTCACTGTTCCCCAAAGTTGCTGGCCTTCCGTATCTGGAGCTTGCTACAAGATGCTCCCTGTATGAAATACGAATCATAAAAAGTTATTAAGTGATGTAAAACTACATATTTTCAACAGTTATCTTCTCCACCCGAGTTCTACATTCTATAATGGAACTAATTTATCTTCAACTTGACAAACGTCCCCCAAACTCTCCAGTCATAAATTAAAACATCGCGCAACAATTTATCTGGAAGTTTATCTTTCGTGTTTACCACAATCATGTCTGGCTCAATCTTCTGGCGTGCCCCTGTTTCAGAAAAAAATAAAAAATAAAAACTTTATATCTAACTCCGGTAACTTTTCGCTCAAAAAAATATCTCACTTTGTATCACAAACATTATATACAAAGGACTACCGACTTTGTTTCTCCAGACTTCCGCGATGCTAAAGCTGCCAAACCGACATCAGATTAACTGAATAATCCCGGTCCTGCATTATGTCGTATAAAATGTAATGTAGCAGTCGGTCCTTCATGTAGGCCGAGCTTACAGTACGTCAAAACAGATTGTGATAAGATAATAGAGTTGCCCTAGTTCGCGCCGCGATGGTTATCGTCCTGACGATATTCCGAGGTTGAGCTGAGTTGTATTGCTCATGCAAGGATAAGCTGTTTTGCTAAGGGATTTTTACACTGCAGGTTGGAATATTTTGCAAATGGCGTTTTCGTTTTTTGATCGTTGCATTATGACTCAATTTTAAGTTTCTGCGGTTTTATTTTCTTGACAATTGCTTTGCCGTAATTTCCTCGGCTTAGGGAGTTCCTGCAAAGATTCAAAATTATCCGATATTAATGTTACTATTCGGTACTGTAAAATGTGCAATGATATGTTTGCTGACTGAACTTACAGACAACTACTTCTGTAGTTGTCAACAGTGTTTACTTCTATCAGTGTCTACGTCAACAGTGTCTACTTCTGTAGTCTTCAACTACTTCTGAATCTGCATAATTACAGTAGACTCGATCCTAACTGGTCTCCGTTTAACCGGATCTACGCTTTAACCGACCATATTTGACTTTTTAAATTTTTTTTAAAAGATTAAAAATTTTCGACATTGACTGACATCAACCTCCGTTGTATCACATACAGATGGAGCAAAAGCACTGGAAAAAGTCATTATACTACAAAGAACAACAAGCATCAGCTTCCTCCATCGATGTGATACAGTAAAAAGAAAATGACGAAACTGTGCAGCAAGTTATCGAACTTTTATTTGTCTGCAGCAGAAAAAAAAAAATGACCGTTGTTTTTAAAACTTTTCTCCTAATGGTATATAAAACTTTCGTAGGAAATTAAAGCATTTATTATAATGCAGCTCCATCAATTTGAATATTTTTTTTATTCTCCACTTTAACCGGATTTTTCACTTAGCCGGGTGACCCCCTGTACCAATTAGACAGGTTAAGAGAGAGTCTTGCATTTAGTTATTGGACATGAATTTGATTTGACAAATTTCTTTTAAAACATTGCTTTGATTCTCTTAAAGCTTAAGAGTGATAAAACGATGTTTTACAGTAAGACAAAAAAAAAAAAAAAAAAAAAAAAAAAATCCTTTTTGATTCGATTTTGTTACACTGCAATTATTCTACACTCACAAAAGTTTAAACCGAGATCTTCTTAGCAGATTGATAGGAATAGTGATGCCTTAATCAATTGACCCTTAGATCATCTGCGGACATTTGGAATGCTGATACCAAAACAACATTTCCTTACCTTGTCAACCATCTCTTGAGAAAAATCGAAATTCCATATTTGTATTGGGCAGATACTAACCCCGGTGCGCTTAGTTAGGTAATAGATTACGGTTCAATGTACCAAATATGTCCTCCGGTATCCCCTCCCCCCCTTAACTGATGACACGTGACTGGATCGAGTGGAAAGATGCGAACTGCAATGATGAAGTAACGTGCATTGTTGATGAATCAACGATCGTCTCGTGTATAACAAAAAGCAGCGGCCGTCAGTAAAAATACCATCGAACTCTCTTGACAAATTGAAGTAACACTAGAGACATTTCGATTAAATGTCAATTATTTGCCGCTGATTATTCATTACAAGAGGAATGCATTTCGCTGTGCCAGTGCTCTTTTTATGTTAGGGAACTGGAACCTGGCTTGAATCTTTAATAAGGCACACATTCATTAAAGCCGTCTACCAAGAGAAGCACTTTGGGCCTGACGATCAGAAACCACTACATGCAGTGGCGCACCCAGGATTTTAGTTTAGGGGGGGGGGGGCTGGGCTACGAATTCTGCTGAACTCGGTTATAGTGACCTCGATTATAGTTATAACTGTCTTATAACGTTAAATTATTATGTGCTACTTGACTTTCCCATAGAACAACATGTGCACAAGCAATGTAACTGGTTATAGTTAAATAATTATCTGATCTTTTCAGTATCGTTGAAACCTACTTTAACTGTGTTTCGTTCCAAAGGCGGATCCAGGGGGAGGGCGCAGGGGGCGCGCGCCCCCTCCGAGAAAAGTATATTTACACTAGGTAAATGGGGCTTTCACCAATATTGAGTGTTCTTTACACTAGATAAAATGAGTATTTACGATTTGCGCCCCCTCCGAAAAAAGTTTCTGGATCCGCCCTTGTTTCGTTCACTAACTATAAGTATTTATTTAAAAACTAACTTTTTTCTTTCCTTTTTTTTGGGGGGGGGGGCTAAAAAGTATTTTAGGAATAATTTAAACACAATTTTTATAAAGAAAAAAATTAATGGATTAGGAACAATTTTCAATTTTTAGTGCTTTTCACTTCTAACTTTCCCCCTTTAGAGGGGGGCTTGAGCCCCCATAGCCCCCTCCGTGGGTGCGCCTATGCTACATGTAAGGCGTTTCACACTGTAATGGACGAATGCCTTGCCTATGCCTGTGCATGGAGGTTGTAAATTTCGGTTGATAGATTTTGGACAGAGAGCCGTGCGTATTATCTAACCAAGCACACACATTTGCACAATATTGATATGAATTTGCGACACTCCCAGGGACTGATTTGCAGAGTTCGGGGCCCTGGGCAAAAGCTTCATTGGGGGTCCCTTCTTCGAAAACTTTTTCAAAATTTACAAATTTTTAAAGTTAAAAGAACAATTTGGGGAGGGGGGGGGCTTTTGGTTGCGGGCCCGGGCGCTTGCCCCGAATGCCCTCCCGGAAATGAGGCCCTGGACACTCCTTCATAGAAATTTGACAATACAAGAAAAATGTGATATTCTGAATGATCACTGACGATCTAACAACCAAATGATTGAAAAAAACATCATTTTTTACATAAATGTGCGGTTTCTACCCTGCCAGTGGCGAAAATAGAATTTTTTTCATTTTTTTTTCTTCTTCTTCCTCCATTGTTTTGGGCGGGGGGGATTTATTAAAAAAAATTATTTTTGATGCAAACCAAATGTACAATAAAGCAAAATGCTAATGTGAACCAATGCAAAAATTTTCGCGAGGGACTAATTACGAATAATTACGAAAAAACTCATTTTACTTATTCAAAGTTTAAGCAAAATGTTACCATATAGCAATCTCTTTGTTTTAGGAGGGGGGGGGGGATAAAGCACTCTACATTGAAAAAAAAAAAAAAAAAACCTGCCAATGTTTCTAGCGTCTCGGAGGGGTACGGGGGGGGGTACGTTCTCTGCCGATCATGTGATATTCACGAGTGTAAGCTACATTTACTATGTCAGTTTTGTGAATAAATAATTAATCCTTCGAAAAACATGCAGTTTAAAAGAAATATCTGATATTTTTGCACAACATGAATCATTTATTATCCAAAAATATATTTTATATGTAACTTCGACTTAAGAAAGTTGGCTGGTACTCTAATCCGGCAGTGAACGTGTTTTAAACATACGATACAAATATGAATCGCAATGCAATTAAGGGTTAATTGATCAACAATCCATCTGACTTCATCATTGCAGTTTACGTATTTTTAAGAAACCATAGAAAAACGATATGTCTGATTAGAAACAACTAATTATCGAAACTACGCATCAAGCAAACGATTTTTTTTCTATTAAAAAAATAGGAATTAAGTGGGACCGCAAAACAACGTATAATAAACGCAAAACAACGTATAATCTGCAACATAGAAAAGATACTCCACAGTAGTTTTATTAAATGCTAATTAACTTTCACAGATTTTATTACTTTAATCAACTGCATGAAATCTTTTAGAAAATTAAACTTATTTTCAAATCCTTCTCTTTCTCGTCACGGCCCCTACAATAGTCTAGTGGATAAGTAACTAAATATGCAAGATCAATTAAATGTGAAGGCCCCGTGTTTGGGCCTTCCGCGCAGCTGCAAATCTCACGGTCTGCAGTTTTGGTCGTTTTTCTCCAGATTAACGTGAATGTGTGTAAGAGCGCCTTATAAAGTCCTCGACCCAAGGCGCGTAAAATTGCCATAACATAAAAAACTCACACACTTTATCATTATACTAGAAACTTCTTAATCTCTTAGTTTTGTGCAGAAATATTAAAAATCCGAAAGCATGAATACGATTAGCATAAAATGAGCCATCATTCGTGTGTATATGCAATGAAATTTTGATTGCTAAAGAAAAAGTTCACTTTCACGCCATTTCGTCAAATAGTTATCATCACTAAATCAGATTAAACTTTTCAGCAACCCTAATGAATTGAACTTGCATAAGCTATTTAAAAAAAAAAAAAAAAAAAAAAAAAAAAAAAAAACCGTATTTAACATAGCGGCAACACTTAATTTCCTCCCCATCCTGCTAACAAAGTAATGAAGTGTGAAGACGACAGTTTCCTAATATATGTTACATGGTTTGCATAAGCAACCTTAGTAAAAAAAATTTGCACTTCGTTACAGCACAAAAATGTTCGAAGCTGTCTGTAGATTGCTCGAATGTAATATTGTGGTCGTGCCTTCAGTCAGTTTAAGACAGCAAAGGTATTCTGCAAACCATTTTTGTATTGACTTAATTTAAATTAATTTACTAAGCTTTTTATGAGCTATCTCTGTTATTATGCCGTTAAAGTCCAATAATCGCAGTTTAAAATGAATTGTTGGGGACTGAACTGGGAACTGGGGACTGAAAAACGTTCGATTCGAACTCGATCGCGCACGTTTCACTTGAATCTCGCCCTAACGGTGTGATTTTGGTACATAATTACAAATAAACTAATTATGCCTGGCACTTCAAAATTTTGAAACTGTCTCTTTACAAGCTGTATTACATACTACGAAGACAGGTCAATCAGTATCAGTTTCAAAAATTTTAGAAAAAATTCTTTAAAATCGGAAATTTTCGCAAAGCGTGTCAACTCTTCGAAAAACCTTGCTACTCAGATCCATGTTTGAGAATTTTTTCTGAAAAGTTCACAAAAGCCACAGCTTTTTCGCTTATCGCAGTGTGTAAAACAGCTTATGAAGAACCATCTGGAATTTTTTGGAGACCATGGTGCTATTAGTTTATTTCAATTTGTGTACCAAGACTAAAAACAGAGTTCTTTTTTTTTTTCGAAGAACAGCCTTAAAGTGAATTGTTGAAGTTTCCACTTCAACAATTCACTTTCTCGCCACATGTATCTCAGCCTGACGGTCACGCCAATTCTAATGCTTTTTTCTCCATCCCAAAAGTGCCCAACGCGCCTAAAGAAGTTTTCACTTCAAAAATGTAGACTAATGTGGCTCAGTGACATTGTTGTTTGAGAGATCGCTGTGTATCTGGGTCAGACAAATGGCCAGTCCATAGGAAAGCATCTCCATGCTTTTACAGAGTTTTCCTGTTAAACCAACACATCGCAACATAACGCAAAAATTTCTATAAACAAATGAACACAACAAAACTCTATTTGATGCCTCACTACATTGTTTTAAACAATACCAAGCTACTCTTTCAAAGTTACAATGGGGACGTATTGTTGTCGATGAGAAAAATTTGCAACAATAAACAACATAAGTCATTTCTATCTGAGCTCTTGAGATTGATGCTTGGATATTTTATAACTGCTATATTCTTGTGCTTGAAATTGTATTTTTTATACTTTTTAAGCATTTTGAATTGAGTAGTTCGATTTTTATGCTCCCAAAATGCTTTTCGTTGCACCAGTTCCAAGTCTCGCTGTCTCACAAAGTGAGTCGGAGTCTGATGTCGACGAATTTGTGGATGCAAACTCCTCGCTTGCTTCCTACGCTACGGGGCGTCTTCCCGTTTCCTGGCAGTCCCCGAATACTCTCCTCAGTATCCAAAAGATCTGTTGGAAAGTTTGTTTGGGCGACTGCTTGTTAAGTGTTGCAGGACCCAAATACTCTCCTCAGTATCCAAAAGATCTGATGGAAAGTTTTTTGGACGACTGCTTTTTTTAGTGTCGCGCCGTTGATGCAATTCAGCGATGCACAACGGGCGAAAAGCAAAAAAAATTGGGAAGCGTTTAGCTTGCCTTCTTTTTTCCTTTAAGATCTAAATTATAAAAGTATAATGCTTTTTATGCGGTTTTTGGCTCACAATTGAAAACCGAAACTATGTCGGCTTTTTATGCGGTTTTTGGCTGTGGACAGTTAAAAACCGATCTAATATCTGCTTTTTATACGGTTTTTGGCCTCGGGACAATTAAAAACCGATCCTATCCGATGTGGCACCACCCTGTCGTGGTGGATAGGCTTTGGAACTAAGAGTGCCACAAAAGTAATATGATTTGAAAGAACCTTTTCTTTATGACTAAATTTTTGAATAAAAATTGTGTAATAAAATGAGATTTTTGTTTTTATTCGTAGGAAAAGCTGTTGCACAGAGCCTGAATGGGGCATTCAAAGTTTATAAGTATAGTTTTGATGTCACAAATTGTAGGACTTGCTCTGCAATTTAAAGAATTAAGTTGAGTGTTGCTGATGCAATGAAGGCTAGCTCATTGTTTAGCTAATTTGTTTCTTTAAAAATACCTATCATGAGAGATCTGAGCGAAGAAAAATTTGGAAATAATGTTTTTTTCCAGAGATATACCATATGTGAGCCTTTCATCCTACACCGTCGCTGAGATATCTTCAAAGAGGATCGAAGACTACACAAAATTTTGAATGTGAACATTTATTGCTAGGGTGAAAAAAAAAAGATTTTCTTTCGTAATTTCTGAACGACCTCCGAAATTTCATCATCCGACGTGATTTTTTCCCCTTCGAGAGCCATGCAAAAGTGGTTTAAGTCAGCGTTATATTTATCTTCATATCTCTGACACTTTTTAAAGTATAGTTCTCAAATTTGGAGCGTCACCTCATGAGTGTATGGGGCACATTTTACTAACTGGGAATTCTTTTGTACGGGAGTCGTATACAAATTTAAAAAGTGTAAATTTTTGTAAATGAACGAGAGGAAATTTTTCTTAACGCAGTCTTATTTCCGACTTTATTTGGAGCATTTTTTTTTCAATTTACACTGCCCACTTATCTCTGTTAGACAAAGAATTAAAACCCGTTACCACTTTTTAGGGGCACACTATATAGGCAACCGATAGATCTTGTCTAGAGCAGACAATTGAAACCCAAACGAACGTTCTAGCTTCTCCAAGTGAAAATTTATACTAAACGGGCATTAAGTAACGCAGCAAAACGACCTCAACATGGCGGTGCTTTCTCGTTCGCCGCAAACGATGTGTCGCAGTCCTCACTCCACGTAACGAATTCTCTGGGGGAGGTAGGAATCGAAATATTAACCCTTTAACGCGCAGTATTCCAGCTCTGGGAACGCCAAACTCCGACGTTTTAACTGTTGCCAGTCACGAAGAATAGATTTGATTTCTATAATAATAGTTGCGGGTGACATAGCTCTACGAGAATCCTTTACTGTTTAGCACGTCCTTTCCCGTAAAAGAATGGTCACGATTATTTTTAACAGCACTGACATCTGCTGAAAAATGGAAGAATGCGAGAACGGCTGGTTAGATTGCCCAATGCTGAAAAAAGGGCAGCCGTTGCCATCGCTCGTCTTAACTACCAGCAAGATGTCGGACGATCGAAACGTTTATCGCCTGCCACAGATCTAGAGACCCTTTTTTTGACGCAGCTGGCTGTGCTGCACAGCCAGCTGCGTTCTTCTTTTAAAAGCGGGCGAATTGTATGCTCCGTCTTTTGCCGAAATATAAAAAAGCTATGACTGATAGAATTCAAGATGCAGCAGTTTTAAAAATATTTTACGAAAGTCAGCGTCAAATTTAATTTTATTTGAAAAATTCCCAAAAATCTGCAAATTATGTTACACAATCCGAACAAACAATTTTTATAAGAAACTTTTCTCCTCTATCCGATGATATAAATTTCGTTTTACTGCGAGTGCAATTACCGACTTTATTACGTATTAAGCGAGAAAAATCGCTAAAAATCGGACAAAACATAAAATAAAACATTTTCTAATTCGAATTTCGAAAAAATCGATCCGAGGCGTGTTATAGAGATGAGACGGGCTCAGCCCGAGCCCGAAAGCCCGAGCCCGAGCCCGGGCCCGACTCGGGCTCGGGCTCTGTAATTCACGATTGCGTTCGGGCTCGGGCGGGCTCGGGCTCGTGAAAAATTTCTCCTTTGTTGAACATACTCCTTGAAACAGATTTTTAAAAGTGATTCATGGGATAAATAGACGTACTTATTTCAAAAAATAGCGGAACGGGGGACTAGAAGGTGTGTGAAGCTCCAAAATGTATTGTATCCTCTTAATGAAGTAGTTAATTTTATTTGTATTTAGCTGAAATTTCGGGCTCGGGCGGGCTCGGGCTCCAACTTTAATAATATTGCTCGGGCTCGGGCGGGCTCGGATTAAAAGTCTTCGGGCTCGGGCGGGCTCGGGCTTCAAAAAATGAGCCCGAACTCATCTCTAGCGTGTTAGGATCTGTCCTAGTGAAGCCGTATGCAAAATTCCGTGGGTCTGCGATCAACCGTCTCGGTGCAATGCGATCGAGAGACGCGCGCAAGAAGATTGGTGGTCACAAACTCTCGGATTTTATTATATTAAAATGTTTAGCCATAAATGACTCTACGGTATTGGGAATACCCCAGTGATCGTAGATCATGAAGCAATTGAACTCGCCCTCTTATCTTTTTACTTCACTTTAACCCTTTAGCGCGCAGGGTTCCCGCTCTGGGAACACCAAACTCTGACATTTTGACTGTTGCCAGTCACGAAGAATAGATTTGATTTCTATAAAAATAGTCGCGGATGACATAGCTCCGCGAGAATCCTTTACTTTTTACCACGTCCTTTCCCATAAAAAAGAATTGTCACGATTATTTTCAACAGCACTGACATCTGCTGAAAAATGGAAGAGTGCGAGAACAGCTGTGCCGCACGGTCAGATGTCGTCAAGAAAGGGTCTCTAGGTCTGTGGCACGCGATGAACGTTTCGATCGTCCGCCATCTTGCTGGTAGTTAAGTCGAGCGATGGCAACGGCTGCCCTTTTTCCAGCCTTGGGAAAGGGTTGCGCCTCAAAGGGTTAAAAATGGCCAATTTCACTCTTGCACCATAAATTTAAAGAACATCCCTAACATCATAAAAACATACCACACACAAAATAAATTAATGTTGTTCTTTCCTTCCCCCCCCCTCTCTACTGAACGCACCACTAAATGCACAACCTTACAATCAAATCCTGGGAGTGTTTCAACGAAACGTCCATGTTTATTTGGAAATAAAAAAAAATCACAAACTGCCTTATTGAAATGTAAAAAGGAAAAAAAAAATGAAGCGGAAAAAAAAAAAAAAAAATGTTGGGGCAATTGTGGGCAACGAGCACTGGTGCAGTCACGGACCGGGGGTGGCGGCTTCCCCCTACTTTTTATTTGAGGTAATGCTATTTTTATTTGTTTATTTATTTATTTATCTTTTTATATGTGCTTTTAGTATATTCCTCACAAATCACTTTTTAAAATCTGTTTCAAGCAGTTGTTCAATAAAGGAGAAATTTTTCATGAGCCCGAGCCCAAACACAATTGTGAATTTCAGAGCCCGAGCCCGGTTCGGGCCCGGGCTCGGGCTCGGACTTTCGGGCTCGGGCTGAGCCCGTCTCATCTCTAACCGTTACAGTTGTCAGTCAAAATATCCCCACATGGCACACGAATGTAAGCCGCAATCACAGCTCCTCTAAAAACTGAGAGCCCTGGGAGCGTGCCCCGAATGTCTTACCGTAAATCAGTTGCTGTCTTACACCATGGATGTCCTCAAGAGATATTCAGAACATTTTCAAGTATCTGAAGCAATCTTTTTATTTTAACTAATAGTCGAGGACCATGGAACAGGTGTTGTTTTATCGAACAAAAACACTTCAGTAGCCTGTAAAAACACCTCATTAGCTTAAAACACTGAAAATATATAACTATTATATTATTTAGAGGAATCATTTACGTGTTTTTCCAGTGTAAAATGACCAATTACTGTACACCATACTTTAACAAAACATTATTTAAGAATATGTAGCCGACCCGAAATAATTATCCCTATAACCTGTCCTTAACGCATCACTGAATACAGAAAGTATCAGGAAAATAATACAATTTCAGCGTAAATTATACTGCTTTTTTCCCCCCCAGAATGTGTTTTAAATATACATTTCGTTAGAATAGGTAACAAATAAACGGTATAGTGAAAATACAAGCAATTTACTATACACAATTTTAATGGGGGCAAGGTTTAAAATGAACTGTAAAAACAATTTTAATGAGAAGAATAAATGCTATACATTGCATATTTGTTTTGGGTAAAATAAAGAGAAATATTATAACTCGTAGATTGGAATAAATACACGGTGGAGTATTTTAAATTACCAGTGTGAAAACGGCAGTTAAAAGCTGGAATAATGGAAAGAAATTTTCACGAACGGTTATTGATCCTGTTAATGCTTTAAAACACAAGAAATAATATGATCTATATCACCACCATTTTCCTTGTTATGCCTTAAGGGTGTTTGTTCCCCCTGACGAGTGATCGTCGTCACTCAGTGGCGTAGCCAAGGGGGGGGGTAAGGGGTCACAACCCCCATAAGTAATTTTTTGCCATACAAAATGTATATTCGTCACTCTCTTATCACACTCACGTACACAATATATGGGTTGCAGTAGTCGTAACCCCTCCCCATGAAAAATTTCTGGGTACGCCACTGTCGTCCCATGATTTTGAAGAGCTTTAAATACGAACCAACAGTGGCGTAGCCAAGGGGGGGTTAGGGGGGTCACAACTGCGCGATGAGGAATTTTTTCCCATTCAAAATGTATATTCTTCACTGCCTTATATCACGCACGCCTATACATATAAATGAGTTGAAGTATAGTCGAGCCCCCCCCCCCCCCCATGAAAAATTTTTGGCTACGTCACTGCAAACCAATAATTTTAACACTCGAAAAAATTAATAACGTTTCGTCACCCTATGCACTATGGACAAATACTAAGAGTAGAGCTGTATGTCTCAATTCCACTTTCGAGAAAAATTCATAAGCACAAAAATTGCCTTCAAAAATGGGCGTGTTGCCAGAAAGTTTTGAACTAAAATCGCAAGAGGTTGCTAGGAAAGTAGCAAAATGTCGCAAAAGTGACGTCACAGCTATTGGTTGTAATGTTGTAGAAAAATCGCAAATCCTAAAATGTAGTAGCATGATGCTTTCAAAAGTAGCAAAATTTGCGAAAAGTCACAAGATCTGGCAACACTGAATGAGCCGAGGATTTATGCGTTTTCGGAAATACCGAGAAATTACGCATGTTCAGCATTTTTTCCTGACAGTTTCGTAACTCCTATATACTCATTGTCAGTGTCAGTTCACGGTACTACTTGTAAAGAGACATTCTAAATTTTTCCGAGTCTCTAGCGCAATTAAATTTTTTGAAAAGCTGTTCAAAACTTGCATGATTTTCAAGTGGAACAGCCTTAAGATTATTATGTATGGTTAGAAATTTTTAGTCGAAATTTATGTCTTTCTAATATCACTGTCTCACATTTTCTTTATTTGTAATATTTCTTTCACTCGTATGAAAATAAGTGGTAGATCTAGGGAAGAAGGTTAGGGGTTTGAAATCTAGAGCTCTCCCTCCCAACAGAAAAAAGGCAATTACTTTAGAAAAACGATTTGCTTATTTGTACATATTGTTTAGGGATAAGCTTTCTTATTAAATTATTCCCCCTTCTTTAAAAAATAACATTGTTCCAGGATGTCATTGGTTTATTGTGCATTTAATAAATAAAATAATTTGACCCAAATTGCTATTTCCGAAATTGAGTTAACCCGTTAACGCACGTTGGGAAGCATGAATCTCTTTGCTAACTGCACAATTTCATTGGGAGTTACACTCTCCACCCTCTGAACATTACATGTATTGATCAATGTAGGGTAGGGACAAAAAACTTTGTACATTTTTCTTTATTTCGTACATTACTTATTGTAACATGTGTAAGTTCCGAAGACAAATTTTTAAAAGCTGGTCATTCGTTTAACCCTTTAAGGCGCAACCCTTTCCCAATGCTGAAAAAGGGCGGCAAAGCCAGCTGTCGTCAAAAAAGGGTCTCTAGATCTGTGGCAAGCGATGAACGTTTCGATCGTCCGCCATCTTGCTGGTAGTTAAGTCGAGCGATGGCAACGGCTACCCTTTTTTCAGCATTGGGCAATCTATCTGGCTGTTCTCGGATTCTTCCATTTTTCAGCAGATGTCAGTGCTGTTAAAAATAATCGTGACCATTTTTTTACGGGAAATGACGTGCTAAAAAGTAAAGGATTCTCGTGGAGCTAGTCATCCGCAACTATTTTTATAGAAATCAAATCTATTCTTCGTGACTGGCAACAGTCAAAACATCAGAGTTTGGTGTTCCGAGAGCGGGAACATTGCGCGCTAAAGGGTTAAATGCAGCACATTTGAGTTGCCCTAGCCGGACTGGGGCGCACGGCACTGGAAAGAGATTAATGGAGGTTAAAATAACATTGAGTTTACATTCAGGCCCGCGGAGAAGATAGGACAAGAAACGCAACTGCCCCCAGGTCCGTACAACTCTGTACATTTTGTTCAAGTCAAATGAGCTTTCCGTTAAAATAAGGCCTCCCAAAATAACTTTCTTTATCCGCAACTGGATAATTGAAGGCCAGATAGTCCCAGCAGCCTGATTTTGAAATGACGGAGTTTAGTGGCGCACCCAGAATTTTGGTTTAGGGGGTCTGGGGTTACAAATACTGCTGACCTCGGTTACAGTGACCCCGTTTATAATTATAATTCTCTCATAACGTCAAAATATTCATCACCACTTGCCCATAGAATGCAAGCCCACTATCAACGTAACTCGTTATAAGAGTGACATTCAATCTTTTCATTGATGCTGTACACAAGTTTAACTTCCTTTTATACACTAACTGTAAGTATTTATTTAAAAACCAACATACCCCAGTCTAAATTAACCCCCCCACAAAAAATTAGGAATAATTGGAAGATGATTTTTTAAAATAAAATATTTTAATTCATTAGTAAGAAATTTCAATTTTTAAAGCTTTTCCCATCTAACTCTCCAGGTTTAGGAGGGGGCTTAGCCCCCATAGCCCCCTCCGTCAGTGCAACTATGACGGAGCTTGTTTTCACAATAACTTAAGACTTGTTAGGTAAGTTAAAGCGCTCTAAAGGCTGTTGCTTATCCATATTCTGAATTCCTAAGTATGCTTTTGTATTTCTGAAGATTAGAGGGCCCACACAATTTACCCGGAGAGCCGCTCCAAATTAACCTTATAAAAACAACCTTAATTTTTAAAGACATATTTCCTCGAGCATTCATCATTAAACTGTTGCAACTAGCAGCTGTCACAAGAGATCCAAGAAATGAAATCTGAATATATGTCGCCGAGACTTGCTTAAAATATACGCAGGCACTCGTGTCCTTTCTATAATTTCCTAATTTCTTTCAGAGTTTTTTTCCCTGCATATCCATCCTGCTTGCTTTTTTCTCCAAGAGAGAAACCGCGTCTGACTGACTCACCATTGCTGGCTTGTTATGAGGCTGCTTGTGTGGTAAAAGCTTCGTGGTATGTTTTTGAGTCTTCAATCTAAAGACAGAGACGGAGGGCAGGCATCTCTTCAGATGACAGCAGCGATCGTATCTGGGTTTTTAACAAGCCAGCCATGTCTCGGGTACGACTCTGAGACTGACATTTCTAGTGGGTTAAGAGTGAAACAGAAAAAAAAAAAAAATTTGCTCATTTATTTGCTTTTTAATTCCTCTCCCTTTTTGCCTACGATCTTCTACAAGCAGCGGATGTTCCTCTCCACGTTCTGAGTTTTCAGGCACTAAAATGTTTTAAATGTTTCACTAATTTTACTTTTTTTTTTTACGTAATCAATCTATAATTGTTGATTAAGTGTTGAAAATTGTAATATTAAGAATTAAAAGATAGGCAAAATTCAAAAAGTGCTTAAATGCTTTTTAAGGGTAAAATTAAATTTAGTTTTCGCTAGCGAAAGCACAAGTAGTAACTTGACCAATCTCTGCGCAAGTTTTTAATTTTATCACATTCATCCTTTCCAAAGTTTATATATATAACTCTTGATAGAAAAATACCTAAATTTACTCAGTGAGCTGCATAATAGAAAATTTTAGGGATTCTTTGTAAAAAAGCCGAAGTCATGCCTCCATTCTGCAGGTTCTGATGAGATGTGCCTAATTACCATTCGAACTCTGTCAATCCGCAGATTTTGACAAATGCTCTAAACTCCACACTGTAATAATAATAATAATAATAAATGAATAAAATTAAAATTCGAAGAACGTACCTTGGAAATAATGAGCAGCTGATGTGCCCTAAAATTTCAAGGAACGTTGCATGAAAATACCAGGAATTTTAATGAGCAATTCACAAAGATTCCACTGAAATTTACTGTTCAGCAAATGTAATATTCTTTGGTGTTCTAGGGTCCTTCAGCTACCCATTATTTCCAAGGAACATTCCTGTATATTTTTTACAGAGTACCATGTGATTCAAGAAAATTTAAAAGCAATCTACTCTTCCTCAAGTTGGACCCTTCGCTGGAGAACGGAACGTGGCCATAATATATTCAAATATCTTTAGATGTTTGCACACCATAAAGTTGGACACTTTTTGAGGGAACCGCAAGTCTCCAGTATTTATGGATTTATTTCAATGTAATATAAATTCTATAAAATGTAAAAACATGACCTTTGACTTTTTTTTACAACTTATAATGATCTGTACAGTGAATTAAAAATAAAAATGTCTTAATGTGATTAAAAGGCCGTTATTATTAATAAGAATTACGTATTTTGGTCAATGCACATTAACCGGTTTTTTATCAAAATAAAGTCATTTATTCATTGTGATTGAGTGAAATTTTTGGAGCTTTAAATGAAACTTAGTTTACTGTGTCCTTCCTTGTACCACCATGTTCAGTGTTTTATTTCACTCGGCCATGGCAGGGTTAAGGGATGAAGGAAACTCACAGAGGAAACTATGTAACTCATTGAAAAATTGAATCATGGTGGAAAATCAGTAAACAACGCGTTAATTCAAACTGCTTAGTTAAAAAAAAGCATGTGCTTTTTGTACATAAATACAAATAAACTCATTATGTCATGCAGCTGTACTATACACTGCAATGAGCGATAAGCCCGTATCAGTTGCGCGACTTTCAGAAAAAATTCTTAAAAATCGACAATTTAGTAGGATGTGTCACTTTCCAAAAATTTTTTTGCTGTGCAATTCCATGTTACATATTTTTTTCTGAAAGTTTTATTATAAAAGGCACCGCTTTTCATTTCTTACGGAGGGTAATACAGCTTATAAAGAAATATCCTGAATTTTTTCGAGTCCCTGGGACAATTAGTTTATTTCAGTTTGTGTACCTAGACCTTGAAGGAGATTTTGTTTCTTCGAACTAGACCCACAGGAGCAAATGCATGAAAACCTCATTTAAAAAATGATGCTGAGAATTTTCCGGAGTAAAATTCGTCGAAGAGCAAATGAGAAAAGAAAACACGTCTCTATCATTTCATTCTTCACGAAACAGCGAGGGAAAATATATTTCTTTTTGTTAATGTACTAATTGTGAAGTTAAATAACATTACAATTTATATTCATCCTCTTTCTTTTGTATTCATTAAATTATTAATGTCCCATCGTAAAAAAATTAACAGTTTTTATATTTTTTCAAAACTTTCCAGCAAAATTTGAATAAATTGGGTTATACGGGATATTCGCCTTTTCAGGAACAAGCATTTACCGACCATCCCGGTTAATCGAGAGTCTACTTAGATTATGAAACCAACTATCCAGGAAGCTTAAAATAGGGGAATTTTAGGAGTTCCTTCACACATCTACTGACACCACTCAAAAAATGTCATCTACCCAAAGTGCACAGAACTGATGCTTGGAAATTTGAATTTTTAAATGATACTTTTGGGGGAATTCAAGATGTCTGTTGATCAGTCAGAATATTCTGTGTATCGTGTTATGACTGTTCTTTTGGGAACTAACAGGACGAATCTTGTAGTAAGTATTCCATTTTGCTACGATGAATTTCCTATGGACGACAGTTTGTGGGGTTGCAAGCAAATGCTCATTTAGAATTTCTACCTAAAGGTAAAATATATTTGCAGTGGTGCACCCAAAAGAATTGTCAATTTTCCTTCGTTAAATCGTCAGGTAATTTTTGACTTTTAAATGTGTTAGAAGGCATCAAATTCTAATTTTCAGCAGCTAAGACAGATAAATAAAATCACAGTACAAAGGGGTTACGATAAAAATGTAAAAAATTCGCATTTTTTTAGGTGGTTGGTGTTACAGTTTTATGGGTTGGACCCCATCCAAGAGAAAATCCAGTGTGCGCCACTGTATATTTGACAATGCAAACATTTCTGTAATAATTTGGAAATACTGTCAATCTTAAACTGTAATTAGTGGAATATGAGTACTTTCTTTCAGTAGTTCTTAAATCCTGAATTTACCAGACGAAAAGTTAATCAACGTCACATCTGATGATGCTTTATTCCAAGGCGAATGTCTGGCCAAAGACAAAAAGTAATGTTTAACTTGAGGCATTGCCACGGTAATCAATCTCTTCCGTCTTATAAACACAGGAGATCTGAAAGTCAGGCACCACAGACAGGCATCATCAGATTCCATTCTTCCCTCTCGAAGACAATCTTGGGTTCCCTTTCTCGTCATAACTCATGACGCATTGCCTGCTTGCTTTCCTTTTTCTCTCTGTGTGCCCATCTTTACATTTTGTTTAATTCCATCATAGTTATTCGAGTCCTCTTCCATCATGCCGATAAGAAACTCTCAAGTTGGGTTGTGCCTATTCTGTATCATCCGGGTGCTTTAAAGTCTTTATCAGTGTTGACAAGCAAAGAGGAATACGGCAGCCATTTAAATTCGGAAAAGATGCGGATGGGAGAGAGGAAGGAAATAAGGAAAAAGGAAAAAAAAAATACACATACACATACACATAGGCTTTATTTATTAAAAAACGAGGGCTTGCTGATATTTAAAACCCTCTCAGAGGGAGATACAGCGTAGAGATACGAGGCGATAGTGGTAACAAATTGGCATGCTTTACAGGAGATGACGGCTTTACCGCTGGCAAAGTTATTTTTGTGAAGAACTATTCTTGTTTTTTGAATTATATGGTTAACTTGGGAGAAGATTGTGGCTGAGAGGAGATATCTAGACTCTAAAGAGCATAGCTTTCACTGAGATAACTCCACCCTAATTTATATACTAATGTTTACAACGTGAGACAGTAATGGAGGAAAGATTTAGTTCCAAAAATGTCTTAGGCCTATGCGATTAGTTTTTTTTTTTGGCCAATTTGCTTATAGATGGCACTAAATTTGTCCTGCAACATTAGCTACTTAATTACGAAATAAATTAAGAATAATTTGTAACATTGAATTTCGCTATCACGTCATGTTTTCCGAAGTACTGAATATTTGCTATAAAGCTTACTGGGATCAATGGAAAACATAAATTTGAAACATACTCATAATAATCATGGGCTCCCATATGATTGTTTGTAGGAGGGGAATTCAGGGGTCCTGCTTCAGAAAGATAGTACATTTTACTGTTGAAAATTTCTGTGTTACATACTACTACGTAAATAATTAAAGTAATATTATTAGTTCATTGTAAAATCTTAATTTTTCCGGGAAGGGGATGGCTCCTTCTTGTCCATAAGTATTGGTGCCCATGCTCACAATTAAAATTTCTTTCCGGATATTAGTTAGTATGGCTTCATATTGTTAGATGTTCCCTTTATAGGAATAGTTACATTATCAGAAATATTTCGTAACTTTTACAGTGCGGCCTGAGAGTATCAGAATAAGCATGCAGTAATTTTCTGGGTACACTTATCATGACCTCTAGAAGTTTTCAAAATTCCAATATTATCTAAATTGCCAGTTAAATAAATCACAAATATTTAATAGTTTTAGTTAAATCCAGGGAGAAAGACAGTAGCTAATAGAAAACATTAGAAGCGATCGACTCAGTATCGAACATATAAAATGGAGATAGACGCAAGACGAAAAATAGGCCTGTCTCATCTCGCAAACAACCGAAAAGTTCTATCTCGTCTCGCAAAAACAATATTTAGTAATCCTAAAAGTGTTTGTCACGTTTTTCATTCATACCCAATTTCAGCTTTCACTCACAGCTTGGAGTAAAATTGCTATCTACTAATTAATGTACAAATAAATACGTAATTGTGTACCAGTAATGCCTTGCTCTCTAAGAGTGGCTAAGGATTTTAGTGCACTCAGATTGATGTGAAATATCCCGTTCGATACACCGGAGGGCAAATCTATTTATGAAAATAGTTTTATAAAAAAACGTCACTGAAAATGACTACGGTAAAGTAAAATGCAGGGGGTGAAGAATTTTTTGACATAATCAATTATAACGGGACCAAACATTATTTTGGCTATCTGGCACTTGCATGTTGGCACGAGCCTGCCCCTTGGGATGATCTCAATGCTCCTCAAAAAGCAAATTATTTGTGATGATCAAATAGACTCAGTTTGATGTGAAGTACGCAGTTTCATTTTCATACACCAGAGAGTATCTATATTCATAAGTAAAACATAGTTTTACTAAACAACAGCACTGGAAATGACTTGCGTATTGTAAGAAATAGAGAGAAGTGTTTTTTAAGCAAAAGTTGATTGAAGCATCTGTCATGGAGATTCATGTTAAAAAAAAAAAAAAAATCTTTACTTAAGTTACTTCATTTTAATATCTTTCGAAAATTCATCTACATCATAAACTTCAGCATCATTTTCAATTGATGCAATTATAATGGGACCACACATAATTTTGCTCCTCCGGGCTCGCATGTTGACGAGCCTCTCCCTTGGGACGATTCCCAAACTGCTGCAAGAAGTAAATTATTTGTGATGATCATCAAGTAGACTCAATTCGATTCTAAACACCCAGTTGCGAGACTCCAGAGGGGGGCAGTTTTCCAGCTACCCGAAGTGAGAAGAGGAGGTAGGTAGCACCGTTGTCATGCTCAACCCAAGCGCGGGTAATTGATTAGTTTTCAACAGAAGCAAATGATAACAGGGTAGCAGCGGAGGAGAGCTGATTATCACTTAACTAGCCGACGAGACCAGAAGGGAAAGTGATTCGTCAAGTCATAATTACTCAAGGGTGATCACCAAGCTAGCAATCAACAAGTCTGCGGGGGTTTCGGTTCCTGTGAACCTACCAAACATCACCTGTGGATGTTTCCAGCCTACTTCACAGTTTTTGTGGAGCTAAACATCAGAGTTTTTTCACTACCATGCAGCTGCTTTTCACTTTTCAGTTTGATAATGACTTTCAGTTAACACTATTGTTACGCAGTCATTATGAAATTAGTCCTGCTTTTTTAACACCAGATGTGTTCAGAGAAATCTACGCAGACTTGTTAGTAAGTTAAGTTTTTTCGTTTTCATTCAGAGGATTCAGAGGCTGCAAACACTGTTCATTGCTTTTATGGAACATCTGCAAACCTCATGTGCGTGCCCAATGCCCAATGCCCATAGGAGCGTTCTTTGTTAGCTTCTGGCGGAGTCTTAACTACGGCATTTAAATCCTTTAATTCTAAAATAATACAAAATGCTCAGTGGGTGGTTATATTAAACTTGGTTCCATAGCTGAAACCAGTGAATGGATTGTAATCAAAAGAGAGCTCAAATAATTTCGAAAGATAAAAAAAGCTTAAAAAGTATCCTCAATGCGCCATTTTGCACAGCAAATTTTAGGAATGGGATTGTCTAACAGAAAATGTAAAACTACCCCAAGATTTATTCAATAGTTTTGAGCATTTATTAACTAACTTGAGTCACTTTTTGAGCTGAAGTCACCATGCAAAGCGACACCTAGTGGACATTTTTTGAACTGAAAAAAAAAATCTTCCTTGTACGCATCTCGTGTACAGTCCGTATGCTAAATTTGGTGGCAATCGGCTAACACGTTTCACCTTCAGAATGCTGTTTATAGGAAAGTTACTCTGTATAAACATAAGAAAGCATAAAGAATTTTAAGTTATTCATTCTATAAGAAAAAAAGTATATGTTCCTATTAAAATGGAAGCTTGAAAATATAATCATAAATTCATATTCCAGTACAGTAATACATCGAACTTAACGGGTTATGTGGGACCAAGCGATAAACTCGTTAAGTCGAATTCGCGTAAGTCGGGGTATAATTTCGCATATAAATTTGTAAATACATTTTTAAAAAAATAGAATCAAGCGACTAAAGAAAACAATAGTTTAGATAAAATGTTTCATAAGATCTTAGATAATACTTATGTATAACAAATTATATTATTAAAATCGTGAATCAAAGTTATTCCGGGAGTAAACAAAAGACGAAACGACGAGATTTGAAAATCGCGTGACTGCGGGTCGCGTAACTCAAGGTATTACTCCAATCAGTGTCGTATGCAGACTTCCTTCAAGGTGGGGGGGGGGCGGGAGTTATAGACATAACTTTGTGTTAAAATGCGTAATATTTAAGCCAAAACTTGAAAATTTATGGGTATTTTGTTAAAAATTTTTGACAAGAGGGGGGGGGGGTGAACCCCAAACCTCCCCCTTGCTTACGCCACTGACTCCAATAGAAAAAAAAAATAAAAATAGATATAATCTCATTCAGTCATAAATACTTTTAAACATTTTAAAAGTTAATTTACCTTTTAAATTAAATTCTCGGTAAGAAAAATGTTAAAAAATAAAACAATAAGGAAATGTTTTTAGAATTGCATCTGCTTTAGCGTTTTTATAAAGTTTTTAAAAAACACATAAATTTTTAAAAAATCGAACAATAAGATTTAAAAAAAATAAAACGAATAATTTAAAAAAAATAGTCAATCATCCCGTCAGAATATATCTCTCTCTCATTTAAACTTCAATTCGCTTTCATTTTTCCCCCATCTCCCATCCGTACATTCAAGAAATAGGCGCTTGTTATTTCGAATTACTTCAACCAAAACGTAAACACATGTTCTTGGCCAAACTTTGGAATCACCAAGACATGCGAAAACGAAAAAAACGCATCAGCAACCTTCACCAGATGTCAGCTGTTATTATTATTTTTCTTTTCCCCGTTCGTCAACTCCTACTTCCGCCTATGTTAATTAGAAAAAACTCAAACAGCCAATCATTGCCACTCAACCGATTAGCTTCTACTAATAATATAAACGCCGAGGGAGAAGAAGAACACACACACACACAAAAAAAAAAAGAAAAATGGCTTTCAGAATTAGAATGCGTAATTATTCGCTAAACTTTCTCAAGTGTGAACGCGGGTGGTTGCAGAAGTTTGCCAATCCCGGATGTGAGTGGGTAACTTATTGGGATGGATGTGAAGCTAGCTATGCTTTTCGCAGAGTCTGGACTTATGACAGCCGCGAAGAACTTTTTAGTTCACGTGATGGGTTCTTGCCTCTGTGGGAATTATTTACGCGGGAGCGTGTTGACGTGTTGATGTCGAATATCGCTTCTCGGCCGTGGCTCACTCATTAGCGACGTGCAGAAGAATATAAGTGAGGAAACGGACATCACTGTATCGCAGATAACTGATGATTGATAGTTTATTCAAGGAAACTGGGGGAGGGGGGGGGAGCACTAGATATTTCTGGAGGTAATAATTCATCTGAATTTTATTCCATGCGGAGATCTGGCCGATAAGATCTAACGAGAATTCTTGGAGAAAGAAATATGCAATGCTGATTTAGTTTCCTTTTGGCTTGTGAAGCCATTCTTTTGGCCTCTAAACTTGTTCCACTGACGCAAAGTAGGCTAAAAAAGAGTCAAACAATATTACAATATTACCTTTGAGAGTAGTCTACCAATTAGATTAAGTCTTTAAATATTAAGGGGAGGATTTTACCACCCAAATCCGCCACCATTTCAGCATACAATTTCTTTAAGAATATCAAACAACAAGAATAAAATCAGTCATAAAATGCTTGCGTGTGCATGAAGCTTCTTGTAAAGGAAAACCCCCGTTTTTTTTTTTTTTTTAATACTTATTATTAGCGCATTCAAAAAATCCACAGCCCCACTAAAGCGGGAGGTGCCAGGTTCAAACTCCGGTCGCGCCTGTCGACCTAGCCGTTCGGAGTATTCCGTGGTTTTCTCCAAAACCGCGCAAAAATATGGGCTAGGATCCCTTAGAAAGTCCCCCACGGATGGCAATCCCCCTATACGCCTAGGACCCTGGTGCAGTCAGTCGTCCCTAATCCACAAACAAACAAACAAAACCGCAGCAAAAGCGACGTTGGTCCCGAAAGAGAAATTATTAGCATTTAGTAATTTGATATTTTACCAATTCACCTGATTGAGTTTACGTAACAGTAAAAAGCTGCAACTGTATTCAATTTAAATGCAATCTTCTTATAAATAAAAATGAAATTCTGTTTGTTTGTGGATTTGATTCGTATACAAATCCACAAAAATGGACCTATCGGCCTGAAATTTAGAACAGATATGTAAAAAAAAAAAGGTAAAGGATTCTCATGGAGCTTTGTCACCCGAAACTATTTTTACAGAAGAGAACTACTATTTTAAAAGAAACTATTAGAAGATTAATAAGAAAATATTCAGCCTTCAGCTGAAATTAGTTTCCCCTCCGCTAAAGAGGTTTTTTGATAGAACCTTTTAATTTGTATTGGCAGCCATGTACAGGATGTATTTGCATGTAAATCAAACGGGGAGAAACCAACCGTTCTTCCAGTTTTTCAGATTTGAGAGTTAAATATGCACACACGTAAACCAAAAGTCGCCAAGCTTGGCGACTTTTGGCATAGTTCTTGAGGGAGGCACGTGACCGTGGTCGGACCATTACCTAACTTATGTGGTAGGACGGTATTGTGCTTGAAATGGATGAATGCCCCTAAAATTGCCATTGACCGTAATGTATTGGAAATCTTTTGAGTGTTCCTGTAGCAGAACTGTAAATGATAAAGACACTTTTTTAATGGAGAAATTCATTTTCGAACTCTTTACAGCATATATCACTCCTGCGTCGTTTGAAATAGCCCAAAACCTCTAAAAAACGCTTTGATGAATGTCGGCCCATAGAGCTTAATGTATTTCGAATCTGTTAGGCCATTCTGTTGATAAACTATCCAGTCGAATGGAACCGAAACGGGAGGTGCACAAATAGATGTTACAACAATCCTAAATATAAAGTTTCAACATTCTACGCCTAATAGTTTTTGAGATATGCGAGTTTAATGAATTTCGGCCCATTGAGCGTAATGTATTTCGAATGTTTTGGGCGGTCCTGTAGATAAACTATCCAGTCGAATGGAACCAATAGGGGAGGTGCACAACTAGATGTTACAACTATCCAAAATATGAAGTTTCGACATTCTACGCCTAATAGTTTTTGCGTTAGGCGAGTTTAATGAATTTCGGCCCATAGAGCGCAATGTATTTCGAATCTTTTGGGCGGTCCTGTACATAAACTATACACTCGATTGCGACCAAAAGGGGAGGTGCACAACTAGATCATAGAACAATCCTAAATATAAAATCTCAACATTCTACGACCAATAGTTTTTGAGATATGCGAGTTACATACATACGTACGTACGAACATACGTACGTACGTACAGACGGCATGGAAAAACTGACCACAATAGACTCTTTGAAAGTTACTTTGAAATTTTTCAAGTATCCATTATTCCAATCATGTGTCGGATCTTGGTGTGTTTCAAATTTCCGTGAGATCTGTAAGATTTTATTTACTATCAATTATCATCCACGACTTTTTTTGTCTGCCCAAAACTATTACCCTCTTTAGCGGAGGGTAATAATATAGAATAAATCGTAGTCCACTTTAAAACTTTGAAAGTCCACCCGTTCCCGGAATTTAAGAGATTTTTTATGCTCTCCACGCAAAAAGCTTTCCGTAATTGTAACCTCTGTAGTGAAAAAAGTGTGAAATAAGGATCGTGGTTGCCATGTGTGGCGATTTTGCCGAATAAAATGTTTTAAATTCTCAAAGTAAAAATAAAAGAATAATAATGATTTTTTTTTTGTTAGTTTAAATTCGTAAGGTTATTTTTTTTTTAATTATAATATCGTGTGCATGGGAAATCAGAGCAGGAATGAAATGTTTTATACGCAAAACAATAAGAATTGAAGATTTCCGAGGCTAATAGGTAAATTTTTTTAGTTTGGCGAAAAAATAAAATGGCTCAAATGCCGATTTTGAGAAAGTGAGTACTAGCGGTTTGCACAGATTTCGGCTTGACGCAATTTATTGAGAGCTTAAGGAAATAGATTTTTGAAAACAAGTGCAAAGGTTTTATTAGAATACAGCGTTAAATTTTAATGATCCGTGAAGAAATAATGCAGTTATTAAGGGATTTCAAGCGATCTATCTACAGAATTCTCGGCAAATGAGTACATTGATTTACAACGATTACATTGATTATTTGATTTACAACGATTACATTGATTATTTTGAATGAGTACATTTAAGTTGGGGGAATTCCGCCAAATTTCAGAAAATTGAAATCTTCTCATTTAGTACATCGGAGTAACGATGGATAAAACACATTATAGTTGATAATTTTAAAAAATTCGGCTGTATTAAAGGATTCCACTTTTCAAATAAAGGCTTGCTTTACTTTTTCGCGGTCGAACCATTTCCCATATTGATTGCTGCTAAGTCAATGCTTCGAATGATTTCCTGAAAAAACGCTTGCAAAATGGCGTATGTTGGCACTTTGGCGAGGCTTAGATTTGAAACTGGATTTTATTTGAGACAGGGATATATAATGACACTGGTTATAGATAAAAATGAATGTTGGTATGTGTGTATGAGGTTGAAAAACTCCAGCACCGTTGAGCACCGTTGCACCATGAAATTCGGTTCACCTAAGTCTTTTATCATGGAGAAGCTTTTTATGCTATCCGTTTTCCTCTAACTTGCCACCAGGTGACGCAGCAGAACGTCGAATTCTATTCCGTTTAGCCGTTAACTATGCGAATATCGTCCAACCGATTTCGATGAAATTTGGTACACGCGGATATTAGAACACGGAGAATATTTTTCAGTATCCATTTTTCTGTAACTTGCCGCTAAATGGCGCTGCAACGCAACAATTTCTATACCGTTCGACCGCTCGGCATAAATTTTTTTATACTTACACATTTGAGCACGAAGAATATATTCTAACTGCGTTCATTTTGATGTTACTCACCACTAGATGACACTGCAGTGCATTATTATTTTAACTCGCCACTAGATGACGCTGCAGCAGGCCAAATTCTTGACCATTCAAACGGTCGCTATGAAAATAAGTATGCATAGCTATTTGAACAATGAGAATATTTTCGCGTTATCCATTTTGCTATAACTCGCCACTTGACGGCGCTGTAGCAAATCATTACTTTAATTAACCACTAGATGGCCCTGCAGTGTATCACTTCTTGACTGTGCAAATGATCGTTATGAAAATTGGTATACATAGATATTTGAACACGGTTGCTATGAAAATCAGTATGCCATATTTGAACAATGCGAATATTTTGGCGTTATCCATTTTGATATAACTCGCCACTTGACGGCGCTGTAGCAAATCATTACTTTAATTAACCACTAGATGGCCCTGCAGTGTATCACTTCTTGACTGTGCAAATGATCGCTATGAAAATAGGTATACATAGATATTTGAACACGGGGAAGAGTTTGGCGCTATCCATTTTCCTATAACTTGCCACTAGATGTTGCGTCAACACATGAACTTCAGGACTGTCCAGCCGATAGTCATGAAAATTCGTATACATCGATATCTGAATGCGAAGAATATTTTTGCCGTATCCGTTTTGCTAAAACTCGCCACTAGATTGCGCTACGCCGCATGGCCTCCTGCACCGTACAAACGATTGCATTCGGTATGCATGATTATTGGATACAATATAACGCGATATCCATTTTGCTATATCTGTTTATTACAATGAATAGTAATCACCACAAATCGTAATATCAAAAAGTCCATTCATTCCCGTGCGAAGAACGGGTACTTCAGCTAGTATATAATATATAATTTCTTGCTTTAAAAACAACGTGACATGGAGCTATTTAAACCTTCAGATAAAACATTTATATAATTATTAAAGGGTGTGATGGTAAATTTTTCAGCTAAGTGCGTTCTTTGATGTTTTTTTTTTCTTTCTAGTGCGCAAATTTATCATTTGTTAATCATCAACAACTGAATTATTGAACTGTTCATTATTAATCTTAGAAATTCTACAGATGTTCTTGTTTAGCACAACTACTGCAAACCACGGTTACTTGTATATCTGTCACAGTTTTACTAATAGTCTAAGAGTCAGCGACCGCCAGACCTTCGTCATAGTATAAAAGCTGAAACTTTCTCTGCGCATACCCCCCCCCAACAGAGGTAGGAACAATCGGCCACTATAAAGTTTGGAGGATCGTGGCTTTGGCAGGTAGCAGGTGGCAAAGGTGTCTAAAATTGCCGAAAAATTTCGTCATTTTATAAAGCTTAATTATTTTATATGTTCTTCTTCGCAGTACTAGAAATCAATTTATCTGTCCCTTGCCAGACACTTTTCCATCGTGGCAAACCCTCGACAATCTCAAAGTCATGGAAAACTGTTGTGTTCGTAAACTCCCGCGACGAAGTACGTCAAGCTGTCACAAAATGGCAAGCACATTTTATACTGCTACTTTTGAACTTTCTTACGCGCGAACTTTCTTGCAGCGCGCTCGTAATAGAATTACGTCTTTCAAGACTTTGAGATTGTCTGGCGGGGGTTTGCCACGATGGAAAACTGTCTGGCAAGGGATAAAGTGATTTCTAGTACTGCGAAGAAGAACCTATAAAAAATTAAGCTTTATGAAATGACGAAATTTTCGGCAATTTTATACACCTTTGCTACCTGTTACCTGACAAAGCCACGGTCATCCAAACTTTCTAGTGGCCGATTATTCCTACCTCTGTTGGGGAGTATGCGCAGAGAAAGTTTCAGCTTTTATACTATGACGAAGGTCTGGCGGTCACTGGCTCTTGCTCTATAATTTAAGTGATGTTCAGAAACAGCCCCGAAACTGAAGAATCGTCGCCTTCCCTAATGTACCCCAATTGCAGGGTATTTCCAAATGGGCTATTGTTATTAATCGACAGTTCATGAAACTATTGAGAAACCTGTACTGTATTATTGGAAATGCTAACATGATTTTGGTACATAAATGCAAATTAACTAATTATATCAGAAAAATATTACGGTAGGTTTTATCCACATATAACGTGAATACGCGTTAGAACTCTTTAGAAAGTCATCCAACCAAGGCAACCCCCCCATCCTCGGCAGATCGCCCTAGCGTAGCGTTGCCAAAATCACACACACACACACTGAACTTTTTCGAGTCAATGGGGCAGTTGGGCTATTTTAATTTGTGTATCAAGAATAAGGGAGCAAACTTTGTTTTTTTCGAATTACAGCCTTGAAAGCGACTCTTAACTAATCTTGAATTGCGCAAATTGTAAAGATATTCCTCGACTAAAATCAGGAGTTCAATCGATTTGGCCTTATAAATCTTTAAATTTTAATGGCACCTAAATATCACCGAAACTCCATTGCAGTGCTAAACGCTCCTACAGCAGTGTTTCATGTTTCACGGCTCAACTGGACTTGCTTCGATAGGTCCAGGTAGTGTGACATGCTATGTAGGGCTTTGAATCTAGTTCAAGGGGCTGACTCAGGCGCGCACACTGGATTTTTGCCGGGGGGGGGGCAACTTTTTACGGTTTGGGGGGTCCAACTTTTAGGGATGTTCCAGATTAACAAAAATCAGTGATGAAAGAGCTCGTTTTTATTAGATAGAATTCATCAAAACACGTCCCATCCAGTTACCTAAGAATACACTACACAGTACAATACGAAGCAAAGTAATAGTTGTACAGTTTTGAGAACAAGATGGTGTTTTATGTTCGCTTTCAGTTCGTTTTTGAAAAGTTGAGGAAAAAGAGAAATTTTTTTTTATTTATTTATTAGAACTGAAACTATTGCTACCTTTTTTTGGAATAATTTTATTTACTATAGATATAGGATAATAATTAATAAAAAAAAAATCAAAGCCGATGGGGGGGGGGTCCGGACCCCCTGGACCCCCCCTTGTGTGCGCCACTGGGCTGACTTAATGTAAGTATTAGAAACTGTGGTTTTCGGGGGGGGTAGTTCTATTTTTTACAATTTGTACATTTTTCCTAGAGTATTTGCTTACATAAACAATTTGCTTCGTTCCCCAAAATGCGGTATTCTAAAAATATTAAGCATTCATTCCATTAATAGTTTTTTTCAATGAGATTTGCTGGAACATTCAAGTAATGGGGGATAAGGATATAGCAACAGTTTTAAGTTTTTACTACACCCCCTCGGAATCCCTGCCCCGGTTAGCAAATTAAACTGTAAGGAATTTAAAAAAAGAGAGGCAGTTTTGTGTTTTTGCCCAGCTTTGCAATTCCACTAAACTTCGTCTTTATCAGTAAACTTACAAAAATCTTTGAAAATCTTAGAAGTGGGGGGACTGCTAGGTAGCCCCCCCCCCACCCTAATGATTACGGACCTGAATTAGCCACACAAGCAAACTGGATTTCTAAATAGGGTGTCATTATTAACGCACAGATAGTGTTGATAAAGTTGAAATACCCTCTGAGAATTGAGTATCGACCTGACTTCAGAAGTCAATTAAGTTCAATCTTGTTCTAAGCAAGTTCCGTCCGTTCGATGTTTATCTGATGAAAACAACAATTTGCCCGAACTAGCCGTAAATCTTGGTCGGTTTAATGACGATTAAATGACCCACAAACTGACGGTATTTCACAATGTGGTATCAAGGCACACACTTGATGTTAACGAAGCCAGTGCCTTCTGTTTATCAGGTGGTTTTACAAGATTTACAGCACCCTCCCTCAATTGCTTGTCGACGACAGCCAATTAAAAGCAGTCTGGGGACCGTAAGACTGACACCTGTGTTGTCGCGCTGCAGGGAACGTCTTAATCGATCTTTTTAATCGAACTCGTCGATTGGTGTTTCGCTAGAACCGATCGCATCTGTACATTCCATTCGTGTCTGAGTGCAACAGTTTCAGACGTCATTAGTTTGTCTGTAATTGTTTACAGATGTCCATCGTCCTCATTGACAGCCAGCTGAAGCACAATCCACTTCGTAGTTACTTTTCAGGAGTTTCTTTCGAAGATAATAGTGGGTCGTGTAACTAGGTAAGTCGTGCATTTCAGTGAAAGCATTCCATGATGCAAATCGAATGCATGAAACAAATGATCATTTGCGAGTTTAAATAATAAAACGAACCAGTTGGAAACCCGTCAGAGTTGATGTATATAAGTAATGTCAAAAGCAGAGAACTTTTCTCAAGTCGCTTTTTTTTTTTTTGATCTATCACGGGCGGGAGAGGTTATTTGAGACGGATAATAGTGTTCCTTTTTCTAATTTACACCAATTGCACTAGAGATGCACTAGAGGCGAGATCTCTGTACAGTAATCTCTGTACAGTAATGCTTAACCCTTTAACGCGCAGTGATCCCGCTCTGGGATCACCAAACTCTGACGTTTTGGCTGTTGCCAGTCAAGAAGAATAGATTTGATTTCTATAAAAATAGTTGCAGGTGACATAGCTCCACGAGAATCCTTTACTTTTTAGCACATTCATTTAACGTAAAAAAAATGTCACGATTATTTTTAACAGCACTGACATCTGCTGAAAAATGGAAGAACACGAGAACAGCTGGAAAGATTGCCCAATGCTGAAAAAAGGGCAGCCGTTGCCATCGCTCGACTTAACTACCAGCAAGATGGCGGACGATCGAAACGTTCATCGCGTGCCACAAATCTAGAGACCCTTTTTTGACGCAGCTGGTTGTGCCCGCGCACAGCCAACTGCGTGCAGTCAAAAAAGGGTCTCTAGATCTGTGGCACGCGATGAACGTTTCGATCGTCCGCCATCTTGCTGGTAGTTAAGTCGAGCGATGGCAACGGCTGCCCTTTTTTCAGCATTGGGAAAGGGTTGCGCCTCAAAGGGTTAAAAAACGTCTACCTCGTTTCGCATTAAGCTGTATACCTCTCCCGTCTGGTCTCGCATAGAGTGCACTTAAATTACTTTTATCGTATTTCTTTTCGTGTGATACACCTGTATGCAAATTATTCCATTCTTTTCTTTAATAGAACGGTGTAGTTCGAACAAAGCATGCGATTTTGGTACATAAATACAAATAAACTAATCATGCACTTCGAAATTTTTGGAACGCCTCTTTACAAGCTGTACTATACACTACAATAGGCGACAAACCTGTATCAATAGCGAAACTTTCAGAAAAAAAAAATTCTTAAAAATCGACGATTTATCAGGATGTGTCATTTTTCGAAAATTTTTGCAGTGCAATTTCTTGCAGTGCAATTTTTCGAAAGTTTTATAAAAGGTAGAAAGTTTATAAAGAATCACCCTGAATTTTTTCCGAGCTAAACAATTAGCTTAGTTTCATATGTGTACTTAGACTGGGAGGAAGGTTTTATTTCTTCGAACTACACCCTTCTGGGGCAAGGAGTCAGAAGTATTTGTTAAAGTTACGCTTACCAAGAGTCACGGTAAAAAAGCGCACTGAAACAAAATGAACCACTAACCAGGGTCTGATTTCCGGAAGGGCATTCGGGGCAAGTGCCCGGACCCCCAATAAAAAGGCGGCCCCCAAATTTTTCTTTTAAGTTTAAAAATTTGTAAATTTTGAAAAAGTTTCTGAAAGAGGGGGCCCCCCAATGAAGCTTTTGACTAGCGTCCCCAACTCGACAAGTCGCCTCCTGCCACTGACATTATATACTTTGTAGGCACTTAATAGTCGTGAGTTAAGTTTATACATGTGAGTTAAGTTTATACATGTATCAAATCAAAGTATGCGAAGTACAGTAGAGTCATAGTCGGGAAATGTGTTTTCAAAGGAGGATAGGAAATGATGGTGGAACACAAAACAAACACCTGCAAGCTCATGCGAAAATTTCAGGGGGTGATGTATCCCAATATCCCTCCCCTGACTTCGCCTCTTTAACTTTAGAGTTATTGAGACACTTTTGATTCCACAAGTGCCTATCGTCTTAAAGGTATCTTCTGAAGCATTGTTTTCAACATTGCTTGTAAAATATAGTGGAACCGTTCTAATCTCAAATCTCGAGAGGAATTAGAATTTGTCTCTTGTCTGTGGTAGAGGACGTTGTCAACTATCATATACAGTGCTCTAAATAAGTAGCATTACGTTCAAACTAAAAACTTAATTTAAATTTCGCAGCTACAGAAATTCAAAATAATCCTCCTGAAACAACGTTGGAAGTCATCCTCATGGCGTACCTTCTTCGAATTGTTGGTCAAGAGCATGGGCGCCGGCAGAATATTTCCCAGGAGGGCAAAGACTACTTCAACGTATGGTTACCATGTTGGAAAGAGCAAAAAAGCAAGAAAAAACACTGCATACAAAAATCCAGGGGGAGGCCATTGCCCCCCCTTGCCCTATGCTGCCGGCGTCCATGGTCACGAGACAATGAAACAGTTTGCAATGCGCTAGTTCACTGCGTAAAAACCATGAAACAGTTTCTTGCATCAACATACAGCTGTGTAAGCGATCAGCCACCCTATTTGCCTGATTTGGCACCTGCAAACATTTTTTCGATTTCCAAAACTGAAACGTGCTTTAAAAGGAGAACGTTTCAGTGACACTGAAAACATTCAACGTGCTGTGACCAATAGTTGAAGGAAGTACACAATCAAGACTTCCAACGTTGTTTCAAAACAACTTGCATGATCGATGTAAACGTCTCATTGTTTAATTAGCATAAAGTGGACTCTCACTACAACGCGATCTATCTTACGCTAATGGGACGCGTTTCAAGGGAAAAGTATCTCGCAACTAACTTGGACTTTCCGCTCGCAACACAAGACTTTTTGACAAAAGAAGCGCAAACAGAAGTGCGGCGTTTGAAGGGTAATTAACGTCTTCGTGGTTTGGTACTGTAGAAAAGAGCCAATCAGCGGACGGTATTCCATTCCCCGTAGCATCACTATAGGCGGAAGTGAAGACTCCAATTTATTTTTTTGTTTGTTTATGGAAATTGCGTATTCTAAAAATAATCATCATAAAAAGTTCAATGACAAATATGTTCCCGTTATGGTAAGCTAATGTTCCAAAAACCATTAACCCGTAATTATTTTTTTCCCACAATGATAAACGCATAAAGAACTAACAAAAAACTTCCAGATAATAAACTCTCGAAAAGTGATAGGGAAAAAAAATCAAAACAAATGACAAATGGGGCGATAGAGAAAACCACATTACAATATATTACAACGCCGGCAAAACACATTTGCGTTAATACAGACATGGCCCAACCAAATACAAATGCTTCACCTGAGCGCGTTCTTCCGAAGCGCGGAAATAGGTATGAAATTATTTTTACTTTGTAATGTCCAATTTCAATTTATGCTTGACGGAATTTCAATTACTTTTTTCCCTCCTTTCTTTCGGAAAACTCCGGAATGAGTTACTGGAATTCTAGGCTCTCCAGATTCTAAACAACGTTTTAGAAAAGTTAATTGCTTTCTTTGCTTGTTTTATTGTAATACTCTTTCTTTCCGTGGTTTTATTTTTTATTTTTTAGTTCAATTAAAGTCGATACAGTGTTATTTATGTTTACATTAAGGTTTTATTTTCCGAAAATATACGCTGTGAGTTAAGTGTTTCATTTATTTTTACAAACTAATTTGGTTTTGTGTTAGTGTATTTTCGTAAAATTATATTTTTTGTTGTTACTGTTAGAAACTGATTTATGTTTCGTTATTTAAAGTTAAAAATATATGTACATGTTAATAATGAGTAAAGTGTATTAATTGAGCCAGTCATTTAAAAATCACATAAGTCACGGTTTTTCGAAACAAAATCTAAAACGTTTTTGAATATTAGGCACCGGAAAGTAATGCCTTTTTCCTATTAATTCAAACAAATAATTTTTTTTTAAAGATTTCAATGACAGAGTGTTGTACCTAAACAATAGATTTCATATCGTTACATTTTAAAGCAAGAACTTCATTGATAACTTTTTATTTTCCGAGAAAGCTATGCGAAAAAGGGGGAGGGGCGTCCACCCTCCTTGGAAAAGCTATTTCAAAATGTCCGTAAATTGCTTTTAGGTATTAGTATTTTACAACAGGAATTTTATGGATACTTTTTTTTCTCTTTTTTTAAGGTAGAGAAATTTATGTGAAAAGAACTTTTAACTCACCCCTTTTTTCATGGGTTATGAAACTTGAAAAATCCACGCTTATCGAAAATCCACGTTATGAACCCCATACACACACACGACATATTTATATTATTAGTAATTTCACTTATATGATATAATTATATTATTAGCAATTTCACTTACTATATGATATATTGATAAACGAAGAAATGACATTAATTTCCAGTCCCCAAAATATTATTTTATATCATTTTTATTCATCTAAGAGTACTAAATTTCTGAGACCTAAATGGTATAAGAAATCTAAATAAACCTTTAAAATCTGCATATTTTCCTGTTGCATAATTTTTATTGGTTTCCGAATTATGATTGAGGGGGCTTTTAAAATAATAGATTCAGTTATGTTTAACCCTCTAACATGCAGTGTTCCCGCTCTGGGAACATCAAACTCTGACGTTTTGACTGTTGCCAGTCACGAAGAACAGATTGGATTCCTATAAAAATAGTTGCGGGTGGAATAGCTCCACGAGAATCCTTTACTTTTTAGCACGTCATTTACAGTAAAAAAACTGCCACGATTATTTTTAACAGCACTGACATCTGCTGAAATATGGAAGAATGCGAGAACAGCTGGATAGATTGCCCAATGCTGAAAAAAGGGCAGCCGTTGCCATCGCTCGACTTAACTACCAGCAAGATGGCGGATGATCGAAACGTTCATCGCGTGCCACAGATCTAGAGACCCTTTTTTGATGACAGCTGGCTGTGCTGCATGCGATGAACGTTTCGATCGTCCGCCATCTTGCTGGTAGTTAAGTCGAGCGGTGGCAACGGCTGCCCTTTTTACAGCATTCGGAAAGGGTTGCGCCTCAAAGGGTTATAAAAAATCTGAAAAAAATATTATACAGTATGCAAAATGTAAGGAGATACATTTGCAAACTCTGTTAAATTTCTCTCATATGTCCTGCAAAGTACATATTATCCAACTCGTGACAGCGTCTCAGCTTTCTTTGCAATCGACTCGTGTTCCATCGCCCTTGAGTTTGTTACAGTCATCCAGCCTTTGAGGAACGAGTGAACACAATGACTGTTACTGAAAGTCGTATTGCAATGCTTATCGGATTTTGAACTTTTCCTGGTTTTCCTCCGTTTGATACGCAAATGCAGGTCGGTTCCACCTGAAAAAAAGAAAAGAAAAATAACTTTAGGAAAATCACCACATTTACCGAGAACAAAAAATACTTCACGAGCAGTTTTTTAATCTTGAAATGTTCAGTTGCTGGGAAATAATGTCTGAATAATCTGTGTAGTCTTGAATAAAAATTGTGTTCGTATCTGTGTAGTCTTGAATAAAAATCGTGATCATCGACATCGAGTGCAAAATGTATACTCTAATTTTATATGTAAACTGTCGTTTTAGGCTGTCTGGATGACCAAATGATAAACTTAGTTTCAATTCTAGAAACGAGCAATTTTTTAATAAAGGAAAATTTTTTAAAAAGTAATAGCATAGTTGGATTCTACTTCACCTTGCAAGTAATAAATTCACATAGAGAAATAATCCTATTTCTCACTAGATGCATTGCACTGATCTGATCGGGCATTAGATATTTCCTGTTAATGAAATGAGAAATCGTGTTTACATCTCTTTCTAATAAAATCCTAATGCACATTTAAAAGCCTACTCGAATGCAAATATAGTTTTTGTTTATTTTCGATTAAAAAAAATCAATTTAAACATGGAAGCAATTTTTGCAAAGGTGAAAAAAATAAGCTAAGTATGATTCCATTTCAGCGAAAGGTATAGTGATATAGTTTGGGAGAAGTTTAGATTTTTTTTTTTTTTTTTTTTAATGGAAATAGCTAATGCAAAAATTGAAAAAGGTGAGTAATGGATTTTCAGTGGAACGGGTACGTTTTTTTATCAGTTTAAAAAAAATAGTTTTTAACAAAACATAATTTTAACCTAAAAATAATGCATAAGAAATGTCATTTTTAAAGGCTCAAGCTAATAAAACAGAAGCACAAAGCAGCTGCAATACTGTGTTTCGTGTTACAAAATTTCTATACATTTTATGCAGCAATAATAAAAACATCTAGCTCATCTTGTGCAACAGATACGAGTCTCTGTCTCGTCTCGTCTCGTATCCATACCTAACCAGTAGCGCTTTTACTTGTAACGTAGGCATGATGTGCAGAGAAGTAATGAATGCATGCTCATGCAGATTCAACTTTCCTTTTATCCAAAAAGGTATGTTATTTTTTTGCATGCACTATAACGCACGTGTTGTATCACGCTTTCAATACACGCAAATGAATACCACTTGAGCTGTAGCGCCCTCTATTATTAAATTTTGGTACTATTTTTTATTATTATTTAATGAAACATTTGATTTTCGAATTTTATCTCAGGTAAACCAACAGACTAACTGGTTACTGATAGCACCTCTGGAATGGGAAAGTTATTTCTTGCTAACTCTGTATTCCCTAGATATTGATATGCATGATCTGAACTTGCGGTCGGTAAAACTTACGAAAATCGATACTTAAATCATACAAGTTTTTTATGATTCTGATATATATATTTATTTACTGAGTAGGACTGGCCGAATGATGCTTGCGAAACCTGGCAGTCAAATATGCAGAACCGCCCCTGTCAACACGTGTCGTGAACATCGATGTCGCCAGCGTTAATAACAAACATCGACAGAGGAAGCAGTGATTATCCAAAACCGTTACCAACAATCGCTTCGGCAATCTGATAAGAGAAGAAAGCGTGTTAACACCTCTTTTAGTAATGAACAACTGATGCAAATCTTCGAAACCACACGAACGTGTGTAAACTATGGCTCTCGAAGGGACATAATAACAAAATGGTAGACTATCAACGTTTCCCCCGGGCTCGAAAAATCACCCAGGCTTCTTTTCTTTTTTCCTTTTACCTTGTAAAAGAAAGAAAGAAAAACAAAGAGCTTTAGACACATTCCATTTCGCCATCTTAATTTTATCCTCTCGCTTCTATCTTCTTTTAAAGGTTCGTCTGCAACAGTTAATTATTTGTCATCAAGCTGTCCAAGTCCTAATATCGCGTGGCAACATCTATTACAATCCACACAGAAATACTTTTTTTTTTTTTTTTTTGGTAATAAGAATGGAGGGCACTGTAATTTCGGCTCAATGGATTTAAACCACGCAAAAGTATCAGCGTTCGTGATCTCTGCAACTTTTCAAATTTATTTTCCTCTTTCAACTTTTTTGATAGAGACGTATCATGAAAAAGAAATGGCTACTTTAACTTGCAAATAGCTGTGCGGATTCCTATTTGAATATAAGGATTTCAACGCGTTATTAGCACATCCGGCACAGCACATAGACATGTTAGGGGGTTGGTGGAAGGCCAGCAAGCCTCGCTAGCACAAACAAGCCCAACACAAATGTCTTGATTATCTTTATGTCTTAACGTAACGTGTAGTTATAGCATTCTGTTTCTTTTTGTCTTATTCTTTTTTTAAAGCAATATCTCGTGATGCGACAGATTCTGCTGTGACTATAATATAGAAGATAAAATGAACTGGAGAGTTGGAATTACAGTTATAAAGTGGTATGAACATTTAAGCTAAGTCGTAATCAAGGGGACAAATTGCTGATGTCTTTTTGGCATCAACATGTAATCAGAGACGCCGACCTTGGAAAATTTTCATGGATGCTTTGCACAGACAATTTTTTCGGAGGGAAGAGGGGTGTAGGAGCAATTCGACTTTTTTTTTAAAGAAAAATTCCCCTAAATGACATTTAATCAAACCCATAGATCAATCAATTTGATTTAGAATTATAAAATAGCTCACTATCTAACGTTTCTTCCGATTGTACTCAAGTTCTAAAGCACTCTAGTACATGACCGACAAGTAGTAGGATTTTAAAGTTCTCATACAAACATTGAGCATGAGCGCCCATTAAATATTTCTGTAGGTACTTAGGTTCCAAGCACCCAGAAGGATAAATCGAAGACGGTATGAATTTTGTATTCTAAACAAAAGTGTCATTCATGATTCTCTGTTGCCCGTGATTGATTTGATTCAAGTTTATGTTGTCACGAGACAAACCTGAATTTTCAATAGGTTTTTTTGCTAAAGTAACTAAAACTGTTCCTCGAAATTTTGTGGGTGCTTCGTACCCATGCAATTTTTCTGTGGGTGCTTGAATTTCAGAGCACCCACATAGTCACCGCCTTTCCAACAACGTTGAAAAGTATTTATGGGTTCGGTTTGTCAGTCTGCCCATTCGTGCTCTAACTGCAGGTAAATATGCATCAATTACTACGATATTTATGTAGGTTATTCATAAATACTGTACCATGTATCCTATTGAAAATGGTGAATATAGCCTTTATAGTTCTTTTACTGGAGAACAAAAAATAATTCCAATACATTAGGCTCGATGGACAGTCATTCTTTAAAGCCTATGTTAGAGATTTTCAGCAATTTCAAACAAAACAAAACTGATATGCGTTATCGAGAAATACAAATTAAACTCTGCATTGAAAATAGTATCTGTATCACTTATAGTTTTTCTACAGGAGCATTCAAAAGAACTCCAATACTTTATGTTCTATGGCAATAAAAGAAAAATACAATAAGAATATAAATGATTGTACCTGTTTATTCGACACTTAAAGAATGCAAATAACACTTAAAGTTCTTTTACAGGGTTTCGCAAAATTACACTATTGATGATATATATCTGTTTTGAGGTTAATTCCAAAATTTCGTCAAATTTGACGACGATATATCGCCAAATTTGGAGCAGTAAAAGACTGTTAGGCTCTAAAGTGTTTTATAATCGATGTGTTTGGCACGATTTATTTATTTATTTATTTATTTTTTTTTTTTTTGTTCTTTTCATGCAAAAACACAACCAATTTTTCTTAATATCAGCTTTTGGACAGATCCTCTTTCTGACTAGATTTTTGATAAGTTCGTAGATGGACACGACCAGCTGCAATTCTAAGTATGACATAAGCTGCCTTTTTTAGCCTTAAAAATAATATTTTTTAACAAATTGCTAATTTTTAGTTCGTTCCCCAAATTTCATACCTCCGAAGTGAAACCTCCGAAAGTTGGATGCTTGCGATCGTTAAGAAAAATTGTCAATTTTCAAGGCATCCAACTTCCGGAAGTACATTTCGATATTTTGGCCACGTTCTGTTCCCCAGGAAAGTGACCAACTTAAGTGTCCAAGCATGGGCGTCGGCAGCATAGGGCAAGAGGGGGGGGGGAATGCCCCCCTGGATTTTTGTATGCAGTGCTTTTCCTTGCTTTTTTGCTCTTTCCAACATGGTAACCATACGTTGAAGTAGTCTTTGCCCCCCCTTCTGTAGTCTTTGCCCCCCATTGTGTAGTCTTTGCCCCCCCTGGAGTAGTCTTTGCTCCCCCCTAGGAAATATTCTGCCGGCGCCCATGTGTCCAAGTTATGGAGGTGTCAAACTTGGGAGGTTTCAGTGTACTTGCTTTCTCGAAATACACCTTACTTATAAAATAGCGTTATCAAAAAGATGGAAAATCAGCATGAAAACAGACATAAAATGTCACCAAGACGTATAATGTCTTTTTAAAATCACAGCCATTAATAAAAATGAACAAACAATAAACAAACACCATAACACGAATAAACAATACAACTTTTTTCATGCACACTTAATCAATCGTATGGGGAAGAAGTCTTCATTGTGAACTAACTCAGTTTGTTCTGAGGAAGTTAAATTAAACTTCACTGCAGTCACTTTGTCGCCGACTTCGGCAACCTTACAAATAGTATAGCTCTCTTCGTTTGTACCGACTGGCCTATTACTGAAGGCAATTAACAGGGATTTGTTCAATTCGCAGACGGACGATTTCAATTGCAGATGGAATCGTTGATTGCGAATGCATTCACGTCTCATGAACGATGCATGAAAAGTAACTGCTGAAAACAAAACGCTAATGTTTCTGGGTGTTTCATTATCCACGCTCTTCAAGGCTTCGATGGAAGAGAAAGCTAGATAATTTTGCACGCCATTTTGTAGCCCTTAATGCTGATAGACTATTTTAATTATTAATACACTTTAGTCAGAGCCCGGCTAAGCCAGCACGAGGCAGACATTTTTCTTGGGTTCCCTTTATTCCGATGTATGTATACGTATCCACAAATAGTACTTATGATTCTTAGGCTTTAACCCTTTAACGCGCAGTGTTCCCTCTCTGAGAACACCAAACTCTGACGTTTTAACTGTTTCCAGTCACGAAGAATAGATTTGATTTCGATAAAAATAGTTGCGGGTGACATAGCTCCACGAGAATCCTTTACTATTTAGCACGTCATTTCCGTAAAAAAATGGTCCCGATTATTTTTAACAGCACTGACATCTGCTGAAAAATGGAAGAATGCCAGAACAGCTGTATAGATTGCCCAATGCTGAAAAAGGAGCAGCCGTTGCCATCGCTCGACATAACTACCAGCAAGATGGAGGACGATCGAAACGTTCATCGCGTGCCACTGATCTAGAGACCCTTTTTTGACGACAGTTGGCTGTGCAGGCACAGCCTCTAGATCTGTGGCACGCGATGAACGTTTCGATCGTCCACCATCTTGCTGGTAGTTAAGTCGAGCGATGGCAACGGCTGCCCTTTTTTCAACATTGGGAAAGAGTTGCGCCTCAAAGGGTTAACAAGTTTCGATTGCATAGGTCCCCCCCCACTCCCACATCCTAACACACACACTCATACAAAATTAACTGTCCTAGCTTTCCCCAGTTTCGACCGTCCAGTCCTGAGATCACGACCCGAAACAAAATGGAGGATAAATGGGTCAGAAAAACGAGCCACCTTGATTTTCCCCTCCTTGTACTTTTGCTTGCTCGCCGATGCCACACATAATGAGCGTGGAGCCACAGCTTCTGCTAATTATTGTCATTACCTTTCTTGCCGCCCGGTGCCCGCGGTCACAGCGGCAGCAACAGCGCTCTTGCTGTTGCTTGCTGCTGCTGCTCGCAAGTTGCACAAGCGCTGCTCTCGCTTCTTCTTCTCCGAAGCTTGTGTTGAAAGTGATAGGAAGAGTGTGCGTAATTAATGGACTGAGGTTTGGACGATGTCAGACTGAAGCAGCGCTGATTTATTGCAAAAGAAAGCAAGGAAAAAGAGCAAAAACAAAATGAAAGAAAGGGGCGGTTTGACATTTCTTCTCTGTATTCCCCCCCTTGTTATTTCCCTGCTCATTTTCCACCACCACAGAGGTAAGGATGATTTTATTCAGCAGGGTAGCAGCACCCATGTGAAATTACACATCAGTTGAAATACGAATTCAAGGTCGGATTCGACGCGCTTGTTGTAAGCGATTAATGAGGTCTTTTGATTAGCGAGCCCCGTTGCGAAGCGGCACATTTCGAATGCACTTTAATTTGCGATGTAGAAGAATATATTTTTTTCTCTCTAATGGCCGCGTCAGCAGTTTACTTATGGGCTTGACCACAACGAAGGCCGGAGAGTTGGTCATTTCATTACGGGAAGACGCCTAGTACGCTGACCAAGCTGCTCCTAAGAGTGGTTCACTAATTTTGAACCCGCTCCATCCAGGTGGCATACCTAACATCTGGATTATCATTTAAACATGGAGGACATTGGAGCCACGACAGATTTTACGTGCACCAGCTCTTTTTAGCGTACACGGTCCACAGTAGATTCGATCGAGAGAGGAGTTCACCCTCCCAAGCACTGGCCAAGCCAGTGCTGCTTCATTTTAATGTTCTAGTGGGAACCGGCTGCCGACCGATCTGCTGCCGTAGTGAAAGAATATTTAAACTTAACTTTTCGAAATTATACTGGTTAATTCCGAAAAATTACCGTGTTTACTCGCAAAATATTTGAAAATCTAGGTGCGACTATCATGCGGTAGGAAATCTACTACATAATATTCCAACTCTAAATCTATTTTTTCTGCTTCAAATTGGGGGTTCGACTATTACGCGAGTAAACACGGTATCTATACGAGTACTGTATCGCTCAGAATGGATGTCCTAATTTCGCGCATAAAGAGAAACCTGTTTTTGAAAATTTAAGTAATCAGGTTTACTTTTTTTTATTACAAATTTAATCTCTATTATCAAACGAAAAATTATTTAATTTAAACAGTAATTATTTAATTAAGTCTGAAAGGGTTAAGGTTTAATTAATTTTGTAGTGGAAGTATTTCCAAAATTGACATGATATTAAAATTATTTGCAACATATTTTGTCCAATTAAGCCACCAATTAATCTATTTGTCGTGCATAATTTATGTCAGAGCATGTTATGAAATTTATACTTGGTTTGAGTAATAATATTGCATACTATTATTTTTCTAATATTTAGTTAAGATATGCTGAACTTTAGCCTAATGCAGTATTGCACGATTAGGTGCAATGCATTTAAACCAGCAATTATTTAACAAAATGTAACGCCATAATGTGGTGAAATTTTTAGAAAATAGTTTTCTGAAAATTTCAATTCCGGAAACTAAATTAACGAAGACGCAAGTATTTAAAATTGAAAACAAAAAATTAGTGCACATAGAAACAAACAGAAGTAAATGTATGAAGAAGCTTTTAATTTTTCCTTATTTAATATTAGTGCACAACAAAGCTTGTATAAAATGAACAGTTAATTTTAGGCATGCGTTAAGCGAAATCTTACCATTATTATCTCGATTAACTGGCGTGCTTAAAGCTGTTTATAGACAACACAAACTGTTAAAGGTTTCATCCTTATGATTAGATCAACTCGATCGCCGAAATTACCAAGGTGAATAACACTTCAATCATTAGATCGTTCATGACATGTGAAATTACTCGAAATTAGAATAACGTACCGATAAACTGTTATTCTAAAGTTTCTAAACTTCAGTGCATAATAAATGCTCTCAATCAGAATAATTGCACTGGACAAGCTGCCAAGTTAAGAATCATTGCATTTGTTCCTGTTAAAATAAGGTTCCAAAGTTTAATGATGTAAGAGAAGTTGCTCATCATTTTACAACATTATTTTATGTGTTATGTGGTTGAGATTAAATTTTTAGTTTTATTGGCAAACAGAATTAATCCTTATAATTTTGCCGACCCATGAGCGAATGGATAAGACGCTGAACATTGCTAGATTGGGTTAAGTGTTTAAGGTCTGGGGTTCTGGTCTATCAAGCGGATGTCGATCTAACCGTCTGGAGTTCTGAGTGGTTTTCTCCAGATGCACGCGTCAGAAATTCATGAAAAGTCCTCTGCGCAAAGCATGCGCCCCCCCCCCTCCCAAGCAGATAACCTTTGTGTAGTTTTGCCTTAACCAAAACCAACCAACCTTATTCTAAATCTTAACGCTGCATTAACTAGTTGCAATGTCAGGTAGTTTTGCGCGACAGTTCCATGTTTTCCAGTTTACATACAGTTTAGTAGGGCAAAAAAAAGAGTGGTGCTACGAAACAAAGGCAATAATTAATAGTAAAAGACAATTTATATGCTTATAAAAATAGTGCTAAACTTGCCCAGCCACTCCAGATTGCATAGGGATTAGGACACCACACTCTATGATTAGGAGGGGGCTCCTCAATATATATATATATATATATATATTGTTACGTGAGTTCTAAGGTCTGAAAGCGCGTTGATATTGGAGAAATTGGAATTGAATTTTGAATTAACTCTGCGCCAATATAGTCAGTCGAGTGCATAAGAAACTGAACATTCGTAGACGACTGAAATGTGAAAGTCCTGGGTTCTGGCCTATTGCGTTGTTGTCTTGTCGATCTTAAGATGTTTGGGCCTGGAATTTTTGGCGGTTTTCTGAAGATGTAACGTGAACACGCGCTAGAACATTTTAAAAAGTCCTCTGCCCAAAGTAGGTACCGCACCCATTAGACAGATAGCTCTTGTGTAGCTTTGGCTTAAGGCTGCTCTTCCCTACGATCAGGGCTCGGGTTCGACTCCCGACTTGGACTTGGTCGTTATATTCGTCCGACCCTTGACAGAGTATACTTAACCGGTCTGTCTGTAACCGTAACTTGATTTGACCTCTTATCCTCTTCAAACTCGACATGAATAGCATCTGAAATTAAAGGAAACTCTCATGATGTTTTTTTTTTTTTTTTTTTTTTTTTTTTAAACCTATGACACTTAAAAACGGCAAGCAGAAAACGTATTTTCAAATAATTTTTCGAATAAAAGTTTAATTCTCAATCCTTGTTTCAGTAGTAAAGAAATCTTACCGACCATAAACGAAGACTGACAAGAAATATTTAAACAAAACTGATGTCCTACATGTTCTTTTCAGCAACTTGAATGTTGAAAAAAAAGTTATTCACCAACTCAAATATATATATATTTTTTGAGTGACGGCACACGAAAGTAAAATAGCGGCAAATAAAAACAAAATATGCGTGTCGTTGTGCAGAATTTACACATTCTTATGAGTTAAAGCCATTTTATTAAAAATTAAAGCATCCACGCATGTGTACATCAGTTCAGAACTACAAAAAAAAAAAAAAAAAATACAATTAAATTAAAGGATAGCTTTAACATCGGGAACGTGAAGATCCACGTATGTGGACCTCAGTAGCGAAGAGGTTATATACTCGGCATTGAAGTACGTTCACTTCCCCAGTGGTACCTCATTAAATGCATTCAAGCTGTTACGCAATACATAAAGCCATACATACAAGTATATATATTTATTACACATCAGCTTTACGTGCTGTAGGCCTCTAATCTCACTCTTCCACACTCATTCATTGATATCCACTCGGCAAAAAAAAAAAGTAAATTTAATTAAGCAATTGCTATAATTTCTGATCCTTGATTAATACCATTATTACCGTGCCCTGCCGATGTTTCTATGGCTTTATTATGTTCCACTTCCGTCGGAGCCTTTAACGAGCCTATAGCCAAGAAATTTTTTTCTAATTACTGTCATTACTTGCGGATATTTTGACAGCCATCTTTGAATGGCGTAAAAACGCTGCGTGATGGATGCATGGTACGCCCTCATATTCAATCCATAGAAATCTGGAAGCTTCCTGAGGCCGATCCATCTTTGCCGCTGTAGATTTCTATGCGTATTGGCTGTGTTTGCGTCAAAGATTGTTACATAGTATATGGTTTCAGATCTCGGCTTATTCAAGTTTTGCTTCGGTAAAAAGTGTGTGACTGCTGCAGCATAGCATATCACTGAGCTGTGTTCATACACTGGCATTTCTCGTTTCTTTATTCGACGGCGTGGTTTGACTCAAGATGCTCAAGGCTAAATGATTGTTATTTAATAATAATGAACAGAACAAGACAAGACAGAAATGTATAGCTTTTATGCAAGACGAGACAGACGTATTTATCATTACCAGTGGCGTAGCCAAGGGGTTATGATCCCCTAACACCCCCAACCCCCCATGAGGAATTATTTGCCATACAAAATGTATATTCTTCACTCCCTTATCACACACACCTATACATATATATGAGTTGAAGTATAGTCGTAACCCCCAATGAAAAATTTCTGGCTACGCAACTGCAAACCAATAATGTTAAACACTCCAAAAAAAGAGGAGAGCACGAGTCCCACACCCGACGAATTAAGTTTACAGTACAGAAGATTGACTTATTTTGTAAATTCAAATGAATTCATGAGAAGAAGGAAAGGAGGCAAAAATATTTTGTGCCCTCTCCAGAATTTTTGTTTTGATCCGCCACTGCTTATTTTCTATCTCACTTCCATCTAGTTCTCAAACCGTACTTGTCAACATTTTTCCGGCTGCTTCAAGAGCATGATGATACAAGGGCGGATTAAATGGGGGGGGGGCGGAGGGGGCGACGTCCCCCCCCAATACAAAAGAAATGAATGTAAAAGAACCTAGTTTACTTCCATAAAATGGACGTATATTTCAATCTTCTAACTAACCGCCCCAGGGACGTTGCCTAAAATTTTTCATGTGGGGGGGGGGGGTTAGGACTACTACAACTCATATATACTATGTATACGTGTGTGTGATAATGTAGTGAAGAATATACATTTTGTATGGCAAAAAATTCCTCATCGGAGTTATGACTCTCCTCCCCCCCTTGGATACGCCCCTGAAACGCCCCCACCGACAAACTAACCGCCCCCCCCCAACAAACTTACACTAATCCGCCACTGTGAGGATAAGATTTCAGGAGTTTTCAGATTTCTCCAGCAGTAATACGCCCTATGTTCAAAATCACAAGATGCTAAGCTTAAATTTACATGCGGAAAGGTTAAAGATTTTTTTTTTGTTGTTTGTTCCTTTTATTTCCCCTAACCTTTAAATCTATCGACTAGTAATAAAGTCTAACACGCGACTGAACTCAGGGTTAATCGTTTCGCTCTCATCGTTGAAAAGACAAAGCGGAGAAGAATTCCCTACTTTGTCCAGTGTTACTTCGCAGATTTCGCGCAAATGCAACGCCAGTCTTCAGCATTTGAACACCGATGCTTCGAAGCACACTGGTGACAGAAAGGTAGTAGAGATGAGTTCGGGCTCACTTTTTGAAGCCCGAGCCCGAGCAATATTATTTATGTCGGAGCCCGAGACCGAAATTTGAGCTAAAGATAAATAAAATTCAATTACTTCAGTGATAGAATACGATAAATTTTGCCGTTTGTGCAAATTAAAGACAAATTGCTAACTCTTAATGCACTTTCTAATTCTCTAAATCCACGTTTATCAAATAATAACATTTCAATTTTTATTAAAAATTCAGGTAAGTATTCACATCAGTGACAAACATTCGTATGTACGTATAGATATATTAGATACAGAAAAATACAAGCTATAAATCTCATATAGTGACATTAAAAAATGTTATATTTAAAACGCATCCAGGAAAGAGATCTTGCATAATAAATTTAAGAAATTTGAATATTAAAATTTAGTTGATAGGAACAAAATTATTTTTTAAAAATATTCTATGATACGATATCAATATATGCATTGCTAGCAAATAACTAAAAGAGCAGTAAATAATGAGGCCAAAATTTTGAATTAACAGCATTTTAACACACATACTAAATAATATGTTGTGTTTTTTCATTTGAGTAAATTATGTGAAAAAGCTAGCTTTTTACCCATCAATTATTTTGTTGCAAGTCCTAGCATCACACCGGTACGTTTATTTTTCCGATGAATCACTTTTTGAAATCTGTTTCAAGGAGTATGCTCAATAAAGGAGACATTTTTCGCGGGCCAGGGCTCGGGTTCGGGTCCGGGCTTCGCCCGTCTCATCAGTAAAAGGTAGTCTTCTTAGGTTAAGTTGGGTAGGTTATTTTGTCTGTTTAATTTTGAGAGCAAACAGGCTAAACCTGCGTCCAAAATTAAAAATCCATTAAATTTTAATAGATTCTTAATTTTGAAATGGGTTAAATAAAAAGTGATTCATCCAAAAAAAAAAAAAAAAAAAAATGCTTCTCACTTATCGTGTCTCGATTTCCTTTCAAACTTTTCTGAATCCTTCTAAAGCTTCAGCATAAAATCTTATTGTTGTTGTGTTGGAACAAGTATTCGGATTTGTGTGCTTGTCACGAGGAACCGCTTATAAGTCCACATCAAAGAAAGGACAAACACAACGGAGGGGGGGGGGCAAATGCCTTGGGGCTGGACTTTTCTGGGTATCTAGCGCGTATTCACGTTGCATCTGGAGAAAACCGCCCAAAACTCCAGACCGACGGCCCCGCGAGAGGACCGAACCCTGTTCCTCCCCTTGAGCCATCTCCCAATGTCAGTGGCTTTAACCACTGTGCTACACTTAAATCACAGTAAGAAATTTTAATAACATTTCAACACCTCTTTTTTTTTAAGTGAGAGTTAATGGGTTTATTAAAAAACAATTTTCGTCCCTACATTCCTGTGCAATTCCCTACTTTTTAGTGTGCCTATCCTTCCTCCATGCGTGACCTAATTGTCTGCTTTTGAAATCGATTCCTTCCTTTACAGATATTTTCAAATAATAAGTAAAATTTTGACGATTATTTATTTTTTTTAATTGAACTATGAATGTACTTTACAGATAGTTTCAAGAAATAAGTCAAATGTTAGCAAAAAAGTTTTATATTTAACTACGGATGCAGGCGCGTAGCCAGGAAAATATTTCGGGGGGGGATATGCGCCTGGAAAATATTTCGGGGGGAGGGGGGAAATGAACTTATATGTGTATAAATAGACGGAATTTCATCACTAATCCAAACATTTCGCCCCCCCCCTGGCTACGCCCCTGTGCGGATGTACGGCTAGCGATGATGTAACTGAATTTTGTTTTGACTGTCAATAATGACGAGTTTAAAATTCAGTATTCCGAAGAAGAATATAATTCGAGATTTTCTTTCTTTCTTTAACCCTTTGAGGCGCAACCCTTTCCCAATGCTGAAAAACGGGCAGCCGCTGCCATCGCTCGACTTAACTACCAGCAAGATGGCGGACGATGGAAACGTTCATCGCGTGCCACAAATCTAGAGACCCTTTTTGACGCAGCTTTTTGTGCGCGCACAGCCAGATGTCGTCAAGAAAAGAGTCTCTAGATTTGTGGCACGCGATGAACGTTTCGATCAGCCGCCATCTTGCTGGTCGTTAAGTCGAGCGATGGCAACGGCTGCTCTTTTTTCAGCATTGGGCAACCTATCCAGCTGTTCTCGCATTCTTCCATTTTTCAGCAGATGTCATCGTGCTGTTAAAAATAATCGTGGCAATTTTTTTACGGGAAATGACGTGCTAAAAAGTAAAGGATTCTCGTGGAGCTATGTCACTCGAAACTATTTTTATAGAAATCAAATCCATTCTTCGTGACTGGTAACGTCAGAGTTTGGTGTTCTCAGAGCGGGAACACTGCGCGTTAAAGGTTTAAAAGAAACAGAGAGAGGAATTGCAATAAAAACTGGCAGTGGCGTTGTCAAGGGGGGAGTCACAACGCCCCCCCCCCATGAGGAATTTTTTGCCATACAAAATGTATATTTTTGACACACGTACTGTACTCCCCAGCTGTGAACCATAACATTTACTAAACATTCGGGGGGGAAAAAAAGTAAAACATACGGTACTTAGCAATTTATTTCGTCTTTCTGGCCGTTTTCAAAGATGATTTTTAGGCTTAAGAATTTTTCATGAAAATTGCATGATACACGTAGGCTTACTGCACATAGTGCATTTAGTAGAAAAGAATTACTAATTTTTTCAGGTTTTTTGCATCGTTCGTTTGTTTTTAAAGCTGTTCAAAAATCCTGTGGCGACCATGGGCGCCCATACCTCTAAGCCATGACCCGCCCCTTAGCTCCCATATTACCATTATGATTTATACAGGGTGTCCCAAAAAGGTCGTAACGGGCTTTAGTTCTTTATCTATTCCAGATAAATGGGCAATGTAAATTGAGAAAATATTCAAAAAGGTCGGAAATAAAACTCGTTAAGAAAAATTTACTCTCTTTCATTTACAAAAAGTGACACTTTTTGAAGTTTTATAGGTTCCCCGTACAAAAAATTTCCCCGAATTAGCAAAATGCGCCCCATACGCTAATGAGGTGAAGTACCAAATTTCAGCTTTTCATTATACAACATCTCAAGAGATATCTTTGAAGAAAGATGATTGGGGGGGGGGGGGCTGCACATGATTTTGAATGTAAACGTTTATTGCCAGAGTGGAAAAAAATATTTTCGACCGTAATATCTGCACGACCCCTGAAATGCGATCATTCGACGTGAATTTTTTACCTTCGAGATCCATGGAAAAGGGGTTTAAGTCAGCGTTATATTTATCTTTATATCTCTGACACTTTTAAGAATATAATTATCAAATTTTGTATCCGACCTTATTTTGAATATCTTTTCGATTTATATTACCAAATTATCTCTAACAGATAAATGAAGCCTGTTATAATATTTTTGGGACACACTGTATACTGGTATAATGTAGAAGTGATTCAACACTAAAATACTGTATCTTTCTGGGGCAGGACCCATGAATTGCACCCCCCCCCCTCCCTTATAAACAATCACATGGACGCCTATGATGACGCCTCACGCCTATCCTTTTTGAAGTGAATAACTTCAACAACTATTGCATTGTTAACATTGTTTTTAATGTGTAACCAATAATCATATTGATTCCTTGATGACTACTTAATGAATAGTTACAAGCTAATTACGCTAGTATAACTTTGCATAAATATGTTCTTATTAGTCTGTCTAAAGTTAAAAAGTATATTACCATGTTATTGTTTTAAAAAAAAATATTCCCGAATAATTACTTAAAAATAGTGTTACTACACCCCGCTGTTTCAATGTTTCAAAGCTGAATAATGTACTGCAAACACAAGAATTTCCTCTCCCAGGAAAAATAATGCCCAGGTACAAAATGGAAGAGCTGTGTTAGTTCTATTTTTTCCCCCTCTTTTATCTGGAGAGGAAAAAGGGGTTTTGTGGAAAGGCGATAAAGATTCTGCAGTGATTAATAGGTTTTAAATGTACGCCTGAAAGAAACGGAATTGATTTATTGGCGCGAAGCGCTATTGGCTTTCGTTTTTTATGTTTCATTAATTTTTTTTAACGATTGTTGGGGTACATTACGTTTGCTTTATTGCGCATTACCAAGTATGAGGGTAAATTGTGTTTAATCAGTTAAAAAGAAAAAAACAAGAAAAGAAAGAAGATTACATATATACGATGAACTAGCCGTTAACCCTTTAACGCGCAGTGTTCCCGCTCAGGGAACACCAAATTCTGATGTTTTGACTGTTGCCAGTCACGGAGAATAGATTTTTTTTTCTATAAAAATAGTTGCGGGTGACATAACTCCACGACAATCCTTTACTTTTTAGCACGTCATTTACCGTAAAAAAATGGTCACGATTATTTTTAATAGCACTGACATGTGCTGAAAAATGGAAGAATGCGAGAACAGCTGGATAGATTGCCCAATACTGGAAAAAGGGCAGCCGTTGCCATCGCTCGACTTAACTACCAGCAAGAAGGCGGACGATCGAAGCGTTCATCGCGTGCCACAGGTCTAGAGACCTTTTTTGACGACAGCTGGCTGTGCGGCAAAGATCTGTGGCAGGCGATGAACGTTTCGATCGTCCGCCATCTTGCTGGTAGTTAAGTCGAGCGATCGCAACGGTTGCCCTTTTTTCAGCATTGGGTAAGGGTTGCACCTCAAAGGATTAATTTTTATGGGCCTCCTGCTCTTAATAAAAATAAGTCTTGGATCTTTTCTGGTAATATGTCGGCAAAATTGCCTTTTTCTCAACAGAAAATGCCCTTTTTAATAAATTTTGAAAAGAAATGTCAACACTGGTTGGAGGTATTTGTGCTTAAGGAAGGACTTTTATTAGGAGTAGGCGCGAGACGAAAAATAGGTTTGTATCTCGTCTTGCAAAACAGCTGGAAAGCTCTATCTCGTCTCGCCAAAAAAGCCTATAGTATATATAAAAATATTTGTCGAGCCTCGCATAAACAGTGTAAATATCTGTTTTACCTTATCTCGCATCCATCCCTGACATTAGAATGTAACATTATACATTTAAGCTAGAAATTTCACTTGGGTTGATTTTCGCTCAGGATAGGAAATAACGTTGTATTCACATAACTATGAGAATTTTTAGAATGTTTCCCCTAAAACTAGAATGAGAACTGCTATTGAGATAAAATTTGAAAAGTTATGTGATTAAAAAAAATATTATTAAATTTGATGCTCTTTCAGAGAAAACTCTATTTTCTTGACTTTCGCTCACTATTAGAAATAAACTTACAATTCCATAATTATGGGAATTTTCAGAATGATTCCTTAGGAACTAGATTGAAAATTGGTATTGAGATAAAATTTGAAGAGATATTTAACTTTAAAAAAAAATTGTTAAACTTGACACTTTTCCAGGGGAAGACGGTGTTGGTGGACTTTCACTGAAGATCAGAAACAAACTTAATATGCCAGAACTATGAAAATTTGTCGACTGTTTCCTCAGAAACCATACACTTAAAAAAAAAAAAATTCAGTGAATTACTAAGAAATATCTTGGAAACAAAGATGCCATAACTTTTCTTAGTATTTCTGCTAAATAAAGCCACGTAAAACAACATGGCTTTATTTAGTATGAAAAGTTATGGCATCATACTAAAAAAAGTGATGGAATTCTTGTTTCCTAGAGATTTCTTAGTAATCAACTGAAATTTTTTTAGAGTGTACTGTGAACTGAAACAAATTTCAAACTTGAAAAGTTTCTGAATTTTTTGGAAAAGAATATTAAACTTGGCACTTACTCGGAGAAGTCTCCTTTTTGGTTAATTTTCACTCCAGATAAGAAGCAACTTACAGTTCTAGAACTATGAAATTTTTCAGAATCTTTCCTCGGAAACTATACTGCGGATTACAGCTAATTTCAAATCTAAAAAACTAGTCAGTTTTCAATAAAGAAAAAAGAAAAAAAAACGCTGTTTTTTTAAACTCAAATTCAAAATTAGCCGACTAAAAATTTTGTATCAAACGTAACTTCGAAATATAAATTTGGATCACTTCATAATACATTCAAGAATGTTTTGGGGCCAAAAATGTACTACATTTTGCTTTTACAAATTCTATAATTTTGAAACTCGTAATTGCTTATGAAACCTAACGTACGGTGACTTCTGATCAAGATTTAAAATAAAATTATAGTAGAAGAGCTACTGAAAAATTTATAATGTTTCTTCTCAAACTACTTTGCGATGCTTTATGAATATTAAACTTATATGTTTTATATAGCAGTTTAATTTTAAAAAATCAGTAAATAAATAAAGATGATATTACAAGCAGCCGTTTTATCGCTTCAATCGAATTTCATTTGCAAAAATCAATTTGCGTTAATCTCTAGTACTTATTGCAATATTTTGCAGCAGGAAAAGTCCACTTTATCGTTCCAATTTTAGAGTTTTAATTTTATAATATAGCTACCGATTGATTAAATTAAATGCATAAAGATGGCGCGACATGTATCCTTAAACCCCAAACCACCCGTTTATGAAGTTCCCCCCCCCCCCGAATCCTGTGGCGGGATTCGCTCTTCAGGTTAAACAGCCTTAATTTCATAACAAACAACTGGAATAATATATTACCCATTCAGAAAACTATTACTAACTATCCCAATCAAACTCATATCTGAAATATACAAGATCTCCCAAAAAGGTTGAATTCGGCTTTTATTCTTTAAACATTGCTTATGAGCAAACCTACAAAGATACGTTAAAAAAAAAAAAAAAATGCAGAATTATATGAAATCGACTGAAACTTTCAAAGGATTAAATTGGAATAATGCACACATCAAACTTTTGTACGGCTCCCGCGCAATAAATAAATAAATAAATAAATATAGTAAATGTGCCCCCATGCGCTAATGAGATGATGCACAAAAATGGAACATTTTATCCTAAAAAGTGTTCGAGCTACTGTGAAAATGAATATATGCTGACTTAAAGAACTTTCCAATAACTCTCGAAGGGAAAAAATGATGACGGGATGATCACGTTTCAAGGATTCGTACAGAAATTTCGAAAGAAAAAAATTATTTGTAATCTAGCCATAAGCAAATACGTTTAAATTTATATAAAGCCCCTGACCAACTTTGTTTAACGATATTAATTCCATTTTACGGGTTAAGTTTTAATTTTTAACAAATCCGAAATAAAAACCAATTTATTACAGCAAGAAATCTCACTTGGGATAGTTAATTTTGTGATAAATATAAATGAAATAAAATTAAACAATTCAAAAAAATTCTGTTTACTTTTCCAATCAAGTTTATATCGGAAATATATATATATATATATATATATATATATTAGATAGATAGATAGATAGATAAAAAGGGATTTTTTTTATGAAGATACAAAAATTATGAAAAAGTTCATCTGAACTATTCTCTTAAAAAATGATAAAAGTTGAGGGAAAAAAAGTAGGAATCGTTCAATTTTTTATTTCCTTTTATTTCCATGGTTTCATCAAAGAATGAGAAATACTTGAGGAATCTATGATTTCTTAACCACGAATGTTTTAATAGGCCAATAAAATACCCAAAGGGAATTTTTATTCCCCTTTGCTGTGCAGTGCTGTGGAAAATAGCGTAAGTAAGTTAGAGGAGATATTTTTTGAGTTTGTTTTTTGAAAACCCATCAAGTAATTAGTTTTTTTTCCCCTCCATTCTTTCTGCGAGACCAATGTATATGTTAGTACGGCCAGAAAAAATATATCAAGAAAGAATGCTGATTTAATGAAAATTCGAGTATCATAATAACACAATGTTATTCACTTTGATTAAAAGTTTGGAATTTATCAAAAGGTGTTTTTCTTTTTGATTTCGAAGAGCCGCTATAAAAAGTTAATAACATTTTAGGAGGTTAGTCTATGTGCGTTACTTTTATAGAATTAATAAGTAAAGGCACTTACTGTGTTCTATCGAGTTAAAGGAATTTACTTTACTTATTTCTATATTGATATTTTTATTGAGTCCAAAGTATTTTCAAAACACTCAGAAACTGTGACTAAAACGAAAATATAAGCATTACATCATTGGGAGAGAAAAAATTCAGAATGTCTCCTCCTAAGCAGTTTTGTGGACTCTTACAAGTAATAAATTCATAAACCAAAATTTTATCGGTTATCCAAATTATAAGGAAAAAAATTAAGCACTATTTTGATACACGTGCAGATCTGCAGCAAATTTATATATTATGTGTTTGTCTTCATAGAAGTTTTCTAAAAGTTTCACAATTCTGATTGGTTTATTGTACTTTAGAATATATTCAGGGTGTCCCAAAAACATTGTCCCCGGTTTTTATTATTTAAACAGCGGTTACAGACATACATAACAAACTACAAAGTTACGTAAAAAGGTTCAGAATTTTATAAAAATCGATTAAAATTGTCAGAAGATAAAATTTGAGAAAATACAAAATTTAATTTTTTTATATTCTCCCTCTACCCCTTTCCCTGTACAAAAATTTCCCAGTTGTTAAATTCTTCTACATACTATAATTAGGTGATGCACATAATTTGAATACTTCATCCTAAAATGTGCATATATATATATATATATATGCACATTTATCTCATATATGTGCATATATGAGATCTGAAGATAAATATAAGCTGATTTAAACCACTTTTCAATGGCACTCGAAGGGGGAAGAAAATGTCTCATCCAATCGTCGCGTTTCGTGGGTTGTACACAAAATTACAAAAGCAAAGAATTATTTTTACTTCATCTATAAACGTTTGTCTTTAAATTTATGTATAGCCTCTCGCCCACTTTGTTCTACATCTCTGCGACTTTTTATAAAAAAAGACCAAAATTTTGTACACCCACTAATTAATGTGGGACGCTAACTGGGAAGTTTTTGTTCGAGGGTTGTGTAAAATACTTTATTTTGTATTTACTCAAAGTTAATCTTCCGAATACTTTAATCGATTTATAAAATTATGTACCTTTTTTACGTAACTTTGCAATTAATTATACGTAAGTGATCCATATTTCAAAGAATAAAAGTCCAGATCAATAAGAAAGCATAATTTTATTTTTTTATTGAGTCGCTGATAAATTATATATCTATTGAACTGTTTTTAAAAGATTCTGTTTGCTTTAAATATTTGAAAATGGGGGGAGGAATAATCCCTTCACAAATTGTGCTTATGCTATAAGTATATTCAGAATAAATTCTTAAACATACATTGAATTTGAAATATTTTCTTAAATGATTAAATTTCAGCCAATTTTGCGATGCGATTACCGTACTTATTATTATTATTACTATTATTATGAATATAGTGGTTACAGACATGCATAATAAACTACAAAGTTACGTAAAAAGGTTCGTAAGTAATATAATAATATTATTAATATTATTATTAATACATCGTCTTATTATTATTATTATTATTATTATTATTTTATATATCTTCCTCTCTCTGTGAGCGGCGACATTTAGGTTAATTCTATAAGTATTCAGGCTCTGATTATCGCAAGATTTCTGCCCTGGGCACTATATGCAGATACATGCCAAAAAACTGAGTTTAAACTGTATCTGTATCAACATCGGGATTCAGCTGTATTTGGGAGCACAAAATTTGTAAAGGGCCGTGGTAACACAAATGCTATAGTCCGTCCCTGAAAATTTGCATTGAATAGTGCAATTTTCAAAGAAATATTTTGAGTTCTTTTAAGTTTTTCGACCTAATTAATTTATTTTTTTTAAATGATAAAATTGCCGTAATATTTTAAGGATCGAGTCTTGATCTTATAATTATCACATTACTTTTAAGTTTTAATAAGTTTTTTTTTTTTAATTCTTCCCTTTCTACCATCTAGAAATAATATTTGGAGTATACTAGGAATGTAACGAATACTCTGCCACTATTGGGTATTCGGCTGTTTTGCCGAATATTCGGTAAGCCGAATACTGAACAGGTATTCGGCCGAATAGTTGTGGCCAAATATCTCTACATATTAAGCTTAATAATTTCAGAACAAAGAGAGAAAAATATTTTTTTATGGATTTACAAATAATATTGCTTAGTTATACTTCAATGTGTTAAACTCTTATAATAAAATATCCTAAGTCATTGAATTTTAAGCTTAATGAAACATAATAATGTTATGCATTTAATAATATTACAGAAATGCAGACTTTTATACTTGGTGACACTACTTGACTTGATTTTCTAATTTCTTTATAGGGTGGGGGTAGAAGGAATTTTTTCAGATCCTCAATTACAAACATAATTTTGAAAAGCCGCTAAATATGTTTTGCTCAGAAGCTGTAAAGCCCAAAACAAGATGTGATTATGTATAGTTACCAGATTAATCACATTTACCATAGCATATTTATTACATTACGAATACCTCAAAATACACTGATGATGTTATTAGTGTTTTACTTTGTAAAAGATATTTTTTCAAGACCAAGACTATTTTTATTGGGTTGGCAACAAAGTAATTGCGTTTATCCGTAGGTCAATATTTCGCCTGGCCAAAACTACCGAAGTTAATTATGCGAAATTCGGCACGTACGTGAGTTCTTCAACATAGGTGCTAGATCAGAGAGCATTTTCCAAAATTCGTAATCTTAGGGGGAGTAAGGGGCCAAAAAGTTCTTTTCACATATCCCGCGTGATCTCAAATAAATATAGAGATATCCGTGAAATTCTTTCTGTAAAATACAGCAGTCACGAATACCTAAAAATTAATTTCAGGGCATTTTTAATATGGTCCTCTAAGGAGGATAGAAGCGAAAAAAGGGGGAGGGCGGCCATCTTTTACGGACGAAAAAAAATACTGCCAGTGAAATTCTTACTTTAAAATGTAACAAATATGAATCGTATGTTCAGGCACAGCTTACTTGTAATTAAAAACGTGTTGAAAACTTATTTGCTTGAATTTTATACAAGAAAACGCAATTACTTTGTTGCCAACCCAATAGTTTTACATATAATATACTGTTGTGTGTTTTTAAGTACCTACAAATAATATAAAATGAATTTTAATTAGTCTTTATTGAATTACAAAACTGACAAGCGATATTTTATTTACAATTAAAATGAAATTTTAAAAATTTTTATGATGATGTTATTAGTGTTTTACTTTGTAAAAGATATTTTTTCAAGACCAAGACTTTTTTTAGTTTTACATAAAATATACTGTTGTGTGTTTTTAAGTACCTACAAATAATATAGAATGAATTTTAATTAGTCTTTATTGAATTAAAAAACTGACAAGCGATATTTTATTTACCATTAAAATGAAATTTAAAAAAAATTAATATTCGGCTGCCGAATATTCGGTATTCGACTATTTGGCCGAATCACTATTCGTTACATCTCTAGAGTATACATTTTAAAAGCTAACATAAACGTTAAGCTTCCGCAACAAATAAACAGTATAGATTATGATCCTCACCCCCAACCATTTTGACACGGATACTTGAATCGATTTACAGTTCAAATAAGTTCTCCATTTTTCTATAAAAATGTTCACGATAAAATCTAGAAAAAGCTAAGAACTGCTCGAGTTACGGTTGAATTGATTTTCTTTTTTTTTTTTCGTTAACTTTTATTCTTTACTTTATTTTCACACGTAATGGCGTTAAACCAAAATGTCGTTAAAAAATAAAAATAAGGAAAGAAACGAAACGATATAATTTCAGTTGGTTGAATTTGCAGCTCACAACCGGTCAACTGTGAAGTTAATGTTTACAGAAGCCGATAGGCAGGCGTCATCGTCTTGTCATGTTAGCCATAATCTAGAATGAAATTCGGCTATCAATTTTCTCAGCCACTAATTATTTATTGGCCTTATCAGGAGCTTTATTCTTTTTTTCTTTTTTTTTTCGGCTTCTTGGCCGATTATTATTTTATTTCGGCTGTTTTTTCAAGCGGCTTAATCTTGTTAGACTCGAATCATATTATCAGTAAAGTCTTGTCAACTATGATGTTTATAAAAAGCCGTTGAGAAAATTATTATTTTTTTAAGAAAAAAGGTTCTTTTGTGAAGATCTCTGTGAGAAAAAAAATACAGTTTTTCATTAAATCCTATTTTCTGAGATTTCATTACGTGATAAGTTTGACAGCTGATAATTAAAGGAAATGTATTAGATTGCATATCTAAGAACGAAATTTTTTTAATATGTTATCTTTATATTTTTCAGCGAATTTTTCTCTCAGAAAATGGTAATTTGCCGTTCAAAAATACAGAGAAGACAAACCTGATATGTCACCGGGACGTCACAACAAGTGTGCATTCTGCGACTGTGGGTTCGTATGACTGTACACGCTTAAATCTATTGGTTAAAACTAACACTCCTTTATTGATTAAATTTCTTATCGGCTGATTTAAATCCTTTTACGCTAAAAAATACTCATTAAAGACAATAATTTGTTATCTCCTCAATCCTCCAGATTCGCTAGATTCTACTTAGTTCAATTTTCACAAAAATATTGTCTATTTGAGTATTCTGTCTTCTCCCCCACGACCCATATCCTATTACTATCACGTGACCTTCGCTCTTCAACAGATAACGGTTCATAGTCACAAACATGGCTCACAGCTTAGTTGTGTGTGTATTCGCTTCTGATAATTTGGTTTTATATCCGAATACCAAATGCATCTTTTTCATATTCAGAGTTGTGAAATAAATTCAACCTAAATGTGGAGAGGATGCTTTCGGTAAAAATTTCGCTTTATGACATAGTTTCTTACGATTGGATTATAAAAAGCTGTTGTAAAACAAATGAAGTTATGATATCTCCACTCAAAGTGAGTAAGTAGTACTTTACCTTTTTCATGTCAATAAATTGGGTTGCTGCTTTCATTAAATCTAACAGCTGGTTTAACCATGATTTCATTTCTGTATTCTGACTGTACTGTGAATTCGTTTTATAACTAGAGACTATAGTGAAATTATATTCTATTTAAAAAAAAATACTTTTTTATAGTATTAAGATATATGTAATGTATTTGCCTTGATTTAAAATTTATTTTCTCGGGCTTATAATCATAGATTACAGCTCTGATAATAAAAAATGAAGAAAACGAATAATTCAATATATTAATAAAAAACAGTAAATTTTAATAAAACACCCTTTTTATAGCTTAAAATAATAATCTTAATTGAGTACAGATATATTAATTAAAAAAAGGCTGATTTTGTAAAAACGCTCATTCTATAGCTTAAATAATAATCATAATTGAGTACAGTTATATTAATCAAAAACGGACAGACACTCCTCATTTTTGATTATTATTTAGCCTAAATGGAGCTGTTGTATAATGCTCAAAAATTGGGAATTTTTCGCTCCATTGATTTTTGTCGATTAATGGAGCAAATGTTACTCAATCGGGAGAATGGCTGCAGTCAAAAATTGAGTAAAAATATACTCCGTTTGATTATTATTTTACGCAATAGATTTAAGCGTGTACGTGTGAGTCTCAGAGAGGTTGTGACGTTTTACAAATGGCCACCAACAGCTATTTCTTGTCATCACATGGACCTTAGAATGTCTCCATGCTGTCCTGTCCAGCAAGTTGGGGCGTTGTCGCAAGATCTCATGGAAGTCTTAGTGGCCTTTGCAACATTACATGTTCGTCACACACTGACAACACATTGTGACTCATTGTCAATTACAGCGCGACGTCACATATTTGAAGGGACGTCATAGAAGACGTGCATTTACATCACATTTGAGATGTGACGAAATGTGACATGGCAACAACATCATGCCAGCCTCATTACTGTATGAGAAAACAGCTCTGCTAAAGTAAAAAAAAAAAAAAAAAAAGGATCAATCATGATGAACAAATTGATTATAAAATACCTCCCAACATATTCTTGTATTGTCTACGGCTTAATGCATAGTCAGCTGCTCGCTCTCATCAATGAAAATGGTCAAACGCAGGATCTTTGAATGTCAGGCTGTTGCCTTTGTCCAGTATTTTGAGGCATTGTTGCAAGATATGTCTGTGAGCTCATATTACCATGTGATCCGAGCAGGGGCGTAGCCAAGGGGGGGTTAGGGGGGTCATAACCCCCCCCATGAGGAATTTTTTGCCATACAAAATGTATATTCTCCACTCCCTTATCACACACATGTATGCATATATGTGAGTTGCAGTAGTCGTAACCCCCCCCCCATGAAAAATCTCTGGCTACGCCCCTGGATCCGAGTCTTCTAGGTGTACCCAGTGGCGGATCCAGAAAAAAATTCTGGAGGGGGCACAAAACCTTTATTGTTGCATTTTCTCATAAAATCACTTAAATTTACAAAACAAGTCAATCACCTATACTGTAAACTTAGTCCGTCTGGGGAGAGGGGCACGTGCCCCTGTGCCGCCCCCCCCCTGTATCGCCCAATGGGTGTACCCTATTCTAGTGCTATGCATGGATGCGAGAGGAGACGAGATAAGACAAAGACTAGAAATTTCTGTGCAAGACAAGACAGGTCTTTTTTCTGCTGTATAAAAATTTTACTAGATGAGACTTTCTTAGCTTTTGTCTCGCATCCATCCCTAATGTTTGTAACCATAGTGCTGAGAGATTCTGTGTATAATTTACATGAATAGATGCGGCTCCATTGAAGGAGCTCCAGCTCCTTGAATATATTTCTAAGGTTCTGTAATTTCTACTCTAAAATTACACCAGTGATTTAGTAGTGTTATTGGAAGTGCTTATAAAGCTCCAGCCGAAAAACAATAAAACAAAAAACAGGATTTTTGTAATTAAACTTCCCCTATAAACAGGGTTCTACAGCTAAAACGAGGGAACGGATTATAACCAAATTTGGTACATAGAAATACATATAAGAGGCGCCCAAAAGATTTAGAAAAAACTTTGGTTCAAACAAACGTCCATTAGGGTGGCGTTTTTTAAGAGAAAACAGCAAATTAACAATTGAAAGAGCAATTCAAAATGTACAAACAATTTCAACGTTTATTCAATATCTATATACTTTTGAGCATTTATTAACTTATTTGGGTCAGTTTTTGAGCTGATTTCAGCATGCAAAAGGCCTCCTCCTATTGGGAATTTTTAGAACTAAATTTTTCCAAAATCTCCCAAAAGCGCATCTCGTGTATAATCCATACACCAAATTTGGTGGGAATCTGCTTGACACATTTCAGCTTCAGAATGCTGTTTATAGGAGAAATTCAATTATTACAACCCTGCATTTCTTTAGTATGAATCGGGTCCAAATCACTGATGGCCTATCAAATGATGTATCAAATCCATATAATTAATTCCCTTACTCCAAAGTACTTTCATCTAGCATTCTTTATACTTACGAATTAAATGGAACCAAGCCACGTGCGAGGGTGGACTTTCAGACGAGGCTCTCACTGCGGGGATTGTGGTGGGCTTGCAGTACGCCCCTGACAATATGTTACCTTTTTTAGTTCCAGAATGAATCTGGACATACTGAGCCCACCCCTCTTTGCAAACTTATTGAATTGCTACGCTCCTGGGACCAATAGCGGATCCAGAAATTATTTTTGGGAGGGGCTAAATTTTTAAAAAAGCTTATATCACCCAATTAAAATGTACTATAAATCAAAATTTTAGTCTAAACAAATGTGCATGCTTTTGGGGGACTAAGTTATAAAATATGATCATTTTAGCTATTTAAAGTGTATAATAAAGCAGAATGTTACCCTTTAGCAATATCTTTTGGGGGCTGACGCCCCCTACCCCTCCCCTGGATCCGTTACTGCCCGGGACTGAGCACATTATCAAAGTTCCAGAATCGATATAGACATACTGAGCCCACCCCCTCTTCCCAAACTTATTGAATAACTGAATTTTTTTGGGGAGGGGGCTAAGTAATAATAGATGATCATTTTAGCTAGGGATGGACGCGAGACGAAAAATTGGCGTCTCGCGTCTCGCAAAACAGCCGAAAGGCTTTGTCTCGTCTCGCAAAAATCCCTATATCATAATGTTAAAAATGCTTGTCTCGTCTCGCAAAAAAGCTGAAAATCTCTGTCTCGTCTCGCGTCCATCCCTAATTTTAGCTATTTAAAGTGTATAATAAAGCAGAATGTTACCCTTAAGCAATCTCTTTTGGGGGGGCTGAAGCCCCCTAGCCCCTCCCCTGGATCCGCTTCTGCCTGGGACTGAGCACATTATCAAAGTTGAGAGATTCCTTTTTTATTTATTTATAGTTATTACCGTGCTTACTCGCGTAATAGTCGCACTCGCATAATAGTCGAACCCCCATTTTGAAGCATAAAAAATAGCTTTAGAGTTACAATATTATGTAGTAGATTTCCCCGCGTAATCGTCGCACCTAGACTTTCACCATGAAAAATTAGTTTAAAAAATGCGACTGTTACGCGAGTAAACACTGTATTATTATTATTATTTTATCTTTTCATTTGCAGTATTGAATTCATGTTTAAGTTAGCACACATTTAAAAAGACACAACGGAGAAAATTCATTCTTTGACCGATTTTGTTTCCCAGCATGGTCCTTTGAATGTTTCTTTTTATGTTGGAAAATGTTACGTGATCGATGCGTTTAGCCTAATCTATCTCTCGTATATTGCTTATTCTTTTATTTCGTCATCTGGTGCAGCCACATTTGGTATAGCATTTCATAAAGATGAATTGGCAACACAAGACGATTCATCATCCTTTAAACCTGCAGCTTCATTCGCCGTTTTATTCTTTTTTCTTTTCTTTTTCATCCTGTGCTTATAGCAGTATTACCTAGTAAAAATCGTCATTGATGAATCACGTCGGACTTGGGTTCGTTTACCCTATATTCCAGGGACTCTTAGAATGGGCTTCTAATGATATGAAATCGGAGGTTCGATTGTAATTGTTTAATGGGAGTTTTGATAAAAGAAAAATAAAAAAATATATAAAATATCCTCTTTCAGTTGAGCGAAGAAAAACGTTGACTAAAACGCATGACAGTAATTGGGGGGTTGGGGGAATAAGATTTGAATTATGGCTTCTTTTTTATTTGGTCTTCGAAGCATTTGTTAAAAAGTGAAATTAATTGACGAGAGCTAATTTGAAACTATTCACCAGGCATGCCATTAGTAATAAATTACCAAACATGAAACAAAACGGTCGAATAATTAATCAAAGAATATAAAACTACACGTCTCAGACTATGAATTGTTAACGAGCTTATTTATGTCAATGGACAGCCAGAAATTACGTGAATGGCCAAATTAAGAAAATTGAAAAGACTGCTCAAGTGAGAAAGATTAGTTCATAATCAAAGTCGATCGCAATTGTTGAAGTTATAATGCATATTAACATTACAATAACATGGATGTCAGAGACTTAGGCGTAGAATTATGTGAGCTCGTCAGGCTCGAGTCGTCCTGACTCCTCAACCACCCACCCACACAAACACAACACACACACACATACACACAAAAAAGGTTAACCCTTTGAGGCGCAACCCTTTCCCAATGCTGAAAAAAGGGCAGCCGTTGCCATCGCTCGACTTAACTACGAGCAAGATGGCGGACGATCGAAACGTTCATCGCGTGCCACAGATCTAGAGATCCTTTTTTAACGACAGCTGGCTGTGCGCGCGCACAGCCGTTAAAAAAAGGGTTTCTAGTTACCGTTAGACCATTAACAAACCGTTAAAAAAGGGTCGTTAAAAAAGGGTCTCGATCTGTGGCAGGCGATGAACGTTTCGATCGTCCGCCATCTTGCTGGTAGTTAAGTCGAGCGATTTCTTAATTTGGCTTTTTTCAGCATTGGGCAATCTATCCAGCTGTTCTCGCATTCTTCCATTTTTCAGCCGATGTCAGTGGTGTTAAAAAGAATCGTGATCATTTTTTAACGGGAAATGACGTGCTAAAAAGTAAAGGATTCTCGTCGAGCTATGTCACCCGCAACTATTTTTTATAGAAATCAAATCTATTCTTCGTGACTGGCAACAGTCAAAACGTCCGAGTTTGTTGTCCTCACGGCGAGGACACCGCGCGTTAAAGGGTTAAAACCTTCCGAATAATTTTAAACAATATGTGTCTGCGGGTATTGTGACTTTATATGAAACTTGTGTCACCTGTTTTACCGTTAGCAGTTCTTAATCACAAAAATATGGGTAAAGGTTTTTTTTTTTTTTTCATAATTACTTTGTTGTTAAATGAGTTTACTAAAAAAAGTAAGAACGAAAAGAAAGCAGGCAAAATTATAGAATGTCTTATGTACAAATTTAGATTTTGGAATTCCTCCATTTTATTTTTTGTTTCATAGTAATTACACTCCCCCACTTCAGTATTAGTTCTTATGTTTTATTTATTTATTTAATAATTTTTCTCTCACATCCTCCATGTCTGTCGCCTTTTTATTTTCTCCCTGACCTCTACCTACCTTCATTTTTCATTTCTCTTTTCGATCTCTCTATACTCCTGGTAGGTTACGATTACACTTTTGTTAAGTTTTTTTCCTTAGACCGGCTGCTTTAGTAACTACATACATCATTTTGTAGCTAGATAAGCCCTCGTTTTTGCCTCTCATAATAACGGCTGCAAGTGCCAAGTTAATTGGCTTGCTGAATCTGCAGGCCAAGAAGTACGTTTTAAGTTTTTCCCGATCTATCTCAGTAAGTCATTTGGCAGTCACGTGTTATTAAATATTAAATACTTTCGTTTCAGATTTCTCGGGGGTATTTCATCACTCTTTGTGAAAAACACCAGTATTTTTAATTTTATAAAGTGGTAACTTGAAAACTTGCCCAAAGTATGAATGGAGTTTTGTATGAATGGACTTTCTTAAATACCTGCAGGGATTGGTGTAGAACGCCAGAGTTTGAAGGAAAAAAGTGGTGTGTTCTAAATTTAAAAGCATGAATAAAAATATGATGCATCATTATATTAAAAGTGACAATTAACTCTTTAATAGAAGATGAAAATATTGTTTCCTATGCTCTTTCGATATTCGTTACTCCAGTGAAATAAAATTGTTGTTGATGATGAACAATGAAATTAAAATTCGCAGTACTAAACGATAAACCGCAAAACAACACATTTTTGGCCACAGGCCAGAGATTTATGGCGCTACTTCCATTTCCCACCTCATAAATCTAACCGAGTCGACCAAATCAGTCTCAAAAAAGTGTATTGCCCAGTTTAGTTAAACACATGTATAGTTAGTCATTGCATAATGAAATCTTCTATAGAGACTGCGAGATTGAATTTTTCATTTGTTATGCGTGGCTCTCGGTTTGCGTGGCTCTCGGTTTGTATATTCGATCAGGTATATTTCTCAATAATTAACTCTTTAACAGGCAGAGTTCCCGCTCTGGGAACACCAAACTCTGACGTTTTGACTGTTGCCGGTCACAAAGAATAGATTTGATTTCTATAAAAATAGTTGCGGGTGACATCGCTCCACGAGAATCCTTTACTTTTTAGCACGTCATTTCCCGTCAAAAAATTGTCACGATTATTTTTGACAGCACTGACATCTGATGAAAACTGGAAGAATGCGAGAACAGCTGGATAGATTGCCCAATGCTGAAAAAAGGGCAGCCGTTCCCATCGCTCAACTTAACTACCAGCAAGATGGCGGACGATCGAAACGTTCATCGCGGGCCGCACAGCCAGCTGCGTCAAAAAAGGGGTCTCTAGACCTGTGGCACGCGATGAACGTTTCGATCGTCCGCCATCTTGCTGGTAGTTAAGTCGAGCGATGGGAACGGCTGCCCTTTTTTCAGCATTTTGGGAAAGAGTTGCGCCTCAAAGGGTTAATACAGATTTAATCATGTCCTTCTTTTGCTGTGAGCCTTGATTTTCCTTTTCTATATGAAAATAATACTATTACGTTTTATATATAATTCTATCGATAAACAAGTTGTTGTTCTCGTTCTTATAAAAACTTACCAAAAAGAAACAGACACAGAGTGGAACTTCTTTTTGCATATCCGACCGACCCCTTATTGCGATCAAGATCGCGCCGAAACTGGTCACAAGAAATTTATGTCTCATCTGACAGCAGGGGCGTAGCCAAGGGGGGGGGGTTAGGGGGGTCATAACCCCACCATGAGGATTTTTTTGCCGTACAAAATGTATATTCTTCACTACATTATCACACACACGATGAGTTGTAGTAGTCGTAACTCCCCCCTCCCCATGAAAAATTTCTGGATACGCCCCTGTTTGACAGACCTCTTGTGAGGCGAGCATACCTTCGTTTGACCAGGGGTGCGCCTGACCAGAAAAAACACGTCAATTATCGTTTAGACGGTCCCTCTTTTGAGCCCCAACATCCCGGCTAAGGCATAAATCTCGTTAATAGTTTTTCTGTGAAGTGGGATACCACGATGCTCCACACTTTCTACAATTCAATAATCATTTAACCCTTTGAGGCGCTACCCTTTCCCAATGCTGAAAAAAGGGCACACCGACTTAAACTACCAGCAAGATGGCGGAGGATCTGTGCGCAGCTGGCTCTGCGGCACAGCCAGCTGCGTCAAAAAAGGGTCTCTAGATCTGTGGCACACGATGAACGTTTCGATCGTCCGCCATCTTGCTGGTAGTTAAGTCGAGCGATGGCAACGGCTGCCCTTTTTTCAGCATTGGGCAATCTTTCCAGCTGTTCTCGCATTCTTCCATTTTTCAGCTATGTCAGTGCTGTTAAAAATAATCGTGACCATTTTTTTACGGGAAATGACGTGCTAAAAAGTAAAGGATCTCTCGTGGAGCTATGTCACCCGCAATTATTTTTATAGAAATCATATCTATTCTTCGTGACTGGCAACAGTCAAAACGTCAGAGTTTGGAGTTCCCAGAGCGGGAACACTGCGCGTTAAAGGGTTAAATGCGTGACTTATGTCGAATGCATGAAAATCTATCACTTAATATGATTTTGTTTTCGTCTGCTTCTATTTAAATAATAATTACTGCGCAAATTCAAATGATCCGAAATCGAATTTCTAGGTTTGTAAGAGACAGAAGCAGCGTGCAAGGAGTGCACGCTAACCTTCTCTTCCGCGAAATAAAAATAAAAGATAAACCGCGATACTCAGTTACCAGATAAGTTAACAAAGGCAAAACCGTGGAAATCGCCTTTCGTGAAGGAATTCGCCCTTCTTTAAAAAAAATAACAAATGTATCCCCCCGTCTACTTTATGCATACTCATCAGTTGTCTAACGCGCTAATCTCTTCTGTCATAACAATTGGTGATAAAGAGACAAGATGAAAATCCGCATCTAGTTTATGCTCCCTTTTGTGTAAAACATCAAAGCTTTCTTATAAATAAATAAATAATGGATTAAGTGTTTAGATGAAGACCACTCCTCTGGCTCGCATAAGCAGTCGTAGATCATGATTCCCGAATGTGGAACTCAACCTTCCAGTTCCTGTGATATGTGCGCGCTTCAGAACTTGATGATGTGCAGAGGGGGGCAATATAAAGTGGGGGGGGAAGAAAGAGGGAGGTGAAGAACTCGATTTTTTTTTTTTTTTTTTTTTGTTCAAGAAACCCTCCTTAACATATCATATCCACTTATCATCGCTTACGTGTTTTTACCTAAAATATCTCACCTCTCGGCTTGGCTCAGCTTATCTCAGCTCTTTCTTCTTCATGGTTTTTTCGTGCCTTTAAAAGAAGTTACGGGTCACAGTTAAAAAGTGCGGTCACCTGTGCTTCCTCCTTGCAAGTTTAGTTGTTCTTGCCCGCCGATGATCGTGTGGAGTGTTCAGGCGTGAAAAAATTCCTGATCTGCTCTCGCATCCCCCCCTAGGGGGGGGGGATCTTCGCCAAGCAAAGGAGAGGTGTTATCAAGGCCAACGAGGGGTTGTTTTGGTGCGGGAGTTAAATGAACCAAAATTGTGGGTGAGCTGCCAGAATCCACACTCCTTTCTCTCTTTTTTTTTCCGTATATTTTGTTGATTTTTTCCGAAAAGTGTTTATGGGTTCGCGGTTTTGCCCTAAAATCGGACGCCTTTTCCTGGCAGCATGATAAATCTTGTAGACAAATCGGCAGACCGCAGGCGCCTAATGACCCCCCTCTTGGGGGCTGCACTGTCTAGGGTCTAGGGGTGTCGGGAAAACGAATAGCATTTGTTACTGTAAACAAACGTACGTGAGTCAACAGGCAGCCAAAAGGGAAGTTTGATTTTCTGTTGACTGGCTGGCTTCGAATCGAATAAGTGAGGTGTGAAGGCGAATAAACAATATTTTGAGTTTGGATATATTAAATAGGGTGGTTTGGTTTTCGTAGACCGCAGTTTCAAAAGGTAGAAGGGGAGGGAACATAAACACAAAGCGGAGAACTGGAAATGTGCTTGCAAAACACTTTTGACTACAAAAAAAAAAAAAAAAAAAAAAAAAAATGTCTTCCCAGAAACATTAATCTTTCATTGAAAAGAAAAATCAGTTATGTAGGAAGAGATTTTATTCAAGGCTGTTGTTGTTTTTATTGCCCTCTGGCAACCGCGAAGCGAAGCCAGATCCTCCATACAGGACGGCGATGGGCGAAAGGGGACGACTTCTGTTTTTAATAGTGGAAGGAAGACCGACTTTGCTCGGGGTCTCCTAATTTTAAACCAATTCCAGATGAGGGACCTAGCACCTGAAATCGGCATCCCAAGAGGTATCGTTTGAACATATAGGACATTGGAGCTACGAACAAATTTTACGTGCATCAGCTCCTATTACCTAACACGGTTCCACAGCTGTCCAGCTGAGAGAGGTTTTCACCCTCCCAAGCACTGTCCAAGCCAGTGCTGCTTCCCTTTCCGAGTTCTTATGGAAACGGAGCTTAGCGACGTGGCCAGTGCGTCACTATTATTCAAGCATTCGAGTCGAATCTGTCGAACAACCATTTGTCATAATTGAATCTGTAACTCATACACATTTCTTAACTACATAACTATATAAATGAATCGAGACTTTAGTAAAATGACCAATGAACGTTAAAGATGAGCAGCCAAATCCATAAAAGTTGCAGATCGCTCAAAAAATTTGTAAATCTTTGCACGTTCAGCTCACCAGGAAAATGTCATAACTGGGAGATTCACTACATAAATAAGGTACCTAAAACCGTTGCTCCTATGCAATCAATTATCCTGAATAAATTAATAATAATAACAATAAAATTATCCTTCTCAAACATATTACTAAGAATAAAGTATTACAAAATGAAAATAAAATTGTAATTTACATTATGCACTTATCCATTCATCATAATAATAACAATTAAATTATCCTTCTCAAACATTTTTCTAAGAGTAAAGTATTACAAAATGATAATAAAATTGTAATTTACATTATGCACTCATACATTCACGAATTACGATGAATTTTTACCTATAAGCACGCACACATTACCCAAGTGTTAAACAAAATAATACAAAACCCATTGCAACGCAATCGCGTTTCCATAATTTTGTCTACTACCTGTGCCTTAAATAAAACACGCTGTCTGTTCTAACAGTGGCGTAGTGATGGGGGGGGGGACATGTCTATCATGCCCCGGGCGCCGCTCGCTGAGGGGTGCCAAATCGTCCCTAAGACACACAAAAAAAAGGGAGGGCCAAAAAGGTATCGTACCCCGGGAGCAAGTTTTGATTGCCACCGTGTTCTAAACACTAATCTTAATCACACACACACAAAAAAAAAAAGAAAAACACTTCAACTTTTTTCCTTAATTTTCCTTTACGAAAACTCAAGCGTTTATTTCTTTCCCTAAATTATAAAGAGATGAGAAAAGCAACTTATTCTTGCGTACATTATTATCTTTATTTTGAGAGAGAAAGTAACATTTCACTGTCATATATCCACCATATCAAAATTTAATAAAGCACGAGTCGGTGCATCCCGTTTTAATAAAGCGTACCAATACAGACATATATACCCTTTTTTCTTTTTAACTTTTATCTTTTCATAAATTTAGTTAGATGTATACTCTAGGACTAGAAAGAGCTCTTTGTCTCAAGCGAGAGCGATGTAGAGCTGTCGAAGAGCCCGCTGTTTTTCTAAAATTAAATTTTACTTGAGAAGCGCAAAAATCCTTCTTCAGAGCTAATGCTGCATAAATATGGGATGCGAAGTTTCCGTTATTATGTAGGTATCTATATATATCTACGGGATCCATATTTGTTAATAATGCAGAAGCGTAAGTGGCATTTTCGTTTCGTAACTGTAGTCTGCTTAACATCGGGCTTGTTTGGTAAACGCTGTCTGTGTTTTCTTTTGAGCGATTTTGTGCTTTCATTCAACAGAAGAGCGAAAAAAGGAGCTCAGTGGGTAGTTGAAACAAATTCAATATTTAATGAACACAAACAGAGAATGTTTATTTTATTGTCTGTTTGTATATATTAGAATATTCATATATTCTAATTTCTTTTTATAATTTATTATTTATAAGTTAGTCTATTAATACTGAATACCAAAAAAGGAACTTTGGCGGGCTGCTACAAAACTTGACTGGAAGATTTTTATTTATAGCTGCCAGATTTAAGAGCAATAAGCTAAACCTAAAATTAAGGGTTAAATCTAAATTAAAATGATGGGATAACTTTAAATCAACATGATATAAAAAACAAAACATATCAAATCGTATCCTCCGTTCAAATATACTCCGTTACAATATAATTATAATGGAGAATACAACTTTAAAAAAAATCAATTATGCGACTAATATAAAATTTTTAGCTCGTCTAAATTTTGTTTTTAATAAAACATACAGGTTTATTTAAATAAAAAGCTTTTAAATTTCATAAAAAAAAATAATTTAACAAATCACTTTACTTTTCAGATTGTATCTTAAAATTTCTCTTTTTCCTCTAAATATCCATTAAAACGAAAGTTTAAAAAAAAATTAAAATTTATTTTATATATTGGATTGAATGCTCCAATACCAATAAGATATCATGCATTTATTATTTCTTTCATAAAAGTGTATTCTTTGTTACTAGTGCGTATCCTCTGTTCGTGTTCAAAATTTCAATTACAAAAAAAAAAAGTTAAAAAATAATCAAAAAGAATGTGACCAACTATATGGGGATAGTAAGAAGTATAAAAAGAGCAATATAAATTAATTTTTTTAATGAAGAATTTTTTAAAAATAAATTTTAACTTACAATATCAGAAAACCTACGTTTTCTGTAGAATGATCCAGGTGCGGTTTTGTTGGCGTTTAAAGTTTTTCAAATTCCCTCCTAGAGATAAATGCTTGCACGGGGGTAATGGCCTAGGAGAGAATTGGGGTTGCAATTTTGAATCTAGTTCTGCACAGTAATTTGTTAGAACGAAAACGTTCTGCACTTTTATTACCATACGAATAAAACATGATCATTTTATCAATCATTGTTTGGTGAAAAAAAGGAACTAAGAAAATATTGGAGATGTGGACAGGACGACTTCTATGACTGCTTAGTGTGTTTTTAATTTGATTTTTATGTGCGAGGTGTACCTACTTTTTAAACAGTTTGGCCTCTGACAGCTGTGCATAACCTCCTTTCTCCCCAGTTTTCTTTCATCACGTGCGATGCAAATAATTGTGTTGCCTTTAATTAATGATTTTACTAAAAATATTGAATAAAATAATTTTGACTCATGTGTATTTATCTTTAAAAATTCCTTAATAATCTTTTTTTACGGGTGGTATTGTTCCTTTACTACTGAAACCGAGATTTGGAAATTACGTTTTCAATCAAAAAATTATGTACAAATACGTACTTAATTTCTCGTTTTCAAGTGCAATATGTTTCAAAAAGAAAAGGGGGGGGGAAAGATTTTTTTTTTTTTTTTTTAATTCAAGATGTGAGTTTTATGTCGAGATTTGTGAGGAGGATATGTGGCTGGATGATATCCCATTTGCTTGAAGAAAGAAAGAAAGAAATGGATGGGAAAAAAAGAAAGAAAGAAAAAGAAAAAGGAAAAAAAAAAAGAAGACGCATTTCTTTAAAACTGGACAAAAAATTTCCCTTAATTTAAATTTATTCGTAATTTAGATACATATATTTAATGTGTTTTCTTGGTTAAAAAAAAAAAAAAAAAGAAAGCAAAATAAGCTTAGAATTATTAATATTGCATTAACTTTTACTTGTTTAAAGGCTTTAGCAATGGGGAGCAAAAACATCTTTGCCGTGACCAGGATTCGAACCTGGGTTATTGCGGCCACAACGCAATGTACTAACCACTATACGATCACGGCTACACTACCCGCTTTCTTAAAACTGTTTTCAAAGCATTTTCAGAAAGCAAGCCTCTCACTTAGACCCCTTTGACCATTGAGCCGTGACAGAACAAACAATGAGAATTCCTTGCCTGGTTATTTTTGCTGTAGGGATAAACACTGTACGTTCGCTTGGATGATATTGATAAGAGCGGAAGCATATCGAATAGAAAAGGAGGAAAGAGGAATATATGGGATTTATCTCCCATAGTCACTTGACGACATAAATTAAAATCTGGGTGAAATTCATAAATAAACGACACATTTGCAATTTGTGCACACACACAAAAACTTTAAATAGCTCCTCGAAGTTATACATTTTGCAATTTTTTAAGAGATTCAAATGAATTTTCTCCTACTGAATCATGGACGATCTAAATATTTAAATTGAGCATTGTAATTAACCCGATCAAATAAGAAAAAGAGGAAGTTTATTTATAAAGGTGAAGTACCACACACACGGGAGAAATAAATGGATGATATTAAGAAACAATGGAGGATAAAAAAAAAAATTATGCAGCAGTCACAAAGCATTTGTGTCTTTTTTCTCGTAAATTTATTTGGATTTACAAAATAAATCAATCTACTATACTGTAAACTTAATTCGTCTAGGAGTGGGGGTGGGGGTACGGACCCCTGAACCCCCTCTCTACCTTTGGATCCCACAGTGTTTGCTTTTCTGATATATTTTCAACAAGTAATAGTGTTGTTGCTGAAAACTCTGCCAGTTCCTGGGTTCGTCTTAAGTCCAGTAGGTGTAGAAAGTTCCAGTAAAGAGTCCACTTGTCACTTTTAGGATGGAACACGAACTTTTTGCTTCTAGAACTTCGTCGAACAATCAGCTGTACAAAATTCACAAGCACAATCAGCCAGTAGCGTGCTGATAGCAGTACGCTTAGTACAATAGCGTTCCAAATTGCTGTATTTCTCACACAAAATGATTAATGATTAATTAATGATGTTAGTAAAAATATTGCATAAAGTAATTGTGACTCAAGTGTATTTATCTTTAAAAATTCCTTAATAATCTTTGTTTACGTGTGGTATTGTTTCTTTACTACTTAAACTGGGATTTGGAATTACGTTTCCAAATCGTTACGTTACTCAAACTACTCAAATTACGTTATTCAAAAAATTATGTTCAAATACGTACTTTATTGCTCGTTTTCAAGTGCAATAACTTTCAGAAAGAAAAGGGGGGGGGAGATTTTTCTTTAATTCAACATGTGAGATTTATGTCGAGATTTGTGAGAGTGTATGTGGCTAATATTTCTTTTGTTTAAAGAAAGAAAGAAAGGAATAGAAAAAAGAAAGAAAAAAAAGAAGACGCAATTTCTTAAACTGTACAAAAATGTTTCCCTTAATCTAAGTTTATTCGTAATTTGGATACATATATTTAACGTGTTTTCTTGTTTAAAAAAGAAAAGAAGACAAAATAAGCTTAGAATTATTAATATTGCATTAACTTTTACTCGTTTAAAGGCTTTAGCAATGGGGATACTATAGGATACTACCTTCAGGAACGGCCTACCTATTTGGTTTAAAGCCTGTTTTAATTCCTGAAGTGTCCTACTGTCCTGCTGAACCCTAGCTCTAGGCTCAGGTCCAGCAAGCAGCGGTTTCCCTCATTTTTATTTTATTTTTTTACAGCACAATTTTTGGATTACAATTGGTAAAATACATCAGTGTTATACAATATAAAGGCAGTTAGTTTACAATGGTTTACAATTGCTCACAATATTGTTCTTAGTAACATTTGACCATAGATACATATATTTAACACGTTCTTTTTTTTTCTTTTTTTAACAATTTTGAAAGTTAAAAAAAGTAAATAAATATCAAAAAGTAAACAATAGGCTTGAGAATGATAAACTTAAAAAGTAATTTTGAAAAAAATAAACATAAATAAATACAACCAATATTCAAAAATGTGCTTTAGAAAGAAAGTTTTTTTTTTTTTTTTTTGAAAGCATACATATACATATAATAATATACTGAAAAATAAATTTAGGCTTCGATATGAGAAGTGTATTTTTTAAATCTAACGAAATAAGAGCAGCAACAAAAATTCTATGTCAGGAATTAGCAATGGGGAGCAAAAAAACATTTTTGCCGTGACCAGGATTCGAACCTGGGTTATTGCGGCCACAACGCAATGTACTAACCACTATACGATCACGGCCACACTACGTGCTTTCTTAAAACTGTTTTCAAAGCATCTTCAGACAGCAAAACCTCTCACTTAGACCCCTTTAACCACTGAGCCGTGACAGAGCAAACAATGAGAATTCCTTGTCTGGTTATTTCTGTTGTAGAGAGAAACACTGTACATTCTCTTGGATGATACAGGTAAGAGTGGAAGCATATCCAATGGTAAAGAGGGAAAGTGGAATACTTGAAATTCATAAATTATGCTGCAAAATAAAAGACACATTCGCAATCTGTGCGATTTTAAAAAGGTCCTCGAAATTACACATTTTGCAATTTTTTAAGAGGTTCAAATAAATTTTCTCAATGGGAATGCACGATTTAAATATTTAAATTGCGCAACGTAATTTACCCAATCAAATAAGAAAAAGAGGAAGAACCCGGGAGAAATGAATGGATCATATTAAGAAACAAAGGCGGATTTAAAAAAAATAATAAAAATCTGCATCGGGCACAAAATATTTGGCACAATATATCCTCTAGAAAACTTTTTTGAAGTTTGCCCCCCCCCCCCCTAGAAAAATTCCTATGCGCGCCCATGGAAGGGGGGGGGGTTGTGGATAATTATGACAGTTTTAAGTTTTATGCTCTTTTATGGCATTAAAAATATTTTTTAGAGGTCCGCAGTTGGCTTTTCGTGCACGTATTGAATTGTTTGCGATAATATTTTACATGGAACTCCAGGGATCCGCGGAACACATTTTAAAATCGTATGACCTGTCATATTGTCCCAACAATAAAAGCAACACAACAGGAATAACAATGAAATTCGATTTGGAACAGGATTACACAACTGATTTATGTACTAAGAACTAGTAATATCTCCTGCACTATTTTTTAATCTAATAGATAGAAATATTTTTTTCCGCCACTGAAATCATACATACAGATGTACCTAAGGAGGATTGAACCAGATTGAAACACTTTAAACAAGACAAAAAGCAGTGTCAGATTTTTCTCATACCAGTAATAATCTCGTTCCTCCTCAAAAATCAGCTTTTCATTCGCTTCCCCCCTTCCCCCACACAGCTTTATTTTAACATCTGTTACATTTAAGCATGCCATGAGCAAATGCTGTTTGGAGCTGTGCCCAACCAAAAGGTTTCTCTGTATCGAAAATTTCGGAATCTTATCTCCTGAAAAAATCTGGAAAACAGAAAAAAAAAAAAAAAAAACCTTGGGTGGAGGCAGAACCGCGTAGCGTAGATCTTCCCCCGAGATACCGGCCAGGGTGTTGTCGAATTTCGCTGGAAATAAATCCTGTATCTTGTTTGCAGTGGTACCGTCGTGCAGGTGTTTGTTTTGGGAAACTTCCGTAAGAGAATAAATTCAGCGAAAATGTAAGATTTTTCGGTTCGGGATAAAATATAGATATGTAGTTTTTTTTTTATGCTGTTGATTCTTGTATTTTTTTTTCCCCTTGGACTGTAATATAAACAAAGAAAGCATAAAATAAAATAAGCTTTAGTGCACGGCTATTTCTCCTGGTTTCGAAGGCGTTATTCAATTGTGAGAGTCAGGAATCTTCCTAAGTCTGTTCTTGTGAAAAGCTACAGTCGTCGCAAGGTTTCACAGCAAGACTAGCCAACATGGGGCTCCCTTTCGGTGAGCAGAAAAAAAAAAACGACACCGGAAAACTAGTCCACAGTCTGGGGCCCCCAAAATATATCAGCAATGTAATAATTTCTACAAATGAAAAACAGGAAGATAAATCGAGTCGAATGCATTCATTACAACGCAGGGCCCCACAAAACCTTAATTGGGTCCTACCCTTAACTTCTTAGTTTTCCATGAATATTAAAGCGCAAGTGTATGTTTCGAGTCAGGGACGTATCCAGAATAAAATTTCGGAGAGGGTAACCGAAAATTTTGGAGGAAGTCTTAACGGTAAAAAAGGCAAAATTGTTTCACAAAAAGACTTCATAATTATCATTTTAGTAATAAACATCAAAATTTCGGTGGGGGGGGCGACCCCTGGATCCCCCCTTATATAAGTTCTTCTTTTGAGTGTCTACATCTCTATCCACCCTTCACAATACACACAACTTTTGAAAGATTTTATCCATATAACTATAACCCCGATTGCAAGATAGTAATAACTTAGGAAGTAATATGTTTACATTTTAAAGTATTTATGAACTTAAAAGTAAATAAAGACAATAAAAAAACTACTTTTGTTAAAAGTTTATTTTTTATCCCGGTCAGTTTTTAGTGACTTAAATCACCTTATACAAATTGTGCCACATTCACGCTCTATTCATTTTCACAGTAACATGACAAATTTAAAACTTTTTGACTAAAAAAACTAACCTTTTAAATATATTTTTATTTTTCCTAATATTACTTCTGCTTAGCTGTAAAAATAAATCTGACAATTATTTTCCTTTCAGTGATGTGTATCACTTTAAATGCTTTTTAAATATCTTATGCATTTTATTTCATTTATTTGATTACATCTTAAATGCTTCTAGATAAATCAACATACTTCTTATCCGTTTTTTGCATAACTCCCCTCACACAGACACGCACAAAATAAATAAATAAATAAATATAAATAATAGAGTTTAAAAAAAAACTTCTGAAATATAGTTTTGGAATTAACAGATTTTATATATGTAACATATAAAATTAAACTTCCTCTCAAAATTCAAAATTTGAATTTGCTTGCTTCAGAATTCTTCAGGGCGTAGTGACTTTCGTTTTCAACAAAGAATTCGCATCAGGATCTAAATTTAATTTAAACGCAAGTAATATATCTCCCCTGTTTCCCACGGTCTGCAGTCGCCATACCCCCGCAAGAATTTCCTTAGACTAGCAGACCTGGGCAATTTAACAACCAATAACTGCATCTCTTTTAGCACATGTGATACTGTATAGAACACGTGATCCGAGGTTATATAAGTTGAAACTCAGCTCGGAGCAAAAATTTTTCGTGACTTTACCTGCCATGTAAAACTATGTGAAACCAAATAAAATTATGTCTTCGTAACCCGCAAGATCTCCCTTTACTTGGCCCGACTACGAGTACTAGCAGTGGGCGGCCGGGGCTATGCCAGAGTTCCGAGCCGCCTCGCATCTAGGGATGGACGCGAGACGAAAAATTGGGGTCTCGCGTCTCGCAAAACAGCCGAAAAGCTCGTCTCGTCTCGCAAAAATCCCTATATCATAATGTTAAAAATGTTTGTCTCGTCTCGCAAAAAAGCTGTAAATCTCTGTCTCGTCTCGCAAAAATTCTTCTCGCGTCCATCCCTACTCGCATCTCTTGAACCTGACGATGTTATGACCCTACGTCTCGCCTCCTGCTTAAACTTCCGATGGTGATCATACGCCGCTAAACCCTACGACGTTCCTCTACTTATATATGCAAGCACTTCTTGGAAATAATCAATTAAAAGATAATTAAACGCTTTGCATAACTTAATTAAGTTCATTATAATTAGCCAATAGTTTAATTTAGTTGTTCTGTTGAACAACAACCAGAATTAGTAATCCAGAATCAGCCCTAAAAATTTAACGTGCACATTCATCGTGTGCACATGTTTTTCTCAGATCATTCGTCCGCTGTGGGCCTCAATAGGAGTAAAGGAGCCGGGAAACAACGATGGACACAGGCGGAAAATCGCTGTACTCATGTCTTAGCAACGGTGGGAAGCGAAGCAGACAATAATTTCTAGGCAAGTTATCCCTTAAGAATTAATGCACCCGGACAACGCTTGCAATGGGAGTTTATCTTTTTATGTGTATGTAAAAGGGTCGGGGGGGAGGGTCACTCGATATATACTCATGCACTTAGCCGAATTCCAGAAATTTGGACCCAAAATCAAATAGCATCTTCACATTTACTCTGAGCTCATATAGGGGGGCAGGTGGGTGCTTCATCCCCCCACTTTGCAAATTCAAGAGCCCCATTAAAAGGAAATCAAAAAAGGATTTTTTAAAGTTTTTGTTTACAATTTTAAAAAATCAGGGAGGACCCATAAAAAAAAAAAATTCTGCAAGGGAGGGGGGGGGGCAATTTTTTTTACTCCTTTCTCTAATAAATAAATGCATTTCAATTTTTAAAATAACTCAATCTTTTATAGTCTAAATTTGATTTGTCATGAGAGTGCACGTACCCCCATTCCCCCAGCCTCCTCGGTGGCTCCATCAACGAAAATTATAATTCTGGGGGGCGTTTTTTTCGGGTGTCGTTTTTCGCGTGCGCGTTTTTCCCGGTGTTGCTTTAGCCTACATTCCCCTTTCATATGTATCCATTCAGTTTACAAAAATTAGAAAGCCTAGAACAACAGGCTTTCTTCTCTTGTGGGTGCTTGGAACTTTTTTTGCAGCTGAAAAAGTGCAAACTTTTTGCATCTCCATTCTCCAAAATGATCATATTGGCAAAACATTCATGATTTAATGCAAAATGCTTTATTAAAACCAATTTTCAGTGTAGTTTAATAACTTTTTTAGAGAACTGAAATTTAAGAAGAGAGAGGGAGGAAAATCTTTCTAGAAACAAGAGGTTTCTACAAAATACAATAGGAAAATTTCTTGTTTTGGAGGCAGCATTTGACTGGGGGCTTAGGTCAGCTGCCCCACTTTCCCCTGATTTACAATCATCATACTTCTTATCCGTTTATAACGGGCTGACTCTGGATCACAACTGACTCTGCAAGGTTTATCAACATTTTAAGAAACAAACAAGTCATATTAGACGCTCGAAAGGATTAAGAACGGTGTTAAGCACTTTTACAAAAAGTAAACCTGTATGACTGAAATTTTCTAACATACCCGGGAAAGTATTTTCCGTGGTTCCAGGTTTGAAGTGCATATTAGCCACATAAAAAGTTTCTCAGAATAGATCTAGTGTTTTTATTCAGTTAGTTTAGAGTCACTGGTCCTTTGCACCACGGACTAAATATTCTAATTTCTACCGCTGCTAGTATAGCCTGCCCATAAGTATGGGCGCTCATGCATATGTATTCTATTATCAATTTATTTCAAATTGCACACAACTATACCAAGAAAAAAAAAAGAAAAAATATATAAATTCCTGGTTACCGATTATCAGCTTATTATATATTTAAAAGGTAATGGCAAAACTGTTTTCGGAAATTTTCATTAAGGAAAAATTTAACTTCATGTATGATGATTATTTTAAATGAATGTAAATCCAGAGCAACCTCACATTAATAAATAAATGAATATAAACGACCTTGAAATAATTGAATGATTTTTTAACTTAATATTTTAAATAATGCAACTTTAGAAAACTTTTTATTATTATTATCAGTACCATGTAATGCTTTAAAATCAACAGTAAAGGAAATAAAACCAATGACGGAAAAAAAAAAATTACTCACAGAAATATGAAAAGGTTTAATTCAAGTGGGGGAAGAAACATGGAATTTGTACTAACAAATCCTCGTTTATGTCCATGTTTATACCAAGGGAGCTGACACAAAAATCGCGAACGATTCATAAATTCTCCTTTTTATGTTCATACAGAAAACATAAACAATAAACAGAACAGGTAGCATCTGATACGTACCAAAGATAGCTTTAGTAAATAAAACATCAGCCCCGTTCACTCCATGCGTCATCTCTTTAGTAAATCATATCCGTATATAAAAGAGGGCAATAAACATTTTATAGTGCATTGTTAGGGATCTTTATTCTGCTATTTACTTACTTGTTATCTTCGGAAACGGCTAATGCTCTGTGAAATAAATATATTGATTGCAAGTGACAAAAATATATAAAGCTTTGTTTAAGTTGGAAATCCCATTTTCAGCACTGCAGTGGCATTATTTTCAAGTACGTGGTCGGAAAATCGTTTTTGGAGGGGAAAAGAGTAGGTTTTCTCAAAAAAGTTTTTGATTTTAAGGGCCTTATAGTGAGAAACCAGAATCCGGAACTTTTGTAAACAGGACCAAAAACGGCATTTTCAAAGGGCGGGGAGTTATTTTCTTGTCTTTTATTGAAGTAAAATAAATTTTCAAGACCAGTGGTGGGAGGATGTTACATTTTTTTAATGATCGATTCACTTGATAGATGAGGGATTGTGACACACTCCCCTGAGGATTATGCCAGTTACGGGAGGAATGTTCTTTCGTTTTTATTACTTCGATCTTTAAGATTGAAACTCATGGAAACTTTCTTTGGCGAGATAGCAAAAAATTAATAAAAATGTAGAACGTTTCCATTCTAGGAACGAGGAGAGCAGAATCACCTCCTCCTTTCTTTCGAAGCTGTTCCTTAGTCGGAAGCATTTCTCCACAGCGTCCCCCTACTATGGAACTTGAGAAAGTCATTAAAACCCATTGAAATCGACCTACTGCCATAAGCGTAAAGTTTTCAAAATTATTGGGGGGGCCGGGCCCCACAACCACATATATTCACGTCAGTGGCGAAGCCAAGGGGATGTTAGGGGGGGTCAACCACCCCCATGAGGAATTTTTTTCCATACAAAATGTATATTCTTCACTCCCTTATCATACACTCGTATACATATATGTGAGTTGCAGAAGTCGTAACTCCCCCATGAAAAATTTCTGGCTATGCCACTGATTCACGTACATATAACTTAGTAATAGCTGCCAACTACCATGGAATATATATAACCACTTTTTCTACATGATTTTTCGGCTTAAAATATAGCAAAATTTTTGTGCGCGCTGGTTGCTATTTAAAAAAAATAATTAAAAAATAGACTGTTTACAAAAAATGGTTAATTATATTCCGTAGTAGTTGGCAGCTATGACTTACTATATATAAGTGTAAATTATTGGAGGCGCTCGGGCTCTATGGGTCTATAAAATTCTACACCTATGTAAGGTAAGTATCCATGTTAGTATCTTACTACCATGTTATAAGTTAAAAATAGAAGCAGTGTAAAAAATCCAAAGGAGGAAAAAAAACATTTTCGATGAGATAGTGCATTTTAGACACATCTGAACTTTTCTTTATTTCATACTTTACATTGCATAATCTGATTTTAATTAACCAGAGACTGGTGAGGGCAGCTTAAGTAACATTGTGTGTTACGTGGCGTCACAATGAATACTAAATCATGATTGAAATCAAAAGAAGAAAATTTTTAAAAGTCCAAGTAAAGGTTTTTTTAAACGTTTGTAAATGGTGTGAAATACATTTTTTTATGTTAGTATAAATTAATTTTCTGTATTGAGTGGTAAATTATTGGTGGGCTCAGCCCCTATTCACAATTTATTGGGGGGGCTCGAGCCCCACGGGCCCATATAACTCTACGCCTATGCCTACGACTTTTTTGTTCATCCTCAAGGACGAAAAAAAAAAAATAAATAGATAACTTTGTGGGATAACCCTCATGTTTGGAAATCTTGATGGGGTGTAAGTCTTTAGTCAGGAAATTCAAAATCCTGACTTTAATTTTTATTTTGGTGCCAGGTTTATTCTGTCATTAGCAACAAATCTCGGTCTCGTCTTATCAAGAAAACATGCCTGCCAAAGTGTCTTGGAACCAAAATGAGTTTTAATTACGAGAGAGAATCTCGAGAGAAATTCGAGAGAAAATCTCGCTACCGCATTGACCTAAACAAAATGCACAATAAAGCAAATTATTTCTCTATAAGAATGTTGTTCTCCCCCCCCCCTTTTTTTTTCAATGGATGGGTGGAGGAGAGAACACTCTAGTTCCTTTCCTGGATCCGCTACTGCAGGGCCGTAACCAGAGGGAGGGGGGCTATGGGGGCTGAGCCCTACCTAGCAGGCTTTCATCCCCCCCCCCTAAGATTTTCAAAAAATTTGTAAATTTTTAGATAAGTACTATTGTTTAGAAATGAATGATTTTCAACAATCGTTAAATTTTACATCATTAAAAATAACCCTTGTTTTGGGGGAATTTCTTATCACAATTGCTAGACGTCTATACACTGTTAATTATTTTGCTGCTCTTGGTTGCGCGAGGCATCGGATTTTGGATTTTTCCGAGAACACAAAACTGCCACGAAAAGATTTCGAGGGGGAGTAAATACTTAAAAATTTCAACGTGTTCCTGTTTGCATTCAAAATAGTGGCGAACATTTTCGACATTTGTTGTGAAGACTGATACTGTAAAAAATTGGAATTCAATTATATTTTTCAAAAACAAAATGATCACAGGATTAAGTAACGTGTGTCTCCGTTTCTGTTTTACCTCACACAGAAAGTGAGGTAAAACAGTCCCCAACAGTGCTCGAAATCGTATAGCTGCCACATTCGTCAGATTTAAAGGTAATAAGAAAAACCAACGGGCATTCTTTTGAATTGATCGTTCTGTATAATATTTATATTTTGCTTTATCATATACATATTTAAAATGAAACATAAATAAAATGGATTTTTTAGTAAATTTTCATTTGAATATTTTTCATGAAATCTCAATGAAAAATTTATTAACATAATGAATGTTAAATATTTTTAAAATACGGCGTTTTGTGAAACAAATACTCTAAAAAAATGTACAAATTAAAAAACAGTCTCTTCCCTTGCCCCTCGATTACTAATACAGCAGAGGGGGCCCTAGGGGGCGCGCAGGGCCCCAGGCGAAGCGCAAGAGCGGGGCCTCTCCTCTATCATGTCTTATGCGATAGCAATAAAATGGCCCAGGAGCGGGGCCTCTATAAACGCGGGGCCTTAGGCGATCGCCTACATTCGCACCCCCCTTGGGCCGGCCCTGAATACAGTGCGCAACGGTTATAACGGACCTGGGATATAACGTACTATCGGTTATAACGTACCTAGAAGCCAGCTCCCGATTGAAGTCCTATATTTAAAATGTTATTTAACTTCGGTTAAAACGTACTTAACAAAAGTACGTACTTCGGATATAACGTACTTTTTATACCAAAGCCGAAAATAAAATTTTGCTTTTCTTAAGCATTTTATTTCCTTGTTTTCGGAAATTTCAGTACCTTCAGAAACATTCGTTGTCCGTTTTCAGATTCTCTAGCGAGATGAACTGTATATGAATGCAGGGAGCGATCTTTTATCTTTTTCGCCTGCTAGCATATCCGACGCATTAAATGTTTCAAAAACATTATCACGATTTTTTGAATGTTCATTGATGATGCAGAGACTCTATACAAAACTCTATTATCGATATCCAAAACGGTATTTTTAACGTAGCATCTGCCCATTTAAAACAAAAGAGAATGACACAATTTTTATTGAGATAAATAATCTAAGTAATAAAGAATTTACTCTGTTCAATTTAAATTTAAAAAATCAGACCTGTTTAAAACACATATTACAATGAAATCATGAGCCCACTTTCTTTTTTTTTTGTGTACTATTGAATCTGACCGGCGGTACTGCTTATAACGTACTTCAGCTATAGCGTACTACTTTTTTAGGTCCCGTGAGAGTACGTTATAACCGGTGTCTACTGTACTTATATTCGGTCACCCCCCCCCTAACTAGATTCCACAGAATTCAAGGGACGTAGAAGAGAAATGAGTATGGAGATTCCGACCGCAACACCTACGGTAGGACGGTAGGAAGGAGGGGACAGATTTCCTACTGGTGGGAGTTTTCCGTTTTCCAGATCTCCCTTCGGGTCGCGTATAGAGCTATTGTACTTCTATGCTAGATTCAAAGCCCTACCTGCCAAATAAAAATTAATAACTTACTACAAAATAGGGATGTTTACTTTCCCTATTTTCGTGCGAGTCATTGAATGTTTTACTCATGTCAGAAAACTATTGTGTTTTATTTTATTCTTGTTTGTGTTTATATGTTTTCATTTCACCTCTCTTGTTGAACCGTGTTTTCTCTCAATAAAACTTGATACACATCATATCATTGCTCCCTTCAGCAGTCGAAAATATCAAGAATGATTCATTAACTACTTATTTTATGCCCATGAAACTACAGAACATAAACAATAAATTCCAAACAAAGAGATACAGCGTCCGATAAAACAACCCGGAAGATATTACTTCTACTACATACACGAATCAAGTAATATTCTCGTAAAAAATGTAATAAACATTTTATCATTCATTGTAAGAACATTAATTACAGTGTTCATTTATTTCTTATCATTGCAGTAGATGGGTGGTTGAAAGCGAATTAAAAATAAAGAACTATGATGGGTAGACACAAATTCGAACAAATTACATTTCAACCATCTTGTACTATATAGCTGAAACTTACGTTCGAATCTCTAAATAATTAATTCATTTACAATGTATTTTCACGTTTCATGTGTTTTCGCCTTTTCCTTTTTTCATCTGCTCAGAACGTTTAACCAGATAGTTTTGATTTATCGGGAAAAAAGCTTGTCTGACATGATAACATCGCCTACGCATGCGTGAGAAATTGAAACGCTTTATCATAATTTAACTGGATGCATCCCCTACGAAACCGGTGATTTAGCCGTGTAAAGAGCGAACGCCGCGTTTCTGGTGTTGATAAAATGTATTCTCGCCGGAACTAATTTTAATGTTTGGGAGTTTTGTGATTTGTTTTCCGTGGTGTTTCTCAGAATTGTTTTATTTCATGATATTTTATCAATCATCATAAATTTTAAAATCACCACCAGAGTAAGACCTGGTTCAAATGGATCCTTTGCTAAGCGGAAAATCGCTTTAAACGGAAATATTTTTCTCGTTATCCGCCTTTTTACTTTAAAAAAATATACCTTTGTTTTGCAGACATTGGGCAGAGGAGGTGCGCCTTACATTTTTTGGGCCTCAGTGGGAGGAAGTACGATTTAGCCCGTGGGCCCCAAAATTTGAACCAATTCCAGAGGAGGGACCAACCCCCTGAAATCGGCACCCCCAGAGCTATCGTTTAACAACTTGGAGGAAATTGGAGCCACGGCAGATTTTACGTGCACCAGCGCCCATTATCGTACACGGTCCCACAGTAGCCGAGCCGAGAGGAAGTTGAACCTCCCAAGCGCTGGCCAAGCCGGATGCTGCTTCACTGCCGTGTTCTAACGGAAACGGAGTTTAGCGCCCAGACCACTGCGGGACATTTCATTACTTTAAACATAGTTTTTATAGCTCATTAGTATGAGATTATGAGGAACTTTGATACTATCCAATCTTTTTAATCTTCTGGAAAAAATGTCAAAAGTCTAAAAGAGTTAAATATATTATCACAGTTTTGCTTCTAACAAATACATATATGTTTTTGTACCACCAAGTAGAGAGTTTTGTTTTTCCTCTGCCCAGCACTTTAGTCTTCATTCTATCCTCTTTTTTTTTTTTTTTTTTTTTCTTTCTGCTCTCGTTTATTATTTTGCTATCATTTATCGGATTATTTATCATAAACCTCTTTTTTTATGGAAAGGAAATCAAAACAAGTTTTCCAATTTGTTCGGAATTATATTTATAGGAAACGGATTCGTGCCGTAGATTCATTTTAGTGTATTCCCCCCCCGCCCCTCCAAATTTCTGCTTTTCTGTGAAAGAACTTATTGGTATTGTCTTTTCCTCTATCTGTAAGTAGATTATCTTCTTGGAGTTAATAAAAATAACATTATAAGAAGGGTTTGGAGAGAAGAACAGTTCGGGATCACAAAATTTGATAAATCTGTCTCGATTGACGAAAATGATTTCTGAATGAAATTCTATTTTTGTACTCGATTCGAATTCGGTAACTGCAATCATTTTTTTTTTTTTTTTTTAAATCCAGTTCCAGAAGATCAGTCCTTGCCTAATTAGTAGTCATGAACAAAGGGAGAAGATCAAAATACGAAATTTTTATGTGAAAGGGTGGGGGATTTCTCTTGGGAGGGGCTAATTTTCAAAAAAATAAAAATAAAATAAAATAAAATTCTCATTTGACTTTAAAAAAACGGTGCAGTGAAGCGATATGTTACTCCTCCTATAAAATGTCTTTTGGATGGGGGCTGAAGGCCCTTACCCCATGCCAGGGGCGTAGCCAAGGGGGGGGGTTATGGGGGTCATAACCCCCAAATGAGGAATTTTTTGCTATACAACATGTATATTCTTCACTACATTATGACACCCACGTATACATATATATGAGTTGAAGTAGTCGTAACCCCCCCCCATGAAAAATTTCTGGCTACGCCCCTGCCCCATGCCTTGAAACCGTCACTGAAACATGGTGTCCACCAATGTCAGGAGGCAAAAATAGTATCATTAGTAGCCTCACCGGAATAAAAAAGTTGCCAGTTTAGTAGCCATTTTTTAAATTTTAGTTCATAAATTTTAGTAGCATTTTTGCATGATTTTGTTGTTAAAAAAATGTAGAAACATCACTTAGTTTCATTTAAGAAGGAATGAATGAAATGATAAATTAGGAAACTTGTGCTTTATATAACACAGCATATAGTACATTTATTTTTATAGCACGGTTAAAAAAATAGATTATAATGTTTGATAACTGAAATCTGATTTTCAGATTAGTCGCCAAGAGTAAGGTACAAGGTCGCCAAGAGTAAGGTGCAATGACCATTTGAACACCATTGATCTGGCTCGTGTAAGCACGGGTAAAGTTTTTCATATTCTTTTTATAAAGTGATTTTTATAAAGTTTTCCTCTATAAAAATCATAACTCCAGATGGTTTTCCGTTTTGGAAACCACTGTCTATCCGTTCGACCAAAGTGAATCATGGTATTTGAAAATCATCTGAGGGGATAGTCCATGTTTCCGTTGCAACCCTAGATGGCTTTCTGTTTTGGAAACCACTTCGACCAAAGTGAATCGAGTTGGACCAAAGTATTGCGTTAGCAATATCAAATCACTCTGTAGAAAACATGAATCAAACGGAAAAGTGACCACGGCGCGCCGCGTAGACAAAATCCCGTGCTTAAAAGAAATAGTACCCGAGTGCTAAAAAGAAATAGAAAAAACAAATTGCATACACACACAAAAAAAACATCCTGAATAAATATACCAGGAAATGACTTGTACGAACGTAAATAGCTAAAAAGAAAATAAGAAGTTTCTTAACATACCAACATGAAATCTCTAAAACTAAGATTTTTAACCGAAAGCAAGCTTCTAATGCACTTTTACAAGCAGTAAATCTTTAGCAGCTATGGAACATGCGAGAACATCTTTTTCATCTGAACAAACATGAATGGGTATGGTAATATAAAAGTATATAGTTGTCCCTGAAAATATCCCATTTTGCCTGAATAAGTATTAGAAGCCCTGAATGTCAAAATTTTCTGTAATCCATTAAAAAAATAGTGAACAGGAATATTGGAGAAATAAAATTAGGTTGTAAGTTATATTTCCCTCACTGAACTCCTTTAAAAAAAAAAAAATATTAATATTATTATTAAAATGCATAAAAAGCTGAAAAAATATATATCCGTCAAAGATGTCAAAAAACTTAATAGATTTAAATAAATTCATACTTTTATCCTTAGAAATTTTACAGTACATCGAAAATACATTTAAAAATAAATAACCACATCTCTCCACAACCCAAACAAAATTATGAAATGCGTCCCTATATTTTCATCAAGTTGTACACAACACAAAATGTGAAAAAGAAAAAAAAGGGGGGGAACCAGAAATCTGCAGCAGAAAAAAAAATATATATCAATTCAAAGGGGAAAAAATATTCAATAAAGAGGAGATAAAATACTTTTCTTTGATATACAGTGGTCATAATTCATCCCAAACGAAAATACGCGGCCGCACTGTTATTGTATTTTTTTTCCTTTTTTATTCCTAGCCAAATATTCGCCAAGAAAAGTAAAAGTGCCAAATATATCGCTTCATAATGTATTTTCGAATAATTTTCAAACCATTTCAATGATTTTTTTTCTTTAAATATTTCCCCTCCAAAAACCTAGATAGATACGTATAATATACATTTTTCACTTATATGTGGGATACTAACATTACTGAAAATTTTATTTCTGGCAGATTTATTATTTTTTCTTTATTTCTATAGACTCTCTGAAATTTATCTAAAAGAATGTTTGATCATTTTTTTTTCTTCCCATTTATTATTTTTTATTCTTTTTCCACAATTCCAAAGGGCGAAATGGTCTGAAAATACTTTCTATCATTGATGTTTACTAGGTTGTATAGGAACAATTTTTAAACGACTGAATTACTGTTATAAATTACTAGTTTTATTTACTTAAAAAATATTAATAATTTATTTGTATATTTATTGTACATTTCCTGAGCATTTGAGAAAACATAAAATCTCTTATGAATAGGAAATTTTACATATCTATCTTTAAATATAATATACGAGAGATTATACTTTATATCATAGCCATTTTATTTTATTTTATCTATCTAATGTAATGTATTCACCATTAAATATATTTTATACATTAATAATATATTTCACCGTTAAATGTATTTTATACATTAATAATCTTTTTTTCCCATTTAAACTTTTCACTGTAATCTTTAGGGCAGTGCTTGAATATCAAACTATATCGCTGATCATTACTAAGCCATACTATATAATCTTTTGGATTTACTCGCCATGTTTTAATAATCTCTTTAATATATATATTTCCTAATTTTTTTTTTATTATATCCCTTCTTATTGTAACTGCTCCTTCCTACGCACACTTAATTTTTTTAAAAATATATTTTCCCTTCTTTGAAGTGTCAGTATTCTTTTTCTTATATTTTGCCTTTAGGTTTTGTCTTCCTGTCTACGGGTAGGCTCGTTATATATATTGCTGATAAGGAAGGGAGGACCTCTTGTGCCTGGTATGCAGTGTTTTTATTGCTAGAAAAAGTATCCTTAATTCTGTTATTGTGCTTTACAGAAAGTTTCTGAATTTGTCTTGCAGATCAACATTTATGAGTGTGTTATTCTAATGAATATATCTGTTAATTCATTAATTTAACATTAAAATACTTTAGATGTTTCTAATTTATTTATTTAATTAGTTGCTTACTCTTTCTTTTTTTTCAGTTTCGCATCTTGAATCCAGCAGCGAGATTCCATCTTGAGTTAACTCATTTTTTCGTTCCAAGAGACTTTGAGAGGGATAGTTTCTAGACAAGACCAGATAGAGATTTGTTGCTGCTGCGATCAATAATGTTGCGGAACTACTCTTCTTGTTTCCGGGGTTCGTCGTTCTAAAGTCCAGTTGGTGTAGAACGTGCTGGTAAAAAGTCCACTGGTCAGGATGGAATATAACTTTATTGCTTCTAGAACTTCGTGGAACAATCAGCTGTACAAAATTCACAAGCACAATTAAACAGTAATGTGCTTTTAACAGTTCTCTTAGATCAGAAGTTCTCGCAAATGCTGTATTTATCACACAAAATAAGTCACTTTCACAGGCAAAAATTCAGTGAAAATATTCAAGAGATATCGTACACAATCCCTTAAGACACAGCAATGAAGAATTTACACACAGCACTTTGAAAACAGCTTCGTAAAGCAAGCTAAAACACGGCTTCTATAGCACTATCAATACACAAAGCAAGCGTACTCTCACTGACAGCTCTTCACACATTGAGCGTTCAACTCGCACTGAACTGTCGGGGCAGCGCGCTGGTGGAATTTATAGAGTAGGCAGAAGCTGCGAGCAGTTTCTAGAAAAGTATATTCCTCGAAGATTCCAGATAAAGCGGGACTTCTGATTACGTCATAGAAGAGAAATGTTAGGCTATTGTGCGTTTTTAATGCAGGAAAAACAACTTCCAGGCCCCATTGGGAAAATCGCGCCAAATGACCAAAAAGTCGCCAAGCCTGGCGACTTTTGGCGAAATATAGCCAAATTTGGCGCCAAAAATAAGTCCTCAAATGTGAAGAGATCGAAGCCCTAGGACTAATATTTCTCGAGATTTCTAGAAGCCCCATAGAAAAACATACGGGAAAGCGAAACCTCCGTATCTCTGGTTCTAATTGGCCGATTTTGATGCAACAAAAAGCAAAATTTATCTATTTGAAACGTAGAATACGAATTTTAAACTATTTTAAGCCAGAGAGCAGCGAGTTGCTCCGAAAATTCGTAAAAATAAGTTCTCCAAGCATAGGCGTGGCTTCCGGGATGGGGCACTGGGGGGGCATGTGCCCCCACCCCAACTTTGTCTCTTTCCAACAAGTCTTTTATTTTGACAAGACATTTGTTTCAAAATTTAAGGGTTTGCTGCAAGAAGGAGATAGCTTCTTCCTACGGGAGTACATGCACTCTCTTCTTCAATTCACAGAAATTTTACTGCAGCAGTGCTGCCGAAATATCTCCGTTATTTGACGAATATCCGTTTCTGTTTTCTTCTGTCAACTGAAGAATTTTCTTCAGATTCAGGGAATTTGTTTTCCTTTTCTTCAAATTTTCGGGAAGAATTCACGGAAATATAATTTTTCCAAAGCAGTACGCAAATTATTCCTTTAACCCTTTGAGGCGCAAGCCTTTCCCAATGCTGAAAAAAGGGCAGCCGTTGCCATCGCTCGACTTAACTACCAGCAAGTTGGTGGCACAGCCAGCTGTCGTCAAAAAAGGGTCTCTAGATCTCCGGCACACGATGAACGTTACGATCGTCCGCCATCTTGCTGGTAGTTAAGGCTGATCTTCGAAAAAAAAGAACTCTGTTTTTAGTCTTGGTACACAAATTGAAATAAACTAATAGCACCATGGTCTCCAAAAAATTCCAGATGGTTCTTCATAAGCTGTTTTACACACTGCGATAAGCGAAAAAGCTGTGGCTTTTGTGAACTTTTCAGAAAAAAGTCTTAAACATGGATCTGAGTAGCAAGGTTTTTCGAAGAATGACACGCTTTGCGAAAATTTCCGATTTTTAAGAATTTTTTCTAAAAGTATTGAAGTAGTATGTAATACAGCTTGTAATAGTCCGGGAGCCAGCGACAGACTTTTCGACCAAAATCCTCTCAGCCCATAATTTCTCAGATGATTAAGACGGTTGTGTGTTGAAGCCTGGTGATCGTCAGCTGCCGCACCATGGGTGGGTTGGGCGGCCGCCTTCCAGACACGTAAAAAAAAAAAAAAATTCAGTCATTTCCTCCCGGTTGAAAATTTCTGAAATAGTAGTTGGCATAGTACTTGTTTGAAAAAAAACCGTCAGCTGGCCAAGCGGCGGTGGATTATACGTCAGCTGCTCATACGAACATGTAAAAAAAAAATTTTTTTTCAATGATTTCCTCCCGGTTGAAAATTTAACAGATGTTAGTTTACATTCTACTTTAAATAAAAAAACAAGTCAGCTGGCTGTATGCCGGTGGAAAACCCGTCTGCTGGCACAGTGAAAGTGTGGCGCGGAAAGGTAGTGTGGCCGCCGCTAGCCTATTTCAATGCACCAGCTGACGGGTTTTCCCCCGGCATACGGCCAGCTGAATTTTTTTATTATGGCAAGAATTATGTCAACTATTATTTAACAAATTTTCAACCGGGAGGAAATAACGCACTTTATTTTATTGGACACAACACGCTGATATCCTCAATAATCCTACTATTTTTCATAATTATGTATAGAAATATAAAAAAAAAACAATCTGTGCTACTTTAAAAACATGAAAACCACCAGTTTCCTCATTTTTAAGCGATTTTTTTGGCATTTTCAGCTCCATTTTATTTCTCCGAGTCAAAAAAGTTTATCATTTGTGTGACAAAAATCGGCTCTGCAAGCGGAAAAGGACGTTATATCACGTGATCTATCACGTTTGTCAATTAGACTTCGATGCAAATGTAAGGATTCGTTGTTCCGATACGGATGTATTAATTATCATGTTGGCTAATATGAGTAAACTTTCAAGAAATATTCAAGTATGCATGGAAGTTGGAGTTGGAAACCATCAACGTTTTATTAACGTATCGAAATTGTATGAAGCTCTAGGAAGTAATGTGAGTGCAGCACTACCAGCTTTTCACGCTATCACAGGGTGTGATTTTAACCCGGCCTTTTCAGAAAAGGCAAAAATTGACCGTTTTCTATTACGAGAAAATCTGCTGACTTTATCGAAAGCTTCATTCAGATGTCAACGCCATTTGACAACAAGGAACATATTCTTTCCAAGATTGAAGAGTTTGTTTTCCATATCTACGGAATTAAGCGATTAAAAAGCATTGATGAGGCAAGAGTAGCAATGTTTCAAAAAACCTATAAACTGCTCAACAACGACGTTTTCCGATTACCCCAAAAAAGCATTGATGGCTCAGCTCTACCACCATGCAAACCGGAGCTGTATCAACATTTTTTAAGAGCATGTTTCATCGCAAGAATTTGGACGCACGCATATCTTAAAGTTCCCTCCGCCGAGACCCCTTTCGACTATGGCTGGGTAGAAGTTGAGAAAAGGAAGGCTTTACTTGGTTCGCTGGCAGTCAGTTACCAATGTCTGTTACTGAAATTACAATTCAGCCCGAAAAACGTATGAACATTTTTTCAGTTTTACTCATATTGCTTATATACATATATATATATATATATATATATATATATATATATATATATACTTACTTTTTTGTTTATCTTGTTAAAAATGATGATGGTGGACACATGATGGCAGACAATTTCGATGATTCACAAAGTGATTCGGAGGACTATGAGAGTGCCACAAGTGAAGATGAAACATTATAGTATTTAAGAATTATAATAATTATTTACTGTAAATAAAAAATATATTGATGTATTTATATTCAAACTTAATTTTTGTTATTCGGTCGCTTGATTATTTCCTGATTATGTTTGAAACTCACCTGCAGGGCGCGTTGTGTCCAATAAAATAAAGTGCGTTATTTCCTCCCGGTTGAAAGTTTGTCAAATAATAGTTGACATAATTCTTGCCATAATAAAAATATTCAGCTTGCCGTATGCCGGGGGAAAACCCGTCAGCTGGTGCATTGAAATAGGCTAGCGGCGGCCACACTACCTTTCGCGCCACACTTTCACTGCGCCAGCTGAAGGGTTTTCCACCGGCATACAGCCAGCTGACTTGTTTTTTTATTTAAAGTAGAATGTAAACTAACATCTGTTAAATTTTCAACCGGGAGGAAATCATTGAAAAAAAATTTTTTTTTTTACATGTTCGTATGAGCAGCTGACGTATAATCCACCGCCGCTTGGACAGCTGACGGTTTTTTTTCAAACAAGTACTATGCCAACTACTATTTCAGAAATTTTCAACAGGGAGGAAATGACTGAAATTTTTTTTTTTACGTATCTGGAAGGCGGCCGCCGCCCAACCCACCCATGGTGCGGCAGCTGACGATCACCAGGCTTCAACACACAACTATCTTAATCATCTCACGAATTATCAGCCGGGAAGAAATAACTGACCAAAATCTGTCGCTGGCTCCCGGACTATAAAGAGACAGTTTCAAAATTTTGAAGTGCCTGGCATAATTAGTTTATTTGTAATTATGTACCAAAATCACATGATTTTTTCGAATAACACCGTTAAGTCGAGCGATGGCAACGGCTGCCCTTTTTTCAGCATTGGGCCAAGATTGAAGATTCCAGTGTTCTCGCATTCTAATCCAGCTGTTCTCGCATTCTTCCTTTTTTTCAGCAGATGTCAGTGCTGTTAAAAATAATCGTGACGATTTTTTTTTACGGGAAAGGACGTGCTAAAATGTAAAGGATTCTCGTGGAGCTATGTCACCCGCAACTATTTTTATAGAAATCAAATCTATTCTTCGTGACTGGCAGCAGTTAAAACGTCAGAGTTAAAGGGTTAAAAACGAGGAATAAAACAGTGCATAAAGACGCACTCTCAAAAATTATTTCTTTTGATAAATTATTTCTTGAATAATTTCAGGGAAATTTTTCTGGCACCAATGCTGCCGGGATACCTCTGTTATTTGACGAATATCCTCCTGGCAATTGAAGAAACAACGAATTTTTTTCCTTTTCTTTAGACTTTCGGGAAGAATTCACGATAATATTACGTTTTCATATAATACAGAAATTATTCGTTAAAAAATGAGGAATGAAATAGTAAGAGGACGAGTTTTTCTGAGAGTCAACCTTGCCCAGCCCGGAATCGATCCCCAACCTGTGGCATTACAGCGTAGTGTGTTAATCATCCATGTGGCATTGATGATCGTGCAATGCAGAAGCCGAAAAAGCAGTATGCCACAACTCTGTCTCATCCTACCATATAGTTACGCTGATCCCTGACTCATTGACTCTGGAACAATTCCGTTTCAACCACTCCAAGATAAAACTTTTACTACCGTTGTTGCAAAAGGATTAAAAAGTTAAGCACAAGAAACATAATAATAAAATCTTCACCGTTTGTACGATCCGCTTGCAGTTTTCCATAATTATGAATAAAAACGTAGAAAACAATCTGCGCTACTTTAAAAATCACCCGTTCCTTTAATTTTCAAGTGATTTTTCGCCATTTTCAGCGCTATTTTATTTCCGAGAGTAAAAAATGCTAAGCATTTGCGTGGCAAAATAGGTATTGCAAGTTATAACGACGTCATACATAAGTCACGGCTATCAGGGTTTGAAGAGAAAATTGCGATTCCCATTCGTTTAATTTTTCTAAATTACCCAGCTTAACTTTTTTTCACAAATAAAATGATTTCCTCTGCATGAAACATTGATACAAGAGAGGAGGTTCTCAGCGAAACGAAATCTTTCGAATGCGAAAAGTTTTCGCACGTACGTTTTTAGAAGAAACTGCAATTCCGATTTCGGTATATAATAAAAATTGAATATGAAGTTATTTATTTTAAGTGGGCAAAAAATAAATATATCGAGTGCAGACATATTTTTCTCGAATGTTTTTACTAGCTCCCGTTGTAATTGCCTCCACAACGGGCCTTATATTCTAGTTATAAAGAAAATTGGTAGCTGAATATTAAAACATTATTTTTTAAAAAGTGCCTTTTCTTCGGGGCCCTTATAAAGCAGACTGAATAAATGTTCTACATTATATATACTTACATAATAAACGTTCGCGTGCATCCATTGATCATACTCTCTTTTCGAAAACTACTTTACCTAAACTCATTATAGAAGCATGTCTCTTTCAATTTATCATTAAAATTTGTAAAACCGCTGGTACGTACTTGAATCCTTTTCAATAATTTAAATGTACGTAGCAGCAACTCGCTGGAAAAATATCGAGAAAATAGCCTTTTCATTTATTTATTTATTTTTTCTTTTGTAATATGATTGCTCTATTATTTATTTATTCTTTTTTTTTCTTCTCCTAAATAACAGAGTTTGCATAAAGAAAATTGAATTTTAGATTCGACTCATTTTTTATCTCTTGTTAAATCATCTCCTTACAGAATCTCCCGTTCTTTTCTTCAAAAAGGTAAACGGAGAATTTACATTTTAAATAAATTAATTTTCTTCCAACGTATATATACAATTCTATTAGATAGAGTCTTCTAAGTGATTATTCAAGGTATAGACCATTTCCTTGAATCTAAAACATGTTTGTTAAGACAATGAAAATAGGGAAACAAGTGCAGAACATAATTTAGCCATTTTGAAATAAATTAATGGAAAAAGGACACTAAAAAAAATAATTTTTTTTTCAAGTTTATTATTAAGAGGCACATTTGAATGAACGTTTATATATATATATATTTCGATAAATGTCCATACTTTTTTCGATAATTCTTTTCTAAATTATTTTTAGTGTTCTAAATTATTTTGGGATGAGTTTGTTTTAAGTTTGAACATTACTAAAAAGTATTTATTTGTTCGAACGTAAAATTTACGTTTCCATTTAAATGTATGTTAATGAAAAGTGAATAGTGACTTGTTTTTGTAAGTATTTGATTTCTTAATAAGTAAATGTGTAAAAAACACACATAAAATGGTACTTATAACATGATACGATCGTTTCGACTGGAATTTTATTCAGTCTTCGTCAGTCATAGTCCTTCGTCTGTGTGACGAAGGGCTATGACTGACGAAGGCTGAATAAATTTCCAGTCGAAACGATCGTATCTTGTTATAAGTAACATTTTATATGTGATTTTATACAAAGTGTTTATTTATTTGATCTTTTAACACCAGTATTTTGAGTGTTTTTTCTGTGTTGATTTCTTAGCTGCATCGTAAACATTTTACATTCTTACAGCTGTTCGAAATTTGAATGCTTTCTAAAAAGAGCATCTTAACTATGCTTGGATTAATAATTTGGACAGTTAGGGAAAATGGTCAATCGTAAAATTATTGCAAATGACCCTGCTTTCTCAATTTTTGGATTCGTAGCTTAAAAACCCAGCGTGTATAGAATGTTTCAGTAATCAATCCATTTGATTCAGTCCATCTGCTCAGGCCTTTCCAATAAAAACTCTGATTTCTCAAGCAAAACTCTTCATTGCTCCTCAGCATACAACAATAGAGAATTCATAAACAGCCTTTGAATTCAATAGGTTTTTATTGCAAAAAAAGGCTTCTCAAAACGAGCGAGAAAGGCTTGCTTATAATACCGCTTGCAGGAGTCGCGCTGTCGATCGCCAACGTCGCAAATTGCGATAACTATATTAGTTTGGCGGAAGAAGATACGCTTTGGCGAAAATATTGGCAATTGCTTTTCTTAATGATGTCCGGCGAAATCTAATTTGGCGAATGGATTGGCGAAACTTTAAAAAAAGCCAGCGCGACCCCCGCCGCTTAGGGATAGATGCGAGACGTGACAGAGATTTACAGAGAAAGAGCTGGTCATGTAAATCGATCACTTAATACTAATGCAGAGAAGCAAGCATTATAGGCCTCGTTAATAAAACTACGCCAAATGTTTGGAAAAATATCACCAAATTTGACGCCAAGAATAAGTAAACAGAAGTCAGCTAAACGGTATAGCCATAATTTGACGTAAAACTTCGAAACACTATATATGTTATCAATGAGGAAGCACAAAGGTCCTTTTACTTCGCGTTCTAGTCAACCGATTTACATGCAACAAAATGCAAAATTTAATTATTTTGCACTGAGAATACGAATTTTATGCTAAACTAAACCTAAAAGGAGCAGATCAATCTCCAAACTCCGTAACCATCCATACATAGTATACGTAGATATGCTCTTCAACTTCACTCTGTTGCTCATATACAACAGGATAAAATGTTTGGCTTTTCAGCGCAAATTCTTGACTACAAAGTGAGTTTGCACAGAGGGTGGGGAATAAACGTAATAAAGTAAAACGTATTTTTCGGTGGATATGTCTTGTGCTGTTTTGGTGAATATATATTTTGCACTTTCTTCTGCATTTTTCTCCCATCCTGAGAGGAAAAGACTTGCAAAGCAGCTTATAAACATAAGAATCAGATACAATTTCAGATTGTATTTCGATTGAGATATAACCTTATATCTTCTACCAAAGATAAGGCGTAAATCTTATTCAGAAAGCGGAGGAAGCTTTTGAATGGGATGCAATGGACTCTATCTATTGTGAGCACTCATGGACCCGAACAAATGTTTTCAGATTATGGGAGTGTTCATTATAGACGGAGATGGGAAAATACAAGTCCGCAGTGAATTTATACAGGGTGTCCCACAACTATTGGTACAAGATTTAACCCTTTAACTTGCAGTGTTCCCGCTCTGGGAACACCAAACTCTGACGTTTTGCCTGTTGCCAGTCACGAAGAATAGATTTGACTTCTATAAAAATAGTTGCGGGTGACATAGCTCCACGAGAATACTTTACTTTTTAGCCCGTCATTTCCCGTAAAAAATTGTCACAATTATTTTTAACAGCACCGACATCTGCTGAAAAATGGAAGAATGCGAGAACAGCTGGATAGATTGCCCAATGCTGAAAAAAGGACAGCCGTTACCATCGCTCGGCATCGTTCATCGCGTGCCGTTGGCACGCGATGAACGTTTCGATCGTCCGCCATCTTGCTGGTGGTTAAGTCGAGCGATGGCAACGGCTGCCCTTTTTTCGGCTTTGGGGAAGGGTTGCGCCTCAAAGGGTTAAGGGTAGGTAGGGCACATGATAAAAATAAGAATCACATATAGAAACGTTTGATCGGAAACATCGTCCCCATGGAGATGTTAATAATCACGTTGGAACAGAGATAATAATGAACTTTCCGACTAGTGTTCTTAAAAAAATTATTTACCTTTCACGAACACATGACTAATGTTGTTGGTTGAAAAATTCTATTTCATTTCATGGATGAAATTTTTTGAGACAAGCCCACTGCTTATAAAACTTAGTAAAGAAATTAACAAACACTTCAACACTTTTCCCAAAGCGATTACTAACAGGTAAATTAACATGGCATGTGACTCTCATTCCTCATTGTGTGCCCAACCTCCCTTTGCATTTTACCAATAATTATGGGACATCCTGTAAATTGTATAGAATTAGAATATTTAGACTGGTTAGCCATGCCAGTTACCCAGATTTAGAAGCTGAATTTAGATTTGGTGGCTAGTGTAATGTTAAACTAAATTCAGTCGGACTCGTACTCTAATTTCTCAATTATTGTTACTATAATTATTATTAAAGTTTAAAATATACATCAAAATCACTTACTTTTACTGCATTTTTGAAAACATTTCAATTTCTAATGACAAGTAGCAACACAACGCATGTAAATAAATTAAAAAAAAAAAAAGAAAGAATACAAGATATAAGTGACCTCAGTTAATCCATCAACTATAAGGCACTCCTGTAGAGCTCCCTTAAACAAGTAGGACGCAGAGCAGGATAAGAAGCAAGGTGAAGCATAATCGGTGCTTTACATGAAAAATGAATAAATTACATAATTATTATACAATATTACTTGAAAACATAATCGGCACATTACATGAAAAAGCCGGAAAATGTAGTCTTTTAATGGTCTACTCTCTTACATATTTCCCAGAATTTCCATACTGGGCAAATTCCCCGAATTTCGTTTGCAAATACAAGTTCAGTTTACAGAGAGGCAAAAGTAGAATGGATATATAGAGTTCATAATGTTAGGGTGCTCAGAATACAGAGAGTTCACCTCATGTTAAAGTCTATGGAGTTCATCTGGGATTGTAGTAATGGGTTCATAATACTGGGGTGTTCACATTAGAGAGTGCCCAGATAGAGAGAATTCATTGTATTTTTTAAACTGATGCTGTATATATTTATAAATATTGGTGGTATATTTATAAATATTGGTGGTATATTTATAAATATTGGTGGTATATTTATAAATATTGGTTTTTACCTCTCGTGTGTAACCAAATTTAAAAATTATTATGGTACAATTCCTAATCATAAGCAAATACGGATCCAAAGACAAAACTTACGGTGTCAATGCACGAATAAACGAGTAGGATTGAGTATCCGAATACTGAAGCTATGGATGAATTATATGAGATTACCTATATCCAGAATCTGCTAATCAATTCACGACCTACGCAGCAGACGAATCTGTGGGGTTAGGGTCTGTCTTTGTTATGAGCGTATGTAGATCTTTCAATCCCCCGCATCAAACATAAGATGTGACGTCACATAATATGGTTTGGTTTGGATTGGACTTAGGTTAAATCAAAGCTACACGAGGGCTATCTGATAAGGCAGGACGACTTTTTAAGGGGCTCTAAGACGTATTCACGTTGCATCGTTGTATTTTGAATTTAATGGCAGCTCCAATATATTCAGTTTCTTTCAGTGAACAAATCCGTTAAATTCGGTCGTTTTCAATTCGTGCCAATAAAACGGAATGAAACTAGAGCGAGATGAACAAAAAGACCAATTTTGGAGCGAATCTGGACTTGGAATGAATCTGGAACAACATCTATATCGTGCCAGAAATACTGAGGTAATGGTGGCTTCTAGTGGCTGCTAATTTTTCAGATTTGTATTTTGTACAGTACAAAAGAAAATAAATTAATAATATGGGCATTCTTGATCTAATTTACTTACAGACAGATGAAAGGTTCCTTTTCACTTCGGCAACTGTTCTGCATAATGCAACTTTTTGTCCTAAGGGAAGATTCACATGTTGAAACGGAACCTTCAAAACAAAAATTCAATGGCGACCGATTTTTTTCACCTAATATTTTAATTCAGCATCTGAAAAAAGTCAACATGCATAGTTTCTTTATTTTACAACCATTACTGGAAAATGGACTAAAGCTAGTGCCATGTGTTTTAAAAGTAGAGTAGATACTATTTCAAACATAACACTTCTGTTCTTCCATCCTATTGCTAAAATCTGGATAAAATATTCTAACATTTATCGCCCTACATAAAAGCCATTTACATACTCTTTTTTTTTTCTGTTTGTTGAACTAGCTCAGAAGAACCTAACACAAAGTGTTTCTCCCCAGCCAATAGCGATGGCGATTTTTAGCAGACGATAACAAACTTTAAGGAGGCATATAAGACTCCGGCCCTCAACTCTGAAGACATCAGCGAAAGAATATTCACATTCATGTAGAGAGATATACTGCAACTTATATATATTCACTGTTGCCTATGCTCATGAATAAGTGTTTTACATGAGTTTGTGCTGAGGAGCAAAATACATAAATAAAAAGAAAGTATATTTTGGACTAAACTATGTCACTGTTTCGTTGAATATGTTTTGCCAAATTCTAGAGCTCGTATGATCTGAAGAAAGGATTTGAAAGAGTGTTTGTAATCTTCAGCATCGGATGTGGGTTCATGTGTACATTGTACGAGATTTTAAAGGTAAAGGATAAAATATTCCTCATAAAAATCAAGAAATTTGAATTTACGTATTCAATATTCCGATTTATAAAACCAAAGAATTTTTAACAATATAAACGCTAAACACGCGCAAAAATAAACGTTTTGTGTTTTCGAAAGACACTTGGATTTTGGCATTCAAAGCAGTCGCAGATTAATGCAATTTTGTGGGTAAGAGCGGCCAGAAGGAAGATTCACACATACATACATTCATTTTAAGGAAATAAAACAGGTTCTTTAACCTTAATTTCATTTTTTGTTTTCGGAGGGGGCGGTCGCCCCCCCCCCTTTAATCCATCCTTGATTCAAAGCATACACTGGCTAAAAGGAAACAGAAAATGATGTATCAGGTTGTAACGAAAGTTTTCCGCCAGATTTGCTTGAGTCAGCTCCCGCGGTACCCAGCTATTGACCTTATGTCAAGTTTATGCGATGCTTAGCACGACTAATGGACATGGCACTAAAGTCTAACTCTTTTAGCTAGCTCTCGAGTGGATGAATATTTTATATTCTTCCACAAATTCTCGTAGGCGGGCTTCATCAGCATCAGTAGGCCGGTCAGAGCGCTCTGCTTCTTTAATGTCCTAGTCCTCGTTTTTGAACTTTCGGTACCAAATCTTCACAGTGTCATATGATACAACAGTAGTACCTTAAGCTGTACGCATGATTCGGTGTCATGCTGTAGCTGACTTTTTGCAACAGAACTGAGAGTAAATGATGGTTCAATCTGGTAGCGTGATAGTTCCATTTCAGACATCTTATACTTAATCATAACGATGTTGTTTTACCGATTTCACAACACAGTGCTCTAAAACAAGTCTTTTTCTTTCAAATAACAAAAATCGTTTGGCAAAATATTGGCAAAGACACCAACGCGAACTGCTTGTGCAGGCAATACTTGCAGTGGCGGAAAACTTTCGTTACAACCTAATACAAACAAAGAGAAAATGATGACAGAGAATATGAATGTACAGAAAATGATGTACAAAGCATAAACAAACGAGAACACGAAAAATTAAAAAGGAACAAGTTGCCATTCAAACAAAAATAGGAAAAAGCTGATTCCATAGAGAAGCAGCAAAAATTATTGAAAAGGCATCGCGAGACTTCGATGTTCATGAAAATCATGATATTTCCGTTTGGGGGAGGGGGGGGGGGAGAGTAGGCGGGAAATGAGGTTACCAAAGTGTAATGTATACAAAGTTCAGAGGATATTTTAAAAATTATGTATTTCTTTGAAAAATTGCTTTAAGCATGTTCAAATATCATTCTTTTAAAATTTAACCAGACTTTTTCCATACCAATTCAAATACAAATTACTCAGCAGATTGAAACATCATAGGCTCAGGGGTGTATCCTGAAAAAAATTTCGGGGGTAGACTAAACAGTAGAAGTTTCCAGGTTTTGGAAATCAAAATTTCGGGGAAAATCCGGATACTCCACTTTAAAAACGTCCTTCCACAGGCTGTTTAGATTTTGTATTTTGACTCTTAATATACTTTTTATTTCTGATATGAATTTAATCATTTTGTTAAAAAAAAAAAGAAATTTTTTCTTGCGCTTTTCAAGCGTTGCTCCTGTGCATTAAGTGGCAACGTATAATTTTCCGGAAAAAGAAATTGTCAGCTCATATCAATTACTGACGCACTGATCTGTTTTGTTTTAAAAACAGATACAGAATTTTAAAGGATCGATCAAAATTTTCAGGATATTAAATCTAAATAAATACAAACTTCAAATTTTTATACAGTCCCCGTACAAGAAAGCTTGAAGTTAGTAAAAATGTGCACCATACAATAGTTAAGAGATGACAAAATTTCAGCCTTTCATACTGAGAAAGGTTGGAGAATGTTTAAACGAAGTTGGTGAGGGGTTATACAGTACTATTATTAGCTGAGGTCAGGGGCGTAGCCAGGGGGGGGGGGATATCGGGATATACCCCCCCACCCCCCCCGAAATTTTTGGATTAGTGATGAAATTCCGTTTTTTTATACAGATATAAGTTCATATCCCCCCCCGAAATTTTTTTCAGGCGCATATCCCCCCCCGAAAATTTTTCCTGGCTACGCGCCTGGCTGAGGTATTATGAGGTATTATGTATTTATGCAGTCCTTTCCTCCCCGTGATTTATGTAACAAATTTGAAATGCGAGATCATTTTACATAACTTTTCGTTTGTCATAGCCATGAAAAAGTGGTTTAAGTCAGCATATATTCATTTTAATATCTCCGACATTTTTAAGGGTAAAATGCTCAAATTTGTGTATCTCCTCATGAATGCATAAGGAACATTTTACTAACTGTTATTTTTTTGTAAGCAAGCTTGATACAGCAAATGTTTTTTTTTTTTTTTTATTCTTTTTTTTTTATTTTTTTTTTTTTTTAGTGACCAAGCTTGCGACGGGTCAAACAATGGGCTGGGGGATTCGCGTCAGGCTGACTACCTAGCCGAGGCATATGCATTCGCACCCCAGGGCCCTGGTCGCGAAGGCGCGGTTGGGCAGCCCAGACATTGGCCCCGCAGAGGGGCTGTTGCGCCAATGTTTGACTTTGACTAATTTTTTTTGAACGGGGAGCGTATAAAAATTTAAATTTTGTATTATTCAGATTTAATCTCCTGGAAATTTTAATGGATAATTATTAGGCACAAAATTCTGCCCCTTTTAAAAAGTAACTTTGTAATTTATTGTATATGTCTATATGATCAACACTTAACCCTTAAATGCGCAGTGTTCCCGTTCTGGGAACACCTAACTCTGACGTTTTGACTTTTGCCAGTCACGAAGAATAGATTTGATTTCTATAAAAATAGTTGCGGGTGACATAGCTCCACGAGAATACTTTACTTTTTAGCACGTCATTTCCCGTAAAAAATGGTCACGATTATTTTCTAACAGCACTGACATCTGCTGAAAAATGGAAGAATGCGAGAACACCTGGACAGATTGCCCAATGCTGAAAAAAGGGCAGCTGACAGTGCGGGCACAGACAGCGTCAAAAAAGGGTAAAAAATTACGTCAAAAAAGGGTCTCTAGATCTGTGGCACGCGATGATCGTCCGCCATCTTGCTGGTAGTTAAGTTGAGCGATGGCAACGGCTTCCCCTTTTTCAGCATTGGGAAAGGGTTGCGCCTCAAAGTGTTAAGGAATAAAATCCTAGGTCAGTGTTTTTAGGTCACTCCGTGTATTTAAAGTCAGTGACTCAAAAGTAAGCAAAAAGTATTTTTAAAACTCTCAGCCAATCACGCTGCTAGTAAAATAAAAAACGTATGCAATGAATAAAAAAAAAGAAGATAAGGCCATGGTGCATAGAAATCTATCTCCAAGCATCAAGACAATTACTACGATAAGAAATGCTCTAAGCATTTTTTATATTTTATAAAGCAAACAGCCATTTAAAAAATCTCTTTTAAGATTATTATTCTTTCACGCTTCAAAAATTCTCATTTAAAAGTAATATCTCTTGGTCATTCCATCCTTTAAATAAAAACTTCAAAACAGCAAAAAACAAAATTCATTCCACTCTCCCAACTTAAGGGAAAAGTAAAAGCAAATCTTCAGAATGTTCAAATTAGCTAAATAAGTTTCGCCAGAATAAAAACAAACTTTGTTAGTTTTAGAAATTCGTTAAAGAAAATTACGTAAAAAAAAAGTAATAATACCAATAAATATTCTAGACAATAGTACTTTACCTGGAAATCGTAGATTTAGTCAAAACAAATCCCGCGTAATCTGTGAGAATTGAGTGAAACTTTAATCGTTTTTTCGATGAAAGACCATTACCATGTTTTGATAAGGTTTTCATCTGAAGATTTACTAAAATAATGAAGTTTCTCATTTCTTTAAGGGCGTGGAAAGTATCTTTTAGAGCAATAACCTTCCAAAACGCTTGCACCTTGAAAATTTAAATCACTTCAGTTGTTTCTCCGAACAGAGCAATTTCAGTTTGGTAAAATAATTGAGCAGGGTAATTTAGTGGGTTTTAATACGGCGAAATTGTTATAGAACTAAAAGATCATTAAATGAGTTTGAATAGTAGATAATTGAATCGGTCTTTTAAAAAAACAGTAATCAGTAAAATCTGCTCAAAAGAAAAATATGCCGATTCTTAAGTTAGTTGTTTGGGTTTTTTCCGCTAGTGATTGTTTGGGTTTATTCCGCCAGTGGTTGTTTGGCTTTAAAATATGTACAGTATAGTCTGTAACAATAAACCTGCTTATAATAATATTTTATTTACCGTTTCTTTGACGGAATGCTTCGACATGTTTTGAATCTGTCTGTAGAGATATTTACTTTCCACATGCACTTGTTTATAACGATAATCTTTAAAGAATTAATGACTATGTCATTTTATCTCTCACCCCCTTTATTGAAAATTGTCCGAAAAATGTGTCCCAGAAAAGTAACATAAAAATGCGACATAATTTTACATATATTTAAATACTATTAATTCACAATAGCTTTAACCTATTGTTACACTATTTCGTAAGCTGTAGAATAGGCATCACATTTACTTTTATTGCATATATTTAAATACTATTAGTTCACAACAGCTTTAATCTATTGTTACACTATTTCGTAAGCTGTAGAATATGCTTCACGTGTATTTTTCTATAAATAGGTTACAATCATAAAAATTTCAGCATATAGTTACCAGGCGAAATACACGAAAGATGAGCGATAAAATGACATAGTCCATTAATATCGTTTTAATATGGCAATAATGAAGCTAAAAAATTAGGGGGGTTCAGAGGGGGTCTCCCCTTGACGAGGTTCGAACAGCAGAGTTTTATTTTGTACGTACTTATAACTGCCCCTCTTTCTTTTTCGACTCTAAAATGTCGCCCAAATTGTGTAATAATGAAAGATTGCAGCTTGGGAGTGAAAAAAAAAAAAAGAAACAGTAAACCCAATCAGTCATGCAGCGGCTTGTTCAGCGACAGTATTTTTTATGTCCTAATATCTTTAGTCTATCATCTTGTTCAGTAAAACTTTGGGATTTGATGGTAAGTAATTTCTTCGTCTTCTTCTTTCATCACAGGGAGAGAGGTCTGGCGATCGAGGAGGCCAGGAGATTGTATTGTGTGGGTGGTGACGTGTTCTTGTGTGCACTGGTGACGTGTTCTTGGCGGTGTGCGGTGTTGCTCCATCTTGCTTAAAATATTCCGGAAACTTTTCCTGTTCATGAACAAAGACGCATTCTGAGACAGAATTCCATTTCTTTTGCTGGACCAATTATATTTTTGTCCACTCTTTAGCATTAACCCTTTAACGTGCAGTGTTCCCGCTCTGGGAACACCCAACTCTGACGTTTTGACTGTTGCCAGTCACGAAGAATAGATTTGATTTCTATCAAAATAGTTGCTTGTGACATAACTCCACGAGAATCCTTTCATTTTTAGCATGTCATTTCCCGTAAAAAATTTTTCACGATTATTTTTAACAGCTCTGACATCTGCTGAAAAATGGAAGAATGCGAGAACAGTTGGATAGATGGCCCAATGCTGAAAGAAAGGGCAGCCGTTGCCATCGCTCGACTTAACTACCAGCAAGATGGCGGACGATCGAAACGTTCATCGCGTGCCACAGATCTAGAGAGCCTTTTTTGACTAGGGATGGACGCGAGACGAAAAATAGGCGTCTCGCGTCTCGCAAAACAGTCGAAAAGTTTTGTCTCGTCTCGCAAAAATCCCTATATCATAATGTTAAAAATGTTTGTCTCGTCTCGCAAAAAAGCTGTAAATCTCCGTCTCGTCTCGCAAAATGCCGTCTCGCGTCCATCCCTATTTTTGACGACAGCTGGCTGTTCTTGCTGGTAGTTAAGTCGAGCGATGGCAACGGCTGCCCTTTTTTCAGCATTGGGAAAGGGTTGCGCCCCAAACAGTGATGGCACCAAACTTCCCCCAACGGGAGGGCCATCTTCCCCGACAAGGGGGCCGAACGATAAAACCCCAAAATTTTACGTTTCAGTACTTGCACAGCCTCTCAAAAAAGTATTCGAGTAAGAGATAAATTTCCTACTTTGGTTTCGTATATTAAAAATTATTATGATGAGATGGCCATTAATTATCTGTTCTTGGTTAACGTGAAAGCCCAGTGATTTTCACCTAGTTAAAAAGGTCTTTACGAAGGCAATTGTCAGCAGATCGGACAACCCTGCTTACCCTAGAAATGTGGATCTTGTTCGCTGGTTCCTTCAAATCAAGAGAAACATACTCCGAGCTGCAGATAATCAATATTCAGTATATGAATATCGCATAATTCCAAGCAGAATGAGAATGGAAGTGAACGGAACCTCTACGGTCGGGTCGGACACTTTGAATGGAATTTTTTATCTGGTTGCAAAATTTCCTTCGTTTTTCTAAACCAACAAATACTCTAAAAAAAATCCCCGACGACACTCCCCGACAGGGGGGCCAGTGATCCCCGACAGGGGGTGCATGGCCCCCCTATCCCCCCCGCTGGCGCCACACATGGCCCCAAAGGGTTAAGTTGATATCTAGGCCACTTGCTTAGTGGTTATTTTGTGACAATTTGGGACTTTCCCCTCCCTCTTCCTTCCATTGACTAGTTTCTTCACGTTCATCCTTCTTGAAAACGTATAAAATTATTCTAGAATAGATAAATAAAAATAAAAAATGAGTTAAGAATTCTTTTCTTTATTTTCCTGTGCATACTGAGACTCATTAACTAGTGAAATGATATGAGGTCTTCTGGCAGGGGGGGGGGGGTTTGGGAGGGTGGAATCAACTTAATAAAAGCTCAAAACGATAAACGTCCTCTGATGTGCACATTTAACAATCTCCTGTGGGGAACGGAGACTATGATAACAAGAACGAAAAAGAGTCTATTGAAATTTGGGACCGCGGGATGGATTGATTCCAAATTAGTCGAAAGTTTTGAAATCCTGAAGAGGTTACTGGTACAGTGCACGAGGAAAAAATGATACCTAATATGTTTCATAATGATACCACCAGGGTAGAAGAAAGGTCTTTTTCAGCAAAGTAAACCTTTCAACGTTGCATTTTTCTTCAACTTAAAGTTTTACTTACATGTAAAAAATAAAATAAAATAAAATGCTAGGTTTTTTTTTGTTTGTTTGTTTGATTGTTTGTCATTTTTCTTCAAGTTTCACTTCAACGTAGAAAAAGAAAAAAAGTTTCTTTTTTTCTTCTTTTTTAAATCTAAGTCACGGAAATAAATATTATTATATTGTATATAGTTTAGGTATTATATTAGTTTTAGGTAGCTGATGTTGAAAGTACTTAGAATGTGCACGTTCTTGATAATTTTAAAAGATATATGCTAGTGATTTTTTTTAAGAAAAAAAAAGTCAACTTATAAAATGCATTTAATAATTTAGTGGCTTCAGGGTTTTTTTTTTCTTTCTTTCTTTCAACCAACGTTTAAACAAAAAAATACAAAAAAAAAAAAAAAAAAAAAAAAAAAAAAAAAACTGGAGGAGAATAAAACTTCGAAGCTACATCGATAGGTATTTGCACATTATGTCTCAAATTTTGAAAACTTTATTTTCAAATTAAAAAAAAAAATGTATAAAAATGATTTTTTTAGACGCATAGATGCTTCAACTAATCTAAGGCAACAAGAGCTCTCACGATTGCAAAAATTTTCTGAGTTAAATTCCATGTCTGTGTAAAGAAGAAGAGATGACCACAGCATTCAGCAGTTAGTAATCCTAGCTGAGCCATGGGCGACCCGAAGCCACAGACAGATACATAGTCGACAATTTAACTGCTGTAATAAGATTTTTCCAAACAGAACCGACCGGGCTGCTCGTGAAAAAGAGTCGTGGTGAAGCGTGACAACTCCGACAGCATACAGCTTCGGCTACCTATCATTTGGTACAGCGTATCCGAGATATATTGAAACACCCCCTCTACGGCCTGGATCTTGCACCACCTGATTTTCATTTATTCGGAACCAGGCGCGTAGCCAGGAAAATTTTTCGAGGGAGGATATGAACTTATATGTGTATAAATAGACGGAATTTCATCACTAATCCAAAAATTTCGGGGGTGGGGATATATCCCGATATCTCCCCCCCCCTTGGCTACGCCCCTGTTCGGAACTTTGAAGAAGCACTTGGAAAACAGACATTTTTGAGATAATGCTGAAGCCCTCGTTAAGGCAGTTCGTTTAATAAAATCATGCAATTTCTTAACAGCTTTTTAGAAAATCCAAGTATGCGAGAGACTCGGGAAAATTTAGAATGACCTTTCACAAGTTACACTTTTACAAACTGTCAACATATAAGAGTTATGAAGCATTCTGGAAAAAATCTTAAACCCACAGTAATGTACTATATTGTCCTACACAATTTCGTCCCGGCTCAATTTCTTTCTTTCTTCTTTTATTACTTCCTTGTACGTAGTATAAGGAAGTAATGTGATCCCGAAAAATTTTGGGGGCCAAATTTCGACAAAAAATCCGATTTTGACTACCTCTAAATTTAATTTTAAGAATTTTTTCGATGCATCTCATCGTAGGCTAGCATGCACGATCCTATTAACACATCTGCAACTCATTTTGACCAGCGGCGAGTCTATTGTGGTCAGTTTTTCCCCATGCCGTCTGTACGTACGTACGTATGTATGTAACTCGCATATCTCAAAAACTATTGGTCGAAGAATGTTGAGATTTGATATTTAGGATTGTTCTATGATCTAGTTGTGCACCTCCCCTTTTGGTCGCAATCGAATGTATAGTTTATGTACAGGACCGCCCAAAAGATTCGAAATACATTACGCTCTATGGGCCGAAATTCATTGAACTCGCCTAACTCAAAAACTATTAGGCGTAGAATGTCGAAACTTCATATTTTGGATAGTTGTAACATCTAGTTGTGCACCTCTCCTTTCGGTTCCATTCGACTGGATAGTTTATCTACAGAACTGCCTAAAAGATTCGAAATACATTACGCTCTATGGGCCGAAATTCATCAAAGCGTTTTTTAGAGGTATTGGGCTATTTCAAACGACTCAGAAGTGATACATGCTGTAAAGAGTTAGAAAATGAATTTCTCCATTAAAAAAAGTTTCTTTATCATTTACAGTTCTGCTACAGGAACACTCAAAAGATTTCCAATACATTACGGTCAATGGCAATTTTAGGGGCATTCATCCATTTCAAGAACAATACCGTCCTACCACATAAGTTAGGTAATGGTCCGACCACGGTCACGTGCCTCCCTCAAGAACTATGCTAAAAGTCGCCAAACTTGGCGACTTTTCGTGTACGTGTGTCGTGTGTGCATATTTAACTCTCAAATCTCAAAAACTATTATGAAATTTCATATATAAGATTATTGTAACATCTAGTTGTGCATCTCGATTTTTGGTTCCAATCTACTGGAGAGTTTATTTACAGGAGCACCGAAAAGAATTTCAGTACTTTAATGTCGATGGACATCTTCAATATAATACAATTGTAGACAGTCATTGTTTGACACATGCCCAAAATCTCGCCGTCTGTCCTCGACCTTGGCGAGTTTTGCCGAAATGTCGCCAAATTTGGCGATAGTCAGTCATTTGGTCCATGAACAAAGTATCGCCATTTGCCATCGCTCTTGGCGAGTTTTGGCGAAATATCGCCAAATTTGGCGATGATTTGTCATTGTTGGTCCATGCTTAAAATCTCGCCAAAAATCGTCGACATTGACGAGTTTCGCCGAAATATCGCCAAATTTGGAGCCAAAAATTATTTCGTATTTTGTATAACTCTAAAACTTTAACCCGTAGAATTTTGAACTTTTGTATTTAGAGCTATATTATAATATCTAACTGTTTTCAATATCTTTTTTGACAGCAATCGACTGGGAATTTATTTACAGGGTGAGCCAAATGACTTTAAATACATTAAGGTGTATGGATGCATTCAATTCATTGAAAGTCTGTGTTAAATGACTACTTTGGCTGTCCCCAAAATCTCGCAAACTATCTCAAGTTTGTCGGCTTTTGGAGAAATATCGCCAAATAAAGTGTCAGAAGGAAATCATTTAAATTGAACTCAGCTTGGCGATATCGAAATATTTGGCTAGAAATCGCTAAACCTTACTATTATTGATATTTTATCTCTTTCAAACAAATAAGTTTAGAGGAAATGCGTAGAAAACATTTTTGATTTAATAGACGTGCAAGGAAGTCATGTGTTGGACACATCAGACTTTTTTAATCAACATTTGTGCTTCAAATTTTTATCTGAAAGTTTTACGAGACATAAAGGCTTACTTTTAAATGCAGTTTGGGAAGAAACAGTGTAAATTTTTTCAAGTTTGTTACATAAATGTTTAGTTTTTAAAGCTGTTTTTTAAAAGTCCATCCGGAACCTGTTACCATGATTTCTTCTATTTTTTATTTTGATAGGATAGTTTGCCGATGGAAATAATGTATCGACCACTATGATGAATATGTGGAAAGGTAATATGTACCAGTGCTTTTTGTCAAATTTTGTGTATCTCTTTGATTTTCCGAAAAGATCTTTCCCTTTCGAAGTTTTTTTTTACCTGTCTTTTTTAATCTTCCTAGCCAAATGTTATAAATCCATTTAATAGCATTTTGGAATTTTTATTCATAAATGTTTTATTCTATTCATACTGTTTTAAAAACTTGTCATCTTATTAGTATTTCCCAGGTACCTATGTTGGTTAAAATTTTAAACCTATACAACATTTTAAGGAGAGAAAAATATTTACATGCATATCAAATCGTAAACGAATGAAATTTTTCATAAATAATAAGATTAGTTATAGTTAAACTTCCCCTATAAAGAGCGTTCTACTATTCAGGGTGTGTAGCCGAGGGGGGGGGGGTTAGGGGGTAATATCCCCCCCCCCCCCAATGAGGAATTTTTTGCCATACAAAATGCATATTATTCACTCCCTTATCACACACATGTATGCATATATGTGATTTGCAGTAGTCGTAACCTCCCCATGTAAAATTTCTGGATACGCCACTGCTACTACACTCATGTCCATAAATTAAGGATAATTCAGAATCACACAGAAATTGATCTCTAAAATAAAAATTTCACCAGTGGAATGATCACACACATCTTGAAGAAGAATATGCAAATTACAGGAAACCACCAGATGGCGTGGATGGTACGTCACAATGACGAGAGTGTAAGAGAGAGGTATATAAGGAATGGTGGCAAAGAAGTAAAATTGTTCACAAGCGCTGTGAAAGCCTTTCAGTGCAAAAACCGCATAGTTACGGCACAAAGGAGGCATTTGGATGATGTTTTACGTGGCAGAATTATCGGACGACTGGAATGTGGACGTACCCAGCTGGAAGTATCCGAGGAACTTGGAATCGCCCAGAGTGTCATCTCCAGGCTTTGGCAACGATTCCAAGATGATGGTAATGTGAGTAGACGTTACAGCACAGGTCGCCCCCGAGTTACAACGCCGAATGAGGACCGCTATTTGGCAGTTACTGCCAAAAGAAACAGACGGAGTGCAGCATCAGACCTGTCTCGTCAGCTCTCTTCAGCTACCGGTACGACAGTTTCAAGGCAGACCGTGTACAGACGCTTAGGGCACATTGGTCTATATGCTCGTAGGCCTGTCAGATGTGTTCCACTTACCGCAACTCACTGTCGCCTGCGATTAACCTGGAGTAGAGAACATGCATTGTGGACACCGCAACAGTGGTCTTGTGTGATGTTTTCCGTCGAGTCCAGGTTTAGTTTGGAGTCTGATTCTCGCCGGACATTCATCTGGAGAGCGCCAGGTACCCGTTACCACCAAGAGAACACCATTGAAAGACACCGTTACGGTGGTGCAGGATGGCTCGTTTGGGGAGGAATTATTCTTGGTTCCAGAACTGAACTGCATGTTCAGAGTGTAACGATGACAGGCCACATCTATCGGGATGTCATTCTGGAACAACATGTACGTTTGTTTCGGGGCGCCATGGGTGCTGAATTTGTGTTTATGGATGACAACGCCCGTCCTCACCGTGCAAACATTGTTGACGAATGCCTTCAATCGGAGGATATCACCCGTATGCATTGGCCAGCATACTCACCGGACTTGAATCCAATAGAGCATGTGTGGGATATGCTTGGCCGACGAATTGCAGCCCGTCAACCCCCTCCCACCTGTCTACCGGCACTTCGGAGTGCATTGCTTGATGAGTGGTGTAATATTCCCCAAGATCAGATTGATCATTTGATACTCAGCATGCCTAGGCGTTGTCAGGCCTGTATTACATCGTCCGGGAGACATACTCCGTATTAACCATCCTACTAACCATGTTATACTGTTTTTTGTAAATAGGTTCTTTTTTGAAATTTGGTCAAGGGAGTAAAACTTGCAATTTTTATTAATTATGTCAAACATATAGCATCTTTTTTGCTCTTTACTTTTTGTTTAATAAATAGACTTTACAAATAAGTCAAATTTGTTTTGCTTCTTTCTCTTTCTTTGCCTGAACTTCATTATCCTTAATTTATGGACATGAGTGTATTAAAAAGAGCGAACAGATTGTAACCCAATTTCGTAGATATACTTTACATGAGATGCGCTCAAGAAACTTCTAAAAAAAAAAATAGCTTAAAAAATGTGCACTATATGGCGCTTTTTATGGGAAAACAGCAAATTTAACGATCGAAATGTGCAAACAATTTCAATAATTATTCAATAGTTTTTGAACATTTATTAACTCATTTGAGTCATTCCTTGAGCTAAATAAACATGCAAAGCGCCTCTCAGTAGACATTTTCTGAACTAAAATAAAAATTCTTTGAGCACATTTCGTGTACAGTTCATACGCCAAAGTTGATGGCAAAATGTTTATAGGGGAAGTTTCATTATAACTACTCTGTATTTCTAAACTAATGTAAAATAACTGTGCTCAAATTGTAGTTAGTCAACAACGCAGTCTGTTCTCAAACAACGTTTAAAACGTAAAGATATCTTACAAATAACTTATCAAGTTGACTTCAATGCTCGCGTTCCAAATATCTTGCACACTTACAAGCCATTTACCAAAGTTAAAAGCATTCAGATATTTAAATTATTTTGCTCTCCCCCCCTATCTTCGCATTCGAAGAGATATATTAAACAAAAAGATTTGGAAACCTCCCCCTTTCTCCATGCAAACCAAATAAAAATCTCCCAAACAAAGTCGTAGACTGGAATAAACTATAAACATAAACCGATAAATGTCGTCTAAATGTGCAGTTTTCCGAACTCTTTTAAAGCAAGGGAGGGAGGGAGCTGGAAACGTGATAACAAGAGGAAGAAAGCAATCTTTGGGACTATTGAAATCTGGGAAACTGAGCGAGCGGTTTGGATTGATTCCAAATTACCCGGAGTTTTGGGGATCCCGAAGAGAGAAATTCTAGTAACAGTGCGAAATGAGCGAATGATTGTTGATAACTTCCCATAATGATACCACCAGAGAGAAAGTGGGGCGGGGAGGGCCTTTGAAACGAAGTCAGACTTTAAATATTGTTTTTCTCTCTTCATTTTTAAAGTTTAAAATTACCAGGGAAAATTATTCGCCATTCTTGCTCTGTTGTATTACAAAAATATTAGAAATATCAAATCAGTTAAGGGTGGATACAGTATGCACTACACCAGAAGCGACCTACCTAGTATTCAGAGAAACCCAACTGCTGGAGCGAGCTCAGGGATATATAGTTACATCGTTTAGATAGTTACAATAGTATAATTACTTTTTCAATCACAATACAATGTTTTACAGAAAATAAAGAACAACAAGTATTATTTACAATTTTCTTTACAACGTTCTCATATAATAAGATATATATCTACATATTATTAATGTTGATTTTTTGAAACACAATAACAATATAAAATGCCACAGCAAATTTTGAATGCATGAAAAAATAATTTTCCAACAGAGTTAAAATGATAATTATGTTACATATACAGCATATAAAATTATAAGAGGGAATATAAAGAAAGAGAAAAAGAATTTTGGGACGTCAAATAATAGTAAAAAATAAATAAAATTTTGAATGCCTAATATATACTGTATTTAGTGTAGCATAAATTTTGAAATAACTGAATATATGGTAAAGACTGAAAAGAAATAATTAATAATTGTTCTTTTTTTTAGTGGGGTGGGGGGTGGTTGGAGGAGATAATAAACAGGATATAATTCGTTTTCAATTATCAATCTGAACCGCTTGACCGAATGGTATTTCCTGTTGTAGGTGGATAAATATATTTAACTTATTTTGAAATTCATCTAATCCATTAATCATTTTATTTTTGAAGCTATTGTTCTTTAAAATATATTCAGCCCATTGATCATAATTCATTTAGGGTAGGTGGTATTGGAATTGCGTTGGATAAGCACAATTTGGATTGTTTCTTAATTGGTTCGAATTACTTCAACTATTTAGATTATTTGGCGGGAGCAGCTCACACTGCCGAAGATTTAGCTTAGAACTATACTTGCTCCTTTTACTAAGATTTCCTGTTCAATGTAGATCCACACCACTAGTGAATAAGGTAATTTTTGTAGACGATTAGTGCACAAAATAAACTAATTTGCATGTTCGCACTATATTTGATCTAAAATTAAACGCGCATTAATACTGCATCTAGTATTAGTATTAGTATAGTCATTAATGCTACGAAAAGAATTAAAGTTAAAAATATTAATATCCCCATTGCTGCCCTTGTTCCCGTATTTAAAGTGAAATACCAAAACCAAATTTTGGATCGGCTGGGGAATGTTTAGGGGTTTCTATGAACTGAAAGCTGTGAATTTCTATTCATAGTTTTGTAAAATTCACCATTTACAAATTATTTTGAAACAAATAAATTAACAGTTGCAATGAATTCTTAGAAAACAATTAAAAAGTCTTAGATATGCTCCTAAAGAACTAAAGAAAAAAAAATATGCGTGCTGATGCATTTGACACAACAGCTGTCAATTCAAACTGCTTAAAAAGATAGAACATGTGCTATTTTTGAAGAAAGCTTATGGTGTTTCACCTGAAGAGTGACCGTTGACACAGGAATTTTGAGCAAATTTAAAAACAAACCAATGACTTTAAACACTTGAAAAAATTAATAATGCTTCTTTAGCCAATGCATTATGGGCTAATACTAACAGTAAAGCTGTATGTCTAGTGCAACATTCAGAAAAAATTCATAAGTACAAAAATGGCCTTCAGAATTACTCCGATTAGATGCCTGTTTAGGGAAATATTGCAAAATTCCGTATGCTTAGCATTTTTACGTGTATTTCGCAACTTCTACAGGTTCATTGTTAGTAACAGTTCACAGTACAACTTGTAAAGATACATTCTAAATTTTTCAGAACCTTTAGTATATATATATATATTTTTTTTGTAAAGCTGTTCAAAAGTTGCATGTTTTCCAAAAAGAGAGAACAGCTTTAAATCAAGACTCCAAATTCTTTCCTCTAATTGTTAATATAATATACGGAGAGACTCGTTAGCAAACTGATTTGAGTTCTTTTTTAACTGTGACAGAACAACTTCTAAACATTAGGGAAACTATCAGACTTTTTTTTGGAAGGGGAAAAATGAGTACAGTTTAAAACGATAAACGTTGTCTAATGAAAAGTTTTCGAAATTGAGAATATGACAACAAGGAAGAAAGTAATCTTTGCCACTACTGAAATTCTGAGGTCGGGCAGTTTGGATTGATTCCAAATTACTCGCAGTGCTGCAGAGAATTTTAGAACTATTTCGGAATGAGCAGACGATTCATGATATGATAACTTAAATAATGATACTACCAGGGAAGGATGAGGGGTCTTTCAACAACATCAAACTTACGACAGGGAGACTTCCTCCCCACCACCTTACATTTCTTAAAATTATCTCCGAAAATTATGAGTTATTCATACTTTCTTGCATCAGAAGTAACTAAGTGCATGTTAATAAGACAATTTTGGTTACTGATGTGAAAACCAAGTGGTACGTATCAAATGTGTACAATCTGGGTTATTTTTTTAATGGATAATACAATAGTTTTCTGGAAGAATTGATTTATCAGTCACCTATTGTTCTGAATAATTATCTTATTTATTTATTTTATTAGTGACATTATTAATGCATTAAAGTTTTATTTTGAATACTAAAAATTTTGTTAAAAAAGAAATTAAGTCTACTTAGTAATTTTCGGTAAACGTCCGGCTACTAACTATCAAATTTGGATTCCAAAAATGTTTGTTTACGAAAGAAGACTCTGATAAATTTCCTTCTGAAAAGAAAAAAATCTAAAAACTATTATTATTATATTTATACATATAATTAATAAAATAAATACAGTAGAACCTCGATTAACCGACACTCTCCGTTAACCGAAGTCGGTTTCTTCTTCACTTTTTTTTTTCACTTTCTACTATCATCCAAAATTTCTCTTAACAAACATGAATTTTTCAAGTTTTTCTTTTTTTTCACATTCTTTTTGTATGCAATCCGTCCTTTCCAAACTACGAGTGCAGATAAATATTTTGTAATTCCTTTTTATAGAATTCCTTCTAGTAAGCTCAATTCTCGGTATGAGTGTACTCTTCCCATTTTCAAACATCCCTGTTCTAAACAAAAAACACGCCCCATTTCGAAATTTCGAAGGTCATATTGCCGAGTCCCAGAACAATCGAATGTTATTGCACCCTCTGATTGTAAGATTCCTCTGAACTCATGCTTTTAAGAAAACTTCGGGATAGAACTGCCCGGCAAAGGATGGCCAGTTTACACCAGATGAAGCTTCCATTTAAACCATTGTAATTTTTTGCTTCAGAAATAAATTTATTTTCATTTATAATTTTAATTTATTTTGAGTTGTAACTCTCTTATGACTAAAGAGTTAAAATAGTCATAATAACAGTTCAATGAAGATACTACATATTAACCATAGATGATTATTGATGAATTCTAGATTATCCGAAGTAAGTTCGGTCCCAATTACTTCGGATAATCGAGGTTCTACTGTAATTTTAAAAAACACATTTCTTTAATAAAAATTCTTGAAATATTTGTTGTAACAAATAAATAAATAAATAAATAAACAAAAAGTAAGTGTAACAAAAGAAAAAAAAAGTTTTATCCCACCATTTTCTAAAAGGAATTCATCTCTGAAGCATGGCCGTCATAATAAAAGAATATTTAACTAAAGATGTAGTGTAGGCTGCACAACATTTCCAACCTACTACAGCGGCATTTTATTATCAAACCGAGGAGTCTTATAAGAAGGAGAAATCCGAAACTTTTCAGGTGCAGGTGAAAGCAACAGAGGACCACTAAAAAGAAAAAAATAATAATAATCTCGGATATACAGGTTGATTTTGAAGAGTACACAAAGCCTCTGACATAAATTGGATGTGGTAGCTTACAATGCTCTTGAACACGTGCGTGAAGAGTAAAATTTTGATAGTTTCGGAATTTTTTGCGAAGAGGTCAGGAAGAGAGGTGAATGGCTCATAGATGTATGCATGTATATTTATAGGAACTTGATTATTATAGGTGTTATGTTGCAGCAGTATAGATGTATCTCTGCGTGATGCAGCTATGAAAGTGCAATTCGTAAACGAAGATTTTAACAAGGCTTCATGACTACTTTGAACAACATTTGTATTTTTATTTTATTTATTACAAAATTTTGAACATCTGTATTACACATATGAGAATTATTCAGATTTTTTTTTTTTTTTTTTTTTTTATGAATGATAGAGAAATGTATTAAACCTGCAGTGAAACTTTTTTGCCAGGAAATATGCAGAATAGACGTGTACGCAACAGTTGCTTTAACCCTTTAACGCGCAGTGTTCCCGCTTTGGGAACACCAAACTCTGACATTTTGACTGTTGCCGTCACGAAGAATAGATTTGATTTCCATAAAAATAGTTGCGGGTGACATAGCTCCACGAGAATCATTTACTTTTTAGCACGTCATTTCCCGTAAAAAAATGGTCACGATTATTTTTAACAGCAATGACATCTGCTGAAAAATGGAGGAATGCGAGAACAGCTGGATAGATTGCCCAATGCTGAAAAAAAGGGCAGCCGTTGCCATCGCTCGACTTAACTAACCCTTTTTTGACGACAGCTGGCTGTGCGGCACAGCGTCGTCACAGCCAGCTGTCGTCAAAAAAGGGGTCTCTAGATCTGTGGCACGCGATGAACGTTTCGATCGTCCGCCATCTTGCTGGTAGTTAAGTCGAGCGATGGCAATGGCTGCCCTTTTTTTCAGCATTGGGAAAGGGTTGCGCCTCAAAGAGTTAAGAAATTAAATACTCCCCATTCAATCCAGTTTTATTTTACCTGCTTGTTCTCATCGTTGCAAAGATGCAACGGCGAAGGTTCACTTTAAAGTTATTCTTGTTAATGTTCAATCTGTTCTGCATGGAGGTTTTCTGTATGCTAAAGAAATTATCCAGGAAAGGATTAACTGAACTGACTGTTAATAGAAATTTTATGAGTCACAAAAATATTGCTCGCTATAACAGGAGTTTACTCGTTAAAAGAGATTAAACACCCATAGATTTAACATTGAACCAACCAAGTATTTCCGATTTCCTCTTTTAATCAGTGCTTGTTGTAAAGAGTTCGACTGCATATTAATATTTGCAATGAGCACATATTTAAGAGCTCATTTCTCTCTTAAAAGTGTTTAACCAATATTCTAAAAGCCTATTTTTTAAATATTTGTAGAGTTGATCCCTAGATGGAAGTTTCTTGAGTAGTAAGCCTTATGTATGCATTAGTAAGCCAGCATGTCTCCTAGGAAAACTAGGCTCTTTAATTGGTATGCATAAATTGGTGTCGTGGGACTTCCGACGACGGTGGGAGTTTCCACGCTCATGAAAATCGTGGGATTTCCGACAGGGGAGGGAGCGATGGCCGGATCCACTGTTCTTTTGGGGGGGGGGGTCTCGCAAAGGACCAGCGGTAGCATATTTTGGAGGGGGCCCCCTACAGCGATGGCCAGACCCACTGATGTTTTTTGGGGTTTCACAAAGTGCCAGCGGTAGCATATTTTGGAGGGGGCCCCCTACAGCGATGGCCAGACCCACTGATGTTTTTGGGGGTTTCGCAAAGTGCCAGCGGTAGCATATTTTGGAGGGGGCCCCCTAGAGCGATGGCCAGACCCACTGATGTTTTTGGGGGTTTCGCAAAGGGCCAGCGGTAGCATATTTTCGAGGGGCCCCCCTACAGTGATGGCCGGACCCACTGATGATTTTTTGGATCTCGCAAAATGCCAGTGGTAGCATATTTTCTAGGGGGCGCCCCACAGCGATGGCCAGACTCACTGATGTTTTTGGGGTTTCGCAAAGGGCCAGCGGTAGCATATTTTCTAGGGGGCCCCTACTGCGATGGCCGTCCGAAATCCCACGTAACCGCTTAAATTTGGAAAGAATTTCTTGCTTTCATTTTATCTTTTTCAGTTTCTCTTTATTTAACAGAAGCAGAGAAAAGCAGCAAAAGGTCATTTTATTTGAAGTTCCGTTAAGTTGTGTGCAACTGTTGCTCTAAAGAACGGTATAAAAAGAATAAAACTTAAATTTTATAATTAATGTGTGTTAGAATTTGTAAAATTGCAAAAAAGTTAAAATGTGCAGCTGAGATTCATTAAAATGCTATGCAAGAAAAAGCACAAAACAACGTGCACATGAGAAACTTTTTTTTTCTTTGTAATGGCCAGGTCGGTGGCCACCGCAACGAGGGCCGTAGATGCTGGTCATTTCATTATGGAGGCTCCTAAAATCGAACCAACTCTAGATGAGAGACTAGCACCTGAATCGGCACCCCAGAGGTATTGTTTGAACATGGAGAGAATTGGAGCCACGAACAGATTTTACGTGCACCAGCTCCCATTAGCGTACACGGTCCCACGGCAGTCCGGCCGACAGAGGAGTTCTTTCTCTGAAGCACTGGCTAAGCCGGTGCTGCTTCAATTTTCGTGTTCTTACGGAAACAGAGCTTAGCGGCCAGGCCACTGCGGGACTGAAAAACAATAATTTTTTTTTTTTTTGGGGGGGGGGGGCGTTTTATGGTAGTTTTAATGACGCAGAGAATTTCTGCATAGAGACTTCTCTGTCGATATAAGAACTTTCTGTAGCCGAGTATGTTTATTGGTTCATTGAACATCACTGTGAATATCATTCGGCAGCATATTACAATTGGAGATGGATGAGAGACATTAACCCTTCAACGCGCAGTGTTCCCGCTCTTGGGAACACCAAACTCTGACGTTTTGACTGTTGCCAGTCACGAAGAATAGATTTGATTTCTATAAAAATAGTTGCGGGTGACATAGCTCCACGAGAATCTTTTACTTTTTAGAAGTCCTTTTCCGTAAAAAAATGGTCACGATTATTTTTAACAGCAAAGACATCTGCTGAAAAATGGAAGGATGCGAGAACAGCTGGATAGATTGCCCAATGCTGAAAAAAGGGCAGCCGTTGCCATCGCTCGACTTAACTGCCAGCAAGATGGCGGACGATCGAAACGTTCATCGCGTGCCACAGATCTAGCGATCTGGCTGTGCTCGGGCACAGCCAGCTGTCGTCAAAAAAGCTGTCATCTTGCTGGTAGTTAAGTCGAGCGATGGCAACGGCTGCCCTTTTTTCAGCATTGGGAAAGGGTTGCTCCTCAAAGGGTTAAAAAGGCCAATCTCATCTTGCAAAACAGCCGCAAAGCTTCGTTTCGTCTCGCAAAATCCCTGCATTCTAATGATAAAAACTTTCATCATGTCTTCAAGCTGTAAATCTCTGTCTCGTCACATTATCGCATCCATCCATAATTGTAAATTTTATAGCAAAGTAAAATTTTTAAGTAAATAAAAATGATAAAATAAGTAAGTAAAAGATCAGTATAATAACTCAGTGTAGTCCCGCATTCGTGAGTAAAAACTTCTTGACAATGAATGCAAGCTTCTCTTGTGATAGTAAACAAGCAAACAAAAATCAAATGTTGGATTAAACATTAAGTTTAAAATTAACATAAATGCAGTTCCTTTCCGAAAACATGTCGAATGAAAAGCTATAAAGACAATGAACTCAAATTAATCCTTCCCCAAGATTTAGAATAGTTAGGCGCACGCAAACAATTTCTTTTAGCTGGAATGGTTTTGTGTTTTAACATATCTTTAAAGCGAGCGATTTGAATTTGGTTTTCATTTAAGAGTCGTAGAGATTATTTTACCATTTAATTTAAATAAATTCTGCTTAAAATAACTGATTATAGCATCCTTAAGTCGACATTATACGATTCTTTTAGCATGTCATGAATAACTTACGCGATCCAAGATTTGTAATATCGATCAAACGATTTGAAATCGAATAAGAGAAAGGGAGAATTTGAATTTATAAACACTATTTCAGCAGCATATGGTTCAGTTTTAATAAACTAGTATTTCATTCTAAAGATGAATACGTGTGTACCAAGGGCGGATTAAAAGGGGGCGGAGGGGACAACCGCCCCCCGAGAAGAAGAATTTAATGTAAAAGATCCTATTTACTTCATAAATGGATGTATACGTCAATCTTCTGACACCGCCCCTCCCCCCGAGAAGAAAGAATTTAATGTAAAAGATCTTATTTTACTTCAATAAAATGGATGTATACGTCAATCTTCTAAATAACCGCCCCCCATCGACAAACTAGCCCCCCCACCCGACAAATAATCCGCCACTGGTATGTACTCATTATATAAGCATTTTATCGTTTATTTGCTAATAAACATGACATACGGAAAATAAGTCGTATATTGCTACAAAACTCAGTTAATAGGAAAAAAAAGTTTTATACAGTAAAAGAAGTGCACTGGGATCCAAAATTAAGGTAACAAGCACGTTTTTCACATTAATTCGAAACTTCCTCCAGTAAAATTGATACAAATTATAATGTATAGATTTTGAGTAATGAATAGCACAGCGATAGCCTCCACTTTACGTTGAATTTGACTGCCCTTTAACGAGCAGTGTTCCCGCTCTGAGAACACCAAACTCTGACGTTTTGACTGTTGCCAGTCACGAAGAATAGATTTGATTTCTATAAATATAGTTGCGGGTGACATAGCTCCACGAGAATCCTTTACTTTTTAGCACGTCATTTCCCGTAAAAAAATTGTCACGATTATTTTTAACAGCACTGACATCTGCCGAAAAATGGAAGAATGCGAGAACAGCTGGATAAATTGCGCAATGCTGAAAAAAAGGCAGCCGTTGCCATCGCTCGTCTTAACCACCAGCAAGATGGCGGACGATCGAAACGTTCATCGCGTGCCACAGACCTAGAGACCCTTTTTTGACGCAGCTGGCTGTGCTGCACAGCCAGCTGCGTCAAAAAGGGGTCTCTAGATCTGTGGCATGCGATGAACGTTTTGATCGTCCGCCATCTTGCGGGTGGTTAAGACGAGCGATGGCAACGGCTGCCTTTTTTTCAGCATTGGGAAAGGGTTGCGCCTCAAAGGGTTAAAACCCATAAGTTTGTTTATAGTGAGAATGAGTTCTCATAATCGTTTAGGTGATTGAAGAAGATCGAGAGCCGTTGGTAGGTTTGAAGTTGGGTAGTCACAAAGGCAAGTGGCACTATGGTTTACAATCAGAAGCACCGGAAGGGATTTTTTTTCTGGGCGGGGGGGGGGGAAACTGATATATTGTTCCATATGTTTTTAAAGAGCCCTGTCCTTCAACGGTCACAGTTATTATTCTGACCTCTGAGCGTTGGCCGGACTCCGCAGTCATCTTGTACCCTTTAACACACGATTGAAATATTGTTGCAATCCCAAAAATGCGATAGATCAGGTTTGATCCTCTTGATCTTCAAACATCGTCACAATCCGTATGTTGGAGCTTAAGTGTTACCGGATTTATGTGCACTTTCTGTCCTTCAACGATTACCATTACCATCCCAATTTCCCAATACTGCTGTTGATTATGGCAGAGGGTGTCCATGGATTCTGGAGAGACTTCCTTCAATACACACTATTATCATTGTGATCCCTATGTTTTAATAAATGGGGTTTAAATCGCTGCCCAATTCAATCTTTCAACACACTATTATCGTGTCTACAATATCGCATTTAATGCTGTTGTTGCTAAGATCAGTGGGTGCTTATAGATTCTGGGGGACACTTGAAGTGTGCCTACCCACTCATAGGTTTGGCTATTTTGTGATTTTGTCCGTATTTATGAATTTCCTGTTCTTCAAAAAACACATTTTACACGATATGTTACACAAAAATAAGTTGATGGTGTATCAATAAATTCTGGGTTTCGAGAAGTGGGGAGTGCAAAAAGTATACTTTGACCCCGCATTACAAAATCTGAGGGTCAAGTGGCCCCTCAGCCATCCCAGTTCCTGCACCAATTCACTGCTTCCAAAAGTGGCATCCAGGTTGCGGAATCAATTTAAAACAAGTTATACCATCACTAGGAAGTCCAGCCGAAGCTGCTCAAGACCGATGACACCTGCAAAAGTTCGCTAATTGGCACTGAGTGCACGATGACGTAAGCAGACAAGGCAACAACGTCGTAGGCAACAAAACTTTCCAGTGTCCCAGCAGCTGCGCCTGGAAAAAGATGTTTCAAAGGAAGAGTATACAGTACAGACGTCTTGCAGAGAGAGCAGTTTACGGCGATGTCCAGTGGTGTGTCTCTCTAAGAGCATAAGACGCACCAGAGCTACTTTGTCATGAAGCCAACTCGCCAGTCTCAGACACATGAAGAATGAGAACGTAGTCTTTCTACTCGTGAGTCCAGGTTCAACACAAAGAATGATTCTCGGCGAATTTTCATGTACAAGAACGAGAAACTCTCCCTCATTGTTCCAACGCAAGCAAATTCTACTAATTTGGTGGCAGAGGAATCTTTGTCTGGGGCGGCAAGCTGTTGGGCTGTCGTATGGCATTGCATAATTTTCATTTGGGTTGTGTCACCGCATAATGCTATGGGAATGAGATCACCAGAGGCTATGTGACGTTTTTCCGGAATTCTGCAAATCTGACGAGTCTGAACAAGTATGTACAATAATCTAAGGCCACACAGAGCTCACATTGTTGATGATCTTCTTGAAGGAGGGTGTACTTCCTGCATGAAGTGGCCTGTGCAATAATCTCCGAATGTCAGTCTATGAATATCAGTCCTATACAATATGTCTGGAATGGTCTAGCAAGAGCTACTGCTTGAAGTTCAAGCCCCTTCTAGGACTCCACAGAGGTAAAAAGCGCCACTTTCGAAAGAGTGGCATTTATTTCCGCAAGCGTTTCTCCCCGCACTCATTCAGATTATGACAGCAAATTGTGAGGCTTGTATAGCTACGCACTGTGCCCACACTCCATATAAGATAGACTTTTCCCGAGATATGATGGATCATGATTTGACCATTTTTGATATAACCTTCATATTAACTAACAACTAACCTCCTTTCGATATTGTTTTGTTGTTATATGCTTTCCCATATGATAAAATATCTAAATTTTATTTCAATAAACCAAATATTTCTTCAGTTATCGCAGATTTTTGTGTTTGAGACCTTAATTTTGTACAGCAGTATAGTTTAATGCAGCGGTTCTCAACCTTTTAACGTCGCCCCCCCCCAACAAAAAATAACTTACTGTGGCGCCCCCCCTCACATTTTTCAGCATACATTCAGTTTTTTAATCTTTAACAATGAACATTTAGTAGAATTTTCTACAAAATAATGTGATCAGAAAAGTTTGAATGAACATGATAAGCGAAAATGGATATATTTTTCAGTAAAAATGAGAATAAATAAGATGATAAAAAAAACATGCATCGCTCTTGCTCTTTGGTTTTTCTCGAGCCCCCCCTGCAAACGTTCTGCGCCTCCCTTGGGGGTCGCGCCCCACAGGTTGAGAAACGCTGGTTTAATGAGTTTTAATGATCTGTCATAAAAATTGGTTAATTTTTTACACAATTCAGTAAGTTATCCTTCTGACTTAATAATGTAAAAAGTTACTCTAGCGTGAACTCTTATATATCAAGAGTCTCACCAATCTGTAAATGCTGTGTTCAATAATGCCTGTCCAAGTAAAAAATAAATAAAGCTCCCGATGGAAAATTTATCTACATACTATATGGCTGGTAAATGAATTTTTTTATCACAAAAAATGTAATATTCTGCATTACAATATATTTAATACATAACAATTTTCTCAAAATAAATTTGTATGCTTTTCGGTTTGGAACTTTGTTAAGGGGACCAAATATTTAATAGGTACATGTTTTGCGCTCTAAACCAGCTTGAATTTCCGCCGGCTATATTTACGTGTCACGGGAGCTTATCCGTCTTTCAGAATTTGCAAATTTTAGCTCTTGTCATCAGTTACATTAAAAAGTTTTTTTAGGAAGGCAAAAATAGGAACGGTGATTTAAAATTTTTTTTCAAAAATTTCTTTCTGAACTTCCCTCTGAAATAGATGTCAAAGACCGGCATGATATTTAGCATGGAGTTACAGTCTCTAGATTGGAAGTTGAACAAAGCAATCACTAGCTGGTGTCGAAATTCTGACAATTCATAAAATTTAAGCATGGTCATTTATCACTGCAGCGATTCTTACCCCAGTGGCTTATGCTTATATCTTCTTCTCAATGCGCTTCTGATATCCTTTTTATTTTTTTGGTAATCCATCGAAACAAGCATAGCCATTGTATCTTTCGACAAAGCATTTCTAATTAAAACTGTTCCCAAAAGGCTTTCTAGTTAAGACAATAAATCTAAAGTTATCGTTTTTACAATCAAGCATGTCAAACATCCTGCTTTTGTCCACACGCTCGTTGTGACCCGCATTCCGTGTCCCGAATTATTCTGAATGTATGAAGACAAATGCCAACTCTTTTCATTTCAGTAAGCAAATGAACGGATGTAACAATTTAAACGAAGTTTTAGGGGTACTGTATTCCTCAATCAGTGGGTCAAAGCTAAAGATTACGAACATTTCATCATGTATTATCTCTTCTGGTAATACCACTTTCTGTTTCTCTTTATTTCGCATTGACCTCTATTTTGCTATTACAGTTTTCGCGGCGAAGATGACAAGAACAAAAAAAGAAATGGCTCCTTCTTGAGTTCCGAGAAGAAAGGAGAAAGTTACAGTTAAAGAAAATTCCGAATTAAAGTGGGACGAGTTTGACAAGCATAATTGCTGCTGTGTATAAAAACTAAAAGAAAAAAAAAAGAGCTAACTTCAGTTTGAAAAGGAAATTTGGGAAGATTTTTACTAATGACAAGTTAAACCTGTGAAATTCTATTCTATACTTTTACTTTTTTCGTACCCTATTTTACTGTTTGCGTTCAGTAGTAAAAGAACTGTCTATCATTTTTGCCGCCTGACAAAGAAACTGGATGCCATTGAGGGAAAAGATAAATCATACTTGCAGACAACTTTCCAAAGAGAATAAAGGCAGATTACATTGTTGGTGGTATTAAAAAGTAGGCAAATAATTATCGGATGAAAGAAGCTGTCAATTGCCTCACCAAATTAAGATTATTTTTCTTTTTTCATTTCCCCCTATTTTGTGAGCCAGTGAAATGTGATTTTCAAATATTTATTCTTATTGGTGTTTTTTTTAAAAATGATTTAGTAATGAGATGTGACAGTTCATATAGAAAGTGCTGTGCCAAGTTATTAACTTTTTTTTCACGACATTTATAAGTTATCAAAAAACTGAAAAGTTAAATGGAAAAAAAAATCCCCAGACAACTATTAGTTGGAGCTGACTGCGATTTTGAATAAATTATACGTTATTACCGTTTTGAGAAATGTCCTGAAAGTTAATTATTCTCACTGGTACTGTCCGCGCTTGACTTTGCAAATGGTTTAAAAAGTCATAGATCTTCGGTGGGTTTCTTTTTCCTGATTTTTTATGAATGAAAAAAAAAAAAAATATTGAAAGCTAGACTTCCCAAGCAATGCCTTATGTAGGTGCGATTTTATTTGTGTTTGTCATTACAGAGAAATAATCTGCGAATACAAATTGCGTATTATATTATTGCCTCTGAACAATGAACTGTGGGTATTCTGGCATCATAGGCGCACCCGTGATTTTTTTTTCAGGGGGGGGGGGGGTAAAGTTACTGTTAATTCGGTTATAATGACATTGTTTATAGTGACAAAATTTTCTATGTATTTCCGTATCATTATCTATATCAGTTCACTCATCCAGACACCACAAGCCTACTATTAACACGGTTATAGTGTAATAAATATGATCTTGTACGTTTTACTTTTTTCGCTCCACCCTAATTGACATAATGCGTTACAATACAGATGTTCTTCCATTTTTTGAGTTTATAATGACAGGAAGTTTAAGTATAGCATCTATATATCTTAAACGTAAAGCAGCCCGAGGTGGATTCTTGAAGAAGCATTTGATGCAGTTTGACCATGCGCATTCTCTCCCCGACCAATCAGCAACCAGAATAAAAGCCTGTCTTCCCACATCAGTATGGTATTTCATAAGACATTACGTCAGCTTCATGTCACATTAAAAAGCACGAGGAATAATTAAGTCGAAATGTATTTCTTAAAGTTCATAAATTTTAAAATTGCTAATACGATCGCGTGGATAACAGAAGTTTAAAATTTCAGATGATGCGTTTTTCCGAAATGATATAAGTAGCTGTATTCCTTTGGCAGTTTTCTTCTGAAAATATCAATTTAATGGTGTCGGATGCTCAATTAATTGAGCACAATCACCAATCACTTTCGCCCCCACTTTCGTCAACCTGAAAAATCGCCACACTTCGGCCAGTTTCGCCCCCCCCCCCAATTTCTTTAGGTACATTAATCATAAAGTTCTTCAAAATTTTAAATGCTTTTGAAATTAAGAAGTTATTAGAAAAATGTTTACCAAGCAAATTGCATTTTCAATGGACGAATTCTCGGAGATTTCTTTCTCAGCTGGAGTTATTTTTTATCTGCCTATAATTACATGATTTCACTAATCATTATCAACACTCATCTAACTTCAATTTGATGTATTTAAATCTTTGCTTCCATTTAATTACAATTCTGTTACGATCCGAATGTTCTTTCTTTCTTTTTTTTAAAGAAAAGGAAGGAGGGGAAATGCACTAAATTGTTCTTAACTTAGGAACGAAAACAAATATGAGGAGGATCGTTTAATCACGTGATCGCGTGTTTAATCCTGCCACATTAAAGTCATTTATATACACAGATGAAGAGCATGAGCAACAACGCTCGTAAAAAGAAAGGGAAAAAAAATCTTTTATTTTTTTCATGGTTGAAAATTCCACGTTTGATAAATTTCTAAACAGTTAGTCTAGGCGCATGTGAATGTGATGTAATTTAACAAATTTCAGTATTGCGTTTCAAGAACACATTCTATTGTTCTATATGTTCCACCTCCTCTTCGCAAATATCTTTTGACAGAATTCTTTGTATATGTATAAAAAAAAAATTAGCATTCTATCACGCAATTCCATGGCTCGTATTTCGAAATCATGTAAGAGACGGGGGAAAAAAAAGTTTTATTTCCCTTTCCTTTAATGTTTTTTGGGGGGAACATTCCGTTATCTGAAGATGTGGGGAATGTTTTCTCTTTTTTTCTTAAGAATTCTTAAAACGTTGTTGCGAATTATTATTCTTTGCTTTCGCCCATTCCTTGAATTTTAACTTCCCGATAAATCCGAAAAACGGGCATTTTTTAACATCATTTCAGAAGTAAATAATGTTTCTTAAACACGAAACAGGGGAACTCACGACCCCAAACCAAGCGAGTTGGCTCTTTTTAAAGCTGAATCTTTAAATGCTCACTTTATCTTTTCCAGGCAATTACACCGGACGCATGGGGGAAAGAAGTATTTTCCATTTTCTTATAATTTACGTAAATACAGTAATTTTCTGGAGCGATAAAGGGAGAATCGAAATTTTCTAGTTAAAAAAATTCGTAGTTTGTCTATACCTGAAAGTTTATTTACGCATTTTCTCGCTGACAAATTTGAAACCCAGTTTCTAATTTAACAAAAATTTCCCAATTTTCACGGAATGTTGAAGTTTTTTCCCCCCCATTTACAGCTAGTGTGTACAGTAAAACATCGTTTATTCAGAACAGACTGCCGCTGCCACTCACTTGAAAAACTGCTAAAATGCATGATCGAATTTTATTTTTAAACTGAAATTTCACAGAAAGTCAGAATTCTGGTCAGACTTTAAAAGTCAGTGCTTTAAATATTTACACAACATTATTAAAACATTATAAACTAGCTTATTTGTTGTAAAAAAAAAAAGAAAAAAGAAAAACAAAAGATATGTTCCTTATATCCATTTCCACCTATCTTAAAAGTTTTTTTTTAATTCTTTCTTAAATTTAATAGACATAACTTTCGATTGTCGTTTGGCATCGCATAATGTGTCGCAAAAAGAATACAAGACAACTCAACTCCCTTGGAAAAAAAAAACAGACGAGAATGAGTTTCTAAAAGTCTAGTTCAGTGATTCCAAAAGTGGTCCAGGTGGACCCCCAGGGGTCCAAGGGAGACTCGACAGGGGTGTACGCTGGCGTGAAAAAAGTAGGGGATTCACATTTTTGTGACGAGATTTTGGAATATGGTAGAAATGTAGCAGCAGGGGGTCCACCGAAACCTGTAAAATTTTGAAAGTGGTATACGTGGAAAAAAAGTTTGGGAATCTCAGGTCTAGTTCGAACTGTGGACATGTAATGGGTAGAAAAACAACGATGAGTTTTTAAGTCTCTCAGAATTATCTGTAAATAGTTTTGTAGATATGTGTGCTTATTAAAGATTATTTGTTCTTTTAATTGTCACCGTATTTCTTGAGAACATCTGTTTTTACTTTCATCCTGAGAAAATACTTCGGTATTAATTTTTTAGGATTCTTCTACGTGACTTAGGGAATCAGTTCTAACGACGGACAAGAGACACGGCAGTTAGTGAGTATGCAGAGATATTCATTTATCTAAATACTTATGTGTTAAATAAGGACTGCTCGTGATATTATGTCCAGGGCCGATTTTGCCATCTGCGCAACGCACACAAGCGATCGAGAAAAGGGGTGGCCAAAATCTACTTGATGCATTTATTCCATCCACTATATACCTTTGTATTGTCTTAATGAAACATTTCTTGAATCATTTTTTATACAGTCGAAGCTCGTAATGAAAATTAATAGTTTTTGAAAGAAACCAAGAAACGACTTCTCCATTAACCCTTCTGCAGAGCTCTGTGAGGCCACAAATTGCTAGAAAAGCCTTCTCTATTAACGCCCTTTCGTCGAACGCTTTGGTACGCGGAATAATCCTGAATCACGAGTTAAAGCTATCGGTAAGATATAATACCAATGACGTGTGAGTTTGGACTAAATCGCATGTCAAGTGCTTGGTGAATAAGGCTGTTAATGAAATGTGGTTTTACGGCCAATTGTCTAAGAGAAGGATCTAGGCCGGGAGGGGAGGGGGATTTCCCAATTGCCCTTCGTTGGGGACTTTGTAAGGGGTCCTACCCCGTATTTACGCGAAGTTTTGGTAAAAAGCACTGAAAACTCCGAACAGCTCGGTCGACGGACGCGACCTGGATATGAACCAGGTACTTTCACCATCTCCCAGTTCGCCTTCTCTATACTAAAGTGACCATCTTTCTTAAATTCAAATACTTGACTCTCACGTAAACCAGGGAATGGGGGGGGCGGTAAAATTTATGAAAATCACAGCGTTTAAACTTCAAATTAATTTTCAGTGCAAATTCATAACTCCGTACTTTGTAACACTGCCAATCACACAGGCACATATTTACTTGCACAGATTTAATGTTTCGCTATTCTTTGCAAATTAAAAGGAGGGGGGGGGAGAAAGAAAGAAATTTGCTGGCCCAAACTCATGATTTACAGAAAAAAAAAAGAAAGGATATTTTTTGGCGGTGATCACAAGGATGAAAATACGAAAGTGAATACAAATTTAGAAAAAAATAATCTTTTTTCACTTGGTTACACATTCTTTAAAATAGGGGGGGGGAAACCTTTAAAATGCCAATCTGCGGTTTCCAATTCAGCAGAAACCGCTATCTCCAAGCGATATCGCCTTTCGAAAAAACGTTTTAAATATCAACAGGCTCTCATTGGCCATAAATAACCACTCCCCCCCCCCCTCGTATCTTCTTCTTTTTCCCTAGACTTTTAATGGATTCAGAGTTCCAGGTTCCAGTTCTTGTCAACACTGATAGAGAGCTGGAAGCACCGGAATGATTTCTAAAACGAACTTTGATAGCTCACCGGATGGCACATTTTCTTTCTTTTTTTTTTTTTCTTCTTCAATGGAAAATTCTTATCTGAATGATGGAGGGTGACTACTGTAACTCAGAAAGAGTAAATTGGAAGAGACGAACATGACTTAAAAAATATAGAGCGAGGAGATAGATAAAATGGAGGTAGTATTAATATTTCAGTTTTGGAGCTATATATAAAAGAAGAAAAACTTGTTTTATTACACAAGCACACGTAGAGCTACGGTAAAACAAAAAAGGCGCCTTTGCTTTCAGGGACTAATTTCGGGCAGGGCATTCGGGGCAAGCGCCCCCCTCCCAAATTATACTTTAACTATAAAAATTTGCAAATTTTGATTTTAATTTAAAATGAAAGACAGATAAACTTATTTTATGAAAAAGTAATCGTGATAATAATTACTCTGTTACTGTTTCATTGCGCTAGCATTATATCCATACTTTTACTTGGCTAAACGGTTATTGTCTCGGGCAGTTAGTTATTCAGGGGTAACTTATCATTTAGGCGTGGCGTATGTATGATGTACTATGCTGAGCTCGAGGAAACCTAGAGCTGATTTTTAATCGGAACAAATAAAAGGAAATAGCTTCCTAAGTTTGAGTGAAGTAAAGATCTATCCCACTATAAATAAAACATTAGGAAAATAAATATAAAAATATTGTGTAACATGCTATATTTAAACAATACAGAGTGATATTAACGATTGAAAATTAAATACAGTAGAACCTCGATTATCCGAAGTCATTGGAACCGAACCTAGTACTTCGGATAATCGAAATTTTCGGATAATCGAGAATTCACCAATAATCCCCTAGTTTAATATGTAGTATCGTCATTGACCTGTTATTATGACTATTTTAACTGTTAAATAAATTAAAATTATAAATGAAAATAAATTTATTTCTGAAACAAGAACTTACAGTGGTTTAAATGGTAGCTTCATCTGGTGTATCTGGCCATCTTTTGCCGTGCAGCTCTATCCCGAAGTTATCTTAAAAAGCATGATTTCAGAGGAATCACACTGCTCCTGTTGTTCCAACCAAAGAAGGCCTTTTGAGAAACACTCAAAAGCATCATTGTTACTGATCTTATTTACTCCAGAATCATTCTCATCTTCATCATCATCATCTTCTTCTTCTGGAGCTTTTCGGACTTCTATTAATTCCTCATCATTGAGCATTTGGAAGCCTGCATCTTCCACGTCTCAATTCAACCAATCTGTGATTTCTCTATCCCCACAATTTTCAAAACCTTTCATTGTGCTAAAAATGCTTGAAAACTCAGTAACGCATGTCTTTCACAATGTCTGTAGAATTTTCATCTGAGCCAGTTGAAAAATTCGGCAAAAGTTTTCGCCAACTTCGTCTTAGTGTTGATTGCGGCAGATTCCCACGCGTCACCGATCATATAAATTCAGTCTTGGATATTGACAGTTTTCCAAAACTAAATTATTGAAACTGAACCAGATTCAGAATCTCCTTCAAAAAGTAATCTTCTGATGGAAAAAAAAAGAAAAAAAAAGTGAGGTAAACGACTTCGGTTAACGGAGAGTTTCGGTTAATCGAGGTTCGGATAATCGAGGTACTACTGTAATATAATTGAGATATCATTAGCATACGTAATATTATTATATTATCGAACTATTGTACTTCACTTTGCATCTTGATTCAATAATATTTTTTATGCAATTACAATATCCTTCTATGCATGGTGTATGAAGTTGTTTGTAGAGTATAAGAAAGTATTCTTAAGATGGGGCCACCAATGAAGCTTTTGCCCTGGGCCCCCATCTCTGCATATCGATCACTGCTTGCTTTTTATTCGGTCGTCGTTCGTTGTACCGCGGAAGTTGAAAAACTTTTTTAGTTTGTCAAAAGTGTAAAATAAATAGTAATAGAAATAGCAAATGTAATAATAACAAAGGAACTATTTTAAACAATTTCTATAATATTATAAGCATTGTATTATTAAAGAAATAGTTACTATCCGCCTCACACCTGGCAAAATCTCACATCTCTAATTAAGGAGCAATCTCATAATTGTTTTTAAGAAAACTATTGCACTTAAAAACAACAAGTAGAAAGAAAGTATATTTTCAAATAATTTGTTTAATTAGCAAAAAAGTTGCTATCACAATAAACGAAGACTGCCAGGACTCTTTCAAAGGTAAATGATGTCCTACAGGTTCTTTTCAGCTATATGGATTTCGAAAAAAAACAGCCGAATATATACAATTCGGCTGTTCGAGCCTCGTCAGGGGGAGACCCCCCCTGATCCCCCCCTAATTTTTTAGTTTCATTATTGCCATATTAAAACGATATTAATTGACTATGCCATTTTATCTCTCATCTCTCGTGTATTTCGCCTGGTAACCCTATGTTGAAATTTTTATGATTGTAACCTATTTATGGAAAAATACATATGATGCATATTCCAGAGCTTACGAAATAATATAACAATAGATTAAAGCTGTTGTGAACTAATAGTATTTAAATATATGTAAAATTATGTCGCATTTTTGGGACACATTTTTCATACAATTTTCAATAAAGGGGGTGAGAAATAAAATGACATAGTCATTAATATATAGTTAAAAGTAAAGCAAAACACAAATAACCCCAGTCCTTGTCAAATAAACACACTTAAACAAGATAAGAACCAATTGAAAAACACTATGACCAGCTAAATCATCTGGGGGAGACTGGTTTGCTTGTTAGTTACAGGTTTCTAGTCTGGTGTCGGGAGATTTTAAACTATTGTAATGACGGAAATTTTGAAACCCAAGTAGCTTGATATATTGCCTGTTTAATATGAAGCACAGGAAATATATTAGAGCTGCAGTTGCTGCGCTCATGATTTTTTGTGATGGTTTTATTTTTTATTTTTTAATTAATTATTTCTACGTATATATATTCAGAAATTCAACTTAAAAAATTTCAATAACAATGAAATATTCTTTTGTGTAACGGCAAACAAAAACAAAATGTTCTTGTCGGTGTGTAGGATTTACACATCCACGTGCGTTAAAATAATTTACTCGAAATTAAAGCATTGACGCATATGTACGTCAATTCAGAACTACACAAAATCTTAAAGAATTGCTTTAACAGTGGTAACAAAAAGGTTCACACATGTGGACCTCTGGAACGTAGAGGTTACACTAATTATACTACTAATAAAAATATTAATATTTGTACAATCTAAAAATGTTTTTTGCACTTATTTTTATAATTAAGTTTATTCCTTTAACCATGTATTCACACTATTGCTAATATCTTTAATCCAACGACAATCATAATCTGAGATCTAGACGTATTCAGCGCTCATATTCCTTGGGGAAATAAGAGGGATTTTCTCCCAGAATTATTCCTTACTATATAAGGGGATTCTTTCGGGAATTTCATCCCTTTATTGAATAAGGGCATTAACACGTCACCCAGTTCTTATCCCCTACACTGTGGCGACCACCTTAATAATAAGAGCATTTTCCGCTTAATTACCTTAAATGTCACGTATCGCACAGCTAAATTGGTTGTACACTAAACCGGGAAAATTCGTATTTTTAGTGTGTTGGAAGTTTTTGGAGAGCAGTAAAAATTGACAAAATATGCAAGTTGCCTGAAAAAAAAAAAAATAGCGACAAACTTTTGGGGAAGTAGGGCACGTTAAAAGGATTCAGAATCACAGCAATGTGCTGTCAAAAACGTACACCGAAAAAAATGTTTTGTTGAGTGAACAAAATATTGGCTGGTTCTATTTCAAAGAAACATTTTTATTGAATAAACAAAATTTAGGTTGGCTCTATTTCAAAGAAACAATTTTATTGGATCAACAAATTTTTGTTAATTCAACGAAATATTTTGTTAACTTAACAAAACTTTTGTTAAAACCAACAAAGTTATTCAGTTGAAATAGCGCCAACCAAATTTTTGTTTTGACGCTACTTTCTAACATTTATTTTATTTATTTATTTATTTCGTAAAAAAATACCGAGATTAAATGGACTAATACAAATAGTATTTCATTTTGAATGCTGTAATCGTCTGAGAATAAACCATTTGTTATAAAATTTCCGAAGGTAAGTTTAATAACTCTTCAGCACATTTTGTGGGGTGATTATTAACCTGGGTCTGCAAAGAGCGTTTTTGATCAAAACGTTTTGATGAAAAAACATAAGAAAACGGATAATTTTGTTGAATTAGCAAAAATTTTATTGACTCCTCAAAACTTTCTTTGAGTGTAATTCAGTCTGAGCTTTTGTGCTGGGGCCTACATGACAGCCATCTGCTAACGCGGGGTCTTGGTTGGAGGACTTTTTAAAGGATTCCAACGCATATTCATGTTACATGTGGAGAAAACCGACCAAAACTCCTGATCGTTAGATCGACAGCCGCGCGATAGGTCCAAATATGGGACCTTCACACTTCCAATCAAAGTCCGAATGCTACAATTTTTCTGGATTACAATATTACCTTAACTCTACACAAGGAAGTAATGAAGGCTCATTTTTCATAACGCTGTTCAGTAGGCGGCTCTGATGGTAAAACTGGGCCTGACTGTTGCCTTTCATCAGGATATTCTCGGTATACGTGCAGAAAAAGAGTGTAATTTATTCCCTTTTTTTCCCACTCAAAAGGCAATCACTTCTGCTTCCTCTCAAGTGCATTTTCATAATTTATGCATAAACAGTTCGCTTCGCATGACTTGCTTGCGTTTAAATTTTCTCGGTCTTCTTCCATATAGCACCCCCCCCTTTCCCCCGTTTACCATTTGAATTTTTATCTGTACGTTCATAAGAAAAAGATTTACATAATAAAGCAAAGCGTGCATGATTTTGCTAAAATAAAAAAGGGCGATGGAGAAAAGAAATATGTATTTGAATATCTTAGGGAAACAAAACACGAATTACGGTTCAGAAAATAAACAAAGGGGAAATATCTTTTTAAGCATTCACGATTTGAAGCTGTTGTATATATACAATATTTGATCTTTTCAGAGTTTGAAAGAGGAAGGATGCTGCCGGAGAAAGGTTCTCTCTTTCTTTTTTTTGGTAGGGGGGGGGGGGTAAGCAAAAGTTATTCTTTCGACTGAAGCAAATAAATACGAATTTTGGTATCAAACAACAAATATTTTTAAACATTCGGTGTAATGGGATAACTGCAACATTTCGAATCGAATTCAGGTTTCAGAATTTTTCGAAAATTGCAAATTGCAGAAGACGGTTTTCTCTCTGGATGATCATGGTTTTTTTTAAAAAGATTAGTTCGAAAAATGTCCACTAGGTGACGTTTTCCTTAGCGAAATCAGCTCCAAAAAACGACCCTTATTAGTTCAAAAAACGACCAATAGTATTAATAATAATGCAACTTTTGAACAGCTTTTTAAAAAATTAATTGCACTAGAGACTCGGAAAATTTTAGACTGCCTCTTTAAAGTTGCACTGTGTGAACTGACACTGACAAAAAACCCATAGGAGTTACGAAACTGTCAGGGAAAATGCTAATCATACGTAATTTCGCGATATTTCCAAAAACGGGTAAATCCTTTGCCCATTTTTTAAGGTAATTTTTCTGCTTATAATTTTTTTTCTGAAAGTTGCATCATAAGGTATACAGCTTAACTGTTAGTGTCAGTCCATAGAGCATAGTTTGAAGAAGCATTATTAATTTTTATTAAATGGTTAAACACATTAACTCTACAAGTCACTTGGTACCATATCGGGAACCAACCACTTTAATTATTCCTCTACGTCTATAACAGGGGTTCCCAAACTTTTTTCCTCCGTGGCACCCTTGACAGGCTAAAAACACTTCGCGGCACCCTTGTCAGGCTAAAAACATTTCGGGGCACCCTCCTCAGGCTGAGAACGTTTCGAGGTAGGTTACCTTTGAAGCAATATGAATATGAAGGTTAGAATGAGGCAGTTTGGATATATTTTTCATTGTTTATGTTTATAGGGCTAGGCTAACTATTAAACTCGCTTGGAAAAAGGAAATATGTAGAATTCTGCCCCTCCCCCAATCTCAGGAAGTTCCTGTAAAGGAGAAGCGACTGGACCATGGGCGCCCATAAGGGGGGGCAAGGTAGGGCACTTGCCCCCCCGCCTAGAGTTTTAGGTTAATGCCTCATATACAAAAGGCAAAACCAGAACTAAATTTGTTAAAAGTTTGAAATTTTCCCCCCTCTAGAAATTTTTTTTTGAGTTTGCCCCCTTCTAGAAAAATTCCTATGGGGCGCCCATGGACTGGACACTGAACTCTTTCGAACTTGACTGAAATATTTTCGCTTTGTCCACTTCATCATCGGTTTTGCAAACTTTTTGGTGGGATATCGGTTTAGAGGAATTTTTTTTTATTATACTCCCCCAAAATGATTATCTCCACGGCACCCCTGGCATACGCTCTCGGCACCCTGGGGTGCCGCAGCACACAGTTTGGGAACCCCTGGTCTATAAAATACTAGTATAGATATTGTATCTATCGGTTTTTAAGAGTATTTTTACATAGATAGCAACGATATAATTCAGGCTTTTGCCTGTAGATGTACTTACTGTTCAAATCATTGCCAAAACTGATTGAAATTTAAACAGCAATCTTTCGAATGTGGTTTGTTTACCTTAGAAAATTAACAAAAAATAGTTAGCAAAGAGCTCTGACCTGGAAAAAATGACTGTGTGTTGGAGTTCGTCATATCAATAAATGATTTGAATACTAAAATTTCAAAATAAAGGCCAAAAGAGTATAACTAAGGCACAGTGTACCGCATACAAAATTGAAATAAAAAAGTGATTTCTTGGTAAAATATTAGGTTATTATTATTTTTTTACTTTTCCCCAAATAATAACCCCTAACATTATCACATATATTTATTTCAGACGCAGGAAAACAAATTGAGCCTTGTAGGGTTAAAACAGGATTTGAAACTCAATCATTTTTCTTACCTCCAAACATATGTGCGATGATATTTATATAGCAATATTAAACGTAAATGACCTCTTTCGGCCCAAAATCCATACACAAACTTCCTGTTTCTCAAATTGTGAATTTGGTCAAAATTTTTATAATCGAATTCCCCTGACTTACAGTATCCTATAAATAACTTTCAAATTAGTTTTCGTTAGACGTAAAAGGTTTTCGTTAGACGTCCTATTTCAATTACCTTATTTTTTTTTTTTTCTGTCTTTCAAAACTCTTGAACGAATTACTTCAAATGAAATTGCATTCTATATTTCATAAACAGTAATTTTAGAAAAGTTAATAGCTATCTTAAAATTTCATTGGAACGTTCTGAGTTGTGAATTTATCTCGATGGAATGCAATTTGAGTTTTATTTAAGTTGGGAATATTTTTAAGGAAAAAAAATCACATTATCGAGTTTAATTAAATTTGAATATTACTTCAATTTTATATACTCGTCTATATTGAGTTTAAAAAAAAAGGCTTAAAAGTGCAAATATATCTATTTATTTTCTATCTAATCTCAATGGTGCTCAGGTATCATAGTGACTACCGAACCATTCTATCGCATCATGGGTCCAGATTCGATTCCCTGGCTTCGGTTAGGTTGTTAACTTTCACATCCTTTCATAGAGTGACTGTGGTTGTTATGCTAAATGCCTCCATAATAAAATGGTCAATATTTCGGGACTCTGTAATAGCGAATACCTGGCCGAAGAGCCATTACATTACGACCACCCAATCATTTTTCATTGAAGTCGTCTGGTTGACTTGGTGACCACGTAATGAAGTGGGAATGGTACTTAACTGTTGCTGGAGAAGGTAAGGAATCGTTCTTGGACTTAACGTTTGTGAATGATGGGAAAGGCTGGTGATCTAAAGTGAATTTGATAAAGTGCAGATTGTAATGGCCCGAAGACTCGGAACGAGAATCTCCGAAACTGCTCGACTGGTCGGTTGTTCACGATCTGCCGTTGTTAGTATTTATAAAAAGTGTATTAATGACGTTGAATTCAACAATAGACGTCAAGATGTTAGGCGTCTACGCATCATCAAAGAAAGAGGACGCCGGTTACAGTCCCGCCTAACAGCTAAATCGTCGGCAGACAGTGGCTCAGCTGGCAGCCCAATACAATGCAGGACCAAGTACAAGTGTTTCGGAATTCACAATTCAGCGGATGCTATTGGAAATGGGACTGCAGAACAGGCGTCCCACTCGTGTGCCTCTGCTTACCAAGCGTCATTGTCAACTACGCCTACAGTGGGCACGGGAACATTGAGACTGGACCACGTATATGTAGAAGAGAGTTAGTTACCTGGTAGGATGAATCCCGGTTTCTTCTTCATCACGTCGATGGTCGTGTCTGGGGAACGCTGTTTTCTAGGAGAACAGCTGCTCCCCTCTCCCCGTCAGCTCAGAACTCAAACACCACCACGTTCCAATAGCTCGACTTTGTGTGGCCATTGCTTAAATATTTGGTACAACCTGTCTCCAATATCTACCAACAACTCGTGACATCCATGTCCAGGCGAGTTGCAGTTGTTTTGACGGCCAAAGAAGGCGCAACGCGTTATTGAGTAGGTAGTCATAATGTAATGGCACTTCGGTGTGTGTGTATATATATATATATATATATATATATATATATATATATATATATAGGGTGATTCAAAATTAGTTTTACGAACTTTTAGGAGAGGTATAGGATACACCATACGGTTCAGAATCACACAGCAACGTCTTCTACATGTACCTGTTAATAATCACTTTAGAAGAGGTGTTCAAGTAATATTAAACTTTCCGAACATGGTCTTTCAAAAAACTAATCAATCGTTTGCCGATTCCACTTGATAAAAATTGTTAATTTAGAACTTTTTTCATCCTTTACGTTGATGAAATTGTCTGAGGAAAACCCATTGTTTATGAAACTTGGGTTAAGAAATTAGACGTACACTTCAACACTTCTTCCAAAGTGATTATTAAAGGTGCATGAAGGCGACATTTCCGACCTATGGGATTCTGAACTCTCTTGGTTCTGTATCCTACCCCTCCTAGAAGTTTGTAAAACTCATTTCGAAACACCCTGTATATGCTATATTCTTCTGAAAAAGACTCATTCATTGCTTATGAAATAGTCATCAGAAGTTTAGCTAGTGTTTATTAATTTTTTCTTAATTTTTTTTTTTTTTTTTTTTTTGTATTGCATTAACCCATTTGTGCCTGGATATTTTTGCGACTTCCTTCGATTTTTACTTCCTTGTACGTAGTATAAGGAAGTAATGTGATCCCGAAAAATTTTGGGGGCCAAATTTCGACATAAAAACCGATTTTGACTACCTCTAAATTGAATTTTAAAAATTTTTTCGATGCATCTCATCGTAGGCTAGCATGCACGATCATATTAACGCGTCTGCAACTCATTTTGACCAGTGGCGAGTCTACTGTGGCCAGTTTTTCCATGCCGTCTGTACGTACGTACGTACTATGTACGTAGTAGTACGTACGTACGTACTCGCATAGTCTCAAAACTATTGGTCGTAGAATGTTGAGATTTGATATTTAGGATTGTTCTATGATCTAGTTGTGCACCTCGCCTTTTGGTGGCAATCGAATGAATAGTTTATGTACAGGACCGCCCAAAAGATTCGAAATACATTACGCTCTATGGGCCCAAATTCATTAAACTCGCCTAACTCAAAAGCTATTAGGCGTAGAATGTCGAAACTTCATATTTTGGATAGTTGTAACATCTAGTTGTGCACCTCCCCTTTTGGTTCCATTCGACTGGATAGTTTATCTACAGGACTGCCCAAAACATTCGAAATACATTACACTCAATGGGCCGAAATTCATTAAACTCGCATATCTCAAAAACTGTTAGGCGTTGAATGTTGAAACTTTATATTTAGGATTGTTGTAACATCTAGTTGTGCACCTCCCCTTTCGGTTCCATTCGACTGAATAGTTTATCTACAGGACCGCCCAAAAGATTCGAAATACATTACGCTCTATGGGCCGAAATTCATCAAAGCGTTTTTTAGAGGTATTGGGCTATTTCAAACGACTCAGAAGTGATATATGCTGTAAAGAGTTAGAAAATGAATTTCTCTATTAAAAAAAAGTGTCTTTATCATTTATAGTTCTGCTACAGGAACACTCAAAAGATTTCCAATACATTACGGTCAATAGCAATTTTAGGGGCATTCATCCATTTCAAGCACAATACCGTCCTACCACATAAGTTAGGTAATGGTCCGACCACGGTCACGTGCCTCCCTCAAGAACTATGCCAAAAGTCGCCAAGCTTGGCGACTTTTGGTGTACGTGTGTGCATATTTAACTCTCAAATCTCAAAAACTATTATGAAATTTCATATATAAGAATGTTGTAACATCTAGTTGTGCATCTCGATTTTTGGTTCCAATCTACTGGAGAGTTTATTTACAGGACCACCGAAAAGAATTTCAGTACCTTAATGTCTATGGACATCTTCATTATAATACAACTGTAGACAGTCATTGTTTGGTACATGCCCAAAATCTCGCCGTCTGTCCTCGACCTTGGCGAGTTTTGGCGAAATATCGCCAAATTTGGCGATAGTCAGTCATTTCGTCCATGCCCAAAGTATCGCCATTTGTCATCGTTCTTGGCGAGTTTTGGCGAAATATCGCCAAATTTGGCGATAATCTGTCATTGTTTGGTTTATGCTTAAAATCTCGCCAAATGTCGTCGACATTGACGAGTTTCGCCGAAATATCGCCAAATTTGGCGCCAAAAATTATTTCCTATTTTGTATAACTCTAAAACTTTAACCCGTAGATTTTTTAACTTTGTATTTAGAACTATTGTAATATCTAACTGTTTTCAATATCTTTTTTGACAGCATTCGACTGAGAATTTATTTACATGGTGAGCCAAATGACTTTGAATACATTGAGGTGTATAGATGCATTCAATTTATTGAAGGTCTGTGCTCAATGACTACTTTGGCTATCCCCAAAATCTCGCTGACTATCTCAAGTTTGTCGGCTTTTGGTGAAATATCGCCAAATAAAGTGTCAGAAGGCAATCTTTCAAATTGAACTCAGCTTGGCGATATCGAAATATTTGGCTAGAAATTGCTAAACCTTACTATTATTGATATTTTATCTCTTTCTAACAAATAAATTTAGAGGAAGTGCGTCAAAAATATTTTTGATCTAATGGACGTGCAAGGAAGTCATGTGTTGGACACATCAGATTTTTACTGATAACAGAAATAATAGATATATTTCTGATGTCAACTTCTCGAACAAGGGGTGATTTCTTTTAAAATCATTATGCATAAAAATCGAAATATCAACATCCTACTGGGTCATGTTAAAATATTTTGTAGAGTTGAGGCTCAGTATTCATGAATAAAGGCTAGGAAAAATAAATAACGTTTTCCACTAATAGCGAAAATGCCGTCCCAAAAAAGGGACACTAGGCATAAATGGGTTAATCAATATAAATCATAATCGTGCAGCTGAAATTAGAGGAAAGAAACAGTTTTCAGTTTACATTATAGTGAATTCTTAATTTGTTAGATAAAGGGTTAAATCTGATTTTCGTAGTTTGCGGACTCAGTTTTCTGAGTTAGAAGTGAGCGGCTATATCGCTCCTCGATATAGCGCTCATTTGGACATATCGCGCTTTTTTTATGACTCCCAATATTGTTTAAAGCAGAAAATGAAAAGTGTGAATACAGAGCGCAGGGTTCCGTGTCGTCCCCAGTTCGCACACCCACCACGCTGGCCCTGTTGTTTACAAAGAGTATCAGCTGTTGGAAAGATTGCTCATTCCATACTCGATACTCATGATGCATGGAGACGCAGATTATTAAACAGCAGTAGCGACCTGGTGATATATATAGGTGAACTCTGTCAGAAAATTACCAGAAAGTATTTTTCTTCCCTACTCCAATTTTAATAAATAAACTTGTGATAAATGATTTCTGCTCAAATCAATATTTGTCACATTCTTAACTCTTTGAGGCGCAACCCTTTCCCAATGCTGAAAAAAGGGCAGCAGTTGCCATCGCTCGACTAAACTACCAACAAGATGGCGGACGATCGAAACGTTCATCGCGTGCCACAGATCACAGCCAGCTGCGTCAAAAAAGGGGCTCTAGATCTGTGGCACGCGATGAAAGTTTCGATTGTCCGCCATCTTGCTGGTAGTTAAGTCGAGCGATGGCAACGGCTGCCCTTTTTTCAGCATTGGGCAATCTATCCAGCTGTTCTCGCATTCTTCCATTTTTCAGCAGATATCAGTGCTGTCAAAAATAATCGTGACAATTTTGCAATCGTGCAATCGATTTGACAATCGTGCTAAAAAGTAAAGGATTCTCGTGGAGCTATGTCACCCGCAACTATTTTTATAGAAATCAAATCTATTCTTCGTGGCTGGCAACAGTCAAAACGTAGTACCGAGTTTGGTGTTCCCAGAGCGGGAACACTGTGCGTTAAAGGGTTAAGGCAAAGCAACACGAGAGCTATCTACCTAAGGGGGGGTGTCCTTGAGCAGAGGACTTTTTAAGGGGTTCTAACGAGTATTTACATTACGTTTTCTATGTCTCACTGATGCAAGGAATGGGAGATATAGAAAAAGCGCGATCTGGAGAATATCGCCCAAAACTCAAGACCGTTAGATCGACAGCTGGGCAGTTGACCAAAACCCTAGGCCTTCAAACTTCGGCCATCTAAAACTACTCAATGTCTTGTCCACTGGGCCATTGGTAAACTTTTCGAACAAGGATGTGTCCTAATTCATTGGTTCTCAACCAGTAGTTCGCAAACTTCAAGGTTTTCGTAGGTGTATAGACGGAGATTCACGAAAATTGTAATTTACTACCACAAAGCGACTACACAAGGAGTTCTCCAATTTCCTTCGGAATTAAGAAAGGATTCGAGAGGGGGAAAAGGTTGGGAACCACTGTGTCTAAATTATCTGACTATGCTGGTCAGGCATCCTTATCTCTGAGTCACTGTGTCTTTTCGTAGCATTTGCTTTTCTTATTTGATATACAACAGCGTAGTTACAGCAAAGAATGGAAAGTGCCTAGCATTGGATGCGTTCGTCACGATTTGTCTCGCCTGCTAAACGATAAAAAGAGTTAGTTTATTAAAAGAACATTACCGGATGTTTTGACATACTTGTAAGATAAATTAAGTGTGCCAGCAGTGTTTGAACCTTCCTGTTACCTTTCTTAAGACCCAAATAACACAATTTCGATAAATAAACACTGCCAGAGAACATTCTTCGCAGATATTTACGTACACACTTAGTTTTCAGCAATATCCTCCCTCCACTTCAAAATAACAAAAAAAAGCTAAATTGAACAATCGAACAATCAAAGAAAGGCACGCGATTTGCGAATAGGTTATCGCTTCTGCGAAAGGCTGTGTTATGCATAATCAGAGGAGAGCTGTTACGTCCTGTTGACCCCTGCATAAGGCCCCTGCAAGTCACATAAACAGGACAATGAGCTGAGCGCTGGAACTAACCCTTTAACCGTTATCGCATTGTTTCTTTGTGTACAAATGCACGCATAACCTGGATTAGCTGTGTATAACTTCTACGTGGTTGGAGGATTTGCTGCATTTCCTTGGTTAAAAGTATTGAGTGTGATGTAAGGATTGAGACGGGGCATAAAAGCCAGGCTTAAGTTCCCACCAGAAGTATTTACTTTATTTACTTTGTATATCTATAGATCGAAACAGTTAAACCTGCTTCACAGCCATTTAACGCAAAACAAAATGAACTAATTCTAATTGCACCCATGGAAATTTTCAGAATCTCATTTCAAATACAGTACAGTAACCCCTAGTTATATCGCGCTTGTCGGAAGACAAGAAAAATACGCGATATATCGGATGGCGCGATATATCCGGGAGTGGGAGGATTTGGTAAAAAGTTTACTTTTGTTAAAGTTATACGCATAAAACAAAATTAAAAAAAAGTAATTTAAGCTACTAAAATGAGAAATTTCATCTCTTATTAATTTTATTTATAAATACACATAGGCAAGACCCAGCGCATTTGAAGAATTGAGTTGGTATTTTGTCTGCACATTTCTACCATTTTCAAAATTAAAACGGATAAAGAACATTTCGCGATTTCTTGTCCCGAAAACGTCTGGCATCGTTGGCTACACTACAATTTCAATCGAATATGAAATTGCTGGGAGAATAAGTTATGACGGTGTTATAAATTACTTTATTAAAGGCGAGTTAGATAAACTTTCATTGTGTTATTCTGAAATTCACATTTTTCAAAATTTGTATTGGAATACTTACTATTACTATCGTGAATCAATTTATAGTAAATTAAAATATTAAAAGCACTTGGAACATATTTTTTCTAAGAACCTTTCATATGAGAGAAGTCTCAGCTTCACCGTTTTGCACAGGGCCCTCAAAATTTAGCACCGCCCCGTGAACAATGCGCAATGATCCTGGTAAAAAATAGGCTGAAATTCTTACTGTCTAAAAAATGATGATATTGACCAGCGGCGTAGCCAGAAATTTTTCATGGGGGGGGGGGGGTTACGACTACTACAACTGATATATATGTATACGTGCGTGTGATAATGTAGTGAAGAATATACATTTTGTATGGCAAAAAATTTCTCATGGGGGGGTTATGACCCCCCTAATCCCCCCCTTGGCTACGCCCCTGATACTGACCAATAGATGACTGTCTAAAACACTCTGAAGATGCTATTCAGGGTCCAAAAAGAGGGTAACACGGTTTCATACTTTATCTATTACAGATAAGTGGGCAATGTAAATTTAAAAAATGTTGGAAATAAAATAAGGTAAAAAGACTAGGCTTTATAAGAAAAAATTCCTCTCAATTTTTAAAAACTTACACTTTTTAAATTTGTATACGACCCCCATGTAAAAAAATATCGTCGGATGATCACATTTCAGGGATCGTATTGAAATCACAAAATATTTTTTTTTATTCCCACTCTAACAATAAATGTTTACATTAAAATTTATATATAGCCCAGACCACATTTGTTAATAGATATCTCTGAGATGTTTCATGATGTAGGACTGAAATAATTGGGAATGTTTTTGCACGGGGCTTGTACGCACATTTAAAAGGTGTAACGTTTTAAAAATTAACAAGAGGAACTTTTTCTTAACCCAGTGATTTTTTCCTACATTATTTTGAACATTTTTTCAATCTACAGTGCCCACTTATCGTTAATAGATAAAGAATTAAAGCGTGTTTCCACCTTTTAGGGATACCCTGTATAATGCTGTTTAAAAATTGTAAATATTCTTCCTTTAAAACAGAGAAAGAGAGAGAAAAGAAAAATTGAGAATGTTTGAATTTAGAAGAGTGGTTATGTATTTAAACAGTTGGAAAAATTACGGTTTCATCTGAAATTCATGAATTTTAAAAGGACTCACCATCTGAGAGTTTCTGAGGGAAGTTTAGAACGTATCAAATGTTAGATGATACAATAATTAATCTTTTAAAATTTGAACACCCCATCACTCTCAATTATTTATAATACAAACGACTAAAACGATATATGTAAAAGGAATACACCGGCCAAAGACAATTGTGACATGCTTGTCACACTATATTTATGTACCTCATCCCTTAATTTCACATTACTTCTATCGCCTCTAAGCGAAGCTAGCTATCTCGCGAGCAATGTATTTGTGTCATGTATCTCAGTAACAAGCAAATGAACGAATATCACAATTGATCTTTACCAGTCAATTTCTTTTAAACTCACCATAGTAAACAATGCGAGAAAAATGCTTAGTATAACAGCAACAAACAATTAAATATCTTCCCAGAAAATTCATAAAAGATCGATTGAAACTTATTGCACAGTAGTAATTTATTTACACGATAAATCATTTCTTTTTCCTAATTCGGATAAACTTCGTTATCTACGGCTGAACTAAAAATCTTAACAACAAAACCCGTTTAAGAAGTTCCGGCTTTAGAAGTTAATGTTTTAGGTTTCCATTTTTTCTTTGTTAAAATAACCCATTTAAAAAGTCTGGTATCAAACACTTTCCCGTTTAAAAGTTTTCTTTCACTTCTAAAATTACTTTCAGAACGCTTTTACATCTGTCTTCCAAGTATTATTTTTCACCTCTTTACTGTTTGTTAAGGTCAAGGAATGTTGCAGTAAAAAGACTAGAAACCTTTCATCGTTTTATAGTCCTTAAGTGTTGAAAATGTGCCTGATGAAGGTTTTAAAAATATAAGACAACTGTACTGTTATCAAATATTGCCAATAAAAAAAGAAAATATATAAGCAATTTTTTCTATAACATAATTTAAATGATGCTTGAAGCAAAATTTCTTAGATTTAATAAAGAGATTCTAAGGTAATTATGTTGTTTTGGTTGATAAACTAATTTTTTAAGGGTGCAAATCTGTTGAAATTTTTAATGTAAAACTGTACATTATTTTAATAATTTAAAAAAACCTATACTAAATTTCTATAGTGGAATTATTTGATTCAGAGGCGTAGCCAAGGGGGGGGGGGTTAGGGGGGTCATAACACCCCCATGAGGAATTTTTTGCCATACAAAATGTATATTCTTCACTACATTATCACACACACGTATACATATATATGAGTTGCAGTAGTCATAACCCCCCCCCCCATGAAAAATTTCTGGCTACGCCCCTGATTTGATTTCTTTTTGAAAAAAAAAAATCTCGCTTAATAACTTTTCTCGAAAATTAAGTTTTTGCCTTCCATTTGGTTGGGAAATTTCTTAAGCGGGTTTTATTATATTTATTTTAAATTGTTCTTATATAAAAAATACTCTTCCAATCTTTCACACACACGCAAAAAAAAAGCCTAAACTAGACATTGCTTTTTACAGATAAACTTCTCATCACAGTTCTCTTAAATTTAGACCCATACTTATCTAGACGTAAATTGATTATTTTCTACTTTCTAGTTCTATAACAAACTTCAAGAAGAATTTACAAAAATCGTTCACACGTAAATTTAAAATCTGTCTCACGTATTGTTCACGTGAAAACTAACTGTCAGCTCTAGGGTAAGGTTTCTCTTTAAATTATTTTCAGAAATTTCGCATTTAGAAATTTTAAAGTTAAGATTACTTTTCTTACTGATGATTGCGTGTTTGCGCTTGTTCATTTTACTGAAAGTTAAAATAGTTTTTCTTAGTTCTATCACAGTCGTAATTGTGCATGTTTAACTAATTTTATCATTGGTCTTAGAATAGAAATTTTTGGAAAGATAAAAAATACTGAGTTCTTTTTTGGTATTGCGGTTCATTGTCTCTCACAAATAAAATTAATCTCTAACTTTGGAATAGTAAAATCGCGAAAACTATTCGAACAAAAATCGCGAATAATATCTTCTATACTATTAAAATCTGTGTCTGTAACATCATCTCCTCCGAAACGGCTGGGAGCCGAGTTTCGATCGAGGTGCCCACGGATTCGAAAAATTCCGAGGAAGGTCTTCCGCTGAATTAAATTTCGAAATTCGAATTAGTTTAGGAGATATTAATTGATAAAAAAAACCCGTCAAAATCGCCAATTTTTGCTCTTCGCAATTCCGCGATTGTAACCACTGTAGTCAAAAAAGGGAGAAATAAGCATCGAGGTTGCCATGTTTGGCGAATTTATTAAATGATTTACACTCTTGCATTAAAAATAAAGGAATAATAATTTTTTTCTGTTTCAAATATTTTCTAGGTTATTTTTTAATTAAAATATCGTCTGCGTGGGAAATCAGACCAGGAATTCAATATTTTTCATACGCAAAAGAAAAAGGATTTGTAAATTTCCGAGACTAAAGTGTATAACTTTATAATTTGGCGACAAATAAAATGGCTTAAATTCCGATTTTGAGAAAATAGTTTGCAGCGCTTTGCACAGTTTTAGGGCTTGGCTCAATTTACTGAGAGCGTAAAGAAATAGTATTTTTAAAAACAAGTGTAGGTTTTACTAGAATTTAGCCTGAAATTTTATTTTTTCTGTTCAGAAATAATACAGTTATTAAGGCGATTGTAAATGATCTACAGAATTTTCATCAAGTTAAATAAATTGATTTAAGTTAGGTAAACCCCGCCAAATTTCAGAAAATTAAATTTTTTCATTTGTATTGCTAATTCTATGTCCCGATTGATATGAGTTGGTGTTACGAGCGTATGAATAGATAACATTTTTTAATCCTGCCAAACAAGGTGTAATAAAATAGGAAGTCTTTATAAATACGAATGCTGTTTGAGATGAATGAGAATATTTTTTAAACCCAGTATGACTAGCTGATAATGCCTTTAAATTATTGCATTTATTGTCAATTTTAATGTGTGATTCATTTTGGCTATTTGCCATCGACTGCCGACGTTAATTACGCCAAAATGGCAGTTCTAGCAAAGTGAACATAAATAAATCATATCATATTCTATTTTTAACACTGCTACAGTTTCCGTAGCAACGGAATCCATTGTTGCCACTTAAGTTGTTCAATTTAATAATTAAGTGAAACCACTCATTTCTACAGCTCTTAAGACCCAAAAAAAGTGAAAACGCATTAAATATGAAACAAATAGATTTTTAACATATTTGCGCATTAAAAATAACCGAAGTTTTTTCCGGCAATTCTGCATATTTTTCATTTTATTTCCTTCGCGTGTGACGTCATTTTCACGTCATTGTCTTCTGTTTTGCTCTCAGATTATGCAGAGAAGCACATTACACGCTAACGTATGTGCTGCTTCGGCGGACATAAGGAAGCAATTTGTCGGTTGCGTATTTGCCTAACCCCTCTGTGTGTCTAAATTGAAGCAATGAAACTTTGTAGGCGTATTTTTTTAACTAGAAAAAGGCAGATTAACGTCGTTAGCGTGGAAGAAGCGATATGGAAAACTATTTTATTGGTAGCCGTAATGCGAAATGATAATCTATTATTCACATGCGCAAAGCACCAAAATTTCGAAAGTATGAAAAGTCGGGAATATGAATTGAAAATCCAAAATAAATCACCAGAGACTATAGGATAAGCATCGTGTACGAGAATGATACTGCAATCATGTACATAACAAAGGCGCTTGAAAGGAATCTATATAAATAAAATTAGACTTTTGTCTGTACATTTCTTGGAATTCAAAAATTTTACAATTTCTATCCGTTTCAAGCACCCGGGATTCCGATGCGACCCTCAAAAAAAAGTTTGTCTTTCTGTCATTCTGTCCTTCTGTCATTCTGTCATTCTGTCCGTGACGCTTTTTTTGTTTAAGCATCACGCAAAAACGACTGAAGCGAATGATATGAAATTTTGTGTCATGATAGGTGGTCACTCAACTTAAAACATAGGCGTCGAATTTTTAAAAAATCTTAATTAGATTTTCCGATTTTGCGAAAATCGTTTCAAACTGCGTAAATTTGTGTTCAAGCATCACGCAAAAACGACTGAAGCGAATGATATGAAATTGGGTGTCATGATAGGTATTCACTCAACTTAAAACATAGGCATCCAATTTTAAAAAAATCTTGATTGGAGTTTGAGATTTTGCGAAAATCCTTTCAAACTGCGTAAATTTGTGTTCAAGCATCACGTAAAAACGACTAAAGCGAATGATATGAAATTGGGTGTCATGATAGGTGGTCCCTCAACTTAAAACATAGGCGTCCAATTTTTAAAAAATCTTGATTGGATTTTCCGATTTTGCGAAAATCGTTTCAAACTGCGTAAATTTGTGCTCAAGCATCACGCAAAAACGACTGAAGCGAATGATATGAAATTTGGTGTCATGATAGGTGGTCACTCAACTTAAACTATAAGCATCTAATTAAAAAAAATCGATCAGATTTCGAGATTTTGTGAAAATCGTTTAAAACTGAGTGAATCTTTGTTCCCGCATTACGTAATAACGACTAAAGCGAATGATATGAAATTTGGTCACACAATAGATGGTTGCTCAACATAAACTATAGGAGTCCAATTTTTTAAACATTTTTATTAGATTTTGAGATTTTGTGAAAATTCTCTCAAAATGCGTTTATATTTCTTCAAACATCACGTAATAACGACTAATACTAATGTTACGAAATTTAGTGATATGATAGGTAGTTGCTAATCTTAATTTATAGGCGTTGAATTTTTAAAATATTTTGATTACATTTTGAGATTTTGCGAAAATCGTTTTAAAATGCTGAAAATTTGTTCCAGGATCACGAAATAAAGATTGCAGGGAATGAAACGAATTTGGTTGACAGGATAGGTTGTCACTCAACTTAAATTCTAGGCTTCCATTTTTTCAAAAATGTTGATTGAATTTTTAGATTTTGCGAAAATTATTTCAATATGCGTAAATATTCGTTCGCGCATCACATAATTACGACTAATGCGAATGAAATGATATTACTTAGTTACTCTCTAACCTGTAATATTTTAACAATACATAAAAATTATAACTTCGCTTTCTTTACTTTGGCAACATACTACATACATTCTGTGTACTCATACAATGCTGACGAAAGATCTTGCTTTTTTGGAAATTTGCATTCACTAACCCGTCGAGGACGGGTACTTCAGCTAGTACAAAATATAATATGAAATTAATTGCTCTTTCTTCCCATGGCGTTTGTGGAATTTTTCCGAATAACCGGATCCGATGTGCTTCGAATATTTCATATAAATTACTTACATGTTAAAGTTCTATTTGTTTTTTCATATATATTCCAGTTACTCCAGTTTCAAGAACAAGAGCTCTAGAAACGACTTCAGATTTTGTTGAATATTGAATTTGACACTATGCAATTAATCTATGTTAAAAATAAAATATGAAATTAGTTATTTATTTACTGTGAATTGGCAGTGAGATCAACGTTAGTTTTATGTAACAAGTGTGCTACTGTATTAAGAGTTCAGTAAGGGTAATAAGCTTTTCCACTTAAGTTACGTCACAAATGTTTTCATTTACGAAAGCGACAAGATCTTCAAGGAAACAGGATGCATTTTGGTTTCTGGACGTACAATGTGCATCGATTGTTTCGAGTAGGTTTTTTAAATTTAGGTAAAATTTAAAAGGTTTAAATTTAATTTTTCAACTTCAAAGTCATCTGCAACATAACTGTGCTAATGCATTGTCCACGCTTTACGAAATGCAAGATAAGATAAAATAGTATTCAACATCATGTAATGTTATTCATATGGTATGTATGAATGCTATAAATTAAATCTAAAAAAAAAGAGAATTATATGATGTAGAAATAAGTCATTTTACGAAAGAGAAAAGTTTTGTCTGCGTACCGTAAACTTCTTACTTTTCTGATCGCCAGTGACAATGGTGTAGTTTTTGTGTCATCATGTTGCAATCGTCTCAAATTTCCACTCATGGAGTCATCTTTTCGTCAGAATTCGAGCAATTTTTCACTATTAGAGATTCCTATTACTGGGTTTAATTCGAATTATATGTGTGTAAGGAAAATATTCGTCTCCTACCGTGCGGAGAACGGGTAAGCAGCTAGTCCAAATAGAAATCGCGAATACTATTCGAAATGAAATCGAGAATAGTATATGAATAGTGAAAATCACAATTATTCACTATTCGATTAATCGATTATTGATCCGATTCGAATAGTAGCACTCGATTATAGAAATCATTCGAATGGCACATGACTAGGCGTAGCGTTTTTTTTTTTTTTTTTTTTGACATCATAAGAAGTGTCGGTAAGTGAAATTCATGCCCGAGTGCTTGCTATGTATAGTGAACACATTATATTACGTGCGTATGTGTTTGAGTAGAGGCATCATTCTGTTGTGTGAAAATCCCCCATTCCTTTGCTTCTATTACGCTGTAGAAATTTCAGTGGGAAGCTCTTTCGCATCCTCCATACAATCCAGATCTCTCCCTGAGCGACTTCCATCATTTTTGGAGCTCTGAAGAAAGACATTCGGGCCGTCGATTTGCTTCGAACGAAGGGGTGCACGCTTGGGTAATAATCAAGGTTTCATAGGCAACCCCAAACATTTTTCTATGAAGCCACTAACCATTTTGTTTCACAGTGTAATAAATGTACTAACAGTTACTTAAAGTTATTAATAGTAAACTTTTTTCCACTAGTCGCGTTTTCATTCGACTGCACTTCATACATTCACGCCTATATCTCATCTGAACTGTTGAGATTTCGTTTCCCTTGATGTTATTGTTCGAAGAAACAAAACTTGCTTCATGGTCCTGGTACACAAATTAAAATAAATTAATGACATCAGGGCCTCGAAAAAAATTTAGGAGGATTCTTCATAAGCTGAAATAAATTAAAAAGCTATGCTCCTTGTGATACTCTCGGGAAAAACTACTTTGACGTGGAATTGCACAGAAAAATTTTTCGAACATCGTCACATTTTGAAAAATTTTCAGTTTTAAACAATTTATAGAGAAAGTTTCATAACTGATAGATTTTTATCATTTATTGCAGTGCACTGTACAGCTTTGAAGAGATATATTTTATAAGAGATATACTAAACATTTTCAAGTGTCTGACATAATTAGTTTGTTTGAATTTATGTACCAAAATCAGTTGTTTTTTTTCGGCAATCTTTACGCCAGAACGACCATTACTTACTAATATACATACTAATACTAATACATAATTAGGGGAACATACTAATTTTATGTTTTTTCTTTATAATAATATAGGGTGTCCGCAAAAGGTGGTAACTCGCTTGAATTCTTTATCTATTAGAGATAAGTGACCAATGTAAATTTAAAAATCTTTCAAAATAAGGTCGGAAAAAAGACTAAGAAAAATTTCCTCTGGTTAATTTTGAAAAAGATACAATTTTTAAAGTTGTATACGCCCCCCGTACAAAAACTTTCAATAAATAAAATGTGCCACGTATACTAATGTGGTGATGCACAAAATTTGAAAATTACATAATAAAAAGTGTCAGTGATATGAAAATACACGCTTAAACCAAACGAGCGAAATTCGATCAGTCGGAGCGAAAAGTGAGCGTCTCCTTTAGGAGCGTTTTTCGATCACAAGAGCAGAGAGGAATATAACAATGAGCGGGGAGGGGAAATTCTCGGAAAACATAGGAAGCGAGGAGAAGATTCTCAGAAAAAGGACTTCGTAAAGAGCCTTTTCGCGGAAAAACCGGTCGGTTTCCAAGGAAACAGATCGCTCCCCAGTGTATCTTTTTTTCGCTCTTTGGGTTTAAGCGTGTACATATAATGCTGTCTTAAACCACTTTTCAATGGCTTACGAAGAAAAAAAAATCATGTTGAATGATTAGGTTTCAGGGGTGCGCAGAAATTATCAAATAAATTCTTTTTTTGCACTCTAAGGATAGCTTTGTCATTAAAACTCACGTATAGCTCCTGATTATCTTTGTTAAAAAATATCTCCGAGAAGTTTTATGGTGAAAGACTGAGATTTTGTCCATCATCTCATCAGTGTATGCGGCACATGTTACTAATTGGGATTTTTTTTTTGTACGGGGGTTGTATACAAATTTGAAAAAAATGTAACTTTTTGAAAATCAACCAGAGAAAATTTTCTTAACGTAGTTTGTTTCTTCTGCCATATTGTGAAAATTTTTTTAATTTACATTGTCCACTTAACTCTAATAGATAAAGAATTAACCCTTTGAGGCGCAACCCTTTCCCAATGCTGAAAAAAGGGCAGCCGTTGCCATCGCTCGACTTAATTACCAGCAAGATGGCGGACGATCGAAACGTTCATCGCGTGCTACAGATCTAGAGACTCTTTTTTTGACGACAGCTGGCTGTACCGCACAGCCAGCTGTCGTCAAAAAGGGTCTCTCGATCTGTGGCACGCGATGAACGTTTGGATCGTCCGCCATCTTGCTGGTAGTTAAGTCGAGCGATGACAACGGTTGCCCTTTTTTCAGCCTTGGGCAATCTATCCAGCTGTTCTCGCAGTCTTCCATTTTTCAGCAGATGTCAGTGCGTTAAAAATAATCGTGACAATCTTTTTACGGGAAATGACGTGCTAAAAAGTAATGGACTCTCGTGGAGCTATGCCACCCGCAACTATTTTTATAGAAATCAAATCTTTTCTTCGTGACTAGCAAAAGTCAAAACGTCAGAGTTTGGTGTTCCCAGAGCGGGAGCACTGCGCGTTCCCGCAAAGGGTTAAATCGTGTTACCACCTTTTTAGGACACCCTGTATAGTTCCGCTGAACACTCCAGCGAGTCTTCATTTTAGAATAGTTTTTGAAGGAAAAAATAAATTAATTAAAATTTTCAGCCAGTTTTAAAAATAAGTTTTATCACTCAACGGTAATACTTCCATAGAGGACTACAGAAGCAAGCATAACGGTTTACTAAGCAAATTTAGCACGCATTTAATCAGAAAATAAACTACACCTATACATATTCAAGAGTATGTGATAAACATTATAAATAAAACCAGCTAACTCTCACAAGACAGCAAAGACCTATTAGAATACTTTCCTTGGAACATTTAACACAGCTAAAACCGACGTAATTCTTGTTCCAGCGTAACGTTCTCCGCAGAACTCTTTAAACCAGCATAATTATCTTGGAAACGACGTGTGGAATGTTTTTCTCATTTACACTTGGTGCGGACTTGGCCCGGGAAAATGCTTCGTTTCCATATGCAATTCTAAATTACCCCGGGCATTGTTTCAGCGAGAATTCTGGTGCTGCTTTCGACAAGTTTTCTTTTAAATTTATTTCCAGAATTCGTGCATTAGGAGAGAGGAAGGGAGGGGGGTAAAAAACCCAAAGGAGATTTCATTTTCCGTTCTTTCTTTTTTTATTTTGCCTGTTTTCGGTTGTTAACAGTTAGTGAAACGGTTTTCCTTAATGTTGTCGGCCAATTCTTGGCCTTTTGCATCTTTCAGTTTGGCTTTTCAAATGCTGATTAGGATCCAGCATTTTTGAGAATTCTAAAATAATGAGAGCAGCTTTATGTTCGTTCTTTTTAAACATTGCAGTTACTAGAATATTTGCAGCTACCATTTTATATTTTGAAAAACTACACATTACGGGACTTGTTTCTTTAACACTTTAACGCGCAGTGTTCCCGCTCTAGGAACACCAAACTCTGACGTTTTGACTGTTGCCAGTACGAAGAATAGATTGGATTTCCATTAAAATAGTTGCGGGTGACATAGCTCCACGAGAATCCTTTACTTTTTAGCACGACATTTCCCGTCAAAAAATTGTCACGATTATTTTTAACAGCACTGACATCTGCTAAAAAATGGAAGAATGCGAGAACAGCTGGATAGATTGCCCAATGCTGAAAAAAGGGCAGCCGTTGCCATGGCTCGACTTAACTACCAGCAAGATGGCGGACGATCGAAACGTTCATCGCGTGCCACAGATCTAAAGACCCTTTTTTGACGACAGCTGGCCATTCCATATACACTGGAACCTACTAAAGTAACCACCATGGCTAATCAACGAAAGGAAATTATTCTTAACTTAGTTTGTTTCTTCTACCATACTGTGAAAATTTTTTAAATTTGCATTGTCCACTTAACTCTAATAGATAAAGAATTAACCCTTTGAGGCGCAACCCTTTCCCAGTGCTGAAAAAAGGGCAGCCGTTGCCATCGCTCGACTTAACTGCCAGCAAAATGGCGGACGATCGAAACGTTCATCGCGTGCCACAGATCTAGAGACGCTTTTTTGACGACAGCCGCACAGCCAGCTATTAGAGGTGGGGAAAACCGTTATTTTCAAAGAACAGTTGTTCACCGTTCCCGTTCTTTTTTAAAGAACAGTTCTTTTTCCTGTTCTTTTGAGAACAGGTTCTTTGATTTATGGTAGCTTTATTATGACTATTTTATTCAATTTAAAAATGAAAATATACGTCTTTTTAACATGTACTATACTTTAGTACGATTGTAAAACCCGCAGTGGTCTGGGCACTAAACTTCGTTGCCATAAGAACACGAAAAGTGAAGCAGCATCCGGATTGGCCAGTGCTTGGGAGGGTCAACTTCCTCTCGGCTCGACTGCTGTGGGACCGTGTGCCCTAATGGGAGCTGGTGCACGCAAAATCCGTCGTGGCTTCAATGTCCTCCAAATTGTTAAACGATACCTCTGGGGGTGCCGATTTCAGGGGGTGGGTCCCTCCTCTGGAATTGGTTCAAAATTAGGGGACCCCAATCTGAGTCGGAGTTCCTCCCACTGGGGCTCATTAAAATGGAAGCAGCCCCTTCCGCCCATCGCCTGCCTATTTGAGGGATCTGGCACCGCCCCGCGGGTTGCCAGAGGGCATTAGCAACAACAACAACAATAGTAAAATGTTTAAAAAAAACTTTGCAACCAACATTCTGGCTTTCTTCAATCAAGTATGTTAACAGTAATTTTTTGTAAAAATATTTTAATGGCAGCTGTCGTCAAAAAAAAGGGTCTCTAGATCTGTGGCACGCGATGAACGTTTCGATCATCCGCCATCTTGCTGGTAGTTAAGTCGAGCGATGGCAACGGCTGCCCTTTTTTCAGCATTGGGGAAAAAAGGGTTGCGCTTCAAAGGGTTAGAGATAGGAGCAGGGCCTGACTAAAGGCCTGCGCTCATGTGAATCCGTTGTCATCCGCTCCAATAGCAATTCAATGTATTCTTCAGTCCAGTGGCGTATCCAAATTTTTCATAGGGGGTTACAAGTACTGCAACTCATATGTATGTATACGTGTGTGTGATCGGGGGATGAAGACTATACATTTTGAACGGCAAAAAATTCCTCACGAGAGTGTTGTGACCCCCCTTTAGCTACGACACTACTTCAGTGAGTTCACGGACTGCGGAGAAATGTCTCACCATTGTGTGGGGATTGGTTTTGCGGTTTCACTGGTTAGCTTTTGTCGGTGGATTCCGACTGGTCATTAAAAGCCATAAATATTTCGTTTACAATACCCTGCAAGTGTAAATTGACCATTAAACATCTGCCCTTACCCCATGGAGAGGGAAGGATTATGGGGGGGGTGTGATTCCTCCCTACCCTTATGAGCGATGGCAACGGCTATCCTTTTTTCAGAATTGGGCAGTCTATCCAGTTGTTCTTTTACATTAATTCATTTCCATCGTATTCTCCAGTTTTCAGCAGATGCCAGTGCTGTTAAAAATAATCCTGACAATTAGACAAATAATCGAAGATTTTTACGGGAGATGACGTGCTAATTTCAAATCAAATTTATTCTTCGTGACTGACAAAAGTCAAAACGTCAGAGTTTTATGCGCTCAGGGCGAGGACACCGCACGTGAAAGGGTTAACGGCGCTCTTTGCCTCGAAAGGGTTAAGAAATAAAAGTCTAGGTCAGTGTTTTTGGGACACCCAGTATCTAGATCGATATTAAATGCTACACCGTTGGAAATAACTCTGAAATTAATGATTCAAATGCAATACATATAGCCAGTAATTACCGAGTGAGAAAGTACTTTACATCAAGTTGAGGAGAAACAAGAAATTTACATCATTTTATATATATATATATATATATAAAATATATATTCTCTTTTTATCACTATACAAGTTACAAGAAAAATTCACATGTCTTAGTTACAACGGCACCGTATTAAAAAAATTAATTGAAACTTTTAATTAAAATTCAGAATTAATCGTGAATTGTAATTAAAAATCCCTCTAGGTTTAATTTTAATTATAAAATTAAACCTCTTTTAAAAGTGTTCATTGATTTTACTATAGTGAATTTTTAGTAAAAATGTTACAAATTGCGAAATCACGAACACATATTAATTAAAATTCTCTCAGTGGATGAAATTAAAATATTTACAGATATTTTTAAAAAATAGACTTTACTTCTCAGATAGTATAGTTGAAAAAAAAGTTTTGAGACCTCCCAAATATTTAATGGTAATGGGGGAGGGGGGGGTTCCCTATCCTTTTAATTTATTATGACTGTAAGATGAACATTTGAAAACTTGTGTTTAAAGTTTGAAGGAAGGAAAACAGATTGACGTCACCGGATGTGTCGTTACATATATTCATCCTGCAGTTTCCTGCCACAATTTGGATGCTCCTGAAAAGGGAATATATTTGAATATTGGAACGCCTGGGAAATTAATTGTCAGCGATTGCCGAGAGGACTTTCGGAATCAAAGATTTAACCCTTTAACGCGCAGTGATCCCACTCTGGGATCACCCAACTCTGACGTTTTGACTGTTGCCAGTCAAGAAGAATAGATTGGATTTCTATAAAAATAGCTGCGGGTGACAGAGCTCCACGAGAATCCTTTACTTTTTAGCACGTTCATTTCCCGTAAAAAATGGTCACGATTCTTTTTAACAGCACTGACATCTGCTGAAAGATGGAAGAACACGAGAACAGCTGGAAAGATTGCCCAATGCTGAAAAAAGGGCAGCCGTTGCCATCGCTCGACTTAACTACCAGCAAGATGGCGGACGATCGAAACGTTCATCGCGTGCCACCGATCTAGAGACCCTTTTTTGACGACAGCTGGCTGTGCGGTACAGCCAGCTGTCGTCGTAAAAAAAAAGTCTCTAGATCTGTGGCACGCGATGAACGTTTCGATCGTCCGCCATCTTGCTGGTAGTTAATTCGAGCGATGGCAACGGCTGCCCTTTTTTCAGCATTGGGAAAGGGTTGCGCCTCAAAGGGTTTAACGTACACGTACAGGGTGGTTGGTCTTTAGAGGAAGTCGGAAAGGAATAAGCAATCTTCCACTTTCGGGTCCAACACTTTAGCCGCTGAGTTACCACGGCTCTTCAGTTTTCAAAGCTTGTTTGCTAGCCAGGAGAAGACAGCTCATGTCACTGAAGGGCCGTGTGTCGTTTAGAGCACCCTACATCCTTTCTGGAGATTCCTGCTACAATTTGGATCCTCATCGGAAGGAGAAGAACTTCTGAATATTGGCATTTCTCAGAAACTGCTAGCGACCGCCTAGACGACATACGGAACCATGAATTTAACGTGTACATACACTGCATGCACAGGGTGGTCTTCAGTGGTATGTCACAATCGAACCCTCAACTTTCCGGCTTCGAGTCCAACGCCTTAAATACTGGGTTACAACGACTACGGTATTTTAAAGATTAAAATTAAGTAAAAACTTTTTAAAATAACATCAAAAACAAATAACTAAAAAAATTCCACAGAATGATCGTTGCGGTTGGAACAATAGTCCCAACCTCTCTAAGTTCCAAAAAGTTCTACCATCTACAAGAAAAAAAAAATGGGTTTTAAATTTTCCATTTCAACTTAGTAGTCAGTGCTGTATCTAGATAATATAGCACCCATAGCAGAGAATAAAACTGCGCCCTCTGTATCCCTAAGAATGACACCGATCACTTCATTTGTATTGTCATGCCTAAACTTCTTTAGAGTAACCATTTACATTGGTTTCTGTAGTTGGGGTTCATTTTGCCAATGATAAAAAATCTGATGTTCTGTAGTTGGGGTTCATTTTGCCAATGATAAAAAATCTGATGTTAACGACCACATGACTTACTTGTTCGTCTATTGAAGCATAAATATTTTCGGTGCATCTCATCTAAACTTATTTCATTTGAAAGAGATACAATATTATAATAACACTAAGGTTTAGCGATTTCTAGCCAAATATTTGAGATATCGCCAGGTGGATTCAGTTTGAAAGATTTATTTTTGGCCCTTAATTTGGCGATGTTTCGCCAAAAGTCAGCAAGTTTACGATAGTTTGGAGATTTTGGGCAGAGTCGAAATAGTGATTGACCACAGACTTTTAATGAATGGAAGGTATCCATAGACTCTAATGTATTGAAAACCTTCTTTGTGACCCTGTAAATAAATTACTCAGTCGATTACACTAAAAAAACACTGGCACAGTTACATGTTACAATATTTCTAGATATAAAATCTCAGCATTCGCAAGTTTTAGAGTTATGCCGAATACATAACTATTTTCGGTGAAAATGACTATATTTCGGTAAAACTTGTCAAGGTCGATGACATTTGACGAGATTTTGGACATGGTCCAAACAATGCCTGACTATAGACATAATATATTAAAGATGTCCAGCACAGACCTTAATGTATTGAAATTCTTTTGAGTGGCCCTGTAAATAAACAATCCAATAGATTGGAACCAAAAAGGGAGGTGCGCAACTAGGTGTTACAAGAATCCTAAATATAAAATTTCAACATTACACAATAGTTTTTGAGATAAGCGAGTTACGCAAATACATACGTCCGTTAGAGATGAGACGGGCTCAGCCTGAGCCCGGGCCCGACTCGGGCTCGGGCTCTGTAATTAACGATTGCGTTCGGGCTCGGGAAAAATTTCTCCTTTGTTGAACATACTCCTTGAAACAGATTTTAAAAAGTGATTCATGGGATAAATAGACGTACTTATTTCAAAAAATAGCGGCACGGGGAACTAGAAGGTGTGTGAAGCTCCAAAAATTAGTGTATCCTATTAATGAAGTAGTTAATTTTATTTGTCTTTAGCTGAAATTTCGGGCTCGGGCTCCAACTTTAATAATATTGCTCGGGCTCGGGCGGGCTCGGATTAAAAGTTTTCGGGCTCGGGCGGGCTCGGGCTTCAAAAAATGAGCCCGAACTCATCTCTAACGTCCGTACGTGCAGATGTCAGAAGAAAACTAGTCAAAATAGACTCGCAGTTTGCCAAGATGGATTGTCCATGCATTTACAGGAACATGTATACATTCCTCCTTTGAGATGTCTTTATAACACTCTTCAAAGTAAAATCAAAGATAGTCAAAATGTATTTTTTCATCAAAATCTGCATACCGAAATTTTTCGTCACCACTATACTTCCTTTTCTTTTACTTCGTACAAGGAATTAAAAAACTGATAGATTTGGCGACAAGATATCATTATTTCTCCTCTTTATACCCATGCCGGAAAGCAACGATGGATACAGAAGAGGGATTCATTGTCTTCGTATCCTTGCAACGATGGTTGCGAATACGCTAAATGTTTCTTTAGCTGCGTTAAACCTTTGAGGCGCAACCCTTTCCCAATGCTGAAAAAAGGACAGCCGCTGCCATCGCTCGACTTAACTTCCAGCAAGATAGCAGAGGATCGAAACGTTCATCGCGTGCCACAGATCTAGAGACCCTTTTTTGCCACAGATCTCAAGACACTTTTTTGACGACAGCTGGCTGTGCCGCACAGCCAGCTGTCGTCAAAAAAGTGTCTCGAGATCTGTAGCACGCGATGAACGTTTCGATCGTTCTCTTGCTGGTAGTTAAGCCGAGCGATGGCAACGGCTGCCCTTTTTCCAGCATTGGGCAATCGATCCAGCTGTTCTCGCATTCTTCCATTTTTCAGCAGATGTCAGTGCTGTTAAAAATGATCGTGACCATTTTTTTACGGGAAATGACGTGCTAAAAAGTTAAGGATTCTCGTGGAGCTATGTCACCCGCAACTATTTTTATAGAAATCAGATCTATTCTTCGTGACTGGCAACAGTCAAAACGTCAGAGTTTGGTGTTCCCAGAGCGGGAACACTGCGAGTTAAAGGGTTAATCTCGCTATGAAAATCTTCGCCCCCTTTCAAGTGACGCTCGTGGCTAGTGTCCCATCTGCCATACCCTAGACCAGGGGCGTAGCCAGGGGGAGGGATATCGGGATATATCCCCGCCCGAAATTTTTGGATTGGTGATGAAATTCCGTCTATTTATACACATATAAGTTCATATCCCCCCCCGAAAAATTTTCCTGGCTACGCGCCTGCCCTAGACACACCACTGGCGATAGGTTTTATTTTTTTAAATACTAGGCGCCAAGGCCCCCAGACTCGCTGCGCTCGCTTTTCGTATGAGGCATTCGGCCCCTAATCAGACTTATTCGTAAAAAAGACATAATTTCAACAGACAAAACCCGAAGATTGGATCAGATAGAATGTTACTGAGCTACGCATTGCTTGGTTCTTGCATGTTCATTGGTACAAAAAAATTTAAACTTCACACTACAGTAGACCCCCTCCCCCTCATAACACGGAAGATATTTTGTTATAGGAATCCGTGTTGTACGGGTCCTGAGCTATACTCCACCTGGAGTGCGGACTCCGCTTATAATCGCTGGAAAAATTATTTGCACTCTTCAGAAACACAATGATTTTCAATGTTGCCATTCAAAAGTTATATTAATTAGGAGCTAAAGCATAATAAAATCAGAACATCTGTTTCAGCTGTATTTTTAATAATGTAAAACCTATTGGTCACCCTTCGAATTTGCCACCCATGGCGATTTTTCATTATTTGGCGACTTGCGTACATGTAAAGTTAATAAAAGATACCGAACAGATAGGATAGCTTGCCACCAATGGCGACTTTTCATTATATGGCGATTTACACATGCTCACAACCTATAATTACTGTTCATGTAAGGTTACCGGAAAACCGTTATCCATATTTTCATTTACATAATCGTTTGCAGATTGGCGTACTTAGCACCACGAATTATACCATCTCGTCGCGCTAGCAAATATCCAAAGTGTACTGTAACTGCTACAATGGCATAGTTAACGCCGCCAAATATTTCTACTGGTAGCAAATAATCCAGCTGGACGAGAACCGGCTTTAAAATAATCTGCATTTTAATTATTTTTCATTTTCAAGATATTAGTTATTCTGTTTTGGAAAAACGAATAATCGCTCATTCTAAACTCCTGTTGTCTAAGCGAACTTACTATTTGAAAATTGTCAACTTTGTGTAACACATTTTGAGTTACTTATTTCATATAGTTTTCACTTTGGCGTAAAATGGGCGTAATTCTAACTCATGTTTGTAAATTTCACGCGATTGTAGATACTTGGAAACGCTTTGTTGCAAAGGAATGAATGATTTTATGCCAAATCTGGCAACCATTCGGTTTATTTTTTCAGTTTTTTATTGATATCTTCTAAAATAATTCGATTTTCGAAATTTAAATCAGCTTAGCAGGTTCCTCGGAATTTTTCGAATCTGTGGGCACCTTAGTCGAAACTCAAATCCCCACGGTTTAGGAGGTGATACGCTGACAAGCTTTTGACAGCGTCGGCGACAGCGGCCTTTACTTTTTTTTTAGAATAGAGAGATAAATTTCCCACATATAGTCATTTATGTACCTGAAAGTTTCGTTGGTTTTTTACTTCCTTGTATGAAGTAAAAGAAAAGGTATGCAGATTTTGATGAAAAAAAAATAACCCCCTCCCCGTCATTGACTGCTTGACTACGACCTTGATCCATACAGACAGAAAAGTTAAAACTCACACTTCTAACTTTCGTGACTGTACGGATCGTGGAACTTTTTGCAGCTCAGGAAGGGTGGACATTTTGTGCACTCGAAACAACCGGATTAAATACTATTTCGCATTGTGCATTTTCGTATCATCCCGTTAAACGTGCTATTTCAGATCATCTCCAACAGAAAAATCTTCCAAAAAGTCACAGGCAGCCATTTTTGGCCATACATTCTGTCTCTGAATTAATTTTTAGTCCAATGTACACGAGTGTTACAGATTACTAATTTTGAGAAAAAAACCTCTAGTCAAGTATTCTTGTTTCCACTGTAGTTCAGATACAGTCTCAGTGAATATGAATGTAGACTTACAAAGTCTTTTGTAAAGAAAAAAAAACATTAAAATCTTAACAAAGTGTGTTAATTTTGAGGTAATTAGAACAATAAATTTGACGGTGTATTGCACATATACTTTCCATTCAATTATCTTTGTGTTACATGGAATATGTTAGGTTATATGTTATTTGATCAACATTCGTATGAGAAGTACAGAATGTTTTAAACTTCGAACAAAATATTTAAATGAGTCATAATTTAGGATATTATTGATGAAATTTCGTAAATAAATAAAACACCGGGATTTAAAATTTTGCTGTTCACCATCTCAGATTTTAAAGGTCAATGTCTCTATAAATACTATGAAAAGAATTGATTTAATTTTTGAACGTCACCAACACTGTAAAAATAATTTCCGTGAAAATACGGAAAAAGTACTGGCAGTAATAGGGAATAGTACTCAGACGCCAGTACTATTACCGTATATTTACTGAATTTTATTCCTGTAAACTCCAGTAGAAACTCTGTTGCAGAGAGGCGCTGGCCCTTGATGTACGGAAATTGTCCTGTATTCAAATATAAGAGAATTTCCGTAAAATTTTACGGAAAGTTTCCAGTAGTGTTTCCGTTATTTTTTAGAGTAAGCTTTTCCTTCTCCTAATTTTATCATCTCTTCATTCATAAGTTGGATAGGATATAACGAATTTTGAGAGAATTCAATTTTTCAAAATGATTTATGAAAAGCTTCATATTTCACCAGCAGTGTTTTTTCCCCACGTTTTTTTGATATACTTTGCATTTTGTTATGAGGTTTCAAAATTGGCATATAGCAAATTTAAGTTAGGGTTGTAACAATTTTTGTGAAATTTATATTATTATTCGAATACATTAAAAGAAATTCTGAACTATACTTCTCCAGATAAATATCTTAAATACCGTTATAATTGTAATTGGTCATAAAACTGCTTTTTAACATAAATGAAGTTTACTTTACTATTATTAACCATTGTTACTTTATAGTTTCAATTAATTCACCAGCACAAGTAGAAATATAATTTAGTTAATGTTTCAAACAATATGTGTACATTACATATAATTCAAGATTAAAAAAAAAAAAAAAAAAAAAAAAAAAAAACTATTTGCTCAGTTTTACTTAAATTTAATTATAATGCACATTCTTAGGTAAAGATTCTTCTTGAAGAATGAATGTATTAAAAAATAGATTCAGTTTGAGAAAAGATTACAATTATCTTATTTACGAAAACCTGCTCCAAAATATTTCATTAAAAAAATTCTTAAAAACATTCGACAAATAGAGTTGATTTCCATACTCCCACATTTTTCTAACAACGTAATTATCTAATAAAATAAAACAAAATAAATGAGCATCAAATCGTTACTACAACTTTTACACAATGCAGACATCCTCACAGATTTCGTTACATTTTCTATATGCAATTTTAAATTACCCAAGACTCTGCTTCGAGCTGGGAATTCTTCAGTTCTTTCAGCAAGTTTTCCTTTAAATTTATTTTCAGGGATTTCACATTAGCGCAAAAGCCCTGAAGGGGAAAGGGGAGGGGGGGGGGGAGAAAAGATTTTCATTTTTCGTAAACATTTATGTGCTTATTTTGGTTATTAGAAGCCAGAACAATTTTCTTTATTGACTCGAACTTAAGAATTCCTGAATGCATTTTTAGTTATTGGTTAGCAGTGATTAGGAAGCAGCATTCAATACTAGGAGCTTAAGCATGCAATAATGTAGCTCTTTTTAATATATATCTTTTAAGTTAAATTAGAGGTACACTTGATATGAAAAAAGAACTACTGTATATCTCAGCGTATAACACGCACTTTCAAATTCAAAAAATTACTTCATTTTTTGTCGTGCGTGTTATATACCGAATATAAATGGTTAATATGGAAAAATTGTGAATGAATATTACAAATACACACACACACACACATTACGAAAGATGGTTATTATCGTAAGACATATCTTCAATGTACTGGTAAATGTTATACTCCGGGATGTACGGTATTTTATATCCATTTTGGGGACACCCTGAAAATTTTTGTTTGTTTGCCAGGCGAGTACAGCTCACGTCACTGTATGTGTCGCTTAAAGCAACAAACGTGCTTCCCGGAGTTTCCCACAACAGTTTAGATCCTCATCAGAAGGTGGTCGACTTCGGAATATTGGCACCCCTCAGAAACTACCAGCGACCGCCGAGAGGACTTTCGGAACCACTGATTTAAAGCGCACGTACACAGAAGTCTTAAGCGGTAAGTTAAAAACGAACCCGCAACCTTCCAGATACGAGTCTTATACCTTTACCACTGGGCTGCCACGGCTCGCACCCTGAAAAGTTTGTTTGTTTGCCAGGAAAGGACAGCTCGCGTCACTGAATGTGTTGCTTTGAGCTACATATACGTCCTTCCAGGAATTTCCCTCCACAATTTGGAACCTAATCAGAAGGCGGGTGACTTCTGAATATTAGCACCCCTCTGAAACTGCTAGCAACCGGCGAGAGGACTTCCGGAACCCCTGATTTAACGTGCTCGTACACAGCATGTACACATTGGTCTTCATTGGTTTGGTCAGATAATCTAGCTCCAAACAACGAGTATGATGTGAATAGCCACGTAAGGCAAGCTAAGCAAACGATGACTTGCTTCTTGTTCAGATGAAGATATCTTTTGGAGGATAATTTATTCCTTTCGTTAGTGTCCATAGTTTAGGTAAAAATTAATTTTTTGAATAAGATAATATAATTTCAGATGGGTGTAGTCTACATAATAAATTATGCTGACTTAATTAGCATTGACCACTCCAAAATATGATAATATATAAATGTTTTTTTTTTTAAATTCTCCTCTCCTGAAAAGCGCAAAATCCGAAACAACCATTTTTACTTCCTTGTACGTAGTATAAGGAAGTAATGTGATCCCGAAAAATTTTGGGGGCCAAATTTCGACATAAAAACCGATTTTGACTACCTCTAAATTGAATTTTAAAAATTTTTTCGATGCATCTCATCGTAGGCTAGCATGCACGATCATATTAACGCGTCTGCAACTCATTTTGACCAGTGGCGAGTCTACTGTGGCCAGTTTTTCCATGCCGTCTGTACGTACGTACGTATGTATGTAACTCGCATATCTCAAAAACTATTGGTCGTAGAATGTTGAGATTTGATATTTAGGATTGTTCTATGATCTAGTGTTGCACCTCCCCTTTTGGTGGCAATCGAATGGATAGTTTATGTACAGGACCGCCCAAAAGATTCGAAATACATTACGCTCTATGGGCCGAAATTCATTAAACTCGCCTAACTCAAAAGCTATTAGGCGTAGAATGTCGAAACTTCATATTTTGGATAGTTGTAACATCTAGTTGTGCACCTCCCCTTTTGGTTCCATTCGACTGGATAGTTTATCTACAGGACTGCCCAAAACATTCGAAATACATTACACTCAATGGGCCGAAATTCATTAAACTCGCATATCTCAAAAACTGTTAGGCGTTGAATGTTGAAACTTTATATTTAGGATTGTTGTAACATCTAGTTGTGCACCTCCCCTTTTAGTTCCATTCGACTGAATAGTTTATCTACACGACCGCCCAAAAGATTCGAAATACATTACGCTCTATGGGCCGAAATTCATCAAAGCGTTTTTTAGAGGTATTGGGATATTTCAAACGACTCATAAGTGATATATGCTGTAAAGAGTTAGAAAATGAATTTCTCCATTAAAAAAAGTGTCTTTTTCATTTATAGTTCTGCTACAGGAACACTCAAAAGATTTCCAATACATTACGGTCAATAGCAATTTTAGGGGCATTCATCCATTTCAAGCACAATACCGTCCTACCACATAAGTTAGGTAATGGTCCGACCACGGTCACGTGCCTCCCTCAAGAACTATGCCAAAAGTCGCCAAGCTTGGCGACTTTTGGTGTACGTGTGTGCATATTTAACTCTCAAATCTCAAAAACTATTATGAAATTTCATATATAAGAATGTTGTAACATCGAGTTGTGCATCTCGATTTTTGGTTCCAATCTACTGGAGAGTTTATTTACAGGACCACCGAAAAGAATTTCAGTACCTTAATGTCTATGGACATCTTCATTATAATACAACTGTAGACAGTCATTGTTTGGTACATGCCCAAAATCTCGCCGTCTGTCCTCGACCTTGGCGAGTTTTGGCGAAATATCGCCAAATTTGGCGATAGTCAGTCATTTGGTCCATGCCCAAAGTATCGCCATTTGTCATCGTTCTTGGCGAGTTTTGGCGAAATATCGCCAAATTTGGCGATAATCTGTCATTGTTTGGTTTATGCTTAAAATCTCGCCAAATGTCGTCGACATTGACGAGTTTCGCCGAAATATCGCCAAATTTGGCGCCAAAAATTATTTCCTATTTTGTATAACTCTAAAACTTTAACCCGTAGATTTTTGAACTTTTGTATTTAGAACTATTGTAATACCTAACTGTTTTCAATATCTTTTTTGACAGCAATCGACTGAGAATTTATTTACATGGTGAGCCAAATGACTTTGAATACATTGAGGTGAATAGATGCATTCAATTCATTGAAAGTCTGTGGTCAATGACTACTTTGGCTATCCCCAAAATCTCGCTGACTATCTCAAGTTTGTCGGCATTTGGTGAAATATCGCCAAATAAAGTGTCAGAAGGAAATCTTTCAAATTGAACTCAGCTTGGCGATATCGAAATATTTGGCTAGAAATCGCTAAACCTTACTATTATTGATATTTTATCTCTTTCAAACAAATAAATGTAGAGGAAGTGCGTCGAAAATATTTTTGATCTAATGGACGTGCAAGGAAGTCATGTGTTGGACACATCAGATTTTTTTTTAACACCTGCCGAAAAAGTTGACACCTGGAAACTGTTTAGGGTTTCTCTGACAATCCGTCTGCTACGAAATGTATACAGGATGTCCCATAAAGATGCTGTAAATAAACGTGAAGTGCCGAGATATTCACCTTATGCCTGGAGAAAACCGCCTAAAACGCCAGACCGCGATATCAACAGCCGCGCTGTACGCCAGTACCCTGGGCCTTCACACTTCGGCCATCTACCAATGTTTAGTGTCTCATTGATCAGAGTGATAAAAAGATATTTTAAAATATACAACAAAATTACGAATGTTATGAAAGAGACTTTATAGCTGGTACATCTTTATCGCTTGTTACAGTGTTTGCTAAAGCTTATGGAGAGACATCCTGAAAGCTTTCGAATTCCCAAGACAATCGGTTCATTTTAATTTGTGGTTGAAAACCACATGATTCTCCACCCCCTTCAATTAAAATCTGTATTTTTACTTTCCGAACATGTACCATGTAAGGAAAGTATTGTAATCATGAAAAAACTCGAATTCGAGATTTTGGTGTATTGACACGTTTTGAGGTCTTCTAAATTCATTTATGCTATTTTTACGAGATGTATGTATGCTTGTGTGTGTGTATGTGAGTGAACACGATAGCTCCTAAACGGGGCGTTAGATTGAGCTCAAATTGGGTATATATGTCATAAACCACCGTCGCAAGACCGGTATTGATTTTAATGTGTATCGGACTTATAGTTTTTCTATAAGGCTACAACAAAAACTTTTTTTACATTATGGCCTACGGGGAGAAATTCTTGAAAGTGCGCTAGCGTTTAAACGGTACATTCGAATGAGCTCAAATTGGGTATATATGTCATAAACCACCATCGTAAGACCGGTTTTGATTTTGATGTGTATAGGACTTACAGTTTTTCTACAGGGCTACGAAAAAGATTTCTTTTACATTATGGCCTATGGGGAGAAATTCTTGAAAGTGCGCTAGCGTTTAAACGGCGCATTCGATTGATCTTCAATTTGGATTCATCGATTCATGAATGATTCATCGATCAAAATTTATTTAAATACTTGGTAATGACCTTTAATCGTAAGTGTTCGGAAAGTCGAGTGGAGTCACTCCAGATTTTTTTTAATTCATGGGACACAGTTTCCCTCATCGATGAAGTCTCGCAAATGAATATCTTTTCTCCAACAGGTGACTTATCTATTCTGCTTACGCCACGTGATCTACGACCAACCCTTCAACCTTCATCGCATTAAACCCATCCATCTTTCCAGCGAACAATCACTGTTTGGGGGCCCCCATTGCATGGGTCTTCCTTTAGATCAATTGTCCTCAACCAGTGGCCCACGAAATTTTCCCCCTCCCCCCCCCGAACTTTTTACATAAACATTCGATAAAAAGTTTTCTCTTAGTACTTTGTGTAACTTTTTTTTTTTCTTTTCTATTTCGGCGCTTCTCTCATAGCAACTGTCAATTGATACTGAGCTATGATAATATAACGCGACCGTGCTTACGTTATATATGTATGAGGCAGAGAGCATTAATCATATGTGGAGGGGGGGGTGCCGTATGGGATTAGGGTGCTCTCTTATTGTTGGGATAGGGGAGATAGATTTTATTTATTTTTTTTTTTAACTGCGGCATGTGAAAAATAGTTGGGGGTTTTCACATAAGTGCGATAAGAGGAGATTATGTAATATGAAGAGGAGTTAAATTCATACGAGCTTGAACTGAAAAAAATTTCCAAAACTGTGACTGCATTAGGGATGGACGCGATACGGAAAATTGGCGTCTCGCGTCTCGCAAAACAGCCTAAAAGCTTTGTCTCGTCTCGCAAAAATCCCTATTCCGTAATGTTAAAATTGTCTGTCTCGTCTCGCAAAAAAGCTGTAAATCTCTGTCTCGTCTCGCAAAATTTCGTCTCGCGTCCATCCCTAGACTGCATCGGACGTTTATTTTGCGACGAGAAAGTCATGGGAATTTACCGTTATTTCATAGAGCTCAGCGGTGCTTGAATTAACAGTTAATAGAAAAAATAAATAGCTAATTTATTAACCCTTTAACGCGCAGTGTTCCCGCTCTGAAAACACCAAACTCTGACGTTTTGTCCGTTGCCTGTCACGAAGAATACATTGGATTTCTATAAAAAAATGTTGCGGGTGACATAGCGCCGCGAGAATCCTTTACTTTTGAGCACGTCATTTCCCGTCAAAAAATGGTCACGATTCTTTTTAACAGCACTGACATCTGGTAAAACATTGAAGAATGCGAGGACAGCTGGATAGATTGCCCAATGCTGAAAAAAGGGCAGCCGTTGCCATCGCATCAACTACCAGCAAGATGGCGGAAGATCGAAACGTTCATCGCGTGCCACAGATCTGGAGACCCCCTTTTTTTAATGGCAGCAGGCTGTGCGACAAGTTCTAAGCATTTTACTGTAGTCAACTGCGTCTAAAGAAAGGTGATTAAAAATGCAACCTTTCCTATATCCTTTTGATTTTCTTTCGAGGAAAATTTTATTTCTATAGGTTGGACAGTAATGATTGAGATAGAGAATTTTCGAAGTTTGGGAAGGAAAAAAACAACATAGAACCTGGGTCGGATTCAACTGATCACACTGGTTCGGGAAATATATATAAACGGCAGATCCCTTACATTTTATGCTGAACAAACATACGCATTATATTTTACGACATGCATGTGAAAGTGACCGGCCTACCGGAAAATTTCCCGGCTTCCCAGGGGGCGTATCCGGGACTGCACAAAACCGTTAATGTGCGTCTTATAGATAAAGCATTTTTGCATTAAAACCAATAAGAATAATTCGGGACTTCCTAAAAACGACGTATAAGTATTACAGCCGTATAAATGAGAAACTTGTAAACGGTGCTTTACTGTGATTGGAAATTTTGCATGTATGTGAGGTTTGTACTTGGGTGCTCTATAGAAGAGGATTTATCTAAAAATTCGTTTTAGGACATTTTTAAAATTCAACCAACAAACAGAGTGGGCAACTACCCTTCCCTTTATTCACGCATCTTCCTTGAAAGATAAAGAAAACTCAGTTATATATGAAATTCCTGCTTTAAAATTCAACAAATATCAATCCCATTTTAATACAAAACTGCTTTGTCAATAAAAACTTGTTAAAAACGTATTAGCTTGAATTCAGTGTGGGGAAACAATGACATTACTTTTCGGTACAGCACTTACACATTAATCACTCTAAACTAGCTTAAGTCCAGTCATTTTGCATCAAACTGCTTTGTTCAAATTGCTAGGGTGACTAATGCGTAAACAACTAAAGCGATCAAGGCAAGAAACTCATAAAGCTTGTCGTTTTACTGACATTATTTTGTAAATTTCATTTTCTGTGCAACGAAAGGTGAAAAACAATTTGGGGCTTTTTCAAATGTGCGATAAAGAGACATATATAACACAAGGTATATTCGCAAGATAAATGCGAGTTAACGTCTCTTGAGAAATGTCTAAAAATGTTATTCGGAATACCAATTTGTGTGCGTAATAGAATTTTCCTGTTATTCCATCGTATTTTACATTTTTAATTTCGAATAAACGAGAGCTTAAAAAGTGGAAATTTTCTGGGATAAAAGTTATTTATTTGCAATTTATGTGTTGAACAGAAAAATTATCTGCATGATATACCTTTTTTAAAAAAGGGTAACCAATCCTGAGTACGTGCAAGCTTCACAAATGTTTCATTTAAGTAATGACAGCTAAGACACAAGGGCATAAACCGGCTGTTGGTCTTAAGTTTTCCAATTCCTGTTAAAGAAAATTTTGTTAATTCAGCTCTCTTTACTCTTACATTTTTGCAATTAAAAATCTACAAAATGACAGTTAAATTTAATGAAATTAAATTTAACTGTCATTAAGCAAGTATTTTTGTAATAAAAAATAATCGACAGTAAAACTCTTTTAAATTAAGTTAGAACTTGCCATTTCCAGGCCTCTCAATTGGTCCTATTTTTTAAAAATCCCTACCTTCATCAAAGTTTTATTTGCATAGCCTAGTATTTTAATGGTTTGGTAGGCGAAACCTTGACATCTAAAAGAACATTCAACAACTGTTGAAAGAGCAGAACATTTTACTCTATTATTTATAGAGGTAGGAATTTAAAAAAAAGAGGACCGACTGAGAGGCCTGCATTTCAAATTAATTTTCATTTTAAGAATTAATTTATTTAAAAACGTGGAAAAAAAAACAAGTAACACACTTAATGTGATTATTTTTACTGTGCCTGCTCAAAATAATACTTTTACGCTAAAAATGATCCCATGAATAAAACAATGCACTAATATAGTATGCATAATCGTACATTGTTTTTATCAATACATTACAGAACAACTAAACCAACATTTAAAATCCCTTAGTTAGTCTTGGTTTTCATGAATACAAATCTCTTTTTGACTGGCGATGTTATTAAGTAAATTTCCAGATTACGCTTGTTCTGTTAAGCGTCCCTCTTTCTCCCAGGGTATTTATTTGAAAAAATTTCTGGGAATTAATTTGGAACCTGTCCAGACTGTGCGGCGATGGATACGTCTCTTTGGAAGTCTCTTGCAATTTCCCACATCGTTCATCTCCCTCCGTTTGTTCAAGATAAAATGCAAGCACGATCCTGCAGTCAACATTTTATTTTCCCCTCCTTTTTATAAAAGATGACGTATTCTTGTTTGCCAGAAGTGAAATTGTAGAGCAATGCTATCTATAACTTAATGAATGTTTAAATAAATAAATAGTGGATAGTTTTTCACTTATTTTTTTTTTTCGCCGCGCAGAGTTGTCCTGTTTGCTTTAAGTACGGGAGTGTTCCAAAAGTACGATTTATTAAACTTGAACACCAAATAACAGGGGTTCCCAAACTTATACAAGACGCGACATCCTTAAGATAAAATTTTCTCACGTCACCCTCGTTATATAATATCTGTGACCTTACATTTCTGCAATTGTGACGAACAAATGAAAGAAGTAAAGTAACTATGAAACATGAACATGTTTAATACAATTATATTTTAAAATTCAAGCAAGTATTTTAATGAGATCATGGTCGCTTCGCTGTACCACTTGCCTCTCTGAGCGGCACCCTGGGACCACACCTTTGGAACCCCTCTCTCAGTGGCGCACCCAGGATTTTAGTTTAGGGGGGGGGGGCTGATCTGAAAATACTGCTGAACTCTGTTATAGTGAGATCGATAATAGTTACAACCCTCTTATAACGTCAAAATATTCTGTACCACTTGATTTGCCCGTACAACACAAGCCCACAAGCAAAAACTCATTATAGAGTCATAAATAATTATCTGATCTTTTCAGTGATCTTGTAACTGACTTTAACAGTGTTTCATAAACTCTCTGTAAGTATTTATTTAAAAACTGACATCTTTTTAGGTAAAAAATACTTTAGAAATAATTTGAAGATAATAAATAATAAAAATAGTAATAATTCATTAGCGACAACTTTCATTTTTTTAAGTTTTTCACTTCAAACTTTCCACCTTTAGGGGGGGCTTGAGCCCCCATAGCCCCCCCGCGTGGGTGCGCCTATGCCCTCTCTCCTTATCGCAAATTATCGTACGGGCAGCTGAGGCCAGTGCCCTGGTGACTAGATGCAGATAGAATCGAAAAATCAAGTTTATATTAGACGTAGGCAGGTAATGCAGACGTACACATTCAAAGGTCTTGCAGATAGTTTCCGGTAATTCCAAGGGTCCCCCCCCCCCCAAAAAAAAAGATGGATAGTTACCTAAAAGAAACATTTTTAAGTCACTACAGCGCAAGCGCGTTGCACAGGTGTGTGTGCGTATGCATATATACATGTGTTCATATACGCACTGTACATTCAGTTATCACGAGCTATCATGAGTCTGCAGATAGTTTTGGATTATGTGAGCAGATAGTTTTTTCTTTTACCTATCTATGATATTAGGTTAGGGACTATGTAAGAGTCACTGAATTTGAAAAGTGCCCGGGGCTTAATATATTACAATAAGTCGGTGCTATTGGCACCCGGGACACTCCTCCAATTTGCAGCGCCAGTTTCAGCATTCTGTCACCTAGACCCCACCCCTTCCCCCGCCTCATCTCGCATCCATCCTTAGTTTCGATGTTCTTCCGTCCCCATCTATGTTTTTAGCTTGCTGCCCGGGGCGGACCGCCCCTCCCCCCTCTCATACGCCACTGACATTAATTTCAATTCTCAAAATCTGTTGACAAATTTTGGTATCTTCACGACGCAGCAAGATGGCGGACGATCGAAACGTTCATCGCGTGCCACAGATCTAGAGACCCTTTTTTGACGCAGCTGGCCTGGCTTCTTCATTTTTGACGCAGCTGGCTGTGCGGCAAAGCCAGCTGCGTCAAAAAAGGGTGTCTAGATCTGTGGCACGCGATGAACGTTTCGATCGTCCGCCATCTTGCTGGTAGTTAAGTCGAGCGACGGTAACGGCTTCCCTTTTTTCAGCATTGGGCAATCTATGCAGCTGCTCTCGTATTCTTCCATTTTTCAGCAGATGTCAGTGTTAAAAATAATCGTGACCATTTTCATACGGGAAATGACGTGCTAAAAAGTACAGGATTCTCGTGGAGCTATGTCAGCCGCAACTATATTTATAGAAATCAAATCTATTCTTCGTGACTGGCAACAGTCAAAACGTCAGAGTTTGGTGTTCCCAGAGCGGGAACACTGCGCGTTAAAGGGTTGAAGGGTTAATCTACACGGATTGTAATTAACGTAACTTGTTAGGCTTTTGGAATATTTCTAGGGTGAGCATTAGACCACCCTAGGGGCTCCATCTCCTATTCTTTCAATAGTATAAGTTTTCTAAAGTGGGCTAAGGCGGTCTCAGCCCACCCTAGTCCCTAATCAGTTACGACAATCCTAGCCAGAAAGAATGCCACATGGTATTGTCAAGGTGAATCACAGTGACATGCAATTCACTCATTTATTTATCATAACATCATTGTTTCAGTTTATACTTTCTTTTAATTACTTAACGCTTTTTATAAACTGGCGTTTTTAGAGTGATGATATTTTTAAATATATTTCCAGATTGTGCTGTTGTTCGCTGGGATTCTCCCTGGTTCCTCTTTTACAGCAAGTTGAAACATTTTCTGGTGAAGGAAGTAATTTGGAAGATGTCCAGACTGCGGCGATACGTTTCCACAAATTGATCTACAGTTTCCCACATCGTTGTTCACATCCCCGCTTGTTGATAAAATGCAAATAAAATTTCCCAAGTCAGCGTTTTATTTTCAGTGTTTTTTTATGAAGACGACGCAGATTTGTTTATCGGGGAAAATTTAACTTAATGTTCTCAGAGAGAGAGAAAAATTGAGAGAGAAGATTGCCACGTTTAAAAAATGTTTTAAAATTTATGTTGAAAAGTATCATTGGTCACAGGAAATATATCTTCACCGTTGGGCATGGACACATTTTACTGAATGAGAATTTTCTCGTATGGGGGTTTTATACAAATTAAAGAGGAGGTTTTTTTTTTGGGGGGGGGGTTGGTATAGCCTTTTTGCATTGCCCACATATGTATCATGAATAAAGAATTAAAGCGTGCACGCTTAAACCCAAAGAGCGGGAAAAAAACGATACATTGCCGAGCGGTCCGTTTGCATCGAAACCTACCGGTATTTCTGCAAAAGTGCTCTTGAAGTAGTCTTTTTTTTATGAGAATTCCCCCCCCCCTCGCTTATTGTTCGATTCACGCATATTTCGCTCCGCTCTTGTGATCGAAAAAAGCTCCTAAAGGAGAAGCGCACTCTTGAAAACTGCGCCAAAAATCGCTCCGACTGTGTGTTACCATCTTTTTGGAACACCCTGTATAGTTCCCAATCCTATTTCAACGCAGCAAAACCCTGTAAAAATGGGGTGCTACGGGAACTTATCTTCAAATTACTTTAATTTTGTTTTAACCTAAAATTAAAACATTAAAAATTACGATCCACTTACTAACAATTATTATCCACTACTGAAATATATATCTACGGGACTAAAACAAAAGCTGAAAACTAGCTCTAGAATTCTTTTTTTTTTTTTTTTTTTTTCCCTATTCAACAAAGAATCTTGCAATCCTGAGATTTATAGTGCACCTGATTTTCATGTTGGAAGCCAACAGACCTCGTGAACTTAACAAGAAAAGAGAAAGGAGGAAAAAACAAGATTTAGCGCGCAAGAAAATTGATGACTACTAAATCAAAGGAAAATTTATTGAGTACAAATACTAGAAACTTGTTTATATTCCCCCAATCTTAAAGAAGAAAAGAAAAGAAAAGATTTCCTAGCGTGAATTAGCGGGGTTTTCTCGCTGGACGAGTCTCTTGCTCAGGGAGAACGTTTCCATTTAAACTCTCAAGATCACTGTTTAATTTTCTGTTATAATTTAACGTATTTCTTTAAGTGATATAAATGCGCGTTACTTTGTAAAGGTGGGTAGAAACTTAAGATTATATGCCAGGGCTCAAAATTACTGCTGATCCTAGACCGCTAAAATTCCGCTGGTACGTAGACTGCAAAAATACACAACGGACCAGTAGAATACAAATTTTACTGGTCTGTCGGACAAATAACATTTCATTTACATTCTTACAAACTTTCCTCGTTTTTAGTCCTACGAAATACATCTCATCCAATTTTTCCAATACATGTCATACAATTTGATCTATTTAATATTTTTATAATATTATTTGCATTTTTTATTTCAGCTCTTAACGGAGGGGGGAGGTTGTATTATGGCAAGATTTCAATGCCCGCATACGATTTATTTTCTCTGCAGTTTTTTTTTTTTAATCGCGTATACGGACCAGTGATAACTGTTACTCACCAGGCAAGTCATGGAGTTTTGGGAAATCATTTGTGTTGTTCATACTGATATGCATTCAGCAATGCCTCTTTCTCTGAATGTAATATGTTACAGTGAAAACCCGAATTAACTAGAGAAAACGCGTTTTGATACCGATAAGGAAAACCCGTTTTGTTTGGGTTTTGACTGACTTGTAAGACAATATTATTTGTATCTATCAAAAATTATTGCATTATTTCTGCAATATGTTCTACAACAAGTTCTAATTTAAAACTATAGTTAGTAAAACAGTGTTTAGGGAAAGAACCTATTCGAAGAAAAAAAAAAAAAGAAAGAAAAAGAAAAAAAAAATGTTCTCCCCTTCAATACTTAACCTGAATAAAAGAATTTGAAAATAAAGAAATTTGTTATAAAATTAAAGAGCACATAATAATGCAAGTAACGGTTTTACAAAGATTTTACGGTATGGTATGCAGGATAATATTATGATCCTGTAGAGTCCACATTAATAAGATCGTAAAATCTCCTAATCGCTTTTACTACCCACGTATATCAGTTGATCAAAAGTTTAACTGCACTCACACTGCGCCTTAGAGCTGCCACTTTCTTACTTTTCTCAATATTCACCGATTCAAATCATTCAAGAATCAACGATTTCATTTATATCACCTGTATCCTTGAGACAAAATAAGGCATGAAAAAAAAGGGGGGGGGGTAAAATCAAATAAAGCTCCCCTCCCCCATTCATGTAATTCCATTTTCTCACTTCATCCGATTCCAAATTACATCAGCTTCTCGAGCATCGTGCCACTGATTCCATTACCGGCAATCGGTCTTAAATTGTCGGCTGACTACCGGGTTCGATACATAAAAAGGTGTCAGAAAAAAGAATCGGAATCGGATTACGAGGGCTCGAATGCGCCACCTGGTGCTCAGTTGGTGAATTTTGAGTGTTAAGGAGAAGAAATAGTTGGTTAATGCAGTGGTTCTCAACTTTTTTTTTTTTTAATTTGTGCACCTCCTACCAAATTATTTTCATAAATTATACTCCTGGATTAGATTCTATCAGTCTAGATGCAATAATGAAAAAGAAACAAATAAAAATAAAAAATTCCCCAAGGGGCGGGCACTTGCTCACTAAGCATTTTGCCACTGCTAAGGCCCGAATTACTGGCCATTTCTTTGTGAGAGCACCCAGTGGGCGGCCAACGCTACCCCCTATGAAGGGACGGACAAGTTCACATCCATGTCAAGCCGGGATTCGAACCCGAGATGATAGAATGGTTCTTAAGCCACTACACCATAGGTTCCCAACGTGGGCGATAACGCCCCCTTGTGGGCGTTTGAGGCTTTCAGGGGGGGGCAGTAAAAGACCCAGGGAAAATTAGGGGGCGTTGATATGGCACGGAGGGGCGTGGGAAGATTAACCAAATATACGTCTAAAAAAGACTTAAAAATTACGATGTAATATTTTTGACAGCTCTCACATTGAAAGCTATATTATCTATTACTTCGTATCATCAAAACCCCTGCTTGTCCTTATAACAGGTAACCTAAAACTTTTACTCATCTTTTTTAAATGAAGAAGAAATTCAGTAGCGTTTCACTTCCAACAATATTCTATCTATTAGTAATTTTTTTTAAATTTAATTCTTGTTTTCACCATGTATTATGTACGCTCTTGTTTCTCTGGAGTGGGAGGGGGGCGGTATTGAAATATTCACTAGAAAAAGGGGCAACAGTTCAAAAAGGTTGGGAACCTTTGCACTACACCATCTGGAAAATATTCCACTAAAAATGTTTAAAAAATTCAACTTGCTTTCCGTTAGTTTTGTTGTTTATATAAAAAATGTGTTTTTTTTTTTTGTAAATATAAATTGTTACACTTTTGTCCCTTCTTTTACTTGCACGTTAATGTGAGCTCTATCCTCGCTTTGCTGCACAGAGATTTTTGAAGTTGGTCTTGCAAGAAGCTAATTACAGTCTGGGGCAGCGTTCAGATTGTTTTTGTATTTGTTTATTATGAAATTTTAGAGTTTACATTTCTTTTCAAAAGAGGCAGGGCAAATTTATTGAAAACAGCACTTTCTATAAAGAAGGGGGGCATTTTCTGTTGATAAGAGGGGTGAGTTTCCCGACATCCCACTAAAAAGTTGCTTTCTTTCTATGAAATGCGGAGCGCACTGGCACTAAAGTGAAAAAAAGCAGAGCACATCTGCGTTCTGCCCTTGCCGCTCTAAAAGGTAGGTCTGAGTGGGCGCGGTGGTCTTTGAAAAATGCGAAATATGAACACTGCTTCCAGACCTAAAGCCCTAGAGCAATCAATTGGCTTTGATAAGGGACATTAAAGCATGCTCGTGGTAAAAAGGGCATTAGTATATTGCATGGGCAAATTGAAACTTGCCCAGGGCCCACAGTTCGAAAGGACCCCTCAAATTCATGTTAATCTTTAACGTTCTTTGTTTTCTCAAGCAAAATTTCATACGTACATTTTTCTGATAACAGATATAATGAACTTCATGAATATTGCGTCCAAATTTTTAATTGTCTGGGGCCCCAGCTGGTTAGAATCGATCCCCGCTTGACGAAAGGTTTTTATAAAAAGCTGTAGGTACATTGAGAAATTTAGATTAAAAGGAGAATTTCTATGTATGGGAGACGATAATTGTGAGTTACGCTTTGGTATTTTTTATGAAAGAAAACGTTCTTATAAATTTTTAAAAAGTCCACATACATCGCAAACAACTAGCTTCTCTTATCCGACACAATAAAATTTATCCAGCATTTTCAAAATCCAGGATGCATAATCTTATTATTTTTTTTCAAGTGCTATAGTTTTGTCCAAAAAAAAAAAAAAAAAAAAAAAAAAAAGATTTTGAAAAGTACGCAAAATACATAAAATAAAAGCTTTATTTTTAGGATGATAGACATCCATTTTCAAGCGCCCATCAATTCTTTTCACTAAGCTTTATTCATAAGCCATTTACTTTCTTGCCTAAATTTAAATGTAAAATTGCTATCGCATTCAGCTGTATGAATTGAGCGATGCACAGCATATTTCTGTAGGAATTGAACGTGACAATATCATATTCAATTCCTCGGTAATAACAATAAATGGAAAAGCGAATAAATGTAAAATTTGACAACAGAAGTCAAAATCTGGATTGGTTTTCATCGTTAAAAAAAAAAAAAAAAAAAAAGAATATTTGATTGCTACATTCAGAGAAAAAAATAAATACGTATTTGACAAGCATCGTATCTGATTTGAATAACATGCGCATTTAAGTTCGTATCAGAAGTATGTAAATGAATTACTTGATATATCTCTTAAACCAGATAAAAGTTCTATTTTCATTTTTTCTTTTCTTTTCTTTTTTTTTTTTTTTTTTTTTTACTTACAAAGGATTCTAAAACCGTTTTTCAAAATTCTAGACGTATACTACATAACACGCGATTTAATTTTAACTTTATAAATCCTTCGAAGGGTGAAAAGTGACGTTTTATGTTACATATTTCACAATATATATTCTTTTATAAATCCTTGATTTCTTTACTTTCACTGAATTTTCGTTCTTGTGTATTTGTGACATGAAATTGCGTTGATGGGTAAATGAAAAATTGCCATGGCAACAGCGAAAGTTGAATTCAGGCTTCAGTGATTATATATGTGCCTGAGTGACAAACACAAGGGGTTGCTGTCAGGTATTTCGAATATCTTCATAATTCTGCACTTTTAGATTTGACTCTCCCCTCTTACTCTCCCCCTTTTCCGTTTATGCGTGCATTGATTTAAGTGTTATGTGCTGTTGTATAGAATTTTTTGTACTAAAAGATATGGTAAAATTAAAATACGATCGATCGTTTGTCACGGTGTGATTTAAATCCTTGTCTTTAGTCGTTGCCGTTGTAAATCTTGTAGGCTTAAAAGGTTTTTTTCTTCTTTGGATAGCTTTCGTTTAATAGCAAGCTAAACGTTATTCTTCTGAAAATTTAATACTGTTCTTAGAGGGGAAAGTTTCAAGGAGAAACACATTGTCACATATTTCCTTTAACGATTCTTTTTAAATAAAGTTTAAAAACAAATGCTTCAGGGAGCATCCAAGATCATGAATTGTTATAGTTCTTTTTCCGTACATTTTGAGTTAATCATCCATAGTTTTAAGCCTTGTTTACTGATTTCCCAAATAGCCACCGTAATAGAGCCTTGACCTGATGTGACGTCACTATGACGTCGCCTTGATGTTCCATTGTCCTTTGATAGGAACTTCACAATTTGATCTCGGCCTGATTACATTGTTAATTATTGAATATTAGAGTGGCTGCTTTCCTGTAACATTGCAACTAGAATGTCATAGACGATATGTCACGGTAACGTCCCAGTGAATTCAATAGCAAACAGAGACAGACAAGTCACATTGACTTCTAATTAACGTCACATATTGGTCAGCAGTGTGAATACGACCTATGCGATGCACACAGATATCAGTGCAGCGTCAATGTGACTTTAGTGTTTTTACTGCATAAAGTTCCGAAGTCACCCACTGTCACCGGACCTGAATCTTCCGATTCTTTCCCAATACTTTGTAAGCATTACATTACTAAGCAAATAATAAATTAAAGTCGAAGAATTCCGACAATTTTGCTAAGATCACTTACAAAAGTTGAATGGTGCTTTCTTCTTAATATTGTGATTTAGTCGTTGCTTCAAAGTCCAAATAACGAAAAAAGTGTTCAGCTACACTGAGCGAGGACTAATCGTTCATCATTTTCAAAGCATACCCCTTACACCGTTATGCATCAGCGTCAGCAATTCAAAATTTAAAAAGGGAACTAGGCACAAAGAACATTTGTAAAAAAGTTGCCAAGGAATCCTAGAGCTTTTTCCAGTCTTCAGAGTACAGTTAATGCTCCAAATTTTCGGGAAAGGAGGGATCGATAATTTCTCGATTTTCTGTATATGAGGTAATCCAAAATACATGATATCTGCTTTCCATTCTTTAGAATGCCATTACAGCCCGATGGAGAATTTTTTACAAAAACGTCGCCATTTTCAAATTGATCTATACTTTTAAAACCTGGCCTTCTGCTATCCCCTACAAAGAACAACCAGATTCACTCACTCGACACGACAGAGCTTCCATTTTAAAATCACATTACCACCCGCTTACCACCGTGTCCGCAAAATCTCATTACGCATTTAATTTCTTTTTTAAATCTCAACGGATATCACTTTTCTCTTAATTACCTCCGCCTAGAGTAAAAAAAAAAAAAATTGCAAAGCAATGAGGCTAATGAAGCATCGAAGCAAATTTGGCAAGCTCCCCCGCCGGAATGATATCATTCTGAGGGGAAAACCTTTAAGCTCTGTAACTCAATTTATATCCAACCCTCATCTCAAATATTCGGAACTTTTGTCCCGAGTGGGGTTTAATAGAGCACGATGGAAGGGGGCCTTGGGGTTCCCAAAGGGAACCTGCTCCCCGGGACGCCTTTAGTTCGGAACCTTCCCCCCAAAAGTGATTTTCAATTTCCTGAGTTTCGAACCTTCTTTTGTGCCGCGCATTATTAGCCGATCGCTGATTTATGCTTATAAATCGAAGTAGGGTTATCATATTTGGCCCGGCAGTGCTTTTCAATAAGTACGGATCTATCATATTACATGTTAGGAAGGTGGTGCAGTTTTGAAAAGTACAGACAAGTCAGCGTCGCTTGTAGGAAAATTATATACGAAAGATTTTTGACTTTTTGAAATACATAAATGTCCGTTTCCAATATTAAACCAGTTTTTTTTAAGTGCTGTGATATGTGAAATATCCAGCAATATTGGAAAATATTAGTTTGTAAAATTGCATCAAGATCAGCATTTTTGTGATATTTGTCCGATATTGCGCAAGTTCTGACCCACTGCACATTACTGATTTTACAGATCAAGTACATCTAATTGGTCCCCAATATTCTGTAAATATTCGAGATTACTATTGTTGATGTGTCAATACTACAACACTGATCGTAATTGGACACTATAATAATGGCTTACAATTCTAGTGTGGTGTGTAACTTACAGCTTCACAGTAGGGGCGTACCTTTTTGCTTTACTACTAGGGTTAGCAAATAATTTATCCTCGTTTTGTTCACTTAGCATTTGATTTTAATGAAAACTTTTCAACAGACTCCATTTAAACATCAATTCTCATTTACGACCATGGAACCAAAATTTTCTCTTACATTGTACTAATTTGTTGTCTTTTAAACAATCCCGTGCCGTTCACCGAGAGAAATTTCCCGCAAGAAATAACCGAAGTTCTAGCAACCAAAAAAACATTTTCTGCAACATTTTCGTGTTTAAATTTACTTCGCTTATTTCAATTAAAATATTTGATAAACGACTGTATTAAATTTTAAATTCAAACATACATATTTTCATATTCAATTAACAGTTATATGTATTATATCAGTGGCATATGCTGGGTTATAAATGTGGCCTATATCATTGAACCCAATCGAATGGAAACGAATATTTTCTGATTTCTCTTTTCAGAGAGTGAGATCTTCTTTTTTTTCTCTGACGGAAATGTGTCAAATCCAGACTGTTAGGCTAATACTTTTTTGAAAACTTATTCTCCGGGTTTGGCAGCTAATCATAGTTAACCCAGAAGAATAGCTTAGCTTATATCATCTGTGTGATTGGTCATTGTAGGAAATATACTTCACTTCCGTGATTACGTGAGAGGTAATATCATACTCAGTTATTCAAGTATTCACTTTTAAAAACCTTAAAACATTACCTAATAGGTTTTCCTTTTTTTAAACTTAAAAGAAGTTTTTTAAACTTAAAAGAAGTTTTTTTTAAACTTAAACTTAGAAAAAGTGTGGGGCGGGGGGATGCTTAGTGTATGTTTTACAGTCTGGCAAAATTCCAAGAAGGTATGACAAAAACATTTTCCAGTATAATAGTTAATATTCTTTAGAATATTTTCGTTAAAAGTAGCTTTTGTTTCAAATTTTCTTAAATATCAGCTACTATTTTATGCATATTCAATTCAAAGGTAAGTAACTATATTTTTACGGACCAGCGACTCTCCTATTTGCTTCATGCCGACATATAATTTTCAATCGAATCTGTAAAAAGAAACAATCAATGAAAGATGTATAAAGTATTAGATGAAAGTTTTTGTGTAGTCCAGATGTTTGTCCACTTGACTTTGTTCGGAATGCTGATGTTTGTCTGTTACAATACCGACAACTGCACACTCACCAGCCTCGATAGCTCGAACCTTCATAAATTGAAAGCCTTGATATCTCGAGTAAATGTGTTTTCCCTTACAAACTGACCCTCTTTCATTTCACCTCGTAATCTCAAATACTTGGTATCTCGATTTTTTTCCCAAGAGAGATACCCCATACCATGCGCTGAATTGACATTGGAAAATGTATGAAAAAACACAATTATATATGCATCATTTCTATTCATAAAATGAATTTACTGTGAACATAACTTTTGTATTTCAGTTTTTGCACTGTGAATCCAACAATTAGGCCATTCCTTACATGTGTCTCAGCGGTACAGTTTTCAAGGTACTTTTGTATGTACTTGAAACGAAGAAATCTGGCTGTTGGGCGAAATCGATGAGACACTTGTGAATAATACAGTTCTCATTTTGTTCCACAACATTCTGTGTCTTTCAGATATTTTCGTGATGCCATTTTTTTAAATAAAATTTTACGTCTGTTTCAGAAAAAGAAAATAAAAATGTTCAAGGTAAATTGTGCTGTCATCCACACTGGGAAAAAAAAAAAAAAAAAAAATTCCAAGTATGATCCTTGGAAATAATGGGCAGCTGAGGTGCCTTAGAATTAGTTCTAGGGAATGTTACATGACAATATTTGGAATTTCCTGAACAATTCAGGAATATTACTGAAATGTGTTGTTCACATGAAATGTTCCGTTAAGTTCCTTGGAATTCTAAGGCACTTCAGCTGCCCATTATTTCCCAGGAACCCACCTGGATTTATTCATTTACTTATTTTATACTTTTTATTAATAAAAAAATTGTTGTGGTAAAAAATGCCCGCTCACTTTCTCTTCCATTTAGAAGGATTTTCTAATTCCAGGTCATTTCCAGTATACCCCAGCAAAATCCAGAATCGCAGGCCTCTCAATTGGTCCTCTTTTTTTTTTAAATTCCTACCTTCATCAAGTTTTACTTATATAGCCTAATATTTTAATGGTTTGATAGACGAAACCTTAACATCTAAAAGAACATTTAACAACTGTTGAAGAAGCAGAACATTTTACTCAATTGTAGGAATTTTAAAAAACGAGGACCAATTGAGAGGTCTGGAATCGACGATTGCTACCCTAAACCGTACTCAGGGTATTTCCTCCCCATCCCTATCTCCCTTTACTGTTTATATACTTTATATCAGCTATAGGGGTCATACAAGTCCTAAATTTGCTAAAATTCCGAATTTTTGAAAAATTGTCCTAATATGCCGTACTATTTGAGATACTGGAAAGAACGCCTTTCCGTATTTCCTAAAAAAACAGAATCACGTTTAAAATAGCAGAATCTCTTAAGACAATTTTCCAAAAATTCAGAATTGTAGCAAACCCAGTACTCGTACGAACCCTGAGCTACTGTGTTCTCATGGTAAAGCAAGAGCTGTGATCAGGAGTCTTTCAACCTAACTAGCCAAACAGCACGTAGCTCATTCGGTTTACTTCTCGACAAAGCCTACCTAGTGGTATGTTTATCAATAAATAAGGAATAAATATTGTATTACCTACCAGGCAGTTACAGAAAAGTATCGTATTCCCTAACTCAGCCTGAATGCTCCCCTACACCGCCAATTCAAGAAAATACCTTTGCTCCTAGAGCAACCCCACTCTGTGACAGAAGCCGCAATGGGCGTCAGGGGGCTGTCCCGGGCCCTTCAAAACGTACCTCACCTGTCCATAGCCCCTTACCCCATAAATGCCCCGTATTATTCCAGACTCCTTTTCAGAAGTGCGTAAACACTGCGCGGGGCGGAATGCTGCTGTGATTTTGGGATGGGTAAGACGATTAAATCGGAAATACTACTAAAAACTTCCATGCCACCAGGAAGAGCTAAAATGGATTTTTTTTTTCTTTTTTTTTTTATTTGTTCCTTTTAAACTGGCAGTACTGTTTACTAGGGGGTCTTTGATCTTAGAGAGCCTAAACTGTTTGGTTTGCTGACAAAGGGAAGAGATTAAAAAGCATTTGTATACGCACGGAATACAGGTAGTTCCGAAAAATCACAGAGGAAGATTGTATTCTTCAGCAAACTTGAAGGGAAGCTTGCCGAAAAGCAAAGTGCACCTTTTGTGTACGAGAGGCTTATTTCAGTGTTTAGATTGGGATTGGGGATAAAGAAAAATTCATCTGCGCTGCTTGCTGCAAATGGAACAAATTTACAGGAGGGATATTGAAGAGGGGCAGATTTGCTTTTAACTAAGTTCTGATGGGGTTAGAAAGGCTCTGTCCTGTCTTGTACAGAAACTGACTTTCTTTTTGATGGCGGCAAACGAGGAAAGAGACAGCTGCTGTAGGAACGAACTTTGGTCAAGCTGTGAGGCGTCAGTGCGTAAAAGTTTCTCAAACCTATAATCTATCCTTTTACAAAGAATGAAAGAGAAAATGAATTTTTATCATGTTGTCAAATCTGGACTACTTCCTATCGGCGTGGTATTAACAAGAGGTTTAGAAGCTTAGAAATGTGAAAAATTTCACTCGTGGACTGTGTGGTTTCCTGGAGTTTATGTAAATGCATTCATTGATGCTCTCAATTTGTGATAAATATAACTGAGCTATATGTCGCTTTTTTTCTGCATTTGAATCAGGGTGTAAAATCTGTTAAACTTCCTTGAACATCCTTTGAAAACTGCCTTGGTATTTTTCGAAATTGTGTCCATTGTATAGTAATATAGTAAAGCTTCTGAAAGTTGGAAATTTGCGGTACTTAAAAAAGCGTTCAAATGATGGAGGTGTCCAATTTAAAGAGGTATTCGTAAATATTATGGGCTCGTTGCCGGTTTCCTTCTCCAAACAACTATCAAACTTTATAGGTTTCGCACTATATGTAAATCTTGTTCGTTCCTCAGGAAATTATTCAATATGTCTATGATGAACATTTAAGGAATAAAAGCATAGACCTTTATTCCATTTGGTGGCAATATGCACGTTATCCTTCTTCATTTTTTTTCTCTTTTCTTCCTTTCGTTTTTTTTTTTTTTTTTTTTTTTTTCTTTTCTTTTCCTCTTTTCCCTGGTTTCTCACACTTCTACTTTTTACAACAGGTTATCAATTTAGAACATCATACAAAGTAACAGTTTGAAAACGCTAGTTAATTATTTTCAGAAAACATATTCCGAAACAGCACAAACACTAAATAAATACACAGAAATGCGCCCTTATTAAACAAATAATAAAAATCATTAGCATTTTAGAAAGTGCTTCAAATTTTTTTCCAAATCGGAAACCTCTAAAGTTACAAGAAGGACAGGACGAACGGATCTTTGGAATATGCCACCCAGCGAGTAACTTTACACTGCCGCCCATGCTTACCAAATCTTTGATTTGTAGCTGAAAGAGATGCCAAATGCCTGATTTATACCTGAGAATTTGGTACTTGTTCTTTTTTTGGCCGAACTGATTTCGTAATTGCACTTTTAAAATGGACTTTCAGATGTATGTAATAGATAAATCTTTTAAAACGACGCCATAGATTATGCACCCTCTTTCTTTCCTCTGAGAATTTCAGCAACAAAGAGGCAGCAGAACTAGAATTATGTGACAAACCGAAGAGGCAAAGGGATATATATGAGCTCACTGGCGACGAACTTATCTAGTCTACTTACTTCAACGATGGTCGGATCTTTTTCAACATCTTTTTGCTATCATGCATTTTAGTGCTTTGTTTTTCTGCGAACGGTACTTTCAAATACCTGTCTTAGGTAGGTATTTCTCTTATCATAAAAGTGTTCCATAAATTTAAGAGGCAAACACCCTTTCCCCCCCCCCCCTTAATCTCCCCTATTTCTTAAGCAATGCGAAATTTAGCATTTCTAGTCAGTGGCGGATACTAAAATTTTATTTGGGAGGGATAAATTTAAAAGGGAAAATAGCTTATTTGACACATACAGAACGTACAATAAAGCAAAGCGCTCTTTTAAAACGCTCTTTTTTTGGCCGAACTGATTTCGTAATTGCACTTTTGAAATGGTCTATCAGATGTATGTAATAGATAAGTGTAATAGAAGTCATTCTTTTTTAGGGGAAGCGGAGTAAAGTTCTCTTCCCTTCTCGCATTCAGATCAAGTTTTCCTCAGTTTTTGAGTTCAAAACGGCTCCCCTTCGAAGATGGAGCCCCTTGCTTATCTTGCTTACTGTGTCGGGGCGCCCCTGTGTACGATCCGCCCGTTTGGTAATTAATAACGCAATATTTTAATACAGATCTTATTAGTATAATAAAATGTAGTATTATTTCTAATATGAAAAGAACGTATAAAAAATCCACCGATCACTTTACTTATGTAAAATAATTCTTTTTAAATTCTTTTAAAAATCTTGTATTTTAGATAAATTTAAACTTGATTTTAACATTCATTAATAAAAAATTATTCTTTATACAATCATTATCAAAAATCAAAGCTGGAATCATTAAAGCTGTGGCCCACAATCCAGTCTTCAAATTGAACATGAGGCAAAATATTTTTCAAAATCCGTGTATGCTAGAAAGTGCAACAAATCAGTCGTAAATTTTTTGACTCCTCAGCTACCTTGTTGCTGGAAGACTATCTACTAGAGGCTTCTGTGTATTCGTTATGTCTACGCGTAGACCACCTAGTATGTGCTACCATCCGGTACTTGAGTCATAAATTAACGTTCTGGATACAGTGGCGGCTCATCCATTTGAGCACATGAGCACGTGAACCCCAAAAGTAAAATATATAAAATAAGCACATTGAAAAATTATTTTTTTTAAAATATTAAGTACACTTCTAGATTTTTGTGAATTTAAAACGTGAGTTTTACTCTCTCCTCCTTCCCCCCACTATTATTAAAATACGCTTATTATAGCTAACGCACTGTAGTGGAGGTTACTACAACAAAACCTTAACCGATCGCTCGTGCGAATGGAAAAATTCCCTTCTGATCCGCTCTCCGAGAACAGGAGCGGAGAGAATTGAGGAGAAGTACGGCTCTACTGATATCACTCCGTTTGCACATTTTCGGTGTACACAAGGGACTTTTTTTTTTTTTTTTTTTTTTTTTGCTGTTATCTCTTCTGGATTTTCAATTGATTTGTTACGTTCGGTTAGTTAATCCATTTTTATTTCATTTTCTTATTATTTTCTTCACTTCTATCCTTTTTCATTAATATTTTTTTTACAGACTAGTGTAAATAATTAAGATGGGAGCAAAAGAAGTGTTTCGGAGCAAAAGCAAGGACAATTTTCAATATTATGAATTTTTTGAAAAAAAATTGAAATAAAATGAATCAAGATAGCACCTTTGCTAAAACTTATCTTGGTGACGAAATGTAAGACCCAAGATGACTTGTTTTCTTTCAGTTGCGTGCATTGTTTTCCTTTAACTGCCGGAAACGCAAATATATTTTAATTTGTAAGGTGCGTCGTATCTGTATATTTAATTTTCGACATTTATTTTGCGAACCTCCATTTAAATAACCCACGAGCCGCCACTGTCTGGATGCTCCCTCGTAATTCGAAGACATTTGAGGAGAACTGAATGTCCACATGAGATGTTTTTTTTTTTTTTTTTTTTTCTCATATGCTTCTACTTGGTCTTTAAGATTGGCGTTCATTCCTTATATAGTAATACTCTGCTGTACTGTTATCGTTTTAAAAAGTTGCATATTTGTACTGTATAAACTGCTTTAAAGTCTGCGTTTCTGGTTCTCCTCGCCAAGAGAACCTTCAAGTTAAGGTAAGAAATATTGTACTTTTGCAGTTTTCTATATTGCTGAATACTAATTATGATTTTTTGAAATAAAAATGCGTGTTTAAAATTTTTCAGTGCTTAATTTTGTTCTTTTGATTATATGTTTACAAGTAATAATACAAGAAATAATACAAGTTTTGAGCATCTATTAAAAAAAAAAAAATCGTTTATATCAGAAACTGAGCCGACCGGATTGTATGGTGGGTAGAGCGGCGGATTAATGAGAGTTTCTCGGGGGTGGGGGGTTAGTTAGAAGATTGACATATACGTCCATTTTATGGAAGTAAAATAGGATCTTTTACATTAATTTATCTTGTCTCCGGGGGGCGCTCGTCCCCTCCACCCCCCCTTTAATCCGCCCTTGACATGAATACGTATATGTGAATTGCAGTAGTCGTACCCCCCCCCGCATGAAAAATTTGGAAAATTCTGGCTACGCCACTGGTTAACCCTTTGAGGCGCAACCCTTTCCCAATGCTGAAAAAAGGGCAGCCGTTGTCATCGCTCGACTTAACTACCAGAAAGATGGCGGACACACAGTCAGCTGCGTCAAGAAATCGAGATCTGCGTCAAGAAGGTCTCTAGATCTGTGGCACGCGATGAACGTTTCGATCGTCCGCCATCTTGCTGGTCGTTAAGTCGAGCGATGGCAACGGCTGCCCTTTTTTCAGCATTGGGCAATCTATCCAGTTGTTCTCGAATTCTTCCATTTTTCAGCAGATGTCAGTGCTGTTAAAAATAATCGTGACCATTTTTTACGGGAAATGACGTGCTAAAAACTAAAGGATTCTCGTGAAGCTATGTCACCCGCAACTATTTTTATAGAAATCAAATCTATTCTTCGTGACTGGCAACAGTCAAAACGTCCAAACTCTCGTTTTGACTGTTGTTTTGTTGGCAACAGTCAAAACGAGAGTTAGGTGTTACCAGAGCGGGAACACTGCGCGTTAAAGGATTAAAGGATATTCAAGAAGGGGTAGAGGGGATCCAGATCCTTCCAAAAATTTAAATTTTTCTTAACAAAATGTCACTGACGATAGGCAGGAGAAGTCTCGTCTCGTCTCGTGTCTCGCGCGAGAGACGAGACCGCGAGAAAAGACCTCGGGGCGCGAGACAAGAGTTCGATGTAAGACTGCGGGACGAGACGAGAAAATTCCTTAGCATCTGTCATCTCTCATGCATCCCTAACTGATAAGTCTTTTTTGAAAATTCTGGCGTTTATACCATTTGCAGTCCCTCTGAAATTTTTTTTTGTATTCCTTCATGAACGAGGGGAATTCAGCTTCTAAAGAAACGCGGGTCAAGAGTAACATTTTGATTCTTTAAGCATTTAGTTTGAGTGAATATTGTAGTGTCATTGACGTCAAACAAGGGTGTTTTCAAGCAAAAATTACCTCTTCCGAAAGAAAATTTCTGTAACCAGCAATAAACGTTGTTTAACCGTGTGAAAATTCGCTTTGGTGTATAGGCACTCCTGTAGGAGGCGAGATTTTTCCCGCTGCAGACATCTCTCGCATTTTTATTTATTTATTTTTCCCCCCCATTGGTGTGGTCGGTGTCCTGATGTCCAATGACCACACACCACCGAAATTTGTGAGACATACACTGGCAATCACAAAGTAAACAAGCATTTTTCATTTCTCTCACATGCATGACACAGAAATGCGTTTGTGAATAAAACAAGAAAAAAAAAAAAAAAAAAACGATTTGCTCAAAAGTCCATCATTGCATCCTTTCCACGGCTGGATTCCATTCAGACAACGTTAATTTACAAGAATGGACCACAATCTGCTGAATACTTGCAGTAGCTGGCAAAGCATAGTGCAATTTACCCCCTGCTTCTGGAATTATTTTTTTTTTATATTTCTTTTCTTTAGGTAAAAAGGTAAGTGTTTCCTTTCACCTGGACCCGCGACTCGTCAATGCATCAAGTTGATAAACTTTTAACCGGAGGTCCCCTGAATTGCTCGATGCCTAATATTTCAGCAGGGTGAAAAGTCAAGTTAGCTCTTTTGAGGTCTTTTGAACAGGTGGTCAACTAACCTCACGGTAGGCGTTTACGTTGCTTTTGTGGGGACGCAAAATGGCTAACCATTCATAGAGCAGCAATTGTCACTTTTGGATATGTTGAGGCCGAGAGTTTTTGTGATAAATTTCTGAATGCTTCTCCTCCCCGCAGAGCATAAATAACGTTTATAGATATTCATACGTGACTTCTGAATACGTCGGAGTTTAAGGTTCACAATGGTAGGTATAAATGGTTCCTTAAACGAGTCATTACCGACAGTGAGGCAGTCGTGTGTGGAGGATTGCTCAGAATCGGCAGAAATATTTTGACGAAAACAGGAAAAGGTGCAGGACAGATTCACAACAAACAGGCAGATGCTGCTAACTAATGCTAACGAAGCAGAAACAGTGCCAGATCCAGGGCAGCGGCAATGGGCCGGGCCTGATTACTGAAAAGGCTCGGGAAGCTTGAGCTTCCCCTCAGAATTTGAAGGGGGCGGGGAGCGAAAATGACTAAAAAACTGCGATAAAAATTCAAAATTTTGTTTTTAAATGATCTTTGTAAACATTTTTAACGAAGAGAAGTGGTGCTTTTCAGTAGCCTTGATACTTCATGTCGCAACATTTCTAAATTAGTTGTTTCGACGTCTTTGCCTGGGACATCTGCTGCAATTGAGTTTTTTTCTGTTATGGGGAATATCTGGCCGGCAGAAAGAGGTAGACTTTTAATATGTAATGTTAAACATCTTCTAAATGTCAAAATTAATTCTCAACTTCTGTGTTGTGATTTTTTTGATGTCATCAAAACAAACAAAGAATTGCTGAAAAAAAAGCCATGTCTAATGAAAAATAAGACTCAATTAATAAAGTTTAATGTTCCAGTAAGGTAATGTTTTTAGTTATTTGTTAATGTTTAAAGTAATTTCAAAAATACTGTAAAATCTCGTTACGATGAAGTAAACTATTATAATATTAATGAATAAAATATTTTTATCAAAGGAAAATTTCAAATTAATGAATAAAATGCTTTTATCAAAGGAAATCATTAGAACTAATTAAATCAATCAAATTTCTTTTTTACGAATAAAATATTTTTATGAAAGAAAATCATTAAAACTTTACATTTCCCAAACAAAAAAGGGATGGTGGGGGGCCCGAAATGAGACTGAGCTTCCCCTCACTTCGGAGGTTAATCGGGCCCTGGCAATGGGGCTCTAGCCCTCCTGCCACAAGAACGTTGCTCAACGATAACATATTGCTCTCTATATAGTACACTTTTCAGAACCGCTTCGATATCATTCTTTTCTTTTTTACTTTTTTTTCCCCACTGTTCTGGCTTTGCAACAACTTAATATGTGTGTGTCCCCATTTATTTTAATATACAATATTTCTTTTCTTTACTTACCTTAAAGAAAGATGTTTGCGTTATAGATTTATAGATTTTGATTCACTAACCTTTAGTTGATATCTGATTAGTAAGGGAGGGGTGGGCTATGCCTAGTATCGGATCCAGGGGAGGGGTTATGGGACACTCCCCCCCCCCAAAAAAAAAACAAAAACAAATAAAAAGATATTGCTGAAGGCTAACATTCTCCTTCATTATACACTTTAAATAGGTAAAATGATTTTTTATATAAGTTAACCTCTCCCCCAAAAAATTACCTTTTCTAGAAGTTCTGGATCCGCCACAGCCTGTGCCCCCTCAATACCCCATCTTTAATTTTAAATAAACACAACTGTACTAAAAATTGATCTCTAAAGCAATAATATTAAACATAAAAAATACTATACGTAAATTATACAGGTATAATTAAATTATACTGATAAAACATAAAAAATTGAAATTACACCTTTAAACAACATGTAAACAGAGCTAGTGATTACCTCATATCTCTCATTTATCGTGCCCCCTCCCAGAGAAAAAATACCGCTTCGAAGAAGGCGCGATATCGAAGCTGTATCTACTTTGCTGAGGTTAAATGAGCTTATTTTAAATAAATGAATTCCTCCCCAAAAAAGTTATTGGATTACTGGACATTTCTTCCAGACAAAGAAGCTTTTCTTGAACCTTTAACGCGCAATGTTCCCGCTCTGGGAACGCAAATCTGGCGTTTTGACTGTTGCCAGTCACGCAGAATATATTTGATTTCTATAAAAATAGTTGCGGGGGACATAGCTCCACGAGAATCCTTTACTTTTTAGCACGCCATTTCCCGTCAAAAAGTTGTCACGTTTATTTTTAACAGCACTGGCATCTGCTGAAAAATGGAAGAATGCCAGATCAGCTGGATAGATTGCCCAATGCTGAAAAAAGGGCAGCCGTTGCCATCGCTCGACTTAACTACCAGCAAGATGGCGGACGATCGAAACGTTCATCGCGTGCCACAGATCTAGAGACCCTTTTTTGACGACAGATGGCTGTGCCGCACAGCCAGGTGCGTAAAAAAAGGGTCCGCCATCTTGATGGTAGTTAAGTCGAGCGATGGCAACGGCTGCCCTTTTTTCAGCATTGGGAAAGGGTTGCGCCTCAAAGGGTTAAGAACCTACAAACGAAGTGATCGGTGTCGTTCTCATTGAGAAAGAGGGCGCAGTTTAGTTGCCTGCCATGTACACGAGGTACGCCACCTTTAAAATAAGACTGTACTGGATGGAAAGTGTTTTACAATTGATTACGTTCGGTGTGATTTATATAAAATTTAAAAAAAAGAATGAAAATTTATCTGAATTTAAAAAAAAGAATGGATATAAAAGAAGTTTATCGCTGATATCAAGACACGCCTCGTCTAATTTAAACACGCTAAGCGTTATTGTGTTCTTTCAATAATACCTACATGCAACGCACTCACCCTTTAATTTTTCACTGGATCTCATTTTACACGTGGCTTAATCGCATTAGAAAAGGCTTAAGGGAAAAACAATGTGTTCTGGAATTCCCCCAGTACCAACTTTTTCTTTTTTTCCTTGTTTCCCTGCAAAAAAAAAATCAATTCTTAGAACAAGAGGAACTTTTTTTTTCACCCCCCCCCCCCCAACTTTAATATATAGATATTCCTTTTTCTTCCTTGCTTAGGAAAAGCATCTGGAGCAAGGTTGCAATTTTTCACACTATTTAATATTAGAAATACCTAATGTCTCCATATTTAAAGAAGTGTTGCAATGTAGACTGTAAAAAGATTGATTCTACACCAATTATCTATACACGGAAATTATTAATAAACAGCACTACGTATATTTAATTAGTATATTTATTTAACCCATTAGTGCATACTGTATAGACAATCAGTTATACTCTCATTTTTCTTTAATAAAAAGAACATTTTACAGTTTGTGTCTAAAATGTGCCTTTAAAATAAGACCATTGTTGAAATAATTTATTAGTTTTTAAAAATGAATGGCAACATTATTTTATGGCAAACAAGCATGAATTCATAGCTTGTGCATCCAGTTCTTTAATTTTTGACAAATTTTTGAACAAATTTTTGATTGCTTCTAGTTTTTATTTGCTAAATGAAAAAAAAAAAAAAAAAGAAAATCTGGAGTGACTCCACTCCACTTTCCGATCATTTGATATTTACCAAGTGTATAAATAAATCCCATTCAACTAAATCGGATCTAGTGTTCAGCACAAATACACTTAATACGATTTGAGTGTATAGGCCGCAATGTATAAGAATACTTTTTTGTAGCCTTGTAAAAAACTGTAGGACGTACACTGGCTGAAATTTACGCAGCATGTAAGACAGCCACCTATAGTATGTTTAAATAATTTGATGTCAATCGAATGCACCCTTTAGACACAAGCTCACTTTAACCCTTTAACTAGAGACCCTTTTTTGACGACAGCTGGCTGTGCCGAGCACAGCCAGCCGTCGTCAAGGGTCTCTAGATCTGTGGCACGCGATGAACGTTTCGATCTTCCGCCATCTTGCTGGTAGTTAAGTCGACCGATGGCAACGGCTGCCCTTTTTTCAGCATTGGGAAAGAGTTGCACCTCAAAGGATTAAATGGTTTGCGTCCATACGCAGTAATATTTAAGATTAATTGTCTTAATTATTTTACAGTAATTAAGTAATACTGTAACAGAATACTCATATATTACCCTGTCAAAAAGGTATAAGTCCTATACGCAGCAAAATCTATAGATGTTGTGTGACGGCGACCTATAATATACATAACCAATTTGAACTTCTTCGAATGCACCATTTAGACACAAGCTCATTTAAATTATTTGCGTCCATAGGCCGTTGGTTGGTTGGTGGGTGTCGTGTCCATGGGGAGATCTATAGATGACCATGAGTGCACAGAACACAGCTGGCTATCTCCTTGATGTTATCGGAGTATAGACTCTTTTCGGTGTCAAAGGACGAGAATCCCCCGCGCTGAGCCAGAGATCTTAAAATGATATCGCAATTATTGCAGAGACGTCCATAGGCCGTAATGTATAAGAATTATTTTTTGCAATCTCATGAACAAACTAAAAAACTCTACACAGACCAAAATCTACGCAGGTCCAGACCCCTTAACCCTACCCTTGAATACGTCCTTTTCCATCCACCATCTATAAAAATGAATGACAAAAGTAGAAAACGACAGTTCTCCATTACAGGAAGCGGGGCCTAATTACCAAAAAGACTAAGGAAGCTTGAGCTTCCCTTCAAAATTTGAAAGGGGGCCCAAAAAATGACCAAAACTCTGCGATTTAAAATTCCAGTTTTTGTTATTAAATGCATTTTTAAAGAATTTATTTTTGAGAAAGTGTACTGAAGCAAGAGAAAATATGCACTGCTTTAGTAATGTGTTATGGTATTAAACTAAAATATATGAAAGTTTTGAATCGCCGTTTCTTTTAATATGCTAAACTGACAACCATTCATGTCGTTCTGACCCTCTAGTCTGAAACTGCTCCAGTATCTGCCGGAAATTTGGCCCCTGATCTAGCTTTGTTACAATATACTTTTATAACGTTTAATTAATTCTCTGAAGTGCACTGTAATACAATGATAAATCTAATTCAACAAATAAATAACGTAGAATTTTGATGTAACCATGTACAGCAGCGTTTCTCAACCTGTGGGGTGCGAGAGGGCTGCAGTGAGGGGGGGGGGGCGCAAGAAAAACCAAAGAGCAAGTAGTGACGCATGTTTTTAAAAAATCATCTTATTTATTCTCATTTTTACTAAAAAAATTGTCCATTTTCGCTTAAAATGTTCATTCAAACTTTACTGATAACATTATTTTGTAGAAAATTCGACTAAATGTTCATTGTTAAAGATTAAAACACTGAATGTGTGCTGAAAAATGTGAGGGAGGAGGGGCGCCACCGTAAGTTAGTTTACGTTGGGGTGGGGGCGTGACGTTAAAAGGTTGAGAACCGCTGATGTACAGTATTTTTACATGACAATGTGCGTGAGAGGGAGAAAAAATGAACTTCAACCTGAAATATGTTGTTTCACATTTAGAATTGTAGCCTTAGTAAATTTTGTTTCAATTTGTATAAAATTTGGAAAACTTTCCTGTGGAAAAAAAAGTCAGTGGAGGGGGCCTCGAAATGACATTGAGCTCCCCTAACTTCAGAGGTAAACAAGGCCTTGACTGGAAGGGAAAACGGGACAATGCTCAAGGCTTAGATTTTAAGGGCCCCAAAATTCACTTTTAAAACTTTGCAGTAAAATTAGAAAAAAGAAAAACATTCTCAAAAGTTACATTATTTTTGAACAATATACTTCAAATTTACGTTTTTATAAATTTATTTTATTATCAATTCTTTAAAAAACTAGACAATTGATATAGCATTTCAACGTGACGTTCAACTGATATCATATACATATCTATTTATTTATTCCAGATTACTTGAAATAAAAAAATCTGTTTAAAAAAAAAAAAAAGAACTTTTCGGACTATACCAATAATTGTCTTTTAGAAGTAGAGGAGGCTATCGCGTTGGCCCGGAGCCCTAAGTTACCTTGATTGGGCTCTGATAAAAAGAGAAAAGAAAATATATGTGTGTATATCTAATCGGTTAACTCCCCCTTTTTTTTATTATTAAGACAAAATTCCTTTAAAATCTAAAACACCTAATCTGTGTGTCAATACATTTTGCCTTTCTTGCTTCATCATCATGCACGCGAATCATCATACTTCATTTTATTAGATACGAGCGCCATCTGTTGCAGAACGGTAGACTTGTTTGAATAAATTTAACTCCCATGATCCAATTCAACAACCTGCGCATAGATTCAAAAATACCACTTTTTCGCACCCTGTTGAATATAAGCTTGTTTAACGAATGTAATTATTAAAGTTCTTAGTTGCGGGATAGGTTTTAATATGTCTTATACTGAAACAGATTTAATATAATTTAATATATCAAATTTATTTTAAATGTTTATATTTTGAGAAATTTAGGCGTTCTAACGGGTAATAAATGAGTATTCATCAGGGACGTACTCAGAAAAAAATTTCGGGGAGGGTCCAAAAATTTCGGAGGGGGTCCAAAGGGTGAAAAAGGGAGAATTTTCCCACAAAAAGACTTCATCATTATTATTTTGCTAACAAAAATTGAAATTTCGGGAGGGGTCCGACCCCCTGACCCCCTGGGTACGTCCTTGGTATTCATGATTTTTGAGGAAATTTTAAATTACACCTTTCTTCAATCAATTATTCTACTTATCAGTTACGAAATTTTCAGTATTGGAAAAAATCCGAGCATTCAATTACATTTATTGATCACTAGATGCAGGGGCCTATTTGCGAAGTTCGGGGCCCTGGGCAAAAGCTTCATTGGGGGCCCACTCTTTCGAAAACTTTTCCAAAATTTACAAATTTCTCAACTTAAAGAACGATTCAGGGGGGCCCCTTTTGTTGGGGGGCCCTGGCGCTTGCCCCGAATGCCTCCCGGAAGTCAGGCCCCGACTAGATGGCGCGTGATGGCTACGCATATAGTATACATAAATCAAGGGCGGATTAAAGGGGGGGGCGACAGCCCCCCGAAACAAAATATAACGTAAAAGATCCTATTTTACTTCCATAAAATGGACGTATATGTCAATCTTCAAACTAACCACCCCCGACCGACAAACTAACCGCCCCTCCCGAAAAACTTGCATTATTCCGCCACTGTTTTTTAGCTCACTCCTTCCAATCGAACTCAATATTTAATTTTAATTTTTAGAACTATTTAAATGGGGTCCTAACCCGTATTTACGCTAAGTTTCGGAGAAAACCACAGAAAACTTCGAACGATTAGGTCGCGCGTCCGTCGACCTAATCGTTCGGAGTTTTCCGTGGTTTTCTCCGAAACTTAGCGTAAATACGGGTTAGGACCCCTTAGAAAGACCCCCAACCCTTCGGCCTAGAGCCCACGCGTAGCTAATCGGCCGTAATCCCACAAACAAACAAAGTACACTATGCCTATCTGCTAAGGCAGCGGTTCCCAAACTGTGCGTCGTGGCGCACCGGGCCCACTGGCGGATTAATGCAAGTTTGCGCAGGGGGGGGGGGGGTTAGTTGTCGGTGGGAGCGGTTTGTTTGAAGACTGACATATACATTCATTTTATGGAAGTAAAATATGATCTTTTACATTAATTTCTTTTTTCTCGGGGGGGGGGGGGGGAGCGGTTTTTCGAGTGTTTAACCCTTTAACGCGCAGTGTTCCCGCTCTGGGAACACCAAACTCTGACGTTTCGACTGTTGCCATTCACGAAAAATAGATTTGATTTCTATAAAAATAGTTGCGGGTGACGTAGCTCCACGAGAATCCTTTACTTTTTAGCACATCATTTCCCGTAAAAAATTGTCAGGATTATTTTTAACAGCACTGACATCTGCTGAAAAATGGAAGAACGCGAGAACAGCTTGGATAGATTGCCCAATGCTGAAAAAAGGGTAGCCGTTGCCATCGCTCGACTTAACTACCAGCAAGAGGGCGAACGATCGAAACGTTCATCGCGTGCCACAGATCTAGAGACCCTTTTTGACGCAGCTGGCTGTTCTAGATCTGTGGCACGCGATGAACGTTTCGATCGTCCGCCATCGTGCTGGTAGTTAAGTCGAGCGATGGCAACGGCTGCCCTTTTTTCAGCATTGGGAAAGGGTTGTGCCTCAAAGAGTTCATGTCATTGGTTTGTTTTTAAAACAAACAAAAGAAGATCTGTGACTGCGATAGCTATTCAAATAGAACATCCTTAAGACACTCGGAAAAAATTCACGTTTCTTCACCAAAGGCATTATGCAACGACATCAAACAGGGCCTTTGCTAAGGGGGGGAGGGGGGATAACCGCAAAAATTTCAATAAACGTGGCGAAATTAGATACCTGGTTGCCAAACTTGGTAAAAAAAAAAAAATTAACGAAAACTATACTTTACTTTCTATTTCTGGTACACGTGGCAAAATTACGCAAACCGAAGTTAAAAGTTTGTAATATAGTTGATAAAAAAATAAGTTGGTAAAAATTGATATTTGACTTGGCAGTATATTGACATGCCTCCCCCCCCCCTCTAAAAATTGTCTTAGCAATGGCTCTGACATCAACAGTTAATCTATATATGAAATAAACACGATTTTTGTAACATAACACACATAAATGGTATACTTATCAACCCGAACGCGCGTTTCGAGGGGGGGGGGGGAATTTGCTGATAAGGCTTTTGAACAGACTGAAAAACAAATTAATGGTCTATATCACCGAAAAAAAAAAATTAGCTTTCTTCTTCACCCAATGCACTATCGACAATTATTGACAATCAACCTATATGTCTCACATGCAATTTTCAGAAAAAAAATCGAACGCAAAAACTGCCTTCAGAAATAGGCAAAAGTGTTGCCCGTTTTTGGAAATATTGTGAAGTTCCGTTGTTCAGTATTTCTCCTGAGTATTTCACTTGTAATGGTTCACAGTACAGCTTGTAAAAAGACATAAATCAAAGAACCAAATTGAGAGTCCCTCTCACTATTTGATTATTTAAAAAAGCTGTTCAACGAAATGTGGGTATACGGTAAATTATCTACGCGAGGGATCTAGAGCAGGGGGTGCGATTGCCTTCCCGCATGGGCGCCGGCAGCATAGGGCAAGGGGGGGCAATGCTCCCCTGAATTTTTGTATGCAGCATTTTTTCTTGCTTTTTAGCTCTTTCCAACATGGTAACCATACGTTGAAGTAGTATTCATTGCCTCCCCCCCCCCTGGGAAATATTCTGCCGGCGCCCATGCCTCCCTGGTCGACTTTCTAAGGGATCGTAGACCATGTTTAAGCGAAGTTTTGGAGAAAACCACCGAAAACTGAACGGCTAAGTCGACGGACGCGACATGGGTTTGAAACAGGCACATTCAGCCTCCCACTTGAGAATGCAAATGCGTTTGAAAAAGCAGTTCAAAAGTTGCATGGTTTTCTAAAGGAACAGCCTCCAGGAAAAACAATGTTTCTTATAACTCTTACATGTTCACAGTTTGTAATCATGCATGGCACAGCTTGTAAAGAGACATTCTAAAACTTTTCAGATCCCTAAGCACAATTGGATTCTTTTCACTCCGGTGTTGACTACTGTGCCCAAACACCACAGTATTATAAACGCATTGCAACGGTCATGACTCCTGAGCACGCTCTAGTCTAACCTGATCACCCCAGTATTACAAACACTACTTTTGGTCCCTTACGTCTGTTAACCAGAGTTAATCTGGAATCGGGGAATTGCCACCCCAGCATGGAAGTTTGGAGAAATGTACACAAGCATGCACACTGTAAAAACCACAGAGATGTGAATACAAGGAGGTGCATTAGCAATTTCAGCATTGTACGAAATGAAGTAGCCGTGTTGGTCAAAATATGGCGGAACATTTTTAGGGATGGACGCGAGACGACTTTTTGCGAGACGAGACAGATTTACAGCTTTTTTGCGAGACGAGACAAACATTTTTAACATTATGATATAGGGATTTTTGCGAGACGAGACAAGCTTTTCGGCTGTTTTGCGAGACGCGAGACACCAATTTTTCGTCTCGCGTCCATCCCTAAACATTTTGTTGATTTTTTTTTATATAACTGAAAGATGCACGATTAATACGGATTAAAAAGTAAAGATTCACAGTTACATGTTATAGTTCTGTTCCAAAGCAAAATCTCCGCATTCTGCAGTAAATTTTTACAGTTGCGTCTCCTCTGACGTGGATGTATAAGCGGACTTCGGGCCAAGCACACGAATCCGAAATAAGTGTTACACAATACAGTTACGCCCATATCTCTATAGTTATGTCAAATACGTAATTATTCTTTGCGCCAATTTTGGCGACATTACTTCAAAATTCGAACTGTCACCATAGAATAACACATTAATAAGACAATGTTTTGGTCAAGGCAATATGGCGGCTAGGTTACAGTTTCGGCTTCATTATCAGATAGGCAATGCCATCGCCTTGTATTCATATCTATGGTAAAAACAGACCTAAACAAACTTTTTCATGCGATACACAGATTGCGCTTACATGACGTATAATTACGAAGTTACTCGCTTTCCCATGTAAAGTAGCGACTAAGCGCTTTACTGCAGTTATTTGGTCTCAATCCTGCTTTTGCCCGTCACTCTTCTTTCGGAGCTTTGTTGGATTGACAGATATTGTTGATGAATTAACCGATGTCATTTTATACTTCGTATACCCCCTTTTTTGGAGGGGGGGGGGCAATGGCCATGTGTTGTCCAACTTCCCATTAGAAATTTAAATGTTTACAAGAAATGTGTAATTTTGTTGCATGTTAAGTAGTTGTTGCAGTAAAATTTCAGAAAGGACGTTAGAGTACAGGTCTGATCGAATTTAGTTTATTTTCACTAGCCACAAAATCTTTATCTCCATCTGGGTGTAACTGCCATCATGGGCGTAGCCAGCGAGGGGCAGGGTGGGGCAGCTGCCCCCCTAAAATGAGCTAGTCATAGGGTCTGATTATGACAAACCGGGCATTCTCCGGTTAGACTCCATGTCCTGCCCCCCCCCCCCACCTAATGAAAATCCTGGCTACGCCCTTGACTGGCATGGCTAACCATAGGCTAGGCATTCAATGCACACACAGTCTAAACTCGCGTACTTCCATTTTTCATTCTCCCTCTATTAAACTTCCCATAATCCGAACACTTTTGGTCGGTCTCTTAAGTGTTCAGCAGAATCCACTGTATATAGTTAAGAATGTCTCCACAAACACGTTTGATTATATGCATTGGAAGATTGCTTTTGAATGTAAAATGCTTAAGTAAAAATCACAAATTTTCAGGAAATGCATGCTTAGTCTAAACAGTTATCTGCATAATTTTATTAAAATCAAGAACGAGTAACCAACACACGTTCTACATTTACGGCAGAAATTTTTTTAAAGCTGAATGAGAGACAAGATCATTCAAATTTAACATGAAATCTTGTTAGATTTAATCAAACACTCTTCAGATACGTTTTAAACACTAGTTTATAAAAACCAAATCGCAGGACTGCTATAAATTTACGGCGTCAAATCTGATCTATCGTGGATTTCTCTGGTTCTTCTCTCGCGTATCTTCGCGGGTTTGGGTCCCGTAATCCCTCGGAGCTCTCCTGATGAACCCTGTTGAGCAGCGGAAGGCGTTCCGGATTGGGATGCCTCTGTTTCGAGCCGTTTTTTACGTAATCTTGTCATATATGGTGAACTGCGCTGTACCGCGGGAGCATCCTGGTGAACTTCGGCTTCAGCTGTGATCTGCTCACCAAAATGGTCATCAGGCACATCTGTATCAGAAAATTCTGCCGGCAACTCTACCGTGGACCACAGACCTCTAAAAGGACGCTTAGTCATCCATATAGGAATATCGATGTATCTGAAAGCTGCAAGCTCGTCTGCAGTCAAATTCGCTTGGCCTCGTTTCTGGAACAAATCTCGTTTAATCTGTTCAAGGCTTTCCAACTCCACGTCCTTTAAAAAAAAAAAAAAAAGTTAAAAGTATTTAGCATTTTTTAAGTTACTTTTAAATGAAGCAGAATGCTCAAATGTAAACTTTAAAAAATGTTGCTTTAAAAGTAAGCCTTTAAATGCAAGAAGACCAAATCATAATTACCAATTCACAATTGGAAATAACTTACGAATTCACACAGCCTATGAAAAGACTTCCTTCAGTCGTGTTAGAAATTAGTCTCCGACATATTTTGCTTCGAGAATTACAGCAAATGCATAAAATATTTTAAGTTTCATGTCAAGCACATTGAAATAAAAATTCATTTCAGCGTAATGTTACATTGAAGGCATGCGTAGAAATTTTGTTTCTGAAGATTAATTTGCGAAATAAGTTATTCAAGAGCACATGCATGTCATAAGCCATAGTTGGCCTCTTAACCAGATGCCTATCAATTAAGTATAAGATTAATTTTCAACACGTGCTGCCGCAGCCACTCAATCTAGTCGAGTCCCGCCAGTGAACTCCGCCTTTGTCGACGTTATAGTAAATTAGGGTTTTGTTATTAATTTCTGGTCAAAATGGTGATAGGGTGGTATATCCCCTGGCGGGATGTTGCGGAACTACTCCTTGTAACATTCCTGAACCTGGTGCGGTCCTCTCTTCTCGCACTTTAACCATATTCGTGTAATCCGGATGTATGAAATCTTTCGTATATTGCGCATATACATCTTGCTACTGTAAATAAAAATACTCAAGAATGTAAATCGATTAATTAAATGTTTATCCACCACTCGGAAACGCGACATTCGTATGTTACCAAGAACCCCAGATCGTTAGATCGACAGGCACGAGTTGGGCCAAAACCTAGGACCTTCACACCTTGGCTATCCACTATGTTCGGTGCTATATCCACTCTGCCATGATGAGGCCGTCTGCACAGGGAGACTTTCGGAGTGACCTCTAGTGGCAAGAGGTTTATTTATCCAACACTGAAAGCTTTCCGATAGCATAATGGTTGGGCCCCCCCCGAGAGTAGTTTTTACTCACGTATACTACACGATTCGCAGTCGCCCGTGCAGTCGATATTTACCTTCCGGAAAAATATCTTGGCGAGTTGTTCAAAAATAAAATTACTCTCAGGAACTTTCAAATTACGAGCTGTTATTTTCAGTATCAAGTGAAAAAAAAAAAGTTATTTTTTTCTGGAGAACGGGAAGTTCAATTGTCTTGAATGTACTAGAGCATATTTTAATATACAAAGTAGGTGGCTCTAGTGCCACGTAGTGATAATAAATGACATCCAGTCACAGTTATTGTTCCCACACAAGTCAAAACTATTTCATCAAGTTTTTAGTGGCATAATCATGAAAATTTTAATTTTCTTTCAATCTTCTCCTTAGTAAACTTAAAGTTGTTACTGCAATATAGACCTTGTTTACCATTTTAAAAAATAGTGGTTTGACGCTTTACGCGAAAAGAGGGAAATTGACAAGTATGAATGTAATAGGTTTAGATCATAGCATCAGTGCCACCTAGTGAAAATTTCTTAAAATATGCTCTTAAATTTACCACCTACTCGAGGAAATAAAATGACATGATCTTCTAGGGAGCTTTGACATCCCACCTCCCAAAAATTAAACCAATGCCAATTACAATGCATTACAAGCGATACATTTAACATTTTTCATAACTCAAAGTATTCCAATTTTCTAATAAAAAGACCATTCTAAAAAACTTCCAAAGCCTATGACGAGTAACACTGGGCGCACTCATTGAGAGTATAGGAGCTAAGGCTAAAGTGAAAATAATTTAGAGATTCTATAATGAAAATGGTATTTTTAAATTGTCTTGAAATTATTTTCGAAGTATTTTCCCACGAAACCGGATTATCATGTCGTTATGAAAGTCATATCTGAACTCTTTCATAATGACATTGGGTTCTTCAACGATTTCTCAGAGAGCTGATGAACAACCTCTGAAAGGCTTATGACTTTGAGGTCAGCTTCTAGAACTGACAGGATTACAAGTTATGCTACTGTCTCGGCTCTGAGAGACTTTAATCAACACCTAAAATAGAATGCCTAACACAAGCTTTGACGTCATCACTAGGAATACGAAAATGACGCCACTAGTTTTATTTTTACTAGGTAAAACTAAAATTTCTGCGAATGCTTTAAATATTTAAACATATTAAATATTGAAATAACTTTCCAAAACAGAATTATTCGGATCCATTTCCTTATCATATTCTAGTTAGTCATGGTTAAAAACTGCCGTTTGTCGTAAAATTATTTTTATCTCAAATTAAAATATTCGTGAGTGAATAGAAATTTTTTATTAGTTTTTTGTGAAAATAAAACTTAAATGCAGGCCTAATGACGTCAAAGATTGGTGACGTACGAGTTGTTAGGCTTCCTTTATCTAGGAGATTTTGCTTTAGCAGCTGAGGATGCACTTTCCAATGCTATTTTCACAATAGCCATTTTAAAAATGGTTGTTTCCAGGCAGGTTATAGCTTTTATTCACACATTGTACGTTGGCACCAGAGAAGTCAACCTAGTTTTTTTGCTAACATCTGACGTTACAAGAGCCGTCATTAAAGGATTTTAGCTTATTTGTAGTCCCGCCCCCTTTAAACTAAATTCTGTTAGCGTCACAGACAGTAACTGCTCAGAGAAAGCCATTAAATACTTACTTGTAAAAGAAATTCAATGGCGGCCATATTTCTCTCCCAGTTTTTCTCGATGGCGCCCAGTATGTTTCGTCTCACTTCTTCCCAAGAAGACAGCATCATTCCAAACAGCACAACCATGCACGAAATTGCAGACGCCATCACAACGAAAGCCAAGAAGTTACGTTCGTTGGGCATCTCTTTCGGAAAAATAGATCGTAGGGTTCCTTCAGAGGCACGATAGAAGTAGTTTGAGGAGATTACGAAGGAAAATGATAAGACGAGAATCATTAGTGCCATCATAAAGTGCATAGCGCTGGAAACCAGGAAACACGCTACAGTTCTTCCAACCATCACCTTCATAGGAATCTGGAAAGAGGTTATATGGTCAATAGTCTCTGTAGAACAGGGTTTCGTAAACTTTTTAGTGCGAGAACCCCATAATATATACGAAAACTTTGTGGGACCCTACAAGCATTGCGCAAATCCGACACAAGCGTAAGTGAAACTGTCAGTTTCTTCACTTGTACTGCAATATATTACTGCACTTTTAGGACATTAATTTTAAGACATAGAACAATGTGAAAAATTTAAATAAGTGGCAGACTTAAAAATATAATACCAAAATAATTGAATTTATTTTTATAAAAGTTAAACATTAACGATAGTCCGTCCATTAAGTGTAGCAAGGTGACTACCGAGAAAACCCGACTAACAGTGCATATACGAGGGAGGGTGTGCCTGTTTAGTTTTAATTATATTATCAAATCATGGCTAAATAGTCGACACCGCACGAAAGAACTTCAATATTCTTTAACAGGTAGATTTGATCAACACTTTGACTTTATGGTGGTTAAAGACGAAATTATAAAATTATTACAAGTTAAAGAAATGCCAAAATCACTAAACTTTTTTGTCGACCCCTGCTGAATTCCCGCCACCCCAATTGGGGTCCCGATCCACAGTTTAAGAAACTCTGCAATAGAGCATTTTGACGAGCCCAGCAATTTCCATCTTTGTGAGAGCAAGCAGCTTTTGTAATGTATTTCAGTGGGAGAAACCCAATTTTTAAACATTCAATAAAGGTATTAAATTTAAGTTGTTGAATCATTGTAGTGGATTGAATTGGTTAAGCAAATTTTCCACTTTGATTTTCCCCAGGGGATATTTTGAAGCGATTTATGATAATTAAAACTGGTGTTACCAATAGCCTATTTTGGTTGAATATAATAGGAATACAGTGCGAGAATCTGCGCAGAAAGGATGCGCAGACGGTTCTCACTACGATGACTTCAGTGAAATGATAGGCGGGGATTTACCGAGCGACTTGAAATCATTCCTTCACAAGAAGTTAATCATGGAGATGTTTGAACCAGGTGTGTGGTAACATGTAGCAGTTCTATAAATTTAGAGGGTGTGTGGGGGGCTCAGTATGCTAACAGCAAGGAAATTAAAAAAAAGATGCCATTTTGGGCAATTTGGTTACTCATCTAGGAGTACGGGGGTGAGGGTAGAGCCTCCAGCTCTGAAACTGGGGTGTAGGTTATCGGAAAGGCCGTAGTCAGAAAAAAAGAAATGCGGCAGGGATGTAGAGTTCAAAAATTTTTACCTATTATTGATCTCCCGAATCAACGCAAATAAAATAATGCATCGCCTAAAATTTAACCCTTTAGGGGGGTTTTAAGATAAAGGGTTTTAAGATAAAACCCTTTCGATTTCCCCCGCTATTGGTAACGGCCTTGGTTATCGTCCTTAACCCTTTGAGGCGCAACCCTTTCCCAATGCTGAAAAAAGGGCAGCCGTTGCCATCGCTCGACTTAACTACCAGCAAGATGGCGGACGATCGAAACGTTCATCGCGTGCCACAGATCTAGACCCTTTTTTGACGCTCTAGATCTGTGGCACGCGATGAACGTTTCGATCGTCCGCCATCTTGCTGGTAGTTAAGTCGAGCGATGGCAACGGCTGCCCTTTTTTCAGCATTGTTCAATCTATCCAGCTGTTCTCTCATTCTTCCATTTTTCAGTAGATGTCAGTGCTGTTAAAAATAATCGTGACTTTTTTTACGGGAAATACGTGCTAAAAAGTAAAGGATTCTCGTGGAGCTGTGTCACTCGCAACTATTTTTATAGAAATCTAATCTATTCATCGTGAATGGCAACAGTCAAAACGTCAGAGTTTGGTGTTTTGAGAGAGGGAACAATGCGCGTTAAAGGGTTAAATGCTTTAGATCAATGCGATCTTCATGATTTACATTGTTCCTTCAGTTTCATTAGCCCTTTCAGTCTAAATATAAAACGAAGAATTTAATTTCAAACGATTTAATAGATTCAATTTATTAAATTCAGGATCTTTATTCTTAAAGTGATCGACGAAAATAGGTTTTTCTTGAGACAGTATATTAACCGTTTATTTACCGAATTAAGAATTGCCAAGAATATAAACTTTAATCTATTTGTTTTCTCTCTCATAGTTGGGCAATGAATGATAAATACCGATTAATGTAATAAAAATGAAAATTACGAAAAAATTAAGCGTAAGTCATACGTTTGATAACTGGTTTATAAACAGTTAACGAGTCTTTCAAAAGAGTATAGGACCAATAAATCTGAAGGAGTCAAGTAATACTTTGACACACTTTCAGAAAATCTAACCATTTAATCATAAAACTGGGAGATGTTACCACACGCCTGTTTCAAACATGTAGCAGCTCTATAAATTTAGAGGGGGGTGGGGTCGATCTGAAGTTCACTAATGCTTTTTTGGAGGAGGAGTGAGCTCGACAGGATTAGAAAGTGAGCGGAAAGCTGTCTATTTAAAACAATCTACTCTAATAGAACATGCAATCATGATGCAAGCTGATTAAATGAAGCATTTAGCAGTGATTCTTCAAAGGAATGGTTTTAATGAATGGATTTTTCAAATCAATTTTAATTCAACGGTACTTTTAAGTACCGTCGTAAGATAAAGGGTTAACCCCATTTGTGTCCAGATATTTTTGCGACTTTCTTCGATTTTTGCTAATACCAGCAATAAATACATTTCGGATAAATTTTTCAGCAAGGGATAGTTTCTTTTAAAATCATTACGTATTAAAATTGAAATATCAACACCCTACTCAGTACGTTAAAATATTTTGTGGAATTGAGGTTCAATACTCTTGAATAAAAGCTAGGAAAAATAAAGTTTCCGACTGATTGCGAAAATGCCGCCTCCCCAAGGCATTATATTAAGGCATTCATCCTGTACGAAGCCACAAGAGAAAGAACAATTTCGTTCAATTTGTATAGTTACATTTCATTTCTAACTGCTAATTCAGTTTAGGCGTACCAGATATTTTTACTCTGAAAGTTTTATTTGTATCAGCTTGAGGATACAATGGAGTAAATATGACTTTAGCTTTACGACAAATTTTGCATCTGTACCCTTTAGAAATAAGTCGCAAAACTCAAGCAGTTTACGTTTTGCAAAATTATGGGAAAATAAATTCAACGGATTTGGTAGCAAACAAAGAATGCTTAATAAAAGCATCTTTAAAAATTATTCATGATAGAAATTATTAAGTGCCAAATTGGCGATCAAGTCTTCTGTCCACCTACTCATTTTTCATTAGTTTTTTTTCAACACTAATCCGAGTAGATTAGCTGCTAATTTTCGAATATTTGGTTTCTTTTAGTGTGTACTAATGACTGAATTATATTCGCTACATTTCGTGAGCGAGCTCCGGGGAGGTTTCCTCGTCTGTTCTTGTCCGATAATCAGCAGTTTGAAACATACTTGGCACTGGTAATGTACTCAACTTACCTGTACAAAATGTTCGAACGGACAGTAGTAGTCTGGTTCTGGTTCTACTGCGTAGCGTCCCGAATTTGCGAGATGGGTAATCGCAACTATCGCTGGCACAGCAATGCACAAGAGCTTCGTGGCCGCAGAAGTAGCATCGTCTTTGTCTAGTCCCCGACCAGCTAGTGCGGCCAAGAAAAAGCCGCCTGCTAGGCATAGGTATCCACATAAGAGAAGCACTCCATACGCTGGTCTGAACTTTGAAAGTTCTAGAGGATTCTTGTATAACAGGTTGATCAGAAAGGTAACGGGGCGATTTGTTGTGAGCTCGTAGAAAGGCAATTCCTGTACAAAATAGAAAGATCACCAAATGAACAGGTTGTTGCTGTCGTGCCCAGGAATAGAAGATTGCACTAAATTCATTAACTTAAGATGTACTTTTTAAATTTACTGCTAAACAGTGACGCAGCAAAGCGGGTGTCCTAACGGGTCCGAAGGAGCAGGGGCGTAGCCAGGGGGGAGGGATATCGGGATATATCCCCCCCGAAATCTTTGGATTAGTGATGAAATTCTAGGGATGGACGCGAGACTACTTTTTGCGAGACGAGACAGATTTACAGCTTTCTTGCGAGACGAGACACATTTTTAACATTACGATATAGGGATTTTTGCGAGACTAGACAAAGCTTTTAGGCTATTTTGCGAGACGCGATTTTTCCTCCTCGCGTCCATTCCTGTGAAATTCCGTCTATTTATGAACATATAAGTTCATATCCCCCCCACACCCCCGAAAAATTTTCCTGGCTACGCGCCTGCGAGGGAGCATTCACCGGATTCAGAAGAAAAATGTGACATAGGCACAACTTAGTAAGGAGAATCTAATCCTTTGAAGCGCAACCATTTCCCAATGCTGAAAAAAGGGGCAGCCGATGCGCCATTGGTCGATTTAACAACCAGCAAGATGACGGTCGATCGAAGCGTTCATCGCGTGCCACAGATCTAGAGCATTTTTTGACACAGACTGGCTATGTGCGTTCAGCCAGCTGCGTCAAAAAATAGTCTAGATTTTGGGCGCGCGATGATAGATTTGATCGACCGCCCTCTTGCTGGCAGTTAAATCGAGCGATGGCAATGGCTGCCTCTTTCAGCATTGGTCAGTCTGTCCAGGTGTTCCATATGAATGTATTTCCATCGTATTCTTCCAGTTCTCTGAGTGATGTCAGTGCTGTTAAAAATAATGCCTACAATTTTACAAATAAATCAACAATTCTTACATGAAATCTTATGCTAAAAGTAAAGGATTCACGTGTAACTATATCATCCTCAAGTATTTTTATGCAAATCAAATTTATTCTTTATGTCTGACTACAGTCAAAACGTCAAAGTTGTATGTCCTCAAGGGAAGACAACGTTCGTTAAAGTGTTACCACTGTTATCTACATGAACTTTCCAAAATTGGCAAAAAAAAAAAGAACCATGAATGTTTGAGAAGGTACCATTTTACGGAGAATTATCAGTTTGATGTACAGAAGCCCAGAACATTATAAAACGAAAAGCAATTCTCATTAACGTTATTGGGATTTTTAAAAAAGGTAAAAAATTTAATTAGGCCGATAATTTGAGGCTTTACGCTCGAGCCTAGAGGGAAAATCAGTTCCTGAAGAGAAGGGGGGCTTAAATCCAACTCCCCTCTGGCTGTATCCTGTTGGACACAACCCCCTGTGGCTGTGCGACACTGCCAGCTGTCGTCAAAAAAAGGGTCTAGATCTGTGGCACGCCACGAACGTTTCGATCGTCCGCCATCTTGCTGCTGGTTCAGTGATGGCAACGGCTGCCCTTTTTTCAGCATTGGGCAATCTATCCAGCTGTTCTCGCATTCTTCCATTTTTCAGCAGATGTCAGTGCTGTTAAAAAGAATCGTCACAATTTTGTCACGGGAAATGACGTGCTAAAAAGTAAAGGATTCTCGTGGAGCTATGTCACCCGCAACTATTTTTATAGAAATCGAATCTATTCTTCGTGACTGGCAACAGTCAAAACGTCAGAGTTTGGTGTTCCCAGAGCGGGAACACTGCGCGTTAAAGGGTTAATACCAAATGGACCGAAAATTCTCTAGTCAAACTGACTCTCCGCTTCAAGAAAGTCAATTTTTTCAAAAAATATTGATTTATTGAAAAATCTTTATTGATCTCCAAAAACTCGAGTACGCGCAAGCCCTGCACATATGAGCAGCCGCTGGCACGCGGGCTGGATGTGTCCCGCCACTGTTTTATGATCCGGCCTGCGGAACATATCAAACCATTTATAAAAACCCTCAGGCCCGGACTGGCTCCTTAGAGTCCCCTCAGCTAGATTGAAAAGGGGCACCTTACTGATCGATTTAGAAGGAATCGATTATTAGAATATGAAATATTTGGAATTTAGTCTTACCTGCCTAAAAACCACATTTAACTATTTAAGCTTTTTGGGCCCCTGACTCTTCGGAATCCCCCTCTGGGTTCCTGGCTTCCTGCGCTGCGCCACTGCGTAAAGACTTAAGATTACTGGGAAATAAATAATACAATTATTCTGGTAAATATTTTATTTGCCAGGAGAGGACAGCTAACGTCACTGAATGTGTCGTTTAGAGTTGCATAAGTCCTTCCCGGAGTTTCCCGCCACAATTTTGATCCTCATCAGGAAGTGGGGGACTTCTGAATATTAGCACCCTTTGGAAACTACTAGCGACAACCGAGAGGACTTTTGGAAGCAAGGATTTAACGTGCACGTTCACTGCATGTACACGGGTGGTCCTTAGTGGTACGTCGGTATCGAACCAGCAACTTTCCTGTTACGAGTCCAACGCCTTAACCCCTGGGCAACCACTGCCTTTTACTCCGATATATCTATCAAATTACTAATTATAAAGTAGTATATCCATTTTGGGGAGCCTCTCCGGGGCCTCCCCTTGAGCCGGAGCCCTCTCAGCGATCGCCGACCAGCCGAGTCCGGGCGTGAAAATCTTTGTAAACCATTAAAATTCCCAATTATATACGGCTCGCGACTTCGCTAATATCCTAAAGTTTGGGTGGTTAAGTCACTGAAAATGGTAGACTGCCGAAGTGTGAAGGTCCCGGGTCCCATCTCGTGGCTGTCGATCTGGAGTTTTGGTAGGTTTTCTCCAGATGTAACGTGAATAAGCGTTAGAACCCCTTAGAAAGTCCTACCAAGGTACCACCACCCCCCATCCCTAGCAGATCACCCCCTAGCGTAGCGTTGCCATAATCACACAAATGAACCAAAGTTTTGTCCGTAGCTTTTCAAAGGTTGCCCATACCTACTGTAATGTATTTGAATTTCTTTGTGTGCTCCTACAAAATTACAGGCTTTTGAACGCTGTTCGTTCTGTTCGGATGCAGCGAAATTACCCATTTGCTCTGTTCGGATAGCATTTTTCTGTGCAAATGCTCTGTGCATTTCATGACTAGCCCAAGTTCAGTTTTCTTTTTTTAGTTCGCAGTTTCTTATGCATGATCTTTTCAGACATTCACTTCTATGAAGTCGGCGTTTTAGTTTTGTACGAAAAAACCGATGCGAACACCATAGTACTATTTGCCTATTAAATTACCCTCGATCTGAAGCAGTTTACTTAATTTCAATGCGAGGCACGATACTACAATTTATTTTATTTTAATTTTTTAAAAACTGCTCAAGGATTTTCTGCAGAAAATAAGTCCCTCGAACTATTCAAATTTTCTGAAAATAAAATAAATTAACAAAAAAGTTTGGGGATTCAACAAGAACTAATGAGAATACAGCTGCTTCATCTTGTGACATACAAGAACTTACAATTGCAGCTACATCCTTTTGGCACTAAATTTTTTTTAACTTCAAAATGCTACATGTAATTACAAACTCCCGTAGAATGGAGCTCTGCCTCCGTTTTGCAGAAAACCCTTCAATTTCTGAAGTAATTTTTGTTAACAGTTTTTAATGCATTAATCCATTTCAAAAAGGCACTTTATTCTAACACTTTAGATTATGTTGTTCAATCGATTAATGGATCAAAAGGGCTTTTTGTATAACCCTGTAAATAAACTAACCCCAGGGCCTGATTACCGAAAAGGCTTGGGAAGCTTGAGCTTCCCCTCAGAATTTGAAGGGGGCCCAAAAATGACTGGAAAACTGCAAAAATTAAAAATTGAGTTTTTAAATGCATCTTAAGTTATTGTAAAGATTTTTGTTTTGAAACTTTGCCCAAGCAAGATAATACACGCTACTTTAGTACAACTTAAGATTTGGCCTAAATTGACTACAATTTGCAGTATTTAATTAAACGCTTAATTGCATTGCAAGACCATAATAATAGTAATTCAACAAGTAATAACCGTAGAATTTCGATGCAATTATCGTATACAATAATTTTAAATGTCAATGTGTGTGTGTGGGGGGGGATGAACACTAATCTGAAATTGTGCTGGGCCCTTTTTTGTGATGTCATTTAATGCATTAGTGAGTTTTGTTACAATATGCATAGAATTTAGAAAAACTTTACTTTTCCCAAACAAAAAGGCGAGGAGGGGAGTCTCCTAAATGAGACTGAGCGTCCCCTCACTTCAATGGTTTAATCGGGCCCTGACTAACCCAGTGCCGGATTGGAGCGTTGGGCAAAAATCCGAACGGCAGGTGCTTCGATAGCTCTGAATGAGCCAGTGGTCTCCTGGCTTTCTTCATTACTGAGATGAAAAATTTTGAATTCCAAACAGACGCAAAAGCGCTGAGCAACCACATTTTAAATTAAATAAACCTACCTGTTACATATCTAGAAACGCTAATACGCCTCACACACATAGTCCATAGACAAGTTAGATTCTTCCACCGCTTCCTTAAAGCCAAAAAGTATTTCGGCCTATGCATTCGTACTCCGACTGCAGTAAATATGTTAAAGTAAAGCTGCTCAAGAGCTATCTGCCTTAAAGGGAGATTCATTGGCCATGGGACTTAGGGTTCTAACGCGTATTCACCGCGGAAGCCGCACAAAACTCCAGACCGCACGGTAGGCTAGAACCCTGGACCTTCACACTTCAGGCCGTAATTATGAATAGACATCTATATATGTATGCTATTAATATGTACCAAAACTAGAGCTGCACAGGCCGAAATGTTCAAGCCTGGCCCAGACTAGTTATAGCCGGGGCGAGCTAAGGTGACTAAAATGAGAGAAAATCTGACACTTAAATACTCACAGAAGTGCTGCATATTAAAAACGTATCTTTCTTATTCGTATTTATTGCAGTACGCTGCTTGCTGTATATTTGCGTTTTAAAAATAAATTTCTTTGAAATAGAGAATCCATTTACTGGAAAACTGTATGATGTTATTGTATATAACTGCTTGTTTCATCTGTATTACACCTGAATATTAAGTAAAATCTTTTGCATACATACGTGCATATGTGTGTGTAAACTCATTTTTGATTTTACCAGACTAAAAACACGTTAACCATTTGAGGCGCAACACTTTACCAATGCTGAAAAAAGGGCAGCCGTTGCTCGACTTAACTACCAGCAAGATGGCGGGCGATCGAAACATTCATCGCGTGATACAGATCTATACCCTTTTTTGACGGCAACTGGCTGTGACAGCCAGTTGCCGTCAAAAAAGGGTCTCTAGATCTGTGGCACGCAATGAACGTTTCGAGCGTCCGCCCATCTTGCTGGTAGTTAAGTCGAGCGATGGCAGTGGCTTCCTTTTTTCAGCATTGGACAATCTATCCAGCCGTCCTCTCATTCTTCCATTTTTCAGCAGATGCCAGTGTTGTTAAAAATAATCGTGACACGGGAAATGACGTGCTAAAAAAGTAAAGGATTCTCGTAGAGCTATGTCACCCGCAACTATTTTTTATAGAAATCAAATCTATTCTTAGAGACTGGCAGCAGTCAAAACGTCGGAGTTCCCAGAGAGGGAACACTGCGCGTTAAAGGGTGCCCCCCAAATTCATTCTCGTTCCTGGGCCTCGTCCACCCCAGTTACAATACCGATCAAAACACCATTAAAAAAAAAAGTTTCTAAACCATCTTAAATTTTAGAGATAAAAGGGAACATCTTACGTCCATTTCATTCTCCATCTCCAGATCAGTGTCGAACAAATTCTCCAGTTCGAGTCCCATCGCACAGGCCCTCTTTCTCGCAACGCATACCCTGCTCAGGACGAGCAACAAGCAAACGGTGAATAGGCAAACGCAAAAGAACAGCACGGAGGGTAGATGACTCAAGATGGCTTTGTCGCTGACGATGACGAAGATTAGTGCGGCGGCGGTTATGCCTGGTGCCGTCGGGATAACCGACATCAGGACCCTGTCCCATTCCTTTACAGTTTTCTGCAAAAAAAACAACCAAGATAGTCAAAAATGACATGCAATGTTAAATTCGATGTAGAGCAGAGGTTCCCAAACTGTGTGCCGCGAGCGTATGGCAGGGGTGCCGTGGAGATAATCAAGAAAAGTGTTTTGGTGAAGTCAGATCGAATACTTTCCTCTGAACCAATATCCCACAAAAAAGTTAGCCAAGCCAGCGACCAAGTGGGCGAAAACAAAAATATTTCAATCAAGCTCGAGAGGGTTTAGTGTCCAGTAGCCTCTTTTTGAGGAACTCCCTCTGAAATATGAGAGGGGTGTCAAAAGTCTATATCACTTTCCCAAGAGAGTACTTTCTTGATAGTTAGCCCTATAAACAACATAAAAGAACTAATGAAAAATACACCCAAACTGTTTTATTCTAACCCAATTGTTTTAAAGCTAACCTGCCGCGAAAGTTTTCAGCCTGGGGAGGGTGCCGCGAAATGCTTTTATCCTGAGAAGGGTGCCGCGGCGAAAAAAGTTTGGAAACCCCTGATGTAGAGAATTAATTTAGAGGAGGTCGGTCGGCGACTTCCACAGTTTTTCAGCAATGTCGCAGAAAAGAATCTTCATAGTTGCGCTCAGTGGCGGTTCTAGAATTTTCTTTTGAAGAGGGCTAAATTTTTCTGCAAGAGTGAAAAAAAACTAAACTGAATTTTAGTCTAAACCAGAGGTTCTCAAACTGTGTCGTGGAAGTAATCAAGAAAAGTCATTTGGTGGAGTATAATCAAAAAGTTCTCTGAACCGATATCCCACAAAAAAGTTAGCCAAGCCGATGACCAGTGGATGAAAACCAATATATATCAGTCAAGTTCAAGAGAATTCAGTGTCCAGTCAGTCGTCTCTTTTACAGGAACTCCGAGGTGAGGGGGCAAAGTTCTATATCGCTTTTCCAAGAGAATACTTTCTTGATTGTTAGCTCTAGAAGCACAAGAGAAATAATGAAAAACGCATCCAAACCGTTTCATTCTAAACTTCATATTCATACTGCTGCAAAGGTAACCTGACGCCTAAGTTTTTAGCCTGAGAAGGGTGCCGCGAAATTTTTTAATCTTACAAGTGTGCCTCGGTGAAAAAAGTTTGGTAACCCCCGGTCTAAACCAAAGTAAAAATTTTTTTGGAATGGGCCAAGTTATAAAAAAGAACATTTTGCCCATTTCAAGTGCAAAATAAAACCCAGAAGAATGTAGCCTTTTAGTAACCTCTTTCGGTTCGGCTGAAGCCCCTACCCTAGATCCGCTACTGGTTTCGACTTCATTGATTATTGTAAACGTATTAACCCATAGGAGTACCGATTGTTCGCCGACTTCCTCCAATCGATGCCGATGACTGCAATAAATTTCTGACAAATGCAGAAAAGTGATAATTTCTTTTTTTTTAATTATGTATAAAAATTGAAAAATGTGCATCGTACTCTGTCATTTTATAATATTTTGTGGAATTGAGATATAACACCCGTGAATTAAGGGTAGGAAAATTAAATTACGTTTACGAGTTTCTAGCTACTGACAGCGGAAACGCTAAAATTTTAGCATTTCGAAAAAGGGACACTAGGCCAAATAGGTTAAACAGCAAACAAAAGGCGAGTAAAGCTTGAGTCTCACGATTTGTTAAACTCTACACTCTTAAATAGTTAAACATACAAGATCTGTGAAACAAAATCTTAAGTTTCTTTTACAGCATTTTATGCAAGTATATGGGGCTTCTGATTTTTGTGACGAGATTGTGCTTAACAAAACAAAGCATGCTGACTAAATGCCCCCCCCCCTCTTTCCTGGAGTCCTGGTCCTGATTACTAAGAAGGCAAGGGATGCTTCAACTTCCCCTCAGAATTTTATGGGGACAAAAAAAATGAAAAACCAAGAGCAAAATTTGTTTTTGATGCAATTTCTAAAGATTTTTCAATATTGATATTGCTCATTACGTTCATTTAATCAACCCGCCTCCCCCCCCCTCAAAAAAGGGAAGCGGAGGGCGAAATGAGGCAACTTCCATTGCAGAGTCTGCCGCATTCAAACCATTTAACATTTATTCTCATTAGATCAATCGGATGTTTAGTAGGTACCAACATCCCGGGCATCTTTTCGTATCCAGTTTACAAAAAACAGCGAAATTAATAGACATACAGGCTATGACAAGAATAAACTTTCAGATAATTTGAAAGTTAAACATCTTATAAGATACTTGACTGAATTGCAAGCATAAAACTCCAGATCGCAGTTAGAATTCCACTAGCTAATGTACACTAACTTGGAAAATAATAGAAAGGAACTGTTATCCCAATATATATTTACACGGATTCCCGACTGACTAACCGTTCCGTACAACTACCCCAAGATAAAAAACTTTTCCGCCATTACTTCGAAAAGATTAAAAAGTTAAGCACAAAGAGAAAAAATCTGTATCACCAGCTTCAAAATTTTCTTAACTATGTATAAGAATATAGAAAAACATTTTGTGCTACTTTAAAAATCTGAAAAGTTGACTCTTTTCCAAATTTTTAAGCGATATTTGTGCTATTTTAAGTTCCATTTTATTTTGAGAGTAAAAAATAAAGTAATTTGCATGACAAAATTTGCTGTCGCAATTGACATGACGTCAAATTGAGGTCACTGTCATCAGGCTTTGAAGGGAAAGTTGCGATCCCAATTCGCATTAAACAGTTTTTCCGGATAACATAGTTTAATTTTTTTCATTAAAATGAACGTCTGTATAAAGCATTAATAAGAGGGTCTGTTTACGCAAAACTAAATCGTTAGTTTGCGAAAAGTTTCGCTGCTTTTCCGGAAGAGCATTGAATTCGATTTGGGTTTATAATAAAAATTGAATACGAAGTTATTCATTTTAGGCGGACGAAGATGAAATATTTAACGTAGACTTATTTTCGTCAAATTTAGCGTTTCCTTTATCTAGCGCCCGTTATAAATACCACTACAACGGGCTTTGACTTCTAGTTTTTCAATATAGTATTTCCCCTTAGAATGTCGGACATCTATAGAAAATGAGAATATTTAGAAAAGGGCAAAGCGAACGTCAGTTTCCCCTTGATTTTTTTCTCCCCCTTTATATAGCGTAAAGTTACTTAAAGATATCCAAGCAGATATTATGTACAATTACTACTCCTTCACATATATTTTAAAAATGGGGGGGGGGGTGGCGGGGTGGATTCCCCATTCAGCTCAAGTACACTAAAATTTACACCGCAATATTTGAACGCGGGGATATTTTGTACATAAAACCGAGAATTCATTTACTTGAGTGCAGTTGATACAGACATTACCCGGCAAATGAAATTAAGTATCACTAACCATAATAATTGCATCAAAATAAGTAACCAACCCATTATACTGCATTTATTACAACATGGTACCCAGTGAAACACACTTTTATTCATAATTACCCTTGTTCTTGCGGCGTCCTCACTGTGTACATCCATCTTGCCACGGACAGTTCACAACTGAGCCTTCAATTAAAACTTTAGAAGAGTGAAGCAAGAGAAAGCAGAATGATTTATATGAGTGCTTTATCGGTGATGATGATGACCGATCATATATTCCATTTCAACTGAACCACGGACATCTAACATGGTAGACAGCGCATCCAGTGGCCAACACGGACTTAAGAAACGATTATAGATGTATTCTCAAAGAGCTAAACCCAATTTGCCTGTAAGAAGACGCTTTGAATCGTAATCATTAAGTTAATGTTGTGCGCATGCCTGCGTTAGCAGTACATTGCATCGTGATTCGTCGCTCTGCGTCACTAGAGAGCGCTAATGCAGATAGTTATTCAAAGGAGGTTGAGTATTTTCCTTTGAGAGGTTGACGCCATTTCGCCCATCTGTCGCTAGTCGATGATCGTCCTATATCCAAGTTCCTGCACTTGTGTAAGAACGACGTACCATGTGATTTTTTTAACACTTACGCGGGCGGTGGCTAGACGTTCTAGCCACCTACTTATGGTGTACATGACAAATTTCAGAAGCATTAGTCAATTTTCCTATGTCTATTTACCAGATAATAATGAAATTTGCACAAAATGATATTAGGAGGTAAAGTGTCATGCATATTTATAAAAATGTTATAGATATTTTACAGAAAAAAATATCCATGCTTCATTAAATTGACATCAGAAATTTAACTATTACTCCAGGCATCTGCATAGACGAGAAAATACAATAAAAGTTCTTGCGCCGGAAAGGGTTAAGAGCTGTGGTTTTCGATCATGGACACCCTCTTTCGAAAAAATGTTCGAGTACAAGCTAAATTTCTTTTGATGATTTTATGAAACTACCGTAATATGCTGCAATCCCCCGCCCCGGATCTTCAAGAACAATCGCGATCTATAGAGCTTTTCGACCTACCCCGTTGCCCTACGACACATCATAACAACCAGTCCGGCGACACATTTTTCCAGGAGACACTGACGATCATTTGAAGACGGTGATTGGCGGAATACGCGGCTTTGCACCTCCAAATAACCCAGAGCCAGTCCCAGGATGGAACGAACGGTGCGACCGCACCGGGCGCCATGTCTATGGGAGAGCCGAAATACTTTACTTTATAATATGTATATTTGAGTATCCATATATTGTTTAAATTTTCGTTTTACCTCTTTGAAAACTTTTCTAGCTACATGTGTGTGTGTGTGTGTAAGATGAACCCAGACAGCACAGCCAACTTGCATCAAACTTGCAGCAAGCTTGATTTATCAAGTCAATAAGCTTGAATTAAGCTTGAAAATTCCAGTCGTGTAAGCTTGATGCAAGCTTGAATCAAGTGTTCTAGTTTACACTTGCCCAGCTTGCATTAAGCTTGACATTTCAAGCTTGAAATTTCAAGCTTAATTTCAAGCTTAAAAATTTTTCCCAAAAAAAAAAATTCTAAATTCACGGGGCGCCCCACATTCTTTATTTTTCCGCGCATTTTCCCCCTCTGTGCTGTAATTTTAAGTTATTTTAATCTGTTTCCATCGAGTGTCCGTGGCTAGAATAGAACCCGGGACCTTTCGATTCGTAGCTGAGCGCGTTATCCATTCAGCCACCGGAGCCTTGTGCAGCTATGACTAAAGTTTGAAGTGAATTAAGCGGTTTTCTGGCCAGATTGATAAGTGGGCGATATGTTATTATTATTTTTTTTCCCATGGGATGCATCAAAATTAAAATAATTTTATGTGTGATTTATAGACTCTTCTAATAGGGAAATAAACATAATATAAACTTAAGAGCAACATATGTTTTAAAACTTTCGCAACACTCATGAGCAATACTGCCGCTGGCCAAAATCGAGACAAACGACTGATTTTGAAATCAATTTCGTAGTATAATTGTATTTTATTTTGAAGAATTTCCATATTATGGAAATATAGAATGGGTTTACTTACTTAACACAAATTTTGTGTTAAGTAATCTGCAATCAAAGAAACAGATAGTTAAATGTTACTTCGAAATGCTATATCACAGTTGCTAACATAACATGTATGGAATACAAACACTTTAGTCATTTTTGTAAATATTTCTTATAATAACAAATAATTGAAAAATTTTGCTATTTTTTAACGCTAAAAATTCTCTTTACAAATGTGGTTAGTTATTTTCCTACATATATTGGTATGCTATATCGATATAGAGCATTTCGAAGAATTAAAAGTAAGTTTAAATTAATTTATACAAATGTAAATTTGAATTATTTTCATTGTTCATACTTTATAATTAAAAAAATTATTTAACTTCTGAAGTTTTTTTTATGCTTTGTAATTTTATTTTAAAATTACAAAAGTGTAAGATGTAAGATTTTTGGGCCCTAAAATCTGTAGGCCCTGGGCAGTTGCCCCGTTTGCCCTGCCGGTAATATGGCACTGGTAATAAAAAACCCATCCCCGTTAAAACACATCTTTTACGAACTTTCAAGAAATTTGAGGACGCTAGACAATTAATGTCCATTCTCTTTCACAGATGGCGCCATCCCCGCACTTTGCAAGTGAAAATCCAGCTTAAGCCAACCTTGCATGGCCAAGCTAAATCTCAAGCTTGATTTAAGCTTATGTGCTGTCTGGGAAGCGCACATTTTTGTATTTCGCACCACTTTCTATCTTTAAATGAAGCTTGATTCATACTGTCCGTTCCGTTTCGCAAAGACGCCGTGATGACGTCACTCAGCGAAGCAAAGCGGAGAACATTGTTCTGACGTGGCATTTCGCTGGCATATGGCGTGAGATCAATGGTGCATTTACTGCGGCTCCGCAAGCTCACGTGCAGGCAGCCAAAGTTTCAAAACGGAAAAGAACGGTGGGGCAGAGCTGAGTCAGCGACACGGAACAGTCAGTATGAATCCACATTAAGAGGGATGTTTATTCGGTATTTTAACACTAAGCCGTCGACACCACAGTGGTGTCGTAACGTGATAATAGTATTTCCCTTTTTGATCACTGGACCAGTTTCTGACGTTTTGCTAGCAGAATTCCAAGCCCAAAACAGAAGGCCAGAAACTAGTCTATTGCGCGAAAACATTTGCGGTCACCCAAACCTGGCGCGAAGCAAAGAAAATTTTACGAGACATGCGGATGGCAAAGTGTTAACCCATTTATGCCTAGTGTCCCTTTTTTGGGACGGCATTTTCGCTATCAGTCGAAAACGTTATTTATTTTTCCTATCCTTTATTCAAGAGTATTGAACCTCAATTCCACAAAATATTTTAACCCATTTATGCCTAGTGTCCTTCTTTTGGGACGGCATTTTCGCTATTAGTCGAAAACGTTATTTATTTTTCCTAGCCTTTATTCATGAGTATTGAGCCTCAACTCTACAAAATATTTTAACATGACCCAGTAGGATGTTGATATTTCGATTTTTATGCATATTGATTTTAAAAGAAATCATCCCTTGTTCAAGAAGTTGACATCAGAAATTTATCTGTTATTTCTGTTATCAGTAAAAATCAAAGAAAGTCGCAAAAATATCCAGGCACAAATGGGTTAAGATAAGGTGACCAGATATTTTAACATAGAATCGGGGACATGTCTTCGATTTTGAAACAAAACTAGGGATATTTATATGAAATAATTAATGAAATAATTAATAGTAGGTTAATTAAAAAACAAAGCAGTAATTAAATATTGTGCCCAATTCCTGTTTTACATTTTGGGGACAATTTGAAAAAAGTCCTGAAATTGGGGACCGTCTCCGGGAAAATGGGGACGTTTCGTCACCTTGGTTAAGAGCAAACGAAATGCACGAGAAAAGCAGGGAGGGTGCGTTTTTCAGTGCTTTTTTTTTTAAATGCTCAGCTTTAACAAAATCTGAGAAGGTATGAAGATTGTATATTGGCTGCATTCGTAAACGACAAACTCTTTGCACGAGTTTTCGTAAGAAAACTGGAATGCGTGTGTTTCGTGCTGTCAGTGTTTATCAGTTTCTTTTGACTTTACGAACAACATTAGCTTATTTAGTTTCGTCACCTAGGAGACGGTTTGTTTACAATTAGCGAATGCGTTAATTTTGCTGAGGAGAGTTTTTAGTGCATGCACAATATAAAATCAACAGGATTTTTAAAAGAAAGAGTGTCCATAATCGAGGTGCACAGATCAAAATTTAGAAATTTCAACTTAAACTTCATTTTTTCAAAAGTATTCAGCAAGAGAAGTTCAAATTTCGCTAATAACGGTTTGAATCAACTTCAATCTCAACTCTAAAACATGCATTTTTGAATTTACTAAAATGAAAAATAGAGGAAATGATTACATTTGAAAAATTATGTACCTTCGTAGCATTTTCTAACGTACGCATGAATTTCCACCTCGAAAAAATAATATTTGCAGCTTTAGCAAACGTACAATGTTTTTCACAACAACATACTTTTCTATAACAACGGACGCCATTTGAAAACAGCAACAACGGGCAGCAAGTGTATCTTCTAAACAACTGACGAAACCTTAGCAGATATCGGTTTATTTCGTTTGAAACTAATCGCTCTCAGTTTTGTATACGAACGCTCTAGTTTAAAAACTGTATGCACTCAGTTTCCTTTACGAACGCCTTAGATGGAAACTCATTGCACGAGTGTAACTCGTTTGGTGTTTACGAATGCAGCCATTGCAGCATTACGAAGAGCAACAAGTTATCTATGACACAAAAGTGGGAAAATTCTTCCACACTTGAAGAATACTTCTTTGAGAGGTTGGACATCTAATACAGGGGGACCGGCCACCGGCGGATTGGAAGTTAAGGGCCTGTCCTACTCCACGCTTATTGTCAAAGCGTAAGGTCGTGGGTTGAATTCCAACTCATACCCTGGTTGTTACTGGGTGCATTCAGACTGCCACTTTTGAGTAAACCGAGTTACTCGGGGAAAAACCAAGCCGTTCACGATGCCCGATTTGAGCTACTCGAGGCGATAAGCAGAGCGTTCACGCTGCCAAGTTAAGTAGCTCAAGTTTTTCTCAACTCCCCAAAGATTTTCCTTGGGAAGTTGGGTAGATAGATCACGTAACCTTTAGATGTTGCTTTACTTGCCTCCTATTGGCTCCCCTGGGTAGTAAATATGTGGAGCCATGGTTTTTTCCTATTAACTACCCAAAACTGCCTACGATGTCAATCTCCCCGAGTAGCTCAAGTTTTACTCGGGATTTACTCGAGATTTACTCAATACTTTCGTCGTGTTATTACCCATTATGCTACGCCTTTTTGGACGGCATTTCGCTATCATTCGAAAACGTTATTATTTTCCGAGCCTTATCGCGAGTATGACCTCATTCACAAAATTTATATGCCAGTGGAGTTGACATTTCAATTTTTACTAAGATTTAATGAATCATCCTTGTTCAAAGTTGCATCAGAATTTATCAATTACTGTGTTAGCAAAATCGAAGAAAGTCGCAAAATATCCAGCACGAATGGTTAATAGCTTCATTGTGTGTCCATTTACTCGACGAAGATTATAAGTGTATCTTGAACCAAGTTCACCTCCGAAAATAAATGTTTGAAATACAGCAACAGCAGCAGTAACTAATACGATCGCCAGCGCATCATATGTAGCATATACATAGCGCAGTAACAAGGATGTACACCCTCCAAAAAAGTATTCGTGTAAGAGATAAATTTTCTATGTTGGTTTCGTATATTAAAAATTGTTTATTATAGAATATGAATTAGGCTATGTATAAATATGACTTTCCATATTTCTGTCAAGTTGTGCGTTTTTCAAAAATTCAATTATTATTCGCAAATCTAAAATAGGAAATTTATCTCTTACTAGAATATTCTTTTGGGAGGCTGTAGCACATGACTGTTTGACTGAGTTGATAGTAATCTTTTAACATGTCATGTTGCCAGGTATGCCATCTACTGTATCATGTCCATATCACATCTTCTCGTTATGTTCAGTCTTCAACTCAGAAAACTCTTTCATTCGACTGTATTCCGTAAGAGTTGGGTGAAAAGCCTTGGTGTTCCTAGCCATTCCGGGAAAAGTTGGGCATTTCGTTCGACTCGTTCAACTTTTGCGAAAGACCAATCACAGGCAAGCAAATGAAGAGGATGCCGTGACATCACAAATTTACTCACTCCCCTTTTCCAGCCAAACCACACAATAGAGCTTTTTCACCTACGTTATTTTCACTACGTCACACTTTTGCAACCAACATTTTTTGGTCAAACATTCGTTCATTTGAGAATGGTCATTGGCAAAAAACGTGGCTTTGTATCCCTAAATATTCGAGTTGACCTAAAAAAAAAAATTTCAGTTACTTCACGTGAAAATACTGTATGAGTAAAATAGTCGAAGTTGAACGAAATAGTTGTCTGATTTAAAGATTGAATGTAACGAGAAGGTGTGATATGCACATTAGATGCCTATGAATTGAAACAATTTGTTGCTGTTGTTGTATCTGGAGCACTTATTTTCGGACTTTTCAGTGGCGTAGCCAGAACTTTTTCATGGAGGCGGGGATGTTACGACTACTGCAACTCACATATATGCATACATGTGTGGGATAAGGGAGTGAAGAATATACATTTTGTATGGCAAATAATTCCTCATGGGGGGATGGGGGTTATGAACCCCCTAACACCCCTTGAATACGCCTGGGACTTGTGTACTGGAGGTCCGATCGCTTGGCTGTTAAGGGGTCTATCCACCCGGGGCCATCGCTAAACAACGGGCCTGCTTATGAGTTGCCATCGCTAAAAATGAGTTTATTTTATCATTGAGGCCTGTTTTCCACAGTCACAGTATTCTATTTTATTATTCTAAGTATTATAAATGTTATATAATTTTATTATTTTAAAACAATTTTTTTATACTTTTGTCGTACTAAAGAAACTTTAGATGTAGGTAATCATTTTGTGAATCTTGCGCCATTTTCTTTCATGAAAATTTATCCTAAAATTCGAACATTTTGCTCTGAATGTAAAGGTAAGTGAACGCTTGTAATGTATTTAGAAATTCTAAAAATATGTATGTAAATCATGTTTAGTGAATAATTACTCATGTGTTATTTATAAATAAATTATTTTAATCAGAAATCGTATTACTTTAGTTTTTATTCTTGTAAATAAGCATGACGTTGTGATACTATTTAGACAATTTAATTTTGCCAGTTGAAGATGTTATTTATCAGTTATATATGCCTTGATTATGTGATTCAGACTTACATCTGGTACAGTGCAGAAATACAGTAAATTATAAATTATTGATTTTTGCCCGTTTATACAGAAACTTCAAATGTTGTTAATATTTTGTACAAGCGTTCATTATGCTTGCTCAATTCCTAAGTTCGATTGAGAAAGCGACAAAAGAATAATATATACTACATGAAATGTCTTTATTAAAGAATAATTAATTCAGGGATCGCGCTATAGAGCGTATTTTATAAATTTTCTCCAATATACAGGATATCCCGAAAACACTGAAATGCGCTTTAATATATCATTTGTTAAAGATTAATCCATTTATGCCTAGTGTCCTTTTTTTGGGACGGCATTTTCGCTATTAGTCGAAAACGTTATTTATTTTTCCTAGCCTTTATTCATGAGTATTGAGCCTCAACTCTACAAAATATTTTAACATGACCCAGTAGGATGTTGATATTTCGATTTTTATGCATATTGATTTTAAAAGAAATCATCCCATGTTCAAGAAGTTGACATCAGAAATTTATCTGTTAATTTTGTTATCAGTAAAAATCGAAGAAAGTCCCAAAAATATCCAGGCACAAATGGGTTAACATATCTCCCTTGAAGAAAGAACGAAAAAACAAAGACAGATCCATAAAATTCTTTTTGTTTACAACATTCACGAATACCTCAAACTGAATATCAGGACATTTTGAATACCGCCCTCCAAGGAAAAAAAAACAGTAAGTTTAATTTCAATGAAATGAAATATTAAAATTCCATTTTGCAATGCCAAAATAGTCCTGTTTTTATTAACGTATTTCTGTAAGTAAAAATTTCCGTTCTCTGTGCGAGTAAAAATTTTCATGGAGTTGTCCACCTTACGCGACGGGGATTTATATGGAAATTCTTGAAACCAAGCACACAAGTCATAAAATAAGCGGCTCTATTCTGTCACGTTCGATAAAGCGAACTTTCAGACGTGTGATGTAATTCAAAACGTATGCTAGAATGTAAATATTCTGTCGGGAGAATCTGTACCTATAGCTATATACCGTTCCTTGCAGAATACCAACGAACGTTAGCATGCTGCGAATAACGTCAATTTGACGTCACACATCCGAACGTTATTCGCTGAAACGAACGTGGCAGAATAGAGCCCAGAGTTTCAGATATAACAACAAATCATTCCAAAGTCTGATTAGGAAACTGAAAAGATTTCATTTGTCTGAACATCATCGCTCTCTGGAAAAAGTATTCGAATTTGAGAGAATTTTCCTACTTCCGTAGAGTGGCGTATCAAGGAGGAGGGGGCGGTCCGGCCCGAGTGTCAACCTAAAAGGACCGACACCATTGATTTAGGAATACCTAGACTGATTATCCAATATTCCTAGTCGTGTGTTTTTTGTTTCCAAAAACGCACCCCATTTTTGCCCCTATCATGGCTGCAGTGCGTCGATGTAAAATCGAACATCATTGTATAACTTTAGAAAAATAAATAAGTTCAAGGGAAAATATTTCGATACGAGTCCTTTTTAAAATACAAATTGTTCTAAAATAATTGAAAATACCAGTATAATTTAAGTTACTGCCATTCTGCGCATGCGCATGCCACTATCATGGCTACCGTTTGGCGGCAACAAGTTTTCTCTCGTTATGCTCAACCTAGAGATTCCTATACCTATGAGTGACACGCGATAGGTTGTATAGCAAAAATTTCAAAAGATATACTGTTTTATGAGATTTTGAAAACCAATTCTGATGTAAAGTGATACAGTTATTTTTCTGTTTTGGCGATTTTCAACAATTTTTTTTTCAATAGTATAGATAGCACACACGGAAATATCGGTGGGAAGAAAAATCGCAAAAAGCGGAGGCACTTATATCCGCCCCGGGTGTCAGCTTCCAGGAGCGTAATAATTCAATACATTTTGGGGGGGGGGGACAGCCCCTAAAAGCACCGTTTCCTATGTCACGGTCACCCACTGTAGCAACGCCACTGTTTCTGTATGGATAAAGTGTTGCTCTTCATAGAGGTGCAACATTCAATATTTGGTACATGTTCGGAAAGTAAAAAAATCATCTATGATTGCATGTGTATTGGCCGAACTGGGCGAGGGCTAAGCACTCCTAAGACCGATTTTTAATTTCCTGTAGGAAAGCTATATTTTCTAAAGCAAGAATAAGAGATGGCTAGCTTATTGGTGGTGTTGGAGGGATGAGGAGGGGGATGGAATGAAACATCACGTAGAAATATTCAAAAAACTTACCAAGTAAAGCCAACAGAAAATGTATCCTTATAGATTTAAATTACTAATGTTAATTCAAGCATGGGTTTTTTGTCCCAAATAAGAAGAATCACTTAAAAATAATAAACAATATTTTTTAAAATAATAAAAAATATTTTTTAAAATTTTAAACAATAAAATTTATGTTTAGTTAAAAAAATATATTAATAACAGGATAATTTGATTTTTACTTCCCGAACATGCACTATGTAAGAAAGGTGTTTGTAATCATGAAAACTTCGTCTGTGAGATTTTAATGTATTTATACGTTTAGAGGTACAGTAGAACCCCGATTCATCGTTTTTCATGGGGTGCGTACGGAAAAACGATGAATGCGGGAAAACGACCAATGCGGGTTCAAGTCAAAATAAGTAGAAAGCAATCTTTATACACACACAATGACTGTATAGCAATAAATACTAATTGCTTACAAAATTGTAAAACAAATAAATCGGAGATGAAAATTAAGTGATACTTATTTTAAAAACTCAGTAATTTCATTATGTGGGGTTATACATCATTTTTCTAAATTAAACAGTAAATTTTCAAGATTCACAATACTGGACCTTTTCTGGACCTTTCATGTGATTTTATGTTTGTAGTTCATACAGTTTCAAATACCATTATTGCTTTAGACAAACTTCGTACTAATGTACTCTCAGTCACATCGGCATGTAGGGATGGACGCCAGACGACTTTTTGCGAGACGAGACAGAGATTTACAGCTTTTTTTGCGAGACGAGACAGACATTTTTAACATTATGATATAGGGATTTTTGCGAGACGAGACAAGCTTTTCGGCTGTTTTGCAAGACGCGAGACGCCAGTTTTTCGTCTCGCGTCCATCCCTATCGGCATGAATATTATCCTCTGCTTCGTCCTTATATTCATTTTTTGCATCATCATACGTTTCTTCTATGTTTAGGATACCTACCGCATGCCTCACCGTCTTGATTAATGGAATTATAATAATTAAATTTCACTCTATGCACATCCTCTTCAACATACAGCCACTGCTCATCTGATCATGAATGAACCATGAAATCATACCCAGAAGTAATTTCAGTTTACATGCCATATGGATTCACTTACTGTTCAATTTCATTTTGGTCAAGAGAAATATTTTACAACGATGAATGCGGGAAAGTCACTTTTTGGCGAACGATACATGCGGGCTTCTTTAACGTCATTCAAATACAGTTTGTGCAGGGACCATAGAAATAAAACGATCAATACGGGAAAACGATGAATGCGGGAACGATAGATCGGGGTTCTACTGTATTTGAAATTCATTTATGCAATTTTTACTGGGATTAGGGATGGACTCGAGACGAGACAGAGATTTACAGCTTTATTGAGAGACGAGACAGAGCTTTTAGGCTGTTTTGCGAGATGCGAGACGCCAATTTTCCGTCTCGCTATATTGCATACTAGCTGAAGTACCCGTCATTGACAGGTTAGTACTGAATGCAAATTTCCAAAAAGCAAGAACTATCGTCAGCATTGTAGGAGTACACAGAACATGGGCGTAACTTGGGCTTCGAAACTGGGGGGGGGGGGCAAATGTCATTCTAAATCAAAGTCTATATTTGCATGCCCGTACACTCACACACACACACATATATATATATATATAATGTTTATATGTATATATGTATGTATATATATATATATATACTTATTATAAAAGAAGATGTCTGTGTGTGTGTCGGCGGCGTTACGGACAAAGGGCTACACCTAGAAACACCAAATTTAGTACTCAGGAAGTTCTACACATGAAGTTGTGCACCTCGAAACGATTTTTTCAAAATTCCACCTAGAATTTTTTTTTATTTTGTTTTATGCGATTTTTGGCATTTTTTTCTCACCTAATTCGTAATACCGGACGCTCGCAGCAAAACGGCATTTGTATCATCGGATAGAGGAAAAAATTTTCTTTTAAAAACAGTTGTTCTGAATACGTAACATGATTTACCGATTTTTAGGAATTTTTTTACTAAGCATCTGTTTTGGCTAATTTTTTCGTAAAATAATTTTAAAACTGTCGCATCTTGAATTCTATCCGTCATAACTTTTTGATACTTTGACAAATCGTGAAAAATTCTTTTCTCCCTCTTTGAAAATGAAAACGAAAAAATTGTGTAAATTAGATGATTTTTTACGAATTTGAATGCAACCTAATATTTAGAATTTAATAGCATCAACGCGGAGAGCTTACTCCATTGCATTGCAATCATGGCACGAGAATTTATGTTGGGTTGTTGCCAAAAAAAGGATTAGAAAAAAGTTTTTTCACCTATCCATAGAAATTTTTAATGGGGCACCGTCCGTATTTTCAATTCGCAAGTGAGGATCGATGACGTCAGTTGCTTTAAGATACGTAAAAATTACGCCACAATTTTAACTCATTTATTCCAGCTCTTTTTTCAACACAGGAAGACGATATTTTGATTAAAATTTACTGTAGAAATAAACTAAGAAATTCACGATTATTATTATTAGAAGTGGTATTTTAATCCGTTGCTTATTTAAAAATTGAAATGTCTTAACACAGCTGAAAATGTTCATTTTAAAAATTACAAAGTTCGTTTTAAAGTGCAATATATTAAAATTTTCTATATGATATTTGATGTTTTACTTTTTTTCATTTTTGGCATTTAATTATGGGGCGGGCGTTGCCTAACATATTATGCATGCTGCGAGTATAGCTTTATTTTAACGTTGAATTACGTTCCTCCATAGTGGTCCTACATAAATCAAAGTTTTAATGATACCGTTGAAAACTACTATGCAAAATATCGAAATTAACTCCTCAGACAACCGGGGTATCCTTTACGGCAGTTAAACAATGATATCATAAATTTAAAAAAAAATGCGTGAAATTTGTAAGCTCTGCAATTCTAACTCCCTGTCACAATTAAAGCGGGAATAAATAGCTCCTCGAGATTACACAGTTTGATCTTTTTCAGGAGACAGGACAATGGAGGATATATAAGATATCGCTATATTGGATACATATTGGATATTTAAATGGCACTCCTTGGATAGTTTCTCCCCACGGTGAGATGAAATTTTTTGCGGAGCTAAATACGCCAATCTTATAAAACTCTGCATAAATTAAATATATATGGAGAGTTTCCTTAATGGCAGCGATTATGTGAAATGATTATTATTTATGTTAATGCGTAAATTGCAAAGAATCGCCATAGAATTAAAAGATCCCATCGGTGCCAAATAATCTAAGCTGCTTCTTTTAAGCGAGCTTTGAAGAGGGAGAAGCGAAGATAGATAGTATTAATGTACGTAATAGGTAGTATTATTAGATTTTTAAGGATAATATGAATAAATCACAATATACCACGTTAATAAATATTTCACGAAATTAAAAGTGTTTAACCTTTTTCAACGGTTGTCTTACAACCAACTAAACGAAAAGTAATTCTAACTTACGTTAATATATCCCGCCGTAATTTCAACAGAGGAGATTACTTGAACGTTTTTAAAAATAAAATTCTGTTTTATCAAATGCAGATATGATTTAGTAAAATATTCGCTTCTTCCCGTATGAAGAGCGAGTGTGAGCAGCTATTTTAAAAACATATCTTGAAAATACCATAAATGAATTCAGAAGATCTCAAAACGTGTAAATACACCAAAATCTCGAAGTCGAATTTTTTCATGATTACAATACTTTCCTTACATGGTAGATGTTCGGAAACAAATATACGGTTGTCCATTTCATATAGTGTCTTAGGTATTTAATGCTACAATTTGAACCTAAAAAACAGTATGATGCAGAAATAAGACATTTGAAAGCCAGGAGTTCTCTGCAAACCGTTAAGCTTTACACTTTTTTGATAGTGAATGACACTGACGTAGTTTTTCAGTCATTATACTGCAATGATGCCAGGTTAGTACTCATAACGCAAGCTTTACGTCAATTCGAATTACACATGTAAGGAAAATTTTCGTTTCCTACAGTGAGAAGAACGGGCACGATGCTAATATATATATATATAAACTATAAATCATAAAATATTTCTTCTATAACAATGGAAAAAATACTGTACTAAAACGGATGAAATTTGAGAACAGTTATTTTTAACTCTTGAAAACAAAAAGTAAATAGTGCAATAAGTATAATGAATAAAATAGATAAAAGGGCTTACTTTTCCCCCCTTTTATCAAAACAACTTCACAGCCACTGGTATCACTGGGGACCGAATCAGCTTTAAGCGGTAGAGTCTGTGCGTACATCCAAAACAAAGTTCATTGGAAGGATTGGAAATTGCAATATGTGTGTTCACTATAAAACTCCACAGCCACTGGACATGAGCAGGGCTTGACTGTCAAGAAACATTTGACGGTCAAAAACTGAAGCGGCCGACTTTGAATTTCAAAGGCTCTTTCCAATAAGTAAGGAGAGGCATCATTTTTTAATTTAAACAAAACTACATTTTCCCCCTCAAAGCGAAACTATAATGGACGTCTTCTGTTTAAGGAATTTCTGACAAACAAACCCAGATGAAGTTCATCAGTACATTTGAGTCTTTTATTCAGACTAATAGTTTATCTTTCTTTAAAATTTACCGATTTGACAAAAAAATTACGAAAACTACTTACCTGTGCTCATGCACAAAGCAAGTTAATATTTCACTGCAGGATACAGATATTCGGCTGGTAAAATTCATTTAACTTAACCAAACTTGACACACAGACACTATTTATTTAGCTTAGCTCTTTGTAATCCATTCTTAGCAGCTCATTCAACCCTCTTGTTCATCTCCCGTGTTCTCCTTCGGATATCTCTCCCCTCCCCAATGCTCCCCCCGCCATGCATGCGCCAACCAGGTAGCGAAAGATTAACAACAGACTTGAAATATAAAACATCAAGTCAATATGCTTGCTGGAAAAACTAGTCCTATTCTATTTAAGTGAACACAGATGTGACTGATTTTTGCGTGAACGGGAGATAAAAGGCTCGCGTTCGACATTTAAATCACTCCAGTTTTTCACAGAACCTTAATGGTCATTTAGTGATGACATGTTCTTATGCTTTGTTTGTAGGTCCAGAAAAACGATCATTTTATGCCTTGTTAAAAAGCCGCTTTTCTTGGGGGGTTTGAAATACATTACAATGAAACTCATTGCACTGCACATTTTCTATTTTCTGTAACCTCTGTTCCTGCGGCACTTTCTTTAGTGTTAGCGACCTGCTAAATTTACAGCATTCTAAGCTCAATGCTCATGTTTTTCCTTGACGTGGACAGAAAATTTTAAATTTTTAAGAGAGTCCAGTACGTTATTTTTATTTATTTATTTATTTATTTTTATTTTTTTTATTTTATGTTTTATTTATTTTTTATTTATTTATTTTTTTTTTGGGGGGGGGTTGATATTGTAAATATTTTTAGAAAAATAATGTGGAAAAAGATATTTAATAATTTGAAGAGCTGGAACGACTTTTAGCGCGACTTCATTAATCAAAAGTTCGGCATAAGCGGGGGACAGGCGTCGATACAAACAAACATTGGGTTCGTTTTGTGGCCCTTTAACAAAATTACAATCGATTTTAACGGAACCCCTTCACAAAAATACAGTTGATTAAAACTGCCCTTCATTGTCATTTTATCCTACATTTTAATGTGTTTCATCAATTAACAAAAAAGTGACTTTTATTAAAATTTGGTTTGAAAATTCACAAAATTAAGCATTAAAATTCACAAAAATAGGCAGTTTTTTCAAAAATGGGACCCTGGAAAATATTCCTGGATTGACCCCTGACAAATTATGTAAGTTATTGAGTTGAAGACGTATTCACGAAAAATAAAGGGGGGGGGAGGTATATAAATTAGGTGAATGGACATATACTCTAAAGAAAAACAATTTTCTGAGATATTATCTTAGCTAGTCTTTTAACGATCTTTTTGAAATGCTAGAAAATAGAATTATATGCACACATGGGCGCCCTTAAGGGGGGGCAAGGTATGGAACTTGCCCCCCTAAAGTTTTAGGTTTATCTCTCATGATGTTAACAATGGCAAAAACAGAACTAAATTTGTTAAAAGTTTGAAATTTGCCCTCCCCCCCTAGGAAAATTACTATGGGCGCCCATGTATGCACATCAGCAGATCGTTATAAACTATAGCAGTGAATGTTCCCCTTCTGTGTCGAACGTTGCTTCTCCGTATTGCAGGGAGCAACGCTGTTAGTAGGAAGTAATGAGGTGATTTGTTGCTATATTTTTCTAATGCATGAAAATCTAAAAGGGTTAAAGGTATCGAAATACTGACTTAGATAGTACTGCAACTAGAGTTTATCTCTCACGAAGAACCAACTAGAACGTCCCCTCCCATGGAACCATAACGTATTTTGGAGCCCCCAACCAAGTCTGGGGCACGTGTCCCTAGTTGCCCCTGGCAGCAGATATAAATCATAAAATCGCAGACCGTTTCTTGTTCTCTTAAACTGCGTCGCATTTGAATTCGCAATTAGTCGTCTGTCAAGTTAAGTAAGTTGTGCCCGATCATAAAAGTATGTTATGTCTCTGCTACTGACCTTCAAACACCAAAATTAGGTTCATTAAAATATAAATGAGAAACTGGCCCCAACCTGTGACAGTGCGGCAACTAAAGGGGGGGGGGAAAGCACCGGGAGACATTCTAAATGGAACGCCAAAATCAGTTATAGTTTCTTGGGATGGGGCGCGGCTCCATGCGAGGGGGCACACGACCATGGGCACCCATAAGGGGGGCAAGGTAGGGAACTTGCCCCCCCTAAAGTTTTAAGTTAATGTCTCATTATGTTAACAAATGGCAAAAACAGAACTAAATTTGTTTAAAGTTTTAAATTTGCCCCCCCTCTAGAAATTTTTTTTAAGTTTGCACCCCCCCCCCCTTATGAAAATTACTATGGGCGCCCATGCACACGAGACTAATTATAGTTCGCCCCGGATGACATAAACTCTAATTGCGGCATTGCCTGTGAAAATGACCTCTTTTTGCTCACTATTTACAGCAACAGGTCTTTTTTTCTAACGCTGAACAATTGATTTCAGACAAGTTTAAAATCGCTGCCCCTTGATTTTTGCTTTCCTGAGAATTTATCTAGCTTGACCATTTGGTAGAATCTGCCATCGTTCCTGTTGGGTTGAAAAGCTTCTGTGACTCTATTCTTTTGTTGATTTTTGCAGGGGAATTTTTTTTTTTTTTTTGAATCTGATAGTATATTTGGGTTATAAATGCATGATTTGTGTTCAAAATCATAACTTTGCCCCCTGACTTTTTAGACTAGGGGGGCAATTTTTACAATTGCAGGGGGAATTGCCCCCCCCCAGACGCCTATGACACAGATTGGATGTAGTATACTGCCAAAAGTAAAGAAAGCGAAGTTATAATTTTTATGTATTGTTAAAAAAATTACAGGTTAGAGAGTAACTAAGTAATATCATTTCATTCGCTTTAGTCGTAATTATGTGATGCCGAACGAATATATACGCATATTGAAATAATTTTCGCAAAATCTCAAAATCTAATCAACATTTTTGAAAAATTGGAAGCCTAGAATTGAAGTTGAGTGACAACCTATCACACACACGTCACCAAATTTCGTTTCCTTCCGAGCAGTCTTATTTCGTGATGTTGGAACAATAATTTCAGCATTTTAAAACGATTTTCACAAAATCTCAAAATATGATCGAACTATTTTAAAAATTCAACACCTATAAATTAAGATTAATTTGAGAGAATTTTCACAAAATCTCAAAATCTAATAAAAATGTTTAAAAAATTGGACACCTATACTTTATGTTGAGCAACAACCTATCATGTGACCAAATTTTATATCATTCGCTTTAGTCGTTATTACGTAAAGCGTGAACAAAAATTCACTCAGTTTCAAACGATTTTCGCAAAATCCCAAAATCTGGTCGATTTTTTTTAGATGCTTATAGTTTAAGGTGAGTGACCACCTATCATTTCGCCAAATACCATTTTTTCATCTTTGCAGTTATAACGTGCGTACGAACACAAATTTACGCAGTTTGAAACAATTTTCGCAAAATCTCAAAATACAATCAAGATTTTTTAAAAATTCGACGACATTGTTTTAAGTTGAGTGACCACCTATCATGATATCAAATTTCATGTCATTCACTTCAGTCGTTTTTACGTGATACTCGAACACAATTTTAAGGAGTTTGGAACGATTTTCGCAAAATCTGAAAATCTAATCAAGATTTTTTAAAAATACGCTGCCTAGTGTTTAAGTTGAGTGACCACCAATCATGATACCAAATTTCATTTCAATCGCTTCAGTCGTTTTTACGTGATGCTCGAACAAGCATTTACGCAGTTTAAAACGATTTTCGCAAAATCCCAAAATCTGATCGATTTTTTTTTTTTTTTTAGATGCTTATAGTTTAAGGTGAGTGACCACCTATCATTTCACCAAATACCATATTTTCACCTTTGCAATTATTACGTGATGCTCGAACACAAATTTTATGCAGTTTGAAAGGATTTTCACAAAACTTCAAAATCTAATAATGATTTTTTTAAAATTCGACGCCTATGTTTTAAGTTGAGTGACCACCAATCATGATACCATACTTCATTTCAATCGCTTCAGTCGTTTTTACGTGATGCTCGAACACAATTTTAAGGAGTTTGGAACGATTTTCGCAAAATCTGAAAATCTAATCAAGATTTTTTAAAAATACGTTGCCTAGTGTTTAAGTTGAGTGACCACCAATCATGATACCAAATTTCATTTCAATCGCTTCAGTCGTTTTTACGTGATGCTTAAACAAAAAAAGGGTCACGGACAGAATGGCAGACAAACTTTTTTTTGAGGGTCGTACCGGATTCTCAGGTGCTTGAAGCGGATAGAAATCGCAAAATTTTTGAATTCCAAGAAATGTACAGACAAAAGTCTAATTTTATTTATATAGATATGGATATTTAAAATGGCATCGCTTGGGTATTTTCCACCACGTTGAGATTAAATGCTTTGCGGTGCTAAATAGGCCAATCTCTCAAAACTATGAGTAAAGTTCCGGCGATATTATCAACGGATTATGTGATGAAGAACTGACGAACGCACCAAACTCCATGCTAATAAAACTGGGAAATTTGACTCGAGCTGAAATATAAAATATGTACTTGAGAATGAGGGCACGTTACAATAATGAGAGGTGCGAGGATTCTAAAGATTTAATTTAGTTTATATAAAATTTTGTTGGGACTGTTTTTGTTTTGGACGCCTGATAAAACTGGCGTTGGAAATATATGATTTATGTTAGAGTAATAAAGTTTTTTTTATGCAAGTCCCATAAATTACTCTGCCTTTTGTTGAAAGGAAGTTTAAAAAACCCGTACTGGCGCAGCAGCGAAAGGATCAAAACCTAGGAAGTGGAGAAGTTATTTAGTTGTGAGAAGCCATGTCGTTTCTAAATAAGGGAAAGAAGGAAGATTTAGTTAAGTTAGCGGAAGAGATCGGTGAAAATCCTTCACCTGGTTTGTTACTACCGGATCTAAAGAAAATGATTACCAGTAGTAATATTTATGAAGAAGATTTAGAAGTGGTAAAGGAAATGCTTAGTTCATTTATTGAAGAAAGAAAACAACGGGAACAAAGAGAGATGGAAGAAAGAAAGCAACGGAAGCAAAGAGAATTTGAAGAAAGAAGAGAAAGAGAGCAAAGAGAATTTGAAGAAAGAAGAGAAAGAGAGCAAAGAGAATTTGAACGGGAACAAAGAGAATTTGAAGAAAGAAGAGAAAGAGAGCAGAGAGAATTTGAGGTAAGAAAATTGGAAATCGAGGCAAATAGTAGAATAGACTTGTCAACAAACTTTAGAGACGAAAATTTTAGAGACGCTGGGAAAGCTAGGTTAGAATTATTCAAGTACACACCTAAGTTTGACCCGCGCGAATCTGATATTACATAATATTTAACGATGTTTGAAAATCATGCTAATAGATTGAAAGTAGATAACAAGGAATGGGTCTTGTGTTTATTAAATTTATTACCAACGGAAATTGTTCAGTTGATTAATAGAGAACCGGTAGAGAATGCAGAAAACTATGAGTATATAAAATCGATTTTGTTAAGACGATTTAAATTAAGCCCTGAAAGTTTTAGGAGGAAATTTATGACCCATCAAAAAGTGCCAGAGAAATCATGGAGAGATTTCTGTTTTGAAATAACTAACTATTTTGAAGAGTGGGTAAAGGGATTAGAAATCGAGGATTATGACGGGTTGAAGAAATTGATTATCGCTGACCATATCAAGAGGAGAGTTCCACATGAAATACGTGAGCATTTTTTGGACCAGTGGTCTAAGTTGATAATCCCCTCTGAGTTGGCAGATAAACTTGACGAATATGTTAACGTCCATGATTTAGCGAAGAGGTCGTGGGGAGGTGATTCGAAAAATAAAGGTAATGAGAGAACTTATGAGCGTCCAATGAAACAAGGAGCTAGGATGGCGTCGAAGTCTCCGTCTCAAACCATTCCTAAGTGGGTTCAGAAACGTCAAGATGAAACGTTGGTTAAACGCAGATTTAACCCCACATGCTTTAGTTGCGGTAAAGAGGGCCATATTTCTAAGTTCTGTTGGCAAGGACGGCAATTTAAAAGCGATATGACGAATGGTCAAAACAATACTTTTACTCGACAAATTTCACAACCGAAAGTAAATACTGTAAGCGCTGAAACAGCCGAGAAAACAGATGTGTTGACAGCAAAGATCTCCGTTCCATTATCTCAATCAAGTAATCACAAAAAATTGGATGAGCTAATTGAGATTGAAATCAAATGTGGAAAATCAATTTTTAATGGTATAGTGGATTCTAGTGCACAGATATCTGTAATTCGCGAGGAATTAGTACATGATACACCTTTTGAAGGAGAAGGACAAATAGAGTTATCGTCCGCTTTTGGCGATAATGAAACAGCTCCACTTCGGACATATGAGATGAAAATCCACGATGGTAAACATGGCGATACAGCAATTATGTGTGCCGTTTCAAAGAAACTTACCAGTGATATGTTAATAAGTCGTTCAGCTTTTGAGATGCTAAATGAAAACATTGAACTTTATCATAATAAACAATTATGGCAAGAAACAGTTTCAAATGTGGAAGCAGAAGCTGTAGGGAAATCAGAGGAGGACGTAAATGTACAAATATCTTCAGATTTGAATTCCACTACGCCGAATGTGAATGTCTTGACAGCAAGTGAGTCTGCGAGTAGAAAGCTAGATGCCATTTCAGAGTTGGCGAAACTTCAAGGCGATGACGAGACACTCAAGAGATGGTTTGATTGGGCGGAAAGGCAAGAAAATTCGTATCTCATTGATCAGGGAATACTACAGCATAAGGATTATGTCTGTGGAGAAGAAATTCCGAATTGATTTAAATATCTGCACCAATCGGCACTGGAAATGGATTCTCTTATTAATTTATCCCTTTAACTCCCCCCCCCCTCACCCGTGTTTGTGTTCTGTCAAGCCTAAATGAGGGGCATCTATCTATAGGGGGTGGGGTGGGTGGAGGAGTTCTTAAGGGATTCTAACGCATATTCACGTAACATGTGGAGAAAATCTCCCAAAACTCGACAGCCACGCGAGGAGAAAGAAGTCCGAACCTGCACACTAAGACGCTTCCCAGTGCTCAGCTTTCTATAAATTCGGCCATTTGTCGGTATGATTGAATCAGGGCCTTATTATCGCATAGTCAAATCGGGACTCAATTTCAAATGTTCTTCTGAAATATTGTATTTTATATGAAAATTTCATAGATGGGGGCGTAAACGTCAAGCTGGCCGGACCACATTCCGCAAAATGAAAAATAACAGGATAAAAAATTAGTGCTAATTAGTGCTCGAACCTCAGAATTAGTGCTGCTTATTTAAGAGAGTAATTCACAATTTAATGTGGTCCGGCTATCTTGACGTCACGTCATTTAATTGATTATTTAATCACTTTCTTAAAAACGGAGCGCAAACTGGGTGAAGTGTGAAGGTCCCGGGTTCGGGTCCCATCGCACGTCCGTTGACCTAACTGTTCGGAGTTTTCCGTGGTTTTCTCCGAAACTTAGCATAAATACGGGTTAGGACCCCTTAAAAAGACCCAGACGGAGGGCGCTCCACCCTTCGGCCTAGAGCCCCGCGTAGCTAATCGGCCGTAATCCCACAAACAAACAAACGGAGCACAAATTCTGTAATTTGGTATTCAGCTAGCACTAATATGGCACGAACTCTGTATGTATCAGAATTCGGGGAAAAAATATTTTTTTCTTTATGCGGCCGGCCAACTTGACGTCAAGATAGCCGGACCACATTGATTATTTAATAACTTTCTTAAATACGGAGAACAAATTCTGTAATTTGGTTTTCAGCCAGCACTAATCTAGCACTAATTCTGTGTGTATAAAAATTTGGGAAAAAATATTTTTTTTCTTTATGTGGCCTGCCAGCTTGACGTCACGATAGCCGGACCACATTATTTATTTAATAACTTTTTAAAAGCGATATTGAAATTTTTTAAACTAATTACCATGTTACGTATTAATAATCTCTGTTCAGAGCGATAATTAATTAATGCAACACTGAAGTATTTCCTATTGTATATAATTTATATTATTAATACTTATAAAAAAAAAATCGTTATCGTTAAGTCCGAAGTAACACGTGCTTTTAGTTCCGAACATGACGGTTCGAAGCCCCAGGGGTGGGGTGGATCTGTTGACGTCACTATCTGCTCGGCGTGGCAGACTAGGGATCCTAAAAAGGGGAGCTTGCCATTCTGGTTTCACAGGGTTACCACGAGCACGAGGTTCCAATCTGGTGTATGCTACGTGTATTACGAACATTTTTTTTTTTTTTTACTACTCAACGGATGTTTATATATTATAAATTTGAATAAAATTTATTATGGGGGGATTGTTCATCTATGAATTGTTCTAATCGTTCAGGAAGCGGGGGAAAATGTTTAGATTTCCTATCGATATGGAACGAAGAAAAAAGTGGATAGTGAACTGTAGACGTGAACAATGGAACCCGGGTCCAGAAGCTCGACTTTGCAGTGTAAATAATTCTATTAAAAATATTTATTTGCTTGAATTTGTGATATGTAGTATAAAGTTCAGGTTCTAAATAATCGTATAATGTGTCAATTTAGTCTTTGGAAGCTTCTAATAACGTTTAAAGTATATGTTTATAGTACGGTGTTTGGATATTGGCGATATTCTAAATGTCGCCAATTTGAGTTCCGGTGTGTGGTTTTTTTGTAAACTAAACTACGAACTTTTAAAAAGGTTATGTTCATAGATCATGAATGATAGTAAATCATCAAATAATCATAATAATTTTTTCTCGAGAGTTACACGTGGTAACGAGTCTGTATTGATTAATTAAATAGCTTAATTAAGAGAACTAGTTATTGCTGAGTGTGAATGAAAAACCACGTGGCTGTGTTCATTCGCAGAATTAATAAACTAGATTTCATTAATCAATAAGTGCGATTGAATGTGTACGTTACTCGACATGATACACCCCCCCCCACTTGCTACCAAGATTGGATCGTACTTGTTTGACATTATTATTATTAATGCGATATTGAAATTAATTAAACTAATTACCATGTTACGTATTAATAATCTCTATTAACAGCAATAGTTAATTAATGCAACACTGAAGTATTTCCTATTGTATATAATTTATATTATTAATACTTATAAAAAATAAAATCGTTAAGTCCGAAGTAACACGTGCTTTTGGTTCCGAACATGACGGTTAGAGACCCCAGGGGTGGGGTGGATTTGTTGACGTCACTGTCTGCCCGGCGTGGCCGACGAAAAATACTATATTTTGTTATCCACGCTGCTCGGAGGAGTGGCTACCGACTGCGCTCGCCAATCGCGGATGCGATTACATTAGACATAAGGGTTGAGTTGGTTTTATTTCAAGATTTGGAGCAAGATTTGGAGTGAATGAGTTGGTGCGCCTGCTTCTCCGACAGGTTAAACATTGTTGCGTCTTTTCCCCACGTGCACGTGGTAACCAAATAAACTCATACTACATTGGTTGATTAATTGTTAATTTAACAAAGCCATATGGTTGAATGTTTCCAGGATGTTCGAGCTATTATGCTTGTGGAAATACAGCTTCTGTTAGCTTTCTGAAAGACGATCAAATGAAAAATGCTTGGCTTAAAGCGATTCCCCGGAAAAATTACTAAGTCATCGAGGGTAAGTTTCCATTTATTTATTATTCAGTTTATTTAGTGTGTGCTATGAGATATATTCTCATTTAAATTTATCAGTATATGTTTATTTATTGCAAATTATTATTTGAATTATCACTTTACTATTATCTAAAGTACCTTATTATTACATTATTATTATCTGAAGCACCTTATTATTTCATTATTATCTGAAGTACCTTATTATTATATTATTATTATCGGAAGTACCTTATTTTTACATTATTATTATATGAAGTATGTGTATATAAGATTTGTTATATATATATATATATATTAGCCTTTTCATGAAAATTTCGCTTTTTGATGTATGTTGCACTTCATTGGTAGTATAATGTATAATAAATTCACACAAAATATAAACTCATTTATTTTAATTCCTATGTTGCATTCATTAGCTGAAAGATGATTTATTTGTACTCTGACAGTTTATTTTATTAATTTGCGATATGGTGAAAGAAAAAAGAAAAACAATAGTATATTAATATTTAACAATATTGTAACTTTCAAGAATAGCTCTTATCTTAAACATATTATTGAATTATGCACCAGATTTATTTTCAGCTGTTTTGTTTTATTTTTCTATCAAACTTTGTGTACAGCTGTTTAAAGATTTCAGCTTTTAATCCAAAATTCTTGCTTGTTCATTTGTCCAGAGTTTTTTGCTTATTTACTTATTTTTTAATGTAGTAATTTGGTAACAGTTTAGATGAAATAAAATTTTGGATTAGTTTAATTAGCTAACATAAAATATACAGATATTATTAAAAAACTTCACAATTGTTGTTTCTAAAGAAGAAAAGCATTGAAGTCATTAATTAACTTTCTTGCATGCAAATATATATATTATACTAAGCACGAAAGTACTAAAATTGCATTTATATTTATTTCATAGAGTTACAATTTTAATAATTAAATCTATTTTTTTCTAAATTCTACTTATTCAGCTATTTTAATTGTTCATATTTCGAAAGTTTTTAATGTATAATGATAACTAAAAGGTAACTGCTAGTGATAGTTTGCTTCACATAAAATTGAACTTGATGTATATTTTTTTACATTAAAAAATTATTTTTGTTAAATTTTTTTATTGTAAATATATGCAAATATAATTTCTTGCATAATGTGATTGTAATTATTTTTCAAAGAAATTTAGTTTAGACATATAATTATGAACATTTTAAACTAAAATTTTATAATCTATTACCATTCTTCTGTTATAGGCTAGCTTTATTAGCAGTACTAAACTTTTGTGCATTTTTTTATTTCAAGTATTCTATGTGGAAATAACTTTTGAAATCTACTTTACCTATTATAGCTATTTTTGTTCATTTTCTTCACTTCCATTTCTATTTTAATTTATTTATTTCTTAGTTTAGAAAACATTTCTTCTCTCTCTCCCTGTTCCCTTTAGATAAATAAGTATTTTCCCTTTAGTATCTCTTAATTAATGTCTATTGCAGTTACAAAGTATATAAATACTTATTTTGTTTTACTCTTAGAAATTTATTGCTTTTTAAATACATCCGAAAGTTTGTATGCAAAACTAAGAAATCATGACATGTGATTTAAAAAGGGAATAGATTTGCAATGGATTGATTTTTCATGACCCTAATGAGAAAAATCTGCTTTTATTTTTCATTTCAGTTTTTAATATTTCTTTTAAAATAAAGTAAAACATTTTTGTTAATGCGGCTTAGCGTAATAACATTTTTTCAAATGATATATTTATCTTTCTTTGAAAAACATTACCTTGTCTTTACCTCTTCTTTCTTTTGAAAATTGAACAATCCTTGATCCCAGCAAAATATTGTGATTTGTATATCTCACACACTGTGTTTCTTCTTTTTCTCGCTTTTTTTCCCCCCTCCTCTCAGGTTGGCAGCTTTTTTTTTTTAAGATTGAATTCAATATTCAGGAATGACTAAGAGAAAAATTACACTGAAAATTATACTCCAGCATTCCATGATCAATCTTTTCCCATACTTCTGGTGAATGATGATTTTTTTCGTGAGCATTTATTCCTTTATTTAAATTTTTTATATTGTAGAATTAAAAATTCACCATTATTTTAAATTTAATTAGATATTTATTTTTTAGTAATTACTCTATAAAAGGAGATATGATTAAGTAAGAAAAGTTTAGTGAGAGTTTTTTTAACTAAGTAAAATCATGCAACAATTTATCACAATTTTAAAATTCCTTTTATAATAGTTGTGAAAGGTTCTAATTTATTTTCTTGGTAAACTGCTTGAGGCCTAGATTTTTCCTGCCTCCATTAATTCTTGTTTATTTCATGCTGTTAAAATATTGCTTTTTTTCTCATTATATAATATAATTAAGATTATTTTTATTAGATGTTGACTTTAAGTATACTTCTGAAGATGTCATTCTTCTTTTTAGCAGTAGAATAGCCAGGAGGATTGGTAGAATACCGAAATCTAGAATCCATATGTCAGTCTATGCTTAGAAGTAGTACTTCAATAAGGTAATATTTTATTTGACATGACACTGCATTTAATTCCTTTTCTTATTAATTTTCATCACTTTTTGTTTATTTACTGTGATTTATAATTTCTTATGCTACAAATGTAGAACAGATTTTCATAAGCTCTTACATTTTTATTTATTTATTTGTTTTGGTATGTACTACTAGTATTTAATATCTTTATAACATTTTCATTTGAAAACTTAGATTAGTAAAACGAATTATAGTATGTCTCTTATGTTCTTGGTTCGATCTAATTTCAAACATAAAAATATTCTGTTTAAGTCATTTGTGTTCAATTAATGAAAAGTATCAATGGTAGTAATAAAGTAATGAAAGATCAAAAAATCAAAGTAATCAAAAGTAATGAAAGATTATTAAGTAAAAAATTGTGTTCAATTAATGATGGGGAGAGCAAGGCTTAGAAATCAACTACGTAATCTTGAATTTTTACATATTTTGTATAATAAAATAAAACTTTTTTTTGTCAAGTAATTAGAATTAAAGCTTTTTTTTATTTATTGTGATGGGGGTGATGCTGACTCGTCCTCGTTCGTGCCCCTGGATAACTACAAAGTAGTGAACTAAACGTCAGCAATATTATTTATTTATTTATGCCTACACACACTTACATCTACATATTAAGCCCTGCACATACCCAACAACCTACCCTAGCAGCAATCTTTGCTCGGGCTTTACCAGGCCTATGATCGTTGCATCGGCTATTCATCGCCTGATCATTACTGATCATCCTTAATTTCTCGTATGTTCATCTTTTCCCGATGATAGAATCTTTACACTGAGGTCTGATAGGCGCTTTCAAGATTGCGAAGGGTAAAGCGAGCAAACAGGTTTATGTCGGTCTTTCTCCCAAGTAGCTGAACGGCTCCATATCTCCGTTCCTTCATTAATGTGCAAAGAGCATCATATGCACACCATATGTTTGTTTTAAGGTTGCTGATTGGCTAAGCTATTACGCGGAAGCAGTTTGAACAGTTTTCGCAAAATCTGAAAATCTAATCCAAATTTTAAGACACTTTAGGGGCATAGTTTAAATTGTACGACCACCTATCGTGTCACTAAATTTTGCTTTATTCACTTAAGTCGTATGTGATGCCCCGACAAAAATTTACGCAGTTTGAAACGATTTTCAGAAAAAATCTCAAACTCTAATTTTTTTTTTTTTTTTTTTAATCCGACGATTATAGCTTAAGGTGAGTGATTGCCATTCATGTCAGTAAATTTCATTCCTTTCGCTTTAGTCACTTTTAAGTGATGTGCGAATAAAAATTTATGCAGTTTAAAACAATCTTCGAAAAATCTCAAAATCTATAGAGAGATTTTTTAAATATTCATTATAATGAATATTTTTTAAAAAACGAAGCCTATACTTTAAGTTAAGTGACCACCTATCATGTCAACAAATTTTATTTAATTCGCTTCAGTCAATTTTACGTGATGTGCGAATAAGAAAAGACAAAACGACAAACAGACATTTTTTTTTTTTTTACGGCCGTACACAGGTCCCAAATGCTTAAAACGGATAGAAATCGCAAAATCTTTTTAATTTTGAGTAGTGTACAGGAAAAGTATAGTTTTATTTAAATATAAACTTAAATGTTCCAATTCCGAACTTGAAACAACAATCACTTCCAATTTTAGTCTCGCCAATAACGTGTCAGAGCCCCGTCTAGTGGTTAGAATGCCCGGTTACCAAGCGTTAGTTCTCCAGTTCGAAACCAAGTTTCGGAAGCTTGAAAAATTAAGTTCAGATGGTGGCATTAAAATTCAAAGAGAAGAGGAAGAAGTTCGAATTTGCTTTTTTTTTTTACTTTAAAAATTTTTTATCTAGCTGGGATATACCCCAATTTTTATCGATTGTTCGGTTTAAAACTTTTATCAAAGGTCATAGGCTTCACATCCTAAGTTGCAAGGTGTTTGCTCTTCCGAGATGAATATAACCCCAATCGCATCGGCTTTACAACGGCTCTACGCCCAATTTTCCCCCCTTGCCGATGATCCAACCCTACTATTCGGGAGAGGACATGCCCGAGATAAGAGCCCCCGACGCGATGAAGAACCTTGCATGGCGCGCGCTGCGCTTCCTCCCTGTCCGATCATCGGCGTTTCAGGAACCGATGACCATTTGCTACTAGGGTAGATTGTCAAAGTCAAACATTCGCGCAACAGCCCCTCTGCGGGGCCAAGACCTTCGCGACCATGGGCTCTGGTGTGCGGATACATATGCCTCAGCCAGGTGTTTAGCCTGACACAAAGCCCGAGTGTTTGACCCAAGGATAGCTTGGTCCTCATTTTATCGACCCACTCAAGGCATGAAAGGCTGAGACAACATTGCCCAGCCTGGGATTTGAACCCTGGGCCTGCGGGACAGCAGTGCGATGCGCTAACTATTGGCGTACTATTAGATCGAAACCTTACCTGGAGTCCGCAAATCACTCACGCACGTCAGCAAATGGCCGCTGCATTCAACAAGATTTCAAAACTGATTTTTACTTCCAAAATAAGATCAAAAAACAAAGCACTGCTTTACAAAATGTATGTACGCCCCGTCGCTACATATGCTGCGCCCGCCTGGGCCAGCGCGGCAAAAAATCACGTTGGCCGCCTCGAGTCTAAACAAAATTACATCCTTCGGAAAATTAGGAACGGTCCCCCCTTCATAGCTAATCAGCTAATTAGGTACGAAATCCAAGTCAAAGCAATAAGACATGAATTGCATAAGCAAATTCGCCAATTCTACGACAAGTTAGACTCTCTGCCTAATCCTATTAGAGCCGAATTCACTGACTATGACTTTAGGGCACCGAACAATGTCAGGCGCCCCAAAGCTGCATTACACACCCTCTCTAACTCAAATCCCTTTGTTTAAAATGGTGTTCTGTCACCACGGAACCACCCGAGCAACCTGTTGTGGAAGCCCGCGCTCGCGGGGGGAGACAGGTCGGATGTCCCTCCTTTACTGCTTACTTTCTCTTATTCTCTTCTTTACTTACTTTCTCTTACTGATTGTCCTATTGAATACACCTGCATTTCAGCTTGGCTGATTGATGATGTATATTCTCTTACACTCGCTGTCTAATTCGGAAGATTTTCTTCCTCCTGATTTTATGTTACCTCGAACACGAATTCGAATTATTCCCTGCCATGTTCTGAGGCTTTTATTCTATTACTATACTACTAATTAAATTACACACTTTATAACACACTGAAGGTTATCACATACTCCGAAGGTACTCCCGTAATAAACCATTTCGGCTCTGTTCGGTTCGAAAAGAACTATACATACACATACAAAAAGACTTATACACACACAAATCATGCAAGATATTGAAGTAGGAAATTTCGTGTCCACTCTCCTATGTACACATGCACACAGTACATACATCAGCGCCATAATGTAAAAGAATATTTTGCAGCCCTGCAAAACAACATATACACACACATTATCACTCCTCACACATAATATGCACACTCACTTGAGTTGAATCAAGTGCAACATTTAGGAACTTTCATTTTTACACACATGCACAAAACATGTACATCAGCACAATGATGTACACAAATTATTGCAGGCTTTTTTAAAAATATTCTTATGCACATATAGTATCGCACCTATACACATACATTCGAGTTGAATCGAATGCACCATTTCGGAGCTTTCGTATTCACTCACATATGCACACAACACATACACCAATGCCATAATGTACAGGAATATCTTTCAGCCCTGTAAAAGACCTTCACATACAAAAAGTCTTATACACACAGAAATCATGCAAGATATTGAAGTAGGAAATTTTGTGTGCACTCTCCGATGTACACATGCACACAGTACATACATCAGCGCCATAATGTAAAAGAATATTTTGCAGCCCTGCAAAATAACATATACACACACATTATCACTCCTCACACATAATATGCACACTCACTTGAGTTGAATCAAGTGCAACATTTAGGAACTTTCATTTTTACACACATGCACAAAACATGTACATCAGCACAATGATGTACACAAATTATTGCAGGCTTTTTTAAAAATATTCTTATGGACATATAGTATCACACATATACACATACATTCGAGTTGAATCGAATGCACCATTTAGGAGCTTTCGTATTCACTCACATATGCACACAACACATACTCCAATGCCATAATGTACAGGAATATCTTTCAGCCCTGTAAAAGACCTTCACATACAAAAAGTCTTATATACACACACATCATGCAAGATATTGAAGTAGGAAATTTTGTGTGCACTCTCCTATGTACACATGCACACAGTACATACATCAGCGCCATAATGTAAAAGAATATTTTGCAGCCCTGCAAAACAACATATACACACACATTATCACTCCTTACACATAATATGCACACTCACTTGAGTTGAATCAAGTGCAACATTTAGGAACTTTCATTTTTACACACATGCACAAAACATGTACATCAGCACAATGATGTACACAAATTATTGCAGGCTTTTTTAAAAATATTCTTATGGACATATAGTATCACACATATACACATACATTCGAGTTGAATCGAATGCACCATTTAGGAGCTTTCGTATTCACTCACATATGCACACAACACAAACACCAATAAAATAGTGTAAAGGAATTTGTTTCAGCCCTGTAAAAGAACTGCACATACAAAAAGTCTTATACACACCCAAATCAAGCAAGGTATTGAAGTAGGAAATTTTGTGTCCAGTCTCCTATGTACACATGCACACAGTACATACATTAGCGCCATAATATAAAAGAATATTTTGCAGCTATGAAAAGAACTTGTATATCACACATTATCACTCCTTATACATAATATACACACTCACTTGAGTTGAATCAAGTGCAGCATTTAGGGACTTTCATTTTTACACACATGCACAAAACATGTACATCAGCACAATGATGTACACAAATTATTGCAGGCTTTTTTAAAAATATTCTTAAGCACATATAGTATCGCACCTATACACATACATTCGAGTTGAATCGAATGCACCATTTCGGAGCTTTCGTATTCACTCACATATGCACACAACACATACACCAATGCCATAATGTACAGGAATATCTTTCAGCCCTGTAAAAGACCTTCACATACAAAAAGTCTTATACACACACAAATCATGCAAGATATTGAAGTAGGAAATTTTGTGTCCAATCTCCTATGTACACATGCACGCAGTACATACATCAGCGCCATAATGTAAAAGAATATTTTGCAGCCCTGCAAAACAACATATACACACACATTATCACTCCTTATACATAATATACACACTCACTTGAGTTGAATCAAGTGCAACATTGAGGAACTTTCATTTTTACACACATGCACAAAACATGTACATCAGCACAATGATGTACACAAATTTTTGCAAGCTTTAAAAAAAATATTCTTAAGCACATATAGTATCGCACCTATACACATACATTCGAGTTGAATCGAATGCACCATTTCGGAGCTTTCGTATTCACTCACATATGCACACAACACATACACCAATGCCATAATGTACAGGAATATCTTTCAGCCCTGTAAAAGACCTTCACATACAAAAAGTCTTATACACACACAAATCATGCAAGATATTGAAGTAGGAAATTTTGTGTGCACTCTCCTATGTACACATGCACACAGTACATACATCAGCGCCATAATGTAAAAGAATATTTTGCAGCCCTGCAAAACAACATATACACACACATTATCACTCCTCACACATAATATGCACACTCACTTGAGTTGAATCAAGTGCAACATTTAGGAACTTTCATTTTTACACACATAAACAAAACATGTACATCAGCACAATGATGTACACAAATTATTGCAGGCTTTTTTAAAAATATTCTTATGCACATATAGTATCGCACCTATACACATACATTCGAGTTGAATCGAATGCACCATTTCGGAGCTTTCGTATTCACTCACATATGCACACAACACATACACCAATGCAATAATGTACAGGAATATCTTTCAGCCCTGTAAAAGACCTTCACATACAAAAAGTCTTATACACGCAGAAATCATGCAAGATATTGAAGTAGGAAATTTTGTGTGCACTCTCCGATGTACACATGCACACAGTGCATACATCAGCGCCATAATGTAAAAGAATATTTTGCAGCCCTGCAAAACAACATATACACACACATTATCACTCCTCACACATAATATGCACACTCACTTGAGTTGAATCAAGTGCAACATTTAGGAACTTTCATTTTTACACACATAAACAAAACATGTACATCAGCACAATGATGTACACAAATTATTGCAGGCTTTTTAAAAAATATTCTTATGCACATATAGTATCGCACCTATACACATACATTCGAGTTGAATCGAATGCACCATTTCGGAGCTTTCGTATTCACTCACATATGCACACAACACATACACCAATGCCATAATGTACAGGAATATCTTTCAGCCCTGTAAAAGACCTTCACATACAAAAAGTCTTATACACACACAAATCATGCAAGATATTGAAGTAGGAAATTTTGTGTGCACTCTCCGATGTACACATGCACACAGTACATACATCAGCGCCATAATGTAAAAGAATATTTTGCAGCCCTGCAAAACAACATATACACACACATTATCACTCCTCACACATAATATGCACACTCACTTGAGTTGAATCAAGTGCAACATTTAGGAACTTTCATTTTTACACACATGCACAAAACATGTACATCAGCACAATGATGTACACAAATTATTGCAGGCTTTTTTAAAAATATTCTTATGGACATATAGTATCACACATATACACATACATTCGAGTTGAATCGAATGCACCATTTAGGAGCTTTCGTATTCACTCACATATGCACACAACACATACTCCAATGCCATAATGTACAGGAATATCTTTCAGCCCTGTAAAAGACCTTCACATACAAAAAGTCTTATACACACACATCATGCAAGATATTGAAGTAGGAAATTTTGTGTGCACTCTCCTATGTACACATGCACACAGTACATACATCAGCGCCATAATGTAAAAGAATATTTTGCAGCCCTGCAAAACAACATATACACACACATTATCACTCCTTACACATAATATGCACACTCACTTGAGTTGAATCAAGTGCAACATTTAGGAACTTTCATTTTTACACACATGCACAAAACATGTACATCAGCACAATGATGTACACAAATTATTGCAGGCTTTTTAAAAAATATTCTTATGGACATATAGTATCACACAAATACACATACATTCGAGTTGAATCGAATGCACCATTTAGGAGCTTTCGTATTCACTCACATATGCACACAACACATACACCAATGCCATAATGTACAGGAATATCTTTCAGCCCTGTAAAAGAACTGCACATACAAAAAGTCTTATATACACCCAAATCATGCAAGGTATTGAAGTAGGAAATTTTGTGTCCACTCTCCTATGTACACATGCACACAGTACATACATCAGCGCCATAATGTAAAAGAATATTTTGCAGCTCTGCAAAAGAACATATACACACACATTATCACTCCTTACACATAATATGCACACTCACTTGAGTTGAATCAAGTGCAACATTTAGGAACTTTCATTTTTACACACATGCACAAAACATGTACATCAGCACAATGATGTACACAAATTTTTGCAAGCTTTAAAAAAAATATTCTTATGCACATATAGTATCGCACCTATACACATACATTCGAGTTGAATCGAATGCACCATTTCGGAGCTTTCGTATTCACTCACATATGCACACAACACATACACCAATGCCATAATGTACAGGAATATCTTTCAGCCCTGTAAAAGAACTTGTATATCACACATTATCACTCTTTATACATAATATACACACTCACTTGAGTTGAATCAAGTGCAACATTGAGGAACTTTCATTTTTACACACATGCACAAAACATGTACATCAGCACAATGATGTACACAAATTTTTGCAAGCTTTAAAAAATATATTCTTAAGCACATATAGTATCTCACCTATACACATACATTCGAGTTGAATCGAATGCACCATTTCGGAGCTTTCGTATTCACTCACATATGCACACAACACATACACCAATGCCATAATGTACAGGAATATCTTTCAGCCCTGTAAAAGACCTTCACATACAAAAAGTCTTATACACACACAAATCATGCAAGATATTGAAGTAGGAAATTTTGTGTCCACTCTCCTATGTACACATGCACACAGTACATACATCAGCGCCATAATGTAAAAGAATATTTTGCAGCCCTGCAAAACAACATATACACACACATTATCACTCCTCACACATAATATGCACACTCACTTGAGTTGAATCAAGTGCAACATTTAGGAACTTTCATTTTTACACACATGCACAAAACATGTACATCAGCACAATGATGTACACAAATTTTTGCAAGCTTTAAAAAAAATATTCTTATGCACATATAGTATCGCACCTATACACATACATTCGAGTTGAATCGAATGCACCATTTCAGAGCTTTCGTATTCACTCACATATGCACACAACATATACACCAATGCCATAATGTACAGGAATATCTTTCAGCCCTGTAAAAGAACTGCACATACAAAAAGTCTTATACACACCCAAATCACGCAAGGTATTGAAGTAGGAAATTTTGTGTCCAGTCTCCTATGTACACATGCACACAGTACATACATTATCGCCATAATATAAAAGAATATTTTGCAGCTCTGAAAAGAACTTGTATATCACACATTATCACTCCTCATACATAATATACACACTCACTTGAGTTGAATCAAGTGCAGCATTTAGGGACTTTCATTTTTACACACATGCACAAAACATGTACATCAGCACAATGATGTACACAAATTATTGCAGGCTTTTTTAAAAATATTCTTAAGCACATATAGTATCGCAGCTATACACATACATTCGAGTTGAATCGAATGCACCATTTCGGAGCTTTCGTATTCACTCACATATGCACACAACACATACACCAATGCCATAATGTACAGGAATATCTTTCAGCCCTCTAAGAGAACTGCACATACAAAAAGTCTTATACACACACAAATCATGCAAGATATTGAAGTAGGAAATTTTGTGTCCAATCTCCTATGTACACATGCACGCAGTACATACATCAGCGCCATAATGTAAAAGAATATTTTGCAGCCCTGCAAAACAACATATACACACACATTATCACTCCTTACACATAATATGCACACTCACTTGAGTTGAATCAAGTGCAACATTTAGGAACTTTCATTTTTACACACATGCACAAAACATGTACATCAGCACAATGATGTACACAAATTATTGCAGGCTTTTTTAAAAATATTCTTATGGACATATAGTATCACACATATACACATACATTCGAGTTGAATCGAATGCACCATTTAGGAGCTTTCGTATTCACTCACATATGCACACAACACATACTCCAATACCATAATGTACAGGAATATCTTTCAGCCCTGTAAAAGACCTTCACATACAAAAAGTCTTATACACACACATCATGCAAGATATTGAAGTAGGAAATTTTGTGTGCACTCTCCTATGTACACATGCACACAGTACATACATCAGCGCCATAATGTAAAAGAATATTTTGCAGCCCTGCAAAACAACATATACACACACATTATCACTCCTCACACATAATATGCACACTCACTTGAGTTGAATCAAGTGCAACATTTAGGAACTTTCTTTTTTACACACATGCACAAAACATGTACATCAGCACAATGATGTACACAAATTATTGCAGGCTTTTTTAAAAATATTCTTATGGACATATAGTATCACACATATACACATACATTCGAGTTGAATCGAATGCACCATTTAGGAGCTTTCGTATTCACTCACATATGCACACAGCACATACTCCAATGCCATAATGTACAGGAATATCTTTCAGCCCTGTAAAAGACCTTCACATACAAAAAGTCTTATACACACACATCATGCAAGATATTGAAGTAGGAAATTTTGTGTGCACTCTCCTATGTACACATGCACACAGTACATACATCAGCGCCATAATGTAAAAGAATATTTTGCAGCCCTGCAAAACAACATATACACACATATTATCACTCCTCACACATAATATGCACACTCACTTGAGTTGAATCAAGTGCAACATTTAGGAACTTTCATTTTTACACACATGCACAAAACATGTACATCAGCACAATGATGTACACAAATTTTTGCAAGCTTTAAAAAAAATATTCTTATGCACATATAGTATCGCACCTATACACATACATTCGAGTTGAATCGAATGCACTATTTCGGAGCTTTCGTATTCACTCACATATGCACACAACACATACACCAATGCCATAATGTACAGGAATATCTTTCAGCCCTCTAAGAGAACTGCACATACAAAAAGTCTTATACACACTCAAATCATGCAAGGTATTGAAGTAGGAAATTTTGTGTCCACTCTCCTATGTACACATGCACACAGTACATACATTAGCGCCATAATATAAAAGAATATTTTGCAGCTCTGAAAAGAACTTGTATATGACACATTATCACTCCTCATACATAATATACACACTCACTTGAGTTGAATCAAGTGCAACATTTAGGAACTTTCATTTTTACACACATGCACAAAACATGTACATCAGCACAATGATGTACACAAATTTTTGCAAGCTTTAAAAAAAATATTCTTATGCACATATAGTATCGCACCTATACACATACATTCGAGTTGAATCGAATGCACCATTTCGGAGCTTTCGTATTCACTCACATATGCACACAACATATACACCAATGCCATAATGTACAGGAATATCTTTCAGCCCTGTAAAAGAACTGCACATACAAAAAGTCTTATACACACCCAAATCACGCAAGGTATTGAAGTAGGAAATTTTGTGTCCAGTCTCCTATGTACACATGCACACAGTACATACATTAGCGCCATAATGTAAATGAATATTTTGCAGATCTGCAAAAGAACTTGTATATCACACATTATCACTCCTCACACATAATATACACACTCACTTGAGTTGAATCAAGTGCAACATTTAGGGACTTTCATTTTTACACACATGCACAAAACATGTACATCAGCACAATGATGTACACAAATTATCGCAGGCTTTTTTAAGGGGACGGTGGATTTTAAAAGTCAACTTTTGCTGTATTTATCGCATGAAGGTGAAATTTCATATACATGTGTCATTCATGATTAACATGCTAATTTGCAAATTTGAACACTCTCCTGCAATTATATTTTTTTAAATTAAGATTTTTAATTAAAAAAAATAGTTCATTTAAACATGCTCCTTGCGCATTATTTTTTTGTGTTTTTCTATAATTTTTATGAAAAACTACCAATAAGAATGTAATAAACAATTTTACAGATGCGTTTAATTATATGAGGTATAGTTTTTTTTTAATGAATATTTAAATGACAAAATCTGCAAAATTTTTCTTAATTGGAGCTATTTTTCACTTTTCTTGTCAATGTAAGAACCTAAATATTAAGAAATTCAAAATTGGCTCTGCACATTCATTCTACAGGGTATTTTTAATTACTACAACTAAATTCATATTCATAGGCATAAAATTAATGTGCAAGGAGCATTTTTTGTCGATGAAAGTTTGCGAAAATGACAATTTAAGAAAATGGGTTTTATAGTTACCATTTCCTTATTGCAAGCATAAGAAGCAGAATATTTACCGTAATTTCCATAGAAATATCCTCTTATATATTATTTATTGATGTAATTAACAATTTTACAATGTAAATTTTAATTATGGTTATCATAGCATTGTCAATGCATGTAGCACATACAGTCGAATCTAGATTTTATGACATTTCTTGGGAACAAGAAATATTGCGCACCAATTGGAAGCATACCTAAACCAAAAAACTTCATATATTCTAGACATATTGTTAGGACATTTTAAAAAGTACTATTATGTTATTTTATTTCCAAGTGTGGGGATAGTGAGAACAAAAATGTAGTTATGGGGGGGGGGGAAGAGAGAGGGGAGTAAAACCTACTTACTGTTTATTCAACCATTGTTCAACATGCAACGAAGTTATATGTACCAAAATAAAGTATATGCAAGTGAAGTACAGCAAATTAAAGTGTATATTATTCATAAACGATTCGCATATGTCACTTTGTTGCATGACAAATCATAGCGGAATAAAGGGCAAGTAGGCCTTTTTTCCCCATAGCTGTACATAAAATATCGCAAAAGGCAGACACAAATCGGTAAAATCATACAAGCCGGTGCCCACCCCATGTAAACATGGCGACAGTCGCTGGAGCTTGGCGACCGCCAAGCTCCAGCGACTGTCGCCATGTTTACTAGTCATTCTAGGCAACCAGTGGTCCGTTTTTAACTAAAAAAACCCCAGTGGATTCAGCAACCTAGTTGTACAGCTATCTAAACTAGGCAACCAGTGGTCCGTTTTTAACTAAAAAAACCTCAGTGGATTCAGCAACCTAGCTGTACAGCTATCTAAACTAGGCAACCAGTGGCCCGTTTTTAACTAAAAAAACCTCAGTGGATTCAGCAACCTAGCTGTACAGCTATCTAAACTAGGCAACCAGTGGCCCGTTTTTAACTAAAAAAACCTCAGTGGATTCAGCAACCTAGCTGTACAGCTATCTAAACTAGGCAACCAGTGGCCCGTTTTTAACTAAAAAAACCTCAGTGGATTCAGCAACCTAGTTGTACAGCTATGTAAACTACGCAACCAGTGGACCGTTTTTAACTAAAAAAAAACAACAACAGTGAACTAAGCAACCTAGTTGTACAGCTAATGTGAACTGGGCAAACACTGGTCCGTTTTCAACTCAAAAAAACATCAGTGGATTAAACAACCTAGTTGTACACCTCTTATAAAGTCGGTATGATTAGAATAGCACGTAAATAGCACTTACGAAAACATAAACACATCCAATATCAATTTAAAATTCACATTAAAAACGTTAAACATTGCAAAGATTCGTTAAAAAAGAGCACTTACCTTTATTTCTTTTTTAAATAACCGCTCAGAAATGTCCCCAACACCCACCGGCTTATAACGTACTATATTTCTAACAAACACCCACAAATTCTTTTCTTATATTAACATAACACATTTCATTCCCTTCCATCAATAACGCAAACAATTTCAAATTCCCAAACCTGATGAAACACGTATTCTTTATGGTTGCCAGTCACAACTACCACCGGCAGTTGGCGGTGCATCGCTCACTCTCGCGTCAGATTGTTCGCCAATGATTTGTAAACAAACCATTGACATGTAAACAAGGCACCGTATACGGAATATAGTCCCACAAATCTAATCCATATGCGAGATTTTCTAACAGTAAATTATTAGTCGCATCTCAAATTTATCAATATAATATATGACAGGGGCGTAGCCAGGGGGGGGGATATCGGGATATATTCCCCCCAAAATTTTTGGATTAGTGGTGAAATTCCGTCTATTTATGCACATATAAGTTCGTATCCCCCCCCCCTCGAATATTTTTACAGGTGCATATCCCCCCCGAATATTTTTACAGGCGCATATTCCCCCCCGAAAAATTTTCCTGGCTATGCGCCTCATATATGTAATGCCCCAACGTCAACGGCAAAATGTCAAAACATCAGGAGGAACCTCAAGTTCCACCTAAAATCGACATTTTATAGCATGTTCTCTGAACATTTTTAGAAAACCCGAGATCAGCCCATTCCCAAAAGTAGTTACATAAGTGCCCATATGTAATACTTATTCTTATATTATACAATTATGAAAATAAAAATAACAGTAAATAACAAATAAGTGAAATTGGTGTTGCTTCGAAGGGCGACAAGGTTGTCATAATAAAAAAAAAGTGTATGCAATAATATATAAATAGCAATTCTTAAACTACTCCTTTTGTAGAATCAACAATATTTCACCACTAAAAATAAATAGTAAACATAAAAATATCAGAGCAATATCAATGTACTTTATTATGTAGTACTTACCACATTCAGCGTAATAGAATACATTTATATAAATGACTGCTATAAAGCTATCTAAAACATTCCAGAACTGTAGGTGATTCCTTCGGTTTTGGAATGTTTTTGATTTACAACAGACTTATTATATTTCTTTCTATTTCTCGCTTGTTTATATGTACTCGTATTTCTTATATTACTCTGAATAATTCTGCATTTATCACGCTTGGCCGCAATTCTAATGGATATTTCATTGGCATTTTTAAACATCCAATATTAAATTCACTTATGGAATTTATCACTGACAATTCTAGCCTCTTTTTTGATATAAATATCTCTTTGGAACAGTTTTTCCATATGACGCTATGCAGCGATTCATTTGCATTCTGTGTTTTACCAGAAATGCATCGTGATAATAGTTCATCGCTGGCTAGCCTCTGGTACACAGGCAATATTTTTGCCAAAACATCTTCTGAAATTTGCGTTTTTGCTAGTTTATGGCTTTTTGGGTTTGGTATTAGTTGCCAATGCCCTCTGATAGAAACACCAAGATGTTGCACCTTCAGGACATTTGTTGTGTTTCGGTTTGGTATCAGTGGATGAAGCATGGTATAAACTAGCAAATACAGCCGTCTTCATATTTTCAACAGATGGTATGTTATCCTTGATTGCTTTCAAGTAAAAATTTGTGAGTTTTATAATCGTTGTCTCTTTAAGACTTCCGGTTTTCCTACCGCCAAGACAAATACCTTTTCCTCGCCATTCCTTTACTTTATTTCTCAATCCTGTACCCAGTCGTTTCGCAAAGTGGTTTATACATTCTTCTTTCGTTATAATAGTGGAGCCATAAATTTTTAATCCCTGCAACAGATGGAATGTCTTGGAATCACCATCAGAAAGTAACGTAGTATACCTCATTTTGCAGTCACTGATGGATCTTCGCCATAGTATCTCTGCAGCACTCACTTCCATACTTCCCGATGAGCCGACGTGATTTTTTTTACACTGTGATTTATGGCCCTCATACCAAAACGCATATTCAGCACTATTTTCATTTAGGTCTCGGGATACTGCAGTGCATTCTGCACAATACTTTGACATGATTTCGAAATCAAGTACAAGGCCTGTTAAAACATCAATTACGATGCCCAGTCCATACAAGGAAGTGTGTCCACGCTTCTGCCAAGTGCCATCATACGACACACTTATATCGATAACATCATGTTCTTTTAATGATGGATCTACATCGCTGTGCTTTTTACGCACCACAGCTCTTGCGATATCTAACACTTCTTTCTTTATATCCTTACCATCTTCTGACAAACTTTGCAGACATTTTGCAAAAGTTTTTTTGTCCATAGTTTGAACACCAAGAACCATAGAAAATAGTTCCATAGCTGCATGCCCCTAGCCAATTCTTAAAAATGCTTCAACTATTTTTTTGTTTATTTCAAAGGACTTTTGTTAAGGAGCTCGAGGGCTTGTAAAACTAGTTCCAAATAAATGGTCACAATCTTCACATTTGAGTTCAAGTTTAGTTGAATAGCCAAAAGAATTGGCAGGATTTACAATTAGTGACCCAGATGAGCATTCACTGCATTTAATATTTGCCAGAAGCGAATCCCACATGTTTTTATTTACCAAAAAATATTCTGGTAAATCATTTTTACAGCTGATATTATTTTCCGATTGCTTTGCTTCATTATAAAGCTTCAGCTTTGAAGCGCTGGTAGATGGTCTAATTTCGTTATTCTGAACATTCAATAAAATTGGTTCTACTACAGTTTGTCCAGAAGATAATACTTCTGGACCGCTTGGAGCAGAAGCCCATCTATTTTTCCTCATATTTAGCAGTGCTTGATTACGTTTAGAAAGCCGAGATTTAGGCTTACGCCATCGCGAACTAATTGAATGCATCTTCAAAATAATACGAAAAAAACTAAAGCGTACGACTAACACTTGAGCTTCTAGCTCAAAAATGAATATTTTTGCTCTGAAAAGAACAGTTTTTATGAAAATTGAAAAGATTTATTAAATTATAAGCAAGATGCGAGCGCTATGATGATGCGAACGATGTAAACAAACAACTTCCAAGAGTAGAAGTAGAAGTAGTTGTTTCTTCTTCCAAACAATGCGTAAAAATAAATGTCAAAACATGGAATTTGTTTGGTGTTTATAAAATGTTTAAAGGGACAGCCATGCCCCCTTTTGGCCATTTAAATTAGTTTTCAAGCATTTTGAATCCTTTAAGTTGTCCGAAATGAATTTTTTTTTACGCTAGACTTGTTCAGCAGTAAATTGGGGACAAATATAGGCCAAAATAAAAAAATCGATTTTTTAGTCGATTTGACTAATTTAATCGTCCCCTGTCCCCTTAAAAATATTCTTATGCACATATAGTATCACACATATACACATACATTCGAGTTGAATCGAATGCACCATTTAGGAGCTTTCGTATTAACTCACATATGCACACAACACAAACACCAATAAAATAATGTAAAGGAATTTGTTTTAGCCCTGTAAAAGAACTATACATACACATACAAAAAGTCTTATACACACCAACATCTGTCGTGCAATGTCTTGAAGTAGGAAATTTTGTGTTCACTCGCCTACGTACATATGCACACACATCAGCGCCATAATGTAAACGAGCATTTATTGGTCCTGCAAAATTTTTGTATAAACACACACACACACAGTATGACTCCTGACAGATAATATACACACTCATATGAGTTGAATCGAATGGAATATTTAGCAGCCTTCGAATTTATGCACACAGCATATACACCAGTTCCATAATGTAAACGAATTTGTTTGAGTCCTGTAAAAAATACCCATGTACACAATTTTTTGCAGCCCTGTAATAGAACTATACAGATATATACAAAAAGTCTTACACACCACAATCAATATTGCACACAAAATATACATCAGCACCATAATGCAAACTAATTTTTTTGCAGCCCTGTAAAAAATGCACATATGAATACTCATATATAAGCAATATTTTGTAGTCTGGAAAAAAAAAAAAAACACACACACACCAAAATCAATAACTGTCATACGAGGTATTGATTAAAGAGATTTCATGCTCATACACATTCATCAGCACCATAATGAAAACGAATATTTTTCAGCCTTGCAAAAAATACATGTGCACATGCATGCATGATATTTTTTGCAGTCCTGTAAAAAAAAACTTTACACACACGTGATATCACTCCTCGCACATACCACACACATGTGCCATTATGTAAAGAAATTTTTGCCATTTGCCTCAAAATAGCTAGGGCTTGTGCCTGGGAGGACCGGGGGTAAAGTACGTCATGAATGTATTCACCTGCAAGGTCACCCAAGTCGTGAAGACCGTTCCACTTTGCTCAGCTTAAGCCTACTGCTGAATTTTGAGGTTTAGTCAGCCTTCAGCCCTTGTGGTTCCTCGCTCAAGTGAAGCTGCATATTACCCTTTGCCGTGGGCCTGTCGCATACTGCATCGTCCATTCCACAGGCTATCGTGCAGTGGTCCCAGAGATCTATAGATGTTCTTGATGTGCTTCAGAAGTGGTCGCTTGAGATGTTTGAAATTCCCGAATGGGGAAAAGACTTTCTTTTTTTTCTTGTTCTTTTGTCCTTGCTGCCCTGTAATAGAACTATACACAAATGCATTTATGCTCACCTTCTCAGCTATTTGGGTGCGTCTTGGAGGCATTTGATGTATGAGCAAGATAGGGTGTTTGATTTATTGATGTGACGGGGTCTTCTGGACTTCGTGTAGGCTTTCCTACCTCAAGGGGATGAGTAACAACAGCTATTTTTTAATAGCCCTATAAAAAGCTATTCACACAAATACAAAAAGATTATACACACAAAAATCAATACCAGTGATGGAAGGAGGGTTTATGATATAATAAATATAAGCATTATATTTTTGCAAATGTGTCATCAAAGTGGCAGCTCTGCAAATACGAGAATTAATTCTATTCCTGAGATGGTGGTCTCTGATACATATAACCACAATACATTTGTCAGCATCATTAATGTAAAGGAATTTTTTGCTACCCCGTAAAAGAACTATGCACGTACATACAAGAAGTCCTATACACACACCAAAACCAGTACCAGGAAAATCTATACTAGTGGGAAGATGATGGTGTATAGTATATATACCATATTTGAGTTCAAACAAATGCACAATTTAAGAGCTTTCATCTTCACTCACATACACACATTTGTACGCACATGCATACAACACATCAGCACCATAATGTAAACAATTTTTTTTCAGTCTTGATGGGAAATGCCTATACACACACAATACACTCTTATACACACATATCCACACAACACTACCCCCATAATGTAAAGGAATTTGTTTCAGCCCTGTAAAAAGCTCTACACACACATGCAAAAAGTCTTATACATACCCAAATCAATACCAGTCCGAAATATGTCAAAACATAGGTCTTTGTTTAAAATTTTCTTGAGTAATGTATATTTCAGATGCGTTGTACTTAAACTGTTTAAGGGAATCAGCCCAAACTTATGTATGGAAGTGATCGTCTGAGCCAATAATTCAGCCGATTGATTTACTTCAATTTGGCTGCAAGTATAAGAGGGTAACTTTTAGCCAAAGCATATGAATAAAAATTCTTTTCTGAATTCCTTGATAAACCTTGTAAGTTTAATTCAAACTGTCGCAAAATGTTATTTAGCTGTAAAAACTCATGTGTGTTATTTATCTTTGTTTAAATGCGTAAGAAATAAAAATCTTCAACAATATTGTTTAATTATTGTTTATATTCATGTTTTCTATGCATATTCTAGTACGTTGTCCTACCAAGGCACCTCTCCCTATAAGGAGATGCCCCTCGTGTAGGATTGCCATAACAAACTCTAGGACATTTGAATGAAACTGAAATTTTCATGTATTTTTGAAAAAAAATGTGACGGGAAATGTGTTCAAAATTCAACACTACCCTTTTTAGTGTGTGTGTATGGAGGAAGGTGGGGTATTGCACCAAATAATTTTTTTTTTTTATATATGTGTTACTTAGTTAATTTATCAGCTATACATACGTTAATTGAGATTATGAAAATTTCATGCACTTTTAAAATGTGACTGGTAATATGTTGCATGGGTGAGGGGCGGAATTTTTGCATCACAATGAATTCTGGCAACATCATTAATATTGAAGTCCATGACAACTAAAGTCAGAATCCGGTACTTAAATTTTGCATACGGACCTCCTTGGGTTTCTGGTCTAAATTAACCAGCAGATCTTGGGATGGTCAGGGAGATACTGGAGGATCTGGTCAGGATAGTTGGGAAGTTTGGGAGATACTGTGCTTCCAGATACTGTGAACTTTCCCCTGCAGATGAATCATCTTGGCGTTCGTTACAACTACATGATTCATGAATCGGATTGAAATTTGATTATGATAAAATAGATCATCAATAGGTACAAAGGAGTTCATACTTGAATGGTATGCACATTGTGCATTATCGTTGTGAATCGTCAGTCATCCTACCTCCAGCAACCAATGTTGCAGCTCGTGCTGTCGGGGTAAATATTTAACGGTTCGTAATTAAAGAATTGTTACACCTTCTGGAAGTTTAATTACAATCGGATCATCTATGTCAAAAGCCAGTGGTTTGAATGAGTCGGCAAATAGCTTGTCCTCTGAAGAGTAAGCTCTGATTAGACATACTTCGAAATGTTGTATCAACAACTGTGTCTGAATCAGGCTTCAGCTCACATTCGTTTTTCTTCTTTGTTCTGAATAATAGTACTCCCTGCATGTAAACGAGTTAAGATTAGATTACCAAACCTAAATTTAAAGAATTTTTTTTATTTTAGATTGAAGTTTTGTGTCTTTATAAATTTGTTTCGGGGCAATTTAGGTCGGCGGATGTGACCTGGTTTTGAACCAGGCACCTTCCGTCTCCCAGTTCAAAGCGCTAGCGCTATGCCACTGGTCGGGCCAAAGTCTTTTTGGATGGGAATAGTTCTGATGAAGTACTGCAGTTGGATGAATTTTCAGTCATCCTGTTAAAATATACTTCACTCCTTGTTGTAATTGATCTTCAATAATTTCTATAATTCCTTTTGTCGTGTGTATGAAAGAAAAAAATGTATCGGGAGTTAATTTTCCACGTTTACGACGCTTGTATTTTGTTGGAAATGTTTGCCATGCTTACAACCACTCTAATACATTTCTTAAATATTGCATTCTAATGTCTACCAGTGAAGTGAAAGGTACACTATTGCAGTCTAGTTTTTGCGTTCCTTTATTGGGAGTTTGATATTCATAATCTTCTACCATTTAATGATGATCAAGAAACTCAATAGTCCCCTCAAATTTTTTTCATCAATCATTTTCAAGGCATGGATGTTACTTTCATCAAAAATATTTAATGAAAGATTTACACTTTGTCTTTCTAAGTTAGACGGGAGGAGAGACTTATGTGTTAGCTTTGGAGCATAATTTATAATTCTGGATTTTTTTTTCAGATAAATATGCTTTAAGTGCTGAAATGAAGCTTTTAAAACTACGTTTCTGTCATGGAAAGAGGGGAAAATAAATGAAATTTCTTCTCTTTCTTGGTTGATCCAGTTGTTTCTAATTGTTTTTAATATATGTACAGAGTCAAATAAGAGATACATGAAGCATGAATTATCTATTGGATATGGTATTTTCGGGACCAAAGAGCCACCACACATTGATGACAGCATATTTCTATTTACCCTGTTATTATCTGATATTATGGTTAATAATTGGTAACCAGAATCATGAAGCAATTTTATGATACATTTGTCATATTTAATAATTCTTCTGAATTCATATGTGTGACTGGAAGTAATCCAATTACATCTTTATTACTCGAATATACAGATGTCAGCAGCATAAAACACTGAATACTTGTAGCTTTCATTCCTTTTTTATTCGTTGCAAATCCTTGTATACTTCCAGATACATATGCAATGCTTGATCTTATAATTATTTCATCTAATGGTAGATTTACAACTCCTTCATTTGGAGCAATTTTTTTGCACTTTTCTAGTAAATAGCTGCTGCTTTAAATTTCATTAAATTTGGATTCATAAATAATACATATGTCGCTAGAAAAGCTTTTCAAACGCTGGGAATTTCCACAACTCTTGTTCAACTACCAAATACACAGCGACCGCTTGGAAACTTTGGGATTAAAAACATCTTTACAAAGTATGGAGTGTACTCTACAAAAGTTGATTGTTCACTGATAATACTTAGAATTTCGTCTAAAGCTATATAAACATGTTTTAAACAGGTGGAATCTACAGGTGTAAATTCTTTTCTATGTTACCCCATTCACCTGCCACTGAATGTATCATCTCTTAGCGTGACGTCACAGTGGCGAGATGGATTAGTGCCCAGGCCCATAGAACGTAGGGATTCTTTCTCCTCTCTCGGAGGCCTCGGTTCAGACAAGTTTCCACAGGTTCTTGAACGTCTTCAGGCAAATTTTCACAGGCTCTTGAACGTGTTCAGGCCAATTTTCACAGGCTCTTGAACGTCTTCAGGCAAATTTTCAGCAGCCCTTTGAACGTGTTCAGGTAATTTTTCACAGGCTCTTGAACGTCTTCATGCAAATTTTCAGCAGGCTCTTGAACGTGTTCAGGCAAATTTTCAGCAGGCTCTTGAACGTCTTCAGGCAAATTTTCAGCAGGCTCTTGAATGTGTTCAGACAAATTTTCACAGGCTCCTGAACGTGTTCAGGCAAATTTATTCAGTTGTTTAGCCAACTGTATTTTAGTGGATTTGTTCTTTCCAAATTCTGTCTTACCGTCAGACTATAAAACTTTTCTTGACAGTCTTACGTTTGGAAAATTAGAGTTTACTCTTGAATTGCTAGCTCATCTTCTAAATACAATACACTTATTAATTATTATAGAAAATTCAGGATCATTAAGAAGGGTTTTGATCGCAAGATATTTCTTTGGTAATAGTGCCACTCGAGGCTTCAAATAACCGCTATTATTGCTTTTATTTTACGGAAGCCTACCCTATCTTTGTGGGTTTCTTTTAAAAGTCTTATTTATAAGCAAAGATTCAGTATTCAAGTCTGCTATATTCTTCAAGTACGTTTAGAAAAAGAAAAATCTCTTTATCTTTTTGTTCTGCAATACTTCAGTTTTTATTTTAGGGCTATTCATAAGAATCGGCTTCCAGAATGTAACCATTCGTGCATGTTTGGTGTAGAATTAAAATGTTAAGAAGCTGAAACACGAGGAGGGTTCTTATTTCTGAATCTATCGTTTATTCCTTTGGAGTCTAGTATCATAAAAACTAAACAACATTCTTTTTGTACCGATATATCAGTTCTCTAAACTTATGTTGGATTCCGATGGATATTCATTAAGCACATCGGATAGGCGCTGAGAAATTATCTTTGGTCTGTATGACATTGTTTGAGATAAACTGATGTCTGGACGAGTTAATGAAACTTCATTAATGTTGAAAGAATCTTTGTTCTGCCACTGAAATGCGGAAACAACGGTGGGGCTGTGTTGCAATACATAATTTGATTGCAACACAGCCCCAAGATGATTTTATGCTCTTACATTCATTTGGGGTATTTGTTCATCGATTTTCCTGATTAAAGAATCAGTCACTGGAAAAATTTACTAAATTTATATTATCATTTGGTTGTTTAGAAAATGTCTGTTTCAATATTTGATATTAATTCTCGTTTACTAATAGTGGAATTGAAATTTTTTTGAGTAAGAATATCTTTCATTTCTTGTACAATTTAATTATACAATTGTTTGGACGCTAGTTTACTTCATTTATTATTTCCAAATTCAGTCTTACCGCTGGGCTCTGCAGCTTTTCTTGATAGTCTCACGCCTGGAAAAGTAATTTACTTGAACTGTTGGATCTTCATCCAAGTACATTTTATTAAATGATTCAGAAAATTCAAGATCATTAAGAATTGCACTTTGATAGGAAGATAATTCTGTGTTAGTGCCACCTGAGGGTTCCAAATAACCACTATTGATGCTTTCATTTTCCTTTTCCGGGGTTGTTGGTTGCTTCAAGAGTCTGTCCCCTTCCCATGCAATAGCGAAATGTCTTCGACTGCTTCAAATACAAATACACTTCTGCTGAGTGTTAATATCTTCAAGTTGTTCTCTGCCCGTCGCAGTCTGCGATTTCTTCAAATCGATGTTCACTCTCGACCTGGTAGAGCTTTAGGATTACTTCCTGTTCCGTGTCACTGTTGTTTTCGGTTTCCCAGCATCTGTTCCAGTTCCGCAATCCTGTGGACTGAAGCAGTCCGATACTTGAGACATCCTGCTGCAGGAGTGGCTAGCCAATCATCAACAAGAATGACATGGCAGTGAGCCCCGATTTTGATAAGCGCATTGGATTTTTCTGGTTCTTACTCTATTTGGAGAATGTCCGCTATCTAAAACATCACTTTGTCCAAACTTCCTCTTTTGTTCCTAAACTTGTAGTACACAATGGCGTCTCAACAGTGAAAAGTCCATGTTAGGTATAAAGACAGAATATCAAAATCTTCGTTTGAGTTATCATGCCTAATACTGCCACAGGGGGGAGGAATGCTCATACTGGCTAAATCAAATGTGGTTTGTATTTCAGAACCTATTGTCTACATCACTTCTGCAATAGCCCAATATTGTTCAAAATGCAAATTGAACGAGTGAAAACGTAAAGTATGCGAATCCAAAGTTGTAAAAAACATTCAATAAATGCAAAAAATATTAATAATTCGTTTTAAACCCAGGAATTTTTGTGTTGTTCATACAGGTATGATCTCTCTGTAGAAATAGTTTGATAAAAAGCCACTTGGTCTTGGTTGGCCTTTAATTGTTAACGTGACAGCATGTCCTGGGGTTAATCTAGTGTTGACATTTATTTCCTTCATGGGTGTCTGGGAGTGATTTCGTAATATCTTTCATTAAAGGTTTTTTTGTAAAAGCATTTTACGTGATGTTTTGAATTGAATAAATGTTTTCAGTCGACATTTTTTAGAAGATCATTTCATGTTTTTGTGAAAAAGTATCCAAGTATTCTGGTAAACTGGCATTCTGATTCTGGAGATGCTTCTGACAAAATTGAGCTCACGGACAATAGATGTTGCAGAAGTTTGGCTTAAAAACTTCAGTAAATTTTGAGTAAATATCAATCAGTTTAATTCATTGTCTGTTTGAGTAGTGCATTGCGAAAGCCCAGTGGCGTAGCTACAGTGGATGACACCCGGGGCGGATATAAGTGGTGTCACCAGCCATATGAGCATTTTTGCCCCCATACATGGGATTTTTTTTTATTTTTGCTGTACAAGCTATCGGGTGCCACTTCTTTGAGGGTGACCCCCCCGCCCCTGCCTTGCTACGCCACTGCGTAAGCCTTTGAATTGTTTAAGTAAGAATAAATGATTCCAATTGTTTAGGACTGTGAAAGTCTGGCTGGTAATAAGTGATTATTGGTTCGACTAGCAATTACAGTGCTAGTTCGTACATATCCAATTGAGGGCCTTTGACTACTAGTGCAATGTCTGCGGTATATAAAAACTTAATCACTTTCTCCATAGCATCATACGTATACCTATTCGAAATCAGATGATTTTTACTAAGTACGAGCTCTTACAACTCCGGGACTTTAAGCCGGGGGTGTAATATAATTTGATGAACAAGATACGCATTGCTATGGCTTGCCATAACGTTCTTATAACCCTAAACACCTGTATTACATATCTTCAACATGTCGCCACTGAGTTGTTTAAAATAAAAGTAATCACAACGCGTGTTAGGTTCTTCATCTTTCAACCATACAATAAGTCGGAATACGAGCTCAGTCGATGACTCTCGCAAAGAAAAAATATTTTTTTTAAACGTCTTTTTTAATATTCTTCAGGGTTCATCACTAAATATGAAAATTATATTCACATAATGCGCTATCCATGTCTGGCAAACCTAATGCTTGGCGATAATTACAGAGTGAGGAAAGTTTAGTTCTAGGAGGCAGTAAGCAAGTACGAAACATTTGCTGGTACAAAGGACGACGTCAGAAAAGTCACCTTGATTACTGTCTTGCTAAGGCCAAGCGTGTCTTTTGGGTTTGAGAGCCTGTGTTTAGACATCGATTTAAACCCAGGAATTTTTGTGTGGTTGATGCAGGTATGATCTCACTGTAGAAAAAGTTTGATCAAAAGCCACTTGGTTGGCCTTTAATTGTTAACGTGACAGCATGTCCTCGTGTTAATCTAGTGTTGACATTTATTTCCTTCATGGGTGTCTGGACGTGATTTCGTAATATCTTTCATTAAAGGTTTTTTTAAAAAACATTTCACTTGATGTTTTTAATTAAATAATTGTTTTCAGTCGACATTTTTTAGAAGATCATTTCATGTTTTTGTGAAAAAGTATCCAAGTATTCTGGTAAACTGGCATTCTGATTCTGGAGATGCTTCTGACGAAATTGAGATCACGGACAATAGATGCTGCAGAAGTTTCGCTTAAAACCTTCAGTAAATTTTGAGTAAATATCAATCAGTTTAATTCATTGTCTGTTTGGGTAGTGCATTGCGAAAGCCCAGTGGCGTAGCTACAGTGGGTGACACCCGGGGCGGATATAAGTGGTGTCACCCCACATATGAGCATTTTTGCCCCCATACATGCGATTTTTTTTTTATTTTTGCTGTAGAAGCCATCGGGTGTCACCTCTTTGAGGGTGACACCCGGGGCGGACCGCCCGCCCCCGCCTTGCTACGCCACTGTGAAAGCCTTTGAATTGTTTAATTAAGATTAAATGATTCCAATTGTTTAGGACTGTGAAAGTCTGGCTGGACTGTGAAAGCCAGACTGTGAAAGCCGGACTGTGAAAGTCTGGCTGGTAATAAGTGATTATTGGTTCGACTAGCAATTACAGTGCTAGTTCGTACATATCCAATTGAGGGCCTTTGACTACTAGTGCAATGTCTGCGGTATATAAAAACTTAATCACTTTCTCCATAGCATCATACGTATACCTATTCGAAATCAGATGATTTTTACTAAGTACGAGCTCTTACAACTCCGGGACTTTAAGCCGGGGGTGTAATATAATTTGATGAACAAGATACGCATTGCTATGGCTTGCCATAACGTTCTTATAACCCTAAACACCTGTATTACATATCTTCAACATGTCGCCACTGAGTTGTTTAAAATAAAAGTAATCACAACGCGTGTTAGGTTCTTCATCTTTCAACCATACAATAAGTCGGAATACGAGCTCAGTCGATGACTCTCGCAAAGAAAAAATATTTTTTTTAAACGTCTTTTTTAATATTCTTCAGGGTTCATCACTAAATATGAAAATTATATTCACATAATGCGCTATCCATGTCTGGCAAACATAATGCTTGGCGATAATTACAGAGTGAGGAAAGTTTAGTTCTTCGAGGCAGTAAGCAAGTACGAAACATTTGCAGGTCCAAAGGACGGTCTCAGAAAAGTCACCTTGATTACTGTCTTAAGGCCAAGCGTGTGTTTTGGGCTTACAGGAATACTAGTGGTACTTTTCGGGGCTGAGTAGATGTGGTAAGTACTTGTGAATGACATCATGTTTATCATGGTGCATCGTAGGTGCATCATGGTGCATCGTAGGCGGACCTCCCTCCACCGCCTTGCTACGATACTGCGAAAGCCTTTGAAATGTTTAAGTAAGATTAAATGATTACAATTGTTTAGGACTGTGAAAGTCTTGCTGGACTGTGAAAGCCAGACTGTGAAAGCCGGACTGTGAAAGTCTGGCTGGTAATAAGTGATCATTGGTTCGACTAGCAATTACAGTGCAAGTTCGTACATATCCAATTGAGGGCCTTTGACTATTAGTGCAATGTCTGCGGTATATAAAAACTTAATCACTTTCTCCATAGCATCATTCTTATACCTATTCAAAATCAGATGATTTTTACTAAGTACGAGCTCTTATAACCAACACACCAGATGAGGGTGTGTCTGGCCATTGCAAGCTGCCTTCACAGCATTCCTACTGTTAAAGCACAAAACCATGCCTTTAAAAGAGCATGTGCTTAGACTTGGTTTTGAACCCATTAATTGGATCATAGAGGATGCAGGTGTGATCTTAATGTATAAAAATTTGACCAAAAAACACTTGTCTGGCCTTTAACTGTTAACATACAGCATGTTCTGGTATCAATCTAGTGTTGCCTAGTATTATTTCTGCCATGGGTGATTGTGATTTGTTTGTGTAACATGTTTCATTCGAGGCTTTTTTACAAAAACATTTTACTCCCAGTTTTTCAATTAAATAAATCCTTTAAGCGAAAATGTTTTTTGAAGATCTATTGTATCTTTTTTTTAAAAAACTGTCCGAGTTGTCTGTAGGAAACTGGCATTCTGATTCTTGTGATTCTTCTTAGGAAATGAGCGCACATAGATTAGATACTGCAGAAATTTCGTTTGGAAATTGAAATAAATGTTGACTAAATATTAAACAGATTTGTGAATCATCCTTCTTGCTTGTGCATTTCGTGTAAGATGGACACCCTTTCAATGAAAACTAATGATCGAAATGCGTTTGTCCTCTATGCATGAAATTTTTTTAAACTAAAAAGAACTAACAAAGAATTAAATCTTTCTTCATTTTGGAATACTATCTATTTTTCTGCTTGTCTAGTACTGCACATAAATAACAGTTGGAGGTATTTGTGTGACTGAATAGAGGTATTTCTAACTCTTGTGTATGACACATATCCCAATGAAATTTTTTCAATTTCTTAATGCTTATATCTTTTGTAGCAATTACTTCCAATATAAACATACTTCAATCGCCTTGAATGTCTGTTCGCTTTCACAGGGAGTTTTGCATCTTTCACCATCAGTTGTGGTCAGTAACAAGTTTGGTCCTGTGGTATATTTGCATAATGCACTATCCGTGTCTTGGAAACTAATCTAAAGGCATGGCATTAATTATAGATTCAAGAAAGTTTTGTTCTTGGAGGCAGTAAGCAAGTACGTTACATTTGCAGCTGCAACGGACCAATTGAGAAAAAGTATGTCTATGACTGTCTTGCGAAGGCCAAGTATGCCTTTTGGTCTTGCAGGAATGCTATTGGTAGGCCTTTGGGCTTAAGTATCAAGGTCTATCTATTGCTTCTATAGTATGATTATTTGACCTACCGTCTACAATATATATCCATTATCATGCAATGTAAATGTTCAGTTTCTTCTAGAAATGATCTTATTGGTACTAAGAGGATGGCGTGTTTGATAACCATAGTATACCTTCAAACCACGCTTACTGCAATTACTGATTTGCCTTTGAATTCTTGTATTAAGGCTGCACATTCATGTGCATTAAGAGGCTTCTGTCGTTGGCTACTGGGCTACTCACTGTAACTTTCTCCTTTTGACCTTGATTGTTTAATGTTGTGTCACACTTTTTCTGGCATGCCTTCATATAATATGCTTGTCATGCATATGTTTTTCTTAATTCATTTCTCTTCGAGAGATGACCGGAAGAAGCCTCCTTCTAACGGTAAAAATTTGGTGTATTGTGTGGTACACTGATGGTTTGCGGCTTGGTAATTTTCCCAGGGCTGGTTTTTGCTGGCCAGACAGGGAGGTTCCCCTTTCTTATCCCCAGTGTCTGTATGCCTTCTTTGAAGCAGAGGTTTTTTTAGCTACTCCAACACGTGGGCGTCTAAAGAGTTTAAAATATTTTCGTTTATAATTATCAAAAGAATTAGATTTTTCTTCCTTTACGAAAATATTAATCTTAGAATGCACAAGAACACATACACCAGAATAAACTATAACATATATGCCATAACTTTGAACCTTAAAATAATTAATATAATGTGTTTTCTCGGTTACACACTCAAAAAAAAAAAAAAAAAAAAAAAAAAAAAAAAAAAAAAAACTAATTCAAATACTAGTTTTTGATGATCTTTGGATTAGTCTTAATTAACAAGCGAATCTTGTTATACTCAAGTTTGGGAAATCTCTTCCCTATTTAAAAATATGCTTCCAAGTACTCTGACCTTGAACATTATGCTGAAATTAAATTTGCTACATTTTTTTCACTACTGTCAAATATTTTGTGAACATAGTGTTGTTTCTAGATGTATATCACTTTGTCCAGTAGATTCACTCACTTTTGTTGGTTCATTCGGTGTTACATCCACATGTATGTCTCTGTGTTCAGCAAATTTGACTACTTTTTCTAATCCTTCGATATTATATTCACTTACGTAGTATAATATTTTCTGCTCCCGAATCTTCATTCCACGTTCCTATGATATAGTAATAGTTTTCCCTTAGTTGTGGGATTCCAGCTTGGAGTTGCCTTCTTTTTCTTGGAGAATATATCCAATGCATTCCTATTCATTGGATATGTTAATAAATGGCACCTGTTTATATTCAAATGGGCTTTTTTATAGTAAAAAGTTTTGAAGTTGTCAAAAATATAGAATTTCATTTTTAAGTCTTCCCTATAATCTATTCATTAAGGGTAGTCTAATCTATGAATTCAGCCCAGTGCCTCTTCCCCTCTCCACCTACCCTGGTTATTTTCCTTCTGGTGTAGAAAAAAACATATGTATTTACTGTGGGTGTATCCTTTAACAAACCAGGACTGTGCATCTGTATGTACACTAGCTGATTACACATACGATTTCTAATTGAATTGAAAACCTTTTTAGCAATGGTTGCAGAAGTATGGTTCTTGAACTTTAGATAGGGGATTCCAGATATGGTATTTCTTCCATCTAATGGGGGTTTTACATTTACGTGCTATAATCCACTAGAGTAGCATTTTGAATAAAAAATATCACAGAATATCCATTGCATCATCACTTCTATGAAAGCTACTCAAGAAATGAGCTTTCTCGAAAGGTTGGCATGAAAATTTTTAAAGTAAAAACATAGTACTTCAAATAATTGGTATAAAATGACATAATTTATATTTGCATGAATTGCTATCCCTGTCTGGCAAACTAAACGCTTTACAATAATTATAAAATCAAGAAAGTTCTGTTTTTGCAGACAGTAAGCATGTGCGTAATATTTGCAGGTCCAAGTGATTAAGTCTTAAAAGACTCCTTTATTTTCCTGTATATCCATTATCTTATGGTCTACATCATCTTTAGTTGCTTCTAGAATTGATATTGCTAGCACTCAGTTGATGGCGTGCAGTGTACTGGAAAACCTAAAATCTGGCTACCTAAATCATAGCTATAGACACAAAGCTTTACATAAGTGTGAACAAGTTGTAAATCGGGGGTACAGGGTCTTCCTCTGTTGGTGCCCAGCGACATCCGGATCTGTGGAAACGAGAAAGCAAACATACTAGCCAAGAATGCGACCCTCCCATACACAGGCCATCTATCCTACGGTGACATAAAGTCTAGCATGTCCGGCATAGTAAAAGGCATATGGGTCAGTAAATAGGACAATGAAACGGGAAACAAACTTCGTTCTATCCGCCCAGCTCTCATACATTGGTCATCTCAGCCATATCGCAGACTAGATGTCATCTTAACATGCCTCCGAATTGGTCATACGCGTCTTACTCATAAGCACCTATTCCTGTGCGACCCTGCTCCAGAGTGTCCTCACTGTCATACTCACCTCACCATTCGTCATCTTTTAACCTTGTGCATGCTTTTAATAGTTTTTACCAAATATTTTTTAACAGTTCTCATCCCAAACTTGACGATATTTTGGGTGAAACCCCACATCGGAATCTGTTTGCCTTTCTTAGACGTACTAATATCTTTCATTCGGTGTGAAGTGTCCAATTTTGTCTGACTGGTATCTGGATGGGAGCCCCCATCCAGATGTCTTTTTTTCACGTTTAATCTACTTTTAACACTTTTGAATTTTACTTTTCACCTTTTTACTCTTTACATTTTAGCTTTTACTAAGTTTTTATGACACCTTTTACCTGAATACATCATTATATGGTTTTAACTCATTGTCTGGCGCGGTATGTCCTTTCTGGACCTTGTGCCGTAAAAAAAGAAAAACCAACCAACTCACCAGATGATGGCATGTCTGGCCATTGCAAGCTGCCTTCACACCACTCCTACTGTTAAAGCACAAAACCATGCCTTTATCTTTAAAAGAGCATGTGCTTAGACTTGGTTTTTAACCCATAAATTGGATCATGGAGGATGAAGGTGTGATCTTGCTGTATAAAAATTTGACCAAAAAACACTTGCCTGGCCTTTAACTGTTAACATACAGCATGTTCTGGTGTCAATCTAGTGTTGCCTAGTATTATTTCTGCCATGGGTGATTGAGATTTGTTTGTGTAATATGTTTCATTCGAGGCTTTTTTACAAAAGCATTTTACTAGTTTTTCAAGTAAATAAATCCTTTAAGCGAAAATGTTTTTAGAAGATCCGTTGTATCTTTTTTTTTAAACTGTCCGATTTGTCTGTAGGAAACTGGCATTCTGATTCTGGTGATTCTTCTTAGGAAATGAGCGCACATAGATTAGATACTGCAGAAATTTTGTTTGGAAATTGAAATAAATGTTGACTGAATATTAAACAGATTTGTGAATCGTCCTTCTTGCTTGTGCATTTCCTATAAGATGGACATCCTTTCGAAGAAAACGAATGATCGAAATGCTTTTGTCCTCTATGCATAAACTATTTTTAAACTAAAAAAATAATTCTACTTATCCAAGCTTTTTATTGCTGCAATAACTGAGAAAAAATTGAATCGTTCATCATTTTAGAATAGTATCTATTTTTCTGCATGTCTATTATTGCATATAAATAATAGTTGGAGGTATTTGTGTGACTGAATAGTGGTATTTCTAACTCTGGTGTATGACACATATCCCAATGAAATTTTCTCACTTTCTTAATGCTAATGTCTTTTGTAGCAATTACTTCCAATATAAACATACTTCATGTGCATCGAATGTCTGTTCGCTTTCACTTTGCCACGCAAGGTATCTTCATGTATGAAATTTCATGATAAATATATTAAATTTATAGATGCTGATTTCACCTTATGGAGTTTTGCATCTTTCACCGTCAGGTGTGGTGAGTAGCAAGTTTGGCCCTGTGGTATATTTGCATAGTGCACTATCCGTGTCTTGGAAACTTATCTAAAGGCATGGCATTAATTATAGAGTCAAGAAAATTTTGTTCTTGGAGGCAGAAAGCAAGTACGTAACATTTGCAGCTGCAATGGACCAATTGAGAAAAAGTATGCTGATGACTGTCTTGCGAAGGCCAAGAATGCCTTTTGGTCTTGCAGGAATGCTATTGGTAAGCCTTTGGGCTTAAGTATCAAGGTCTATCTATTGCATCTATAGTATGAATATTTGACCTACCATCTCCTATATATATCCATACTCACGCAATGTTAATGTTCAGTTTCTTCTAGAAATGATCTTATTGGAACTAAGAGAATGGCGCGTTTGATAACCACAGTTCACCTTCAAACCACGCTTACTGCAATTACTGAATTGCCTCTGAATTCTTATATTAAGGCTGCACCTTCATGTGCATTAAGAGGCTTCTGTCGTTGGCTACTGGAAGGGCTACTCACTGTAACTTTCTCCTTTTGACCTTGATTGTTTAATGGTGTTCACCCTTTTTCTGGCATGCCTTTATATAATATGCTTGTTATGCAAATGTTTTTCTTAATTCATTTCCCTTCGAGAGATGACCGGAAGAAGCCTCCTTCTAACCGTAAAAATTTGGTGTATTGTGTGGTACACTGATGGTTTGCGGCTTGGTAATTTTCCCAGGGCTGGTTTTAGCTGACCAAAAAGGGAGGTTCCCCCTTCTTATCCCCAGTGTCTGTATGCCTTCTTTGAGGCAGGGATTTATTTTAGCTACTCACACGTGGGCGTCTAAAGAGTTTAAAATATTTTCGTTTATAATTATCGAAAGAATTAGATTTTTCTTCCTCTACAAAAATATGAATCTTAGAATGCACAAGAACACATACACCAGAATAAACCATAACATATATGAACTTTGAACCTTAAAATAATTAATATAATCCCTTTTCTAGGTTACACACTCAAAAAAATAAAAAAAACTAATTCAAATTCTAGTTTTTGATGATCTTTGGATTAGTCTTAATTAACAAGCGAATCTTGTTATACTCAAATTTGGGAAATCTCTTCCCTATTTGAAAATCTGCTTCCAAGTGTTAGCACAACACACTAACGTAAACGTATTAAAGACAAAACAAAACATTTATTTCTAACATAACGTACAGCGTTAACTTGAACTAATTGATACATATACCGTAACTTGAATTTTATACAACACACACTACGAACTTTTCTTTTCTCATAATTTTCTTATTTTTAAATACCATCGCTTATACGCTGCCACCAGTGAATTTGCATTACACTCTCAATATAATTAATCGTGCTCTTGTCAAAAATGTGTGATAATAAAAGAAATATTAGCATTAAGAAATGTTTAGTGTCTACACAAGTACTCTGACCTTGAAAATTATGCTGAAATTAAATTTGCTACAGTGTTTTTCACTACTGTCAAATATTTTGTGAACATAGTGTTGTTTCTAGATGTATATCTCTTTGTTCAGTAGATTCACTCACTTTTGTTGATTCATTTGGTATTACATCCACATGTATGTCTCTGTGTTCAGCAAATTTTACTACTTTTTCTAATCATTCGATATCATATTCACTTAGGTAGTATAATGTTTTCTGCTCCCGAATCTTCGTTCCCCGTTCCTATGATATAGTAATATTTTTCCCTTAGTGGTGGGATTCCAGCTTGGAGTTGCCTTCTTTTTCTCGGAGAATATATCCAATGCATTCCTATTCAATGGATATGTTAATAAATGGCATCTGTATATATTCAAATGGGCTTTTTTATAATAAAAAGTCTTGAAGTTGTAAAAAACATAGAATTTCATTTTTGAAGTCTTCCCTAAAATCTATTCATTAAGGGTAGTCTAATCTATGAATTAAGCCCAGTGCCTCTTCCCCTCTCCACCTACCCTGGTTATTTTCCTTCTGGTGTAGAAAAATACCTATGTACTTACTGTGGGTGTATCCTTTAACAAACCAGGACTGTGCCACTGTATGTACACTAGCTGATTACACATATGATTTCTAATTGAATTCAAAACCTTTTTAGCAATGGTTGCAGAAGTATGGTTTTTGAACTTTAGATAGGGGATTCCAGATATTGTATTTCTTCCATCTAATGGGGGTTTTAGATTTACGTGCTATAATCCACTAGAGTAGCATTTTGAATAAAAAATAACACAGAATTTCCATTGCATCATCACTTCTATGAAAGCTACTCAAGAAATGAGCTTTCTCGAAAGGTTGGCATGAAAATTTTTAAAGTAAAAACATAGTACTTCAAATAATTGGTATAAAATGACATAATTTATATTTGCATGAAATGCTATCCCTGTCTGGCAAACTAAACGCTTTACAATAATTATAAAATCAAGAAAGTTCTGTTTTTGCAGACAGTAAGCATGTGCGTAATATTTGCAGGTCCAAGTGATTAAGTCTTAAAAGACTCCTTTATTTTCCTGTATATCCATTATCTTATGGTCTACATCATCTTTAGTTGCTTCTAGAATTGATATTGCTAGCACTCAGTTGATGGCGTGCAGTGTACTGGAAAACCTAAAATCTGGCTCCCTAAATCATAGCTATAGACACAAAGCTTTACATAAGTGTGAACAACTTGTAAATCGGGGGTACAGGGTCCTCCTCTGTTGGTGACCAGCGACATCGGGATCTGTGGAAACGAGAAAGCAAACACACTAGCCAAGAATGCGACCCTCCCATACACAGGCCATCTATCCTACGGTGACATAAAGTCTAGCATGTCCGGCATAGTAAAAGGCATATGGGTCAGTAAATAGGACAATGAAACGGGAAACAAACTTCGTTCTATCCGCCCAGCTCTCATACATTGGTCATCTCATCCATATCGCAGACTAGATGTCATCTTAACATGCCTCCGAATTGGTCATACGCGTCTTACTCATAAGCACCTATTCCTGTGCGACCCTGCTCCGGAGTGTCCTCACTGTCATACTCACCTCACCATTCGTCATCTTTTAACCTTGTGCATGCTTTTAATAGTTTTTACCAAATATTTTTTAACAGTTCTCATCCCAAACTTGACGATATTTTGGGTGAAACCCCACATCGGAATCTGTTTGCCTTTCTTAGACGTACTAATATCTTTCATTCTGTGTGAAGTGTCCAATTTTGTCTGACTGGTATCTGGATGGGAGCCCCCATCCAGATGTCTTTTTTTCACGTTTAATCTACTTTTAACACTTTTGAATTTTACTTTTCACCTTTTTACTCTTTACATTTTAGCTTTTACTAAGTTTTTATGACACCTTTTACCTGAATACATCATTATATGGTTTTAACTCATTGTCTGGCGCGGTATGTCCTTTCTGGACCTTGTGCCGTAAAAAAAGAAAAACCAACCAACTCACCAGATGATGGCATGTCTGGCCATTGCAAGCTGCCTTCACACCTCTCCTACTGTTAAAGCACAAAACCATGGCTTTATCTTTAAAAGAACATTTGCTAAGACTTGGTTTTTAACCCATTAATTGGATCATGGAGGATGTAGGTGTGATCTTGCTGTATAAAAATTTGACCAGAAAATACTTGCCTGGCCTTTAACTGTTAACATACAGCATGTTCTGGTGTCAATCTGGTGTTGCCTAGTATTATTTCTGCCATTGGTGATTGTGATTTGTTTCTGTAACATGTTTCATTCAAGGCTTTTTTACAAAAACATTTTACATCGAGTTTTTCAAGTAAATAAATCCTTTAAGCGAAAATGTTTTTAGAAGATCTGTTGTATCTTTTTTTTAAAAACTGTCCGAGTTGTCTGTAGGAAACTGGCATTCTGATTCTGGTGATTCTTCTTAGGAAATGAGCGCACATAGATTAGATACTGCAGAAATTTAGTTTGGAAATTGAAATAAATGTTGACTAAATATTAAAAAGATTTTTGAATCATCCTTCTTGCTTGTGCATTTCCTGTAAGATGGACACCCTTTCGATGAAAACGAATGATCGAAATGCTTTTTTCCTCTATGCAAGAACTATTTTTAAACTAAAAAGGAAAAAAAAATTCTACTTATCCAAGCTTTTTATTGCTGCAATAACTGAGAAAGAATTGAATCATTCTTCATTTTAGAATAGTATCTATTTTTCTGCATGTCTATTATTGCACATAAATAATAGTTGGAGGTATTTGTGTGACTGATTGATGGTATTTCTAAGTCTGGTGTATGACACATATCCCAATGAAATTTTCTCACTTTCTTAATGCTAATGTCTTTTGTAGCAATTACTTCCAATATAAACATGCTTCATAAGCATCGTATATCTGTTCGCTTTCACCTTGTCACGCAAGGTATCTTCATGTATGAATTTCATGATAAATAGATTAAATTTATAGATGCTGACTTCACCGTATGGAGTTTTGCATCTTTCACCGTCAGGTGTGGTCAGTGGCAAGTTTGGTCCTGTGGCATATTTGCATAATGTACTATCCGTGTCTTGGAAACTAATCTAAATGCATGGCATTAATTATAGAGTCAATAAAGTTTTGTTCTTGGAGGCAGTAAGCAAGTACGTAACATTTGCAGCTGCAATGGACCAATTGAGAAAAAGTATGTTGATGACTTTCTTGCGAAGGCCAAGTATGCCTTTTGGTCTTGCAGGAATGCTATTGGTAGGCCTTTGAGCTTAAGTATCAAGGTCTATCTATTGCATCTATAGTATGAATATTTGACCTACTATCTCCCATATATATCCATACTCACGCAATGTTAATGTTCAGTTTCTTCTAGAAATGATCTTATTGGAACTAAGAGAATGGCGCGTTTGATAACCACAGTTCACCTTCAAACCACGCTTACTGCAATTACTGAATTGCCTCTGAATTCTCATATTAAGGCTGCACCTTCATGTGCATTAAGAGGCTTCTGTCGTTGGCTACTGGAAGGGCTACTCACTGTAACTTTCTCCTTTTGACCTTGATTGTTTAATGGTGTGTCACCCTTTTTCTGGCATGCCTTTATATAATATGCTTGTTATGCAAATGTTTTTCTTAATTCATTTCCCTTCGAGAGATGACCGGAAGAAGCCTCCTTCTAACCGTAAAAATTTGGTGTATTGTGTGGTACACTGATGGTTTGCGGCTTGGTAATTTTCCCAGGGCTGGTTTTAGCTGACCAGAAAGGGAGGTTCCCCCTTCTTATCCCCAGTGTCTGTATGCCTTCTTTGAGGCAGGGATTTATTTTAGCTACTCCAACACGTGGGCGTCTAAAGAGTTTAAAATATTTTCGTTTATAATTATCGAAAGAATTAGATTTTTCTTCCTCTACAAAAATATGAATCTTAGAATGCACAAGAACACATACACCAGAATAAACCATAAAATATATGAACTTTGAACCTTAAAATAATTAATATAATCCCTTTTCTAGGTTACACACTCAAAAAAATAAAAAAAACTAATTCAAATTCTAGTTTTTGATGATCTTTGGATTAGTCTTAATTAACAAGCGAATCTTGTTATACTCAAATTTGGGAAATATCTTCCCTATTTGAAAATCTGCTTGCAAGTGTTAGCACAACACACTAACGTAAACGTATTAAAGACAAAACAAAACATTTATTTCTAACATAACGTACAGCGTTAACTTGAACTAATTGATACATATACCGTAACTTGAATTTTATACAACACACACTTTCTTTTTTTCTCATAATTTTCTTATTTTTAAATACCATCGCTTATACGCTGCATCCAGTGAATTTGCATTACACTCTCAATATAATTAATCGTGCTCGTGTCAAAAAAGGGTGATAATAAAAGAAATATTAGCATTAAGAAATGTTTAGTGTCTACACAAGTACTCTGACCTTGAAAATTATGCTGAAATTAAATTTGCTACAGTGTTTTTCACTACTGACAAATATTTTGTGAACATAGTGTTGTTTCTAGATGTATATCTCTTTGTTCAGTAGATTCACTCACTTTTGTTGATTCATTTGGTATTACATCCACATGTATGTGTCTGTGTTCAGAATTTTACTACTTTTTCTAATCATTCGATATCATATTCACTTAAGTAGTATCATATTTTCTGCTCCCGAATCTTCCACGTTCCTATGATATAGTAATAGTTTTCCCTTAGTGGTGGGATTCCAGCTTGGAGTTGCCTTCTTTTTCTGGGAGAATATATCCAATGCATTCCTATTCAATGGATATGTTAATAAATGGCACATGTTTATATTCAAATGGGCTTTTTTATAATAAAAAGTCTTGAAGTTGTCAAAAACATAGAATTTCATTTTTGAAGTCTTCCCTATAATCTATTCATTAAGGGTAGTCTAATCTATGAATTAAGCCCAGTGCCTCTTCCCCTCTCCACCTACCCTGGTTATTTTCCTTCTGGTGTAGAAAAATACCTATGTACTTACTGTGGGTGTATCCTTTAACAAACCAGGACTGTGCCACTGTATGTACACAAGCTGATTACACATATGACTTCTAATTGAATTCAAAACCTTTTTAGCAATGGTTGCAGAAGTATGGTTTTTGAACTTTAGATAGGGGATTCCGGATATTGTATTTCTTCCATCTAATGGGGGTTTTACATTTACGTGCTATAATCGACTAGAGTAGCATTTTGAATAAAAAATAACACAGAATTTCCATTGCATCATCACTTCTATGAAAGCTACTCAAAAAATGAGCTTTCTCGAAAGGTTGCCATGAAAATTTTTAAAGTAAAAACATAGTACTTCAAATAATTGGTATAAAATGACATAATTTATATTTGCATAAATTGCTATCCCTGTGTGGCAATCTAAACGCTTTACAATAATTATAAAATCAAGAAAGTTATGTTTTTGCAGACAGTAAGTATGTGCGTAATATTTGCAGGTCCAAGTGATTAAGTCTTAAAAGACTCCTTTATTTTCCTGTATATCCATTATCTTATGGTCTACATCATCTTTAGTTGCTTCTAGAATTGATATTGTTAGCACTCAGTTGATGGCGTGCAGTGTACTGGAAAACCTAAAATCTGGCTCCCTAAATCATACCTATGTACACAAAGCTTTACATAACTATGAACAACTTGTAAATCGGGGGTACAGGGTCCTCCTCTGTTGGTACCCAGCGACATCGGGATCTGTGGAAACGAGAAAGCAAACACACTAGCCAAGAATGCGACCCTAGCCATACACAGGCCAACTATCCTACGGTGACATAAAGTCTAGCACGTCCGGCATAGTAAAAGGCATATGGGTCAGTGAATAGGACAATGAAACGGGAAACAAACTTCGTTCTATCCGCCCAGCTCTCATACATTGGTCATCTCATCCATAACGCGGACTAGATGTCATCTTAACATGCCTCCGAATTGGTCATATGCGTCTTACTCAAAAGCACCTATTCCTGGGCGGCCCTGCTCCGGAGTGTCCTCTCTGTCATACTCACCTAACCATTCGTCATCTTTTAACCTTGTGCACTGCTTTTAATAGTTTTTACCAAATATTTTTTAACAATTCTCATACCAAACTTGACGATATTTTGGGTGAAACCTCACATCGGAATCCGTTTGCCTTTCTTATACGTACTAATATCTTTCTTTCAGTGTGAAGTGTCCAATTTTGTCTGACTGGTATCTGGATGGGAGCCCCATCCAGATGTCGTTTTTTCACTTTTTATCTACTTTTAACACTTTTGAATTTTACTTTTCACCTTTTTACTCTTTACATTTTAGCTTTTACTAAGTTTTTATGACACCTTTTACCTGAATACATCATTATATGGTTTTAACTCATAGTCTGGCGCAGTATGTCCTTTCTGGACCTTGTGCCATAAAAAAAAAAACCCAACCAACTCACCAGATGATGGTGTGTCTGGCCATTGCAAGCTGCCTTCACACCTCTCCTACTGTTAAAGCACAAAACCATGCCTTTATCTTTAAAAGAACATTTGCTTAAACTTGGTTTTTAACCCATGAATTGGATCATGGAGGATGTAGGTGTGATCTTGCTGTATAAAAATTTGACCAGAAAATACTTGCCTGGCCTTTAACTGTTAACATACAGCATGTTCTGGTGTCAATCTGGTGTTGCCTAGTATTATTTCTGCCATTGGTGATTGTGATTTGTTTCTGTAACATGTTTCATTCAAGGCTTTTTTACAAAAACATTTTACATCGAGTTTTTCAAGTAAATAAATCCTTTAAGCGAAAATGTTTTTAGAAGATCTGTTGTATCTTTTTTTAAAAAACTGTCCGAGTTGTCTGTAGGAAACTGGCATTCTGATTCTGGTGATTCTTCTTAGGAAATGAGCGCACATAGATTAGATACTGCAGAAATTTAGTTTGGAAATTGAAATAAATGTTGACTAAATATTAAAAAGTTTTTTAATCATCCTTCTTGCTTGTGCATTTCCTGTAAGATGGACACCCTTTCGATGAAAACGAATGATCGAAATGCTTTTTTCCTCTATGCAAGAACTATTTTTAAACTAAAAAGGAAAAAAAAAATTCTACTTATCCAAGCTTTTTATTGCTGCAATAACTGAGAAAGAATTGAATCATTCTTCATTTTAGAATAGTATCTATTTTTCTGCATGTCTATTATTGCACATAAATAATAGTTGGAGGTATTTGTGTGACTGATTGATGGTATTTCTAAGTCTGGTGTATGACACATATCCCAATGAAATTTTCTCACTTTCTTAATGCTAATGTCTTTTGTAGCAATTACTTCCAATATAAACATGCTTCATAAGCATCGTATATCTGTTCGCTTTCACCTTGTCACGCAAGGTATCTTCATGTATGAATTTCATGATAAATAGATTAAATTTATAGATGCTGACTTCACCGTATGGAGTTTTGCATCTTTCACCGTCAGGTGTGGTCAGTGGCAAGTTTGGTCCTGTGGCATATTTGCATAATGTACTATCCGTGTCTTGGAAACTAATCTAAATGCATGGCATTAATTATAGAGTCAATAAAGTTTTGTTCTTGGAGGCAGTAAGCAAGTACGTAACATTTGCAGCTGCAATGGACCAATTGAGAAAAAGTATGTTGATGACTTTCTTGCGAAGGCCAAGTATGCCTTTTGGTCTTGCAGGAATGCTATTGGTAGGCCTTTGAGCTTAAGTATCAAGGTCTATCTATTGCATCTATAGTATGAATATTTGACCTACTATCTCCCATATATATCCATACTCACGCAATGTTAATGTTCAGTTTCTTCTAGAAATGATCTTATTGGAACTAAGAGAATGGCGCGTTTGATAACCACAGTTCACCTTCAAACCACGCTTACTGCAATTACTGAATTGCCTCTGAATTCTCATATTAAGGCTGCACCTTCATGTGCATTAAGAGGCTTCTGTCGTTGGCTACTGGAAGGGCTACTCACTGTAACTTTCTCCTTTTGACCTTGATTGTTTAATGGTGTGTCACCCTTTTTCTGGCATGCCTTTATATAATATGCTTGTTATGCAAATGTTTTTCTTAATTCATTTCCCTTCGAGAGATGACCGGAAGAAGCCTCCTTCTAACCGTAAAAATTTGGTGTATTGTGTGGTACACTGATGGTTTGCGGCTTGGTAATTTTCCCAGGGCTGGTTTTAGCTGACCAGAAAGGGAGGTTCCCCCTTCTTATCCCCAGTGTCTGTATGCCTTCTTTGAGGCAGGGATTTATTTTAGCTACTCCAACACGTGGGCGTCTAAAGAGTTTAAAATATTTTCGTTTATAATTATCGAAAGAATTAGATTTTTCTTCCTCTACAAAAATATGAATCTTAGAATGCACAAGAACACATACACCAGAATAAACCATAAAATATATGAACTTTGAACCTTAAAATAATTAATATAATCCCTTTTCTAGGTTACACACTCAAAAAAATAAAAAAAACTAATTCAAATTCTAGTTTTTGATGATCTTTGGATTAGTCTTAATTAACAAGCGAATCTTGTTATACTCAAATTTGGGAAATATCTTCCCTATTTGAAAATCTGCTTCCAAGTGTTAGCACAACACACTAACGTAAACGTATTAAAGACAAAACAAAACATTTATTTCTAACATAACGTACAGCGTTAACTTGAACTAATTGATACATATACCGTAACTTGAATTTTATACAACACACACTTTCTTTTTTTCTCATAATTTTCTTATTTTTAAATACCATCGCTTATACGCTGCATCCAGTGAATTTGCATTACACTCTCAATATAATTAATCGTGCTCGTGTCAAAAAAGGGTGATAATAAAAGAAATATTAGCATTAAGAAATGTTTAGTGTCTACACAAGTACTCTGACCTTGAAAATTATGCTGAAATTAAATTTGCTACAGTGTTTTTCACTACTGTCAAATATTTTGTGAACATAGTGTTGTTTCTACATGTATATCTCTTTGTTCAGTAGATTCACTCACTTTTGTTGGTTCATTTGGTATTACATCCACATGTATGTCTCTGTGTTCAGCAAATTTGACTACTTTTTCTAATCATTCGATATCATATTCACTTAAGTAGTATCATATTTTCTGCTCCCGAATCTTCCACGTTCCTATGATATAGTAATAGTTTTCCCTTAGTGGTGGGATTCCAGCTTGGAGTTGCCTTCTTTTTCTGGGAGAATATATCCAATGCATTCCTATTCAATGGATATGTTAATAAATGGCACATGTTTATATTCAAATGGGCTTTTTTATAATAAAAAGTCTTGAAGTTGTCAAAAACATAGAATTTCATTTTTGAAGTCTTCCCTATAATCTATTCATTAAGGGTAGTCTAATCTATGAATTAAGCCCAGTGCCTCTTCCCCTCTCCACCTACCCTGGTTATTTTCCTTCTGGTGTAGAAAAATACCTATGTACTTACTGTGGGTGTATCCTTTAACAAACCAGGACTGTGCCACTGTATGTACACTAGCTGATTACACATATGACTTCTAATTGAATTCAAAACCTTTTTAGCAATGGTTGCAGAAGTATGGTTCTTGAACTTTAGATAGGGGATTCCAGATATTGTATTTCTTCCATCTAATGGGGGTTTTACATTTACGTGCTATAATCCACTAGAGTAGCATTTTGAATAAAAAATAACACAGAATTTCCATTGCATCATCACTTCTATGAAAGCTACTCAAAAAATGAGCTTTCTCGAAAGGTTGCCATGAAAATTTTTAAAGTAAAAACATAGTACTTCAAATAATTGGTATAAAATGACATAATTTATATTTGCATAAATTGCTATCCCTGTCTGGCAAACTAAACGCTTTACAATAATTATAAAATCAAGAAAGTTCTGTTTTTGCAGACAGTAAGCATATATGTGCGTAATATTTGCAGGTCCAAGTGATTAAGTCTTAAAAGACTCCTTTATTTTCCTGTATATCCATTATCTTATGGTCTACATCATCTTTAGTTGCTTCTAGAATTGATATTGTTAGCACTCAGTTGATGGCGTGCAGTGTACTGGAAAACCTAAAATCTGGCTCCCTAAATCATAGCTATAGACACAAAGCTTTACATAACTATGAACAACTTGTAAATCGGGGGTACAGGGTCCTCCTCTGTTGGTACCCAGCGACATCGGGATCTGTGGAAACGAGAAAGCAAACACACTAGCCAAGAATGCGACCCTCCCATACACAGGCCATCTATCCTACGGTGACATAAAGTCTAGCATGTCCGGCATAGTAAAAGGCATATGGGTCAGTGAATAGGACAATGAAACGGGAAACAAACTTCGTTCTATCCGCCCAGCTCTCATACATTGGTCATCTCATCCATAACGCGGACTAGATGTCATCTTAACATGCCTCCGAATTGGTCATACGCGTCTTACTCATAAGCACCTATTCCTGGGCGGCCCTGCTCCGGAGTGTCCTCACTGTCATACTCACCTAACCATTCGTCATCTTTTAACCTTGTGCACTGCTTTTAATAGTTTTTACCAAATATTTTTTAACAATTCTCATACCAAACTTGACGATATTTTGGGTGAAACCTCACATCGGAATCTGTTTGCCTTTCTTATACGTACTAATATCTTTCATTCAGTGTGAAGTGTCCAATTTTGTCTGACTGGTATCTGGATGGGAGCCCCCATCCAGATGTCGTTTTTTCACTTTTTATCTACTTTTAACACTTTTGAATTTTACTTTTCACCTTTTTACTCTTTACATTTTAGCTTTTACTAAGTTTTTATGACACCTTTTACCTGAATACATCATTATATGGTTTTAACTCATTGTCTGGCGCGGTATGTCCTTTCTGGGCCTTGTGCCATAAAAAAAGAAAAACCAACCAACTCACCAGATGATGGTGATTCTGGCCATTGCAAGCTGCCTTCACACCACTCCTACTGTTAAAGCACAAAACCATGCCTTTATCTTTAAAAGAGCATGTGCTTAGACTTGGTTTTTAACCCATAAATTGGATCATGGAGGATGTAGGTGTGATCTTGCTGTATAAAAATTTGACCAGAAAACACTTGCCTGGCCTTTAACTGTTAACATACAGCATGTTCTGGTGTCAATCTGGTGTTGCCTAGTATTATTTCTGCCATTGGTGATTGTGATTTGTTTGTGTAACATGTTTCATTCAAGGCTTTTTTACAAAAACATTTTACATCGAGTTTTTCAAGTAAATAAATCCTTTA